>CM073736.1:50874996-52124996 GCA_037113605.1 Calophaca sinica
TCTTCCCCTTTCTTCTTATTCGGTGACAAGGGTACAAAGCCAACCACCATCGCCCCATTTCTATTAATGAATTGATAATCTCTCTAACTTTGATTATATAAGAATTATGACGTTCACAATTCAAGCATGCTAACTCATGACTCAAGGATTCGATGCATCATATATATTTCCTTTTAGTGATTTATTTATTATTTATTCTGATAAACCAAAACTTCCTTTGCTTGCTGATGATTGAAATAGTATTTCATTATTTTTTTTCTGTAGATCATGGTATTGGACATGGTTTGCATACGGAGTCATCACATCACCGTTGGGACTCTCGTTAATTTGCACCATGACTACATAATTTCTCAAAGATTGAAGGCTCAACCTCAAATTGATATGAATTAGCATCTCATATACATTACAAAAACTTAAACCCTGAGTTGTGTCTAATGAAAGGTCTCAGATGGGCACTTAAGACGAACGGTTGTGGCAAAAAGAAGGAACAGGTTGGTGCTTATAGGAGAAGACAGGGAAGAAGAAAAACAAAGCAGAGATCTCGTTTTTTACGTCACGTGCTATTTTTTAATTTATTTTTTCCTTTTCGTTGAAATATCGTGAGCGGTAGGACTAATTAGTTTTAAGGGTTTAGATTTGGTGTAAGTCTCTTTACTTACACCTGGTGTCAATGGATCCTCTCTCTCTCTCTCTCTCTCTATCTCTCTTTCTCTCTCTCTCTCTCTCTCTCTATATATATATATATATATATATTTAATTATCAGAGGTCTCTTTGAGGTCATCACCAAGATTTTGAAAATTGACACTTCAAATAAAATGAGTATTAAACAGGTAAATATTTAGTTCTTAAAGTGAAATCATCAATTATACCATTTCTAAAGCATACTTTTAAGGGCATTTCTCTAATCAACCATCTACAGATTTATGTAAATAATATAAGCCAAGAATCGATACAAATTTAACTCCACTTTTGGTCATATGGGCACAGAATTATGATGCTCCAAGTCTCCAACCCATGTTACTACAGATTTAGATCTAGATCCCATACAAACTAAATGACATGGAAACTCCATACACATGCTTATGCCAAAAACATTTGCTCTATCGATTTTCATCATGATTTTCGATTAAGATCAAATTCTTTTATGATTAATCCCTACCCTCAAGAATCTCAAATTAACTTGCAGTGGAACACGGAACACACCATGCAGAAGGCAATGATGTGCCAGTGCCAGTGCCAGTGCCAGTGCCAACCATATTTACTACTTTGGCAAATTTCATTTTCAAGTACATAAAATTGTAAGGAATCAATTGAAAAAAAAGTATACCACTTACCTCAGTACACTGTTCTTCAATTTCATGTTTTAACTTGAGAACATATTCACTACTAACATCCATGTTATTTAAAGCCGTTGCAATATCTGTCCCAGTCTTGTGCACACCAACACCACCAAAGAACAACTTTGCACCAAGGTTCGGCTCTCTCATTTTCTGTTGCAAGGCTTCATGATATTCATTGCTCAACAAGCTACTAGCACCACTCAAAACTGCGACAACAGAACTGATATTGGAACTGGATATACAATCAGCTGTAATGGTAGGCCAATAATATCCATGTCTATATATTAGCCATTTCATTGTGGGTCCAGCCCTGTGAGATCCACAGATTCCTTCATGTACTTCTCCCATGACCTTCATGGACTCTTCTTTGTCAATACACTTAAGTAATACCCCGTTGATGGTTCTCCTGTAGACTTCATTGTCTACCAATACATATTTAAGTGCCCTCTGCTTAAGCTTGAAATCAGTACTGCTTGAAGGGTCTTTAAGATAGTCGATTAACTCTTGTTTCCAGGAGTCGATCGTTCCTATGGGTGCACACTCCCAGGTTGGGTATTCTTCCTGTTTTACTTCGACTATCATGTCTTTGTACCCTGAGGCTTGTTGAGCCAAATCATTAGCCTCTTCATTCTCTTCCCTAGGAATGTGATGTATTACTGAATCAGCAAACAAGCGTAATAGCCTGCTAGCCGTTTCATAACACTCTTTCAAGTTAGGGTTATTACATCTATATTCCCCAGTTAGCTGTTTTATCACCAACTGTGAATCTCCCATGACTTGAACATAATTTGCTTTCATGGCTGCCAGGATCTTAAGCCCCAAAATCAGGGCTTTGTATTCTGCCTGATTATTTGAATTCCCAAGATCCAGCTGACACATGAATTTCCAACTTTTCCCTGCCGGGTCCGTAATGGTGATGCCAGCACCTACCCCTCTTTGCGTTCTTGACCCGTCAAACGTCAGCACCCAAGGTTTCAAGTTAATACACGCAACGTGTTCGGCTAACGGGTCATTGACTTCAACACAAGGGTGTTGAGCCAAGAAATCGGCTACTGCCTGACCTTTCATTGCTCTCAATGGAACGTATTTCAACGCAAAAGCATTTAACTTAATGGCCCACTTCATTAATCGACCCTGTAAGACAGGCCTATTAAGTAAATACCTAATAATATCAATTTTGCACAAAACCAATACTTCCTTAGGCAACAAATAATATTCAAGTTTTGTACAAGCATAGAACAACGATAAACATAATTTCTCAATAGGGGTATATCTGGTTTCGGCATCATTCAAGATGCGGCTTAGATAGTATACAGCTCTTTCAGTCCCATCATCAAAGATCTCGCGCGAGCAGCAAAATTGACTCCTCTTCTGCAGCTATATACAATTTGAGTGGTCTTCCTGACACCGGAGGTGTTAGCACAGGAGGTCTGGCCAACCCTTGCTTAATTTGATCAAAGGTCTGTTGTTGCTCTCTCCCCCATACCATATCCTCCGTATCCTTTAATTTCAGCAAAGGGGAAAAAGCCTTCATCTTCCCAGTCGAATTAGCTATGAACCTCCTTAAGAAATTGATCTTGCCAATCAAACTTTGCAGTTCCTTCTTGTTCCTAGGAGGTCTGGCCTCCAGGATGGCTTTCACCTTGTTCTTGTCTACTTCTACTCCTTGATGGTGGACCAAAAATCCTAGGAAATTGCCAGCTGCCACTCCAAAAGCACATTTGGCAGGGTTCATTTTCAGCCCATGGGCTCGCATCCTCTTTAGGGCCTGTTCTAGATCTACTAGGTGGCTTTCAAAACCCTCAGACTTGACAACCACGTCATCTATGTACACTTCCATTGTCTTGCCGATCAAGTCATGAAAAATGGAGTTCATGGCCCTTTGATAAGTGGCTCCTGCGTTCTTGAGCCCAAAAGGCATGACCACCCACTCATAGATCCCCAATGCTCCAGGGCACTTGAAGGCTGTCTTGTGAGTATCTTCTTTCGCTAGAAAGATCTGGCTATACCCTGAGTATCCATCCATAAATGTGAGAATACCATGTGTGGCTGCCGCATCGACTAACATGTCAGCCACAGGCATAGCGTACTCATCCTTTGGAGTGGCCAAGTTCAAGTTTCTGTAGTCAATACATACTCTTATCTGGCCGTTCTTCTTGATGACAGGGACTATATTAGATAGCCATTCAACATACCTGGCTGTTCTTATAAAGCCTGCTTTCAGTAGTCTTTCAATTTCAGCTTTAATTTGAGGCATCAGCTGGGGATTGAACCTGCGAGGCGCCTGCTTGAAAGGTTTGTATCCTGCTTTGATAGGCAACCTGTGTTCCACCAATTTCCTTGCCAGACCAGGCATTTCGAAGTAATTTCAGGCAAAGCAATCTTTGTACCGCTGGATTAACTCGACTATCTTACCCCGTTTGTCTTCATCAAGCAGCCCACTCACCTTCACGATTCTGGGTTGTTCTGGAGTACCCAAATCGATCTCAATTAAAGGATCCTCTGCCTCAAAAGCAGGAGCCGTCTTGTGAAGAGGGGAGTCCAATTCCATAGGCTCAGCTGCACACGCCTTATCAGGCTCAGCTGCCGCACCTTCCTCATTGGAGAATAGGGCCTCCTCTTCCTCTTCAGTATCATAGTCTTCCATCATGGATCCATCACTTTGGACTCGGCTTTAAAGATTTCTAAACGACCCAAAAGGTCTTCGAGTACCTGCGGTGCCCTATTCATTAGTCACCTGCGCATTAGGCCGTGGCTCGGCCTGAGATCTTAGCTTGAATCCCTCATTAGTAAGGTTGCATGCTCTCCAGGCGCCTTCTTCATAATCCTCTGGGATGGCAATAGGACCTAGGTGTGGGGAATAGAATAAGGCTTCTAGCATCTTTACTTCAAAGAAAAAGGATTCTTATGCCTTATTTGTCTCAGCATTCTCTCCAACCGAAAACATAAGCTTCTGATGAAGTGTGGAAGGGACACACTGACTTGTATGAATCCAATCCCTTCCCAGGATTACGCTATAAGAAGGTTTGCCATCAACCACAAAGAAAGCTGCTTTGATGGTTTTGAGGCTCACCGTAACCGGCTATCAAGACTCCAAGTGCTCGAAGGTTCCCCAGAAATTGGACATTTTCATGTTGGTAGGGACTAGGTCCTCAAGACTTTTTCCAAGTTTCCTCATGGTCGCCACAGTGCATGACATTTAGCACAAACCTCCGTCCACGAAGACTCTCCCAAGATCTTCCCGCTGATATAGGCCTTGATATAAAGGGCTTGAGATGTTTTACCATTTCTTACGTGAGGTTTACGAAACACTACCTTGGTAACCTCATCAACCGGTGTATCGGCTAACGTAGCCCATTCTGTCTCCTCGGCAAACACGTCTCCCTCCAAACCTCCTGGTTGTGAGTTGTTTGCCCAAAACTCTTCTGGGAATAAGCTAATAGCCTCTATCTCACCAAGAGGCCATCGCCTTCTTCATTGAGCAGAGATCCAACAAGGAATCTTCCATGATATCATCCTCGCTCCCAATACCTCTCTGGGATCATCAACCTTCTATAGTGATCGCCTCTTTGCCTATGTCGATCGAGGCGATAAGACCTTCGCTTGAGAGCAGGTTCTGTTCGATGTCGGCTCTATACTTTCGGGCACTTCCTCTTTCCCAGCTTTCTCAGCCTCCAGCTTTGGGAAAGCCTTATCCAGTGCTTCATTCACAGTTTATAAGGGAATCTCGCTCTTTTCACTGTTCTTTACATCGGCTATCATCTGCAGAGTTTGTTTCATCTTCTGAACAGACCTCATTCTCTGCATCCTTCTCTTTTGGGTTCTTGATAGCACGGTGGGTACTACCTTTTTGTCTTTGGCATACTTATTCAAGAACCAGTGCCCTTCTTTGACGTTAGCCGGGGGTTTTAACATTCTCTGAGTCCTCAACTTCTCATCATTCCTTACTGTTGTCTCCAAGGAAGACATGCCCCCTTCTACAGTGAACTCGGCTACCCTTCTTTTATCCTTGGGGACAGGTTCCTCATCCACCTTGGGCAAAGATAGCCTACCACTTTCTCTGAGGGTTAGCCGATCTTGCCCCCCAGTTTTAGCAATGGGTGCCTTACTCTTCTCCTTGTCAGGTTTCCCTATTAGGGCCTGGCCATGTGTAATGTACTGTTTTACTAATTCCTGGGTGAGCCTACCTGGTTTAGGTGGCTTGCCCCCCTGCCTATGTCTTACCTCTGGTTGGGGTTTTCCCAATCTGTCAAAGACAGAAACCCTGGGGGCCTGAGGTTTTAGTCGATCAATATGGGTTGAATCGGCTGATCCCTTTTTTGGCCTCCAGACTTGTTGTACAGATATCATGTTCTTATGGCTGGGTCCTTCGTCATCGAACCCTGAGAATGAGACCATGCTTATCCCAAGGCGAGAATGGATCAAGATTCACTTTGTCATTTCAGCGATTCCTTTGTCCGCAAGCTTGAACCTCCCCTCTTTTATCCCCTTCTGAATGGCCTTCCTGAAAACCATGCAATTTAGAGTCGCATGATTATAAGAGTTGTGCCACTTGCAGTATTTCTTATCTTTTAACTCCTCAGCAGGTGGGATCTTATGCCCATCCGGCCAGAATCTGCTATCCTTAAGCAAGTAGTCAAAGATCCGTCCGCTTGGAGATATCAAAGGAGTATTCTGTCTTGCCGTCTCCTGAACTTGGTTCCTTTCCTTTGGCAGCTCTTAGGGCAGGGCAGGTATAGCCTTTACCCTTCACTATTTCAGCTGCCATGATGTCTGCCGTGGAATCGGCCGAATCATCATCGAAATCTTCAACTTCTACAATGGACACCAACTGAGGACCTCTTCCTCTACTGGCTCGCTTCTTTTCTTTCTCCTGGATAAACTGCTCAATGCGTATAGCCCTTGAGACCAACTGGTTTAGGTCAGTGCAAGCTTGGCCTACTAGTTTTTCCTTGAGTTGAGGATGCATACTGCTAATGGCCATGGCTGCATATTCTGTCTCAGGGAATTGCATTGAACATTTCCCAGCCATTTTCCTGAACCTTTCCACAAAATCAGCAGCCGATTCATCTACCTGTTGTCTCAGGTTCATGAGGTCAGCCGCAGTGACTTCGGGTTGGGGCCAGTAGAATCTATCATGAAAGCACCTCTCCATATCCGACCACGTTTGTATGGAATTAGGTGGCAAAGAGGAATACCATGTAAATGCTGTCCCGGTAAGTGATAAGGGGAACAGCTGCAACTTGTGATATTCATTCTGGTTCCCTTCACCACATTGGGAAGTAAACCTGCCTACATGCTCCATAGTCGATTTGCCATCCTCTCCGGAGAAAGTAGCGAAATCTGGAGTCTTATACCCTCTGGGCAGAGGTACCAATCTATCCACCCACTCAGGGTATGGTTTCCTATAGATTGGACGATCCAAAGGCTTCAGCTGCACACCAAAGTATTTCTTGATGGTGTCTGCAATGATGGCTGGGTCTAGCAGCTGTGAACCCCCTGGCCTCACTTCTCCCAAGTTAGGAGCAGCCGTTTGTGGTTGCTGTCTCCAAGTTGGGGGATGTGCCTGGGATACTTGTTCTGGAGGGTTCAGTAGCCTGGTTGATTAAACGATGGAGGTGGGTAAACCCCATGGTCGCTCCATGTTCCACTTCACCAGGTGCCTGTATTGAGTTCGAGAACGCTTGTGTTAAATGGTAGAGGTGGGATCTGTCCCATGATCGCTCGCCATTAAACCAGGTGCCCTTGGAGGAGTTGACCCCATTTGGCGCTTGAGGACCGCCAGATAGGATGGAAAGACCGAAGGTTAGCCGTCTGGTGGAACATTGTTCCATGACTGCTGACCTGCATATCCCCTAGGTGGTCTTGTACCACCCATTCCTGGGCCAAGAGTTTGCCCCCCAGTGTACTGTGGGTTAGTCGCCTGCACACCAAAACCATAAGGCTGAGCACATGGCATAGCTTGCGGCATACCAATCGGTCCCACTGCATCCAGTGGCCTCCTAGCCATCTGCACCTGTCCAAAATGAAGATTAGCCTGGTTAGTCATGTCATTCGCCACCTGTTGACCTCCAGTATTCAACGTGGCAAAAGCACCATCTTTGGGAATTACTTGGATTAAAAGGTACCAGATCGTATTCTATGAACCTGAGTAGGTCTGCTGAATGTAGGTAGTCAACTTGCCGCTACTGCTCGAGTCATGTTCGACTGAACCTGAATTAGTCCTGCCTGAGCTGCACTCGGCTGGATGACGAGTCCTGCCTGGGTAGGGTACCCCACTTGCGTTGGGATAGCAGAATTGATAGAGCTTTCATTTGCGTGAGCCCTCTTAGCCTCTATCTCCCTAGCTTGCTGCACTTCGTTATGTACCATGGGTTTCACAATATCGGCCAATTGTTGTGACACTTGGTACATGATATCATTGATTCCCAAATCGAGTTATTGGCGTATAAACGAAGTGGTCATCACCACCGGGGTATCATTGGGCTCGTTGGGTTGAGTTTCAGCTCCTATCTCCACTTGTATTTGCTCTGCTGGTGGAACATTGCTTCCACGGGATGGGCTTCCCTCAATCGGTTTCCTGGGATTGCTTTTTGCAGTCATATTGCTCAAACTTTTGCCCGAACGCAAGTGCATACGCCAATGGTAATCCTGACCTGAGGATTCGAACGTGTTGATTCGTTCACCTTTGGTCCCACCGGGCGTACCAATTTTGTTGTATGGAATACCAATTAGCCGCAGATCGGCTAAATTCCAAAACGGTGATTCCCTTTTCTTCAAGCGATTACGCCAAAGAAGGAACTCTGTTCCTTAGGTATGGGTTCCTTAACTCACTCCAGAAAGGTTTAAGTCGATGAACTAAGATAAAAACTGGGACATAAAGGTAAACATAAATGCGACTGAATAAAAGCTTGAGCGAAAAAATAAGTTGTTTGATTGATTGTTGTCCTTAAAATTATTTACAACTTGGGTATTTATAGTAACAACTGAGAACTACCCCTATTTGCCACGTTCAGTTGGCTAACAATGATAAATCCTTAGTTGGCAGTTATTCGGCTGAGCCATGCCATGTTCTACTAACCATGATCCTAAAATCTAGGCGCACTACCACGTCATGGCCACGTCTCCCCTTTCAACGGTCTTCTCATCATAGACCTTATCTCAGGTTCCTTCGCTTCGCTCCTAAAATCGTGGAGAAAAATCTTGACTGCGTTTTACCTTGGATTTAAATTAAATCAAAATTATTTCCACGTCTCTCGGCTCATGGAGCAAGAATATGATCCAATGCATGACTTCATGCTAACCCATTGGACCCAAATATCTTCCTTGAAGTCCAGTAAACCCAAGGCCCATTTTTTACTGATTTCTGCTGTGACTCTGTCGGTTTGCAAGATCGACTATCGTCTTGATTCGGTGACGCCAATCGGCTATTTGATCCATTCGGCTGTGGCTGGCTTTGGCTGATTCTAAGGAATATTTTTAGGTGTAAACAGCTTTACATATATCACACATTGCAAGGATGATTTTGGGAAATGTAATTTTCGTGAAGGGTGTGGAAAACAATAGTGTAGTTCTAATTTCAATGCAATGCTCTTATGTTTGATGGATTAACAATATGGAGTACATGCTTTTATTATGTGAAACTGAAATAACATGAATGTTTCAGCATTATTGAAGGACAAATTTTGATGATTTAGGTCCATTTTATTTAAGTTCTGTTACTGGCAGTGGCCATTTTGTTTGATATGATCTATATTTTATCAATGATTTTCTTTTCCACTGAACTTTCATCACACCTTTGATAGGAAATGTTAATATTGTTACTTAAACTAGTAGGAGCTGGGACTTTTGCAATTTGAAGGAGTTATGACTGGGTATGATAACTACGGGTTTTTGCAAGAGCTGTATGTAAACCTCAAGAACATCTTTTCAAAAACGCCTAATGCAAATTCATCATTAACAGAAACCAATTTCCCCATTGAAGAATCATCACTGCACCACTAATAACACCTATCTCACTGCAGGATTTCTTTGCAAACAGTAAGTTCTCCGGAGGAGGATTTTTGCAAGATCAAAATTGAAGAAACGCGACCTTGGTTTTTACAAGTATCAGGTGATAAAACATAACCCCTCATTTACTTCATTATATATATATATATATATATATATATATATATATATATATATATATATATATATATCTTATTCCTGTAATACCATGGTCTATATATATATATATTCCTGTAATACCATGGTCCACTGGTGCACCTCCGTGAGTTGCCCCCAAAAGTGTTGTTAGGATTGCTAATTTAGTACACCACATTATTCATAACAAACTTGGCTCTATTTTTAGCACTTATGGCTTTAAAAATAAAAACTCCCACATTATGAAACAATTGCTAATATCTAGTTATTGAGGAAGTTTTTCACGCCCCAATTAAGTCCAAAATAACATGTTAGCAATTGTTAGGAACTTACTTATATCCTAACAGCAATTCATAAGCAAAACTGGGAACAATTAGTCAAAATAGAATGTTGATACATAGCAATTATTCCCATTGTATGTATGTGCGAAAGTTCAATAGTTTCTTGAAAAAACAGAGCTGGCTGTAAATATATACAATGTTTTTTTATACATAGTATGTACAACAGGCCAAAGCTTTTGTTTTCCAAATATCTCATTCATCGGCCAACAGGCATCATGATATCGGAGAACTCGATCCCTGGTGTCAAATCTGAAAAGCCGTGCAAACCAGTGTTATCATTCTCGTGTATATTTCCCTCTCGGACTGTACCAGCATTTTTCTGAAGTTGCATTGCCAGATCAAGGTTCTGCAGCACATCACTAGTAGATGGCCTCTCCACCCCTCTTTCAGCCACACATTTCATAGCAATTCCTAAATATAGCTCAAAGCACTCCTTAACTATGTCTCCTTCTAATTTGGGGTCCACTATTTGCTCCGCATTGCCATTCTCAAAGCAAAACACAGCCCATTCAGCCAAGTTTAAATGCTCATCGTCATCATCTTCAGATGGACTTACAGCTGGCCTTGCGCTTAGCACCTCCAACAACAACACCCCGAGTGAGTATAAATCAGATTTCTCAGTCAACTTATGGCATCGATAGTACTCAGGATCTAGGTAACCGATGCTACCTTTGACGGTAGTGGTGCTTAAGGAAGTGTTGCTTGACTTTGACAACCCAAAATCTGAAATTCTGGCCACCCAATTATGGTCTAGGAGTATGTTGGTTGTCTTGATGTCGCGGTGAATGATTCTATGCTTTGTGCCAGTATGTAGGTAGTGCAAACCTCTTGCAACACCAATGCAGATCTCAAGACGTTGAATCCATGATAAATGGGGTTGATCTCTTTGCCTCAAATGAAGATGGTCATGCAGAGTTCCATTGGCCATGAAGTCATAGACCAGTATCATCTCCCCATCTTCATTGCAGTAGCCCAAAAGTGAGACTAGGTTGTTATGCCGGAGCTGCGAGAGCAAATGGATCTCTGTCTCAAATTCTGTAATACCTTGTTCTGACATTGGATTGGCATGTTTTATGGCTACCGAAGTTGCCCCACCATCAAAGTTACCCTTGTAAACGCTGCCAAATCCACCTATGCCTATAAGTAGAGCCTCATCAAAGTCATTTGTTGCTACTTTTATCTCTCTCAATGAAAAATGACAGCAAAATGATGACTTGTTTGTTGCCTTTTCCATTTTATTAGGTGGGAGGACAACGAGACCGCACCATGACATGATCCTTCTGGGCCTTATCACCTTCAACTTGTATAGAACTAAGCACAGGAGAATTGGTATTGCCACTCCACCAAGTCCACATCCAATGATGATGAATATGAGTTTCTTTGAATTTTTAACCTTTGCAACAACATGGGGAGCCTTTGCAGATGATCCAAACTTCTTTTTGGAAGGGTTAAGGCCTGCAAGATTCTTCTCATCAACATTGCTCAGTTTAAAAATCTCTACACCATTCAAGAAAGCATTGTAGTACTCTGGTTTTGAATTCTTGTCTGGGTGTAGATCTAGCCACAGATCCTGCTTTGCCTCACTGTCTTGGGGAGCCATCACAACATAGTCATGGTACACAGCAACTCCAGGCCCCCCACTCTTTGCAATTGGATCAAACTCATCAGCGGTTTGATTATTTAAAAATACAGAAAAAACCACCTCATTAATCCTTGTTATATCGTAATCTGTTTCGCAGAAATGAAGCCTAATTAGATATCTGAAGCCAGAATCAACAGGTAAAAGCCATGTCTGATTGTAATTTAAATTAACGAGGCCATTTTTAAAGGTAGCCATTGAACGGGATGTGCGGTAGACATCTCCAGGGGCAGTATATGCTGGAACATTATCTGCATACATAACTGGCATACTCATATTGAAGGGTCGAATACCTCCAGCCCCGAATATGTAACCATCGTCAGTGTCCCAAGTGCGAAACATACTCGTATCATATTTGGGTAGAATTTGCTCACCTCCTACATTCAATCTGTACAAGTTTTCCATGGCGGAATCATTATAAATGTACATCAGTTGGGGATAGTGGCCAACGAAAGGAAGAGGAGCATCGTCGCCACGAATGTATAAACCAAGGGGCATTGAAACAACTTCAATCCCGTTCACAAATGCATAGGCATCAGAAGCATTGGATGATGGGGTGAAAGTAAGTTCTAAAGTGTTCCCACTTACATGGACAATGAATTCTTTCATCAAATATGCCAAGTTGAAGTAATCAGCATTGAGGGAAACACTGAAGTTATGGAGAAGAGTGAAGTTACCAGCACTGACTGATAAGAAAGCTTTGGAGATCTTGAGATTCAAGTAGGAAGCAGGGTAGAAGTGAAGGCGTATGAATTTAGGACCCGGGGTTACATTGATTCTGTAGGTGAATTGAGACTGAAATATCCGAGCTGTCATATAGGGAACTTCAGGAATAGATTGAAGTGTAGTAGGTGCTCTTGCTATCAGGGACTTGATATCTGCATTAGAGGGCACATATGGTGAATCAATGTCACTAGTCCAGTTTCGACCATCATATTGCAGAAGTTCTGATGTGTTAGACCCGCAGTTGAGAACTATGTTTTCTGAGGGGGAAAAACTGGTATTTTCAGCAAAAGCGGTTAGTTGTAGATTTAACAGAGAGAAGTTTGAGAAAAAAATGTACATAAAACATGTGACAACATTCATAATTCTCTGCAACATTTTTGTATCTAAACACGGATTTCTGAGAATGGAAAAAGTAACCAGCTTTAAAAATTTATGCTTGGCGTGCTCCTACGTCAAAATAATTTTTTTTTTTTTTACTTTCACGTGAGTTATATACCAAAAGAAAGTATGATAATTTTTCAGTGAGATCCAGATGAATCCACCTAATAACAAAAGAAAGTGTGTCGTCTGCTAATAATATTGTTTTGAATTCTCGGTGGAAACTGCTTCTGTGTAGTTTGAATTTTCAATATAAGCTGCTTTCACTTCTGTTGACATTTTGTCTATATTAGTAGTAATCTGAATCATGTAACAGTGACTACGAATAATTTCCTGGAAAATGTTTACTACTTTCCACCACTTGTGGGTCATGAAATCATAAATTTCATCAATACTCAAATTAGTCTATAACAAAAATCACGGAGACCAATTTAGCCATTGAAAAATAAAAAATATCAATTTGATCTTTAAGAATCTCAAATATTGGTCAAATTAGTCGCTCATAGGGACTAAAATATCCCTAAAAATTATCCTAAAAAAGACTAACTTGACACGCATTTGTAGTTTTTAAGAATCAAATTAATATTTTTTACTTTTTAGTGACTAAATTGGTCTCCGTTATTTTTGTTGAGACAAATTTGGGTATTTACTCTTTCATTTCATTTGACACAGACGAAGGAGGATGACCTTGACTCCACGGCACAATATACGGTTCACAAATTTGAAACATCCATTGTGGAGGATTGTGTTCGTTGCCAACTATTGATTTCTCAGTAGCTAGTTGGCGAGCGGCCGATTCAACGTGATGCAGCTGTCGTGATGAAACACTGACAAATAATAAAAAAGATAGAGTTACTATTAATTTTATTTATATTTACAATTATATAATAATTATTTAAAAGGTTTTTAAAAAATGAAACTGAGTTCGTGAAAGAAAATTGTTTTATCCTTTCTTTAAATTAAAATAAATAAAAACATAAAAAATATACTATTTTAATTTTAATTTGATAAGATAATTTTCGATTGATGCTAGTTTAAAATTAGATTTAGATTAAGATTTTTAAAACTTTTTCTTCTGACGCGGAAGGATTTTTAAAACTTTTTACGACAAAGATTTTTTAAATTAGCAGCCACTTTATATTAGGTAAGTTTAAAACTATACAGTAAAGACATCCGAAAAAAAAAATTGTAACTTAATTTCATTCCATTATATTTCCTTCTATCTCATTTTATTCCATTTCATTCTTCAATAAATATTCGAACATAACCCCAAGAGCTTAGCCTAGTGGAACATAATAGGACTTGCATCCGACATATTGTGGGTTCGTAAGTGTTTAAAGAGTCCAAAAGTCTTTCCTACCTTAGACTGGGGCGCCATCCCCTCACCCTAAAATTTTTAGAATTAAAATAAATAAATATTCGAATATAGCTGAATAATATTGCATACCAAGTGAATATAAGCCATATTGCCTAGCATGCACATGAAGTTAGAACAATAAGCTATCTAAATCTTATTTTAGTAGATAGCTTTACTATTGGTTATTTCTTTGGTTACCAGTGTACTGCTCAAAACATTATAAAAACACATGTCCTGAAGTTTTTTTTCCCCCCTATTTTTTGAGTCTCTATCATGATCATTGTTCGTATAATTTATGAGTTCACAATTTTCTTCATTCATTATAGAAAATTCCAAACCTATTCTCACTTTCAAATATCTCAACACCCTTTCACCACTTTTTTTTTTTTGATAAGCAAATATTAGTGGTTAACTTTTGTTAAGGGGAGGGAGATTTTTATTAGCGGCAGGATTCGAACCCTTTCATCACTTGTAAATGGGGCTTAATGGGATTCTCTTCATATTTATTGATAAGGCTTACCATAAACGTCAAGTCGGGTCTTGTGGTTGTGAGGTTAAATGAGACTACCAATCACTTGCTTATAATAAGTCTAGCTCGCCTTGCCTCCACCCTCTTCTTTCACATGCACGATTAAATTGCATGACTATGTGAAGGTTTTGCATGACTAAGTTTTAGTGATAGAATGAGTTGATGATCTCTGCTGTAATTTGAGTTAAATGAAGACCTAGATATTATCTAACTATTGACAATGGTTTAAAATCAATTAGACTTTTGTATTGCAAGTTATAGATATCTCTCCTTGCTTATGCAGTTAGTTTGGTTAGTTAGTTCAAGCATTGATCCACGGGAGAGAGATTTTATTTTTATAGACAAATTTAAGTGGTTATTTGTAATAAATGATAGTGGGAAGGATTTGAACTCACAACCCCTTCTCTCTCCAACTCATATCTTCCTCCCACAAGCCACCTTATGACTCCCCCGCGCAAGAGACATTTACAAGCAGTAAATAGAATTATTTAGTATATGAAGGTCACTCTAGGGAAAGGACTACTGTTGGAAAACAACAATCACGTAATCTAAAAGAGAACAGAAAGAAAAACGTCCTCGGGAGTAGAGCAGATGTGATTTCTTAATCAGAATATGGTTACATTGCTTCGCTCGTTTCGCTTACCCTCCACTCACTCTGCTCTACTACGCTCGACCGTCTACCTACCTTTGCAGATAAGAGCCATGCACAACGACTACTATTCAAAAAGGAGGGGAATTTATCTATGGAAGTATATATAGAAGGGTCACTTGTTGATGGGAGATCCACTACATGATATTGCATGTTTTTGGGTGGAAATTTGGCAACACGGATAGGAGTTAAAAAAAATGTAGTTGCAAGATCAAATGAAGAGGCATAATTAATTAGAGCTATGGCTGAAGGGATTTGTGAGTTGTTGTGGATGGAGATTATACTTGACGATGTCATAATAAAGTATGAAACCCCTTTGAGACTATTTGTGTTAGTAAGTCCCCCATTAGCATTGCACACAACCCAGTTCACCATGATAGGATAAAGCACATAGAGATAGATCGACATTTTATTAAGGAGAAATTATACAACAGTATTATAGCCAGATCGTACATCCCTTCAAGACATCAACCGGAAGATATGTTCACCAAGGGACTTCCCATATAGCGGTTTCAAGACCTCATGCATGTGCAAGCTAGGAGTGATAAATTGGGTAATTGATTGTTTACGGTTTTGATTTTTGATTTTATTCCCTTTGAATCAAGTAGAATACAATTTATCAATTTCTCTTCTTTACAACTTCATTCAAAATCATATGTGTGGTGTATTGCCCACGCGCACACCCACCCACAAACAGGGGGGTAGTATTCATATGCACAGAATATGTACAATCTGATATGTTGGCCTAATGGATCACACAACTCTAAACTAGTTTGTCTACATTGACAATTTCATTTCCTCCAGACCATTCTCATGTATGAATTTCTATTGATTTGATTTCTTGTTCCTCTAAACTCTCCTGAAAGGAAAGAAGCTTCTCCAAATTACTAAGCACTTCTCCCATAGTTGGCCTTTCTGCACTCTTGTTACTCAGGCACTGGATGCCAATTTCCACAAACGCCATTAGCCATTCTGGCCTTATTTTCCCTTCTAAATGTGTGTCAACTAATTGATCAATAGTTCCAGAACGGTAACAATGTATCGCCCACTGAGCCAAACCAACTTTCTCACTTTCCTCTTCCACTGCCATAGGATTCACAGCCGGTCTTCCACATAACACTTCAAATAGAACCACTCCAAATGAATAGACATCAGACTTTTCACTCAGTTTTCTTCGCTTATAGTACTCAGGGTCTAAATATCCAAAAGTACCTTTAACCTCAGTGCTAACATGGGTGTGGTGATATGAGGGAACTGTTCTAGATAACCCAAAATCTGCAATCTTAGGTACCCAATTTTGATCCAATAATATGTTTGCTGACTTGACATCGCGGTGAATCACTGGGTTCCTTGTTCCTGTATGAAGATAATGTAGTCCTCGAGCCGCACCAACACAAATCTTTAGTCTTTGATTCCAAGATAGTATATGTTTCTGTTTCTTGTATAAATGATCACAAAGTGGACCTTGAGCCATGTATTCATAGACAAGTATCAGTTCATTGCTCTCTTGGCAGTATCCCAGTAATGACACAAGATTCATGTGACAAAATGAGAAAAAATTGATCTCATTTTGAAACTCCTTAAATCCTTGGCGCGAACTAGGCTTCGCGCGCTTTATCGCCACATGAGTCACTCCATCAGCCATGATGCCTTTGTACACCTTTCCAAAGCCTCCCTTCCCAATGACAAGAGCTTCACTGAAGTTGTTGGTTGCTATGCTGATCTCTGCTAAAGTGAATTGATAGCAATGACCTGAGGTCACTGTTACTTGACTGTTTTCCAAAGCCTTCCTCTTTGTTTTTTTCCTAGCTCTGCGGATAAGAATGAAAAATGTAACAAAAAGTCCCAATATGGCACCCAACGTACAGACCACAACTATGACAAGTGGAACTTTCTTCTTCTTTTGTTCCTTTTTCAATTGGAAACTTGCTGCAAGATTATAGGTTTTGTCACTTAACTTGATAATCTCAATGCCATTCAATATGGCATTAGCATATTTTGGTTTTGACTCCAAGTTAGGATGAAGTGCAATCCACATAGCTTGCCTTGTCTCAGTTTCCATAGGAACCAAAACAACATAGTCTCTGAACAAAGGAGTAAACGGTGCACCAGCCAAGGCAACTAAGTCCATCCTCTCCTCAGCAGTTTGGTTGTTTATGTACACCGTGAACACCCTCTGATTAACCTGCGATACCTCCATGGAGATTTCGCAGAAATGAAGCCTAACAAGGTATTTAAATCCAGAATCAACAAAGAATGACCATGTTAAATTGTATCTTGTGTTGGCGTCTCCATGGCCACCCATTGTCCTGGCAGTCCTATATACTTCTTCTGGTGCTGAATAGTTATAATCATTTGAAGTGAAATTGCTGTAATTCAACAAAACTTGGCCGTCCTTTATGTTAAGGACACTTCCATATTGTAAATCAGATATGTAGCTAACATCATCCTCCCATTTCCCAAAAGCATTTTCAACATCAGCATAATGCTGATCACCTATGTTAACCTTGTAAAGCATCTCAAGAGCGTATTCATCATTAATGAAAAATTGTTCCTTTTGTCCAAGGTAAGGAACAGGAACATTGGAACCTCCAAAGTATATGTTGGGGGGCACTGAGAATATCTCAATGCCATTTACAAAAGCAAATGCATTGGAAATTAGAGGAGATGGAGTGAAAGTAATGTTGAGCTTCTCTTCTCTGATACTACTGACAAAGAAATCCTTAGTGATATACACTGAGTTGAGCTCTTTTGCAGCAAGAGATGGATTAAAATTAGTAACAAGAGTATAATGACCAGCTTTGACAGAAAAATAGGCCTTGGAGGGGTTCATCATCAAATATGAAGTTGAGAGAAAGTAAATACGAATGAATACAAGGGCAGGGGAAAGGGAGAAAGGGAATGAGTAGGTGAATGGAGAATGAATTATTCTTGCTGTTGAGTAAGGGACTTTTGGTGCTACAGAGTCTGTGTTTGAGATTAAGAGTGTTGATGAACTAGTGTCATAGGCTGGAGGTAAGAAAGTAGATCCAATATCTCCAACCCAATTTACACCATTGAATGGTGAGGCTCCAGAAGAACCACAGTCAAGGAGGATTTTATCTGAAGGGACGTTTATTGAATCACAAGTGGTTAAATGGAATAACAACAACAACAACAACAACAACAACAGCAAGAAGAAGAAGCGGTAATGAGGTACAATGTTAATGACAAACCTAAATGATGACTCTATTATGTGGGTTTCCTTCATGTTGTTGAGCTTTTGTGAGTGTGACTTTGAACAAGTGGATGAGGTTGGACGGACAAAAGGGAGGAAAGGATCAAGGTTTACTGGTTTTGTTAACTTATGGAATCATATGTTATATTTAAAAGCAAAAGTTTACACCTTTATTGGCCTCAGTTTTCTGTGTTGAATGTTCTGTTTTGACCCCCCTAATATTATATTAGGCTAAATTATAAAATTGGTCATTTATGTTTATTTTAAGTTTCAATTTGTTCCTCTATGTTTTATTTGTTTCGTTTTGGTCCCTTACGTTTTAAAAGTTACAACAGGTTGGTCCTTTCCGTCACTAAAAGTCAATTGTCCGTAGCTAAAAGCCAAATTCTAGCTACGGACAATTGACTTTTAGTGACGGAAAGGACCAAATTGAAAACTAAAATAAAACATAGAGGACCAAAACGAAACAAATAAAACATAGAGGACTAATTTTATAATTTAGCCTCGGCAACATGTCTCAAAGACCAAAGAGTGCACATTTTTTTTTCTTTCTTTTTTTTTTTTTTCCTATTATTTTTTTCAATCTCGGCACAAACCAAATCACACAGTGGTGTCAACAGATGACGTAAATTCACCGACAGATGCAACGCGGATTTGGCTGATGGCTCTAGAGGATAGCATGCCCACACCTTGACTTTTTTTTTTTTTGTTACACACCTTGACTGATAATAACAATTATTTTAAAAATCCACCTTGAATTAAAAAAATAAAGAATATAGTTATTATATCGTTAAATTAAAAAAAAAAATCCTGCTAAAACATTTTCAACCACCATTCCCGATATTTGAATCATTGTTGATCCACGGAACAAGCCTAGTGGTTCTACAGGGACTTTAAGGAAAGGTAGTTTTTTCTTCTTAAGGAATTATAAATTTGCATGGACATTTTTTTGCTTTTGATTTTCATGCGTGCTTTCATGTTCAGACCTTAATGTTGAAATTTGAAGCCTGTGGAACTTCCCATTTGGTGGTGAATGTGAAGAAGAAAAAGAAATAATTTTGTAAGATGTGTGATATCGCGGCTCAGGCAAGTGCACCTAATCGTAACTCGTAATAAAGTAGAGTATATTTAAGACTCCGAATGTCGAACCCACAGAGAATACACGAGTACTAAATTAATAGAGATCCTTATTATTTAGACGAACGAAATTAACGGTTTTGAGAGTAAAACAATTGAATTGTAAATAGTAAAAACAAAGCAATATCGCAAGAATAGAATAGAGATCAAGTAAAGAAAGCCTAGGGGAATCGGGTTCACTAATACGTAGTCCTTGAATTTGTTAACCAACTATTATGAGATATGATTCATATTCGAATGCCAACCACCCACTCTAAAATTACTAATAACTACCCAGTTAAAAGCCTTCTTCCTAAATAACTACTCTGTTTGGTCCAGGAAGGTAATTAAAGGAAAGAGCATTAAGAACATGTGAGTTTGTTAATCTAATAACCGATTGGAAACAAGTAAATACCTTGACTGGGCATAAAACGTGAGTTATATTATTCCTAGAGTTTCATTAACTAATTATGGTACGGTCGCCTCCAATTAACTAATTTATTAAGGGTTGGTCAGATCTTATGGGATTAAGCATGCTAAGAACAACACATTCAATAAGATAATAAGAAAACTCATAATAACAATTAAACAAATATCAAAGATATTGTAAAAGATCCCTCATCACCCCCTAGTAATGAAGTTAGCTACTCATACTATTTCTCAACATAATAAATTAACATAAATCCAAAGAAGAAAACATAAAATAAAAGAGATGAAAGACAAAAGGCAAGAGGCAAGAGGCAACAGCTAAAGTGGTCAAAAGACCCCCAGCCTCCAGCTCTCTAGCTCCCCTTGAAAGAGAGCTAAGATTGCCTATTTATAGGCTTTGAGGCGCACTAGGTTAACTGGCTTCAAATCTGTGCATTATGGGCTTGGGTACGGCCGTACCGTCTTTATACACGGCCATACTAGACTTTGTTTATGACGTTGGCTCGTACTTGTGCACTCTGCACTCCCTGACACAATTGTGTACGACCGTACTGAAATTTCTCATCGGCGCCAGTCTTGACCAAAGGGTACGCCCTCACTGCTTTCTTGTAGTCGATGCACCAGTACCAGCTCGTCTAAGTGCTAAAAATCTCCAAAACTTGCCAGTTTTTTTATCCATTATTGTATCTTTTGTTCTGAGTGATGTCTTTATAATAATTCTGCAAAATAGGACATAAGTAAGTATTTTTATACTTTAAATAGTACAAAATGATATAATTAAGTACTAAAAATGTCCTATAAAAGTAGATAATTTGGTGTGTAAACACATCCCCACACTTAAACTTTGCTTGTCTTCAAGCAAACTACTTGGATAATTATAAGAAAAATTGAATTTACTGACTAGGGGCATAAACGAGATACGGGACAACAAAGTAATATCATAAGAAGTATTAAGTAATAGAATGCCCAATCAGATATGCAAGTTCAACAAGTTCACCAAGTCTATGATTTATAAGTCACTCTTCTCACCACTCTTGTAACATCCTCATTTTGCTAATCTTGCTTAGTGTGTGTTTATGTGTGACTAAGTGTACTTGTGTGCCCTAGGTGGGTTTTGTGTGTATTTGGCTGTATATTTGACTTTTCGGTTGTGTATTCGTTTTCTGTGTGATTAGTTGTTTGTAAGAGAGCATGTGTTGAGGATTGGTATGTTATTTGAGGTTGGAATAGTGTTTGATGAGGTTTTGGCATGAGTCTTAGATGCCTTGTAAAGTTTGAGAACCATCGGAGTCGAAATTAGGGTTTTGCGTGTTCGTACCCTTGGATGAGTGCGAGTTTTCGGACGAGTATATGAGAGTTTGAACCTTGTTCTTGAGTCCTTTTGATGTCCTCTTATGTTAGGAATCATGTTTAAGTGTTAGGGTATCAAGTTTTGGATCGTATGAGCGTCAGAATCGAAGAAATCATGCGAAACCGGACAAGACAGCACAAAAACACGTGGGAAGCGCTTAGGCACGCGGGTGTATGGTGCACCAACGTCTCCTATCTTCTGTGCCACGTGGCACATTCTGATTGGACCGTTTACAGACAGGGACATGTGGCACGCATGCAAGAAGCTCCTTCATCATGAAACAACCCACACAGGAGCGCGTAAGTGCTTTTGAGGCGCGCTGAAACAGAGGCAAAACGCGCAGGAAGCGCTTGAGCGCGCCCAGGCAGCTCCATTTTTCCTATATAATCCTAATTTTCACCTTTAATCCGATTCTTTCACTTCTTCCTTCCATTCCACGACCTGAAGAGTGTTTTACACCAGAATCCACCATTGTTACACTTTCCAAGCTTTGTGGTCATCATCCAAAGCAATCTCAATCATCGGTTCATCAATCTGACGGTATAAACTCGTCTGTTACCATTCGGGCTTGTTAGGGCTTATCTCCGATCGTCGTTTCGTCGAGGTAACTCTAATACCCATTACAGTTCTTGGCTCTGTTTAGTTTGTGATTCTTGATTCTCAAATTGATTCTAGTTCCTAGCCCTAATCAGACTGTGTTTTGGACCCCGGTTTTACCGAATGGGTACCGAACGAGCTAGGGTTTTGCCGAAACTCCCGGAGAAGATTCCATGGACCACGAGATAGAGACTTAAGCCTCTGTTCTCCTTGATTAAATTCTTATTTCGTGATTCCCTTAGTGGTTTGGGTTGTCCCTTATTTACTGTTCTTTGTATTTTAGGGTTTTGGCGACAGTACGAGTACTAGTTGATTGTGAAACCTTGTCTGACGTTGCTTTTGGGTAAGTTTGAGCCTCTGGACCTTTTGACCAGCCTCTGGCCATGATCCTCTTTGAATTTTAGTAATCTCATTAGTTGCCACAATTCTATTCTGAGTACATTTTTGTGTTTCCGGTTAATTGTGGGTCATTCTGGCATGCTCGGTGAAATTGTTGGGTAACTCTGGACTTGTTTATTGTTGTTGGCTGAATCTGAACTTAGTGTGGAGAGTGTTGGTTTGCTTGTTCATGAGTTCTTAGTTGTGTTCCAGTATCTGTTGGTGGTTCCGAGTTCTCCGAATATCAGGTAGGAGAAAGAATATACTTCCATTCTGTTCTCCTTGATTAAATTCTGATTTCGTGATTCCCTTAGTGGTTTGCGTTGTCCCTTATTTACTGTTCTTTACATTTTAGGGTTTTGGCGATAGTACGGGTACCAGTTGATTGTGAAACCTTGTCTGGCGTTGCACTACAAGAAAATTCGGATTTACCGACGGGCATATACCGACGGTCAGAGACCGTCGGTTAAACGTTGAATTTTCCGACGGCCAAGCCGTCGGTAAAACAACAAGTCCGTCGGTAAATGGAATCTGATTTATCGACGGTCAATGCTCGTCGGTAATTTCAAAGATATTTCATTTCCGCGCCTATTTTTCAAATACCGACGGCCTTATACCGTCGGTAAGTTAAAAAACCCGCTTGCATGCCGGAAACGATTCACCGACGGCCTAGTCCATCGGTAAAAAGCCGCTTGCACGCGCGATAATAACCGAAGCCAGGCCTTCCCTTTCTCCTCCATCTTCATCCCTCTTCTCTTTCACTTCCTCTCTTCCTCCGCCCCCACCACTACGCCGCCACCACCACCACGCCCACACCACCACCAGGCCGCCACCACCACCACCACTCTATTCTCTCTGTTCTCTCCTCATCGTCTCACTCTTTCTCTCCACCACCACCACCACCACCGCGCCCACACCACCACGTCTTAGTCGCCACCACCACTGCTTTTCTCTGCCACCACCACCACCACCGTGTATGTCTCTCTCTCTGCTCTCTCATCTCTCTCTCTATCCGCCGCCACCTCCACGAGCAGTCCGCCGCCGCCACCTCCACAAAGACCGTCCGCCGCCACCACCTCCACAAGACCTTCCGCGCCACCTCCACAAAGACCATGGTCTGCCACACCTCTGCCACCACCGTCTATTCTCTGTCTCTATTCTCGCCCTTCTTTGTTCGTGTTTTTTCTTCCGAATCCCAAATTGATTTGGTGTTCCTTTTCGATGTTTCGTGAACGATTGAAGGTTCTTGAAGTGATTTGAAGGTTTTTGACGTGATTTTGAAGGTTTTTGGTGCATCACGTATTCTTTTGTGGCTTGACCTCCAATTTTGTGTTACGTGATTTTGGGAACTAAGGTTTGTTTGTATTCCTGTTGTTGGTATTTGATTTTTGTTTTAGTAGCTTTGCAAGAGTAGCCTTTGCGTGAGATTATTAGTTGTTTGATGGTTGTTCTGCTCTTATTGATTTTGTGGATTGTTAGTTGTTTGACGGTTGCTCTGCTCTTATTGATTTTGTGGATTGTTAGTTGTTTTAAAAGTTTAGGATACTTATATTATGTCCAAGGTTAAAAGTTTGTCTTAAGCATGCTAATTAGAAGGGGGAAAAAAACAATTCTAGTTGGCGCATCCTGCTCGGTTAGCATCATGATTTGAAAAAAAATATTGAAAAAAATATTGGAATAAAGTCTTAAATACTGCAAACCTATGCCTTTGTTCGTTTTGTTGTAATTCGATTATTTTCGGTTTATAAGCTCATGGTGACCAATGTTGACAACAAATGCAGACAATGTCTTTAGATGGAAACCGTGGTCGAGGTAGGGCTTCCAGGAGGCCGATGATGTCTGCAAGGGAGTATCGGAATAGCTTTGTGACGATTGAGGATCGCGATGCTCGCCATCGTGATCCTCCTATGCCTTCCAGGAGGCCGATGATGTCTGCGAGGGAGTATCGAAATAGCTTTGTCATCAGGACTAAGGATCGTGCTGAGGATCGTGATTTGATGAACCAGCATGGTGATCCCAGGAGGCCTGTAGCTACCAGTGATGCTCATCGAGGGACATACATCGTTCAGGTCTCCAGCGATGACGATGAGATCTTGGAGTATACTCCATCCACACCGGAGTATTCTCCAGTCGGAGAGAGCATTACACTCCGACCTCACCGAGTATTCTCCAATCGGAGAGGATTACACTCCGCCCACACCAAAATATTCTCCCACCGTAGCAGTTACACTCCATCGACTCCTTCGGAGGATTCTACCGCCTGATTTTGTCCTGGGACCTCAAGGAGCCGCCACTAGCTAGCGTCTATTTTATATTATGCATGTTATGTACATTAGTATTTGACTGCTTTAACATTTTAATTGGATAAATGTATTAGGATAATATATGATGTATGTCTTTACATTTGCGCTTTTCTATTTAATTTTTGTGTTAAGCCTAAGTTCCAATTATTCCAACGTTTCAACGATTGTCCGCGAAACCAGGCCGCCACCACCACCACCACCACTCTATTATGCTCTATTATATGTTTTACATGAGGAGGTTAAATAGCTTTTGAGAATTCATGATTTGATAAAAATAGTGAAAGCCAAAAAGCTTACTTGGGGTTTATTTGGAATTATTTTGTAACATGATTGTTGTTTGGTTGGCATCCTGCTCATTTTTGTTGACTGCTATTTGGTAGCTTGTTAGTTAAAATTTTCTATGTTTTTTCTGTATTTTTAGTTCGAAGCCACGACATTGCTCCGAGACTGCCACTCACATCGAAGGACGTGGACACTCTCTTGTTCTGAGAATTAGGTATGCACTCTAACGAAATGTCGGTTGACTCATTGGGTGGAAAAGGGTTGGCTGTTGACCTCCACACCGACATATTTATTTGATTTGCTTCATAGTTCTCTCCAGAGAGAGAATTTTGAGGTGATGTGTGTTTTGGCTAACAAAGGATGTTTTATGTTGAAGTGATGTATAGTTCTCTCCAGAGGGAATTTTGTTTGATGTATATTTTATGTTAGAGTAAGGTAGCATGTAGATTATTCATTTAGCAAGCAACACATAAACTCAATTTCATGAAGTGAATCTCGATCCTATGTTCATGCTACGTCTCGCTATACTTATAGAAACCAATTTATATTGAGATAGTAACCATATTAATCTCCAAAATATTTACAGATTATAACTATATACTATCTTTGTAAATACAAACAACGTTTATTAAACTAAAAATTTAACATATGAAAGACATATTATTACACAAAGACATGAATTACATAGAAATTGATTCCCAAATTAATCGTATCAGACACTAATTATAAACTATTAAAATCCTATATTTGATGAATTTAATTATGTGATGATCTTATTTTTTTAAAAAATAATAAAGTAACAAATTTTATGTTGTTTAGTGATACCATCAACTCGCCTTGGTTAATGTAGTAGATTACGGTGCTAGGCTAGTTTTTAAGCTATGAAATGTAAAATGATTGTTTTTGGCCAATTAATGGATTAGGATGTATGGTAGATGTGACCATATAGGAGCTCTAATTGCATGGCATATACCAAACCAAACCACTATGAAAACAAAAATTGTTAAAAAGGATTTATGCTTCCTTTGCCGTCGGTATGCTTGTTTAATTCTATCCTTTAAGAGGATGTCAACTTTCAACATGTTACTTTTTAATTATTGATGAAATGGATGTTTGATTGTTGTTATTAGTATCGGAGAAAAGCCTTAGCTTCCGTTTGAGGTTCAATATATTATTGAGTGCGTGTACTCTTTTAGATACCACGTGTTCATTGTATATTGAACCTTGAATTAATCAAGTCGGACAGTTTGGGAAAAAACTTTTTCTTTACTTGTATAATAGTTGTTGCTTGATTCTCGTATCTTGATATTTGATGAAATTTCGGTTAGATTCATTTCCTTTTGTTCTCAGGTGCATACTTGATTGCCTTGTTCCTAATCACGATCATTTTGTGTACTCAGAGACCAATGGAAATCTTTGCCGTAAATTTTGTCAAGTATAAGATATGAGAATTACTGAATGACTATTATCTGAGTTCTGAAAAAGTTTTTCCTCGAATGGGATAAGTCATACCATTTAAAGAAAGAGAGCGGTTGTAAGAATGTCGTCTTCTTGAAATTGTCATTTTTTTGACATGCGAGAAGATGGAATTTTTTCCTTCGAATCGTAGTTGGATGTCACGATAGATTGTATCCCGGAAGAGGGGTTTGAAACAATCTTTTTGCGATGGGATTGATCACTTGCTCAAGTCGCAATGGCACACGAAGATTTCAAATTAATGGAGGGATTAGATGTCCGTGCCTTAAATGCGATTGCAGAAAGATCAAGAGCCCAGGAGAGGTCATCTTTGCACCGCAGAGACTTGGATTTATGCCTAATTCTGCATTTGGACTAGACATGGTGAAGAGTTACCTCGGGTTGGATTAGGGGTTGGCGATAATTGCACAGTGCTTCAAGTAATTGCGTGAATACGGGATATGGTGAGCAGATTGAATTGATGCAAAATATGGTTTGTGATGCCTTGGGGGTCAACGTATCATTCGAGGAGCCACAGTATGATGACACAGATGAACTTCCAAATGAGACTGCACAAAGATAAGGGACGAAAATAAAATCACCATCTGACACGTGGCAGAAAAATAAAATAAAATAAAACAAACTGCCACGTGTAAGATGGTATTTCGTCTAAGACAAAAAAAGAATAATTAAAAAGAAAGGACGAAATTGAAGTAATTTTTATAACTTAATGGACTTAAATGAAAACTAAAAAAAAAGGATAAGGGACGAAAATTACAGTTTAACCTATATATTTTTAACTTGTTTGGTATGTTGTTATTGTTTAGGTTCCTTAGTCAAAGCCACCGCGAAGGCTATCACTAAGTAATTGAGCAAAATTACCACGCCTATTGGCCCACCTGGGGGACGCTGACGGTGGCTGAGCGGAGGCACATGTTCAATTCTTTCAGAGTAAGTTGTTTATCAGATTATTTTGTTGCGTATTATTTTTTTATTTCATGAATCTCAATTATTTTTAATAACGTATTATATTCATACAGGAGGAGGCCCGTCGGACGGCTGCCATGTTGGCTCAGGTGCTGCAGTGACAGGAGGATTTGTACCATTTGCTAGCTCGCCAGCCGCCTCCTCCACCGCCTCCGCCTCCGCCTCCGCCTCATAGTACTGGTGATCATGTCGATGATGTAGATAGTGATCATGATCATGATTATCAGGACTATTAGTTATGTTTGTATCGATATTTTTTTATATTTTCGGATATTTTTTATTACTGTTTTGTTCGTCGAATTTTTTTATTTATTTGTTACGTTTCTTTTTTTTAATTTGTTTTATAGTTATGTTATCGCATTACATTTTTAAATACAGGAAGAAATTAATTATTAAATGTGATAACTAGTAATCGTTAATTAAATGGATAAATAAATTAAATTGATTACAGAAATTAAAATTAAATAATTTAAAAAAGTAAATAATTTTTATTTTTTTATATTTTCGGATATTTTTTATTACTGTTTTGTTCGTCGAATTTTTTTATTTATTTGTTACGTTTCTTTTTTTTAATTTGTTTTATAGTTATGTTATCGCATTACATTTTTAAATACAGGAAGAAATTAATTATTAAATGAGATAACTAGTAATCGTTAATTAAATGGATAAATAAATTAAATTGATTACAGAAATTAAAATTAAATAATTTAAAAAAGTAAATAATTTTTTAATAAAAATTTAAACAATTTTCAAAAAAAATTTAAAGTTCGGATTTACCGACGGTCCTGGCCGTCGGAAATGTCATCGGAATTACCGACGGGTTAAAACCGTCGGAAAAGCCGTCGGAAACTTACCGACGGGTTAAAGCCGTCGGAAATGTCATCGGAATTATCGACGGGTTAAAACCGTCGAAGAAAACCGTCGGAAATTTACCGACGGGTTAAAGCCGTCGGTACGTATTTGCGACGCGCAGTTTACCGACGGACATTAGGTCGTCGGTAATCCGTCGAATTTTTTTATTACCGACGGTATTTGTGGATTACCGACGGCTTTTGGCCGTCGGTAATCCCGCTATTTCTTGTAGTGTTGCTTTTGGATAAGTTTGAGCCTCTGGACGTCTAAGGATATGGGTTACGGTATGCCACATCTAAGGATAGGCATGGTAGACCCATCAACTAACATAAGATTATTTTATTATTAAATATGATTGCCTGATAATATGCTTATTTGTAAGTTGTGTTGTATATGCTCTATGTGGGTAGTAACATGCTTAGGGTAACATGAGTGAATGTGTATTATATGAGAATATGTGTTGTATGTTGCCTTTGCATGCTAAAATGTCTAAGTATAGCTTTTGGTATGAGTTAACATGATTAAAGGGATATTTTTTGGAATGTGTGCATAATATGATGTGAGGCATATGATGATGAGATGTTGGATGCATGCACATGATATTGCATTAGTAACCACTCCATTCTTGACGAAAATATGATGTGGAGAGGATCCCTAACAGAAAAGGGGGATACCTCTCCCAGCAAGTTAGATCCACTTCGTTCCCTATCGGAAAAAGGGAAACGGACGTCCCTAACGGAAAAGGGGGAAGAGGATTCTTAACAGAAAAGGGGAATACCTCGTGGACTAAGCTAGTGTCGCCTCGTGCTCTATTGAAAAAGGGAGACGGGAGTCCCTAACGGAAAAAGGGGACGGCAACCTAACGAAAAGGGGTTCGCCATTAAGTATTTCTAACGGAAATGGGGAGTACAGTGACAATAGTAAAGAAAAGATATCGTAGTGCACAATTCATTGAGAGACATGGGGTAAGTAGAAAAGAGTAGATAGATCCTACTTGTATATATATATATATATATATATATATGATTATCTATTGGATTGTCTAACACTCATTCTAATTATGTGTTTCCCGCTTTTTAATGGATATGTTATTCTTACCTCCCTGTGTTTGTATGTTTGTGTGTATATGTATTATCTCTGTATTAGATTGTGTTGAGGAAGATACAGCAGCAGTTCCTGGTGATACTGCAGATGGCAAGGCAGGCCCCTGAAGATCAGTGTTTGGGAGAGTTCTGAGTTGCAGGCGAGCTAGATTCCAGAGTAGGAACTCTCGGCATCTACCTCGCTGATAATCTTCTGTCTTTTTGGCCAGGAGTCTTTTTGTTGATGTTTGTTTATGTTGGTTTGTTTAGATGAGGCGCAGGTTAGCCTCATAGGCTTTATATTCTGGATGACTGTATTGTACTGTTTACACTACGCTTACTTTTGCACTCTAATAATCTAGGCCATACTGATGAGGCCATCTTTTTGAGAAAACCTATATACATATCTTGATGACACTAGTTACTTCACTGTGACGCGTCATCGTCTTATTTATGCCTTCACTTTTAATTCCCTCATATTTTTATTAATGCAAATTACGCGAGTTAGGCTAATTATGTAGAATAAAGCATAGATAGGGCGGCGGGGTGTTGCAACTCTCAAAGTGTTTAAAGATGTAGTCATTAACGCTCAAGTTTTTTCAAAGAAGTGACATTACCATAGGCTTGTATATTGACCAAAACTCTACTATTAAAATCCACTTATTATGCAAAAGAGAAAAAATGGTCTTTCATAAGTTATGACAGGGCCAAGGTAATAATGTTAGGTGGGATAAAAAGAAAGAAAATGTCATGCAAAGGGTCAGAAACAAATCAACCAAATAAGTAACCTTTTTCTTTTTAACTATAAAGAGCTGGCAAGAATCCCTCTAATATTTATCATTTTTCTCTTTTTATTCCTTGAAGGCAATAACTCATTTTTTTCTATTCTTTTTTTTTCCTTTTCTTTCCTTTCCTCTCTTTATGCTTTTTATGACGCAATTTAACAAATTAACTAAGATAAGAGGGGAAAGTATTTGCTAAGCCTTCCTTTTATAAACTTTCCTGAGGAATTTCTAACATTATCCTTTTGATTTTTGCCACTAATTGCTTTAACAAAAGTATTTTCCAAGGTTACCTCAAGAATAAAAATAATAATCAATAACAATGAAAGGGTACTAAAGAAATATAATATAAGCACAAAAATGGGCAACTAGTGGTAAAATATTTGTAACAAAATTAAAGTGGGCCTGAAAAATTCCTAAAATTGCTCCTATGAAAGTAAATTTTTATTCGCTTTGTAATGGTCTCAGCACAAGTTCTAAATTGCACAACATGGGAAAATATCACTCAATCAATGAATAGAGGTAAAAATCATGAAGTGACCTCTTATTTAGGCTCAAATCTCACATTTAGTGGTTTACACAGACAAGTTAAAACTCATAAAACTTCAATGTTAATTATCAGCTAATTCTAAAACTAGCAACAATCTCATTTCAATCACAAGTTGTCAGAAAAATTTTAAAATAGCCCCTAAATCAGAAAAATATCAAATTTTCTATAATTTAATAATTATAAGCATAGCCAAGTAATTATAATGATAGTTTCCTCCCTGCACTTATTTTTAGCAGTGTCCTCAATGCTAACAGTTGTAAAATAAGCAATAAAAAATATAGCAATTTAATATGTGCTAAAAATAAATTAAGGTGGAAAGGTATTTCCCTCTGATAATTTCACGAGCAAATTTCGGGATTGATTCAATTAATGTTGTTGTCTTGCTAATGCCTCTAGAGAAACTGTAAATCACAATAAACTATTAAAAATATAAAATAAATTGAATTAAATTAACTAACATAAAATTAAATAACACAGGTTGCCTCCTGCAAAGCGCTTGTTTAACGTCGTGAGCCTGACGATTTGCTTAAAATGGGTCAACCAGGCGGCTCTCTAAGAGTGAATTTTGCATTCACTATATTGCCCCTTCACCACTTCTTAACCATGTGGTTTAGGTTGTCCTTTCTTTTCCCAAGTGGTAGATGGACTTCCAAAGATCGTGGAATTTTCATTTCAACGCCACCCACCAATATGCTAGGATCCTGCAAGTTAGTAGTTTCTTCTAAATGGTCCTGCATGTTGGAACCTAAACGATTGAGAAGTTTGGAGTCTCATTAATTTTGATGATAACAAAGTACTTACAAGTGAACAAATCATCTTCTAATAAGTTTTGAAGTGTGCAGGTATTAAAATTGTTTATGCATTATAAGTCACTCAAGTAAGAAGGAGAAATTCACAAGAAATTGAATACATTCAATGTGTGTCAGCATCCGGTTCACTCCAGCATCTTGTGTATAGCGAGCGTCTGGTAGTGTTATTCTTTGACATGTGGATTACTCAATTGCCGCGAGCATCCGTCCTTGTTCTGAGCGAGCATCTGGTCTTTTAATGAATCATGTGATGGTCACGTTTGTGCTCTTCTACCTCAGCTATTTTGGAACAGAATTCGAATTTGATTTTGTGCGCTCATTTTGATGTACGAGGTATCAAAGGTGACACCTTTGATATAAGACAAAATTCGTAAAGGCAATTGTGAAAAGCAGATAGTATAAAAACAGTAATGTGTACTTTTCTGATATTCTCTGGAAAGGAAGAAAATGACAACATTTCAAAATACCTCACTCAATGATATGGAGCTGAAATTTACTGCAATGGTAATACCTCTCAAAGACTCCTACAAATATCCCAAGGTATTCATTGAAGAAGGTTGCCAAAAACTGCTAGAAACTATATTCTGAAAGAGCTATTACTCAACTAAGCAATCAAGTTTTGTGCCAAGTTTCTGGACACCAAGAACTGAACCTCATCGTCTGATATTCTGTCTTTTAGAAAGTTATTTGTTTTTGTGCTTAATCTTTTCATCTCTCTGTGAGAGTTATTTGATTGTATTCAAAAGAATATTACTTTGTAAAAGTTGTTCTGCCTAGTTAAGGCTTTGTTCCTCAAAGGCTCGAAAGTACTGAGTCGTTTTGAGAAGTTAAGAGTTTTGTCAAGTTTGTGACAGTAGAATACTCTTAAGAAAATTTGTAATCAATTGATTATAGTGAAAAAATCCTTCAGTGTAACACCCCAATCTAATCTAATGCTGTAAACATTTAATGCTTGTATGCTTTCAATTAAAGAGTACTCTTATGTATTTCGCAATGGAAAAATAGGAGTAATTTTTTTTTTTCATTTTCTTTCCTTTGAAACCCTTTTCAAAATGAGACATAGAGTACTACAGTTTTCTAAATGATGTCAATTCAGACTTTTGCAAATATCAGAGTATAATGCATCACAAAATAATACTTCACTTAACATAATCATTTCGCACTAAGGCGAGGTTTTTTGAAAAGAGTAATTACAACACAACAATTTACAAAACCCTAAGCTAAGCTGGCCAACAACTATAACTCTTACTGAGAAACAGCTCAGCAAGACCAAACACGAAGTGCACAGAGGAATCTTCCTACACTGGCTCAATCTTCAATGGTCCTGAAGGACAAAGTCGCATGACTCACTTTAACTCCATCTGGAAGTGACATCCATAAGGACATCCAATCCAACAACAGTGCAAGGGTAAATCCTTTGTCCACGAGTTTATCATAGGCTATGTCGCATGCAAACAATATATACATATATAATACAACAACATGCTTTTATATACATATACATACTTAATAGACCGCACGCATTATCATGGTATATCAAGTATTGCATGTGAGCAAACAAAACAACCAACAGATCAACAACTAAGTCACTACAATATCAAACTATTGCATGTGAGCAGGCAAATCTATCAACCGATTAGTGATCAAGTCATCACAATATCAAATTCATCAAACCCTTTATCACATATCATAAATGTGGTTACCTATGCATGTCAATGCAGTATGGCAAGTTGTGTATACACCTACAGCCTTTATAGGTCAGCAGTATGACGGGGACTGCTTTCCCAACGTCCGAACAAAATAGCCTCTGCTTAGGCTTGCCACTACTTTGGCTGGCCATTACTTTGGCGTGCCTCTACTTAGGCAATGTAGTGACAACTCGCCTTTTGAAGTCTGTACGACCAATCAAACGCTACGAGTGACATGACAACTCGTCATTTGAAGTCTTTAAGACCAATCAAACGCTTCGAGTGTCGATGCTCAATGGTTAGTACGCATCCAAACAAATCCAACAATATGGCATGCTCACCGTAGTGAACGCCCGAGTGATATCCAACAAAATCTACGATATGGCATGCTCATCGTAGTGAACGCCTGAGTGATATCCAACAAAATCTACAATATGGCAAGCTCACCGTAGTGAACGCCCGAGTGATGTTTTAATTAATCAATGCGGATCGACGAACCCTCCCTCACTCAACTTAGTGGCTGTCCAAATCTCAATTAACTAAGAGTTCAACACAGGACACAAGGTCCGGGTATTCAATTGCGGAACGCTAGTCCCAATCTTAGATCAGAACTCTAGGCACGTAATGCGGAACACTAGGCTCAACTTTTAGGTTAAGATGCTAGGTACGCCATACGGAACACTAGGTCCAATCCTTAATCAAGAAAATGCGCACGCAAGCAGGACATTAATTTCCAGCACAGGACACATGGCCCATATACTCAATAGGAACACTAGGTTCCCTATGTTTTATTCAATAGGAACACTAGGTTCCTTAATCAAGGAACACTAGGCGATCTTTGAAATCTCTTTCTCAGTTCTTGTATCACTCCTATGTATCTGAAAATGCTTTTTAGTTCTAGGTCGTTGAAACCCTAGTTGTGCTAAATAACACACTAGAAGAATTCCCGGGAAAGAGAGGTGGTGCGAACACTCTTAATTACCAAGTCTTTTCTAGCCAGAATTTTCCCAGGCGCATCATTTAACTCAACCGTTTTCGCAAATTGTACTGTTGATTTCAAGTTCTTTTCTCTACTATTATTCCATATAAATTTCTTCGCAAGCTTTGGCTAGTTGTCTAATACCCTCACGCTTACTTTTAAATCAAAATGCCCTTAACAATTTGTTTACGAAATCAGAATTCGGCTTGTGGAATCGCATCAGATTTACCGATGTAAATCGTCAACCAATAGCAGTCGATCAACGCATTGTTAATTAATCCATTATCAACAATAATCTTTTTCATATTCCAATTCAATACCAAGTTCCAATGAAATCCAAGGTGATTCAAGGAAAACAATACAACTCATAATGCCACGCAGGGCCAAGAACATGCTACATATTATCATCAATTTCAGTTCCAATTAAATCAATCAAGTATGATTTAAGCAACACAATACAATTCAGTCTTGCCACATAGGGCCAAATCAATACACAGTAGCTCATGCTACAACATCTCAACAGCACATAGTAATACTACAAGTACTACTACACAATCAATCAACATTCAAACAAACAACACACAAGGCGAAAAGCCCAAACTCATTATGTAAGAATTTCCCTTACCTTGGGCGCTTTAACAATCCAAGCAAGGTAAATTCGAACTATCGTCAAGTCGTACCTCGCGCGTATCCTAACAACACAAGTTTCAATCAATTAAAACCAAAACTCAAGCCCTAATACCCCTAGGGCAGCCACGACTCTAAGGTTTCTAAGGCCTAAGAATTACTCACTTAATCCCATTTGGTTCACACCTAGTCACATATCATGAAACAAGTTCAAACTATGCAAGTTTTCAAACTTTTCTCAAAAGCTACACACTTAGAAAATACCAAAACCCAAAACTTACCAATTGGAATAATATTTTTACCAAATGAATAATGTTTTACCAACTTTGAACTATTTTTCAAAGCACTAAAACATGTCACAAAATTCTAGAATTAAATTCATTACAAGTTTAAAACAATTCTTAAGACATAACCCAAAACTTTTTCCAAAATCATGCTTCTTTGAATTGTTTTGCTATATCAAATCATCAACCACTTTTACAACTATTTTTAAGCATAAATGCAAAGTCAAGAACAAATCACAAAATCTTTTGAAGGCCACAGGTTTCAAGGCTTCAATTACAACTCCAAGTTTTCAAACCTTTTAACATCAAAATCTTACAAACTTTGCTTAATCAAAACTCCTTATCAAAACCAAACTTATTTACCACTTTAATACACTTAAAAACAAGTTAGAACTCACTCAAATCATGCTCATAAATCACTGTTTTGGAAGCCCCAAAACAGCCCCAAATTCATTTTGTTTCAAACAATTTTTCAAAGCTTCAAGCATGCAAGCCCTTATAGATTTAAAGTTCTAACGAAAAACCAACTTCTTAACACACTTTAAAACCAAATCAAAACATCATCAAAATCATGACCAAGTGCCATGGTTCCAGCCCCTAAATTTAACCAATTTAATTTTGCAAAACTTGTTCAACATGCATATATGACTAGTTCTGAGCATACTACTCACTAACCCTCAAAAATCTAACTTCCAATCACTTAAAAACACAAAGATAAAACCCTAAGAACAGCCCCTAGGGTTCGGCCTCCTCAAAAAGTTAGGGTTCCTAAATTTTAAAAATCAAGAACAATGCTAATCATGGAAGAAAACAAAGGGCTTTAAGACTAATCATGCATATCTAGTAAAATCTAACACTTTTGCCCAAAAATAATTCCTAAAACCAACCAAACCCATTCATGCAACTCAAGAGAGGAAAAGTGTAACGACCCGTTTCCGGACCGCTACCGAGCTCAACATACCGAGCTCGAGTTACCGAGCTCGACACACCGAGTTCAAGTTACCCTGTATGCGATGTGTTTTAAAACGTTACTCTTGTGCCTTTTAGAAAGTACGGTCTATATATATTTTTTTTTTTAAAACCAGCTTGTACACATCAGAGTAATTACAGCTTTTCGAAACATGATGCAACTAAGACACAAGACTTAAATTCTAATAAAACATACATGCATATATACCACTCGAAATGATAATGTATACAAAATAACAGAGTAATAAATGCACAAAGAAATACACCTAAGGTATGACGACTTCAAGAGAGCAATCATACCCTGGGGGTACTTCCGGCAGACACCCACGCAGGGGGCTGCTCCAAAAGTAAACCGCCAGTCTACCCTGTAATAACAAAACATAACCGGCCCAACTGGTCACAGTCACTGTACACAAAACATAGATAAAACAAATCACGACAGGTAGAGGTCGTCGCCCTGATCCTCGTCGAGCTCCTCCTCGCCATCATCTGCTGTCGAGTTCCCTGCACCCTCGACATCGCCTGGGTAACCGTCATGGATTGAAGGCACCACGGGAAAGGGTCAACTTCTCAACAATTCAAAATAAACACGGCATAAAGAAATAAGCAACACAATAATGTATATCAATCACCACACGTGACTCGACCTTCTCACTCTAGACTCGACTCAACTCGCGATCCATTTCTCTCGACTCGACAATTTTTCCGGAATGCACCGCAGCCAAATCAGATCTTTGGAAAGTCCGGTAGAGCCTTGGGATCTTCGCTCTCCCTAGGACGATCAACTCAGTCCCATAGCGTGGCGACGTCTAGTCAATCTCCGTAAACAAAGGGACCTAGCACCCTTAGTTATCCGGTCACGGCTCAAAAACGTCATAACGACTTCGCCTAGCTCGCTCACTCGATGAACAATCTCCGCTTACAATATTCAAAGAGTTATACACAAGATATTCAACCGCATGTCAAATAAAAGAGCAATCGACATGAAGAAGCATAATTCAACAGTCAATACATAATTCACAACATATATTCAATCACATATTAAATACATGCAAAAACCCAATCATATCACAACATTACATGCTCGACACAAATCACGGAATCCATACATAGCAATATAACAATAAAAATCCTAGAATGTTTAGAAGTGCTCTTACGCACAAAACATAAACACATAGAATATGAAGTGCCCTTACCGAACTCCAAGCTAATACTGCTCGACAACGACCTCGACACGGCTGTCTTCAAACGAGTTCGACAACGACTTCTCTTACTCGATCTCGACACGTACGCTTCTCAGTCAACCTCGACACGTACTCGATCTGGCTCCCACTGCTCCCACGTCCTCGGGTTCGCTCTCCCGTACACCTCGATTCGGGAATCACACGATCTCGGGAATCAGACTTCCTAATACAAACACAACTTAGTTCGATCTATGGGTTCTAATAACACTTAGCTCTCATAACCCCAATCTTAACTACAACCCAGTAAATATTAAAACTCAAGAACTTAAATATATTTTTCCTCTAACACAAAGTTAGGGTTTTCGATCAAAGGTTCATGAAAAAGGTTATCTGATGCTACAACAGGTAAATCGACAACAACAACAACCAGAAGCAACGTACAACAAACTAAAACAAGAAATCAAAACAACCAAAAAGAAAGGGTTTTTGGGCACTGCCTATTGCAGAAAACAGAGGAAGAAATTTGTTTTACAAGCTCAAATAATCGGTTAGAAAGGTCGGTCATGTCATGAAGAAGAAAACCCATCAATATGAGATGATTTGGAAGCATAAAAACTAGCTAAAATGGAAAGAAGAAATGGCGCTAAACAGTAGCATGAAGGAAGAGAATCTGTTTTTCATACCTCAAATGGTGGTCGAGATGGTGAGATATGTCGAGAGGATGATGAGGAACAAGATTGATGAAGAAAGTTTATGCAGAAGCTCGATGGAACTCAAGGTTCTTCGATGGAGGTTTGGAGAGGAATAGGAACTCAGAGAAGAAGGAAGAAGAAAGAAGAAAAGAAAGTGAGTGTTTGAGGAAACGATCGTGATATACAGCTGGTGAGGGAAGGGCATAATCGTAACTACAGTTATGAGATGCTAATCCCATCAATCATTCTACCCATCTAATCTCTCCTTTCTCATGATTACCCTCTACTCTATAGGTTACAGATCTAAAAAGAAGCACAGCGTCGAGAACTGCAAACCGATAATATAAATAGTACAAACAATATAATAATGACGCTGAATAACGTTCGTAAAAATACGAGTGTTATCATCTCGACACGATGTCGACTAGGGTGCTTGTGCAAGCGCACAAGGCTCTAACACGAGTTCGTGCACGCGGCCTCCTTAGTTCGACATGCGACCTCCTCAGCTCGGTATGCGACCTCAGTAGCTAATGCACGCGATCTCCTCAGCTCAGCAGCTAGTGCACGCGGTCTCCTCAACTCGGCATATGACCTCGGCACGCGATCTTGGCACGGGATCTTGGCACGGGATCTCGACACGAGGTCATGGTACGAGGTCTCGACACGAGATCTCGACGCGAGGTCTCGATACGACGTCCTAATACGAGGTCGATCTCGTCCTCAGGTGTTACAATCTCTCCCTCAAAAAAATTTCGTCCTCGAAATTGCAAATAAGATTCTTACCTCGGAAAAGTTCAGGGTACCGAGTCTTCATATTCTCCTCCAGCTCCCAAGTCGGATCGCCAGTCTTCTGATCCCACACAACTTTGACAAGTTGAATCTCTTTGTTCATAGCTGTTTGGCTTTCCGATCAACGATCCTTTGGTGATGCTTGAAGGATAAGTCGTCCCTTAGTTGTATCACATCCGTTCGATGACATGAGAGGGTCGGAAATATACTTCATGATTGTGAGGCGTGGAAGGCGTCGTGAATGTTCGACAAGAAGGGTGGCGGGGCAATCGATATGCCACCGACCGATCTGACGAAGAATGCGGTAAGGTCCAATAAATTTAGGGGTAAGTTTCTTGGATCGATCGCTCGACCAACTCGATGGTGGGGGTGACTCTAAGAAATACATGTTCTCCTTCTTCGAACTCGAGTGGTCAACGTCTTTGGTCCGCATAACTCTTACATCGACTATGAGGCGTTCGCATCCTATCTCGATCAAGCGGATCTTCTCGGTAGTCTGGCTGGATCATATCTGGTCCTCTGACGAGCAGCTCGCCATCCTGGTACCAACAAAGAGGCGTCGACATTTACGCCCATCTGATTGCTTCAAAAGGTGCCATTCCAATACTCGCATGGAAAGCTGTTATTGTAGGTGAACTCCACCAATGGTAAGGCGTCGTCCCAACTTCCTCGGTGATCTAACGTATCGCTCGCAACAAATCCTCAAGCGATTGGATCGTTCTCTCGGTCGACCGTCGATGCTGGGGATGATATCTGAAATTAAGCCTGAGCTTCGGTTCCCATCGCTTCTTGCAATTCCTCCAAAAATGAGGCGTGAACTTCGGATCTCGGTCGACACGATTGAAGAGGGTATACCATGAAGTCGCACTATCTCCGCGATGTAGATCTCGGTCGGCTTTTCCACGCTGTATGTCGACCTCCGGGTAAGAAATGAGCGATTTGGTCAATCGGTCGACGATCACCCAAATTGAATCATTCTTCTTCTGCGTCTTGCAAACCTACAACGAAATCCATGGAAATACTATCCCATTTCCATACTTTGGTACGTCAGCGATTTTAGCATTCCGCAGTCGTTGGTGCTCCACCTTCGCTTTCGACACGTTAAACACGGTTACGTGCTCGACCACTTGCTTCTTCATTCAGGACCACCAAAAATGCTTCTTCAAGTCTTGATACATCTTCGTAACTCCTGGATGAATACTAAAGTTGCTCTTATGCGCCGTCGAGTATCAACTTTCTCGGCTCGGCTACGTTAGGTACATACTCGGCCATTGCATCTCAAGATGTCGTCCGATTCCGACTTGGAATTCGCGCCTTCCCTTGCGCTATCAATCAACCTTCTCTTGCGAGGGCTCGTCATGAACTTGCTGGTCTCGGATCTCGCCCAACAATCATTAGAAATGGTAAGCATACCAAATCTCGGCTTCCTGGTGAAACTTACACTCGACTTTAAGTCTCGGAACTTCTCGAGCATCTCCAACTCCTTGATCATCATTGAGGAAACTAGAACGCTCTTCTGCTCAATGCATGCGCTACTACGTTAGCCTTACCGGGATGGTATTCCAACGTAAAGTCGTAGTCCTTGAGAAATTCTGTCCATCTTCGCTGACGCATGTTGAGCTCTTTCTGGTCGAACAGGTACTTCAAGCTCTTGTGATCGCTGAAAACAGTAAGAGTGCTCCCATAAAGGTAGTGCCTCCATATGTTCAGCGCAAAAACCACCGCTGCCAACTCCAAGTCGTGAGTAGGGTAGTTCCTCTCGTGAATCTTAAGTTGTCTTGAAGCATACGCGACCACCTTCCGATGTTGCATCAGCACGCATCCCAATCCCTGGTGTGACGCATCACAATACACCTCGTAAGGCTCTTCTGGTTGGGGCAAAATCAGCACAGGCGCTGTCGTCAAAAGCTCCTTCAGTCTTCGAAAACTAGATTCACACTCCTCGGTCCAGGCAAAAGGTTGATCCTTCCTCGTAAGCCGTGTAAGAGGCACGACAATCTTCGAGAACCCTTCAATGAATCTTCGATAATAGCCTGCTAAGCCAACAAAACTTCTGACCTCGGTAACCGTCTTCGGCTGTTCCCACGCTAGCACAGCTTCAATCTTAGTTGGATCCACAGCTATCCCTTCTTTGGAAATCACATGACCAAGAAAATTCACCTCTTCGAGCCAAAATTCGCACTTCGACAGGTTGGCATAGAGTTGCTTCTCTCGTAATATCTGCAGTACTCGACATAAGTGTTCTTCGTGCTCTTTTCAGTTCCTCGAGTAGATCAGGATGTCGTCGATGAACACTACTACAAACTGATCCAAGAACGAATGGAAAATTCTGTTCATGTAGTCCATAAACACAGCTGGCGCATTTGTCACTCCAAACGGCATCACCAAGTACTCGTAGTGACCATACCTAGTCCTGAAAGCTGTTTTGGGGACATCTTCCTCCTTCACGCGAATCTGATGGTAGCCCGACTTCAAGTCTATCTTGGAAAAGATCGCCGCTCCACGAAGTTGATCCATCAAGTCGTCAATACGAGGTAACGGATAACGGTTCTTCACAGTAACCTTGTTGAGCTCGCGATAGTCCACGCACAGCCTTGATCGTCCATCCTTCTTCTTAACCAACAACACTGGAGCTCCCCACGGTGACACGCTCGGTCGTATGAATTGCTTTGCCTCCAAGTGTTCGATCCGGGACTTCGCTTCTTTCATCTCGCGGGGAGACATCCTCGTATGGCGCTTTGAAATCGGTCCTGTCCCTGGAATCAGGTCGATGGAGAACTCGACCTCTGACTGGTGGTAACCCTGGCACGCCTTGGGAAAACGCCCACAAAGTCACACACCACTAGTACATTCTTCACTTCGATCTGGGAAACTTCCGAGCTAGCCGATACATGTATTCCCTAGTTTCTTCTTTCAAAGAAACTCCAATACGTCAATGAGAAGATAATTGGAGACTCCAAGGTCCGGAAAAATTACGCTTTACGGGCACACCAAGAGGACATGGTGGTGTGACAACCAATCCATCCCGAGGATGACATCTAGGCCCTTAAGAGGCAAACAAACCAAATTGACCACAAACTTTCTACTCAATAACCACTACACAATTAAGACATGCAAGGTTTGTGACTAAGGTTTTAGCAAATTGGTTGTAACTACCAATTTGAACGGTAAAGCGATCACACCAAGTTCAAATGGTTCACAATCAGAAGAAATAAAGGAATGGGTTGCACCCGAATCAAAGAGAACGGATAAGGATTTACCCTCGATTTCACATTCACCTTGAATAAGATCATCACCGCTCGCTTCCTACTTCGCCATGCGTAAGACTACGCTTTAGCTACCTGACGCTTTCCTTTGGCCTTTGCCGCAAGCATTGCCGGTTCAGCTTTAGGTGTAGGACAATCCTTGACAAAATGCCCTGGCTTCTTACAGTTGAAACACACCTCCTCCTTCTGAGTACAGTTACTCGTGTAACACCCCGTTTCCGAGGCGCTACTGTGCAACCCAATCTAATGCTGAAAACATTTAATGCTTGTATGCTTTCAGTTAAGGAGTACTCTTATGAATTTCGCAATGGAAAAATAGGAGTAATTTTTTTTTCTTTTCATATTCTTTCCTTTGAAACCCTTTTCAAAATGAGACATAGAGTACTATAGTTTTCTAAATGATGCCAATTCAAACTTTTACAATTATCGAGTATAATGCATCACAAAATAATACTTCATAACAAATTCGCACTAAGGCGAGATTTTCCGAAAAAGACTAATTACAAAACAACCAATACAAAACCCTAAGCTGCTTTGGTCGACAACTATAACTCTTACCGAGAAACGGCTCAAAGCAAGATCAAACACGAAGTACTCGGAGGAATCTTCCTCCACCGCTCAATCTTCAATGCTCCTAAAAGAAGAAGCTGCAATGACTCACGAACTCCATCCTGGAAGTGACATCCATAAGGACATCCAATCCAACAACAAGGCAAGGGTAAATCCTTTGTCCACGAGTTTATCATAGGCTATGTCGCATGCAAACGATATATACATATATAATACAACAACACTCTTTTATATACATATACATACTTAATAGACCGCACACAATCGGATGGTATATCAAGCATGGCATGTGAGCAAACAAAACAACCAACAGATCAACAATCAAGTCACTACAATATCAACCATTGCATGTGAGCAGCAAGTCTATCAACAGATAAGTGATCAAGTCATCACAATATCCAATTCATCAACAATTCCTCACATATCATAAATGCGGTTAGCTATGCATGTCAATGCAGATGGCTAGTTTTTGTATACACTGCAGCCTTAAACAAGGTCGGCGAGACGAGGAACTTTATTTCCCAACGTCCAAATCAACTCCCTACCAAGGGTATTGCCACAAAGGCTTGCCACACATTAGGCTTTACGCCACACGGCATGCAAAGTGACAACTCGCCCTTTTGAAGTCCTCAAGACAATCAAACGCCCGAGTGTCGATGCTCAATGGTCGATATACATCCAAACAAATTCAACAACATGGCATGCTCACCGTAGGGAGTGCGGTAATGTTTTAATTAATCAATGCGGATCGACGACACCTTAACTCACTCACTCTACTTAGTGAATTTTCATGCTTCCAATTCTTATATTACCTAGGTGAGGTTGTACCAAAATAAATAACTCATTTAGCTTTGGGTCATTGGAACCCGAGTTTCATCAAATTCTTTATCTAGCATGGTTCCATTTCTACTTATCTATAAGCTTAGGCTAGTCATACTACAACCTCATGCTTATTTTTAAACCAAAATACCTTTAACAATTACTTAGAGTGCAAACACAGACACAAAGTCCGGTGCTCAATTGCGGAACGCTAGTCTTAATCTCAGATCAGAACTCTAGGCACGTAATGCGGAACACTAGGCTCAACTTTTAGGTTAAGGTACTAGGCACGCCATACGGAACACTAGGTCCAATCCTAAACCAAGAAAATGCGCATAAAACAGACATTAAATCCCAAAGACAGACACATAGTCCATATGCTCAATAGGAACACTAGGTTCCCTATGATTTAATCTTTCAAAAACTCGATCTTTGAACTCTCTTTCTCTATTCTTATATCACTCCTATGTATCTGAGAATACTCTTTTAGTTCTAGGTCGTTGAAACCCTAGTTGTGTTAAATAACACACTGGAAGAATTCCCAGGAAAGAGAGGTGGTGCGAACACTCTTAATTACCAAGTCTTTCCTAGCCGTAATTTCCCAGCGCATCATTTAACTCAACCGTTTTAAATCGTACTTTTATTTCAAATTCTTTTCTTTACTATCATTCCATTGAAATTTCCTTGCAAGTTTTGGCTAGTTATACTAAAACCTTCACGCTTACTTTTAAATCAAAATGCCCTTAACAATTTGCTTACGAAATCGAATCGGCTTGTGGAATCGCATCGATTTACCGATGTAAATCGTCAACCAATAGCAAATCGATCAACGCATTATTAATTAATCCATCATCAACAACAATATTTTCATATTCCAAGTCAATACCAAATTCCATTTAAATCCTACTTGATTCATGGAAAGCAACATCAATCATAATGCCTCACAGTACAACGACATGCTATAGCATTTCAACAAAGATATAACAATTCAATAGGCTACAACATGCTCCACGCTTTCATCAACTTCAAGTCTAATCAAATCACTCAAACAAGATTTAAGTCACGCAATACAATTCAATTTGCCACGCAGGGCCAAAAGCATGCTACAACATTTCCAACAACACATAAAAGTACTACAAGTACTACCACACTATCAAACAATCAAACAAGCAATAAACAAGGCGAAAAGCCCAAACTCATTATATAAGAATTTCCCTTACCTTGGGCGCTTTAACAATCCAAGCAAGGTAATCCGAAATAATCGTCAAGTCGCACTTGTGCATACCTTAAGCACCTAACCTTAACAACACAAACTTAACTAAATTAGAACTAAAACTTAGTCCTAATGCCCTAGGGCAGCCACGGCTTAGGCATCCTAAAGCCTAGGAATTACTTGACTTAATCCCTAATTGGTGCTATCTAGCCATATGCCAAGGTACATATTCAAACCATGCAAGTTTTGAAACTTTTTCAAAAGCTAAGCACTTAGAAAATATCAAAACCCAAAACTTACCAATTGGAATAGTGTTTTACCAAATGAATAGTGTTTTGCCAATTTTGAATCACTTTTTAAAGCATTAAAACATGTCACAAAAATTCTAGAATAAATTCATTACAAGCTTAAAACAATTCTTAAGACATACCCCAGAACTTTTTCCAAAATCATGCTTCTTTGAATTGTTTTGCTAAATCAAATTCTTGATCAACTTTTACACTATTAAGAGGCATAAAACAACTTGAATCAAGGTTTTAAAATACCATGAGGGCCACGGCTCCATGCATCAAAAACAAACCCCAAAATCTTTTTCAATTTTTCACTTCCAAACAAAACATTTCATAACATTCAATTCCTTTATCAATCAACTAACTTTTCTAACACTTAAACTTCTTTGAAAACAATTTAAAACATCCTCCAAAATGCCATTCAAAGCCACGGTTTTCCAGCCCCTCTTTTGCATCCAAAATCATTTTCAAAAACTTGTAAACATAGTTATATGACTAGGATCCAAACATACAACTACTAAACCTTCAAAACTAACACTAAAAATGACAAGAGCAAGCCAAGAACAAAGCTTGGGACAGCCCTATGGTTTCGGCCAGCAAAAGGGGTTAGGGTTTCCAAACTCAAAATACCAAAATCAAGGTGATTCATGGAAGAAAACAAAGGGCTATGGAACTAGTCATGCAATACTAGCCAAAAACAAGCTTTTTAACTTCAAATAACTCTTGAATCCATCAAAAATCATATCATGGAACCCAAAAGACATTAGGAAAGGTTTATGGAGCTTACCAAGAGTAGAGATGAAGATTGAACAAGAGTGAAGATGAAAGGAAGCAAGAAAGCACACTTTGTTCTCCAAAATCTTCCAAAACCAAAGCTTTCTTTCTCTAGTTTTTTTTTTCTCAAGTTTTTTCACCAATGGAAGGAATGAATGAAGCTTCAGCCCAAGAGGATGATGACCACGAAATTTTAGGGGTAGAAGTGGAAAGAAAGATTCATTTAGTTAGAAACTAACTAATTAAGTCATAACCTAACTAAATTAACTTCCTACCATTTACTTAATGGCCAATCACACCTTGACACTTGTACATGTCATGATTAAAAGCAAGTTCAGCCCCCCTAGTGGCTGAGTAATTCGCCCATGTGCCCTAATCTGGAGATATTTTTGTTTAAATCGCTGTTACGCCAATAGGGTCTTGTGGCGTTACGCCAGATATTAGGGTTTTTGTGCTAAAAACTTGAAAAATAATTCTAATTATAAGTCCACACCCAAAAATAATAATTTGGCCAAAAATTCCCTCATGGCATGAGAAAAGTACTCACGTTTCTCGTTTTCTCGAATTACGAGCCAAAACGTTGCATTTAGGCAATTTTTAGGCGTAGAAAATACCCTATATATTTTCTGATGCCCAAAAATTCCCAAAAAATTCCAATAAATCCTAAATATTGGAAAATGATCAGATCTCAAATTTCATAAAATTTGGATCACGTTTGGGCATGTTTCAGTCAAAACTCGCCCTATAGTTCAAATTCAGCGTTTTACGGCAGAATTCAAACATCGAAAGAAAAAACCCTAAATTAATAATAACTATTACTCCCTATACCTCAGATAAAATAGAGCAAATCAAATACTAAAATTATTCACATATCTTTATTAACGGATAAGTCGTGTTAACAGCGGTAGAAAACAGATAAATACTAAAGAAATAAACGCTAAAACTTAGGGTGTTACAACTCGCATAATGTCCTGGCTTTCCACAACGATAGCAAGTCACCTCGACACCGGTCTGACCTCCGCTTCTCGCTCCCTGGGTCATCGGACGATACTGTCCTCTATTGTTGTTCCCCTGAGGTCGGTCGTAAGGCTTCTTCTGCAGTTGTTTTCCTTTCTGTGTAAACCTCTGCCCCGTACTCTGGGGTCTCACCGGTCCGCCTACAACAGTCTTCTTCTTGTGGCTTCTTACTCCTTCTACCTCGACACAGCGATCTATCAGCTCTTGGAGGTTTCGAATCCTCAATGACACCACTGACTTCTGAATGTCAAATCTCAGACCTCGTTGGAATCTCTCACTTAACCATCTTTGGTCAGCTCGATCACGAAATGGACTGAAATACCTCGCCAGTGACTCGAACTTGGCTGCATACTCGGACACTGTCGAGTTGCCTTGTTGCAATTGAAGAAACTCTTGCTCCTTCTCGGCTTGTGCAGTAACTGGGAAGTACTTGTCCAAGAACCTTTCACGGAAAAGCTCCCAGGTCATCTCGCGACGTTCTGCTATAAATGTTTGCTTCACTCCTTTCCACCAATACTCTGCGTCTCCTAGCAGCAAGTAGGTGGCGTAGTCGACCTTCACGTTGTCCGGGCAATGGAGTGCCTCGAAGATCTTCTCGATCTCTTGCATCCAAAGATCAGCTTTATCCGGGTTTGGCTCACCGTAGAACTTCGGTGGATCATGCTTCCTTAAGTCCGCGATCCTCTCGCTTGACATTCCGCTCGCTCGGCCTCTTTGTAAGTTTTGTTGGGTTAACGCCGCCTGGCTGAGCCATCGCGTTAGCCTGTTGAGTTGCAGCAGCTGATTGCTGAGCCATGGCTGCCGCCATCTCGGTCATAGCTTGAATTGCTCGTTCCATGCCAACGTTCTCGGTTGCAGCTGTCGTATCCCTACGAGGTGGCATTAGATTCCACAAAGTTCAAAACCCTGTCAGAATCTCACAACAAGGATGTGTTAAAACACATTGCTTCAATCAAGATACAGTTCAAACAATTTCTCAAGCAATAAGTGCTTCACTTAATCAAACAGCAATCAACATATTACAATTAGGTACCCAACACATACATATATATCCCGACACAGTGACCAGTCCAAATTTCCTATGCACAGCTCGGTCAGAACCAAACTGCTCTGATACCAACAATGTAACGACCCGTTTCCGGACCGCTACCGAGCTCAACATACCGAGCTCGAGTTACCGAGCTCGACACACCGAGTTCAAGTTACCCTGTATGCGATGTGTTTTAAAACGTTACTCTTGTGCCTTTTAGAAAGTACGGTCTATATATTTTTATTTTTTTTTAAAACCAGCTTGTACACATCAGAGTAATTACAGCTTTTCGAAACATGATGCAACTAAGACACAAGACTTAAATTCTAATAAAACATACATGCATATATACCACTCGAAATGATAATGTATACAAAATAACAGAGTAATAAATGCACAAAGAAATACACCTAAGGTATGACGACTTCAAGAGAGCAATCATACCCTGGGGGTACTTCCGGCAGACACCCACGCAGGGGGCTGCTCCAAAAGTAAACCGCCAGTCTACCCAGTAATAACAAAACATAACCGGCCCAACTGGTCACAGCCATCAGACACAAAACATAGATAAAACAAATCACGAAAGGTAGAGGTCGCCGCTCGATCCTCGTCAAGCTCCTCCTCGCCATCATCTGGCCGCCGAGTTCCTCGCACCCTCGACATCGCCTGGTAACCGCCATGGATTGAAGGCACCACGGGAAAGGGTCAACTTCTCAACAATTCAAAATAAACACGGCATAAAGAAATAAGCAACACAACAATGTATATCAATCACCACACGTGACTCGACCTTCTCACTCTAGACTCGACTAACTCGCGATCCATTTCTCTCGACTCGACAATTTTTCCGGAATGCACACGCTGCATCAGTATCTTTGGAAAGTCCAAAAAGCCTTGGGATCTTCGCTCTCCCTAGGACAGTCAACTCGGGTCCCATAGCGTGGCGACGTCTAGTCAATCTCCGTAAACAAAAGGGGACCTAGCACCCTTAGTTATCAGGGTCACGGCTCAAAACGTCATAACGACTTCGCCTAGCTCGCCACTCGATGAAACGACTCTCCGCTTACAATATTCAAAGAGTTATACACAAGATATTCAACCACATGTCAAATAAAAAGAGCAGCTCGACATGAAGAAACGCAATTCAACAGTCAATACATAATTCACAACATATATTCAATCACATATTAAATACATGCAAAAACCCAATCATATCACAACATTACATGCTCGACACAAATCACGGAATCCATACATGGCAATATAACAATAAAAATCCTAGAATGTTTAGAAGTGCTCTTACGCACAAAACATAAACACGTAGAATATGAAGTGCCCTTACCGAACTCCAAGCTAATACTGCTCGACAACGACCTCGACACGGCTGTCTTCAAACGAGTTCGACAACGACTTCTCTTACTCGATCTCGACACGTACGCTTCTCAGTCAACCTCGACACGTACTCGATCTGGCTCCCACTGCTCCCACGTCCTCGGGTTCGCTCTCCCGTACACCTCGATTCGGGAATCACACGATCTCGGGAATCAGACTTCCTAATACAAACACAACTTAGTTCGATCTATGGGTTCTAATAACACTTAGCTCTCATAACCCCAATCTTAACTACAACCCAGTAAATATTAAAACTCAAGAACTTAAATATATTTTTCCTCTAACACAAAGTTAGGGTTTTCGATCAAAAGTTCATGAAAAAGGTTATCTGATGCTACAACAGGTAAGTCGACAACAACAACAACCAGAAGCAACGTACAACAAACTAAAACAAGAAATCAAAACAACCAAAAAGAAAGGGTTTTTGGGCACTGCCTATTGCCGAAAACAGAGGAAGAAATTTGTTTTACAAGCTCAAATAATCGGTTAGAAAGGTCGGTCATGTCATGAAGAAGAAAACCCATCAATATGAGATGATTTGGAAGCATAAAAAACTAGCTAAAATGGAAAGAAGAAATGGCGCTAAACAGTAGCATGAAGGAAGAGAATCTGTTTTTCATACCTCAAATGGTGGTCGAGATGGTGAGATATGTCGAGAGGATGATGAGGAACAAGATTGATGAAGAAAGTTTATGCAGAAGCTCGATGGAACTCAAGGTTCTTCGATGGAGGTTTGGAGAGGAATAGGAACTCAGAGAAGAAGGAAGAAGAAAGAAGAAAAGAGAAAGTGAGTGTTTGAGGAAACTGATCGTGATATACAGCTGGTGAGGGAAGGGCATAATCGTAACTACAGTTATGAGATGCTAATCCCATCAATCATTCTACCCATCTAATCTCTCCTTTCTCATGATTACCCTCTACTCTATAGGTTACAGATCTAAAAAGAAGCACAGCGTCGAGAACTGCAAACCGATAATATAAATAGTACAAACAATATAATAATGACGCTGAATAACGTTCGTAAAAATACGAGTGTTATCATCTCGACACGATGTCGACTAGGGTGCTTGTGCAAGCGCACAAGGCTCTAACACGAGTTCGTGCACGCGGCCTCCTTAGTTCGACATGCGACCTCCTCAGCTCGGTATGTGACCTCAGCAGCTAATGCACGCGATCTCCTCAGCTCAGCAGCTAGTGCACGCGGTCTCCTCAACTCGGCATATGACCTCGGCACGCGATCTTGGCACGGGATCTTGGCACGGGATCTCGACACGAGGTCATGGTACGAGGTCTCGACACGAGATCTCGACGCGAGGTCTCGATACGACGTCCTAATACGAGGTCGATCTCGTCCTCAGGTGTTACAAAAAGGAATGGATGTGGAGCTTACCGATCAAGGTGATGATGATTAATCAAGGGTTAGGAAGAAAGGATGGAAGATTGCAAGCTTAGCATCAAACTTCCTTCAAGAATCAACATCAAAATTATGAGAAACAAAAATCTTAAAAACTCATCCATGGCTGCCATGGTGGTAGAACAAGGATCAAGAACAAGGATGGAAGATTGAACTTCAAAATCACAATTTTCTCAAGTTTCACAACACTTTCTCTTTCTAAAACTCTCTTGATTTTTTTCTCCAATGGAAGAATGAAGGTGCTGCTCTTGGAAGGGAAGGAGACCACAAAATTCAGGTGGGATATGGAAGGAATAAATTTCTTCATTTAGTTCTAAACTAACCAAACTAGTTCTAAGTTAACCAAACCAACTAAACTAACTAACTATAATTACCTAACCACCAATCACACATCAACACTTGTAAAGTGACCTTCTAAGGATGAGGTTCAGCTACCCTAGTGGCTGGATGCATCTCCCCTTAGCCCAAAATATATAGATATTTCGTTTCGTCGCGTTCTCACTCAATCGGGTACACGACGTTACACGTATACTAGGTTTTAATAGTAAAATCTCCCAAAAATAATTCTAATTATAACCCCACACCCAAAAATTACAAATGTTCCTCGCGACATGAGAAAAGTACCCACGTATCTCATTTTCTCGTAATGCGAACCGAAACGTCGCAATTAGGCAGTCTTTGGCCATAGAAAATACACTAAATATTTTCTGATGCCCAAAAATTATAGAAACATTACAATAAATACTAAATATTGGAAAATGCAAAGATCTCAAATTTTATAAAATTTGGATCATGTTTGGGTATGTTTCAGTTAGAAACACACACAATAGCCTAGTTACGGCAGAATTCGATAGAATTCTCGCAGCGTAATAAAAACTGTAAATTAGTGAGGATCACTAATTTCAATTTCTCTTATCATATAGAAATTAATCAAATAATAAAATTATCAAGACAAAATCTTTAAAATAATAGTCATATTAAATATGACATAAAACAGACAATTAATACAATAACTAGACAATAAAAATCCAAACTATGACTTAAAAATATTTATTAAATCCTGAAAATTATTTCTCTTTCAATAAAATAATTTTATTTAATCAAACAATAATCTTTCACATTTTTTGGGATTAATTCATATTAAAAACAGTATACGTCTACACTGTCTGTTAATTGGAATTAATTACTATAACAGTAAATTGTTTACAATAAATCTTTGTTGTTCTTCGTACTTTTAACAAACCATTGAGGTGATCAATCTCTATGATTTATTTTCAAGTAGGTGGAACTATAGAATAATTTTTATAAAAATTGGGATGTTACATTACCACCCTCCTTAAAAAAAAATTCGTCCCCGAAAATTAACTTATAAACCAAAACAAAATCAAAATTATGAAAAGTCATAACTTAATACTAAAAACATATCATAAATTTTGAACTTTGAAATTTAATACAGCATAATAATTATTTCACTCAAACAATCAAACACAAAGCATACATTTTATTCATATATCCTTACTAAAGTAAGGCACTACATTATCAACTTAAATGTCTACAAAACACAGTACTACGCGTCCATATTGAAGAAGCCTTTGCGAATGATGCTTTATTCCAAACTACGATCTCTACTCCATCATGATCACGAACACGATCATGAACACGGTCACGAACATGTACAGTCACGAACACGGTTACGAACACGTACAGTCACGAACACAGCCACGACGACACTGGGTTACGGCTACATGTTAACACCGTAGTAACTCTACTAACACCAAAAGCCAACATCAAATCTCTTTAATTTTAAAAAACATCTAATTTCTAAAATAGCACAAAGCAAGAGTTAATTTGCATAAACCACAAATTGATCTCTTCAAGACTCGACCTTCTCAAGAACATTATGGTTTTTTTGAGATTAGGTTTTTCATTGCCTTAAAATCATCAAGACACACTTAATTCAAAGTCTAAAATTTAAATCAAACACCAACAAAACAAAATTGCTACGAACCTTTTATTAAAACTTGAAATCTAGTCTCACACATATAAAACTTAGTTTTCCAAAAGAAAACAAGTTCAAAAGCGTTTCCCAACAAGACAAGATGGACTAAAAATTTTGAATTATCTTTTACAACAAAGAAAACAAAATCTTTCCAAACTTCTACTACTAAATCATAGTTTTACCAAATACCATTTAAAACTTAAAACCATTTTCAACGAGATCATCAACAAAGACACAAGAGTGGAAAGCAAAAGAACTATGACACTCACCTAAAACCTTCCAGGAACCCATGGTTTGGAAACATGTAGAGAGAGGAGGATTGCCACGATTAACAACCACAAAATCACCAACAACATTATTACACTCAGAAAGGTGAGAGGATCCATCACAAAAATCACAAAAATCATCCTAAGGCTCACGGTTTGCAGGAGAAAGAAGAAGATGAAGGTTTAGTTTTCTAACACCTCTCACCACCACACGATTGGGCACGAGTTAGGAGAAGGATGAAGGAAGAATGAAGGTCCTAAAGCAAAACACCTCACGGTTCACAAGGGAAGAAAAAGAAGGAAATTGAAGTTCTCCACCAACACCAACACGCTAGAAAATTTATTCTCCCCTCTATTATTAAAAGGAATCGGCTAAGGAGAATGTGAAAGGAAAAGTGATCCCCACCCCAAAAATTCTACTAAGCCATCGTTGTGTCTAAAGACAAGATAAGGTGGAATAGAATTTTGCAAAATTGTCTAACCAATGATCATGACACCATACTCCCACTAACAATTCTCACCTACTCAAAAATTCTCTCTTGAATTAGCCCCACAGTCTCGGTGTCGCTGTAATTTGCTGTGTCAGGGTAGTCGCGTAATCAGTTGCTCGATTGGCGACAAATCACGTAAATTAAGTTATCAAGAGAAATTTAATTCAACGCGCTCTAAAATATTCGCGTATAAGAAATACGCTCACAAAATAATCACATAAATAATTGTTTTCATACAACAAAAGAAAAGAAATTTTTTTTCCAAAGCCATCAATAAAACAATTTAAAACAACCCAAAATCAAAAGCTTAAGTAATTTGAAATACTCACCCACAAGTTCATCAAAAATCCACGATTTTATGACATTAAAAGAAAGGAAAAATTCTAAAAATCATTAACCACAAAATCAACAACATCACTTACAAATAATTATACACAATCACAATAACATCTATCATAATACCAAAAGTATAATAAAAATTTTGATTTTGGAATTTAGTATAATAATAAAATACGTCACAGAGTTAAAACACTTATGTGGTCTATATTTAGAACCACGCGCACACCATAATACATATAATACGATAATTATAGCATCACCTACGGATAATCTCTCTCGTAAATCTCGGCCTGCTCAGCTCCATTGTGTCGCATTTCCTGCGATGAAGTCTTCAGATGATGAGTTCTCTGCTCTACATGGGGTGTAGACACGTCCCTTAGTGGTTGGTCTTGTAGTTTCAACATTTTTGACAATAGACTCAGCTCGTGGTACCTTGCAGTCTCTGGATAGATATCCCAATTCCTTGCAGTTAAAGCATAATCTTTCCTTGGTTGGTTACTGTTAACGTTGTGCTCCCCATCTTCACCGTTGAAGTAGTGCGTCTTCGGCTATCGATGCTTGTGATTCCCTCTTTTGTCTACCATGTAGACATATCCTCTAGTAGCTGGACACGCAATCTTCGCAGCATCTGCAGTTGATCCACATTTGGCAATGATAGTCCTTAGAAAAACATCCTGGCTTCTTGCAGTTACAGCATAGTCGGTCCTTCAATGAGCATTCTCCAGCAAGCTGTTCCTTGCTTCCACATTGATGACAGTGCCACTTCAACTCCGGGTCATTCCCAATAGCCTACGCCACAAGACGATCCTGACTGCGGTCATTTCCCTGAGGATGGAAATGAGATGTTCCTTGTTGTTGTCTTCATCTTTGTCCTTTGTCTTGATAATCTGGCTTAACTGACCCTCCAATAGCTCGCTCCTCCGTTCGTTGTCTTAGCCAATCGTGTTGATTCTCCACGGCAATCTGTTGTGAGACAGTAGTTGCTATCCAGACTATCACCCGAATTACGTGATTCACATCTAAGTTACTAGCTTTAGCAAAAAGACTCGTTCGCCCCGAAGGCGTCGAATTTCTACAAAGTAAACTAACCAAATCCCCACAGCAAATTCAATCATTTGAGATGATCGCACACAATTTCACACAATGTCACGCCTGTTTCAACTAGGAAACATTACAAACAATCACGAACAAGTTCACATAACCTAGGCATAACAAATTTATACCCGACAATTCCCATCAATCTAGGCCAGCTTAGACAAAGCGATCCGGTTAGAACCGAACTGCTCTGATACCACCATTGTAACACCCCAATTCCGGAGCGCTACTGTGCAACCCAATCCAATACTGAAAACATTTAATGCTTGTATGCTTTCAGTTAAAGAGTACTCTTATGTATTTTGCAATGGAAAAATAGGAGTAATTTTTTTTTTCATTTTCTTTCCTTTGAAACCCTTTTCAAAATGAGACATAGAGTACTACAGTTTTCTAAATGATGCCAATTCAGACTTTTGCAAATTTCAGAGTATAATGCATCACAAAATAATACTTCACTTAACATAATCATTTCACACTAAGGCGAGGTTTTCTGAAAAGAGTAATTACAACACAACAATTTACAAAACCCTAAGCTAAGCTGGCCAACAACTATAACTCTTACTGAGAAACAGCTCAGCAAGACCAAACACGAAGTGCACAGAGGAATCTTCCTACACTGGCTCAATCTTCAATGCTCCTGAAGGACAAAGCTGCAACAGCTACCGAACTCCATCTGGAAGTGACATCCATAAGGACATCCAATCCAACAACAGTGCAAGGGTAAATCCTTTGTCCACGAGTTTATCATAGGCTATGTCGCATGCAAACAATATATACATATATAATACAACAACATGCTTTTATATACATATACATACTTAATAAACCGCACGCATTATCATGGTATATCAAGTATTGCATGTGAGCAAACAAAACAACCAACAGATCAACAACTAAGTCACTACAATATCAAACTATTGCATGTGAGCAGGCAAATCTATCAAACGATTAGTGATCAAGTCATCACAATATCAAATTCATCAAACCCTTTATCACATATCATAAATGTGGTTACCTATGCATGTCAATGCAGTATGGCAAGTTGTGTATACAACTGCAGCCTTAATAGGTCAGCAGTATGACGGGGACTGCTTTCCCAACGTCCGAACAAAATAGCCTCAGCTTAGGCTTGCCACTACTTTGGCTGGCCATTACTTTGGCGTGCCTCTACTTAGGCAATGTAGTGACAACTCGCCTTTTGAAGTCTGTACGACCAATCAAACGCTACGAGTGACAGGATAACTCGTCTTTTGAAGTCTTTAAGACCAATCAAACGCTCCGAGTATCGATACTCAATGGTTAGTATGCTTCCAAACAAATCCAACAATATGGCATGCTCACCGTAGTAAACGCCTGAGTGATATCCAACAAAATCTACGATATGGCATGCTCACCGTAGTGAATGCCCGAGTGATATCCAACAAAATCTACTATATGACAAGCTCACCGTAGTGAACGCCCGAGTGATGTTTTAATTAATCAATGCGGATCGACGAACCCTCCCTCACTCAACTTAGTGGGTGTCCAAATCTTAATTAACTAAGAGTTCAACACAGGACACAAGGTCCGGGTGTTCAATTGCGGAACGCTAGTCCCAATCTTAGATCAGAATTCTAGGCACGTAATGCAGAACACTAGGCTCAACTTTTAGGTTAAGATACTAGGCACGCCATACGGAACACTAGGTCCAATCCTTAATCAAGAAAATGCGCACGCAAGCAGGACATTAAGTCCCAGCATAGGACACATGGCCCATATGCTCAATAGGAACACTAGGTTCCCTATGTTTTATTCTTTCAAAAACTCGATCTTTGAAATCTCTTTCTCAGTTCTTGTATCACTCCTATGTATCTGAAAATGCTTTTTAGTTCTAGGTCGTTGAAACCCTAGTTGTGCTAAATAACACACTAGAAGAATTCCCGGGAAAGAGAGGTGGTGTGAACACTCTTAATTACCAAGTCTTTCCTAGCCAGAATTTTCCCAGGCGCATCATTTAACTCAACCGTTTTCGCAAATTGTACTGTTGATTTCAAGTTCTTTTCTCTACTATTATTCCATATAAATTTCTTCGCAAGCTTTGGCTAGTTGTCTAATACCCTCACGCTTACTTTTAAATCAAAATGCCCTTAACAATTTGTTTACGAAATCAGAATTCGGCTTGTGGAATCGCATCAGATTTACCGATGTAAATCGTCAACCAATAGCAGTCGATCAACGCATTGTTAATTAATCCATTATCAACAATAATCTTTTTTCATATTCCAATTCAATACCAAGTTCCAATGAAATCCAAGGTGATTCAAGGAAAACAATACAACTCATAATGCCACGCAGGGCCAAGAACATGCTACATATTATCATCAATTTCAGTTCCAATTAAATCAATCAAGTATGATTTAAGCAACACAATACAATTCAGTCTTGCCACATAGGGCAAAATCAATACACAGTAGCTCATGTTACAACATCTCAACAGCACATAGTAATACTACAAGTACTACCACACAATCAATCAATAATCAAACAAACAACACACAAGGCGAAAAGCCCAAACTCATTATGTAAGAATTTCCCTTACCTTGGGCGCTTTAACAATCCAAGCAAGGTAGATTCGAACTATCGTCAAGTCGTACCTCGCGCGTATCCTAACAACACAAGTTTCAATCAATTAAAACCAAAACTCAAGCCCTAATACCCCTAGGGTAGCCACGGCTCTAAGGTTCCTAAGGCCTAAGAATTTCTCACTTAATCCCATTTAGTTCACACCTAGTCACATATCATGAAACAAGTTCAACTATGCAAGTTTTCAAACTTTTTTCAAAAGCTACACACTTAGAAAATACCAAAACCCAAAACTTACCAATTGGAATAGTGTTTTTACCAAATGAATAGTATTTTACCAACTTTGAACCATTTTTTAAAGCACTAAAACATGTCACAAAATTCTAGAATTAAATTCATTACAAGTTTAAAACAATTCTTAAGAAATAACCCAAAACTTTTTCCAAAATCATGCTTCTTTGAATTGTTTTGCTAGATCAAATCACCAACCACTTTTACAACTATTTTTAAGCATAAATGTAAGTCAAGAACAAATCACAAAATCCTTTTGAAGGCCACGGTTTCAAGGCTTCAATTACAACTCCAAGTTTTCAAACCTTTTAACATCAAAATCTTACAAACTTTGCTTAATCAAAACTCCTCATCAAAACCAAACTTATTTACCACTTGAATACACTTAAAAACAAGTTAGAACTCACTCAAATCATGCTCATAAATCACTGTTTTGGAAGCCCCAAAACAGCCCCAAATTCATTTTGTTTCAAACAATTTTTCAAAGCTTCAAGCTTACAAGCCCTTATAGATTTAAAGTTCTTTAAAACCAAATCAAAACATCATAAAAATCATGACCAAGTGCCACGGTTCCAGCCCCTAAATTTAACCAATTTAATTTTGCAAAACTTGTTCAACATGCATATATGACTAGTTCTGAGCATACTACTCACTAACCCTCAAAAATCTAACTTCCAATCACTTAAAAACACAAAGATGAAACCCTAAGAACAGCCCCTAGGGTTCGGCCTCATCAAAAAGTTAGGGTTCCTAAATTTTAAAAATCAAGAACAATGCTAATCATGGAAGAAAACAAAGGGCTTTAAGACTAATCATGCATATCTAGCAAAATCTAACACTTTTGCCCAAAAATAATTCCTAAAACCAACCAAACCCATTCATGATACTCAAGAGAGGAAAAGGAATGGATGTGGAGCTTACCAATCAAGGTGATGATGATTAATCAAGGGCTAGGAAGAAAGGATGGAAGATTGCAAACTTAGCATCAAACTTCCTTCAAGAATCAACATCAAAATTATGAGAAACAAAAATCTTAAAAACTCATCCATGGCTGCCATGGAGGAATAAGAAGGGATTAGAATCCTTACCAAGAAGATTAGAGGTGGTAGAACAAGGATCAAGAACAAGGATGGAAGATTGAACTTCAAAATCACAATTTTCTCAAGTTTCTCAACACTTTCTCTTTCTAAAACTCTCTTGATTTTTTTCTCCAATGGAAGAATGAAGGTGCTGCTCTTGGAAGGGAAGGAGGCCACGAAATTCAGGTGGGATATGGAAGGAATAAATTTCTTCATTTAGTTTCAAACTAACCAAACTAGTTCTAAGTTAACCAAACCAACTAAACTAACTAACTATAATTACCTAACCGTCAATCACACATCAACACTGGTAAAGTGACCTTCTAAGGATGAGGTTCAGCTCCCCTAGTGGCTGGATGCATCTCCCCTTAGCCCAAAATATCTAGATATTTCGTTTCGTCGCGTTCTCGCTCAATCGGGTGCACGACGTTACGCGTACACTAGGTTTTAATACTAAAATCTCCCAAAAATAATTCTAATTATAACCCCACACCCAAAAATTACAAATGTTCCTCGCGGCATGAGAAAAGTACCCACATATCTCGTTTTCTCGAAATGCGAACCGAAACGTCGCAATTAGGCAGTCTCTGGCCATAGAAAATACACTAAATATTTTCTGATGCCCAAAAATTATAGAAAAATTACAATAAATCCTAAATATTGGAAAATGCTAAGATCTCAAATTTTATAAAATTTGGATCACGTTTGGGTATGTTTCAGTTAGAAACACACACAATAGCCTAGTTACGGCAGAATTCGATAGAATTCTCGCAGCGTAATAAAAACTGTAAATTAGTGAGGATCACTAATTTCAATTTCTCTTATCATATAGAAATTAATCAAACAATAAAATTATCAAGACAAAATCTTTAAAATAATAGTCATATTAAATATGACATAAAACAGACAATTAATACAATAACTAGACAATAAAAATCCAAACTATGACTTAAAAATATTTATTAAATCCTGAAAATTATTTCTCTTTCAATAAAATAATTTTATTTAATCTAACAATAATCTTTCACATTTTTTTGGATTAATTCATATTAAAAACAGTATACGTCTACACTGTCTGTTAATCGGAATTAATTACTAAAACAGTAAATTGTTTACGATAAATCTTTGTTGTTCTTCGTACTTTTAACAAACCATTGAAGTGATCAATCTCTATGATTTATTTTCAAGTAGCTGGAACTATAGAATAGTTTTTATAAAAATTGAGATGTTACATTCAGGAACGAAGGGACTAGACGTAGCTACCAGGTTGGTGGTGAACTAGTATAAATCTTCGTGTCTTTTGCTTTACTGCTTTATATTTACTTTTATCCTGTGCATAAAAACTAGATTTCATAAACTTTATTTCCAGCGTCTGGTCGTACTCCAGCATCTGAATTCAAACAGATTCAAAATCCAGGGTTCTAAAGTGTTTTTAACTTAAAGTTTGCAAAAAGTTTTCAACACAATTCAACCACCCTTCTTGTGTTCACGTTCAGTTGGTACCAGAGCTCGGCCTCTTGGTTGAGCACTTAACAATGTTAAGAGAAAAGATCCTATACTGTGAACATGTCTGTAGAAGGTGGTCACATGAACCGTTCTCCTCTATTTAGTGGAGAAAAATTTGACTACTGGAAAGATAAGATAAAAGCATTCTTTGTGACACAAAAACTTGAGCTGTGGGATATCGTTGAAAGTGGTTACCTTATTCCCACTAATGCTGCTGGTGTTGCTATTGCCAGAGAAAATTGGAATGATGAGCAGAAAAAGAGATATCAAATCAATCAAAAAGCTAGATTCATCCTTATATGTACTATGTCAGAAAAAGAATATGATAAATGTGGCAAATTCGATACTGCCAAAGAGATATGGGATTCTCTTGTTTTATCTTATGAGGGCACTGTCCAAGTAAGAGAAACTAAAGCTAGCATGTTAGTTCCCAATATGAATTGTTTAAAATGGAAGATGGTGAAAGTATTGAATCTATATTTGGAAAGTTCCAAACACTTGTTCATGGGTTACAGGCCCTTAGAAAAAGTTATACCACACCTGACCATGTGAGAAAGATCCTGAGAAGTTTGACCAAGCTGTAGAGACCCAAAGTCACTGCTATTCAAGAAGCAAAAGATTTAAATGTCTTGAGACTTGAAGATCTTTTGAGTTCTCTGAAAGCTCATGAACTTGAGTTGAATGAGAAAGAACCTATAAAGAAAAGAAAGTATATTGCTTTGAAAGTCAACAAACATAAAGCCAGTACTTCTAAAGCCCTTCAGGCTGAAGAAGAATCAGAAGATGAAGCTTCAAAAGGAGACGTTGATGGGTCGGATGATGAGCTCGCGTTCATATCCAGGAAGATCCAAAGGATGTGGAAGAAAAGAAACTTCAAGAAGAAATTCCACAAGAATGATGTTGAGGACAAGAAGAAAAGCAAAGACAAAAGCCAAGTAGTCTGCTATGAATGTAAAAAGCCTGGACACTTCAAATCTGAATGTCCTAATCTTAAGAAGAAGCCCATGAGAAGTTCCTTCAAGGGAAAGAAGAAGAGTCTCATGGCTACATGAGAAGATCTGGATTCATCATCCTCTGAGGAAGATAATGATGAAGAAGCCAATCTTGCCCTCATGGCAAATACTAACTTAGACTCTGAAGAAGAAGTCAAAGAGGTAGTAATATGTGATTCTTATTCTGAACTTCAACTTACATTTGATGATCTTCTTAAGGACTCTGCCACTCTCTCCAATGCGTACAAAGCTTTGAAAAAGAAATTTTTAAAATTATCACAAGATTTTCAAATTTTGAAAAATGAAAACTCAAAACTCAGTGAAGAGAACTAGAAGCTGAAAACTAAAAATCAGCATCTGCTGGATAGTCAGTGTCTGGTGACATGTCAGCAACCAGAAGCTAAAAGCTCTGAAACTAAAGACAATCCTAAATGTAAATCAAATGATTATGAATATGCCTTTCAAAAGTTTCTTGCAGGGAGTGTAACTCGATGCAAGCAAGCTTCAATGATTTGGGGTGTCAGTAAATGCTTGTATTGTACTTATTGTAACAAACCTAGTCATTTGAAAAGTGCATGTACTGCTTTTAAGACTAAGAAGGACAAGTATCTTTCAAGAACTAACCTGAAAGGACCCAAAAAGATATGGGTACCTAAAGATAAAATAGTCTATGTTGCAGACATGCTTAGCAACAAAGTCAACACACTTATCTTGGTACTTAGACAGTGGATGCTCGCGTCACATGACGGGAGAAAAGCATATGTTCTAAGAGCTAAAGCTTAGAGAAGAAGGATTTGTTCGTTTCGGAGGAAACCAAAAAGGTAAAATAGTTGGAATTGGTCGCATTGGTAAAAGCTCTCTTCCCTCCATTGATAATGTACTTTATGTTAAAGGACTAAAGCATAATTTATTCAGTATAAGTCAATTATGTGACAATGGTTATGATGTCATTTTTACAGAAATTGGACGTTCAGTAAAAAAGCAAGAAAGATGGTTATATTTTCTTTACAGCTAAGAGGAAACAAAATATTTATAAAATTGATCTTTCTGAACTTGCAAAACAAGATGTCAAGTGTCTCATGTCTGTTAAAGATGAACAATGGATTTGGCATAAAATATTGGGCATGCCAGTTTGAGATTAATATCAAAACTAAACAAGCACAATCTTGTTAGAGGCTTACCAAATCTTAAATTCCAATCTAATACTCTCTGTGAGGCATTCAAAGAAGAAAACAAGTTAAAACCTTTTTTCATTCGAAAAATGCTGTTTCAATTTCCAGACAACTTGAGCTTTTGCATCTTGATTTCTTTGGTCCAACTAGGACAGCCTCTTTAACTGGAAAGAAATATGGGTTAGTCATTGTTGATGATTTTACTAGATGGACATGGGTTAGATTCATTGCCCCAAGGATGAGTCATTCAAAGTATTTACTGTTTTCAGCAAATCAGTTCAACATGAAAAAGGAATTTGTATTTCTTCAATTAGAAGTGATCATGGGGGAGATTTTAAAAATGAAAGCTTTCAAAAATTTTGTGAAGAAAATGGCATCTCCCACAATTTCTCCTCTCCTAGAACACCACAGCAAAATGGTGTTGTAGAAAGAAAAAATAGGTCCCTCTAAGAAATGGCCAGGACCATGATCAATGAAGCTGATATTGCAAAACATTTTTGGGCAGAAGCAGTAAACACAGCTTGCTATATTCAAAATAGAATTCTTATTAGACCTATTTTGAAGAAGACTCCATATGAACTGTGGAAAGGTAGAAAACCAAACATATCTTATTTTCATCCCTTTGGTTGTATATGTTATATTCTGAATACTAAGGATCAACTTGGTAAGTTTGATTCCAAAGCTAACAAAGGTATCTTTTTGGGATACTCTGAAAGATCTAAAGCTTTTAGAATATACAATAAAGAAACTTTGATAGTGGAAGAATCCATTCATGTCAAGTTTAATAACAAGAAGCTTGACACTGCTATGTCAGAGCTAGATAAATTATTTTCAGAATTAAATATTGGTGGTACAACAAACAGTGAACCTGCATCTTCAACATCTGGTGGTGACCAGACACAGGATTCTACTCAAGCGAAAGCTGAAACCAGAAAGTGTTGGAGATACAAAACCAATCATCCTAAGGATCAAATCATAGGAGAACCTAGAGATAGAGTAAAAACTAGATCCTCTTTCAAAGAGCATACAGATATTGCACTTTTCTCTGAAATGGAACCTAAGATGATTGATCAAGCATTGGAAGATGAAGGTTGGATTCTGGCTATACAATAAGAGTTGAATCAGTTCCAAAGAAATGATGTGTGGAAATTAGTCACTCTATCAGAAGATAAGCAAGCTATTGGTACTAAATGGGTATTTAGAAACAAGCTTGATGAAGATGATAAGGTAGTGAGAAACAAAGCAAGATTAGTTGCTCAAGGTTACTCACAAGAAGAAGGTATTGATTTTATAGAAATTTTTGCACCTGTTGCAAGGTCAGAAGCTATTCGCATCTTACTTTCATTTGCTACACACTATGAGATAATTCTTTATCAAATGAATGTGAAAATAGCTTTCTTAAATGGTTTTATAACTAAGGAAGTCTATGTGAAAGAACCTCCTGGTTTTGAAGATATTGAATTTCCAGAACATGTTTTTAAGCTTAAAAAGGCTCTGTATGATCTTAAACAAGCTTCTCGAGCTTGGTATGATAGACTCGGTTCCTTTTTAATGGAAAACAGTTTTATCAGAGGTCAAGTAGACACTACTCTATTTAGAAAACCATCAAACAAGCACTTTATACTTGTTCAAATTTATGTTGATGATATTATATTTGGAGCTACTAATGAAAGCCTTTGCAAATAATTTTCTAAGCTAATGCAAGCTGAATTTGAAATGAGCATGATGGGAGAATTAAAGTTTTTCCTTGGAATTCAAATCAAGCAATTGAATGATGGTATCTATATACATCAAAGCAAATACATTAAAGAATTGCTAAAGAAATTCAAGATGGTGGATTGCCAGCCAATAAGCACACCTATGCATCCTACATGTACTATTAGTAAAGATGAAACTGGTAAGAAGGTAGATCAAAAAATATACAGAGGTATGATTGGATCTCTACTTTATCTTACTGCTTCAAGTCCTGATATTATGTTCAGTGTCTACCTGTGTGCTAGATTTCAATCTGATCCTAGAGAATCACACTTGAGTGCTGTTAAAAGAATATTTAGACATTTACAAGGATCTACTAATCTTGGTTTACTTTATAAGAAATCAAAAGATTACAAGTTAGTTGGTTTCTGTGATGCTGACTTTGCTGGAGACCGAATTGAAAGAAACAGCATAAGTGGAGGCTGCCAATTCCTTGGAGCAAATCTTGTGTCTTGGTCAAGCAAAAGACAAAGCACTATTGCACTCTCAACAAATGGAAGTGAATACATCTCGTGACAAGTTGCAGCTCTCAACTTCTGTGGATGAAATATCAACTTGAAGACTACTTGATAAAAGAGAGTAACATTCCTATCTTTTGTGATAATACATCTGCAATTTGTCTTACTAAGAATCCGATATTGCATTCTAGAGCAAAGCACATTGAGATTAAACATCACTTCATAAGAGACTATGTTGAGAAGTGTATTCTTGAAATAAAATTTGCAGACACTGATCATCAGTGGGCTGACATCTTTACAAAATCCCTTGTTGAGGATAGGTTCAATTTTATAAGATGAAACTTAAATTTTCATCTTATAGAAGAATGATTAATCTCAGCGTCTTATGATATGCATCATTCTGCATCTGGTATGACATAAGCATTCACACATGTACACATATAATATGTCATTCGCATCACAGAACACAGCGTCCGGTAAATTCGTTTGCATGCGTCCGAGCACACACGTGTCACGCGTGTGTGGGACTTAAGCGTCTCATCACACCTAATCTGAGTCATCATTATTTAGGTTTTCAATAAAATCTTTTTCTTGATTTTATCTTCATTTTGGCAACTACATTTAATGAAAAAGGGAATCTTTCTTTTATTTTCTTTTTGATTTATTTTTTATTCAGAGGAAATGTGAAGAGGTTTTTGAAAAAGTAACTATACTATTTTATCAAAACTTTCTCACTACTCCACCTATTTTGCTCCACACTCACTCTGTTTTTGTCTGCAAAAACTACTTTCTCTCTCTCTCTCTGTGATTTCTCTGAAACCCTACACCTCCATTACCTATTCTCCTACTGCAACCATGACTGATGTTAAGGTCGGACAATACACTGGTATCTTCGACACCATGACAGAAGCAAAAGTCTTAACTGAGAACAGAATCGACTTGAAAAGTTTCAAGCTTTATGGGTATGATTTAGATGAAGGTTTGACGAATCTGGGCTGGAAAAACTACTTCCTTTGGGAACCTGTTGATGTTATGGTTAATTCTATCAAGGAGGTCTGGGGAAACATTCATATGCTTCCGGGTGGAATAGTTGAAAGTCGTTTCAGAGGTTTCAAATTAGTGTTCACCATAAACATCATCGCTAATACCATTAAGTGCCCCTGTGAAGGCATTAGTTACTATGCTGGTTGGGAAGACGCTTTCAGAGGAACGAAAAACGTCAACGAGGCTTTGTTCGAGAACTATCGCCAGTTGAAGGAAAATGATGTAACTTCTACTGCCAAGAATCTGAAAAGTAATTACAGAGTTCTACACAAAGTTATTGCTAAGAGCGTTATTTTGAAGACTGGGTCAAGTGACACAGTGAACTATGAGCAGAAGTTCATTATGAGAAATTATATGGCTGGTCACAAAATCAACTTGCCTAGGTTGATTTTCAACAATATTATCAATGCGCTTGTTGGTTCAAGGAAGGGTTCTGCTGACAAGAAGAACATTATCAAGGTTATTCCCTATGGAGTTCTTCTTACTACTATGATGGTCAAGGATGGAATTGCAAGAAGGCTCAGTGCTTTGATAAACACAGAAGAAAGAGATAAGTATTTTGGAATTGGTGCCATTGTTCGTCCTGAGGTTTTTGGAGTCAATAGCCTGGTGAGAATGAAATTGATCAATGATGATATGATCAAGAAGGTGAAAAAGGAACAAGGAGAAGGAACAGAAACTTCAGTTGGTGAAGTAGCTAAAACAAAACCCACCAAAAGCTCAGTATCTGGTGTGAAGAAAACTTGTAAGTCTCCAGCAAGGGAGAAAAGAAGCAAAAAGCAGAAGGTGCCTCCTGCACCATAAGGTAAACTTGTACCAGAAGATGATGAGGACCGAGTCCCCATCAGAAGCAATATGGAGAAGAAGAGAAAGACAGAAGCTGAAAAGCCTATTTCAGCTTCTGGCCCTAAGAAGCAAGCTCCTCCACCTCCTCCTCCTGCTACTGCTCCACAAGGAAAAAGAAAGAGATTGGTTAGGCTTTCTAAGAAGCTTAATCCAAAGGTACTAGACTTTACAATTGATGGCTCAATTACTAACTTTGACTCTAATGACACTATTTCTGCACCACTACTCTCTGTTTCATCACCTCAAACACACTTCACACAACCATTATTCACCAAAACATTAACCACAAAACCCAAAATACTTACATTTCCCTCACTACAAACCTCTACCTCATCAAACACATCACTCACTACATACATTTCATCACTCCACTCTCACCCTTTCAACCTACTCTTCAAAATCTCTCCAAACCAAACCAAAACATACAAAGTCAAGGTGACTTCCCCTCTCCCAATTTCTCTCACTCTCAAACCTACCAATTACTATGGTGCCAAGAAATCTGTGTCATCTATAAATAAACCACGGTTTGTAAGAGAAGAAGTGTATCATTCCATCTATGATCGCCCTCCTTTGTGGCACTTGAAGACATTTATCTCTGGAGTTGCAAGACTGGATATTGCCCCTCGATCAAGCCTCACTGTCTTTGAAGATGGTGAGAAAGCGGAAAGGTCTTTTAGTGGAAGATTAAGGCCTCTCTCAAACAGGGGAATTATTCCTTTCTCTGTTGATCTTTCTCATGTTCTACCACAACATGAACCTCTTACTTTGGAGGAATGCGGCAGATGGATCACAAATGATCAGAAATCATTCATGGCTCACTGCCTTGAAATGAAGAAGATGGAACTGGTTTTCCTAAACAAAGATCCTGCCTCTGCGTCTGTAAAGATTGTGCCTGATAGGCAAAGATGGCCACCCTGGACCATCCCTGGTAAAAGGAAGGAACCAGCTCCTGGTAAACTTCCAACATCTATTGGTCTCAAGGAGTATGAAGAAGCTCCTAGAAAATACGATGTTAAAGCATTCTCTGAGCTTCCAGTTAAGAAGCTATCTGAAGACCATGCACGGCGTGTATATCTGAACCTCCTCAAAAGAGATGATTGGAGAACTGGCTCTTATGGCTGATGTAACGCAGAAAAGACAACCATCCCTACCATTGGCTCAATCAGCAGGGTAATAGACATAAACCTATCTACTATTCATCTGGATGACATGTTTATGTATTCTGTTATTAGGCCTCTGAGTGTTATGAAAATAGAAGATCAATGGACTGCTGTTTGCAAACACTTCGACATTGATTCAGTTGGAGTAACATGCCTATGTCTTGGAAAGACAAAGCCATTCTACCTCGTCTCAGGCCTCTTAAAATTGCTTTTGATGGAATGGGAATCTTTATAAAAAACAATTTTGGAGAAGATGCTTTTACAAAATTTGATACATATGTTGAAGATCTGCTTAAGCACAGGGAAACTATCTTTCTGCGTATGCTTTACCCTGAAGAGATTGTGCAAAGATGGGAATTGTCTATGGAAATTGAGAAACAGAAGCTGGGAAATATTATCAAATAGAGCTTACCAAATGATGGTGTCTTTCAAAGATTCAAGGAAAGATAGGATTTGAAATTGAGACTGTCACAGGCAGTGCTAGCAGAGAACTAGAAGATGGAATCTCAACGAGCTGCTATTGTTGAACCTGTTCCAGAAGCTGAACCTTCTTCTGCTCCTCCTGCTGCAAACGATGATGTTGTCATCTTGCCTAGAGCTGAATTTGAAGCTATCATTGCTACAAATCAGAAGGTATACCAGCTGGAAAGCACTTTGAATCTTCTCTTGGAACGCTTTAATCAACTTCTTCCTCCTTCTCCACCAAACCCTTAAAAACATTTTTTTATTTTGTATTACTATTAACTTAGTACAATTTTTTTCTTGGTTCATATTTCAAATGATCTAACTTTTTGGTACAATTCAAATTTTTCTAGTATTATTACTTACTGTTTTGACTATGATGTTGATTACACTCTTTTTGTCTGATGACAAAAGGGGGAGTAAAAGAAAAGGTCTGATGAACACATTGAAAGTCTAATGAACACGCTGAAGTATCACACATGTCATGCTTAAATCATTTCATAACATATTCATTGTATGTGATTTGTTGTTCTGATACTCATTGATATTCATTGTCTTGTGCTCTGATAATCTTTAATCATTTGCTGGCACACTTTTATAATAATTGGGACAATGAATTTCAGCATCTGATCCTCAAAAATTGTTTGAGTATATTCGGTATTGGTATAATGATCTCAGCATTTGTTCTCATCGTTTAACTGAATATATGCTCTGATACTTGTATGCCTTTTGTGATCACAATGCTCTAATTGTTATAAATCGCTCTGATACCCGAATTATTTAATTTTATCTGAGTTGTTGAACTCAGAGGGAGACCCTTAAAAATATTTTTTACAATTAAATTATTTATCAACCTTGGATATTTGTCATCGTCAAAAAGGAGGAGATTATTGGAACCTAAACAATTGAGAAGTTTGGACCCTCATTAATTTTGATGATAACAAAGTACTTGCAAGTGAACAGATTATCTTCTAATAAGTCTTGAAATGTGCAGGTATTAAAATTGTTTATGCTTTATAAGTCACTCAAGCAAGAAGGAGAAATTCACAAGAAATTGAATACATTCCATATGTGTCAGCATCCGGTTCACTCCAGCATCTTGTGTATAGCGAGCGTCCGGTAGTGTTATTCTTTGACACGTGGATTACTCAATTGCCGCGAGCGTCCGACCTTGTTCTAAGCGAGCATCTGGTCTTTTAATGAATCACGTGATGGTCACGTTTATCCTCTTTTACCTCGGCTGTTTTGGAACGAAATTTTGAATTTGATTTTGGGCGCTCATTTTGATGTGCGAGGTATCAAAGGCAACACCTTTGATATAAGACAAAATTCGTACAAGGCAATTGTAAAAAGTAGATAGTACAAAAACGGTGATGTGTACTATTCTGATATTCTCTGAAAAGGAAGAAAAGGACAGCATTTCAAAATATCTCACTCAATGATATGGAGCTGAAATTTACTGCAACGGTAATACCCCTCAGAGACTCCTAGGTATCCATTGAAAAAGGTTGCCAAAAACTGCTAGAAACTATATTCTGAAAGAGCTATTTCTCAAGTGAGCAATCAAGTTTCATGCCAAGTTTCTGGACACCAAGAACTAAACCTCATCGTCTGATATTCTTTCTTTTAGAAAGTTATTTGTTTTTGTGCTTAATCTTTTCATCATCTCTGTGAGTGTTATTTGATTGTATTCAAAAGAATATTACTTTGTAAAAATTGTTCTGCCTAGTTAAGGCTTTGTTCTTCAAAGGCTCGAACGTACTGAGTCGTTTTGAGAAGTTAAGAGTATTGTCAAGTTTGTGACACTAGAATACTCTTAAGAAAATTTGTAATCAGTTGATTATAGTGGAAAATCCTTCAGGAACGAAGGGACTAGACGTAGCTACTAGGTTGGTGGTGAACTAGTATAAATCTCTGTGTCTCTTGCTTTACTACTTTACATTTACTTTTATCCTGCTCATAAAGACAAGTTTTCATAAACTTTATTTCCAGCTCCTGGTCATACTCTAGCATCTGATTTCAAACAGATTCAAAATCCAGTGTTCTAAAGTGGTTTTAACTTAAAGTTTGCGAAAAGTTTTCAACAAAATTCAGCCCCCCTTCTTGTGTTCACGTTCACTGCATTCTTAAATCATCAAAATTATTAGTAATAACCGCATTAGTGAAATAGGAAGAAATAAAAAGACAGGGATTATTGTTAGAATCTAAAACCTTCGAAGCATCCTCTTCCTTACCACTCTTCAAGGTTACCTTTCCCTTTTGAACCTCAATTACAGTGTCGTCAATGGCTAAGACAATTTGCTCCCAATTTTGGGCCTTCTCCTTTTCCTCAAAATCAAGAACCGTGGGGTCTTTCTTGTTTTCTTTATGAGTGCTCTCTTCAGTAGGAGCTTCAATCCCTTCTGGGAATGTTTGTTCTTCATGCTTAGGCTCAGACTTAGGCTCCTCAATCAACTCCCCGATATTCTCAAGAATGATGACTCCATCTTCCTCTTTCAGATTAGGCTTAACTTGATTGGGCAAGGTGTCTTGTTCCTTCTGAGTTGTTAATGTTGTTGGAGCATAATCCTGACTTTCCATAGATTCAATAGGAGTTTCAAAAACATCGAATTTGTCACTAGTTTTTTTCCCAAATTTAGCCAAAATCTCCTCCATGGTTCGTTCTTCATTTAGCTCTCATGGACGATGACTTCGTGTTCCTCGATGGTTCGCTCTTCATCACTCTCATCGAAGATGACTTCATATTCATCCTTGGGACCGGGCTCTCCTTGAGTGGGCAGTGATTTTGAAGCTTGTTGAGTCACTAATGCTACCAAAGTAGAAAGCTGACTTTTCAGGCATTGTTGTTCTTCTTTATATTGATTCAATGTTCTTTCTAGCAACTTGAATCCTTCATCAGTCCACTGGATAAATTTGCTCTTTGCCACCTCAAGTCTTGGTTCTTGCTCCACGAGTTCTTGCTCTTGAGATGGCCAATAAAAACCTCCTCTTCGATTCTGCCTTTCCTAAGAGTTGCTCGTATAATTTGCTCTGTTTTCAGCCCAACAGTTGTCTGCATGTTCTACAAAATTATCACAATACTCACAAAAAGGGAAAGGACCCATGATAATTTTTTTAATAAAATAATAATAATAATAATAATAATAATTCTCTTTTTTTAAGAAAGTAAAAACAAAAGGCTAAGTAAAATAGAATGAAATAAAATAGAATCAAACTAAAATCAAATAGAATCAAAACAAAATAAGATAAAATAGAAAGAATTAAACTAAAACAGAATCAAAATCAAACAAAATAAGGAAAGTTGGAATAAAATAGTGTGGAGTTTAGAGTGCCTTAAAATCAGTTTGGAGGGTCATGGAATTGCTTGAAAGTGTTTCTTGAACACTGGGAATCGATTCCCTAGCTATGTGAATCGATTCAAGCATGTTTGGGACTCTGTGAATCGAAGTACGCCTCTGTGAATCGCATGGGAAGCTTGCAGGAATCGATTCATTTCATTAATTCGTGCAGGGGAGGCTTTTTTAACTAGGTGAATCGATTCACCTATGCCTGTGAATCGATTCACAGTCGGGTTTTTTATAAACCTGACACTGCAGAATTGAGGGCACGATGAGCAGTCTTTCTAGGGTTGTGTGCAGCCGTTCTTAAGCGTCTTTGTGAGGTTTCAGGGGCTGGAAACACATTGAAACACCTTGGGATCTTAGGGAATCATAGAGGGAGGATTGAAGGCTTTCTCTATTGTTGTTCTTGAGAGGTTTTCATAGAGGAAAAGAGAGAGGGATTGGGAACTCTTGGGTTTGTTCTTCTTGGACATTTGGAAGGGGTTCAAAGCAATTGTAATCTCTTGTAAAGACTCTTTGATAGTGAAACGGAGGGCTGCTCTCTCCCACAGACGTAGGTCATCTTTTTGGGGCCGAACTGCGTAACCAAATAGCGGTGTTATTCTTCCTACTCTCTACTCTTTGTTTGATTGACGTTATTGCACTGTTTTTTATTGCTATTAAATTTAGTATTGGTTGCCTTTGATATTTGTTCCATTTATTCTTGTTAGTAACTCAACAAGTGGCGCCGTTTGTGGGAAGGAACAAATAATTCAATTGTGCACCATGGGTACTAAATGGGACATCGAGAAGTTTTCCGGTAATAACGACTTCGGTCTATGGAAAGTGAAGATGGAAGCAATCCTTATTCAACAGAAGTGCTTTGAAGCCTTGAAGGGTGAGGCAAGAATGTCAGCCACCCTGTCTCAAACGGAGAAGAAGGAGATGATAGATAAGGCAAGAAGTGCCATTATCTTGTGCCTTGGCGATAAGGCATTGAGGGAAGTTGCAAGAAAGAAGACCGCGGCAGAGATGTGGGCAAAGTTAGAATCGTTGTACATGACCAAGTCATTGGCCCACAGGTTATGGCTGAAACAACATCTCTACTCATTCAAGATGGTAGAGACCAAACCTATTGTGGAGCAACTAGCAGAATTCAACAAGATTATTGATGACCTGCAGAACATTGATGTGAAGCTCGATGACGAGGATAAGGCTCTGCTCTTATTGAATTCGCTGCCTAGATCCTTTGAACACTTTATGGATGCACTCCTCTATGGCAAGGAGTCCACTATTACTTTGGAGGAGGTTCAACAATCCATTAGGACCAAGGAGCTAACCAAGCTCCAAGACTTGAAAGTGGATGATAGTGGTGAAGGCTTAAGTGTGTCAAGGGGAAGAAGTGAGAGTAGAGGAAACAACAACAAAGGGAAGAATTCTAGGTCGAAATCCAAGTCAAAGGGGAACAATAAGAAGTATAAGTGCTTCAATTGTCACAAGACCGGTCACTTTAAGAAGGACTGTCCTGAGAAAGGGGGCAGGGGTGATTCTGTGGAGGTTGCAATTGCTATGGAGGATGGTTATGAGAGTGCGGGGGCTCTAGTGGTGTCGAGTTTGGAATCTGAAAAGAACTGGGTCATGGACTCGGGATGTTCTTATCACATGTGTCCTAGGAAGGAATACTTTGAGACTTTGAAGCTTAAAGAAGGTGGAGTCGTTCGCCTGGGTGACAACCGAGCTTGTAAGGTGCAAGGTATGGGTTCGATTCGTCTCAAGATGTTTGACAACCGTGAATTCCTTTTACAAGATGTGAGGTATGTTCCTGAACTAAAACAAAATCTTTTATCTATAAGCATGTTTGATGGATTAGGCTATAGTACTAGAATTGAGCATGACATGATTAAGATTTCGAATGGTGCATTAGTAATGGCTAAAGGATCTAAAATGTGTGGCTTATACATATTAGATGGTTCTACTGTTATAGGGCATGCATCATTAGCCAGTCAAGCTCCACATGATAAAACTAAACTATGGCATTTAAGGTTAGGGCATGTTAGTGAAAAGGGTTTGGTTGAACTAGCTAAACAAGGTTTGCTAGGTAATGATAAATTGGATAAGCTAGAATTTTGTGATAATTGCATACTAGGCAAACAACATAGGGTTAAGTTTGGAAGTGGCATGCATCATTCTAGCAAATCCTTTGAGTATATTCACTCGGACCTTTGGGGTCCCTCAAGAGTGACAACTCATGGAGGGGGTTCCTATTTTCTCACCATGATTGATGATTTCTCTAGGAGAGTATGGGTTCACATTTTGAAAAATAAAAGTGACACATTTGAAAAATTCAAAGAATGGCATACTCTCATAGGAAATCAAATAGGAACTAAAGCGAAAGTTTTAAGGACTGACAATGGCCTGGAGTTTGTTTGAGCAATTTAATGAGTTTTGCAAGAAACAGGAATTAAGAGACATAGAACCGTATAGAACACCGCAACAAAATGGTGCAGCAATGCATGCATGAACAGGACTATTTTGGAGCGAGTCGATGTATGCTTTTGGGAGTCACCTAAAATTTTCTGGGGTGAAGCTGTGAGTACAGCAGCTTACTTGATCAACAGATGCCCATCAACGGCATTAGACTTCAAAACACCTATGGAAGTTTGGAGTGGAAAACCAGCAGAATATTCTAAGTTGAAGGTTTTCGGGGCTTTGGCGTTTGCTCATGTCAGACAAGACAAACTTGAAGCCAGGGCTGTGAAATGTGTCTTCATTGGCTATCCGGAAGGTGTGAAGGGGTACAAGCTGTGGAAGATGGAGCCTGGGGGATCAAAATTCATAATAAGCAGGGATGTGACCTTTGATGAGACTTGTATGGGGATGAAGTGCAAAGACCTGGAGAATAGTAACTCAGAAACAGAGGTAGAGAAGACTCAATTTGAGGTGGAGCCATCCACTAGTGAGGCCGGGAATGATGAAGAGGAGAATAGTTCCCCAACATCAGGTTCTAGAGGAATACAACAAACAGTGGATCCTGGCTATCAGTTGGCTAGAGATATGGAAAGGAGGGAAACTGTGGCACCAAAGAGATATGGCTATGCAGATTTAATTTGTTATGCTCTAAATGCGGCTGAAGATATGCAAGACTCAGGCAGAAGACATTCGAGGAAGCGATTGAGAGCGAAAAGAGGGTCGAGAAGTGGTTAGAAGCGTTGAATGAGGAAATGAATTCATTGGAGAAAAACCAGACAGGAAACTTGTGAAGCTACCTAAGAAACAAAGGGTGGTTGGATGCAAGTGGATCTTCAAGAAGAAGGAAGGCATTAGGAATTGAAGAACCAAGATATAAAGCAAGACTTGTGGCGAGGTTTTACACAAAGTTGAGGGAATTGATTACAACGAGATTTTCTCACCGTGGTGAAACATTGTTCCATAAGGGTTCTTATGGCAATCGTGAATCAATACGATCTTGAGTTGGAACAAATGGACGTGAAGACCACATTCTTACATGAAGACCTAGAAGAGACAATCTACATGCAACAACCAGAAGGATTTGTAGAGGACAAGTCTAAGGGATGGCTGTTGAAGAAATCCTTGTATGGGTTGAAACAAAGCCCTAGGCAATGGTATCTTCGTTTTGGCGATTTTCTTACGAAGGCGGGATTTGTGAGAAGTGGGTACGATAGTTGTGTTTACATTTTGAAGAGGGATGAGAAAGTGGTTCTCTAACTACTTCTCTATGTTGATGATATCCTGATGGCAAGCTCTAGCAAAGAGGAGATTAGCATGCTCAAGGAGAAGCTAAATTCAGAATTTGAGATGAAGGATCTTGGGGCCGTTAAGAGGATACTTGGGATGGATATCGTGAGGGACCGGAAGAAGGGTGAATTATTCTTATCTCAGCATGGGTACTTGAAGAAAGTGGTGGAGCGGTTTAGGATGCATGAAGCTAAGCCGATTAGCACTCTTTTGGGTCATCACACAAAGCTCTCGGTGACACATGCTCCTGAGTCCGAAGAGGAGAGGAGGAAGATGGATACTACTCCATATGCTAGTGGGGTAGGAAGCATCTGAACGTGAACACAAGAAGGGGGGTTGAATTGTGTTAAAATCTTTTCGCAAACTTAATGTTAAAAACACTTAGAATAAAAGTTTCTCAAAAACTGTTTGTTAATCGGACGATGAAAATAAACCGGACGCTGAAAATCAGTTTGTGAAAACTTGTTTTTAACTCAACAAGATAGAAATGAATAGAAAGCAGTAAAGCAGGAGACACAGAAATTTATACTAGTTCACTACCAAACTGGTAGCTACGTCTAGTCCCTTCGTTCCTGAAGGATTTTTCACTATAATCAGACTGATTACAATTTCCTCAAGAGTATTCTACTGTCACAACTTGACAATACTCTCAACTTCTCAAAACGACTCAGTACAGTCGAGCCTTTGAGGATACAGCCTAAACTAGGCCAAAACAAACTTATACAAGTGAGTTGAAATACAGTTGAAAATAACTCTCACAGAGAGGATAAAAGATTAAGCTCAACTAAAGAAAAACTTTCTTAAAGAAAGGGTCGGACGCTGAATTCAGTTCAGTAGTCCAGAGACTTGATTGCTCACAGAAGCAGTGTATGTTCTCACCAGAAATTTAGCAAGCTTTTTCACAGAATGTTCTCTCTCTATTTCTTCAATAGATACCACAAGGTATATATAGGAGATCCAAGGATATGACCGTTGAGGTAAAAATGGCTCCTTACTATTGACTAGAGTAAATTCAAAAAATGCTGTTTCTTTCTTGCTTTGCAGAGAATGTCCCAGTAGTCCATGTTCTACCGCTTTTCTTATGCATGCGATTTTTGTCTTGTAGTTAAAGATTTCAACTTTGATATCTCGTACACCGATTTTAGCGCTCAAGATCAATTTTGAGATCCGTTCCAAAGACTTCTGAGAGGTAGAGCAGCAACGTGACTAACACGGGATTTGAAGTGAGGTTGAGCCTTCGCTCAGAGTTGGAAGTTCGGACGCTCGTTCAAAGTTGGAAGTTCGGACGCTTGTAGCAATTTGATAAGCATAGTGTATAAAGAGGAATTTCCAGACGCCCACTAGGATGAGCCGGATGCTGACAAATAGAATGAATCCTTCTCTTGAGAATTACTTTCTTCTTGCTTGAGTGGCTTTGAATATACGTATTTATTAGTATCTGCACACTTCAAAAAATGTTAGAACATAAATTGTTCTCTTGTGAATATTTTGTTATCATCAAAATTAATGAGGGTCTAAACATCTCAATCGTTTAGGTTCCAACAATCTCCCCCTTTTTGATGATGACAAATATCTAAGGTTGATGAACAATTTATTTTCAAAAAGACATTAAGGGTCTCCCCCTGAATTTAACAGTTTAGATATTTAAGAACAATTCAGGTTTTGAGGTTATTGTCGATAAACAAATTCATTTAAGTGATTACGAAAGATTCGTAAATGTATCAGAGCAGATATTTAATACAGTGAGATCGGATACCAAATAGATTGATTTAATCAAAGTATATTTCATTGTACCAAATAAAATTTATTAAACAATATAAGAGCACTAGATCAAAGAATATTAGCGCATACAGATGCTATGTATGAAGTGCTATGCATGATACTTTAGTTCTAGTGTATCCATCGGACGGTGGATAATCGGATGGTGGAGAATCGAATTCTCACGTGTTCAATATACCTTTCTTTCGTGTTCATCATACCTTTTCTTTTACTCCCCCTTTTGTCATCAGACAAAAAGAGTGTAAAAACACATCATAGTCAAAATACTGCTTAGAAAAATTTGAATAAGAGACAGATAATCAGATCAAAAACAGTTATATATATATATATCAACCAAATAAAACATATTTTATATCACACACAAGAAAAAAAATATTTCAAGGGTTTTGAAGAGGTGGAGGTGGGATATTGAGACGTTCGTAGAGAAGCTTGATCTGATTTCGGTGAGTAACCTTTAAGTTTGTAGCCTTCATTTCTTCAAATTCGCTCTTGGAATGGTGACCATCTCAAGCTGCAGTAGAAGTAGAAGGTCCGACTTACGGTATAGATGCAGACTTCATCTTCTGATGCTCTGCAAGCACCCAGTTGGACAACTCCAGTCTCAAATCCTTCTTCTTTTGAGCTCTTAAGAAGAATTCATCATTTGGTATAACCCATTTGATGAAGTTTCCGAGTCTTCGTAGCTCAGTTACATGCGAATCTCCCACTGATGCTTGACATCTTCTGGATACAGCAAAATCATGAAGATGGTTTCTCTATGACGAACAACATCAGCTGTGTAAGAGTCAAATCTATCTCCAGCGTCTTCTCCCCATAGATTTCTGATAAAGACACTCAAAGCTTCATAAGTGAAGGAGAGTGCTTCATTTTCGGCCAGGTAAATTCTTCTCAGATTTTCCCTGTCATATTCTTCAAGCACAAGGGGGTCGAGACGTGGTAATAGGGCTTTGGCTTTCCACGATTTAGACCATTGACTCCATGTAAACCCAATATCGAAGAGTTTTGTCACAGCAGCCCATTGGTTATAGATCTTCATGCAGTCCAAGGGTCTGATTACTGAGCATCTGAACACATCATCGAAGTATACTGTTCCGAAGTTGATGTCAGTAACTTTGCTGATTTTCCCAACAGTAGGAATAGTGGCCTTTTCAAAGATTGCGGCTGACTTGAGGAGCCGATTCTCCATTCATCTTGCTTGAAGAAGTCGGTAGAACCTTACGGCGTGATCCTCGAAATCTTGGCAATAGGAAGCTATGAGAAATCCTTAATATTGTACTTTGTAGGTGCCTTCTCATATTCCTTTAGCCCTATCTTCTTTGAAAATTTGCTTCCCTGGGCGGGTTCCTTCCTTTTCCAGAATAGACCAAGGTAGCCACCTTTGTCTATCTGGTACTATCTTGACAGAGCGGATGATGGGTCTCGATATTGCCTTATAACTTCAATTCTTTTACGCTCAAGGCAATGTACCATGAAGCGACTTCATCATCTGTTATCCATCTTCCACATTCTTCCAATGTGAGTGGTTGAGGCGAGGAAGGGATAGAGGAAGATCGACGAGAGAAGGGAATTGCCACGCTTCCTGAAGTGGTCTCAACCTTCCTTTGAAGGACATTTGGGCGAGGTCATCTCCATCCTTGAAGGTTGCACTTATAGGATTGGCAATCTCAATCTGGCGGCTCGAAGTGAAGGTTTTTAAATGCCAGGTTGAGGGGCGGTTGTAGATCTTTGTTATATATCTCATACTTTACAAACTGAGGTTTGTATGAGATATTTTTCTTTTCACCAGCGTCTGTTGGTTTTATGGTAAGGGTAAGTAAGGTGGGAGTGGCTTTGGTGATCTTATAGGCTTTTGGTGAGTGGGGTTTGAATGGATTAATGGGAGGTGTTTTGAAAAGGAGGTTAAATGGATGAGAATGAAGCTTGGAAATATATGTAGTGAGTGAAGTGTTTAGGGAAATTTGGGGTAGGTTAAGATTGAGTGTAGTGGATGATGGTTGGATAATGGGGGTTTTCTGTGTAAGGGTTTGATGTTGTGATGGTTGTGCAAAGGATAGTGGTGGAGCAGGAATAGTATCAGATGCAACAACAGATACAGATTCATCAGGAGAATTCAAGACCTTTGGTTGAGGTTGAATTACTGACCGATCTTTTGAGCTTCTGTCTGGGGGCAGATGCTGGAGGCAGATGCTGAATGTCCTTCTTCTGTAGTCCGGATGCTGAGACTGGCTTCTCAGCTTCTGGTTTGCTCCTCTTCCTCAGAACCTGACTGATGGGAATGAGGTCCTCATCTTCTGGTTCCTCAACAGTAGGTGCAGGAGCCACCTTCTATTTTGTTCTTCTGGTCTCTCTCGAAGGAGACTCAGCGTGTCTTTTTTCTCACCAGGCTTTGAGCTTCTGGTGGTTGTCTTTTCCGTTTCCTCTTCCTGTTGCTCAACTTTCACTTTCTTCATCATGGACCCAGTAAGCAATTTCATTCTTACTAGGCTGTTGACTCCAAAAGTGTCAGGAATCACAATGTTATCAGCACCAAAATACTTTGTCTTTACTTGATCTGGTAAAAGTCGACTTGTTTATGACCAGATTCTTGTCCATCATTTTGCCGAGCAAGACACCATACTGGAATGAACTTGTAGGTGTTCTTCTTATCAATAACACCTTTTCTTGAGTTGACAAGAGCATTGATCGGGTTATTGTAGATTAACCTTGGCGGAGTTCACCTTGTTGCCGCCATGAAGTGTCTCGGGATGAATTTACGCTCGTAGTTGACAATATCACTAGAGCCACCTTTAACAGGCGCTCTTGGTGATAATCTTATGAAGAACTCTGAAATGACTTTTCAGATTCTTGGCGATAGAGTGTTACACCATTCTTTCATTCTTTGGTAGTTTTTAAACGGATCGTTGTTAACCTTCTCAATCCCATGGAATCGTCGGCCCATTCAGAATAGAAACGATGCCTTCACACGGACACCCAAGAACTTCGTAAATGTTTTTGATGGCAAGGACAAACTTGAATCCTTTCACTGTTCCTTCAATGATACCACCTTTGTGTAGCCAAGACATTTCCCGAATTCTTTAATCGCCGTCACGAACCTCAACCGGTTCCGGAAGAAATCTTGTTCCCGACCCATTGCCTTGAACCGCTTTGAAGAAGTCGAGCCGTAAAGTTTGAAGCTTTCCAAATCGACTCGATTTTCCATCAAGACTTTTCCTTGAGACATGGTGTTATAGATATTTGTATATTCGAAGTTGATACTCCGACCATGAGTGCGATTGAGAAATGGAGGCGATGAAGGTTTTAGGGTTTAAGCACACGAGAGAGAGAGAGAGAGGAAAGAGAGCGAGTACGTCTTTAGCGAAAAACAGAGAGTGGAGCGAAAGAAGTGGAGTAGTGGGAAGGATATAGAAACGATGTCTGATGCTTTTCAAAAACCGCTACGTATTTCCATATGAAATTTAAATCAAAAAGAAAAGAAAATAAAAATTCGCTTTTCATTAAATGCGGATGCCAAAATAAAAGCAGAAAATTTTATCGAAGAACGTAAATAATCATGACTCAGTAGGTATGATGAGACGCTTGATCCGTAACACGTGTGACACGTGTGGGTGTGCTTTGACGCACGCAACCGACTTCTGGATGATGAGTTATGATGCGTATGACAAATAAGATCTGGATGCACATACATGCTTACGTCATATCGGATCTTTGAAATTTAGCTTATTATCGAATGCCGAGATTAATCATTCTTTTATAAGATGAAAGTTTAAACTCCTTCTTATAAAATTGAATCTATCTTGACAAGGGTTTTGTAAATATGTTAGCCCACCGATGATCGGTGTCTACAAATTTTATTTCTAAAATACCCTTGAACATAGTCTCTTATAAAATGATGCTTAATCTCAATGTGCTTTGCTCTAGAATGCAATATTGGATTTTTGTCGGACATATGGCGGATGTATTATCACGAGAAGATAGGAATGTTACTCTCTTTTATCAAGTAGTCTTCAAGTTGATACTTCATCCACGAAGTTGAGAAGCGCAACTTCTTTCTTGAGATGTATTAAACCTTCTACCGTTGAGAGTGCTATTGTACTTTGCCTTTTGCTTGACCAAGACACAAGATTAGCTCCAAGGAATTGGCACCTCCACTTGTGCTTTTTCTTTCAATTCGATCTCCAAAGAAAGTCAGCATCACGAAACCTACTAATTGGTAATCTTTTGATTTCTTATAAAGCAAACCAAGATTAGTAGTTCCTTGTAAATATCTAAATATTCTTTTAACAAAGACTTATGTGTGATTCTCTAGGATCTGATTGAAACCTAGCACACAGCATGGACAACATAATATCAGTCTTGAAGCCGTAAGATAAAGTAGAGATCCAATCATACCTCTGTATAGCTTCGATCTACCTTTTTACCAATTTCATCTTTCTTGAGAAGCGGTAGGATGCATAGGCGTGCTCATCGGCTTGCAATCCAAAGCATCTTGAATTTCTTCAATAATTCTTTGATGTATTTGCTTTGATGAATATAAATACCATCATTGCATTGCTTGATTTGTATTCCAAGGAAGAACTTCAATTCTCCCATCATGCTCATCTCAAATTCAGCCTGCATAAGCTTAGAAAATTCTTTGCAAAGGCGTTCATTAGTAGCTCCAAAAATAATATCATCAACATATATTTGGACAAGTATGAAATGCTTGTTTGAGGTTTTTCTGAAAAGAGTTGTGTCAACTAAACCTCTAGTAAATCCATTTTCCATTAAAAAGGAACTTAGTCTATCATACCATGCTCTGGGAGCTTGCTTAAGACCATATAGTGCCTTTTTAAGTTTAAAACATGTTCAGAAATTCAATATCTTCAAAACCAGGAGGTTGTTTGACATTAACTTCTTTATTTATAAAACCATTTAATAAAGCACTTCTCACATCCATTTGATATACAGTTATCTCGTGATGTGCTGCAAAAGAAAGTAAAATGCGAATCGCTTCTAATCTTGCAACAGGTGCAAAAGTTTCAGTGAAATCAATACCTTCTTCTTGTGAGTAGCCTTGAGCAATTATCCTTGCTTTATTTCTCACAACCTTACCATCTTCATCAAGCTTATTTCTAAATACCCATTTAGTGCCAATAGCTTGCTTATCTTCTGGTAGAGTGACTAGCTTCCGGACATCATTTCTTTGGGCCGATTTAACTCATCTTGCATGGCTAGAATCCACCCTTCATCTTCCAAGGCTTGATCAATCGTCTTAGGTTCCATCTCGGAGAGAAGTGCGAAGTCGACATGCTCCTTGAAAGAGGATCTGGTTCGTACTTTATCACCAGGTTCTCCTAAGATTTGATCTTTTGGATGATTGGTCTTGTACTTCCGACTTTTTCTTGCTTGACTTCCGCTTGGGTAGAATTCTTCGTCTTTTCACCACCGGATGATGAAGATGTATTTTCACCGTCTGGCTTTTCACCTAGGTTTAAATCGAAAATAACTCATCTAGCTCGACATTACGATTGTCGGCTTCTTATCATCAAACTTGACATGAATGGACTCTTCAACTGTCAAAGTTTCTTTGTTGTATATTCTAAAAGCTTTAGATCTTTCGAATATCCCAAAAGATTCCTTTGTCGACTTTGGAATCAAACTTACCAAGCTGATCTTTAGTATTCAAGATATAACAAATACAACCAAAAGAATGAAAGTAAGAAATGTTTGGTTTTCTTCCTTTCCACAGTTCATAAGGAGTCTTATTCAAGATAGGTCTTATATTAATTCTATTTTGAATATAACAAGTCGTGTTCTTTATACGCCCAAAAATGTTTCGCAATATCAGCTTCATTGATCATGGTCCTGGCATATTCCTGGAGGGACCTATTTTTCCTTTCTACAACACCATTTTGTTGAGGTGTTCTAGGAGAGGAGAAATTGTGGGAGATGCCGTTTTCTTCACAAAATTTTTGAAAGTTCTCATTTTCAAATTCTCCCCATGATCACTTCTAATAGAGGAAATGCAAATGCCTTTTTCATTTTGAACTGATTTGCGAAAGCATAAATACCTTATAAGACTCATCCTTGTGGGCAAGGAATTTAACCCATGTCCATCTAGTAAAATCATCAACAATGACTAAACCGTATTTCTTTCCAGCTAAAGAGGTGTCCTTGTGGGACCAAAAGATTAAGATGTAAAAGTTCAAGTGGTCTAGAAGTTGAAACAATATTTTTAAATGAAAAGAGGTTTTAACTTGTTTTCCCTTTTGACAAGCTTCACAAAGGGCATCAGTTGTACTTAAGATTTGGTAAGCATTTAACAAGATTGTGCTTGTTTAACTTTGAGATTAACCTCAAGTTGGCATGACCTAATCTTTTGTGCCAAATCCATTGCTCATCTTCAGCAGACATAAGACACTTGACATCTTGTTTTCAAGTTCGAAAGATCAACTTTATAAACATTTTGTTTCCTCTTTCTTTGTAAAGAATATTGATCCATCATTTTTGCTCTTTACTAAACATCCGGTTTACGTAAATATGACTTCATAACCATTGTCACATAATTGACTTATGCTCAATAGATTATGTTTGAGTCCTTCAACATATAAAACATTATCAATAGAGGAAGAGAGCCTTTACCTATCCGACCAATTCCAACTATTTTACCTTTCTGGTTTCCTCGAAACCAGCGAATCCAAATTCTCTAGGTCTTAGTTCTTGGAACACATGCTTTTCTCCGTCATGTGACGCGAGCATCCACTGTCTAAGTACCAGGGTGGTGTGTTGACTTTGTTGCTAAGCATGTACGCAACATAGATTATTTTATCTTTAGGTACCCATATCTTTTTGGGTCCTTTCTTGTTAGTTCTAGAAGGAGGCTTATCCTTCTTAGTTTTAAAAACATTACATGCACTTTTCAAATGACCAGATTTATTACAAGAAGTACAATGTAAGCATTTACTATGGCTATGGGATTTATCGAGATGCTGAATTATTTTCCAAAAGGGTTTCATCGGTATATAGCCAAGACCATGAGTTGTCGTTTCTTGACACCCAGATCATTGAAGCTTGCTTGCTTGAGTTACACTCTCTGCAAGAAACTTTTGAAATGCTTGTTCGTAGTCATTTGATTTGCAATTAGGATTGCTTGTAACTCTGAACTCTTAGCTTGAGAGCTCTCGCACGGTTGCTTGCTAGCTTCCAAACATCGGTTATCCACCAGGCCGATTTTCGATTTTAAACCAGTTCTCTTTAATGAGTCTGAGTTTTTATTGCGTAAAGAATGAAAATCTTGTGATAGTTTTAAAAATTTCTTTTTCAAATTCTTGTACTCGATGAGAGAGTGGCGAAGTCCTTAAGAAGATCATCAAAAGCAAGTTGAAGTTGAGTAGGAGTCATATACTATTACCTCTTCAACATCTTCTTGACTCAATGTCCCGTATGCGCCATGAGAGCAATGTGAGCTTCTTCTTTATCTTCCTCAGAGGAGGATAAGTCAAGATCTTCCCATGTTGCCATGAGACCTTTCTTCTTTTTCTTGAAGGAGCTTCTTGTGGACTTCTCTTTAAGATTAGGACACTCGGATTTGAAATGTCCAGGCTTCTTACATTCATAGCAAATGACTTGGGCTTTGTCTTTGCTCTCCTTCTTGTCCTTTGAATCTTTCTTACGAAACTTCCTTCCAAGTTTCTTTTCTTCCACATTTTACGGATCTTCTTAGATATGAACGCTAGCTCATCATCCGATCCATCGATCTCCTTCCGACGCTTCATCATTCGATTCTTCTTCTTGACTGCAAGGCTTTTGAAGTATTAGTTTTATGATGATTGACTTTTAGAGCAATAGACTTACTCTTCTTGGTAGGTTCTTCTTCATTTAGCTCAAGTTCATGAGCTTTCAGCGAACTCATAAGATCTTCAAGTCGAAGAACATTTAGATCTTTTGCTTCTTGAATAGCGGTGACTTTGGGTCTCCTTTGCTTAGTCAAGCTTCTTAAGATCTTTCTAACATGATCGGGTGTAGTCTAGCTTTTTCCAAGGGCCTGCAACCCATGAACTAGTGTTTGGAACCTTCCAAACATAGTTTCAATGTTCTCTCCATCTTCCATTTTAAATAGTTCATCTTTGGCGAACCATCATGCTAGCTTTTGTTTCTCTTACTTGGCAGAGCCCTCATAAGACAAAACAAGAGAATCCCAGTTCTTTGGCGATATCAAACTTGCCACATTTGTCATATTCTCTTTCTGTCATAGCACAGATGAGAATAAATCTAGCCTTCTGGTTTGTTTGATATCTCTTTTTACGATCATCAGACCAGTTTTTCCTAGGTATTGCAACACCAAGGGCATTAGCGGGAGAAATGTATCTGCCTTCAATTATATCCCACAAATCAAGATTTTGTGCCTCAATGAATGCTTTAATCTTATCTTTCCAGTAATCAAATTTTTCTCCATTGAATAGAGGAGGGCGGTTCATATGACCACCTTGATGAGACATGTTCACAATATAGAATCTTTTCTCTTGACATCATTAAGTGCTCAACCAAGAGGCCGAAGCTCAGTACCAAGCTGAGCGTGAACACAAGAAGGGGGTTGAATTGTGTTAAAAACTTTTATAAACTTAATGTTAAAAACACTTAGAATAAAAGTTTCTCAAAAGCTGTTTGTTAATCGGACGGTGAAAATAAACCTGACGCTGAAAATCGATTTGTGAAAACTTGTTTTTAACTCAACAAGATAGAAATGAATAGAAAGCGATAAAGCGGGAGACACAGAATTTATACTAGTTCACTACCAAACTGGTAGCTACGTCTAGTCCGCCGTTCTGAAGGATTTTCCACTATAATCGGTGATTACAATTTCCTCAAGAGTATTCTTTGCATCACAACTTGACAATACTCTCAACTTCTCAAAGCGACTCGATGCTGATCGAGCCTTTGAGGATACAGCCTAAACTAGGCCAAAACAAACTTATACAAGTGAGTTGAAATACAGTTGAAAATAACTCTCACAGAGAGGATAAAAGATTAAGCTCAGCTAAAGAAAAGCTTTCTTAAAGATAAAGGGCCTGACGAATTGATTGAGTCCAGAGACTTGATTGCTCACAGAAGCAGTGTATGTTCTCAGCAGAATTTCAGCAAGCTTTTTCACAGAATGTTCTCTCTCTATTTCTTCAATAGATACCATGAGGTATATATAGGAGATCCAAGGATATGACCGTTGAGGTAAAAATGGCTCCTTACTATTGACTAGAGTAAATTCAAAAAATGTTGTTTCTTTCTTGCTTTGCAGAGAATGTCCCAGTAGTCCATGTTACCGTTTTTCTTGTCTGTACGATTTTTGTCTTGTAGTTAAAGATTTCAACTTTGATATCTCGTACACCGATTTTAGCGCTCAAGATCAATTTTGAGATCCGTTCCAAAGACTTCTGAGAGGTAGAGCAGCAACGTGACTAACACGTGATTTGAAGTGAGGTTCAGACGCTCGCTCAGAGTTGGAAGTTCCGACGCTCGTTCAAAGTTGGAAGTTCGGACGCTTGTAGCAATTTGATAAGCATAGTGTATAAAGAGGAATTTCCAGACGCTCACTAGGATGAGCCGGATGCTGACAAATAGAATGAATCCTTCTCTTGAGAATTACTTTCTTCTTGCTTGAGTGGCTTTGAATATACGTATTTATTAGTATCTGCACACTTCAAAAAATGTTAGAACATAAATTGTTCTCTTGTGAATATTTTGTTATCATCAAAATTAATGAAGGTCTAAACATCTCAATCGTTTAGGTTCCAACAGCATCATGTACGGCATGGTTTGTAGTAGACCAGACTTAGCATATGCAGTTAGCATAGTGAGTCGGTTTATGGCAAATCCGGGCCAAGCTCATTGGGAAGCACTGAAGTGGGTTCTGAGATATTTGAATGGGTCACTCAAAGGTGGTTTGAGGTACACAAGAGCAACTCAAGGAGAAGACGCTTTGGAGGGTTATGTAGATGCAGATTATGCAGGAAATATGGATACAAGGAAATCCTTATCTGGATTTGTATTTACATTGTTTGGAACGGCAATAAGTTGGAAGGCTAATCAACTGTCCGTTGTGGCGCTATCTACTACTTAGGCGGAGTATATCGCCCTAGTTAAAGGGGTGAAGGAGGCCATATGGTTGAAAGGTATGATTGGGGAGCTAGGAATTACACAAGGATGTGTGAAGGTACATTGTGATAGTCAAAGTGCTATCCACTTGGCAAATCACCAAGTGTATCATGAAAGGACAAAGCACATTGACATCCGCTTACATTTCATTAGAGACGTCGTAGAATCTAAGGAAATTGTGGTTGAGAAGGTTGCGTCAGAGGACAACCCGGCGGATGTATTCACCAAGTCATTACCTAGAGCAAAGTTCAAGCATTGTTAGGACTTGATGAATTTCTCTGAGACGTAATCCCAGTAATGGAGAGAGCAGCTAGTGGTTGATGGATAAAGTTGAGCATCACCACTGATTTGAAGTCAAGGTGGAGAATTGTGGAGTTTAGAGTGCCTTAAAATCAGTTTGGAGGGTCATGGAATTGCTTGAAAGTGTTTCTTGAACACTGGGAATCGATTCCCTAGCTATGTGAATCGATTCAAGCGTGTTTGGGACTCTGTGAATCGAAGTACGCCTCTGTGAATCGTATGGGAAGCTTGCAGGAATCGATTCATTTCATTAATTTGTGCAGGGGAGGCTTTTTTAACTGTGAATCGATTCACAGTCGGGTTTTTTATAAACCTGACGCTGCAGAATTGAGGGCACAATGAGCAGTCTTTCTAGGGTTGTGTGCAGCCGTTCTTAAGCGTCTTTGTGAGGTTTCAGGGGCTGGAAACACATTGAAACACCTTGGGATCTTAGGGAATCATAGAGGGAGGATTGAAGGCTTTCTCTATTGTTGTTCTTGAGAGGTTTTCATAGATGAAAAGAGAGAGGGATTGGGAACTCTTGGGTTTGTTCTTCTTGGACATTTGGAAGGGGTTCAAAGCAATTGTAATCTCTTGTAAAGACTCTTTGATAGTGAAACGGAGGGCTGCTCTCTCCCGCAGACGTAGGTCATCTTTTTGGGGCCGAACTGCGTAACCAAATAGCGGTGTTATTCTTCCTACTCTCTACTCTTTGTTTGATTGACGTTATTGCACTGTTTTTTATTGCTATTAAATTTAGTATTGGTTGCCTTTGATATTTGTTCCATTTATTCTTGTTAGTAACTCAACAAATAGAAATAAGAATATTTTTTTGTATAATAAAATAAGGTAAGTCGAAATAATAATCAAAATAAAATAAGGTAAATTGGAACAAAGTATCAAACTAAAATAAAAAAAGAATCAAAGTCTAAAAAAAATAAACAAAATAAGGAAAGTTGGAATAGAATAGAAGTAAAGTCAAATATAATCAAAACAAAATAAAATAAGATAATATTATCCTAACCTAATCCTTATCAAATCTTTTCTTAAATTCAAATTCAAAATCTATCCATATCTAATATTAGGCAAGTGTACCTGATCATAACTCATAATAAAGTGGAGTATATTTGAGACTCCGAATGTCAACCCACAGAGAATGCACGAGTACTAAATTAATAGAGATTCTTATTATTTACATGAACGAAAGTAACGGTTTTGAGAGTAAAACAATTGAATTGTAAATAGTGAAAACAAAGTAATATCGCAAGAATAGAATAGAGATCAAGTAAAGAAAGCCTAGGGGAATCGGGTTCACTAATACGTAGTCCTTAAATTTGTTAACCAACTAATATGAGATATAATTCCTATTCGAATGCCAACCATCCATTCTAAAATTACTAATAACTACCCAGTTAATAGCCTTCTTCCTAAATAACAACTCTGTTTGGTCGAGGAAGGTAATTAAAGGAAAGAGCATTAAGAAGAATTGATTTTTTAATCTAATAACCGATTGGAAACAAGCAAATACCTTGACCGGGCATAAAATGTGAGTTCTATTATTCCTAGAGTTCCATTAACTAATTGTGGTACAGCCGCCTCCAATTAACTAATTTATTAAGGATTGGCCAAATCCTATGGGATTAAGCATGCTAAGAATAACACATTCAATAAGATAATAAGAAAACTCATAATAACAATTAAACAAATATCAAAGACATTGTAAAAGATCCCCCATCACCCTTAGTGATGGAGTTAGTTACTCATATTGTTTCTCAACATAATAGAATAACATAAATCCAAAGAAGAAAACATAAAAGAAAAGAGATGAAAGACAAAAGGCAAGAGGCAAAAGCTAAAGTGGTCAAAAGACCCCCAGCCTCCAGCTCTCTAGCTCTCCTTGAAAGAGAGCTAAGATTGCCTATTTATAGGCTTTGAGATGCACTAGGTCAACTGGCTTCAAATCTGTGCCTTCTGGGCTTGGGTATGGTCATACCGTCTTTATACACGGACGTACCAGACTTTGTTTACGACGCTGGGCCATACTTGTGCACTCTACACTCCCTGACACAATTGTGTATGGTCGTAACGCTTTTGGTACGGCCGTACTGAACTTTCTCATCGGTGCCAGACTGTACTGACCAAGGGGGTATGCCCTACTACTTTCTTGCATAGATACGGCCGTACTGACTGACTGTCAAGCTATACCGCTCGTCCAGAAGTGCTAAAAATCTCCAAAACTTGCCATTTTTTGATCCATTATCGTATCTTTTACTCTAAGTGATATCTTTATGATAATTCTGCAAAATATGATATAAGTAAGTACTTTTATACTTTAAGTAGTACAAAATGATATAATTAAGTACTAAAAATGTCCTATAAAAGTAGACAATTTGGTGTGTTAACATGAGTCTAGAATGTGAAGAAAAAATTTATAATTTTCTTAAATTTTAACAAAAATTGATATTTTGATTGGTGAGTATTGAGTAGAAGAAGGCTTAAAAGAATTTAATTGATTCAATTTGTGAAATTTTTTAATAGACTATTACAATTTGAGAGTTTGAATTAAATGAGAAGTGGTGAAGGGACTAAGGTATATTCATTTCTGCCCTTCTATATTGTCAGCAGTGACGGACCCAAGACTCTGGATTATCAAGATTCTTAGTTCACAAGATTGTTGATAATATTCTCTTCAAATATCCTCACTTGATTCACTGAAATTAAGAAACCGAATAATTTTGCTCCAAACTTAAGAGTAAACCCTCAATTTAGTCCCTAAACTTACACCATCTCTCCTATTTAGTCCCTAAAGTGTATGAAAATAAAAAATAGTCTCTAAAATTTACGAAATCCGTCAAATTATTCCCTGAAGTTTTATAGGTAGTCCCTTACATACGGGGACTAATTTGATGGATTTCACAAACTTTGAAGACTACTTATTACTTTTGGGTTTAATTGTATTTTTGGTCCCCTAACTTTTTCAATTTGGCGATTTTGGTCCCTCTATTTTATTTTTGGCGATTTTGGTCCCCAATTTTCTCAATTTGGCGATTTTGGTCCCCATACTTTATAATTGCACTTTTGGTCTCTCAAAATAATGGATTTTTTGCACTTTGGTCCCCAAAATCTTGGATTTTGGGAAAGTAAGGACCAAAAGTGCACAATCCACAATGTTTGGGGGACCAAAAGTGCAATTAAAAAACATAGGAACAAAAATTGCCAAATTGAAAAAGTTATGAGACCAAAATCACAAAAAATAGAATAGGGGGACCAAAATCGCTAAATTGATAAAGTTAGGGACCAAAAGTGTATTTAAGCCTTATTTTTATATATTTTATGGGCAAAGTAGGAGATATAGTGTAAGTTTAGAGACTAAATTACGGGTTTACTATTTATTTGACTGACAAAGCTAAAAGAGTTTGGGTCTAGATGCAAAATTTTAAATGATTAGAGGGGTCAAAATAAAAATTATATAGAGATGTAAGTGAAAATTTTTAATTTTGAGGAGGTGCAAGTGCACCCCCTCAGTCTCAAGTAGGCCTGCCTATGATTGTTAGCCGTTAAAATGTTCATCATCTGAAGCTCAATCTTGCACTTTAGAGAATTAAAATCCGTATGCGACTTTAAATGCATACTCCCTCATGTCTGAAATATAAGCAAAAAAGTCTATCCATTTTGTCTAAATTTGAACTAAATACGTAAACTTTTTTGCTTATATTTCAGACCCCAGAGAGTAACTCTCAAACAATTAAATTACGGGATTTTTTATACAATAAGAAACTCACATCATTTCATTAATAATAATCAAAGAGATAGAATGTGGAATCTGATAATAAACTTGGAAGCTGGGCATAGAAGGGGCTACTCGTGCTAAGGAATGGGTCACCCCATTGGCTTGTCTCTGAATAAACTTAACACAAAAGTTTAGAAACAACTTTAGTAAACTACAACACTCCTGGACAATGGAACTTACATCAGAAATATCTACTCTGAGAGAGTTTACATAATTAACCATAGCCTTACAATCAAGTTCAATAATAACCTTACTAAGATCCAAAGCAGTAAGTCAATGGAGAGCATGCAATAAACCAAGTGCTTTGCCTTCCACTACTTCAAGACAAGGATAAGATGAAATTGTCTTCGCTACAATAAACTTACCAATATCATTTCGAAGACACATACCAAACCCGGTACATCCATTAGCATGGTTAAAAGAGGCATTAAATATTGCACTTATAGAAGCCAAAATGAGTTCTTATCTAACTTTAGAGGAAGTTAGTTAGGATCATGGCCAATCAAACCACGCGCTTGTTGCCAATAAAATGTTGAGACCAAAACCCGTTTGATATGTGTTTTAGTGACAACAAACCTTCTGAACTAAGCGTTAAGTTTTCTGAATGGTGATCCACTGATGTTTGCACTTGAGTTTTGTTGAAAGAATAGGCATCTCAGAAGTGGACAAGCAAGAAGCCACTCAAATCAACAAAGTGCATGTTATATCTACTCAACCATTGAAGAAATAGAGTAGCATAAGAGGATTACAATAGTAGCATCACAAGCTTCATGAAGATATGAGAAGGCTACTACAGAACCATGAGAAGAGGATGATGAGAAAACTATCATCTAGAGTTTTGTTCATCACAGCACTTGAAGGTTCAGAATAAGTATAGAAGGCTCAAGCAAGATGAAGAAGATTCACAGCAAATATAAAAGGTTCAATCAAAAAGAGAAGGTTCATGGAAGAAGAATCCGCGTGAAGAGGTTCACATCAAGAAGAAAAAGATTCACAATGTCAAGCAAGAAGATAATGGAGATTAATCATAAGATTCTGTGTAAATGGTGAATTGACATTGGACATCATTATTGAGAAGGAAGCTGTTAAACAAAGTTATAAACTGCTAATGGTGAATTGGCATTGGACATCATTCTTGAGAAGATGGGCTGCAATGGTTAAAATCAAATGTTTGTAAACTTACTCGGGGTGAGTAAATTCAAACTGACTCTCGTTTACTGCACAAATAGATTCTGCAGTAAAGAGGCAAATTAAATGCATTACTCAGGGTGAATAAGTTCAAACTTACTCTTTGTTACTGCACAAGAGAAGGTTCTGAGAAGAGTATGTTATGCTGAGATAAGAATGTTATAAGAAGGTTTTGAGTAATTTCTACTGTAGAATGTTTTTGAGTAAGTTCTGCTGCAAAATGTGACATGACAGCTTGCAGAAAAGTACAAAAATACAGTAGAAAAGTGTCAAATCAAGTGGGAAAAGTGTCAAACACTGTAGCAATGGCTATATCATCATTGGGCATTTATTTAAACAGAAAAGACAGCAATATGGCTGGTTACATGTCACACAATAGAGAAGAAAATAGAAGAATGCAAGCTGCAGTATTCAAAGCAAATGTTTTTGTGAGTAAGTTTAAACTTACTCTCGTTTACTGCACAAACAAATTCAGCAACAGAGGGATAAATTAAATGCATCAAAGACTTGCAGTAATTTGCACACCATGTCATTTAATTAAGAACATTCACTGAATGCAAGAGGAAGTTGTTGCTACTGCTGCAAATGAGGAAGTTTAGCAGGAGAAGGTCCTAAAAGCAGAAGTGACAGAGGACAAGACTGACAGTAGGTAAAAAGCAAATCTGCTTTATGCAAAAAACACTCAGCACACTGTCCAATACTTCCCCAAGGATTTCCAGTAGCTCTATAACGGCTATATTACCATTGGACCTCTATTTAAATAAAAAAATGCAGCTGGAAGAAGGAGAGAGAATGGGTTTACACTGAGCTTAAGCAGATTCTACATTATCCTCATCTTGCTCTCCCTGCTTCGAACTTGCTCAAGTTATGAGCAAGTTTACTGTAGAAGCATGATCAGCTTTATTCTTCAAAGTTCATCCACTTTAGGAGTGTCGAGTAGCTGAAATGCATCAGAATCAAAGAGGAAGAGAGATAAACACAAGCCTTATCAACATCAACTATTGCTCTCCTTTATTCTCCTATTTCACACTCTTGTTCATATGTGCTTAACATCTTGGGATATCTAAGAGAGTATGCTTAGCTTGTTTTATTGTTTATATCCACTTACCAAAGTATAACCAAGCTGTAATAAATCCCAAACCCCTTTGTAATGTTCTTTAGCATGAATTTTCTACCAAGCTACCTAGGGTAAGTAAGTGTTGATGAGAAAAGTCTTGGGAAGATATTTTCTTACAAGCTACCTAGGATGGGTGAGTGTTGGTGAGGAAAACAATGGTAGAAGATGGAAGAGAAAGCTTGTAGAGGCTATGCAAAAGAATAATAGGAGGTAGCTTGGAGAGTGTAACATCCCAATTTTTATGAAAAGAGATTTTAGCGAAAACCCTGATTACTTGAAAAATAAATTAGAGAGATTAATCACATCGATGATTTATTAAGAGTACGGGAAATTATTTCAGTTATTTTGAAATAATTTATTTATTATTCATGATGTCAATTCAAATTAATAGACAGCGTAGACGTATGCTGCGTTAACGAGAATTCATCAATTTAAACTTATATAAGTTTTCTGTTTGACGCGGCGACGCGTAATTTTTGTTGACTAAGAAAGTGATTGAATTTAATCAAGATAAAATTATATTTGGGACTTAATATATTTTATTAAGTCGCAGTAAAATTTTCAGTTTAAAATTCCACCGTTTTTCGGTCGAGTTTTGGACTACCCGGGTAAGATTTTACCCGATAGAAGACTTTAATTCGACCCGAATATTTTTATATTTGCAATTTGAGTGTTTTATATTATTTTAGATTTATTGAGAGTGGTTTGGTAATTTTTGGACGAAATTTTATAATACCGTATTTTCTACTCGGTTAAGACGCGAGACGCGTAGAACCAAATGCGCGAACGAGCGAGCGTAACCCCGTTGGGGGCAGAGACCCTAGGCGCCACCTAAGGGAAGTGCATGCAATAAGACAAGTGTTTGGCATGCAACAAGTCTAGTGCCACTTGTTGTGTGGATTGCATGCAATTTCCTTTAAAAATATATTTTAGGCTATGAACAATATGTGAGCCTTGTTTGTTGGTGTGGATCTACTTGATGAAAAGATCACAAGCCAAGCTCTAAGTGATTTTTGTGGTAAAGGAAAAATATGTAGTCTTGCATGTGGGTATTTTGTTGTTATCTTAAGTTTTAGTGATTTGCATGTCATGATCTCTCCTACATGAGCTTGATTTATGCCATGATTGGAAGAAGATTTTTACCTAGAAAATGTTATTTAAAACCCCTTGACAATGAGAATCTTCAACTTCAGAAAACCTAAGTGTTCCAAGAAAAGATTGAGTCAAGAAAAGGGTGTTGGCTTTAATCTTGTTGAAAAACAAAAACAGCACTGACATATGTTTAGTATTATGGTCATAAAGTTTTCCTCAAATATCCTTTTTTGTTGATTCTTGATGCTCTGGAAACTAGACTCATTTCTGTACATTTTGCACACAAACTTTACTGAATTTAGTTGAGTATTGATAATTTAAAATACGTTACAATTTGGCAAACAGAAGCTGTCATTTTCTGTACACCCGAAATTCTTTTTATTAAACTGTATCAAATGGCTAATGGAATGTTAAATTAAAATTCATTTCCAAAAACTAGACACTCCAAGCTTTCCAAGGAGTGGTCATTTGCTCAAATCTGACGCCGTTTGCTATATCAATAAAATCGACGAAGTTAGGGGACAGATTTGGCGTTTGCATGTATTGGAGTTTATGCTAAGGTTTTTGATAAAATTGTTTTCTTTTTGGATCTTAATGATAAGGAACAAGTATAAGGCTTGAATCCTTAGAAAGATAGATGAAGTTTCTTTCATAAACATTTGGTGTTTAAATATTTAAAGTTTTCTAAAAAGTGTTTGGTACCTTCAAACCCTGTTCTACCTTGTTGAGTGTGGGTAATGAGTTAGGACTTGAAGTATTTTGCTTAGGGGTAGGATGTGGAAACCATGGCTGTTTCTAGGGGTTTAAGGTTTTAGTTTGTTTACTAAGCCCTAAGTAAATTGTTTGGTTAGGATCGTGGATGTGAGATCGTGATCGGATTCGCGGTAGAGTTCGAGTATGCGATTTCGACGTGGAAGGAAAGCCTTTAGGTAAGGGCAACTTCTAGATATTGTTTAGGTGATGTATAATTGCCATTGTATGCTTATGAAAGTGCTTCTTCTTGATATATTTTTTGATAAGTACATGTGATATGCGTTTATGATTTGTATGATCCTTAGTAAGGAAATTCCCTCCAATGAGTGTTAGCATCTTCAAGTTATATGTTGTTGTATTTGATGGATTTGGTTCATTGTATTGTTGTGATTAAGTTGTATGTATGCATGTAGTGATGATGCACAATTTGGACGATGTAATTGATGTATGGACAACACAATACTCCGACGCATTTTCTTGAAAACAAACACGATTTGCGAAACTAGAATATGAAAGTTTTGAATGCGGTAATTATAAAAGGGCTCTCCAACGAAGCCTAGTAGCAAGGATGGGATTTGCAGTTAAAAAGGAATTATGTTTTCAACTCAAAGAATTTTCAAGAAAGAAAAAGGGACTCCAAACTCTTCTAAAGAATAAAAAAGGGGTTTTCGAAATAAATAACTAAATGAATGAACAGTTAGTTTCAATAAAAGCAACAAAATAAAAAGATGACACTAGATTCTTAGCAAGGGTGGTTTCTAGTAAAAAGAAAAAGAAAGGGGGGTGTTTCAAGTAATCACGCGGAGAGTTTTAAAGAAAATGAGATTAGGGAGGAAGTGGTTATCAATACATCAATTACGATCATATAAATTGTGGCATTAAATCACGGACACTTCTTGCAAGTGCATCCGAGGATAGTTGGATTTTGTGTAAGCATACGATCATAAGATATCGTTTACCCTAAACTAGATGGTTGTTTCCTAGTGTCACTAGATGGTTGTTTCCTAGTGTCAGGGTATTCGCGTGTTGGCCCTGGCCTAAAGGACGATTACGAACTTAAGGTCTATTGTAGAGGCGTGTATATCTTGGTAGGCGTTAGCGTCGGTGTCACATCTCCCATTGGTATGGGTATACAAAAGTTGTTGTGGCAGGTTTCCTTTTATCCTATTGGTATAGGAATTAAGCTGTAATAATTCACGCTGACTACATCCGCATACTGACTAGATGCATCTATGATGATGTTGAATTACATGTTGAAGTGTTATGTTTCTTATGCTATGCTATACTGTGTTCATGTATAATTCATTGGTATGATGTGATTAGTATACATGTTGTTAGCGTTATATGTTTTGTTAAGAAGATGACCCTTGCCCGTGGTTCTTTCAATCAATGAATGTAACCCAGATGATGGAGACTGTGGATTGTTCGAGACTACTGCCGAGCGTAGCCGAGGATAGTCCTACATGGCTATTTGCCTTGCGTAGTCGCATGGTGAATTTACCAAGGGGCCTAATAAGAGTAGTAGTGCTCCGACCAGCTATAGGGTGTCAAATGCTTTAATCAAAATGTTGTAATAGATGCTTTATGTTTCAAGACTTGAATTATTTTATGTGTACGTCTTAATTAAATTCCTTTGCATGGTTTGGAGAGTTAGACATGATAATGTACTTTCCACCGCCTTCGAAAATGCTATAATACTCTGGTTGCGAATTACTTAAGGGAGTTTGAACAGGAAAAAAATAGACTCACATTTTTAGAAACCATGCAACAGCGTATTCCATTTTCGGAAGTACTTTGGACTGTTGAGATTAATATGTAGTTTAGTAACGCTCCGAAAATGGGGTGTTACATTAGTGGTATCAGAGCGGTTCGGTTCTAACCGGACTGTGAGTTATAAAACTATAGCTGGTCAAGTGTCGGGTTGTGTAGTGAACAGATTGTGAGGGGTCAAATTGTGCTTTTGTGATTTGTTTGTTCCTCAAGTAGAGTAACTCTACTTGTAATTGTGTGAAATTGTTTCTTAATTGGAACAATGTGTCCTGAGACACAAAATTGTTGTGGGTTTCTAACTAGGTCGTGAGACCTTGTGGGAATCCAACATCTCAGAAACGAGTGGTTTCTTCCATCAGAACAGATAATGTCGCAGATGGCGTGGGGGACTCCGATGACCCAGAGTCCAGGCAAAGGGAATCAGAACAGAGGAGATCTAGTTGCGATCATTGTAGAAAATTGGGGCGTATTGGAAGCAACTTCAAATACTGTGGGGGTTATACATTCAACCAAAGAGGGACGTGTCTATCTATTGAGCAGAGGAGAAAGCTCAACAGCTGAAGAATCCATCTTGGGGAACGCGACAATAAGGAGTTATGCATGGACAGAGACTCGGATAGGGACCGTCTGTAGGAGACGCTACTATCGTTATTAATATTATTCCTTGGTGAGATCTTTGAGATATTAGTGGCTTTAGATATAACCCACAATGTTCGATGTTTGAAATTATTTTGATACGTACTAGATTTGAAAACCAAAGATATTTCATGATTTTCTGAATGTGACATGGTTGCCACTAACATTTGTGTTTTCGCAGTAGCTTATGCTTGCACTGCTGTGAATGTGTGTGATTAATATTGGTGTGAGCGTATTCATATCTTCGAACGAAGATGGTAAACGCGATTATTTTCTAGCAAGTGCCAATTAAATGTCTTGTGACACTTTAATTCTTTTGTTTCCAACTTCTGTATTGGTTGTTAATAGTCTCATTGACGATTTTTTTTATGTTTTCAAATGATTTTTGTTTAATCGTGACTTAATAGTAAGAGTTTGAAAACGGTTTTGTTTCCTTTTGTTGTAAAAATATAATTTCCTGATTTTCTAGTCAAACAGGGGTTCAAGAGTGTTTTAATCTTGTCCTTCTTTAGAAAACTAAGTTTTAGTGTGGTGTTTGAACAAATTTTTGGTAAGGTTACGTTATTAAATTGGAAGCAGGAACCCGTGACTACATATATTATGTGTAAGATTTGATTTCAAATTCTTCTAACTAAATTCTCGGTGGTTTTGTGTTTACTTGTAATATAGGAATGATAGAGAAAAGTTTTGTTGTTAGTCCTTTCGTTAAAAACTTATGTGTAATTAGTAGTGGTTTTTGTCTTGATCAAGAAACGTATTTAGTTTCGTTCTCCTTGAGCTAATTCAAGCTATGATTTGGAGAGTAGTTTTTAGAAACAATTTTATTTGAAACTTTTATTCGATCCTTAGAGTTTTAGTAGATTGTTATTAAGGTTTTGTCGAAAGAAAATTAAACATTTTTCGTTTGCCCTAATTTTTGAAGCCGTGAGCTTCAAGGGAGAGAAGAAGAAATTTATGTGATATCAAACTTGCTTCTCCCATAATTTAGCTAGTGTTATAGTCTAAGAGTTTTTGAAAATTTGATTTAGTTAGGATTTTGTAAAATGTTGTTTTAGCACCTTGGGACGATGAAACACAGAGGTTGAAGGGAATCCTAGTATTCCTCAACCAGAGTGGAGTCTTGACTAGTTTTGAATTAATGAGTATTTGATTTAGTATTAGCTTTTGGTGTTTGAATAATAATAAGAACTGGTTTTGAAATCTTTCAACTTGAATCAAGTTATGATAGGAAAATATATAATCTTGGGCTTTGCATTCTGGGTTGATTTATTTACACTTACAAGGAAAAGGCTTTAGCATAATTAATTGCTAAGTTTTGTTTAGTATTTTGAGGCCACGAAACACCTAATGTTAAAGGAATCCTTGTGGTCCTTAAACAAGGTGGAGCCTTGAAAGGGATTTTAGTGTTGAAAACCTTTTAATTTTAGTGTGAGTTTTGTTGCTAGTAAAGATTTGAAAATTGGGTGCGAAACTTTTTATTGTATAATTAAATTCATTAAACCCGTGAGAGTGTATAATAATTTTAATTGTTAATCTAAGTTTTACTCGGTTAATATGTTAATGCTTGATAATCCGTTATTTTAGAGGCCTAATATTGGTGCTAAGTTTGAAAAAGAATGATTCGAGTTTTGAATATTTAGTTGTTGGTGTGTGGAATTTTTGGGAAAGGCTTTGATTTAAAAAGTTTTGAAAGAGTTATTAACTTTGTTTCGATTCTTGCAGTGAAGTGTGTTTAACGATTTTGATGAGAACCTAATCTCAAAGGAACCTTGTTGTCCATGAGAATGGTTGAGTCTTAAGCAAAATTTTCTCTCGTCAGTACTCGGTTTTAGTGATTCTCCAGAGATAAAGAAATTTTTTTTGGAAAAACATTCGATTTGAAAAAAGAATTTTAACCCTCCTGAAGTTTTAAGTGATCTTGTATTCTTGATGTGTGTAACCGTGGTTGCTCGTGAATAAGTTAGTAGTATTTCCGTCGTCATGGAGCGTTGCTGTGGTCGAGTTCGTGTTCATGTTCGTGAATAAGCGGAACGTGTAGCTCTGGGATAAAGCACCAGTCAGTCGTGAGGAATCTTTCATCCACTAACTACGCTTACCTTACGGTGTGTTATACGTATATGTTTAGCGTTATCGGGTGTGATTGCTATTATTGCATGCTATATTACGTAGCTATAAATATTATAGTACTACGTATAATATTATGTGTTATGAATACATATCTGTGCAAATTATTCTGTGGATTTTAGTAAAGTAATTTCTCCATATTTTAATATCCGCGTAGTTTCGAGGACGAAACTATTTTAAGGAGGGTGGTAATGTAACATCCCAATTTTTATGAAAAGAGATTTTAGCGAAAACCCTGATTACTTGAAAAATAAATTAGAGAGATTGATCACCTCGATGATTTATTAAGAGTACGGGAAATTATTTGAGTTATTTTGAAATAATTTATTTATTATTCATGATGTCAATTCAAATTAATAGACAGCGTAGACGTATGATGCGTTAACGAGAATTCATCAATTTAAACTTATATAAGTTTTTACGTTTGGCGCGACGCGTAATTTTTGTTGACTAAGAAAGTGATTGAATTTAATCAAGATAAAATTATATTTGGGACTTAATATATTTTATTAAGTCGCAGTAAAATTTTCAGTTTAAAATTCCACCGTTTTTCGGTCGAGTTTTGGACTACCCGGGTAAGATTTTACCCGATAGAAGACTTTAATTCGACCCGAATATTTTTATATTTGGAATTTGAGTGTTTTATATTATTTTAGATTTATTGAGAGTGGTTTGGTAATTTTTGACTAAATTTTATAATACCGTATTTTCTACTCGGTTAAGACGCGAGACGCCGTAGAACCGAATCTTGTGAACGAGCGAGCGTGAGACCCTTGGGGGCAGAGACCCTAGGCGCCACCTAAGGGAAGTGCATGCAATAAGACAAGTGTTTGGCATGCAACAAGTCTAGTGCCACTTGTTGTGTGGATTGCATGCAATTTGCCATGTGCCTCACATGCAACAAGTCTAGTGCCACTTGTCATGAGACTTACATGCATTTGGACACTTGCATTTCATGCAAACAAGGTCATGTGTCTTAACATGCAATTGGACAAGTGTTGAGGGTTGTACATGCATAGGCTAAGGGGCAAAGTAGGTGGAATGATTTCAAAGACTAGTATAGTTTGTAAGACTTGTTTTTGGCCAATGGGTGTTCAAGCTACCTTTTCTCTTCCCTTAGTGCATGTGTGGGTCAAAATTTAGGACTCGAAGGGAGCTTCATTCAGGTCATTTCTCATCTTGTGTGTTGTGGCAAAGTAGAGAGAAAAGGGGGAAAAGAACTAGAGAGAAGTTGAGAGAAAAATAGAGAGAGAAGTAGTGAGAAAACTAGCACATCTTGCAAGCTAAAGAACAAGGCTTTGCACTTTCCTTTCCCCTTGCTAATCTCGCCACTGAACAGCCCCATGGTGAGGGTAATATACTTATCTCTTCTTAGTTCTTGTCATGGTTATGCATGTTACATGGTTTTCCTTTGAAACAAGTTGAATCTTCTATGTTTTCTTAACTTGTCTTCCTATAGTTCTTCCTCTTCATCTTCCTTTTTGGTAAGCGTTTTGAGCCATCCAAAAGGTGGGGGAAAAACCTCCATACTTCATTCTTCCTTGTTGAAGAGGTGATGGACTCAAGAACCACAAAAAGTAAGGATCTATTTGTCACCTAAGTGTTATAGTTGTTTCAAAAAAAAAGTGATATTCTTTCTTTCTATGAAACATAAAGATTTCTTCTTTTCCTTTAAAAATATATTTTAGGCTATGAACAATATGTGAGCCTTGTTTGTTGGTGTGGATCTACTTGATGAAAAGATCACAAGCCAGGCTCTAAGTGATTTTTGTGGTAAAGGAAAAATATGTAGTCTTGCATGTGGGTATTTTGTTGTTATCTTAAGTTTTAGTGATTTGCATGTCATGATCTCTCCTACATGAGCTTGATTTATGCCATGATTGGAAGAATATTTTTCCCTAGAAAATGTTATTTAAAACCCCTTGACAATGAGAATCTTCAACTTGAGAAAACCTAAGTGTTCCAAGAAAAGATTGAGTCAAGAAAAGGGTGTTGGTTTTAATCTTGTTGAAAAACAAAAACAGCACTGACATATGTTTAGTATTTTGGTCATAAAGTTTTCCTCAAATATCCTTTTTTGTTGATTCTTAATGCTCTGGAAACTAGACTCATTTCTGTACATTTTTCACACAAACTTTACTGAATTTAGTTGAGTATTGATAATTTAAAATACGTTACAATTTGGCAAACAGAAGCTGTCATTTTCTGTACACCCAAAATTCTTTTTATTAAACTGTATCAAATGGCTAATGGAATGTTAAATTAAAATTCATTTCCAAAAACTAGACACTCCAAGCTTTCCAAGGAGTGGTCATTTGCTCAAATCCGACGCCGTTTGCTATATCAATAAAATCGACGAAGTTAGGGGACAGATTTGGCGTTTGCATGTATTGGAGTTTATGCTAAGGTTTTTGATAAACTTGTTTTCATTTTGGATCTTAATGATAAGGAACAAGTATAAGGCTTGAATCCTTAGAAAGATAGATGAAGTTTCTTTCATAAACATTTGGTGTTTAAATATTTAAAGTTTTCTAAAAAGTGTTTGGTACCTTCAAACCCTGTTCTACCTTGTTGAGTGTGGGTAATGAGTTAGGACTTGAAGTATTTTGCTTAGGGGTAGGATGTGGAAACCATGGCTGTTTCTAGGGGTTTAAGGTTTTAGTTTGTTTACTAAGCCCTAAGTAAATTGTTTGGTTAGGATCGTGGATGTGAGATCGTGATCGGATTCGCGGTAGAGTTCGAGTATGCGATTTCGACGTGGAAGGAAAGCCTTTAGGTAAGGGCAACTTCTAGATATTGTTTAGGTGATGTATAATTGCCATTGTATGCTTATGAAAGTGCTTCTTCTTGATATATTTTTTGATAAGTACATGTGATATGCGTTTATGATTTGTATGATCCTTAGTAAGGAAATTCCCTCCAATGAGTGTTAGCATCTTCAAGTTATATGTTGTTGTATTGGATGGATTTGGTTCATTGTATTGTTGTGATTAAGTTGTATGTATGTATGTAGTGATGATGCACAATTTGGACGATGTAATTGATGTATGGACAACACAATACTCCGACGCATTTTCTTGAAAACAAACACGATTTGCGAAACTAGAATATAAAAGTTTTGAATGCGGTAATTATAAAAGGGCTCTCCAACGGAGCCTAGTAGCAAGGATGGGATTTGCAGTTAAAAAGGAATTATGTTTTCAACTCAAAGAATTTTCAAGAAAGAAAAAGGGACTCCAAACTCTTTTAAAGAATAAAAAAGGGGTTTTCGAAATAAATAACTAAATGAATGAACAGTTAGTTCCAATAAAAGCAACAAAATAAAAAGATGACACTAGATTCTTAGCAAGGGTGGTTTCTAGTAAAAAGAAAAAGAAAGGGGGGTGTTTCAAGTAATCACGCGGAGAGTTTTAAAGAAAATGAGATTAGGGAGGAAGTGGTTGTCAATACATCAATTACGATCATATAAATTGTGGCATTAAATCACGGACACTTCTTGCAAGTGCATCCGAGGATAGCTGGATTTTGTGTAAGCATATGATCATAAGATATCGTTTACCCTAAACTAGATGGTTGTTTCCTAGTGTCACTAGATGGTTGTTTCCTAGTGTCAGGGTATTCGCGCGTTGGCCCTGGCCTAAAGGACGATTAGGAACTTAAGGTCCATTTGTAGAGGCGTGTATCTTGGGAGGCGTTAGTCGGCCGGTGTCACATCTCCCATTGGTATGGGTATACAAAAGTTGTTGTGGCAGGTTGCCTTTTATCCTATTGGTATAGGAATTAAGCTGTAATAATTCACGCTGACTACATCCGCATACTGACTAGATGCATCTATGATGATGTTGAACTACATGTTGAAGTGTTATGTTTCTTATGCTATGCTATACTGTGTTCATGTATAATTCATTGGTATGATGTGATTAGTATACATGTTGTTAGCGTTATATGTTTTGTTAAGAAGATGACCCTTGCCCGTGGTTCTTTCAATCAATGAATGTAACCCAGATGATGGAGACTGCGGATTGTTCGAGACTACTGCCGAGCGTAGCCGAGGATAGTCCTACATGGCTATTTGCCTTGCGTAGTCACATGGTGAATTTACCAAGGGGCCTAGTAAGTGTAGTAGTGCTCCGACCAGCTATAGAGTGTCAAATGCTTTAATCAAAATGTTGTAATAGATGCTTTATGTTTCAAGACTTGAATTATTTTATGTGTACGTCTTAATTAAATTCCTTTGCATGGTTTGGAGAGTTAGACATGATAATGTACTTTCCACCGCCTTCGAAAATGCTGTAATACTCTGGTTGGGAATTACTTAAGGGAGTTTGAACAGGGAAAAAAATAGACTTACATTTTTAGAAACCATGCAACAACGTATTCCATTTTCGGAAGTACTTTGGACTGTCGAGATTAATATGTAGTTTAGTAGCGCTCCGAAAACGGGGTGTTACAGAGAGGCTGTATGAAAGAATACTCAGAGGCAGCTTGGAGAGGCTATTTGAAAGAATACTTAGAGGCAGCCTGGAAAGGCTGTTTGAAAGAATACTCTACTTGTACTAATTGGGAAATAGTGGAAAAACTTCACTGATGGTGAGGAGTGGATGTAGCCCATGGTTGTTGGGTGAACCACTATAAAAATCCTCTGTGTGGTGCTTTCTATCCTTATCTCTTGCATACTTTACAATTTGCTCATATTGTATCATCCAATAAACCTCACATTGATTTATGCTTAAAACAAAACCTACTCACGTTTACATGCATTATGCACAGCTAGAGTAAGTTCATTGCGTGGAACCTACTCAAGTTGAGAATATTTTCTAAAACTGTTTTAAGCCAACATAAAGATATTCACTAGAGGAGGTTCATTCTGCACAACACTGCATAATACTCATACTACATGGAACTTGCTCATCTAAGAGGACTTTCATTAAAAATGTTGTATGAAGCGTACCCATCTAAGAGGATATTATTGAAACTATTTTATGCTAACTGTCTCATCTCCAAGTATTAACTTGAGAGGATGTCCTCAAAGTTTCAGGTTGGAAATTTTAAAAGGGTCACAATTCAACCCATCTTCTTGTGACTCTCTGTGCCACTTCAATTGGTGTCAGAGCATAGGCTCTTGGGGTTAAACACAGTTAACCATGTGAAGAGATGAAGATTCTGGAAGAAGTGATAACCAACCTTAAAGTTGAAGAACATGTTTCATAAGGATGATTTACAAAGATACAAAGATTGTGCTTTTGACAGAACTTGAAGATACAGTAGAGGTTATAGAAGAGGAAAAGGATCAAAGAAGAGAAGACAGAAAATGAGATGACTTCTGGAGCAGCATTATTGTGCCTCCTCAAGATATTCTAGCAGCAAGTTATATTGTGGAGTTGAAATAAAGGTCAAGGTCAACAAAATCTGAAGCAGCAGCAGTGCAGTATATGAGAAGTAAATCCTTAAGTGCCGTTAACATGAGCAATAAAATTGTAGGGCTTGCTGACTCAACCAAAGAATACTTCTTCGGAAAAAAAAAATGTGCCGAACCATCTCAATTGGATATCGGCGTGATTATGATTGGCTAGTTCTTTTGACTAGAACCTTGCCAAATTAAATTCATGACCCAGCCACAAGTCAAGCCACGACATCACATCCTAATACTACACATGATTTGCAATTAAGGGAAATAAGCCGAAACAAAAAATGAGCCCATGACCAAGTGGGAAGTGAATAAGGTGAGTTCTTATTTGGTACTGTCTGTGAAATAGTCTGGTTTAATTGATATAACTGTGTTCAATTGCTAACCAAACATTATCATTGTAAAATCAATTAAGATTCAAAACTGAACATAGTTTGTGTTATGCTAACATGAAGATAGCATGCTTTCTTGTTCTTAGCCTACGCTTCCTAGTTCCACCACACGCACTGCACACACACATTCACTAATCTAGATTTTTTTTTTCTCTTCATGTTGTGCTGTGTTATTATTATTTGTGTTTTTAGCTATTTCCTAAGTTGGTTTCCCATCCCCTATTCCCATTGTGTTACTTTTCTACTGGCGTGTCTCTTTTATTTATTGTTATTATTTGTGTTTTTGATCTTTTCTTTTCTCTCTATGTCACATGAATGTTGCAGTTTATATTTTCTTCTTTACTTTTTGCATGTGTGTCCAGGTGTGTGCTATGTTAGCTATGTGGATTTGTTTTGCCTAACGTGTCTTACTTTTTTTTTGTTGCTCGTGTATTTATTGAACCTTGCTTAGTATATCTGTTTGTTAGTATTTTTATTTTTTATATATATCTTTATGTAATCTCCTTGTTTTAGTTTACCTTCTTTTGGTTCATAAGTTGTTGTTCATGCTTAAAAGGCTAAGATGTATGTTCACTACGTGGTAAATTGGTCTTGAGACATTATGATGCCACTACATGAACATATTTCTTGAGAAGAGGTAAACTAACCTGTGAGGACCCAATAAGTATTGGGTACCAAAATTATTTTTATCTTTTCTTGTAGGTCTATTCGATTGATATCATGAACAAATGAACTTATTTGAGAAATGCTACAAGATAAGAGGACAATGCAAATCCATTGAAAAGGATAATAATTGATAAGCACGATCCTCTCAAAAACAAGAAGCTCAGAAGAAAAGAGAAAAAGAAGAAGGTTGCTGAGTAAAATCAAGAACAAGTGAGACATCCTTGAGAAGGCTCATAAAGAAGACTTGATTCCAAGAGGAGGAGCATATTGAACATCCAATTGAGAGGATGTTCCTGAGGAACAAGAACAACCTCACAAGTTCACTAACCTCCAGAAGCTCAACTTACTCAAACACATATTCTCCTCCAAAAGATTTTTCTGCAATTCTTTGATAAGAAACTTGATGAAATTGAAGCCCAAATTGCTCGGATTATGTTGATGAGTCAAGAGTTAATTGCTCTGAACATGATTCCCACTCCATCCTCACCACCTTAAGCCTCTCTACGAGAGGATGTTCCTCTCAAGTGAACATTCAAGAGGATGCACATGCCCACATCAAGAGGATGCAACAAAAAAAAACTGAAATTCATATTCTTAACCATCAATCAAGTATTCTCAAGCTCTCAACATATGAGCCTCAAGTAAGGAAAGCCATTAAAGGAGGTACACTCAAATCTTATAATAATTGCATCTTGATAAATTTGAATTCTATTATGCAATTATATTATTTGATTGGTTGAATGTTCTGGAAATTAAGAATGCATGCTAGAATTATTAATGCAAGTATATGACTTTAAATCTTTATTACGTGCATCACTATTTTGTCATAGACTTGAATGTGCTTTTGCGTAATTCTATACTTAAATGAAATCTATTTGCACAACCTCTAATTCTAAACATTCACATACTGATTTATTGTCCAAAAACAAGGTTGAAAGTCTGTTTTGATGATTAAAATTGTTGCATGATGTTTTAAGCTTTAAGAACACATGTTAAGATTTATTTTAAAGTGAATGGGTGTTCTTTAAAGTAATGGACAAGGGGTTGTTTTGTTAAGTGTTATTCTTTACATAAATTTGGCTCTCATATTGCACAATATTCACTTCTGGACCATCATGTTAAGTATTAAATGAATTGACATCATTTTGTACAGTTTCACCTCCTTACAACTAAGTTAGCATATCTTCCAATGTGCTCTAATTGTACTTTTGTGCAATCTCTGTTTTGTGCTGAATAATGAATCTGTTTTTAATGTTAAAAAGATCCTTTGAATTTTGGAGTTATCCTCTTGAGTATAAAGCGTGATAGGCCTAAGACTTAAAACAAGAAAATTGACAAAAACTCATGTTTTTGGTAATTGTATCTAGGTCAATTGTTGTTGTTGCATAAGTCTGACTTGTAGTGCATTTTTTATGCTATATATGATCTCTATAAGTCTTATGTACATGCATGAATCTCATTACAAAATTTTGGATTAATCCAACTTGGTTTGCATTTCTTGATTAGTCTATACTTTACTTGATGCCTCAATGAAGGAGTTTGAATATGACTTTTCAAAAATTGAGATTCTGATATGGCTTATGTAGAATATCCTTTTCAACATGTTTTAAATGGATATCCCAGCATAAGATTTATTTTTGGAAGGATTTCAGCAAGAGTTGATAGGATTGGTCATCATGAGAATGATTATGTCTTAATTGGCTATAAATTCCAAATCTGATCTAAAAAGAATAAGGTCTGCATATTGTGTTCCTAAACTTGTATTTGACTTATCTTTAGCATGAAAGTGTTGTTTTAATAATTATCTTGTTGTACTTGCATGTATGAAGTCAAAAATGGAGATATGAGCACAATGTGGCTTATGAATGCATTTTTCTGCATAATATGAATGCATTTTTCTGCATAATCAGTCATGCTTGTTGCATAATTCAGTTCTAATACATGAATTAAAAGTGTTTAAAATGTATTTCAAACAATGCAACTAGTGATAGCAGCAACCTAGAGGTTTCACACACATTTCTTATTGAAAGTAAGTTCAAGCATGTGCATGAATGTAAACTTGTGTGTTTGCAGAAATTGTGCAGAATTTTTTTCTGTAATTTGCCTTTATATTGTCACTAACATGCATAGGATCAGATCACTAATTCAGTAATTATTTTTGATAAGTAAATATGGTCAATTGATTATCCTCAAATTGTTATTTATAAGTGAGTATTTCCTTGCAAACTTTTGAGGTGAATAAAATGCATAAATCAATTGTACTTCATATTGAATGCTTCTAAGGCTTGAGAAAAATTTGTTGATCCGCATTTGTGCCCAAGAAAGATCTTAATAAATATAAGAGGATTGTTAAGGAACTTTGCATTAAGTTGAACTCTATATAATAGGTCTTCTAAGAGTTTTTCCTCCAAATTATAAAAGCTTTCCAGTAAATCCTAACAATGAGAATGAGCATGTCTACAAGGAAAGAATTACCTCTATTGATAAGAGGACGACCATCTCATATACTCAGGGGGAGTATTCTGAATTAGAGAATGCTCTTATCCTTAAAACTTGCACTGTAATTGAGGTCGAAACACCTTTTCCATATTGGGGAGAGCATGGAGTGAGTGTGTTATATTTCTGAATATCTTGAAATGCTTGCATGTAATTCGGTTTATTACTTTTGCTATCATTGCCTATTTCTTTATTGCAATATTTACTGAAATAATTGATGTTCTTCTTACATACAATGAGCTATTAATGTTAAATGCAAACTTTGCTAAGTTTGATATGTGCATAAACCTTTCAATTATATGCTTCCTTTTGTGATCAATAGAAACCTATTATGCCTTACTCTTGGTGCTTATACTTGTACTACGTATTTCTGATCCTCCTAAGCCCTTAGGATCCTCCCCTCATGTTTTTTGATTGATACCAAAAGGGGGGGAGAAATAGAGGAAATAAATATGGATGGAAATAATTAATGAAGAATGTTAAAAATTAACCTCTTGCATATGTTTAGGGGGAGTTTAATTTTATATCCATAAACATTCTTGCATTTGTTATTATATCCATCCAGAAAACTTCAGTTTTGTTCTGAAGGTTTGTCATCGTCAAAAAGGGGGAGAATATTGAGATCAAAACCCGTTTGATATGTGTTTTAATGACAACAAACTTTCTGAACTAAGTGTTAAGTTTTCTGAATGGTGATCCACTGATGTTTGCACTTGAGTTTTGTTGAAAGAATAGGTATCTCAGAAGTGGACAAGCTAGAAGCCACTCAAATCAACAAAGTGCATGTTATATCTGCTCAACCATTGAAGAAATAGAGTAGCATCAGAAGATTATAACATTATGCTTCATGAAGATATGAGAAGGCTACTACAAAACCATGAGAAGAGGATGATGAGAAAACTATTATCTAGAGTTTTGTTCATCACAGCACCTGAAGGTTCAGAATAAGTATAGAAGGCTTAAGCAAGATGAAGAAGATTCACAGCAAATATAAAAGGTTCAATCAAAAAGAGAAGGTTCATGGAAGAAGAATCCGCATGAAGAAGTTCACATCAAGAAGATAAGGATTCACAATGTCAAGCAAAAAGATAATGGAGATTAATCATAAGATTATGTGTAAATGGTAAATTGACATTGGACATCATTCTTGAGAAGGAAACTTTTAAACAAAGTGATAAACTGCTAATGGTGAATTGGCATGGGACATCATTCTTAAGAAGATGGGCTGCAATGGTTAAAATCAAATGTTTGTAAACTTACTCAGGGTGAGTAAATTCAAACTTACTCTCGTTTACTATACAAACAGATTTTGCAGTAAAGAGACAAATTAAATGCATTACTCAGGGTGAGTAAGTTCAAACTTACTCTCTGTTACTACACAAGAGAAGGTTCTACTGAGAAGAGTAAGTTCTGCTGAGAAGAGTATGTTATGCTGAGATAAGAAGGTTCTAAGAAGGTTTTGAGTAATTTCTACTGTAGAATGTTTTTGAGTAAGTTCTGCTGCAGAATGTGACATGACAGCTTGCAAAAAAGTACAAAAATACAGTAGAAAAGTGTCAAATCAAGTGGGAAAAGTGCCAAACACTGTAGCAATGGCTATATCATCATTGGGCATTTATTTAAACACAAAAGACAGCAATATGGCTGGTTACATGTCACACAGTGGAGAAGAAAATAGAAGAATACAAGCTGTAGTATTCAAAGCAAATGTTTGTGTGAGTAAGTTCAAACTTACTCTCGTTTACTGCACAAACAAATTCAGCAACGGAGGGATAAATTAAATGCATCAAAGACTTGCAGTAATTTGCACACCATGTCATTTAATTAAGAACATTCACTGAATGCAAGAGGAAGTTGCTGCTACTGCTGCAAATGATGAAGTTTAGCAAGAGAAGGTCCTAAAAGCAGAAGTGACAGGGGACAAGACTGACAGTAGGTAAAATGCAAATCTGCTTTACGCAGAAAACACTCAACACACTGTCCAATACTTCCCCAAGGATTTCCAGCAGCTCTATAATGGCTATATTACCATTGGACCTCTATTTAAATAAAAAAATGCAGCTGGAAGAAGGAGAGAGAATGGGTTTACACTGAGCTTAAGCAGATTCTGCATTATCCCCATCTTGCTCTCCCTACTTCGAACTTGCTCAAGTTAAGAGCAAGTTTACTGCAGAAGCATGTTCAGCTTTATTCTTCAAAGTTCATCCACTCTAGGAGTGTCCAGTAGCTGAAATGCATCAGAATCAAAGAGGAAGAGAGATAAACACAAGCCGTATCAACATCAACCATTGCTCTCCTTTATTCTCCTCTTTCACACTCTTATTCATATGTGCTTGACATCTTGGGATATCTAAGAGAGTGTGCTTAGCTTGTTTTATTGTTTATATCCACTTACCAAAGTGTAACCAATCTGTAATAAATCCCAAACCCCTTTGTAATGTTCTTTACCATGTATTTTCTACCAAGCTACCTAGGGTAGGTGAGTGTTGATGAGAAAAATCTTGGGAAGATATTTTCTATCGAGCTACCTAGGATGGGTGAGTGTTGGTGAGGAAAACAATGGGTAGAAGATGGAAGAGAAAGCCTGTAGAGGCTATGCAAAAGAATACTAGGAGGAAGCTTGGAGAGGTTGTATAAAAGAATACTCAGAGGCAGCTTGGAGAGGCTGTATAAAAGAATACTCCACTTGTACTATTTGGGAAATAGTGGAAAAATCTCACTGATGGTGAGGAGTGGATGTAGCCCATGGTTGTTAGGTGAACCACTATAAAAATCCTCTGTGTGGTGCTTTCTATCCTTATCTCTTGCATACTTTACAATTTGCTCATACTGCATCATCCACTAAACCTCACATTGATTTATGCTTAAAACAGAACCTACTCACGTTTACATGCATTTTGCACAGCTACAGTATGTTCATTGCGTGGAACCTACTCAAGTTGAGAATGTTTTCTAAAATTGTTTTAAGCCAACATAAAAATATTCACTAAAGGAGTTTCATTATGCACAACACTGCAAAATACTCATACTACACGGAACTTGCTCATTTAAGAGGACTTTCATTAAAAATGTTGTATGAAGCGTACCCATCTAATAGGATGTTCATTGAAACTATTTTATGCTAATTGTCTCATCTCCAAGTATCAACTTGAGAGGATGTCCTCAAAGTTTCAGGTTGGAAATTTTAAAAGGGTCATAATTCAACCCTCCCTTCTTGTGACTCTCTGTGCCACTTCATAAAAAAGAATAGAGCATGCTCTAGAACAAGTGGCTATAATATTAATGGCTAAGTTATCCCATAATTTTTCATTACTGTAACATCCCAATTTTTATGAAAATTATTTTATAGTTTCCGACTACTTGAAAATAAATCATACAGATTGATCACCTCAATGGTTTGTTAAAAGTACGAAGAACTACCAAGATTTATTGTAAACAGTTTACTGTTTTAGTAGTTAATTCAGATTAACAGACAGTGTAGACGTATACTGTTTTTAATATGAATTAATCCTGAAAAATGTGAAAAATGGCCATTTGATTGAAGAAAATTATTTTATTATATGAGAAATAATTTTCAGGATTTAATAAATATTTTCAAGTCATAGTTTGATTTTTCATGGTTTAGTTATTGTACTAATTGTCTGTTTTATGTCATATTTAATATGACTATTATTTTAATGATTTTGTTTTGATAATTTTATTGATTGAATAATATCTATATGATAAGAGAAATTGAAATTAGTGATCCTCACTAATTTACGCTTTTATTACAACTGCGAGAATTCTGTTGAATTACTGGTAGATAGGCTATTGTGTGTGTTTCTAACTGAAACATGCCCAAACGTGATCCAAATTTTATAAAATTTGAGATCTTATCATTTTCCAATATTTAGGATTTATTGTAATTTTTCTAGAAATTTTGGGCATCAGAAAATATTTAGTGTATTTTCTATGGCGTAGATCTAATAATTGCGGCTTGGTTCGCATTTTGAGAAAACGAGAAACATGGATAGTTTTCTTATGCCGCGAGGAACATTTGTGATTTTTGGGTGTGGGGTTATAATTAGAATTATTTTTGGGAGTTTTTAGTATTAAAAACCTAATATACGCGTAACGTCGTGCACCCGATTGAGCGAGAACGCGACGAAACGAAATATCTAGATATTTTGGGCAAAGGGGAGATGCATCCAGCCACTAGGGGAGCTGAACCTCATCCTTAGAAGCTTCTTGGACAAGTGTTGGTGTGTGATTGGTGGTTATGTAATTATAGTTAGTTAGTTTAGTTTGTTTGGTTAACTTAGAACTAGTTTAGTTAGTTTCCAACTAAATGAACTTTTTCTTCCACCATTGCCCCTCAAAAATTTCGTGGCCTTCTCCCTTGCTCAAGATCAGATCCATCCATTCTTTCATTGTTGGAAAGCTTGAAAAAAATTCTAGAAAGAGAAAGTGGTGGTTTTGGAAGTTTTGATGATCAAAGTTTCCATCTTTACTTCCTTCCTTCTCAATCCTTGTTCTATCATCTCTAATCTTCTTGGTAAGGATTCTAATCTCTTCTCCTTTCTCATGGCTGCCATGATTGTGCCTTTCATGATTTTAGGAGTTGTTTTTGCTTAAAGGTGTTAGATTTTGCTAGATTAGCATGACTAGTTCCTTAACCCCTTATTTTCCACCTAGATTAGGCTTGTTCTTGGTTTTAAAAAATTGTGAAAACCTAGGTTTTGGGGCTGAACAGAAATTAGGGGCTGTTCAAGGTTGTTTTGGTTTGTTTTTGTTGGTTTTAGAGTTAGTTCTTTGATGGGTTTTAAGTGGTATGCTTGAAACTAGTCTTATATGCAAAACAAGCAAGTTTTGTAAAATCAAATTAGTGAACTTTGGGGCTGGTAACCGTGGCAATTAAGGGCTGTTTATGTTTGTTTTTAATCAAGCTTTGTTGCTTAAAATTTATGATTAACTTGTGTTAAGATGTAGTAATGATATTTAGCATTTTAGCAACTTGTGTGGTTTGAAATAAAATGAATTTAGGGGCTGTTTTGGGACTCCAAAAATCGTGATTTAAGAGCAAGTTTTTGATGATGTTTTAACTTGTATTTAGAGGAAAGATGTGACTTGTTTTAGTGCAAAGTGGTTGTGAAAAACTTGTTTAAATTATAGATGGTTAGACTTTGATGTTTACTTGGAAAACAAGTTGTTTTATAAAGTTGAAAACAATTAGATTTTTGGGGCTGTTTATAGTTCCTAAAAACAGTAGCTTTTAGGCATGATTTAAGTGAGTTTGGACTTGTTTTTAATTGTATTAAAGTGGTATGGAAATTGGGTTATGATAGGTAGTTTTGATTAAACAAAAGTTGTAATGATTTAGGAGTTAAAAGTTTGAAAACCTTGAGTTTGTTTTTGTGGTCTTAAAACCGTGACCTATGAGAAGAGTTAGGGTATGATTTTAATTTGATTTCAACCTAAAAGATGTTGTGAAAAGTGGGTAGTGATTTGATTTAGCAAAACAATTCAAAGAAGTATGATTTTGGGAAAAGATTTGGTTTATGTCTTAAGAATTGTTTTGAACTTGTATTGAATTTATTTCTAAAATTTTGTGACATGTTTTAGTGTTTTAAAAAGTGGTTTAAGTTTGGAAAAACACTATTCATTTGGTAAAACACTATTCCAATTGGTAAGTTTTGGGTTTTGATATTTTCTAAGTGCTTAGCTTTTGAAAAAGTTTCAAAACTTGCATGGTTTGAATATGTACCTTGGCATATGGCTAGATAGCACCAATTAGGGATTAAGTCAAGTAATTCCTAGGCTTTAGGATGCCTAAGCCGTGGCTGCCCTAGGGGCATTAGGACTAAGTTTTAGTTCTAATTTAGTTAAGTTTGTGTTGTTAAGGTTCGTGCTTAAGGTACGCGCGCGAAGTGCGACTTGACGATTATTTCGGATTACCTTGCTTGGATTGTTAAAGCGCCCAAGGTAAGGGAAATTCTTATATAATGAGTTTGGGCTTTTCGCCTTGTTTGTTGCTTGTTTGATTGTTTGATAGTGTGGTAGTACTTGTAGTATTACTATGTGTTGTTGAGATGTTGTAGCATGAATTATTGTGTTTTGATTTGGCCCTGTGTGGCAAGACTGAATAGTATTGTGTGACTTAAACCATGTTGGATTAATTTGATTGGACTTGAAATTGATGGAAGTATGTAGCATGTTGTAGCCCTCTTTGAATTGTTAGGTGTCGTATGAAATCTTTGTAGCATGTTCTTGGCCCTGTGTGGCATTATGACTTGTGTTGTGTTTCTTGAATCATGTTGGATTTATTGGAACTTGGAATTGATTGGAATTTGGAAAATATTGTTGTTGATAATGGATTAATTAATAATGCGTTGATCGACTGCTATTGGTTGACGATTTACATCGGTAAATCTGATGCGATTCCACAGCCGAATTCTGATCTCGTAAGCAAATTGTTAAGGGCATTTTGATTTAAAAGAAAGCGTGAGGGATTCAGTATAACTAGCTAAAGCTTGCAAGGAAATTTCAATGGAATGATAGTAAAGAAAAGAATTTGAAATAAATAGGACGATGTGCAAAAGCGGTTGAGTTAAATGATGCGCTGAAATTACGGCTAGGAAAGACTTGGTAATTAAGAGTGTTACTTACCTCTCTTTCCTAGGAATTCTTCGATGTGTTATTTAACACAACTAGGGTTTCAACGACCTAGAACTAAAAAGTATTTTCAGATACATAGGAGTGATATAAGAATAGAGAAAGAGAGTTCAAAGATCGAGGTTTTGAAAGATTAAAACATAGGGAACCTAGTGTTCCTATTGAGCATATGGACTATGTGTCCTGTGCTGGGACTTAATGTCCTACTTGCGTGCGCATTTTCTTGGTTTAGGATTGGACCTAGTGTTCCGTATGGCGTGCCTAGTATCTCAATCTAAAAATTGAGCCTAGTGTTCCGCATTACGTGCCTAGAGTTCTGATCTGAGATTAAGACTAGCGTTCATGATTGAACACCAGGACTTTGTGTCCTGTGTTTGCACTCTAAGTAATTGTTAAAGGTATTTTGGCTTAAAAATAAGCATGAGGGTTGTAGTATGACTAATCTAAGCTTATAGATAAGTAGAAATGGAAACATGCTAGATAAAGAATTTAATGAAACTCGGGTTCCAATGACCCAAAGCTAAATGAGTGATCTATTTTGGTACAACCTCACCTAGGTAATATAAGAATTGGAAGCATGAAAATTCACTAAGTAGAGTGAGTGAGTTGAGGTGTCGTCAATCCGCATTGATTAATTAAAACATTAGTCGGCGCTCCTACGGTGAGCATGCCATGTTGTTGAATTTGTTTGGATGTATCGACCATTGAGCATCGACACTTTCGGGCGTTTGATTGTCTTGAGGACTTCAAAAGGACGAGTTGTCACTTGCATGCCCGTGTGGCGTAGCCTAATGTGTGGCAAGCCTTTGTGGCAATACCCTTGGTAGGGAGTTGATTTGGGCGTTGGGAAATAAAGTTCCTGCCTCTCTGTGACCTTGTTTAAAGGCTGCAGTGTATACACAAACTAGCCATCTTTGCATTGACATGCATAGCTAACGCATTTATGATATGTGAGGAATTGTTGATGAATTGGATATTGTGATGACTTGATCACTTATCTGTTGATAGACTTGCCTGCTCACATGCAATGGTTGATATTGTTGTGACTTGATTGGTGATCTGGTGGGTGTTTTGGTTGCTCACATGCCATGCTTGATATACCATCTTGATTGTGTGCGGTCTATTAAGTCTGTATATGTATATAAAAGAGTGTTGTTGTATTATATATGTATATATCGTTTGCATGCGACATACCCTAAGATAAACTCATGGACAAAGGATTTACCCTTGCCTTTGTTGTTGGATTGGATGTCCTTATAGATGTCACTTCCAGATGGAGTTAGTGTGTTGCGACTTCGTCTTTTAGGAGCATTGAAGATTGAGCCAGTGGAGGAAGATTCCTCTGAGTACTTCGTGTTTGATCTTGCTGAGCTGTTTCTCAGTAAGAGTTATAGTTGTCAGCCAGCTTAGCTTAGGGTTTTGTATTGGTTGTTTTGTAATTAGTCTTTTCAGAAAATCTCGCCTTAGTGCGAATTTGTTATGTGAAGTATTATTTTGTGATGCATTATACTCTGATAATTGTAAAAGTTTGAATTGGCATCATTTAGAAAACTATAGTACTCTATGTCTCATTTTGAAAAGGGTTTCAAAGGAAAGAATATGAAAAAAAAAAATTACTCCTATTTTTCCATTGCGAAATTCATAAGAGTACTCCTTAACCTAAAGCATACAAGCATTAAATGTTTTGACATTAGATTGGGTTACCTGATGGCGCCTCGGAAGCGGGTGTTACATTAAGTGGTATCGAGCGATTCGGTTCTACTTAGGACCGCTTTGTCTAAGTAGCCTAGATTGTTGGGAATTATCGGGTATAAGTTTATTATGCCTAGGTTATGTGAATCTTGTTTGTGATTATGCCGTGATGTTTCCTAGTTGAAAGCAGGTGTGACATTGTGTGAAATTGGTTGCAATCATCCCGGATGATTGATTTTGCGATGGGGATTTTGGTTAGTTTATTGTGTAGAAATTGATGCCTTGAGGCGAACAAGTCTCTCTCTAGAGCTTGTAAGTTAGGCGTTAATCACGTAATCCGAGTGATAGTCGAGATAGCAACTCTTGTCGCCTTGAGTTGCGTGGAGAATCAACACGATTGGCTAAGACAACAAATGGAGGAGCAAGCTATTAGAGGTCCAGTTAAGCCGGATTATCGGGGCAAAGGGCGAGAGGAATACATCAACAAGGAACATCTTATTTCCATCCTCAAGGAAATCACACAATCGTAATTATTCCGTGGCGTTGGCTATTGGGAATGGCTAGGAGTTGAAGTGGCACTATCATCAATGTGGAAGCAAGGAGCGATTAGGCGAAGGAGCGAGCTATTGAAGGACCGACTATCTTTGTTTGCAAGTAGCCAGGACATATTTTTAAGGACTATCAATTGCCGGATGTGGATCTTTGCGAAGGTTGTGTGCCCAACTACTGAAGGATATGTCTACATGGTAGACAAAAGAGGGAATCACAAGTATCGATAGCCGAAGACGCACTACTTCAACGGTGAAGATGAGGAGCACAACGTTAACAGTAACCAACCAAGGAAAGATTATGCTTAAACTGCAAGGAATTGGGATATCTGTCCAGAGACTGCAAAGCACCATGAGTTGAGTCTGCTGTCAACAATGTCGGAGCTGCAAGACCAACCACTAAAGGGCGTGTTTACACATTAAGCGGAGCGGAGAACTCATCATTTGAAGACTTCGTCTCAGGAAATGTGACACAAAGGAGCTGAGTGGGCCGAGATTTACGAGAGAGATTATCCATAGGTGACGCTATAATTATCGTACTATATGTATTATGGTGTGTGCGTGGTTCTAACTATAGACCACATAAGTGTTTTAACTCTGTGACGTATTTTATTATTATATTAGATTCCAAAATCCAAATTTTTATTATATTTTGGTATTATGATATATGTTATTTTGATTATTCGTGAAATTATTAATGTGATTATTTTGTGAGCGTATTTATTATACGCGAATATTTTAGAGCGCGTTGAATTAAATTTCTCTTGATAATTTAATTTACGTGATTTGTCGCCAATCGAGCAACTGATTATCGACTACCCCGACACTGATGAATTAGAGCGACGCAGAGGCCGTGGGGCTAATTGAAGAGAGCATTTTTGAGTAGGTGAGAATTGTTAGTGGGAGTATGGTGTCATGATCATGGGTTAGACAATTTTGTAAAAATTCTATTCCACTTTATCTTGTCTTTAGACACATTGATGGCTTAATAGAATTTTGGGTATGGACCATTTTTCTTCCTTTCTTTCTTGCTAGTTCCGCCTCATTAACAAGGGGATGTGAGTTCATTATTGATGTTGATATTGGTAGACATCTAAGATTCCTTTCTTCTCCTTTCTTGTGAGTTATCTTATTTCCTTTGACCATTGGCCAACCACACTTATATATATAAGGAGGAGAGGAGTTTGTTTCCATTTTAGTGTGAAGTGTCGTGAGTTCTAGTGTGAGAAAAACCAAATATTCATCTTCTTGTTCTCCTTGCAAGTGGTGAGCTTTAGGATGAGTTTGGGGGAAGATGGTTATGGAATTGGTTGGGGTTTATGGTGGTTGATGTTGTGAGTGATTTTGTGTTTGGTGATGGTGGAAATTCTTCTTTCTTGTTTTGTCTACAGACCATGCCCTCATAGAAGATTTTAGGTTCCGTGAGTGTTTTTATGTTGGCAATGTCTTGTTGGGGTTAGCATGTGACTATCTGAGTTCGTGACCGTGTTCGTGATTTATGCGTGTTCGTGACCGTGTTCGTGATTGTACGTGTTCGTGACCGTGTTTGTGATTGTGTTCGTGATCGTAGATTGGAATAAAGCGTCATTCGCGAGGACTTCTTCAACATGGACGTGCAGTATTGTGTTTTGTAAACGTTTAAGTTGATGATGTAGTGCCTTACTTTAGTAAGGATATATGAATAAAATGTATGCTTTGTGTTTGATTATTGAGTGAAAAATTATTATGTTGTATTAAATTTCAAAGTTCGTATTTATGATATGTTTAATATTAAGTTATGACTTTTCATCATTTTGGTTTTGTCTTGGTTTATAAGTTAATTTTCGAGAACGAAATTTTTTTTTAAGGAGGGTGGTAATGTAACATCCCAATTTTTATGAAAATTATTTTATAGTTTCCGACTACTTGAAAATAAATCATACAGATTGATCACCTCAATGGTTTGTTAAAAGTACGAAGAACTACTAAGATTTATTGTAAGCAGTTCTTGTTTTAGTAGTTAATTCAGATTAACAGACAGTGTAGACGTATACTGTTTTTAATATGAATTAATCCTGAAAAATGTGAAAAATGGCCATTTGATTGAAGAAAATTATTTTATTATATGAGAAATAATTTTCAGGATTTAATAAATATTTTCAAGTCATAGTTTGATTTTTCATGGTTTAGTTATTGTACTAATTATGCTTTATGTCATATTTAATATGACTATTATTTTAATGATTTTGTTTTGATAATTTTATTGATTGAATAATATCTATATGATAAGAGAAATTGAAATTAGTGATCCTCACTAATTTACGATTTTATTACACTGCGAGAATTTCTGAATTCTGTAGTAGATAGGCTATTGTGTGTGTTTCTAACTGAAACATGCCCAAACGTGATCCAAATTTTATAAAATTTGAGATCTTATCATTTTCAATATTTAGGATTTATTGTAATTTTTCTAGAATTTTGGGCATCAGAAAATATTTAGTGTATTTTCTATGGCCGTGAGATCGCTTAATTGCGACGCTTCGGTTCGCATTTCGAGAAAACGAGATACATAGATACTTTTCTTATGCCGCGAGGAATATTTGTGATTTTTGGGTGTGCGGTTATAATTAGAAATATTTTTGGAGTTTTTAGTATTAAAAACCTAATATACGCCAGAACGTCACAAGACCCGATTGAGCGAGAACGCGACGAAACGAAATATCTAGATATTTTGGGCAAAGGGGAGATGCATCCAGCCACTAGGGGAGCTGAACCTCATCCTTAGAAGCTTCTTGGACAAGTGTTGGTGTGTGATTGGTGGTTATGTAATTATAGTTAGTTAGTTTAGTTTGTTTGGTTAACTTAGAACTAGTTTAGTTAGTTTCCAACTAAATGAACTTTTTCTTCCACCATTGCCCCTCAAAAATTTCGTGGCCTTCTCCCTTGCTCAAGATCAGATCCATCCATTCTTTCATTGTTGGAAAGCTTGAAAAAATTCTAGAAAGAGAAAGTGGTGGTTTTGGAAGTTTTGATGATCAAAGTTTCCATCTTTACTTCCTTCCTTCTCAATCCTTGTTCTATCATCTCTAATCTTCTTGGTAAGGATTCTAATCTCTTCTCCTTTCTCATGGCTGCCATGATTGTGCCTTTCATGATTTTAGGAGTTGTTTTTGCTTAAAGGTGTTAGATTTTGCTAGATTAGCATGACTAGTTCCTTAACCCCTTATTTTCCACCTAGATTAGGCTTGTTCTTGGTTTTAAAAAAATTGTGAAAACCTAGGTTTTGGGGCTGAACGAAATTAGGGGCTGTTCAAGGTTGTTTTGGTTTGATTTTGTTGGATTTAGAGTTAGTTCTTGGATGGGTTTTAAGTGGTATGCTTGAAACTAGTCTTATATGCAAAACAAGCAAGTTTTGTAAAATCAAATTGGTGAACTTTGGGGCTGGTAACCGTGGCAATTAAGGGCTGTTTATGTTTGTTTTTAATCAAGCTTTGTTGCTTAAAATTTATGATTAACTTGTGTTAAGATGTAGTAATGATATTTAGCATTTTAGCAACTTGTGTGGTTTGAAATAAAATGAATTTAGGGGCTGTTTTGGGACTCCAAAAATCGTGATTTAAGAGCAAGTTTTTGATGATGTTTTAACTTGTATTTAGAGGAAAGATGTGACTTGTTTTAGTGCAAAGTGGTTGTGAAAAACTTGTTTAAATTATAGATGGTTAGACTTTGATGTTTACTTGGAAAACAAGTTGTTTTATAAAGTTGAAAACAATTAGATTTTTGGGGCTGTTTATAGTTCCTAAAAACAGTAGCTTTTAGGCATGATTTAAGTGAGTTTGGACTTGTTTTTAATTGTATTAAAGTGGTATGGAAATTGGGTTATGATAGGTAGTTTTGATTAAACAAAAGTTGTAATGATTTAGGAGTTAAAAGTTTGAAAACCTTGAGTTTGTTTTTGTGGTCTTAAAACCGTGACCTATGAGAAGAGTTAGGGTATGATTTTAATTTGATTTCAACCTAAAAGATGTTGTGAAAAGTGGGTAGTGATTTGATTTAGCAAAACAATTCAAAGAAGTATGATTTTGGGAAAAGATTTGGTTTATGTCTTAAGAATTGTTTTGAACTTGTATTGAATTTATTTCTAAAATTTTGTGACATGTTTTAGTGTTTTAAAAAGTGGTTTAAGTTTGGAAAAACACTATTCATTTGGTAAAACACTATTCCAATTGGTAAGTTTTGGGTTTTGATATTTTCTAAGTGCTTAGCTTTTGAAAAAGTTTCAAAACTTGCATGGTTTGAATATGTACCTTGGCATATGGCTAGATAGCACCAATTAGGGATTAAGTCAAGTAATTCCTAGGCTTTAGGATGCCTAAGCCGTGGCTGCCCTAGGGCATTAGGACTAAGTTTTAGTTCTAATTTAGTTAAGTTTGTGTTGTTAAGGTTCGTGCAAGGTACGCATACAAGTGCGACTTGACGATTATTTCGGATTACCTTGCTTGGATTGTTAAAGCGCCCAAGGTAAGAGAAATTCTTATATAATGAGTTTGGGCTTTTCGCCTTGTTTGTTGCTTGCTTGATTGTTTGATAGTGTGGTAGTACTTGTAGTATTACTATGTGTTGTTGAGATGTTGTAGCATGAATTATTGTGTATTGATTTGGCCCTGTGTGGCAAGACTGAATAGTATTGTGTGACTTAAACCATGTTGGATTAATTTGATTGGACTTGAAATTGATGGAAGTATGTAGCATGTTGTAGCCATCAATTGTTAGGTGTCGTATGAAATGCTGTAGCATGTTCTTGGCCCTGTGTGGCATTATGACTTGTGTTGTGTTCCTTGAATCATGTTGGATTTATTGGAACTTGGAATTGATTGGAATTTGGAAAATATTGTTGTTGATAATGGATTAATTAATAATGCGTTGATCGACTGCTATTGGTTGACGATTTACATCGGTAAATCTGATGCGATTCCACAAGCCGAATTCTGATCTCGTAAGCAAATTGTTAAGGGCATTTTGATTTAAAAGAAAGCGTGAGGGATTTAGTATAACTAGCTAAAGCTTGCAAGGAAATTTCAATGGAATGATAGTAGAGAAAAGAATTTGAAATAAATAGTACGATTTGCAAAAACGGTTGAGTTAAATGATGCGCCTGGGAAATTCTGGCTAGGAAAGACTTGGTAATTAAGAGTGTTACACCACCTCTCTTTCTGGGAATTCTTCCAAAGGTGTTATTTAACACAACTAGGGTTTCAACGACCTAGAACTAAAGTATTTTCAGATACATAGGAGTGATATAAGAATAGAGAAAGAGAGTTCAAAGATCGAGTTTTTGAAAGATTAAAACATAGGGAACCTAGTGTTCCTATTGAGCATATGGACTATGTGTCCTGTGCTGGGACTTAATGTCCTACTTGCGTGCGCATTTTCTTGGTTTAGGATTGGACCTAGTGTTCCGTATGGCGTGCCTAGTATCTCAATCTAAAAATTGAGCCTAGTGTTCGCATTACGTGCCTAGAGTTACGATCCGAGATTAAGACTAGCGTTCATGCATTGAACACCGGACTTTGTGTCCTGTGTTTGCACTCTAAGTAATTGTTAAAGGTATTTTGGCTTAAAAATAAGCATGAGGGTTGTAGTATGACTAATCTAAGCTTATAGATAAGTAGAAATGGAAACATGCTAGATAAAGAATTTAATGAAACTCGGGTTCCAATGACCCAAAGCTAAATGAGTGATCTATTTTGGTACAACCTCACCTAGGTAATATAAGAATTGGAAGCATGAAAATTCACTAAGTAGAGTGAGTGAGTTGAGGTGTCGTCAATCCGCATTGATTAATTAAAACATTAGCTCCGCGCTCCCTACGGTGAGCATGCCATGTTGTTGAATTTGTTTGGATGTATCTTGACCATTGAGCATCGACACACGGGCGTTTGATTGTCTTGAGGACTTCAAAAGGGCGAGTTGTCACCGCATGCCCGTGTGGCGTAAAGCCTAATGTGTGGCAAGCCTTTGTGGCAATACCCTTGGTAGGGGAGTTGATTTGGGCGTTGGGAAATAAAGTTCCTCGTCTCTGTGACCTTGTTTAAGGTCTGCAGTGTATACACAAAACTAGCCATCTGCATTGACATGCATAGCTAACCGCATTTATGATATGTGAGGAATTGTTGATGAATTGGATATTGAGATGACTTGATCACTTATCTGTTGATAGACTTGCATGCTCACATGCAATGGTTGATATTGTAGTGACTTGATTGTTGATCTGTTGGTTGTTTTGTTTGCTCACATGCCATGCTTGATATACCATCTTGATTGTGTGCGGTCTATTAAGTCTGTATATGTATATAAAAGAGTGTTGTTGTATTATATATGTATATATCGTTTGCATGCGACATAGCCTATGATAAACTCGTGGACAAAGGATTTACCCTTGCCTTTGTTGTTGGATTGGATGTCCTTATAGATGTCACTTCCGGATGGAGTTCTGATGGCTGTTGCGACCGTCTTTTAGGAGCATTGAAGATTGAGCAGTGGAGGAAGATTCCTCTGAGTACTTCGTGTTTGATCTTCTTTGAAAGTTTCTCGATAAGAGTTATAGTTGTCGACCAGCTTAGCTTAGGGTTTTGTATTGGTTGTTTTGTAATTAGTCTTTTCGTAAATTCTCGCCTTAGTGCGAATTTGTTATGTGAAGTATTATTTTGTGATGCATTATACTCTGATAATTGTAAAAGTTTGAATTGGCATCATTTAGAAAACTATAGTACTCTATGTCTCATTTTGAAAAGGGTTTCAAAGGAAAGAATATGAAAAGAAAAAAAAATTACTCCTATTTTTCCATTCACGAAATTCATAAGAGTACTCCTTAGCGAAAGCATACAAGCATTAAATGTTTTCAGCATTAGATTGGGTTGCACTGATGGCGCCTCGGAAGCAGGGTGTTACATTAAGTGGTATCGAAGCGATTCGGTTCTAACCTGACCGCTTTGTCTAGTAGCCTAGATTGTTGGGAATTGTCGGGTATAAGTTTATTATGCCTAGGTTATGTGAATCTTGTTTGTGATTATGCATGATGTTTCCTAGTTGAAACAGGTGTGACATTGTGTGAAATTGGTTGCAATCATCCCGGATGATTGATTTTTGATGGGGATTTTGGTTAGTTTATTGTGTAGAAATTCGATGCCTTCGGGGCGAACAAGTCTCTCTCTAGAGCTTGTAAGTTAGACGTTAATCACGTAATCCGAGTGATAGTGGAGATAGCAACTCTTGTCGCAAGCAGTTGCCGTGGAGAATCAACACGATTGGCTAAGACAACAAATGGAGGAAGCAAGCTATTAGAGGTCCGATTAAGCGATTATCGGGGCAAAGGACAGAGAGGAATACATCAACAAGGAACATCTTATTTCCATCCTCAAGGAAATCACACAATCAGAATTATTCTGTGACGTTGGCTATTGGGAATGGCTAGGAGTTGAAGTGGCACTGTCATCAATGTGGAAGCAAGGAACAGTTAGCTGAAGGAGCGAGCTATTGAAGGGCCGACTATCTTTGTATTTGCAAGTAGCCGTGACATATTTTTAAGGACTATCAATTGCCAGATGTGGATGCTGCGAAGGTTGTGTGCCCAACTACTGAAGGATATGTCTACATGGTAGACAAAAGAGGGAATCACAAGTATCGATAGCCGAAGACGCACTACTTCAACGGTGAAGATGAGGAGCACAACGTTAACAGTAACCAACCAAGGAAAGATTATGCTTAAACTGCAAGGAATTGGGATATCTGTCCAGAGACTGCAAAGCACCATGAGTTGAGTCTGCTGTCAACAATGTCGGAGCTGCAAGACCAACCACTAAAGGGCGTGTTTACACATTAAGCGGAGCGGAGAACTCATCATTTGAAGACTTCGTCTCAGGAAATGTGACACAAAGGAGCTGAGTGGGCGAGATTTCTGAGAGAGATTATCCATAGGTGACGCTATAATTATTGAACTATATGTATTATGGTGTCTGCGTGGTTCTAACTATAGACCACATAAGTGTTTTAACTTTGTGACGTATTTTATTATTATATTAGATTCCAAAATCCAAATTTTTATTATATTTTGGTATTATGATATATGTTATTTTGATTATTCGTGAAATTATTAATGTGATTATTTTGTGAGCGTATTTATTATACGCTTGAATATTTTAAAGAGCGTTGAATTAAATTTCTCTTGATAATTTAATTTCGTGATTTGTCGCCAATCGAGCAACCGATTATCACTACCACGACACAGTTGAATTAGAGCGACGCCGAGACCGTGGGGCTAATTGAAGAGAGCATTTTTGAGTAGGTGAGAATTGTTAGTGGGAGTATGGTGTCATGATCATGGGTTAGACAATTTTGTAAAAATTCTATTCCACTTTATCTTGTCTTTAGACACATTGATGGCTTAATAGAATTTTGGGTATGGACCATTTTTTCTTCCTTTCTTTCTTGCTAGTTCCGTCTCATTAACAAGGGGGGATGTGAGTTCATTATTGATGTTGATATTGGTAGACATCTAAGATTCCTTTCTTCTCCTTTCTTGTGAGTTATCTTATTTCCTTTGACCATTGGCCAACCACACTTATATATATAAGGAGGAGAGGAGTTTGTTTCCATTTTAGTGTGAAGTGTCGTGAGTTCTAGTGTGAGAAAAACCAAATATTCATCTTCTTGTTCTCCTTGCAAGCCGTGAGCTTTAGGATGACTTTGGGGGAAGATCCTTATGCAATTCCTTGGCGTTTATGCTGGTTGATGTTGTCAGTGATTTTGTGTTTGGTGATCGTGCAAATTCTTCTTTCTTGTTTTGTCTACAGACCATGGGCTCATAGAAGATTTTAGGTTCCGTGAGTGTTTTTATGTTGGCAATGTCTTGTTGGGGTTAGCATGTGACTATACGAGTTCGTAACCATGTTCGTGACTATGCGTGTTCGTGACTGTACGTGTTCGTGACCGTGTTTGTGATTGTGTTCGTCATCGTAGATTGGAATAAAGCGTCATTCGCGAGGACTTCTTCAACATGGACGTGCAGTATTGTGTTTTGTAAACGTTTAAGTTGATGATGTAGTGCCTTACTTTAGTAAGGATATATGAATAAAATGTATGCTTTGTGTTTGATTATTGAGTGAAAAATTATTATGTTGTATTAAATTTCAAAGTTCGTATTTATGATATGTTTAATATTAAGTTATGACTTTTCATCATTTTGGTTTTGTCTTGGTTTATAAGTTAATTTTCGAGAACGAAATTTTTTTTTAAGGAGGGTGGTAATGTAACATCCCAATTTTTATGAAAATTATTTTATAGTTTCCGACTACTTGAAAATAAATCATACAGATTGATCACCTCAATGGTTTGTTAAAAGTACGAAGAACTACCAAGATTTATTGTAAACAGTTCTTGTTTTAGTAGTTAATTCAGTTAACGAGGCAGTGTAGGCATTATCTGTTTTTAATATGAATTAATCCTGAAAAATGTGAAAAATTGCCATTTGATTGAAGAAAATTATTTTATTATATGAGAAATAATTTTCAGGATTTAATAAATATTTTCAAGTCATAGTTTGATTTTTCATGGTTTAGTTATTGTACTAATTATGCTTTTATGTCATATTTAATATGACTATTATTTTAATGATTTTGTTTTGATAATTTTATTGATTGAATAATATCTATATGATAAGAGAAATTGAAATTAGTGATCCTCACTAATTTACGCTTTTATTACATCACTGCAGAATTCTGTTGAATTCTGTAGATAGGCTATTGTGTGTGTTTCTAACTGAAACATGCCCAAACGTGATCCAAATTTTATAAAATTTGAGATCTTATCATTTTCCAATATTTAGGATTTATTGTAATTTTTCTAGAATTTTTGGGCATCAGAAAATATTTAGTGTATTTTCTATGGCCAGAGACGCTTAATTGCGACGCTTCGTTCGCATTTTGAGAAAACGAGATACATAGATACTTTTCTTATGCCGAGGAATATTTGTGATTTTTGGGTGTGGGGTTATAATTAGAAATATTTTTGGAGTTTTTAGTATTAAAAACCTAATATACGCCAGTAACGTCAGCAGATCGATGGAGTTGGTAACGCTGATTTAAACGAAATATCTAGATATTTTGGGCAAAGGGGAGATGCATCCAGCCACTAGGGAGCTGAACCTCATCCTTAGAAGCTTCTTGGACAAGTGTTGGTGTGTGATTGGTGGTTATGTAATTATAGTTAGTTAGTTTAGTTTGTTTGGTTAACTTAGAACTAGTTTAGTTAGTTTCCAACTAAATGAACTTTTTCTTCCACCATTGCCCCTCAAAAATTTCGTGGCCTTCTCCCTTGCTCAAGATCAGATCCATCCATTCTTTCATTGTTGGAAAGCTTGAAAAAATTCTAGAAAGAGAAAGTGGTGGTTTTGGAAGTTTTGATGATCAAAGTTTCCATCTTTACTTCCTTCCTTCTCAATCCTTGTTCTATCATCTCTAATCTTCTTGGTAAGGATTCTAATCTCTTCTCCTTTCTCATGGCTGCCATGATTGTGCCTTTCATGATTTTAGGAGTTGTTTTTGCTTAAAGGTGTTAGATTTTGCTAGATTAGCATGACTAGTTCCTTAACCCCTTATTTTCCACCTAGATTAGGCTTGTTCTTGGTTTTAAAAATTGTGAAAACCTAGGTTTTGGGGCTGAACAGAAATTAGGGGCTGTTCAAGGTTGTTTTGGTTTGATTTTGTTGGATTTAGAGTTAGTTCTTTGATGGGTTTTAAGTGGTATGCTTGAAACTAGTCTTATATGCAAAACAAGCAAGTTTTGTAAAATCAAATTAGTGAACTTTGGGGCTGGTAACCGTGGCAATTAAGGCCTGTTTATGTTTGTTTTTAATCAAGCTTTGTTGCTTAAAATTTATGATTAACTTGTGTTAAGATGTAGTAATGATATTTAGCATTTTATCAACTTGTGGGGTTTGAAATAAAATGAATTTAGGGGCTGTTTGGGACTCCAAAAATCGTGATTTAAGAGCAAGTTTTTGATGATGTTTTAACTTGTATTTAGAGGAAAGATGTGACTTGTTTTAGTGCAAAGTGGTTGTGAAAAACTTGTTTAAATTATAGATGGTTAGACTTTGATGTTTACTTGGAAAACAAGTTGTTTTATAAAGTTGAAAACAATTAGATTTTTGGGGCTGTTTATAGTTCCTAAAAACAGTAGCTTTTAGGCATGATTTAAGTGAGTTTGGACTTGTTTTTAATTGTATTAAAGTGGTATGGAAATTGGGTTATGATAGGTAGTTTTGATTAAACAAAAGTTGTAATGATTTAGGAGTTAAAGTTTGAAAACCTTGAGTTTGTTTTTGTGGTCTTAAAACCGTGACCTATGAGAAGAGTTAGGGTATGATTTTAATTTGATTTCAACCTAAAAGATGTTGTGAAAAGTGGGTAGTGATTTGATTTAGCAAAACAATTCAAAGAAGTATGATTTTGGGAAAAGATTTGGTTTATGTCTTAAGAATTGTTTTGAACTTGTATTGAATTTATTTCTAAAATTTTGTGACATGTTTTAGTGTTTTAAAAAGTGGTTTAAGTTTGGAAAAACACTATTCATTTGGTAAAACACTATTCCAATTGGTAAGTTTTGGGTTTTGATATTTTCTAAGTGCTTAGCTTTTGAAAAAGTTTCAAAACTTGCATGGTTTGAATATGTACCTTGGCATATGGCTAGATAGCACCAATTAGGGATTAAGTCAAGTAATTCCTAGGCTTTAGGATGCCTAAGCCGTGGCTGCCCTAGGGCATTAGGACTAAGTTTTAGTTCTAATTTAGTTAAGTTTGTGTTGTTAAGGTTAGTGCTTAAGATGCAGCGAAGTGCGACTTGACGATTATTCTGATTACCTTGCTTGGATTGTTAAAGCGCCAAGGTAAGGAAATTCTTATATAATGAGTTTGGGCTTTTCGCCTTGTTTGTTGCTTGCTTGATTGTTTGATAGTGTGGTAGTACTTGTAGTATTACTATGTGTTGTTGAGATGTTGTAGCATGAATTATTGTGTATTGATTTGGCCTGTGTGGCAAGACTGAATAGTATTGTGTGACTTAAACCATGTTGGATTAATTTGATTGGACTTGAAATTGATGGAAGTATGTAGCATGTTGTAGCCCTCGAATTGTTAGGTGTCGTATGAAATCTTTGTAGCATGTTCTTGGCCCCTGTGGCATTATGACTTGTGTTGTGTTCCTTGAATCATGTTGGATTTATTGGAACTTGGAAATGATTGGAATTTGGAAAATATTGTTGTTGATAATAGATTAATTAATAATGCGTTGATCGATCAAGCTATTGGTTGACGATTTACATTCCAGAAATCGATGCGATTCCACGTTTAATTCGATCTCGTAAGCAAATTGTTAAGGGCATTTTGATTTAAAAGAAAGCGTGAGGATTTAGTATAACTAGCTAAAGCTTGCAAGGAAATTTCAATGGAATGATAGTAGAAAAGAATTTGAAATAAATAGTACGATTTGCAAAAAGCGGTTGAGTTAAATGATGCGCTGGGAAATTCTGCTAGGAAAGACTTGGTAATTAAGAGTGTTACTTTCACCTCTCTTTCCTGGGAATTCTTCCAGTGTGTTATTTAACACAACTAGGGTTTCAACGACCTAGAACTAAAAAGTATTTTCAGATACATAGGAGTGATATAAGAATAGAGAAAGAGAGTTCAAAGATCGAGTTTTTGAAAGATTAAAACATAGGGAACCTAGTGTTCCTATTGAGCATATGGACTATGTGTCCTGTGCTGGGACTTAATGTCCTACTTGCGTGCGCATTTTCTTGGTTTAGGATTGGACCTAGTGTTCCGTATGGCGTGCCTAGTATCTCAATCTAAAAATTGAGCCTAGTGTTCCGCATTACGTGCCTAGAGTTCTGATCTGAGATTAAGACTAGCGTTCCGCAATTGAACACCCGGACTTTGTGTCCTGTGTTTGCACTCTAAGTAATTGTTAAAGGTATTTTGGCTTAAAAATAAGCATGAGGGTTGTAGTATGACTAATCTAAGCTTATAGATAAGTAGAAATGGAAACATACTAGATAAAGAATTTAATGAAACTCGGGTTCCAATGACCCAAAGCTAAATGAGTGATCTATTTTGGTACAACCTCACCTAGGTAATATAAGAATTGGAAGCATGAAAATTCACTAAGTAGAGTGAGTGAGTTGAGGTGTCGTCAATCCGCATTGATTAATTAAAACATTAGTCGGGCGCTCCCTACGGTGAGCATGCCATGTTGTTGAATTTGTTTGGATGTATCTTCGACCATTGAGCATCGACACTCGGGCGTTTGATTGTCTTCGACTTCAAAAGGACGAGTTGTCACTTGCATGCCGTGTGGCGTAAAGCCTAATGTGTGGCAAGCCTTTGTGGCAATACCCTTGGTAGGGAGTTGATTTGGGCGTTGGGAAATAAAGTTCCTCGTCTCTGTTGACCTTGTTTAAGGTGCAGTGTATACACAACTAGCCATACCGCATTGACATGCATAGCTAACCGCATTTATGATATGTGAGGAATTATTGATGAATTGGATATTGTGATGACTTGATCACTTATCTGCTGATAGACTTGCTCGCTCACATGCAATGGTTGATATTGTAGTGACTTGATTGTTGATCTGTTGGTTGTTTTGTTTGCTCACATGCCATGCTTGATATACCATGCCGATTGTGTGCGGTCTATTAAGTCTGTATATGTATATAAAAGAGTGTTGTTGTATTATATATGTATATATCGTTTGCATGCGACATAGCCTATGATAAACTCGTGGACAAAGGATTTACCCTTGCAATCGTTGTTGGATTGGATGTCCTTATGGATGTCACTTCCAGATGGAGTTCTGTGAATTTGCCTTCGCTCTTTTAGGAGCATTGAAGATTGAGCCAGTGGAGGAAGATTCCTCTGAGTACTTCGTGTTTGATCTTCTTGAAATTGTTTCTCGAAAGAGTTATAGTTGTCGACCACAGCTTAGGGTTTTGTATTGGTTGTTTTGTAATTAGTCTTTTCGAAAATCTCACTTAGTGCGAATTTGTTATGTGAAGTATTATTTTGTGATGCATTATACTCTGATAATTGTAAAAGTTTGAATTGGCATCATTTAGAAAACTATAGTACTCTATGTCTCATTTTGAAAAGGGTTTCAAAGGAAAGAGTATGAAAAGAAAAAAAAATTACTCCTATTTTTCCATTGCGAAATTCATAAGAGTACTCCTTAACTGAAAGCATACAAGCATTAAATGTTTTCAGCATTAGATTGGGTTGCACAGTAGCGCCTCGGAAACGGGGTGTTACAATTACGACCTTTCCAAATGCTTCATATAGTTGACACAAAAGTCGCTATAGTGGCATCATCCAACTGGAACAACACACTAAAAACCATTGGCTAAAAAAATGCTCCACACAATGAGCTGAGTTGATGACAATGCTTTCAATGCCATTTTTTTCTCAACAACTAGCACGAATCGGATATGACACAAAGGAGTGCCAAACCGACTCAATACTATCATCACAACAAACACACTTATCCCTACATTGGATTCCCTTTTTCAAAAGGTTCACCCGAGTAGGCAAAACATCTCTACAAGCTCTCCAAGCAAAAAATTTCATTTTTTGTGGAATTTTTAACCTCCAAATTTGATTCTAATCTCCCTTACATCTCAAGTAAGAAGAATTAATAAGACCATTTAAAGCAAGACGATAACCACTTTTAATAGTGTAAACACCTGTGGAAGAATGGTCCCAGATCAATTCATCACGCATTACAGAATCGAAATGGGGGTGTCCAAAATTGCTTGAGCTTGCTGTGTAGGGAATAAGGAGTTAACAGTGGAATGATCCCACATCTTCACCTGAGGTAGCCACAGATCGTGAACTAGCCAATCATGTAAGCCATCAACCAAAGGTATAAAAATATGAGGATGATTTTTGCTACGAATCCATAGGGAATCCCAAACAGGAATTTTTTCACCATTACCAGTTCTCCATTTCAAGCTTGCAAAAAGGAGAGCTCTAGTAGACCATAAGCTCCTCCAAGCATATGATGGATTGCTACCCAACTGAGAATCCAGAAAATCACAATTGTGAAAATATCTCACCATATAAATTCTGGAAAGTAAAGCATCTGGGTTGTGAATAAATTTCCAACACTGCTTAGCCAACATAGCAATGTTAAAAGCATAAATATTCTTGACACCCAAACCTCCCCATTTTTTTGGAATAGATAACTTATCCCAATTCAACCAATTTATTTCTTTAGAATTATTATTATGACTAACTCCCCAGAAAAAAAATTCATCATTTTTTGGATTTCATCCCCTAATAAATCACATAGAAGATACATACTCAAATAATATGATGGGATAGCCTGAAGCACAGATTTAATGAGGACTTCTCTACCTGCCATAAAAAGAGTTTTACTTTTCTAGGAGCTAATATTCTTCCAAATTCTATCCTTGATAAAACTAAAGGTAGCCTTCCTATTTCTTCCAACCAGAGAAGGAAGACCAAGGTACTTGCCAAAACCTATCCTTTGGGAAACACCAAAGATATTAGAGAGACATTTTACTGAAAATTATCTCCGACTTATGGAAATTAATGGCTTGACCAGATGCTTGCTCATAAACAAGTAAAATGTCATTCACAAGATTTTTATTGCTCATAAATTACGGGTTTGGAATTACATTTTAGTTAATGTGGAATGCAATTATTTCATATTTTAAGTAAATTAATAAAATAATTAATTTTTATTTAATTTTTAATGCATCTTTCATCTCTTAAATTTTTTATTTATCCATAATTAATAAATACTTAAGCGAAAAAAGTACAACTAACAAAACAATAATTAATAGGCTTGATTATATTTTTAGGGTCTGTTTGGTTCAAACTAGGGAGGGGAGAGGGTCCACTTCACCAAATTATTTAAAAAATGGTGTCATTTTAAATAGCGCTTACTATAAAAATGCTACTTAATGTTAGGTTGAAAATTTTTATTAACTTTAAACAGCACTTCCTAAACCAAGCGTTGTTAAAGGACAAAAAAAAAACAATGCTTGTTTTGGAAAGCGCTATTTATAATTGTGTGCAAAGTATAAACGGCGATTAGCATAGGAAGCACTACTTTATATTGCAACAATAAACAGCGATTGGATCTATGAAGCGCTGCTTATTATCTTTCTCATAATAAAATTCGATATAATCAACCCTCGATCGCATTCCATCATCGCTCTCTCTCTCTTCTTTCTCGCGCAGTCTCTGTTCCCTCCCTCTCTCACGTTTGCCGCCGCAGCATTGCCCGCTCAGTAAATTCGAGCCCAAGCAAACCGTACATTCCGATTCGCTTTCCCGTCCTATCATCATTCACACTTAGAAGCAAAACCGGAAGTAGAAAGGAAGAGGAGGTTGGTTCTGAAAATTGAAGCAAAGAAGGAAGCAGAATAAGGATTGAGGATGGTGAAAGTGGCAACGTACTTCGCGATGACGCTGGCAGCTTTCGTGTTCTGGCAGTCCATGGACAAGGTTCATGTCTGGATCGCTCTCCGTCAGGACGAAAAGATTCTTGCCCTTTTCTTCTTCTTCTTCTTCTTCATCCCCCCCCCCCCCAAAAATTATACTCTTGTTCTTCCGTTTCCCTCAATTTCCATCTGTAATTTCAATTTCACTCTTTTATGTTTTTGGTACTAATCTGAATTTTGCTCTTAGAAGGGGGGAAAAAGACAAAAAACCCTAGATTTCATCTAACGACGGACTATAGTTTCATTACATAGCAAAATCTAACTTCTTTGTGCAATGTGGAGATAATTGACTGAGGCGAATTTGTTCTTTCAGGATTTCATTTCATTTATTCATTCTGCACTGAGATTATGAACCTTTAAGCATCATTCATGTACCTTTGTTACAAGTTCATGATATCCGTTCATGGTTCCTTCCTGGATCAATTGTCATTGCTTTTTATTATTTATTCTGATTCAGGAGAAAAACTAAGTTAGGAAATACACTCATCTATTTAGTTAAATTCTTATGGGAGTGCAGTATTGAACTGTCAATGAATTAATCCTAATTTTGCCCTATTTATGATTTATGTTGATGGTTGGTATTATGGCTTTACACCTAATTTTATTTTATTCTTCTTTATTCATCTAGTGCACCTTTGTTAACAATTCAATTACTGTGGAACATGCCAAAGATTATGGACACACCCATTTGTCTGAGGTATGCTATCTGCTTCAATGACTAGCGCACGAAGTTTCATGTAAATCGCAGTGGTTTTATCATTTTGTTTCTATTTGTTTGCTTATTTCTTCCAATTAATCTTCTTCAGATAATAAGTTATGCTGATAGGTTACAGAACAGAGCAATCCTTTTGATTCACTTTTCAGCACGTTACACAGTAGAGGTATTACATTAATTTCTCGTTCAACAAGCTGCCAACTACAAGCAACTCGAAAAGGGTGCCAATGAAGGTGTATTCTTTTTTCATTAAATTTTTTTTTAGTTGGAAAAAGAAGCATGTGAAATGGGTTGTGTTTGATTGGTACTACCAGATTACTGGTCATTCTTTAGTGTTGATGTAATGTTCTTGTTTCAGCAACCAAGACACTGAACAGAGGCATTTCTGAGTTCGTTGTGATGGCAGAGGACACTGAGCCCCTTGAGATTCTTCTCCATCTTCCTCTACTTGCTGAGGATAAGGCAACTTCCTTACAATTGTTACTTGCCTTTGTTTTCTTAAATATGCATTTTCTTTTCTTTCCCCCTTTTTGTGAATGTGCTTGTGATTGTGTTGTTATTGCAACTATTACTGTTGGTATTATTATCATTGTTGTTTTTGCTTCTTACTTGGTTTGAAACTCATGTCACACTTTCCTTGTTGCTTTTGGATAACTTGTGCCATTGAATATCAATCTCTAAATAGGGGTGGAACTAAATCATTTTAGGTTGTATGTTGTATGTTGGAAATATTTCAACTTGGAATATTTGCTATTTTTGGGGGTGCTATTATTCTATATACATAATTTTGAATGTTGCACATTGGAAATATTTCAACTTTGGGTGTGCTGCTACTCCTTCCCACCACACGAAGCCTAGGTATGCCTCTCCATTTAGAGATGCCAAACTTCTGTACTGTAAATCCATTTGAGGTACTTAAAGAAAAGGAATTTGATATTTGTATTGATGCTGTTGATTCACTTTTCTTTTGTAAAGTGGCTTGCCTTTGTATTTAGATTGGGATTGAGATTGATGGTTTTAGCTGTGAAACCTTTACCTGTGGATTTTTTCCAAATGAGAATTACTAGTGAGGTCCCTGGTTTTATTTCTGTATTTATTTTTATGAATTTATCTGCTGAGTTTATTTATACTGAGTTGAAAAACCTGTACCTCTTTGTATAGTTGGTTGAAAAAGCACTTAGACCAAAGTTTGATGCCTTTGCTTTTTTTGTTTTTTGCTGTAGCTTCTGCATCAGTTTACACAACTTTTCATCAAGTTTACAAATGTCAGAGCAGCAAAAATCTACTAGTAGCAGCGTTAATCTGCCAGGATTTGGCTAGGGTACTCTGGTTCAAAATCAACCTTTCCGTGTTTGAGTTTTGTAATTTTGGCTTCACTTGGATTAAATTATTTGCTAGTATTATTGTTATTTATTTTTTTTTGATATTAATGTGTAATGTTTAGGTACTTTTGTGTAATATTATTATATGCATGACATGTGTAATGTATAGTTAATGTATTTTAATGTTTTAACGATGATAATTTTGTTAATTGTGACTTTGGCTGATAATTATATTGTAATATTAAATTTGGTTTTTGTGAGTTTGATGTTGATACAAATCTGGGTGTTGATGACAATTTTGGTGTGCATTTGGTGTTATCACAATATATATGCACAGAAACAATGTCATTATCATGTGAATATACAAAGGAAAAAAATTAAAAAAAGGGGGAATAAACAGCGCATCCTAAAGGAAGCGCTGCTTATTCATAGGGAATACGGGAATAAACAGCGCTTCTTTCAGGAAATGCTGTTTATTCCCTGCGAATAAGCAGGAAGCGCTGTTTGTTGTCAGTTTCAACAGCGCTTTGAAAACACTATTTTTTTTAAACACATTCAGCAGTGGTTGAATATGCAACGTGTTTAAGGTAAAACATAAGCGTTGTTTATTATCTTTTTTGTTGTAGTGAGGGGAAAGGAGGGGAGAGGAGGAATTCAACTTGATATTGTGTTGGGTTCATAGGATGGGAGGGGAGGGAGATGAGAGTTTTGCTTGTTTAGTTCAGGAGGGGAGTGGAGTGATTTTAATGGAGGGGAGAGATTAATTTAATTATATATCCTTATAATCATTTATATTATGTCTTATATAAGGTTATTTAAATCATTTTATTCTAAATGAATTAAGCTCACTCTTCTCCCCTCCTAAACCCCCCAACTTTGGAGGGGAGCAAAAATTGAGTTAGAAGGGATTTTGCTCCCCTCTCCTCCTAAAAATTGAATTAAACATAAAAAATTTAAAATAATCCCTCCCTTCCCCTCCATTTTCCTCCAACCAAACACTATCTTAGTCTCTCTAGTTTAGACTATATATGTGCAATTTTTATTTCTCAAGTTTTTTTTTTTGAGTCGACAAAATCTCTCTACTTTAAAAATTAAACAAATATGGTCTTATTATCATTTTCTTTTACCTAAATACGTCAATTCTAATTCTTTTTTATCAAAATATATGGCGTTAGAAATTAGAAGTTAGGAGTTTAGTAAAAATTTTACAAAAATTTGTAAGATGTGAGATAATGGTTTGTTGAGGGGGAATATTTGAGAATTTTTATTTTGAGTGAAAGTTTATATTTTGATTTGAGTTTTGAGTAGAAGGTGGTGTAAACAATTCACTTGATTGATTTTGTGAAAATTTTCAGTAAATTAGGAGAAATTGAAAGTTTTATTTAATGGAAAGTAATTGATTGACTTAATTCTAACAATTGAAAAATTTAGGAACTGGATTAGTTCAAAATATAACAGAGACTAAAATCACACATTAGTTATAGGAAACAGGCTTTTGTGAGAATAAGTTATAGTAAACGGACTAAAAGTACCATTAAATCTAATCAATAAATTTTATCCGTCACTTTAGAAAAACAGAAACAATTAATGCATGTTTCTTTCAGTTTTGTTTTTAGAAATAATTTTTTTTTTTTAAATTCTCCCAAGAAGTCATAAAAGAGATTAAAATAAACTACTTGGGACGGAGGGAGGTTCAAGGCATCAGGTGCCTTGACCCATGATGATTTTCCCATTTTCTTAATGATGTTGTGTTGCCTTTGTAATCTATCTCTATTATTTGCGATTTAAAATTTATTTCTGTAATAAAGATAGGGAACTCAGAAAGCTTGTCAAAAAATAAATTTTTTAATTATAATTTTGAGTAAATCTTTAATTTAGTCCTTGAACTTATATTCTTTCTCATATTTGGACACCAAAGTATATGAAGATAATAAATAGTCCATAAAATTTGTGAAATTTGTCAAATTAGTCCCTAAAGTTTTATAAGTAGTCCCTTACGAGAGAGATTTCACAAAACTTTAGAGAACCACTTATAAAACTTTAGGGACTAATGAAATGGATTTCACAAATTTTAGGAAGTACTTATTATTTTCATATACTTTAGGGACCAAGTAAGAGAGGATGTAACTTTAGGAGCTAAATTGATGGATTGCTCTATAATTTTTGATAAAACAATTACATGGTTATTGCAATGAATGATTATTTTTTTATTTTTGTTGAATTTTTGTGCTTGGCCACCAATATTATTTAACTCTGCCTTCGTCCCAATCTACTCCCTCTGTTTCTTTTTACTTGTCCATTTTTTTAAAGAAACTAGTGTGTTTGACCCGTGCAATGCACGAGTATACATCGACTTTTTTAAAGATTACAAAATTATTAATATATTTGATCTAACATGTTTTTCTAAACATTTGTACGAGATCCTGTTAAATATTATATTAATAATTTGAGAGATTATTTTCTACATTCATTTACACGTTGAATATATCATGGTTTTACCTAAATAATACTATTTGCATAACTAATTATAAGAAAAAAACAGACCACAATTCCACAAGCTTTTGTTGCAGTAGATATCGAACACGGACAAAAAAAAAAGCTGAGATGCAGACTAGGTCACGTTTTTTAAGATGTTTCGCGACTCTGCCTGAATTGTGCAGCAATATATAACCCCATCGTCCCCATGATAAAACAATCCTCCAAAACTGAATTAAGAGACTCTCTGCAAATAGGAGAACCCAACAAACTAACACCCCATGCAAGCTTCAAACTGTTCGGAAAACTAAAAATGAGAGAGAACCTGGATATCTTTGAAACCACACTTTTTCAGTTTATAATATTTTCTCTCTATCTCATTTTAACTCGGCAACCGTCTTTTGCCTTATACCAATTCACTTCAATGGTTTTAAAATCCATTAAATTAGATTAATGGATTTATCAATTAAAAAAAAAAAACTTTAACCATGCACTTAATAGTTTTGAATGCAATAATAATGGCACAGCTAAAGAAAATAACGTCTATGGAACGTACGGCTAAAATTAAAGTTACAAAAAAATGTACTTATTTTTAAAACAAATTAATCAACAGCTTTTTTTTAAAGGACAATAAAGCCGATAAACGTGATATTAAAGGGAAATGATAAGATATTATCGCAGTATTCTATCCCAACTGATATATAACTTTTTATTTCACATTTTTTGTCCAAAACTTTTTGTGAGGAATCACAAACTAAAAATTATATTTTCTTGTAAAATATTCATCCCCATCTTTTATGGTTTATATACTATACAAAAAAAGTTTGAAATTATCTTAGAAATAACTCAATTAGCAAAACTCATAAACCATATATCTCACTATTCTCTTAAATGATATTCAGAAAAAAAAAATAGCTTGATATGGCAAAAGTAACATGATTCCATTGATCATTCTAAAGATTTATTCTGCAAATTACAAAAATTATTGTCTACTTTATACATATGCATCAGAAATATGTTACCTTCCTCACATATTTAAGCCATATCAAACAGAAACATATAAACATATAAGGAACAAAACTAAAAATTAAACTTGAAGAATACCTTTCTGTAGTAGAGAATCTTACTAGAATCAATGCCAATTCCAAGAATGCTCTGGTGGCAGCAGAACTTTTGTACTGGGGGGGAGAGGTAACATTTAGATCATCATGATGGAATTACATTTAACAATGAAATTTTGCATATAAAAATGAACTTTTTTTCCCGAGGGCAAGGAATGTAAGAGCAATGAACATCAAACAAAATTAGATATTTCATTTATAGTAATAGTCAAAGGCTCAAAAGGTATCCTCACATGAAAGATGGTGTGATGAGTACAACACATGCTCACCAACTGATGTTCATACATGAAAAAGAAATAGTGGCAGAAAGCTTTATTACCTAGATAAGTTAGCGTTATTTATTGAAATCATGTAATTATGTAAATCAATAGAATTCATATAGGTCCAAAGAGAGACAACTTGTAAACACATTCCAAACAGTCTCTTACTAATTTAGCACTAAAACTTCCAAACATGGTAGTAAGTATCATACGATTAGTGGGATACGAATCGTGATTCGATACGAAAATTGATGTTATCGATACATATCGGACGGTGAATAAAAAACGACAATTAATCGTGTCTGAATTAGTGTGACTCGCTTCTAAATAGTTGAATAGCGAAACATATGTTGAATCGTGCGATTCTTTCTCACGCGGTGGTCTGACATGCGAACGCGGTCTGTGAGTTGTGAAACGACGCAGGAACGTGCGATTACTATTCGCGAGCGGGTTTGAGTTCCGAATCCGGGTCGGGTCGCGCGTTTTAGGGTTTGTTTCGTGTTTTTTTTAAAAGTAGAGGCAGAGGCTCAGTTTTGACTGGCCCATTAAGATTAACTAAGTTTTTTAGGGTATTTTTTTCCCTTAACGTATCGTTTTGACCCGTACGTGACCTTTCAGCCGTTGTGAGACTTGTGACCTTTACGTTCCCCCAATATTTATTTCTTTGGCTCTACAATTCCAGTTTGCTGTTTGGTACTTAGGTCTATTTTTTTACTACTAGGAGCTTTGTTTCTACTTTGCAGAGAGTGTTCTCCTTTGATTCGGTCTCCCTTTGGTCCCCGCTTTCTTCTATTTTATTGTTCCACCTCTCAACCCCCCGTGTTCAGTAGTTTCACTTGCTCTTTTTTGGGGGGTTGAAAACGCTTGTTTTTTATTGAAGACTTGAATCTTGAATTATTTTGAGGTTCTTATATGATTTTTTTTTGTTTATGTTATTTATTTTTACTTAAATATGTTATATTTTAATTGATCATGTATCTTACGATTCATAAAATAATACATTACACGATTTAGAAAATAGGTCGAACGATTCACGATACGTATCCCGATTTGATAACCATGCTTCCAAAAATTTAGCTCATTTTATTGCTTCTTGTAGCTCTCTTTCTCTTCTTAAGGCTTTTAAGAGTCGAATAATTTTCCTTAATCTCTTTTTATGTCTCTAACCATTGGGGCTGAGACAATATTCATTTTAAAAGTTCATTAAAAGATTTTTGTCACTCATGATACTCAAATCAACCATAAATACAAATTCTCTACAACCTATGCTAATTTTTGACTGAATGAATGCACTCCAAAGTCATATTAAGATGCAAAAATAATAAAGGTCTTACCTTCCAGATGGAACAACGAGGTGTCTTCTTCCAAAAAGGCTACAACTTCATTGATCAAAGGAATCAACTGTTGAGTGGATGTGTTCACAGAAGCATCAGTCCTGAAATATACAAAATTGTATTAATAAATATCTTTTAGTTTAAAATAAATAATGTCAAATACAACATATGAAGAATTATATAATAGAAACTTGGGCATGGATGAATGCCACCCAAAAAATAGCAAATTTTATGTAAAAAGATATTTGTCAAGGACAAATTACTCAATAATATCCAACTCTATGACAATGTAAATGGAAGACCTTCCAACTTTTTTTGAATTCAATTAAATCACCTTTCCCTGTCAGCAAACCAATTACACCAGCATTTCAAAAAATAGAGAATGAAGAAAAGAAATAGGAATTAATATTTATAATAACTATCATGAAGTATCAAACACATTCAAAAAAAATAAAAATTGAATAGAGATTCAACATACTAACCAACCGGTTGCCTTCCTCCTTTTCAAATAGGAGTTTAGAAGGAAAAAGCAAAGTACAATGGTATCATCCACATGGACACTTCCCATGATAGCTCTGCCACCCAGACTACCCCCCAACAACTTTAGTATCGGTGTTACAAGTAGGTGTACAGACAAAAGCAAAACACACATGAAATGAAAAGAACACATTTTGTTTTTCGTAAATGTATCATGTAATTTCGTTTGATGGTTATAAAAAAATTTAGAAGACAATCATTATGTTTGTATGGTTTTTAATGTAATAATAAATGTCATTGATGAAAAATTGGGTTGTTATAGAAGTTTTTGAATTACATTTTGTATTATTCTTTTTTTTTTTTTTACAATCAGTCATTAATGTGAAACTAATTTCAAAATGAATGGTGGGAGCCTACCTTTGCTTGCTTACATGCATGGTAGTACTAGTACATGTCAGGTTTATTTGGAGGGAAACAAATTAGTAGAGACACTTGCTGACTCATTTTTAATTTTTTATGTGAAGAAGCCATGTGGTTTTCGTTCTGAGGATTATTCTTCATTATATATTACTAGTGTGTTTGACCCGTGCATTGCACGGGTATATATTGACTTCTGAATATTTCGATAAATTTTTTTGAACAAATAAAAACTTTTTTTAAAAAATCTATAAAGAATTGTTAACCAAATAATATAAAAGTTTTGATTTATATCAACCATGGATCATAAAGTATATCATTTTTAATTTACTAACCACTATTGACCACAATAAATAGTTAGTTAAATAAATAGCAAAAGTTTTGACAAAATTTGAATGAAAAATTATGCAGCAAAAGTTTTAAAAGTTTTATTTTATTTCAGCATAATAATTTTTCTGTTACGTAATGTACATCATAAATAGTTGATTAAATATTTGGTGATACGTGCGACATATGGGTGATCTGCTAGGGCACAAATGTGGTCTAAACGCTATGTTAATAGTTTTTTTAGGAATTTTTTGAAAAAATATCTATAATATGATCGCTTATACTACGTGTAATACATAAAAAAATATAAGTTTTCTATTATACAACTTATATTAATGTTTTATTTCTATTGTAAAATTGCTTGAATGGTGCTGCATGTGCTATTAAAACGTATTCTCTCCGTCTTATTATATATGTCATATTTACAAAAAAAAAATCCTAAAATATGTGTCACTTTATAGTTTGTACTATTAATTGCTTTGTTCCAAATATACTCTTAAATACTCTATTTTATATTTATGACAATAATTAATACACTAATACTTAATAAAATTAATTTGATAAAATTATCACTTTTTATTTATTTATTAATTTTTATTAAATCGTGTGATTTCGTCAACTATAATATATATAATGGTGAGACCTCGACGTTCCGGCGCCACCAACGCCAAGTCGCGCAACATTCAGCACCGCAAATCACCTTCCTCCCCGTTACACCACCGGTGAGACCTCCACGTTCCGGCGCCACAACCTCCCCGTCGCACCGCCGGTGAGACCATCTCTCTCTTTCATAAAACCATCGCGCGCGCAAAGACCCTCACTGTGCCTCCAACAATCCTCCAGGCGCAGCACCGCCAACCACCAACTTCCTCACTGTCGCGCCAAGTGGCCCATCCGCGGGCACCCATTGCGACGACAGCCGCTAGAACTGTGGGAGGGAAACAGAGACGACGCAGCAGAGGCAAACAGAGACGAACGCATTCTGGTGGGAATCAGGTAGTTCCTATCCTCATCTTCACCTTCATCTGCCAATGTTTGAATGGAGACCCTAAATGACCATACATGTGTTGAGATAAATTAGGCTTTCCCTTTGGAAGGGTTTCTAGCCCCATTAATTTGGCAACGACATTTGGTAGGTTGTGATTGGAGTCTTTTTCTTTGGACATAGTCTCAACTATGTACATCGTTTTCTTTCTCTGCCTCTGATTGCATTTATTGTTTGTTCCATTCCCTTGGATTTGCAGTTGCATGGAGGTTTAACATTGTTTGATTTTTTTTTTTTGGGGGGTTTTCTTATTGATTTTTGGGGGTTTTCTCTGCCTCTGTTTATGTTGGCAACTAGAGCAACATTGCATTGCATTCCTTATGTCCAGAAGCATAAAGATTTCTCAACCATCTTGATAATGAGTGCTCCATTTAATTTTCTAGCTTATCTACTTCTACCTGATCACCAGCATCTAATTGACTTGTTGAAAGTGAAGAAGCTGCATAATTTACAATTAGGTACAATTTAGTAATATATGGGAATAAATTAATGAAGGGGACCCAAGTGGGCACATCAATTTTCAGACCTACCTTGAGATAGTAAAAGAATGGGAAGAACAAAAGCCCAGTACCTAGTGGATGATGAATGAGACTCAAGGAGAAAATTCTTACTTTAAGCAACTTTTTTTTTATTAAAGATGGGTTAGTGCTCGATTAGCAGGATATAGAGTGACCAAATAGAATTTATTTTCTTAGTGAGGTTGAGTATGTGCAGCTTTTTAGTGGTATGGTGCCCTTGACAATCTTTTTAGAAAATGTTAGTTATTCTATTAGGGAGTACATATATGAACATATGGAGTTACATTGATGGGGAGCAAATTGATTTTGTCTATTAACTTATTTGTTTCTAGGCAAATCTACAATTTATAAGCTACTAGGTTGGTAGGCAAACCCTTGTATCACCAAAAAGCCCATATATTTCTACTGCATGTATTTCATTTTAGCAATTTAGATTCCCAGTTGCTTTACTGTTTATTCTTCTATCTTTTTATGTATTTTCTATTTCAGTCAAAATATTCTATTTTTAAGCCAAGCTGTTTGATTCAATGTCTCTGATTTTCTATTTTTTTTATGTATCTTCTATGGCTGAAACCTTCTAATAAATTAAAAGTTTTTGATCTTGTTAATCCAATGGTTTTTATATATTATAATACTAAATTAATTACTCTTGCAGTTGTAGGCATGTTTATTAAATTGTTATGGTAAATATTGTTGTGATGTAATTCTAATGAGGCAGTTAATTTTTTTATGAGTGGTTAATTCTGTTATGGATTAACTGCTGTTAGTATGTGATGTGGAGTTAGTATAAATATGTGTAACAGAAGCAATATACATGTGAGAATAAAAGTGGAAATAAGAAAAAATCTCTAACATGTGGAAATAAGAATCAACCAGTTGTATGTAAATCTTTATTTTATTGTTGTCTTGATGAATCTTCAAACTTATGACATGGTTAGATTCCTTTCTAACTCATGACATGGTTTGAGATGTTGAGATTAAGCTTCGAGATAGTAGTTTGAGATGTAAAACTAATTGGATTCCTTTCTAACTCATGACATGGTGCTGATTATTGTCTACCATAGTTTAAGCCTTAAGTGGGTTAAAAAACCTTATGGTAAATGTATAGTGCTTCGAAAGGCCTTGACTTTATTTTCTCTATGGTGCTTCAAAAGGCCTTGACATTATCTGTTTTAAACTAAAAGTTATTTATTATTGCAATTTTGTATATTTCAGGATTGATGCCACTCAACAGTTGATTCCTTTGGCCAGTGAAGTTGTAGCTTTTTTGGAAGAAGACACCCTGCTATTCCAACTGGAAGGTAAGGCCTTTATTATTTTTGCATCTTAATATGACTTTGGAGTCAAGGTAGACAAGAGTGAGATCCTACGTAGGAGCGGGGAGGGGTCATAGGAGCGTAAAACGTGGGTTCGTAGCACGGTTCGTAAGATCCTACCAAAAATATTAAAATACATTTAAATATAAATATATAATAATATACATAAATAATTTCTATTATATAAACAATATATGTTTATGTTTACTAGTATTTATATGTTTTAAATTTTATTATAATATATTAAGCAATATTAAATGAATTTTATACTAGTTTAAACAAATAAATTAAATGAATTTTATGTAGTTTAAACAAATATATTATTATACTGTCTGGTGTTGTAAAAAAAAGAGAGAGGTGTGACTAGTTTATTATTGTTGGGCTTATTTGAAGGCCATAACCCATTACCAAACCCTAAGCCTCTTCGTTGCTTCATCCCTTCTTCCGCCGCATCCCTTTTTCTTCTTCTTCTCAGAAAACGCAGAAACAGAAGCAGCGTCGCAGGGAGAGAACCAGAGCACCACTATCGCACCCAACAACCCACATGCAACCACCGTCAGCTGCCTCCTTCCTCATTTCTTCCCCATTCTTCTTCTTCTTCTTCTTCTTCTTCTACGTTTCGGGCCTAAAACCACCAAGACGTTGCCGAAAAACACCAAACAGTCGTCGGAGAGGGAGAGCTGGGCGAGATTTAGGATTTCCTCCTCCCCCCCAAATCTGAGTTTTAAAAGAAGCCGGGTCGCTAACCCGACCCGGAAAGCCCAAAAGCTGAGATTTCGGGTTTTTCTACAGGCTCGCCGGTTCGGCCGCTCCCGCCCGCTCCCTACAATTCACGATCCTGCGCAGGTTCGAGTTCGTTGAGGGGTAGTAAGAGTGTAGGATCGTCCGCTCCTACGATCTGGAGCGCGCTCTTGTCTACCTTGTTTGGAGTGCCTTCATTCAGTCAAGAATTAACATGGGTTGCAGAAAATCTATGTGTACATGGTACACACAGATTTGCAAGAATCTATATCAGCTCGGATGACCGTAAAAGAGTCCTGTCTAATGATCGTTGAGAATTTAAGTGCTAGTGTTTAAAATGTGTTGTTACATTTTAATCCCTATCTAAAAGGTTCTGTTGCCAAGTATATCTGTTTAGGAATAGAATAAATAAAGATAATAATGCCTAAAAAATTTGGTTTAAAATATGGCTTTACATTCATATTTTGTGTTTTTACAGGCATAATTCACCCAAAAGTCCTCAATTTGTTGGTCTATATTGCGGTTTTTGAGGCAACAGAATGCAGCCGCATTTAACTTTACATATTCTGAGTAACCAGGCCGATTAAAAGAAAAATGCTACTTAGCTCAGCTAGCTGATCATCTAGCATTTAGCAATATTACTACTATTTACTTTATGAATATAAAAGCTGTTTAGACAGAGTTAAAAACATGATTAAGCCAAGTGTCCACAAACCTGCACCAAGGAGAACGACCTGTGTTTCTCTGCCATTGTGGGAATTGAGAAAAATCAAATTACACTGTTGCTCTCATTAAAAACCATGCGTATGTGTACATGGGATTCATTTTTCTTGTAGTTAAGACAGTGACAATGACACATCAACAACATTTATATATTACTGATTCACGGAATAAAATCAGTCACAGGTTGTTTCTCTGCCAGTGTGAAAATTGAGAAAAATCAAATTACACTGGTGCTCTTTCGTTAAAAACCATGCGTATGTGTACATGGGATTCATTTTTCTTGTAGTTCAGACAATGACAATGACACATCAACAACATTTATATATTACTGATTCACGGAATAAAATCAGTCACCACCTATTTAATTTAATAGCCAATTTTATACTATATTAGTGGACTCAACTTCTGTTTATTCCTTCCGTAACAGCAAGTTGGTCAACCTTAAACCACACGCATAAAAAGGAAATCTGAAGATTTTTCTGATATTGTAAAAATCAGTGTTAATTCTTGACATGAGGAATGCTATGGACACTCTCTCTGACACTCTCTCTTAAACACTCTCTCAATGATTGGGCCACGTCACATGTTGAGATTCAAACAAGATAAATGGAACAAACTTCAATGGCAACCAATAACTAAATAATAGCAACCAACCAATCAACAAGGTGCATGAAAAATAACACAAACAGAGGAGTAGAGAGTAGGAAGAATCACACCGCAATTTGGTTACGCAGTTTGGCCCCAAAAAGATGACCTACGTCTGCGGGAGAGAGCAGCCCTCCGTTTCACTATCAATGAGTCTTACAAGAGATTACAATTGCTTTGAACCCCCTTTACAATGTCCACGAAGAACAAACCCAAGAGTTCCCAATCCCTCTCTCTTTTCCTCTATGATAAACTCTCAAGAACAACAATAGAGAAAGCCTTCAATCCTCCCTCTATTCTCTCCTAAGATCCCAAGGTGTTTAACAGTGTTTCCCCAAATTTCTAAAACCTCACAAAGACGCTCAAGAACTACTGCACACAACCCTAGAAAAGACCGCACGTCGCATTTGATTTCTCGCATGGCCTGGTTTTATAAAAACCCGACTGTGAATCGATTCACAGACATAGGTGAATCGATTCACCTAGTTAAAAAACTTCCCCTGCACGAATTAATGAAGTGAATCGATTCCTGCAAGCTTCCCATGCGATTCACAGAGGCGTGCTTCGATTCACAGAGAACCAAACATGCTTGAATCGATTCACATAGTAAGGGAATCGATTCCCAGTGTTCAAAAAACACTTTCAAGCAATTCCATGATCCTCCAAACTGATTTTAAGGCACTCTAAACTCCACAATTCTCCACCTTGACTTCAAATCAGTGGTGATGCTCAACTTTATCCATCAACCACTAGCTGCTCTCTCCATTATTGGAATTACGTCTCAGAGAAATTCATTAAGTCCAAGCAATGCTTGAACTTTGATCTAGGTAATGACTTGGTGAATACATCCGCCGGGTTGTCCTCTGACGCAACCTTCTCAACCACAATTTCTTTAGATTCTACGACGTCTCTAATGAAATGTAAGCGGATGTCAATGTGCTTTGTCCTTTCATGATACACTTGGTGATTTGCCAAGTGGATAGCACTTTGACTATCACAATGTACCTTCACACATCCTTGTGTAATTCCTAGCTCCCAATCATACCTTTCAACCATATGGCCTCCTTCACCCTTCAACTAGTGGCGATATACTCACTTTGAGTAGTAGATAGCGCCACAACGGATCGCTGATTAGCCTTCCAACTTATTGCCGCTCCAAACAATGTAAATACAAATCCAGATAAAGATTTCCTTGTATCCACATTTCTGCATAATCTGCATCTACATAACCCTCCAAAGCGTCTTCTCCTCGAAGTTGCTCTTGTGTACCTCAAACCACCTTTGAGTGATCCATTCAAATACCTCGTAACCCACTTCGCTTTCCCAATGAGCTTGACCGGATTTGCCATGAACCGACTCACTATGTCGATTGCATATGCTAAGTCCTGGTCTACTACAAACCATGCCGTACATGATGCTTCCTACCCCACTAGCATATGGAGAAGTATCCATCTTCCTCCTCTCCTCTTCTGACTCGGGAGCTTGTGTCACCGAGAGCTTTGTGTGATGACCCAAAGAGTCGCCGACCGCTTAGCTTCATGCATCCTAAACCGCTCCACCACTTTCTTCAAGTACCCATGCCGAGATAAGAATAATTCACCCTTCTTCCTGGCCCCTCACGATATCCATCCCAAGTATCCTCTTAGCGCCCCAAGGTCCTTCATCTCAAATTCTGAATTTAGCTTCTCCTTGAGAATGTTAATCTCCTCTTTGCTAGAGCTTGCCATCGGGATGTCATCAACATAGAGAAGTAGGTAGAGAACCACTTTCTCATCCCTCTTCAAAATGTACACACAACTGTTGCACTCCACTTCTCACAAATCCCGTCTTCAGAAGAAAATCGTCAAAACGAAGATACCATTGCCTAGGGCTTTGTTTCAACCTATACAAGGATTTCTTCAAAAGACATACCTTAGACTTGTCCTCTACAAAACCTTCTGGTTGTTGCATGTAGATTGTCTCTTCTAGGTCTCCATGTAAGAATGCGGTCTTCACGTCCATTTGTTCCAACTCAAGATCGTATTGATTCACGATTGCCATAAAAACCCTTATGGAACAATGTTTCACCACGGGTGAGAAAATCTCGTTGTAATCAATTCCCTCAACCTGTGTGAAACCCTTGGCCACAAGTCTTGCTTTATATCTTGGTTCTTCAATTCCTAATGCCTTCCTTCTTCTTGAAGATCCACTTGCATCCAACCACCCTTTGCTTCTTAGGTAGTTTCACAAGTTTCAGTGTCCGTTCTTCTCCAATGAATTCATTTCCTCATTCAACGCTTCTAACCACTTCGACCTCTTTTGCTCTCAATCGCTTCCTGAATGTCTTCTGCCTGAAGTCTTGCACATCTTCACCGCATTTAGAGCATAACAAATTAAGTCCAGATAGCCATATCTCTTAGGTGCCAGCTTCCTCCTTTCCCTATCTCTTGCCAACCGATAGCCAGGATCTACTGTTGGTTGTCTTCCTCTAGAACCCGATGGTGGAGAACTGCTTCTCCTCTTCATCATTCCTGCCTCACTAAGGAAGGCTCCACCTCAAACCGAAGTCTTCTACCTCTGCTTCGAAGTTACTATTCTCCGTGTCCTTGCACTTCATCCCCATACGAGTCTCATCAAAAGTCACATCCTCGCTTATTATGAATCTTGATCCCCAGCTCCATCTTCCACACCAGACTTTCACACCTTCCTGATAACCAATGAAGACACATTTCACACTCGGCTTCAAGTTTGTCTTGTCCGACATGAGCAATCGCCAAAGCACCAAAACCTTCAACGTAGAATATTCACGGTTTCCACTCCAAACTTCCATAGGTGTCTTGAAGTTTAAAGCCGCTGATGGGCATCTGTTGATCAAGTAAGTCGTGCTCACAGCTTCACCCCAGAAACTTTTAGGTAGCCCAGCTCCCAAAAGCATACATCTAACCCGCTCCAATATAGTCCTATTCATGCGCTGTGCCAGACCATTTTGTTGCGGCGTCCCCGCCACGGCCCTATGTCTCTTAATTCCTGCTTCTGCAAAACTCATTAAACCGCTCAAACAAACTCCAGTGCCATTGTCAATCCTTAAAACTTTCAGTTTAGTTCTTATTTGATTTCCTATGAGAGTATGTCATTCTTTGAATTTTTCAAATGTGTCACTTTTATTTTTCAAAATGTGAACCCATACTCTCCTAGAGAAATCATCAATCATGGTGAGAAAATAGGAACCCTCCATGAGTCATTACTCTTGAGGGACCCCAAAGGTCCGAGTGAATATACTCAAAGGGCTTGCTAGAATGATGCATGCCACTTCCAAACTTAACCCTATGTTGTTTGCCTAGTATGCAATTATCACAAAATTCTAGCTTATCCAATTTATCACTACCTAGCAAACCTTGTTTAGCTAGTTCAACTAAACCTCTTTCACTAACATGCCCTAACCTTAAATGCCATAATTTAGTTTTATCATGCGGAGCTTGACTAGCTAATGATGTATGCCCTATAACAGTACAACCATCTAATATGTATAAGCCACACATTTTAGATCCTTTTGCCATTACTAATGCACCATTTGAAATCTTAATCATGCCATGCTCAATTCTAGTACTATAGCCTAATCCATCAAACATGCTTATAGATAAAAGATTTCGTTTGAGTTCAGGAACATACCTCACATCTTGTAAAAGAAATTCACGGTTGTCAAACATCTTGAGACGAATCGAACCCATACCTTGCACCTTACAAGCTCGGTTATCACCCAGGCGAACGACTCCACCTTCTTTAAGCTTCAAAGTCTCAAAGTATTCCTTCCTAGGACACATGTGATAAGAACATCCCGAGTCCATGACCCAGTTCTTTTCAGATTCCAAACTCGACACCACTAGAGCCCCCGCACTCTCATAACCATCCTCCATAGCAATTGCAACATCCACGTAATCACCCCCGCCTCTTTCTCAGACAAACTTCTTAAAGTGACCGGTCTTGTGACAATCAAGCACTTATACTTCTTATTGTTCCCCTTTGACTTGGATTTAGACCTAGAATTCTTCCCTTTGTTGTGGTTTCCTCTACTCTCACTTCTTCCCCTTGACACACTTAAGCCTTCACCACTATCATCCACTTTCAAGTCTTGGAGCTTGGTTAGCTCCTTGGTCCTAATAGATTGTTGGACCTCCTCCAAAGTAATAGTGGACTCCTTGCCATGAGGAGTGCATCCTTAAAGTGTTCAAAGGATCTAGGCAAAGGAATTCAATAAGAGCGAGCCTTATCCTCGCCATCGAAGCTTCACATCAATGTTCTGCAGTCATCAATAATTTTGTTGAATTACGCTGGTTGCTCCACAATAGGTTTGGTCTCTACCATCTTGAATGAGTAGAGATGTTGTTTCAGACATAACCTGTGGGCCAATGACTTTGTCATGTACAACGATTCTAACTTTGCCCACATCTCCGCCGCGGTCTTCTCTCTTGCAACTTCCCTCAATGCCTTATCGCCAAGGCACAAGATAATGGCACTTCTTGCCTTATCTATCATCTCCTTCTTCTCCGTTTGAGACAGAGTGACCGGCATTCTTGCCTCACCCTTCAAGGCTTCAAAGCACTTCTGTTGAATAAGGATTGCTTCCATCTTCATCTTCCATAAACCGAAGTCGTTGTTACCGGAAAACTTCTCGATGTCCCATTTAGTACCCATGGTGCTCACTTGAATGATTTGTTCCTTCCCACAGACGGCGCCACTTGTTGAGATTCAAACAAGATAAATGGAACAAACTTCAATGGCAACCAATAACTAAATAATAGTAACCAACCAATCAACAAGGTGCATGAAAAATAACACAAACAGAGGAGTAGAGAGTAGGAAGAATCACACCGCAATTTGGTTACGCAGTTCGGCCCCAAAAAGATGACCTACGTCTGCGGGAGAGAGCAGCCCTCCGTTTCACTATCAATGAGTCTTACAAAAGATTACAATTGCTTTGAACCCCCTTTACAATGTCCACGAAGAACAAACCCAAGAGTTCCTAATCCCTCTCTCTTTTCCTCTATGATAAACTCTCAAGAACAACAATAGAGAAAGCCTTCAATCCTCCCTCTATTCTCTCCTAAGATCCCAAGGTGTTTAATGCTGTTTCCCAAATTTCTAAAACCTCACAAAGACGCTCAAGAACTACACACAACCCTAGAAAAGACTGCACGTCGTACTTGGATTTCTCGCAATGGCCTGGTTTTATAAAAACCCGACCGTGAATCGATTCACGCATATAGGTGAATCGATTCACCTAGTTAAAAACTTCCCTGACGAATTAATGAAGTGAATCGATTCCTGCAAGCTTCCCATGCGATTCACAGAGGCGTGCTTCGATTCACAGAGAACCAAACATGCTTGAATCGATTCACATAGTAAGGGAATCGATTCCCAGTGTTCAAAAAACACTTTCAAGCAATTCCATGATCCTCCAAACTGATTTTAAGGCACTCTAAACTCCACATCACACTTTTTTTTTCTTCCAAAATCAACCATTGGATTGAAAGTTGCTATCATATATATCATTTCTGTAAATTTTAACATTAATCTATGATCATTTGCTATGTCATTCATATGCGTCAAGATTAACGTTATTTGTAATTACACTGTTGACGTTAATCTTGAAGCATCTTGATGACATAGCAAATGATCATAGATTAATGCAATGTTGTCAAAAATCGACCATGGCGGCGCCATGGCGGAAAGCGGAGGCGGATCGTGAGTAAACCGCCACAGTCCAGGCGGGGGCGAGGCGGATTTCGAATGGCGGGTCGTAGCGGCCGTGTCGCGTGTGGCGGGCATGGCGGGCGGCGGGCGCCATAACCCGCCCGAACGCGAAAAGCTTCTTTGTTTGGTCGACGACCCGACGACCCGACCCGGTTCATTTAAGTGTAAAACTAAAAAACCTAAACTCGTTGATCATCTCTCTCTCTGCGCGCTTCATTCTTCTCCCGACCACTGCGCGCGCGCCTCGCGACCAGCGCCTCGCCTCGCCTCGCCTCGCCTCGCCACTGCCGCGCACCTCCTCCTCCTCCCGACTTAGGCTAAGTCGCAACCCGGTCTGCGCATTTCTCTGACTGTGTGCGTCTTCGCTTCGTTTTCCTTCTCTGTTTCTCTCTGTTTCTCTCGTTCTCCTTTCTTTCTTCGTTTTTCACTTTGTTTTTTCATTTCATTTTATTTTATTCTGTTTTTCTGTTTTTCTTCTTTTTTTTTTTTTTCATTCTTTTCTGTTTTTCTGTTTTTCTTCTTTTTTTTTTCATTCTTTTCTGTTTTAATTTTTTTTTCCAGTTTCTTTTATTTCTTTCCTTCTTATTTCTTAAATAGTTTTTTTATTTTTTGTCATTCTTTTCTGTTTTAAATAATTTTTTTTCTTTTCTTTTTGCCATTTTGGTTATGAACTTATGGTATTTACTATCAATTTAGTTCAATTGAAGCCTTATATTTTAGTTATGTAGTATTTTTTCTATATATATATTGTATTTTATTTAGTCCGCCATGGCGTCCGCCATTTCCCGCAACGCAATCCGCCATTTTTCTATGGCGGATTTTTGGCTTTCCGCCATGGACCGCCATCCGCCATTGATAACATTGGATTAATGTTAAAATTTACAGATATGATCTATATGATAGTAACTTTCAATCCAATGCTTGATTTTGAAAAAAAAAAAGTGTGACGGGGCCTAATCATTGAGAGTGTTTAAGAGAGAGTGTCCGTAGCATTCCTCTTCTTGACATTGTTCAAGTGGCAAAGTATGTACATTGTTCAAGTGGCAGTGACATTGTTCAATCTTCTAAACAGGCTCATGAAGTCATAAAACAGAAACATGAAGATGATGAACTCTTAAATATCGAATCTCAAGTCAGGGAGGGTTGAAAACTACTCAAAAGGTGACCTTCAAATGATTGATTAAAAGGTTGTAAACTTCAAATGATTGATTAAAAGATTATGCATTTTAAGAAGCTAATTATTAGTCATATTACTTAATTAGTCTAACCAAAGAATAATCTTTGTACCTGAACTAGTGAACCAGCTCTCTGAGCATTCCGAACTCCAGCTCTGACTCAAATCAAGCTTTACAAGCCCCCTGGATGAAACTATCACTGCCCAGCATTTTGCAAATAAAAATTACTCTCTCAAAAGATGAAGTGCAGTGTAGAGTGGGAAATTACTTGAAGGATGGATCCTTTGGGAATAAGAGGGGGAAATATTAAGGGGGAATGAATAGTTTTATTTGATTATGTTATCACTTGTTCATGATGTGTTGTTGTCCATATGTTTGCTTATGTAATCACTTGTTCTTCCCCAATGTCAAAGAAGGATCAGAATTATCAAGCCACCAAACTTCACTTTGAAAATCTTGTCAAAAGATACGGGAATCCCATTATAATTTTGAATTTAATAAAGGTAAACTCCTTTTTTTTTTTTTTTTTTTTTGAATTAGTTTAATTTCCTGAATATTCATTTTTCTTGTATGTTGGTTGTGTTGACATGCGTCGGTGTTGTATTTGGTTATGTCTTGATTAGTTATAATATTTGCTAAAATAAAATAGAGAGGGCGACCGAACAACTAAGGAAATTTCAAATAGGATAGGAATAGGAATCTCACCCTGTAGAAGATGAAATAGAAATAGATATCACGCATGTACTCATAATTGTTTTAAATGAGTTACCTGTTAGATCAATGAACTATGGATCGAAAATGGATGTCAGCCAATCGAATGTCAAAAGAATATGAGGATGGAGTGAAAGAGTTTGTTAGGTTTGCTGTTGAGCATGCGACAGACCGTAACAAGATCACCTGCCCTTGCTCATAGGGAATTGAATGAATTCTTTTACATAAAATTTTTTTTTCTAACATTCATCATTTCAATTAGTGATAAATTAGAATAAGTGGACCCTGTGTATGCAATAAGAATTAGGATTATTCTGGATTGGCTTGTGGAATGTTTTGGGTAGAAAGGAAAAATCATGTATTCCATGACAAGGAGCATACATGTGAAATCAGAGTCTGTTCGGGAAAAAAAAAAAGTTCTCTACTCTATAAATTTCTTATGCATTTACAACTTTTATGATCTGTGTGTACGGCTAATGAGCCATGTAGCATCTTTATTATTCTTTACTCTGTGTGTGCCTCTATCTTTGGGTTTGAACCTAAATGAGTTGGGTTGGTGATACCTTTCTGGACATGAATATGAACCTAAACGAGTTGGTTTGGTGATACCTTTCTGGATATGAACCTCTATATTTGGATATGAACCTCTGTGTGTGCCTCTATATTTGTGCCTTCAGAGCAATTTTGTCCTTTCAGACTTGAAAGTATGAAACATTTGTTCTTTTTCACCTTTGTTTGGTTTAATACACCCCTACTATTGAATTTTATGCTCCAGATATGTTTAAAATTTCGATTATTTCACAATCTTTGACCAAATATCCCTTATTTTTCAATGTGCTTTAAAGTCTTCAAACAATTGTTCTATTTTCATTTTTCCTTCTCTCTTTTTTCTCCTCCCCCACTATCTGATATTATGAATTTTGGCTCAAACTATATAGCCTTCAAAATAATAAATGAGCAATATCATACTACGCTTGTTGTTTAGAGATCTGTCATGAGTGAGTTCTAAGGATGAAATGAGTTGCTGGGGATGCTTGTTCCACCACCTGAATGAATACTTTCTATTGATTGGTTTTGTGCTAACTTTATCAATCAGATACTATATTTAATCAAATATGCTTTAAATCAGATACTATAGTTGTATAATGATACTATAAGTAAATAGTTTTTGTCTGACCATATGATGCTTTATAAATCACTTTATAATCATATGATGCAGAACACTTTCCATAGACTTACAATGTAGTCCTGTTTCGATTGTGTTTAGGGGTGATGAGTGGCACTTATCTGCTACTGCCACTCCTGCAATGTTTTAACTTTTATGTTCTTTTTTCGACATATAATATAATATTGACCCATTCTGCAGAGTAATACTTTAGTGCAGGAATGGCATCTCCTAATGATGATCGTGCTCCTTTTATTGAGGAAAATGACGGCAAGCGTGGTTTGACTATCATGAAAAAGGTCATTCGTGATAGCAGTAAAGGAATAAAACATGAGGTAAAATACATGATGCTTTAAGATATTCTTATGTTGTTTCTTTTTCTTTTCTAAACTCATAATTACTCTATCATTTTATTAGGTGGGTTGGAATAAAATAGGTCAACCAATTGAGCCTAACGGAAGCATGTTGGTGAGTTTTATTGGGGTCACTGTTCGTCGGATGGTTCCAATTACTCGTGATAATTGGAGAAAAAAGGACATGGACGTTATTAAAGACAGTGTTTTGAAGGAGATACTAGTAACACACTAACTCAAGCTATTTGTAAACTTGTTTTAGGTAGACATACTTGGATTAACACATTTGCTTACATTGTGTTGCAGACTGCTTTTGTAGTTGATGATATGCATCATGGCTTTATACTTAAGGAAGCTGGGAAACTGCATAGGGCGTTCAGAACTCATTTGGCAAAAAACTATCTAAGAGATGTTAATGGTAATATTAATGACCATCCTCCAAAGAAATATGCACACATGATAACTGAGGAGGAATGGAAAGCCTTTACAGCTAAACGTATGAGTGACTCTTACAAGGTAATATTGGTGTTCTTAAAAAATATGTATGAATTATGAAAATGTATTGACATGATTACTTGTTCATATAGGATTTAAGCAATGTAAATCGGGAAAGAGCATCAAATCCTTTATATCCATACAAAAAATCCCGTATGGGGTATGCACGTCTTAAGCATAAGATGGTAAGTGTGTGTATAAATATATTGTACAAGATGGTAAAAATGTTTATTAATTGGTATGATAATTTGTTTAAATGTATAGCAACAAGAGATGGGATCAGAGCATACAAACATTCCCCGTCGTCTTTTGTGGAAGGCTGCCCGTGTAAATAAGACAGGGGTGATTGAAAACGAAAATGTACAAAAAGTGTGGGATGAATGTGTAAGTCAAATAATATGTGTTCAGTATTTGCTAGTTTCTTATGATAATAATGATGATTAACAAGTCTTTTTTCATGCTTATGTGTGTCAGGAGATCTTAGCACAGTCTTTATCCGATGAAGAGGTAGAAGACTCTGGTCGTAAGGACATACTTTCCCAAGTTTTAAATGTCCCGGAGTACCCTGGCCGTGTTAGGGGTGTGGGATTTGGGGTCTCTCAAAGAGACTACTTCCTACCTCAAAAGCGCGCCAAACAGGAGGATGTTGAGCGCTTAAGTGCTATGATGGATATAGTGTTTAAGAGGCTTAAGAAGCTTGAAGAGAAGGATACGACGGAGAGGCAAACACCTGATTCAGGCATCCCCAGTGCTAAGGATTCTTGCACCCCTGCATCTCATAACCTTCCTGAGGTGATTGCTTTCGTTATTAGATCTCACATTCCAATTAATTAATTTGCTTATTATGTTCATTTTCATATTCATTCGTTGTTGTTTTAGGGTGTCTTTCCTTGTCAACTATATCTATCATCTCCGCATTATCGCGTGGTTGGTCAAGGAAAAGTATTTAACATGCAAGGTGATAATTTGCACAATCAAGCATTACCAACTGGCCATGTCAAAGTTACAATTGAGGTTGTCGTTGAGCCAAATGCACCGTTGCCTGTCCCTATTGATAATGTTGATTTCATGGTGGTGGGAGATGCAATAGGTACTTTTGTGGCATGGCCAATCAACCTTATTGACATAGGTGTTGAATGTCAAAAGGTAAACTACTTATTATATATCATACACATTATTTCACTATTTGATCACAAACTTAAAATAATGAAATTTTTTTAGATCCATGCAAAATACAAACAAATAGATAAAGAGATTGGACACTCCAAGGAGTCAGTTGCAGCAACAAACAAGAATCGTGGAAAATCGGTAATACAAGATCCCTCCCTGGCAGTTGGTGGTTCAAGTCTTTCCCCATATTGTTCATCCCTTAACAAATATGTGAAACAACATATGGGGCCCACAGATATGAAGAGCATAGTAATGGAGGAGGGTATATTTGGTTCTTCATTTATGGAGAATATTAGAAGAAATGAAATATATGAACTTCTTCGCCATGATTTGATTGGTACCTCTGTTATCAACGTATATATCAGGTACTCCAAACAACTTGAAGTAGTCAACAATGTTTTCTACTCTAACCAATTAAATATATATGTTATTAGTAATCCAATTTGTTTCCATCTTAAGGTACTTGTATGACCAAGTGATGTGCCCACGTGGGTTAAGAAATAGATTCTCCTTCATATCCCCACATCTAATATCAATATTTGAAGATGATCAAGGACGAAAAATAGCTAATATACTCCTGAAAAATAAGGAGAAGGATAAGTTGATACTTGCACCCTACAATGTAGGGTAAGTCTTTTCTTCCAAACTTTATTTACAATGTTAAAATCTATTGAATGTTAGTTGCAGATGGATTGCTAATTTAACATTATTGGGTGCAGGAGACATTGGGTGTTGGTCGCCGTCAATGCGACAGCAAATATAATATATTATATGGATTCGCTGCATGGTGATTATGGAAATTACCCAAACTTAAAGGAAATGTTCAATACGTAAGTATACACATTTATTTCATCATTTATATAAGCGTGCGTGGGTGTGATGATTTATAATAGTTACTAATATAAAGTTTATTTAATTTTCTTAGAGCTATACAAATTTATCGCTCTCAAAGGGGAGCTAAAGTGTCTAAGTCAAGTAACATCACATGGACGAAAATAGAGGTATTTTTTAATGTTTGCATCAGACAATTATTCAGGTTACAATTTATTGATGTGCATTTTTTTTGTTTTACAGTGCCCCCTCCAAACTAACAATATAGATTGCGGGTATTATGTCATGAGATTCATGAAAGAGATTATCACGTTAAATCAAATTAGGATCCCAAGAACTGTAAGTTATTTCAGTTTTAATTATTATTTGTAAATTCAGTAATTCCATGTAATTTGTTTCTAACTTGGTTTTATGTTATTTTATATTGTGCAGTACTTTTCTAAATACAAGTGCATCAATTACTCTGAAGCTAAGTTAACTGAGATCAAGGAGGAATGGTCCCGCTATATGGTCGAAAATGTTATTGGTAAGTTTCACATTGTAATTTCGTAATTTGTATACTTTGATTGGTGTTATCTAAATTCATAATTTATCTAGTTTTATGGCATGTAATTATTTTTTCTCCTATGATGCAGATAAAGAGAAACAAACCATGTAAAGAGAAGCTTGAACGCTGGAAAAGAATGGATTGAGAAATACTTGAAAGCTTTGCCTATTTCACCACCCTTTCCTCCTGTGCTTTACAAAGTAGATAGAAACTACCTTATGATTGAATTTATAACAAATTTTACACTTTAGATTTGATGTAGTTATATATATGAGTATTTGTATCTTGAGTTGAATTGATTGATAGGGGGAGATAACTTGAACGCCGAAAAACATGTAAAGAGAAGCTTGAACACCGGAAAAGAATGGATTGAGAAATACTTGAAAGCTTTGCCTATTTCACCACTCTTTTCTCCTGTGCTTTACAAAGTAGATAAAAGCTACCTTATGATTGAATTTATAACAAATTTTACACTTTAGATTTGATGTAGTTATATATACAAGTATTTGTGTCTTGAGTTGAATTGATTGATAGGGGAGATAACTTGAGTTGAATTAACAGGAGATATATATGTGGAAAAACTCCAAATCTTAAAAAAAAAAAAAAAAAACTTTTGACAGCGCTTGCTAGAGGAAGTGCTATTAAATGTTGTCCTTATTATAGCACTTCGGCTGGCAAGCGCTGTTATGCGAGCGCTTATGGGCTGATCTATAATAACGCTTTCTCGAGTAAGCGCTATTAAAAGTTTATATATGATAGTGTTTCTTTAAGCAAGTGCTATGATAACTCGACTTATGAACACGTAAAAATCTGCTTATGATAGCACTTTCTCGCACAAACGCTATTAAAACGTTATCTATAATAGCGCTTCGGAAGCGCTATCGTAGACTTTCATGTCTATAATAGCGCATTGTTTTATAGTGCTTAGGAGCGCTATTATAGGTCAATTTAAAAACACCTTTTTTTTGGCGTAGTGCATCGGCGCTTTCACAGCATACCTTCGTGAAAGCACTATAAAATGTTAAATAGCACTTGTTTGCGGAAACGCTATCAAAAGAGTTCCATATAATATATAATTGTGCTTCTTTCATGAAGCGCTATTAAAACGCCGCTATTAAAAGTTGTTTTTGGCGTAATGTAAAAATTTTATTCATTGTAATTTATATATTAAGGCTAAGTAAATGTAAATATTCAATCCCCTTATGTTACATTTTTACTATGTAATTTAAACATTAATAAATTTACTAATAGATATTATTTTGCTTTCCTGTTAAATGTTAACCTTCTCTATATGTTATTTTTTACTCTTATTTTATCACATTTTTATTTATAACTATTTTTATGACTTAGATATTAATGTGGTTTTGGGTAAAGTTTTTCTTCATATGTGATGTAAGTATTTATTTTTAAATTTTAGTATGCCTTCACATAATTGATTTACCTTTGTCGCTGTAAGTATTTATCTCTTTTCCATGAGAAACAAATATTCACCGATATAGATATTCACTAATAGCTTAGATTTACTCTATTAATTAAAAAAGTCAAGCTCTATTAGTAAATAAGAGTAAAAATTACAGTTTAAACATAATTTATGTAAAAGTTCTATTCTGTTATTTATATTATGTTAATTATTGATAATAATATATTTGCAATGTGTTGGCCCATGTGATGTACTTTTAAGTAAAATTATCATGCTCATAGAAGTTTAGGTCATTATGTTTTCACACACACACACATAAGAGTGTGCGAGTATGTGTGAGAGAGAGCGCCTATTGAAGTATTTTTTATGAACTTTTTCCTTGTAAGTTCTTAGCGTTATAATTTAAACTCTGTCAATTACTTTTTACCCTTCTTGTCTTTGGCTGTACAAAAGTCCAAATTGGATTATACTAGAGGGGAAGATAAAATCTTTAGGAACCCCTCATGCGAGATAAACCTTGTGAATTTTGTCCACAATTGTAAATCTTAGTTTAAAGGTGACTTCCCCTTTTTCGACCGCTTTATACTTTCTGTCCCCAGATGAGTTTGTTTTTGTCCTTTTGTAGTATCATGATTGGAGCTGTTCTATATTTCGGCATATATAAAATTTCTCAAGTTCAATGTGAAAACCAGAACAATTTTACCCGAGTGTGGAGTAACCGGTTTCGATGAAGTTTATTAAACAGTTCATTCTAAAGAGGTTTATTAAATTGTTTAGTGAGGAGTCAAGGGATTCTATTATAGTTTTACTCTTAGTTTATCTCTATAGTACAAAATAAGTATTGGAATTATAATAAAATGTAAGAAATAAATATTTTATAATAAAAGGTTTTGAAAAGACATTATTACAAGACATTGATAAATGCCCTTATGCAATAGCGGAAAATCTTAATGAAATCCAATTCAAATTCATAGCAAGGAATGTAACATTTTATTAATAATTAAAAAATCAATTTTGTAGCTCTAACAAAGTGATAGAAAACGATAATTTGTGCCGTATTAGAACCTTTTTTTAACTTAAGAACTCTAGTGTTATTGATTCAAAAATTAAGGAATTAACATCTGTTTTCCAATCAGATGAAACAAATTTGGCTACCTTTTTATTCTTTACGAAGGTGCAGGTTGCCCCCGCTTACTTTCACTCATTTCAACCAAGAGATAAAAAAAATGTCGGATGACCATTTTATTGCAATTAGCAAACTTTAAGTCTAAATTCAGAGTAGTTACAAAGCAAATGAAAGGCTCAAAAACAGATAAATTAGGAGGTAAGAACACAAAAGAACTCTAAATATGTACAATACTCAATCAAGGAAGCCAAGTGAACGTGGCTTTGCAACTGGAGCAAGAGGCAACTGAGGTTTGCCAATTTCTTTTTTGCTTCCAACAATCTTTGTTACCAATTTGTCTTCCAACAATCTTTGTTACCAATTTGTCTACAATGGGAATTTATACTATCATTTATTGGTACCTAACACTTAGGGTCTGTTTAGGAAGAGGTTTTAGCGGGGAGGGAAGGGAAGGGTCTTGGAAGACTAAGTTTATATGTTGATATATATTTGAGATTTTAAAAAAATTGAAAGAACAATTTGATAGATGATCATATAACGTTTCAATCACACTTCATTCGTTTTTAGAAACATGTTATAGCTTCCTTAATTTTAGAAAGAAAAATAAGCCCTCCCCTCCCCTCCCCCCTAAAACCCCTTCTCAAATAGACCCTTAGGGTATGGCTACTGCCACTGCTGCCTAAATACTGGTTCACATTTCTGACTCACCTTCTGATCTACATAATTGCACTACACTTGGCCTCATAAGTCATAATGTGGTTCCAATATTTTTTCGCATTTGGAAGTGGTTGCTCTACTTGCTGGAACTGTTTTCGGTTTTCCTGCTGCTCAAAAAGAGGATTAATTGGCACCTGAAACATAAACTCAGTTAATAGCAATGTACATGATTATGAAGCGTTATTTTAGATGAGGATAAACTTGAAACAGAATAATTGCTAGCCACAAATTTATTTTCTCAACCTTGTGTTTTTATATTGATATAAGTGATAGAACAAAAGAATTGCCAATTAGATAGGAGGATGCATAAAAATGTAAACTAATTGGTGACATCGTCTTACTGTTAGTCCTTCACCTAGAATATTACTCACTTGACATCAATAACATTCATTAGATACAACAATAAAATTTTGTGGGAAAGACATTATTATTAATATTATTATTAATGCCATCATCATCTAGAGTTAAAAGATCACGAATTTTAAAAATCCAAAAGAGTCAAATCAAGTGAAAATCAAAAGGATTCCAATAAATGGTATTTGTTTTTCCATTAATACTGAAAGTTTTTCCAGAATGTGTTCTCTTACTGTGAGTACAATTTTTGATAGTTACCTTTTGACATCTATATGGAACTTCTAGGAGACCATTTGAAGCATCAACACCTCTTCTTGCAGTGAGTGAGAATCTAAATAGAGTGTAGGAGAGGTTGTACCTCCTGCTAGATTTCATGATGAAACAGACAGTTCTTTATTGTAATGATTCTTAAATTGAAGATAAGTTGTGCAAGCGCATGCCTAATTCATCCCAAAACCACACACTCAACAATAGTAATATGCATCTGCAATAAGTAAAGCAACATGTTCATTACCCTCTCAGAAGCTTGCCAACCCAGAAAATGTGCCCACCAATGCCTTGTCAAAGCCTCATTTTAAGTATTATTCTAGTGCCCATCTGCAGAAAATGAATGAAGAAAAGTATTATCCCAAGAAATTCCACTTCCTTCTTCAAAAGCTGTAATTGTTGAAAATATTTAACTAATGATATCATGTTAAAGAATGAATGATAGCATAATTCCCTTAAAAATAAGTACATGTATTTGATATTTGAAAGGGTTGTTATTTCAGGAAACATACAAAAAGAAAATTGACTATAGTACTGCTCTTCAAATTATCTTCGTGGTCTAGAGATTGATTAGATTGACTCTACTATCCCTCATTAGCAGACCGCAAGTCAGAATTCAACCTAAATATAAGTAAAACATTACATGCATCAGTTTTAGGAGCAACAATAAAAAAATGTAGGATCAGATCATATGGCAAAGTAAAATTCATAAAAGAAAAAAGGCGAAGCTTAAAAAGTTTTATTAAGTAAAGAAAGACAGATTATATAAACATCTCCGCATACATATATACGATTCTAATGCTTTGTTACATTCTTTTGTGGAAAATTGTTCTACTTCTTTCCTAGTTCAACCTTTCAAAAAGGTTGTATCAACCTTAATGCATTTCTCTACATTTTATAAACCTTTAGGCATTGCCCCCGATTTTGTATAGCCTGTAACTTTGTTTGAGTTTCAAGAATCCATTCCCTACATTTCAATGTTTTTAATAAATAGACAGTTATTCAATATTTTGAACAGATCAATAAGAAACAAATACAGTCATTGTGATACTTAAGACTTTTTCTTTCAAATGCAAGAGGTTGAGAACCTGAGTTTGCAGACTAAGTGCGGTAACCATTTATTCTGTAACACCCCGAGTTTCTTAAGCTTGGTAATTAAAGACCCTAAGTAAAAAGGGGATTTAATTCCTAAGGGTTAACTAGGATAACAACCTTTAATCTAGTGAATTAAAAACGAAGTTAAGCCTAAGGGATAAAATAGTAATTTTTTCAATTATTTAGGAAATGTGGGACTAATCATTTGAGTAATTTAGTTTATTAATTTATCTAAGGTTGAATTAAGGACCAAATGATAAATTAAGGAATTAAATGAGGGTTTGTTAGCAAGATTTTCACTAAATCATGCCCTAACCCACACCACACACCACATTCTGCTTGCTCCTACCTTAGCACCCTTTCTTCCCCTCATTTTAACATACACACCCGTAGCAGAGGAGAAGAAAAAGAAAGAAGAAAAGAAAAGAAGGGAAAGAAGAAAGAAAAATAAAGAAAAGGAGAAAGAAGAGAAGAGGAAGAAGGGCGCGACAGTGAAGGAGAAGGAAGGAGGAAGGGGCCGCGACGGCCCTGGAGGCGGCGTGTGGCGGCGCACTAGAGCAGACGAGAAGAGCGAGACGGAGAGAGACAAAGAGAGCGAGAGACAGAGAGAAAGAGAGAAACAGCAAGAGGGGGAGGGAAACAGAAGAAAAAGAAGAAGGAAGGGGAAACGGAAGAGGAAGAAGGATCAAGACACAAAAGGTGGAAGATTGAAGAATTAAGATGGAGTATGAAGCTTTGGAACAAGCTTCCATGGAAGATGGGCTAGGGTTCAAGCTAAAAATTGGGGATTTCATCATCTTGCTTGAGGAAGCCCTAAGGTAACCTAGAACTACCCCTAAAAACCTCTTATTTTAGGGCGTGCTAGGTTTTACATTTTGTCAGTTGCTTGTTTGATGTGTTTATGTGTAAATGGAATTGTAGGCAAGGTGTTTGAGTTGTGCCCTAAGAGGCAAATAAGATGTTTGAGACCTACTTGAAATTAAGATGTTCAATATATGAATGTTATAGAGGATGTATGTAGGTTGTTAGAATAAATTGATACTGATTTGTTCTTAACTTGAATATGATTTCAAAGTTATGTGATTAAATTGAATTGGTTGGGAACATTGTTGTGAATTGGAGGAGGGTTGGATTGCTGTCCCCAACCCCCACATATATAATTGAGATGTGATGACCATCGTGAACTCCACAGAGTTCCAATTGGGATTATGTGTGAATCATGAGAATGGATTGTTGACGTCCTTAAGGTTAATGATTTTATGATGGTTCGAATATGTGCTTCCTCATGATTTTCGTGTTAAGTGGATTGATTCTTCAATGTGATTATGTTTGATGCTTGATTGGTGTCCTAAATTCATTTGTAAATGATTTAGGATTGAGTAGAAATGAGGTTGGAAGTACAATTATGCAGAAAAATGGAGTTTCTGGTAAATTCTGCAGTGGACGCACGTGAAACGATCCCCTGCGCGCGCCCTGTGCGCGCAGAAACAGAGACAAGAAGTAGAGACGTGCATGACGCACGCCTAAGAGCGCACAATGCGCAGACACACAGAGAGCAGCTGGGGTAATGCGCGTGACGCGCGCTTCAAGCACGCAAGACGCATGCCCTATTATGCAGAATTTTGTGATTTTCTCCTTTTTAAATGCCTTTGGGGCTAAGGATATGTGATTTAGGGTATTCTAAACCCTAGAAAATTAAGGTTTACTTCCACATCACTTATGTTATTGTAGATTGAATACTTTACTCATTTACTTCAATGTAAACATGCATGTATGATGTGATGGTTATGATTCAGCTTATTAAAAAGACTTAATGCAAGATTTCAAATAAGAGAACATGACGGTATAGCCATGTACTTGGGGGATGCCACTTGCCGGTTATAGACGTATGGCCGCTATACCATAAGTTATGTTGATCGGGGTCTAGGGACCTAAGCCTATGACATAACCTGGTAACGTAGAGTCCTATATGCCGGTATGGCCTTGTACTTGTGGGACGCCACTTGCCAGTTATAGACGTATGATTGCCATACCATAGACTGTGTTGATCGGGGTCTAGGGACCTAAGCCTACGACACAACCCGGTAACGTAGTGTCCTAGTCAAATAACGATTTGACCATATGGGATAAGAAAGCCGTGCCATATGCATATAAAAAAAGGAAATATGCTCTTTTATGCCAGATTGCATTGCATTTATGTTTCATTCATTTTCTTGGATGTAGCAAGATTTGAGGAGATGAACTATATGTTCTTATGTTAAATGGACTTGCAAATATGTTTATGTTAGTTTGGGAGGAGTTTTCTATACGTAGCACACCACGTATGATTGAAAATAACGGTAATGTTTTAAGTTTCAATTCTATGTTACTGAGTTTTATAAACTCACGTATTTGGGGCGTTGTTTTTAGGTACTAGCATATGAAGCAGTGAAGAGCATTACCTAGATACTCGGTCTTGCCTTGCGGTGAGACCTTTCGCTTTGATATCGGATCATGCGTTGAGTCGTTTTAGCTTTGAGCCTTTTATAATTTATTGAAATTGGTTGTAATTTCTATTAGAGTCCTTTATTAAGGAATTTGTTTAATGTCTTTATGTCATAGTGTATGCAAATATTTTATTTAGCCAGAGTATTTTTTTTTTCAAAGGATTTACTTTCTATTAGGTATTAGGTAAAGCGAAAAGTTTATTGTGTAAATTTTAGATTACATTGTTAATTTAGTAAATAATGCCTTGATTAGAGTCTGGGCGTTACATAATCCATCCTCATTTGCCAATTTTTGGACCAAAATATTCTTGTTGCTCTTGTTCTTTCTTCACCTTTTCATATTCATTCAGTTTCTTCAAGTTCTTCGGATTGTGGTGCTCTCCACATCATTTTACTCGTACCTTTCAAGCCACACTTGATTATAGCCACTATGACAACATAGAACAACACATCAAGATAAGTTTGAAGAATGTAAAAAAATAAAAATTAGAAGAACGAATTAAATGAATAAATAAGACTAACTAATCTCAATGAAACATGAAGTGAACAATCCAAAATATGGTTTTGTTATCACCAAAAATAGCCAGTGGCAAGCCGATTAGAGCATTAGTCGATACATGACCCAGCCGATTATATTTATAGCCGAGCGTGTTCCTATTTAGCTGAGGCTACAACTCTGAATTGATTAAGTCTCAAGGAGCATCATGAGGCCAGCCGATAGCTACAAAGTTTAGCCGATTGTGGTTGAACAAGTGTTTAAATGCTACAAGGCTATCGACAGAATAATTGCTACCGAGCAAGGAAGCAGTGGAATTCGACTAAGAGTTGGAATTGAAAGTTATTGTAATTTGGCGCCCAAATGTTAAAATCAGCTCTTGAGGGCCCTCAACACAGATGGATACGTGAAAACTGCTCTTTTTAGCCGAGAATGAAGCGGTTACTTCAGGAAGTGCATGAACGTGGCAGGTGAGGGACACCACGACCGCTTGTTGTCAGCACCAACGTAGCGTGAGCATTTAGTGGCCAATAGGGGCCGGTTACAATTTTGTTTTTCTCTTTTGTATATATATACCCTACTGAGAAAATGTACAGGACACACACGATCAATCAAACATCTATTTTCTCTTGCAATTTACAGCATTTTATCTTAGCCGATTTTATGTCTCTTAGCCTTAGTTTAGCGTAGATTCACCACTCCCAATGCTTTCTGCAGTAGCTGGGGAACCCATAACTGAGAATTAGAGTTCCGTTCTCGGTGTAATCGCTTGACAGGAATCAATTTGTCAGCTGGATATTAGCCGATCCCTTGGCTGATTTGTTCACGCAAACAAATTTGGCACGCTCGGCGAGACCATAGGTGAATTGAAGGCCAAGTTTGATTCTCCAGGGCAGGATCACGCTTGGCGTATGAACCTGAGGTCCGGAAAGAAACTCAACAACAACATGGAGTCGAGTTCAAATCCTAAGAGAACCCCGTCGTGGAAGAACAACGAGTCAACATACACCCTAGGTATGCCCATAGCGGTTGAAGACATTCCAGTCTCCGCACCAGCCTCAAATGACATGAATGAACCCCAGAATACTGAAGCCCCAGTGGTCATGACCACCCCCTTCATCAGGCAACAGATTGACATGAGAATTCATGATATTATGTACCAAGTGTCAAGACAATTAGCAAATATTGTCAAGCCCATGGTGCATAATGAGGTTTAGCAGGCGAGGGATGCGGAAGCAAGCCGAGGGCAACAAGGTGAACACTCGGCTAGTTCTACGCTACCAGGGGAAATGAGAAAACTCAGCATGCTCAAGATAGTCAGGTTTGGCAGCCTCAACCGAATGTGGTTCAAACTGGGCCTTTCCAGGCACAGCCGAACCCACTATCGGTAGGGCCACTAACCCAAATGTGTGGTGATCAACCGAATGCATGGATACCACCTCATGCTGGGGGGCAAGTGATGCCAACTGATCAAGCGAATTTGCAGTATGGGCAGATCAATATGGCCCAGAGGCCAATTAACACCGCTGGACACATTGGTTTGCCGCCAGTAATGTCATATGCTCCAACACATGGCCCTACTGTGCAGGCAAACACTTATGGACAGCCGAATTGGCAGTCGATGGCCCCTGGTTATGGTTCTGGGAAGCTACCTGGGGATTGAACCTCAACAATCCACCATTCTATCAACCACAGCTAGTCCCTATGCTATACCCTCCAGTAAGTTCAAATTTACCACGAACGGCTGGTAACTATGGGGGAGAGCAGACATGGAATCCTGTTCCACCTTTTCCCCACAATGCATCGGCTGTTTCAGGAACTCAGGGAGGAGGTTTTGGTGAATATGGTCCAGAGTAGCAATGGAATACCAACCCACCTCTAGGCAATGTTCCATCAAGTACCATCAACCTTCAGAATTCGTTCTAACAGGCTTCACCCTGGAGACCAATGGGTCAAATTGTACCCTAGCCAAACTCACAGGATAATCGATAGGGGGCTTCTCAGCTGATAGACCTGGAGATGATTGCAACCATCAAGAAATACTTTGGGGTACAATTAAAGTCGTTGGACCGTCTTGTTTACAGGAAACCTTACCCTGAATGGGTGGATCGAATGATTCCTTTTCCTAGAGGATTTAAGACTCCAGATTTCGCAATATTCTCAGGGGAGGATGGCAAGTCTACCATGGAGCATATAGGGCGTTTCGTAGCCCAATGTGGTGAGAGCAGCCAGAATGAGTACCACAAGCTTCAACTCTTCCCTTTGTCACTCACTGGGACAACCTTCACTTAGTACTCTTCATTACCTCCCAACTTAGTACAAAACTGGGTCGACATGGAGAGGTGCTTCCATGATAGATTTTACTGGCCTCAGCCTCAATTTACGGTAACCGATCTCACTAGTCTCAGGCAGCAAGTTGATGAATCGGCTGCTGATTACATTGAGAGGTTCAAAAAGAAGGCATGGAAATGTTCTGTGCAATTTCCTGAAACGGAATATACATCCATGGTAATCAATAACATGCATCCTCAACTGAAAGAGAAGCTAGTAGGACAGCCCTGCACAGACTTGAACCAATTGGCAGAGAGGGCTATCCGAATTGAGTAATATATCCAGGAGAAAGAGAAGAGGAGAGCCAGTCGTGGAAAGCGTCCCCATTTAGTCTCTATCATAGAGGCTAAAGAATCTGACTCTAAATTGGTTGACCTCACGGCTGACATGATGGTAGCCGAGATAGTCAAAGGAAAGAGTTATTCCTGCCCAGCATTGAAGGCAGCTAAGGCCAAGAAAACTGAGTCAGCAGAAGACAGGGTGAGATACTCCTTTGACATAACCAAGGCAGATCAGATATTTGATTACTTACTCAAGGACAAGCAGATTCAGCTATTAGAAGGGCATCAAATTCCACCTCCTGAAGACCTGAAGAATAAGAAATACTGTAAGTGGCACAACTCTTATAACCATTCTATAGCTAATTGTGCAGTTTTCAGGGAGGCAATACAAAGGGTTATCAAGGAAGGTAGGTTCAAGTTAGCTGACAAGAGCATAGCTGAGATGTCAGTGGACACCAATCCTTTCCCCACCGTGACTATGGCCATGGTATCCTTCTCAAGGCCTGACCAGCCCAAGTCATCAAAAGGAAAACAGTCGATGAGGAGTGTTTGGGTGCCCAAGGAAAAATCCAGGAGAGATCAAGAGGTCATCAGGGTATCTGTGTTCGACAGATTGGGTAACCCACTTGTGTCATCTAAAAGCATTGGGGGACAACCATCTACCAGCTGATCCCATGGTAAACCTCCTAGACTTGGATGTTTGACCAGTGAGTTGATCAACCAGTATCGCAACATGTACTCAAAGACAGAGAGAGTACAACATGCTTAGAGGCCTGGGGGCAAAATCGACTGGGAACCTCAGCTGAAGCCCAACCGATTATGCCAAGGATCACTGAGGACCCTCTCCCAAAGTCTAAGAGAAGAGTGGCAGAGTTCAATGTGGAAGGGGGAATATCTTTCCTTCGCATAACAGTAAGTGATGATGAAGAACTCAAACCACAAAGGATGATCAAACCGGCTGCAAACGTCAGAGAAGGGCAGTGGGTTGTCAATCAACCTCCCAAGAAGAAAGGAATCAAGCCAGTCGCACTGACTAGAACATAGAAGAGAAGGCTGCAGTGGGCTAGGTCCTTGCAAAGAATGAAACAAACATTGCAGATGGTAGCTGATGCCAAGACAGCTGATAAGAAGTAGATCCTAGAAGCAAAGGTAGCAAAAGCCATTGACAGGGCTTTTGGACCTTGTGGGCCAAGACCTGACAAAGTTGAAAACGAGCAGGTCAAGGAGGCCCCAATGGCAAGTACTGTTGCAGCTGTGAACATAAAGCAACCTGACGAAGAGAAAGAACATCTTCCCATATACACGCAGAGCTTGAAGGATGGGGATGAGCTGACCGCAGAAACTGGCTATCTAGAGGACTCTATATTGGATTACCTCTCTGATGAGGATGAAAATAGTTTGATGGCAACTGTTGAGGTCGTTAGCTTGATCCCAAGTGAGTTCTGGGCTGGTTATCCACAAATTGAGCACTTAGAAGGAGACGTCTGCGTGGAAGAGAAGAATAGGCAACTTTAGCCGACAACACGGCAAAAGATGCTTTAAGTACTGTATTTGGTAAGCCAACTGAAGACATGGTGAAGCACTTGAAACCCTTGTACGTAAGAGCCTACATCGATGGCAAGGCCTTCAGCCGAGTGTTTGTTGATAATGGGGCAGTGCTGAATGTGATGCCTGTTGCTACCTTAAGAAGCTTAAACAAGTCAGAAGAAGACCTGATCCCAACTAACATGAAAATGGCTAGCTTCATGGGAGAGGCTTCCTCAGCCTTGGGAATCTTGGTAGCCGAGATCACTGTTAGCCCCAAGAGTGTCAAGTCAGCTTTCTTTGTGATTGATGGCAAACCATCTTATGCAGTTTTGCTGGGGAGAGACTGGATTCACACTAGCCAATGCTTGCTTTCCACCATGCATCAGAAATTGATTTTCTGGGAGGGGGATAAGATAGAGATAGTCCCAGCCGATGACAACCCATTCCCAGCCGAGCTACAAAATTTAGAGGCTTTGTTTTATTCTCCTTCCGTTGCTCTTATTGCTGTTACTGTGGAATATGAGGAAGGATCATGGGAGTCTTGCAACTTGACCCCCCAAGGTTTCAAGATCAAGCAATTAGCCGAGCCACGGCTAACCATGGAAAATTTTAATGTTTAAAGACACCCAAGTGGTGCAAAACTTGTGGGATCGGCTAGAGGTTTTCAGGGTTGAATCCCATGTAGCCGATTCCTTATTGATAGACAAATACAGGAATGATGACCCTACTTCGGCAGACGAGACCATGGAGTTGTCGATGGAGTTTGAGTCACCCATCCAGAGAACTTTACCAAGCTTTGAATCTTAAGATCCCTTGGAAAACATTAACTTGGGAACTCCAGAAGAACCTCGGCTAATGCAAATTAGCAGACTGCTGAGGGAAGAAGACAAAAAGGTTGTAGTAGTCCTCTTGGAGAAATATAGGGACTGCTTTGCGTGGGATTATCATGAGATGCATGGGATGACACGTGAATTGGTGGACCTAGAAGGTACTACCCTCAACTAATGCCACAAATCAAAGCAGAGATTGAGCTTTTGCTAAATGCTGGGTTCATCAGAACAACCAGGTATGTGGGTGACAAAATGGGTGAGGGAAGGTTCATGAAGGTTGAGCTTGCTGGAAATGGTGACAATGGATGAGATTGGGGTTGTGAGCAGGATAGGAGGTCGTGCGACAGGAAGGGTGGGGTTCATTTATTTATTTAATTTTTTAAGATGGGTTATGTTGTGTCAGCATGACACAGGCCAAGTGTAAAAAAATTTACACATCACCCATGCCATCGTAGATGGAGAGATAACGTGAAGGACTAAAACTGGGAGAATCTGATATTACAGGGGCGAAATCTAAACAAAATTTTTGGGAGGGACTAAAACTGGATTTCGTTGATATTACAGGGACTAAATGTTGGTGTAAGCCCTAGTGGCCAATCTATTTTATATAGATTATTATTTGTATCATGACTTTAGTAATATATTTAATATATGTAAATGCATCATTTATTATGTTATTAGTGTATAGCATAATAAAGTCCTTAGAATAGACAGTTCGTTCAATAGAACATTAAATATGATTTGATCGTGAGACTCCATTGAACTATAGAATACTATTCTTAAAGTATTCGTAGTCGAAGTATTGTTGCTAACTAGGATGACAATAATACATAGAGACTATTGTGTGAGTAGACTGATGACCACATCTCACGGGTCATGAATAGGCAATATCAAGTCGGCACACAGGTATAAATACCGGATTGACCCACTATGAGGACGCTTCATAATAGTAATATTTATATCGGATTGACCCACTATGAGGATGCTTCATAATAGTAATGTAAGTGTCATAGGCGCTCCTCATGGCGACCATAGTGAAGTAGTCATTCGACTTGAAGTCACTACGATTCCTACATGAGGAGTTGTAGGTTTTAATGCTATCAAACGTCATCCGTAACAGGATGATCATAAAGGTGGTACTTGGGCCTACAATGAATCATGTTGAGGAGTGTGAGTGACGTAGACAGGATTCATCCCTCCTACATAACAGGAGTAATGTCTTGGGCCTCTCGATAGAGTAGGACGTGAAAATATCTGTGGCCACGCCGAGATGGGCCAATATGGGATATTGGGCTCATTTCGTGATTACACGTCTACTTGGAGATCGAGGAACATATGATTGAACTTAACGAGGATGACACATTTATGCCCCGTGTTCAATCAAGACATATAGAAGAAGGGACATTGGCTTCACAGTGATTATGGTTGCGATAAGGTTAATATCGAATCACCGATATTTTCATAGGCTGGGTGGCAGTGACACATTGCTAGATGTCAATCATTGTCTGTGATGTTTATTATTATATTGAATATTTAATATTAAAATAATATTTAATATCATGACCAGTCTAATTGAAACCTATGGTGTCACACGCATAGAGGTTCTATGATGGTGCAAGGAATTAATTAAATTAAGAAGAACTTAATTTAATTAATAGAAATAATTAATTAAATAAGATTTAATTAGCTAAGGGATGATTTAATTAAAAGAGTTTTAACTAAATGGACCCAAGTGGGCTTAGCCCATTGGGTGCGTGTTGACCTAAGTGGGTGAGACATTCTCTATTCAAGGGGAAGTGATGCTCATCACATTTAGACCTAATTTTAGAAGTAAGAGGTCACCATTATCCCGAGAGGGCTAGCACCTAAGAGCTCCTAGGATCTCGCGTGGACCAAGTAGGGAGGCGACGTTTGGCTCCTTTGGTGATCAAGATTATGAAAGCACGCTTCAAGAGGTAAACACAATAACTCTCTTTGTGATTCTTGGCAATGACATGATCTATAGGAAACAGGTTTTTTCACTCAAGAGGATTTTTATATCATGAAAATGAAATTTGTTCCTCTTGAAAACCTAACAGTGGTATCAGAGCCTCATTGTTCTATTGCTTGAATCCTTGTATATTGTTTCGCTGCTTTCGTGTGAATTTGAATGCACTTATTCATATATTCTGGATTCCGTGTTTTGGCAAAATGGTCTTGTGCTTTTAGTTTTGCGTTGTCTAAATGCTGCCTTTTTAATTTGCGCACCTGGAATTCGAAATGCGCTTCCTATTGCCCGATTCGGTTTCAGTGTTTGTTATTGATCCCTGATTTCATGGTCTGCACTTTTGATTATAAAAACCGGTCAAAACATGAAAATTGTTTTTGGTTAATGACTGTGCGGCATCTCCATGCGTTTTGTGCTGCGCAGGTCACAAGATACTGTGCACTCCTTTGATTAATTGATATCCAGTTTTTTTTATTGGTCAATTGATTCTTCATTTCAAACGCTGAATACATGAATTCATTGTTTTCGGAAAACGCGAGTTGCATAGAGTTCTGTTGAACCTTTGATTTTGATTGGTCCAAAAAAATTCATGTGTAGTTCGTACTTTAGTGATTTTGTGATATCACTGTGCGCACCACTATTTGCATCATGTGCATCTTTTGATTTCGTTAATTTTTACTGGTTTCCCTCTGGCATTTTGCTTGCGTGAATCCTTGCGTTGGGCAATACCGGATACAACTGTTTTCGGCAGGGATATGATTTACGCTCAAATTAATTTTGATGCCAGAATATAGTCCCCTTTCATTGACTACTATTTCAAAATTGTTTTGGAATGTGTACTCTAATTTGATTGCTCATTAAATGCTTGTTTGACTATTTTATTAATCAACAAGGAATTAAATGCTTGCTTTTTGGTTTCCCTGTCCGCGCATAAGAAAAGGGCTTTACAGATTGATCAATTGAATTCATAATTGTTCAAATTTTTGTGAAACCATGAAATGGAAAAAATTTTATTGGCCAATGAAATTGATCTGTGCGTTTATCTTTTTCCTTTGTTGTTTAAAATACTTTAATAATAATTAATAATAATAAAAAGTTTATTATTATTGTTTGTTATTAAATATTTTAAACGTATGGTTTATGGTTATGACCCTAAATAATGGTGTTTATTTATTTTGGTAAATACGATCTGCGTATCGTGATTTGTTTAAATGTAAATTTAAATACGGCCTGCGTGTCGTACCATATATTATTTATTTATTTGAGTAAATATATTTTCTTCAAGAGTTGGAGAAGTGGAACACCATATGCGGATGCCAATGAGAGCTTGGGAAGCTTGCTCATGGGTCAAAGAATTGTAATAGTTTAGCTATTTAATTTATCGCATATCAGGATGTCATAATCATAAAACCAAATCTCGTGTGTTTGTGTATGTGATACATGAAATGTGTGAGATATATGTTTATTGCGTTGTATGTTTGTGTATGAGATGCATGGAATGTATGACGCAAGTGATTTAAATATATGATTTATATATGTGCTAGCATGCATGTCATTGTATGCTTATATGTTTGGTTGAAATATATGTTGCATGAATGCTATGTATGCTGAGAGATACGCCTTGTATGTTAATACAACGTCGGTGAGATCACCTAATTAAAAAATCCTCTAATTTAAATATTAAGTCATATATGCCTTCCGATACGTGGCACTCGTCAAGGCCAGGATCGATTAAGTGTGGGTTATGCCAATGCTGGGCACCTTAGTCTATCTTGGTGAGGCGCGATAGGTGAAATATCCAACTGCCAACCATTGGGTTTGACTTAACTAAGCGAATTCAATAGGATTGCAATGGCTTAGAGGCAAGGAGTTGGGCATCAATTTATATGATAAATTGGAATAAGGAGTTATTCACCCAACTGATCCAAGAGTTGCATGGAGATGCAATTGGAAAGGAGTTTCCTACCTAAATAACTGAATTTTGGGCGATCAGCCAAAGTTGACTTAGGACGATGTAAAATATGGATCTTGGTCTCACTAGAAAATCTTCCAATGGGATTTTTCGAGTCAATGCTGAGGGTCATTGATTTGAGTAAAATAGTGGGAGCGTATTTAATAAAAGTCCTTATTAAATATATTTTTCATGATACATATATTTTGCATATTTCTGTAAATAGAATTACCATGGCATCAAACACTATTTTTATTACTGCGCAATTTGTCCTTAAGAAGGACATGAAATCCGGATTTAATTTTCTGGATTGGTACATCAATTTGGGGAGTTTTCTCAAGCACGAGAAAGAGCTGTATGTTCTCAAGCAGACAATTCTTGAGCTACCTACTCCTACTAGGATCAACAGGGATGCTTATGAGAAGCATTAAGTCGATGCCTTGGATGTAGGATACTTCATGCTTATGATAATGGAGGTGTATGATATGATCATTCACCTCATGATGCTCTACCAAGAGCAAGCAAGTCATGAAAGGTTTGAGGCTTCCTATTCCTTTTTCAGCTGCAAGTTGGTAGTGAGAAACTCAATGGGTCCTCATGTGCTTCATACTATTGAGTACAATGAGAACCAAGAAAAGCTGGGATTTCCTTGTTGCTAAGAGTTGGTTATTGACTTAATTATGCAAGAGTTGCTGGATGGTTAGAATCGAAAAGAATAGGCCATGTTGATGGTCATGGAAGGGAAAGGCTTGATGTTTGCTGTCAAGGAGTAACACATGGGAAAGAACAAGTTCAAGCCCAGTACTTCTACTTTGAAGCTGACATACAAAGGTTGCTGAGGAGGTCACTTGCTTCCAATATGGTTGGACCGAATGTTGGAAGGAGAATTGCCACATGAACTAGAAAGAGTATAAATTGAAGAAAGGAAGTTGGACTTCCTCTTCGGGTATTTTGTCATAAAGGACAAGGGGCTTGCCTTGGAACTAAGTAAGTGTTCTTAAGTTCCAACTATTGATTGAAACATCGCTTCCATTTCTTGAGTGGACAGGAAAGGATTTTATATTGTAATAAAAGGACAATTGTTGTTCCATTTATTCAACTGATGTTTTCAGTGTTGGAGATCTTGAAAGACACGTACCACGTGTCGTTGATCTCAAGTTGCCCATCTATGACATAAATACGAATAAGGTCAAATCAAGTGATTTGATTTTTATATACTTAGGCATTAATGTTTAGGCTAAATAAGTAAGAAACATAATTCTAAGTTCCATTAAGATGGATTCTCGGACTCATTCGATTGTGAATATAATCATATGAGGTCTATCGTTCTTACTTAATAGAAAAGACGACTAAGCTCCAATCACCAATCATGGTGAAAGGACTAGTAATCTTTTGGCGTGATACATGAGATGTATATGGGCCACTAAACTAGTTTGCAAAAGATAGGTTTCCGAACTTCATTGGATTTACTATTGACTACAGTAACTAAAGGATTTGTGTATCTTATGAAACATAAATAGGGAATCTTTGAAGATTTCAAAGAGTCCAAAGATGAATTGTAGAAACACATTGGCAAGAGTATTAAGACCATACGATTGGATCATGATGGTAAATACTAAAGCCAAGAGTTTGATGACTATCTAAATCGCACCTTGTCAGACATGGTCCGATCAATTTTGAGTCAGTCAAAAAATTTGTGACTCTTTCTGGAGTATGCTTTATATACAACTGTTTCTCACCCTTAACTATATTCCATCTAAGGCAGTAAAAGGGCTCCATATGAGATATGGAATGGTCGGAAAGCCAAGTGTTACATTTATGAAGATTTGGCTTATCAAGATTATTTAATAAACTTGAAACCAAACTGAATAAATGTGTTTTGTGGAGTATCCTTAGGAAACTAAGGGATATTGTTCCTACAATGTCTCTAAGGAAAAAAAGTTTGTCGCAAAAAATGTAATATTTCTTAAAGGAGATCATCTCCAAAGGAACTAGTGGGAGAAATGTAGAACTCTGCTTTCCTACAATGGAACATGAATCGGCTCCACAAGTGTTGTGGATGAGCCAGTGATTCAAGTTACACAAGATCTGTGTAGATCTAACAGGTCACATCACCAACGTGAGAGACATGGACTTTTCCTGACTCAAGAAGGTGATGTGCTGCTCATGGATCAAATGAGCTTGTGACCTACCTAGATGCCATAGTTGGCCCAGATTCTGAGAGGTGACTTGGTGCCATAGAATCTAAGATGGGATCCATGTGAACCAACAAGGCTGGACCTTGATGGAGTCACCCTAATTGGTAAAACCCATAGGGTGCAAGTGGGTCTTTAATGGAAGACTGACATGGATGGTATTGTGAATACCTATAAGGTGTGATTTCTCGTGAAAGGTTTCATGCAAATCCATAGTATAGACTGTGATGAGAGCTTCTCCCAATAACAATGCTTAAAGCCATCAAGATTCTACTTGTTAAAGATCCATTTATGGATTTGAGCAAGCTTTTAGAAGCTAGAATCTTCATTTTGATGAGACTATTGGACAATGGGATTCATCAAAACGAAGATGAGCTTGTGTACACATGAAAGTTAGTGGGATTATTATTACTTTCTGGTCTTGTATGGGGATTACATACTGCTCATTAGAAACAATGTTCCTACAAAGCATAAAAGCATAGTTGGGAAATATTTCTTGATGAAAGACTTAGGCGACACTTCTATAGAGATAGATTGCTGAAGTTGCTCGACCTTAGTCAATGTACATATGTTAACATGGCAAGGACTTGTCCAAGGGACAATCTCCTCGGTTGAGAAGGAGAACATGAGAATGATTCCAACTGTTCCAACAATTGGATATATCATGTACACCATCATATGTACTAGACTGGATATCTCGTATGCTTGCAGTATGACGAGAATGTACCTAATTGATTTCATTGTGGTTGTAGTCAAGAATATCTTTGAGTACTTGAAAGGACTAAAGATACATTCTTGACAGATAATAGTAAGGAAGAGATTGTTGTAAAGTGTTACATCGACGCTGCTTCCAACCGGATAAAAGTCAAGATCGTAGTCTGAATTTGTGTTTTGCCTATATGATAACACTGTTAGCTGGAAGAGTTCCAGATCGGGGATAGAGTCTATTTTTCTTATAGAGGCCGAGTATATAGCGGCCTGTAATGTGATTAGAAGGCTGTTTAGATCAAGAAGTTCTATTGAACTTGGCGTAGTTCCTAACTATGCGAACTCCATTGATCTCATTGTGATGATGATGGAGTAATCGTGTATGCCAAGGAAACTTGATCTCACTAGTGATCCAAACATATACGCAGGTGCTTTCATCTCATTCGATAGATGATAGAGGAGATGTGAAGATGTGCAGAATGATAACACAAAACAATCCGCTAAAGGAGTCTCTTGCTCAATAGTAGCTTGACAATCACACTAGTTCGATGAGTGTTGAACTGATGCTCGATTGGCACTAGTGCTGGTGGGAGATTGTTGGTGTAAGCCCTAGTGGCCAATCTATTTTATATAGATTATTATTTGTATCATGACTTTAGTCATATATTTAATATATGTAAAGACATCATTTATTATGTTATTAGTGTATAGCATAATAAAGTCCTAAGAATAGACAGTTCGTTTAATGGAACATTAAATATGATTTGTTCGTGAGACTCCATTGAACTATAGGACACTATTCTTAAAGTATCTGTAGTTGAAGTATTGTTGTTAACTAGGACGACAATAATACATAGAGACTATTGTGTGAGTAGACTGATGATCACATCTCACGGGTCATGAATATGCAATATCAAGTCGATACATAGGTATAAATACTAGGAGTAATATTTATACCGGATTGACCCACTATGAGGACGCTTCATAACCGTTATGTAAGTGTCATAGGCGCTCCTCATGGCGACCATAGTGAAGTAGTCCTTCGACTTGAAGTCACTACGATTCCTACATGAGGAGTTGTAGGTTTTAAAGCTATCAGACGTCATCCGTAACAGGATGATCATAAAGGTGGTACTTGGGCCTACAATAAATCATGTTGAGGAGTGTGAGTGATGTAGACATGATTTGTCCCTCCTACATAACAAGAGTAATATCTCGGGCCTCTCGATAGAGTAGGACGTGAAAATATTCGTGGCCACGCCTAGATGGGCCAATATTGGATATTGGGCTCATTTCGTGATTACACGTCTACTTGGAGATCGAGGAACATATGATTGAACTTAACGAGGATAACACATTTATGCCTCGTGTTCAATCAAGACATATGGACGAAGGGACATTGGCTTCATAGTGATTATGGTTGCGATAAGGTTAATATCGAATCACCAATATTTCCATAGGCTGGGTGACTGTGACACATTGCTAGATGCCAATCATTGTCTGTGATGTTTAATATTATATTAAATATTTAATATTAAAATAATATTTAATATCATGGCCAGTCTAGTGGAAACCTATGGGGTCACACGCATAGAGGTTTTATGATGGAGCAAGGAATTAATTAAATTAAGGTGAACTTAATTTAATTAATAGAAATAATTAATTAAATAAGATTTAATTAGTTAAGGGATGATTTAATTAAAAGAGTTTTAATTAAATGGACCCAAGTGGGCTTGGCCCATTGGGTGTGTGATGACCTAAGTGGGTGAGACCTTCTCTATTCAAGGGGAAGTGATGCTCATCACATTTAGACCTAATTATAGAAGTAAGATGTCACCATCATCCCGAGAGAGCTAGCACCTAAGAGCTCCTAGGATCTCACTTGGACCAAGTAGAGAGGCGACGTTTGGCGCCTTTGGTGTTCAAGATTGTGAAAGCACGCTTCAAGAGGTAAACACAATAACTCTCTTTGTGATTCTTGGCAATGACATGATCTATGGGAAACGGGTTTTTCCGCTCAAGAGGATTTTTATATCATGAAAATGAAATTTGTTCCTCTTGAAAACCAACACCAAAAGCGGTATTAACCCTAGATTTTATTATCCTATTCAATTTTGATACTGAATCAATTTAGAATTCGATTGAGAGAGGGAGAACATTTTAAATATATATTTTTTGTTCATTTTTATAGAGATTTTACTTTGAATAATTTATATTACATATTATTGATTGAATACAGATTCTATAATTCTATAACTGGTACACAAATGCCATATTTACATCAAATGTAATTACTATTTTCATGAAATGCTAAATTTGAAATTCAAATTCGAGGTGATATGTCCAAACACTAATCATTGAATGTAATTACTTTGTGGAATTTTTCGAAATGCTAATATTTTATAATTTTTGAATTTTATAAGAAATTATAATTTTTGATGACATAAACAGCTTCTTAATCCTTGCCTTTAAAGGAAAATATCTCAAAACTTTGGTTGGAATTGGAGGTGAAACTACCTTGCAAGAAACTTTTCTCTTAGATTTTTGAACTTCTGGTTTTTTATATCTAGAAATGCCACACTTGGGACATGCATCTTCATTCTCATACTCCTTCCGATATAAGATACAATCATTTGGGACAAGCATGAATTTTTTCATAACTAAAACCTAAATCCTTATTGATAAACTTGCATTCTTGGAACGTTGATGGTAAACGAGAGTTTTTAGGAAGCAATTCTTTTAGCAATTGTAGTAACATATTAAATGACACGTTGCTCCAACCATGAAGATTCTTAATATGAAGCAAATGAACAATAATCGATAACTTTGTGAAATTTTTACAACCAGGGCATACTTCTTGGCGAGCATCATGTGCTAACTTGTAAAACCTAGTTGTTTCCTCATCAAACTCTTCACTATCATCATCAATGATATCATCAAACTCAAAATCATTTCCCCTAAATTGTGTCGGCATTAAAGTGTCCTCTAAGAGTCCATCCAAATTGTCATGCACATTAAGTTTTTCATATTCTTTATTGTAGGGTGTTTTCGAAGATCCGCCCTCTCCATGAAAAATCCATTTCTTATAACTTGTATCGAATCCATCACAAATCAAGTGCTCATAGACTTCCTCTCGGTTAACCCAACTACAATTATTGCAATTCTTGCAAGGGCATAGAATTTCATCCCCTTGTTCTACATTATGGAATGCAAAATCAAGAAACTTTTGTAATCAATACTTGTACCTGTACGAGGATCTTGGTTCAAGCAGCCAACTCTTGTCCATCATTATGCTTTCACGCAAAATTCAAAATATCTAACAAGGAAAATGAGAAAATTCAAATTAAAACCTCAGAAAACGTATCCTTCCATCAAAACCTCAGATTAAACCTTAAAAAAGCAAAAGAAAAATAAAAAACAGTATTAAAGCAAATCAAACAAAAGGAAAGGACATGTGAAACAGAACATGTATCCCTTAATGTTACTGCATGAATACAATATAATTGCATCAGTTTTGATGGAACAGAGGACACAAAATGATTCAATCAAAACACGATTTTAATGTAATAAGTTGTTACAAAACCTGTACCAAAAGATTAGGTGAAAGATACTGATCTTTTGGAACAAGGACAAATAGCTATTCCTGACTCAGACTAACGTCACAGGGCAATAAAGAGAATTTTAGGAGAAAGTAAATCGATATAGATATATACATTTTTTGTGAATCAACTGTAATAATATAAAAGCAATGAGAATCGGAAAAGCAATGATAATCGGTAAACTAATAGAACTCATAGAACTACAGAAGCTTAGTAAAAGCAATGAGAATCGGAAGAGAGTTATTACCCGAACAATTCGATCTCAAGTTTTGTGGGATTGTGAATCGGAGGGAAAATCGATTTCCATGTTATCAGTCATGACGAAACTAAGAAATGAGCAACACAATAGCACAAGAAGCAACGATCAAAACCCTAACCTGCAGTGAAGATGAAAACGAAAAAACTGAAACTTATCGATCAGATCTATAGAGAGCAATTTGAGACTAAGATCTAGAGAGAGAGGGAGACAAAGAGAGAGACCTGGAGCGATTTGTGAAGACATGATCACAAAGAAGAAGAAGAAGAAGAAGAGAGTTGCAGAGAAATTGAGAGAAGAAGGATCTGCAAGAGAGGCAGAGAAAACGGTGGCAAAGTTAGAAGAAGAAGGATCCGCAAGAGAGAAGAGTGAAAAAAATGTATCTCAAGAGATAACATTTTAATAAACATTGGGAAGTAACATTTATTTTTAAAAATGTTGCAAAATCAGTATCACTATAGGAATTTATAACATTTTAGTAAACGTTATGAAGTAAATGTTGTTAAAAGCTTCAAGTGTAGTAGTGAATTTTGTCTGCAAGATTTAAAATTCAAAAAGTAACAAAAAATGGATTTAGGGTGTAAAACACTAACCAAAAAGAGTAAACCGAAAAATCACATAAGTCGGCCCATTTAGGGTTTACTGGAATATCATGGTCGTATGTTTCTCACTCTAAATAATGTTTTTATTATGTAGATTTCTAAATGTGTTTTACATGTTTTTATTCATTAAATTTGATATTAGGGACAACAGCTTCATTTCAACACGTGTATGAAGATAATCCTTCATAGTAACCATAAGCAATTATTGGGGCATATCAATCCGGTGCAAATTGGATTTTGTATTAGCAATTTACCATTTTTATACATTTGATTTAAAGAGTGTATCAATTTTGTTATAAATTGAGATATTATTGCTATTAAAAATGATACATACAGAATCATAATACATCGATTTTTTGAATGTGATTAGTTGGCATTGCGGCTGACATTATTCAGCGATTTGTAATGCCACGTTTTTAATTTTTTGGAGGAAATTGTTTTTGTAGTGACATTTGTAGCTGAGGTGTAATAATAATGTATCCTGTAATAGTAATGTATCCTATAATTATAATACCTTAATAAAAAATTAAATAATATAAAATGAATATTTGATATTTTACTCTTTAATAAATGATTTGAGAGATCATTGATGTCAAAACAAAAATCGTTGAATTCAAAACACATATCATGGTGTTTAGCAGTAGCAGTAGCTTCCAGAACGATATTCTTCAATCAGCTCCTTTGGAAATTCAACTTTAACTGATGTAGCAAAAGAACCAAAGAGGAGGATGGTGAAGCAAATAGGCACAATTGCTCACAATATAAGATCTAAAAATATGAAACTCAATTTATTGTATCATCTTAACCAAGAGAAACAAATATAATCTTTCACAATGCCCCTAAATCTAGCTCCAACAATTATGTCTTGCACATCACCAAGTTGAGATCTTATAATACCACGTAGTTCCAAGAAACTGGGCAGAGACAATGGAACCAATCAATACCAATATCTAGGAATATATTGAAACATAGAAGAACTCATTGGCATTAGGACCAACGGTCATATATCTAAAGGCACCGAGGTCTTGGCTATTTGCTCGCTGCTTTTCGAGTAATAAAACTTGCAGCAAGATTCCATTGAGTAAAATGAAGTAACATTGGAAAGGTGTTGGATAGGAGTAAGACCACCAGCAAGATTCCCTCATTTTCTGTTTTCTTTTACCCTCCAAACAATTCCCTCAACGTTAATTGTTTATATGTTATAGATTTAAAAAAATAAAAACTACATATGTTTTAGACATAGTTGACTCTATAGTTAACTATAGAGGTTTTTTTTTTTTGACAAAAACAAACTTACTTCATTTCATTTAAAATAAGTGTCTCAATACAGGTGGGAACAAAATAAAAAAACGTGGTTACAAGCATAATTCCGTGACATCCTTGCCAGTGTGTGAGTAACACAATTGGCTTGTCTCCGAATGAAACTAACCCCATAGTTTTGAAAAGATTTAAGAGTAGATCGACATTTATCAATGATGGTACCAAATTCCGTTTGGTGTGTGGTTGTCCCCTGAACACCATCCACAACTGACTTTCAGTCCATCTCTATGGTCACTTTGCGAACACCCAACTCACCAAGCCATCTGATAGCCTCCCATAATCCCCAAGCTTCTGCCTCTTGTGGTAGCAGAGTTCCATTAAACCGTGTTGTCCGAGCTTGCACAAGTGCTCCTCGATCATCCCTTAAGCATATGCCCACCCCAAACTGTCTATGGTTGTTGAAAATGGCAGCGTCAATGTTGCATTTTAGTTCACCTGCCCCTGGTTTAACCCACCGGACCACTCTAGCCGATGCTGGGATCGTGGCCTCGTTATGTGGTCTCTCTGTCATCCCCCGCCATCTGGGAGCGATTCCCTTGCCATCCACACCGAAATCGCTGGTTGTCGTTCCTCCCCATTCCAAATATTTTCATTTCGCCGCCTCCATAAACACCAAAGCATCATAACAAAATCCACTAGTTGGTCATCATCCTGTGAGTCCAAAAGTTGGAATAGCAGCTCAGCTGTGCCTTCCACTGTCTCCACCGCAGTCTTTATGTGGTCCCAAATTCCAGCGGCCTCCCAAACTTTGAGCACCTCCCTACACCCAAAGAACACGTGCCAGTCATTCTCAGGGAATTGATCACAAAAACCACAATGTTCAGGGCAAAGAACCCCTTTGGATTGTAGTCTCTGCCTAGTTGGGAGAACACCCCTGGCCATTCTCCAAATCAGCAACTTGATTTTTTGGGGGATCTTCAGTTTCCAAATTCGCATCCAATTTCCAGGGGCTCTTAAATGCTCGTTGTTTATCAAGGACTCCATTGCATAGTAATATGCCGATTTCACCGAGTAGCACCCGTTCTTGTTCATGTTCCAGATCAGTGTATCCTCCCTCCACCTATTGGTCTCGTGGTCCATTAAGCTATAGACCGCCAGATCCTCTCCTCCTCCCACAACATGGGTGGTGACATAGGGATTATTTTTATCCCTCAGCCATGGATCCCGCCAGACATTTACACTCCTACCACTCCCCAATCGCCACCTCATGCCTCCCTTGACCACTACCTGTGAAGCAGAGATGCTAAGCCAAACATAACTTGGGTTGTGACCCAACCAGGCCCCCATAAAATAACTTGTAGGGAAACATTTAGCTTTGAAGACTCTTGTAACTATAGCATCTTAGTCAGTTGCTAGCTTCCAACCTTGCTTCCCTAGCATGGCTAAATTAAAGCCATAAAGGTGACGACAACCCATACCTTCGTACTCCTTTCTCATGGTTAGACGATCCCAAATAACCCCATGCAGGTCGCCATTGCCTCCGCTCTTTTTAGAAGGGTGGTCAATCCCTCTGCACAAATAATAGACAGGTACGGTGATAGTGGGTCACCTTGTCTAAGCCCTCTCCCTGGACTCACAGGACCAACTCCATCGCTATTCACCATGACTGCATATTGAACCGTCTCCAAACACATAGTTACCCACCCCACCCACTGCGGTGGGAAACCCATCTTCAACTGTATGTCATTAAGGTATTGCCAATCAACCCTATCATATGCCTTACTAATATCAATCTTGAGTGCCACTTCACCTTCCTTGCCTCCAACTTTGCAGTTCATATGATGGATAAGTTCTATGGCAACCAAAATGTTATCCAGTATAGACCGATTCTCCACAAATGTTGATTGCTCTTGCGAGATGCACTTCGATAATAGGGGCTTTAACATATTGGCAAGGACTTTTGAAATTATTTTGTAGAGCACATTGCATAAAGAGATAGGCCTCAGGTCTTTCATTGTTGTGGGATTGTCATTTTTTGGGGATGAGCACAATATTTGTATGATTGAGTTGCGGGGGAAAGCCACCTTGCTCAAGCAAGGCCACACTTGCATTAAAAATCTCAACACCACAAAGATCCCAAAATCTCTCATAGAAAGCTAGATTTAGGCTATCAGGCCCCGGGGCTTTGTCAGAATGCATTTGAAATAAAGGTTTCTTAAACTCTCATATAGTAAAAGAGGCCATAAGAGTAGTATTATCTTCACTAGAAAGTCGCACCTGGACGTGGTCAATTATAGGTGCCGTAGTGCTCGTCTGCTTCTTAAAAAGCGTGTCAAAATAGTTACGGGCTATATCACAAAGGCCCGCTTGTTCGTCTTCAATACTACCATCCTCACGAGTCAACTGAGAGATCAAGTTTTTCTTCTTCCTCGCACTAGCTACTACATGGAAGAATTTAGAGTTTGAGTCACTATCTCGTAGCCAAAATACCTTTGCCCGCTGCTTCCAAAACGCATCTTCTTGGGTGAGTAGAGTGCTCAACCGCTGCTGAACATCTTTGTATCTCACACCTGAAGCTTCACTACGGTCTTCTCTAAGCACTTCAAGCTCACGCCTACACGCTTCTATAGCAACACAGTAGCGTGATCTCAGTTGCTTCCCCCATGCATTCATTTCCTCTGTGCAATGGTTGAGTTTGGTCAAGATATCCCCTGTTAGCTCCTTCTCCCAGCCAGTTGTCACCACTGTGGGTAGCTCTTCTTCTTCCAACCACGCATTTTCAAACCGAAAAGCCCTATGAATCCTTCTCCTATTCTGGTCAAAAAGCCTCAGAAGGATAGGGGAGTGGTCTGACCTATCCGCCACTGCATTAAGCAGGTGGTATTAAGGGAATATGTCTAACCACTCCTGAGTGGCAAGAGCCCTATCCAACCGTTCCTCCTTTTCATCTGGCTTCCCCTTGCTTTCCACCCAAGTAAATTGGTAGACTTCCAATGGGAGATCCTGTAGATTTCTTTCAATAACCGCCTCCCTAAACCCTCAAATTCTCCAAGGTGGTGCTCCACGCTACTATGTTTGTCATCATTTGAAAGGTGGTCACTGAAGTCCCCCTTCGTGCACCAAGGGAGAAAGTTATCCCTCGCCAACGTCCTTAGAAGATCCCAAGATTCCCGACGTCTTCCACTATCCGGGTAGCCGTAGAAACCAGTAAACCTCCACCGTGGTCTTCCTAGCTGAATGACTTCTAGGTTGATGAAATTTGATGAGTAATTTATCAGATGACAGTCAAAAGGTTGTTTCCACATTAGCAAGACCTCCACTCCTCCCTATTTTGTCCACTGCAAAGGAAGCATCAAAACCCAATCTTTCTCTAATTTCTTCAATCTTATTTGCATGTACCAAAGTCTTACAAAGAAACATAACGTCAGGATGGTATGCCCAAACGAGGTCACGGAGAGTAGGAACTCCACTCGAGTTGCCCAGGCCCTGATAGTTCCAGTTGAGAAAACTCATTGTCCCTGGCAGGCCTGCTTGCCAGGTCCTGCCATTAAAAAATGTTCTCCATTTTTTGGTTGACTAGGTTCATCACCAAACTGTCCAGTATGTTGCACCCACTTGTCTCTTTTGGGTCAACGTGCATGCTACTGCCCCCCCATCATCATGCAAATCACGTCTCACCCTTTCTTTATTCGTCTCATCCCTTCTCCTTTTCTTATCCCCATCATTGATTTCCTCCTCATAAATTTCCTCTTCCATCACCTCATTATTGGCAGCTCCTGACTTTTCGGTTTAGTGAGCCAATTTAGGAAATAAGATAGAAGGATTCTTAATTAATTCTGCCATCATATATTTTCTTCTATATGGTTCCTTCTCTCTTTCCTCATTTCCTTTTCTAGTTTGTTGGTCAACCGTGTCATTAATGCCAGATTTTGCGGTGATAATTCTTTCTTGATTTGGTGCGCTCCAAGAGGGTTGCCCTTCGTCTCTCAACCATCGCCCACCACCCCCCACGGTGGGCCTTCTAGTTTCTACACGTAGCTCTGGCCCCCAAATCCACTGTCCATCATCACGTAGGGCTGAGAATAGCTTGTCGCAGGCCTCATCTGTGTGCCCAAGCAAGCCACAATAATAGTATAATGTCCCCAGGCGCTCATATTTGAAAGCAACCTCCTTTGCTTCCCCACCTTGCTTCTTGATGCACTTAACACGTTTCAGAGGCTTTCGAACATCTACCATAACTCGAATACGCATGTACTTTCTCCAGAAACTTGAGTTATTGCTGGCATCGTATTCCAAGAACTCACCAATATACTCTGCCAAGTGCTTGCCCACAACCTCTGACATAAAGTTGTTTGGCACATTGTGCACTTGTACCCAGAAAGGAACTGTATTCAACTCAACCTGTTCCGGCTTTTCCCCTTCTTGCATCGCGCCAAGTATGAGCATATGTTTGTCGAAGAACCAAGGCCCACCCTTTAGAACTTTCTGAACATCTAGGTGGTGAAAGAACTGGTACAGAAAAAATCCTGGATCTGCTTCCTTGATAGAGACTCCCCAAACTGGGTGCCATATCCCTGCCATTTTCACTACAACAAAAAAGACAATAAACAACACTTATTTTTTTGCTTAAACAGCGCTTAAAGGCGCTACATATTCAACCGCTGCTAAATGTTATTATAAAAAACAATATTTTTGAAGCGTTGCTAAAAACTAACAATAAACAGCGCTTCCTTAAGGAAGTGCTGCTTATTAATGCTGAAAACTGACAATAAACATAAAGGAAGCACTGCTTATTCCCTATAAATAAGCAGCGCTTCCTTAAGGAATGCTGTTTATTGTCAGTTTTCAGCATTAATAAGCAGTGCTTCCTAAGGAAGTGCTATTTATTCCCGCTATTTTTTTAGCCTTACATGAGCACAGAGACGTCTTTTTTTGAGACTAAACCAGAAAACACATTCAAGTCCTTGAATCTCATCCAGAAAATTCACAGAAACACCAGATTCAAAAGAGAGAGACGAATATATATCTTTGCTTAACAATCGTTGCTTACAAGAATAAAACACAGAAACACCAGATTTTTCTTTGAATACAGATCCAAGAATAATAAAAATTGAATACAGGTCCAAGAAAAAACCTAAGCTACGTCGTTTCCTTCTTCAAACGCTCTACCCCTTTCCAGATTCCCGAGTGCTCGCTCGTTCTTTCTCGTTCCAAATCGCCTCTGACTTGCATCCTTTTGGCTTTCTCGTTCCAGATCTTGTAAGGAAAAGGATGATATTTGAAGTTAGGGTTTGGAGAAAAATTAGGGAAATCAACAGAAACATGAAAAACGTCAACTCACCATGTGAAATAGAAGGCGACAGTGGTGGTGCTCCGAAATTGAGCTGCAAAGAAAAGAACCTCCTCTTCTTCTTGTTGGTGAAAAGACCCACAGATCAATAGATCCGGTGCGACACGAGCCAAACCAAATCCACAGATCACAACCTAGGTCAGATCCACTGCAATATCAAACCAGATCGAACCAGATCCACCGCAATACCGCACCTCCTCTTCTTCTTGTTGTCGCTACTGGAACAGGACGGTGAAGGTGAGAAACGAGAGAGCGAGAGAGAGATGTGAAACGCGCGAGAAAGATGTGTCGCAGTGAGCTGTGTTCAGGGGACAAATGCGAGCTGTGTCCGGAGTCTAATGATGAGGAAGAGGAGGAGGAGGATGAGAAAGAAGAGGATGACCCTGGGAGCAGAGAGATTAATGGAGAAGAGGATCGACCCTTTGGGATGGACACAGCGAAGGGACAGAGCGCTAGGGTCGCAATGGAGAGAAAGAAGTGGGAGGGACAGAGCGCTGCGAATAGAGCTATTAATATTAATTCGCTGAATTTGTTTATTGACAATAAGCAACGCTTCATAGAGGAAGTGTTGTTTATTGTTAAGACCAAAATCAGCGCTTCATATAGGAAGCGATGTTTATTCTTTTAGTACAACTTTAAACAACGCTTCTTCACTTAAGCGCTATTTATTATTGTTAGACCAAAGTTAGCGATTTTCTCTATTAATCGTTGTTTATTGTTTTAGTACAACTTTAAACATCACTTCCCCATTTAAGCGCTGTTTTTTTTCTCTATATCTTAAGCAGCGTTTTGTGTTCTGAAGCGCTGTTTATTAGCTAAAGTAGCATTTTTTTTTGTAAGCGTTGCTTAAAGTGGCGTTATCTTTTACATATTCTGTTGTAGTGTTTCTCCTTCATCATGTGGACCCTAATTGGCCTATCTGTTAAGAACCTTCCAACAAGGCAGAGGGATGGATTGGCCTCCATCTCCTGAACTTACTCTATTGCGAACTCCAAGTCTCCATTGTCGTCCTCCAACGTTAAGTTCTCCATGTGCGCGGCCGAAGAAAAGCGAGAGCGATTAGGGTTAGTCACTGTTTGATAGAGAAAAGTATGTCTCACTGGCAGAGAGAGAAACTCATCTCACAGGGAGAGAAAAAAATCAGTTAACTATAGAGTTTTCAAGGGACTTTTTATCACACCATAAAATAAATAAATAAATAATAACTATAGATGTTACAGAATTGAATATTATTCTTCCAAATAAACACCAAAAATAGTCAAATACTGAGAATTCAGTTACATCAAAAGTTCAACTGTATCTAGAGAATTTAACTTTTGAAACTCAATTATATTTAGAGAATGTTATCTTGTTACTTTAGTATCCATGAAAACTTTTATGCAACCTAGCCCCCATTTTATCAAGAAGAGCCAATGTGATATAAAAGTATGACTATAATAAGAGATTTGAAAAAAATCAAAAAACTGAATGCAGCCAAATAAAATGTCTGCACAAATTGGTTCCTTTAAGAGGAATATTTACCAATTTCTCCATAGTCTCCTGTTGCGATTGCCATTGCCATAAAAAGTGTAAACGATGCGATGAAGATAATATGATAGAAGGAGATGAACTGGATACTGCATATCTACACATGTATAAATGAACATGTTAACTATAATAATGTTGTAAAAATTAATGAGATGACTACCGTAACCATTATCATAAATTGATCCTTCCAAAGAATGGAACACTTTAACGCCAATGAGCAACTTTCTGGGTTGCTACACTGATAAAACACCTTTCAATTGCTACACTGATAACTTTCTGGGTTGCTCAGATTAATAGAGTACTGATATGCATATGTTTTACCAGTATTCCTAAGTTTGTTCTCTATTAACCTTTTTGAATAAATCAACATGATTGATAAAAAAAATGAATATAAGACAGAAATATATCATCATAGATTTTAATAATAACATTTGCTACATGGCTCTTTTATAAAATGTACAATCATAAATGGCAACGATCTTAAAGAGTTAATAATAGTAGACAAAGATGAAAGAAATAAAGTCATAAGAATCAACCTTCTAATTCAAAGGTTTGAACTACATAGAAACATAGAAACAACCTTGTATATTTACTTATAAGATATGAGACTACCATACATAGTAACAAAATGGTAGAAAGGTAAGGAAGAAGTTAGAGAGGAAGAGAGAAAGAGAAAGGGGAATTACACAGAACAATCTCTAGTTCAGAAATTTGTCACCACAAACAATTTGAATTTTGATCAAATAGATTTTAATTTTGAATTGAAGGCGATATGATTCATGGTAAGGCTATTGTGTCTAATTAATGCTGATTTTTTCCTCCTTTTTCTATAAAATATGCTGATTTTTTATTTTACAAAATCGAATTAATGCTGAACGGTAATTGTTATAATTATATTTTAATATTCAAATTAATCATTATTATGTTGATTCTTTTTTCTTAAGCCTATTTTTTTAATTCGTTTGTCAGTTTCTTTATTTTTTTCGATTACTTTTATTAACAAATCAATCATTAACACTGATTTGAAATTTTACACCATTTATTATGTTTTTCCTTGATATTTTTACTTAATCGGTTACCTTATTTTTAATTTTAATTAATTGTACACTGATGTTATATTATTTTGCAAATCAAATTTCAAATATTATTTCGTATTAAATGACATATAATGGTGGGCATTTGACTTCCTTTCATAGAGAGGGACCACATGTCACCATATTTTCCATATTTATATTTTGTTCAAAATCATTGTGATTAAGACACATTAGATTATTAAAATTTTCTTAATTAATTACGTTAAATTAATTAAATTTACTAATTTAATGTTAAAAAACTAGTATGTAACCCGTGCCATGTAAGAGAACATTTTTTATAAATGGGCTTTAGCTTCGATATTGGTTTAAACAGTTGTTTATACTAAATTTTATGGAAATAATATTAAATCTTAGTGGTGTTATAAAGAACCTAACATAAGATACATAAACAAATTAATATTAATTTAGTTGCATATGAAACAAACAATTTGATGGTGAATAGAAAGAAATTGAAATGAATTACATAATTTTCATACTTATCAAAATTGACAAAAATAAAATAATAGCAATATGTAATTTATGAGTTAATACTAGGGGTGACAAAGTGATCAATTTATCCATCATCCATTCAATCAATCTATAAAGAAATCTATCAAATTCATCGATTACAAACAAAAAAACTAAATGGATTGGATCCAATCCATCCATTTAATATAATAAATGTTAGTCATCCATTCACTATTTTTCTAAATCTATTGGATTAGAGGTGACAAATGGATGGAATGGATAATTTCTTTAATTAATCATAAAAAAATATTTTTAATCATAGGAAATATTTTCAATACAAAAATTATTTTAAATTATAAAAAAATATTTTAATCAAAAATAAATTTAATCATCAAAAAATATTTTTATTAAAAAAAATTTTCTCTCTCTAATCTTTCCCTCTCTCCTCTCATCTCTCTCTCTCCTCCCTCCCCTCTCTCTCATCTCCCCTCTCTCTCCCCTTTCTCCTCTCTCACTCCTCTCTCATCTCTCTCTCCCCTTTCTCCCTCTCTCTCCCTCTCTCCTCTCTTTCTCCCCGTCTCTCTTCTCTCTCCCTCTCTCTCATAACAATAGAGTAATAGTTGGGGAAAGTTAGAGATGAGAAAACATCTATATGTCAACTGTTCTTATTTGTTAATTAGATTTGGGTGTTCGGTTCACCTGGAGAGAATGGATCTTGTGTTTATCAGTTATGCAATGCTTTTTTCAAGTTTATCAGTTAAGCAAGGCTTCCTGTCTAGTTTGTGGGTGCTGCTGCTTAACGGATCTGCTGCAGGATTCTACTGCGTTGGGGTGTTGGAATTGATCTTTAGAGGCTAGTGTTTTTTTTTAGTTGGTTTGATAAGCTTCTGGCGTTTTTTTGTATCAATTCAGTGACATTTCTTTTGTACATGAGCACTCTTTTGCTTCTCTGGCATCTCTTGTGCCATTGAAGCTCACTCCTTTTGTTTAATAAAATTTTGGCCTTTTCAAAAAAAAAAAAATCAGTTTCAGCTTCTGTTCCGTTTTTTATCAAACGAGTGATGCTTGGTGTGGAGGTTTTGAATTGGTACCCAAATCGAAAGCCGTCAGAGGAAATTAAGAGTACAACGGGGCGTTTGAGTTTTATGAGAGGACGAGCAGGGGTGGTGAGAGAAGGAGGTGATGATGAAGATGAAGAAGAAGAAGAAGAAGAAGAAGAAGAATTAAAGAAGAGAAAGGCAAAGGCGAAGTGGCTCAGGAACAAGAGAGAAAAACTCTCTAACTCAAAATACTCAATTTCTCATAAACTTCAAGATGCCAATACATGAGGTTCTTGCTTCTATTTATAGCATTTCTATGAGCCAAATCTTAGCTAGATACAGACTGTAATCTACTGGAATACAATGGGTAATCAAAACAAGTTGTAAAGAAAAATCAATGGAAATGTAAATAGTCAAAAATAGTGGCTCTCCACTTGCATGGTTGGTGAAGGTGCATGCATGTGCTCAAGTGGAAGCTTCTGATTCATACTCCCCGGGTTGGAGAGAACTCGCCCTCGAGTTTAATTCTGCTTCATCATCTAAATATGGTGAAATGTCAGCGACGTTGAAAGTTGCAGAAGACACCATATGTTCTGGCGCTCTACCTTGTAAGCATTGTCATTGATTTTTACGCACAATTTTGAATGGTCCATCACTCTGGGGACAACTTAGCATTTGGTTGATTTGGAAATCGTTCCTTTCGTAGATGTATCCAAACCAAATCTCCAACTTTAAAAATTTGTCGCTTCCTATGTTTGTCACGTTGAGCTTTATACCTTGAATTCTGCTTTCGAATCCGCTCTCAAACGTGTTCATGCAGCTTCTTGATCTCCTTGGCTCTACTTTCTGCATCTGAACTATATTGTTGCTTATCAGCCGAGGGAGTCAAGTCAAGCGGACTTAGCGGACGGGTTCCGTATACTACTTCAAAAGGGCATTTTCCAGTGGCTTGATTAGTCGAATTGTTGTAAGCAAATTCAACTTGTGCAAGAATAAGATCCCACTGCTTCAGATTTTTACCGACAAAGCTTCGAAGTAGATTTCCCAAAAGTCTGTTGATAGATTCTGTTTGCCCATCAGTCTGGGGATGACTGGCACTATGGAATTGAAGCTTAGTACCCATCTTCTTCCACAAGGTTCTCCAAAAGTGGCTTAAGAATTTCACATCTCTGTCGGAAGTGATGGTTTTTGGAATTCCATGTAGACGAACAATTTCTTTGAAATACAGATCGGCAACTTGAACAACATCGTTGGTCTTCTGGCAAGGAATGAAATGGGCCATCTTTGAAAATCTGTCTACCACTACCATTATGGAATCCTTCTGACGCTGAGTTCGTGGTAGTCCTAAGACAAAATCCATGCTAACATCTTCCCAGGGTGATTCTGGAACTGGAAGTGGCATATACAATCCGGTGTTTTGGCTTTTAGACTTAGCCAAGTGACAGATTCTGCATCTTTGAATATGCCGATTTATATCTCTTTCCAGTCTTGGCCAATAAAAATTCTCCTTTACTAAGGCCACAGTTTTATCTCGGCCAAAATGACCTGCTAATCCTCCATCATGTGTTTCCCAAATAATAGCTTCTCGTAGCGAGCATTGAGGAATACACAAGGTCTTTCCTTTGAATAAAAATCCCTCATGCCGGCATTCCAAATTTTCTGGAGGTCAGGATCATCCGGATACAACTCTTTAATTGTTTCAAAGCCAACTACTTTTGTTTGTAGGGTGGAAAGTAGAGTATGACGCCTACTGAGGGCATCTGCTACAATATTTTGAACTCCAGCCTTATGCTTGATCAGAAAGGGAAAAGGCTGTAAATACTCACTCCAAGCAGCATGTCTGCGACTAATCTTCTGTTGAGAGTTCAAATGCTTTAAGGCTTCATGACCAGAATAAAGAATGAATTCCTTATTCAACAAGTAGTGGCTCCAATGTTGCAAAGCACGAACAATTGCATAGAACTCTTTATCATATGTAGAATATCGGAGTTTAGCATTGTTGAGCTTCTCACTGAAGAAGGCTATGGGATGACCTTCTTGATTTAGAACAACACCAATTCCAGTGTTGGAAGCGTCACAGCTAACTTCGAACACTTGATCAAAATTGGGAAGGCCTATCTTTGGTGCTTCAGTCAAACACCTTTTTAGTTCATCAAAACTTTTCTGTGCGGCCTCAGTCCATTGAAACTTGTCTCCTTTAATGCAGTCTGTGAGTGGGGCAGCAACTGAGCTAAAGTTCTTGATGAACCTTCTGTAAAAGGAGGCTAATCCATGGAAACTTCTCATATCATGGATTGATTTTGGAATGGGCCAACTGTTGATTGCTTCTATCTTTTCTGGGTCGACTCGTATGCCTTCGGATGTGATAATATAACCAAGAAAAGTAACTTCATTGGTTAAGAAAGAACATTTCTTTAAGTTGGCATAGAGTTTATGCTCACGGAGAGTCTGCAGCACTTGTTGAAGGTGCTCTAAATGTTCTTCTTTGTCCTTGCTGAAGATTAGAATATCATCAAAATAGACGACAACAAATTTACCAATAAAAGGTCGAAGGACTTGGTTCATCAGATGCATAAATGTACTTGGGGCATTGGACAACCCAAAAGGCATAACAGTCCATTCATAAAGGCCATCTCTGGTTTTGAAGGCGATCTTCCATTCATCTCCTGCCTTAGCACGATCGATGGTATCCACTACGAAGATCAATCTTTAAAAAGATAGTGGCACCATGTAACTGATCTAATAAATCATCAAGTCTGGGTATGGGAAACCGATACTTGATGGTAATCTTGTTGACAGCTCGACTATCAACACACATTCTCCAGCTTCCATCTTTCTTGGGCACTAGGATGGCAGGAACCACACACGGACTAATGCTTTCCTGTATCAATCCTTTCTTCAATAATCCTTCAACTTGGCACTGGATCTCAGCATGCTCCTGAGGACTCATTCTGTAGGCTGGTCTGTTCGGAATGACTGCTCCAGGAATAAAGTCAATAGCGTGCTGGATATCTCGCATTGGTGGTAGTCCAGGTGGAATTTCTTCTGGAACAACATCTGGAAATTCTGCAAGTAGCTTCTTAATTTCTACTGGAATAATTGTCTCCTCATTTGACTCGAACAGTAGAATAAAACTCATGGTCTGAATTTCCTCTGCAGCTTCTTTAAGTTGTTCCTTTGTGATTAAGGACACCAATGGCTTGACTTCTTTTTTGCCTTTATCAAGCTCACTCGGTGGTAAGGGAGTTAGCTTGACCTTTACTCCATCTTTGACAAAGGAGTAGGTGTTGGAATAACCATCATATAATGCATGACGATCATATTGCCATGGTCTTCCAAGGAGAAGATGACAAGCATCCATAGGTACAACATCACACCAAACCTGATCCTTGTACTTCTGGCCAATGGAAAAGGTCACAAGGCATCGCTTGTCAACCTTCACTTCACTTCCTTTGCTGAGCCAATGCAACTTGTAAGGGTGTGGATGCGCCTGGGTAGGAAGTTCCAATTTCTCCACCATGTAGTTGGAAACTACATTTTCACAACTTCCATTGTCTATAATAACATCACAAACTTTTCCAACAGAAGTGCAACGAGTGTGGAAAATATTGTGCCTTAACCAAGGTTCTTCTTTTACTGATATTGTATGCAAGCTTCGTCTGATCACTAAAGATTCACCATGGTCAGCAATAGTGAGTTCTTCATCATATACTGGCTCGAACTCCTCTTCTCCTTCAGGTCCTTCTGGAACCTCTTCTTGTTCTGATACTTCATAAGCTTCTCCTTTGATGATGGCAATGGTTCTCCGTGTTGGGCAATTGGAGGCTATATGACCAAAACCTTGGCACTTGAAACATTTGATGGCCTTGGTTTTGTTTTCGGTTGTGATGGGTTTGGATGGAGGCTTACTCGATGAGCTGGGTTGATCTGTGGGTGTTTTGCGGGGGTAAGGAGGATTATTAGCGGAGGAGAAGTTTCTGTAGCTAGACTTTCTGGGTAACTGCTTCTCCACTTTTGTAGCAAGGCTAATAACATCTTCTAATGTCCAATATTGTTGAAGTTCAATAGGGTTGGCAATATCAGGGTTTAGTCCTCCAAGGAAACGGGCAATTGTCTGCTCCTCTCTCTCTTGAACATCACATTGCATCATCAACTTCTCAAATTCTTTGGCATACTCTTCAACCGACAAATTCTTTTGACGAAGATTTTGTAGTTGAATGAAAGTTTGTTGATAATATTGAGGAGGTAAGAACTTTCTGGATAGTTCTCGCCGCATTTTCTCCCATGTTCTGATCCTACTCTTCCCTTCTCGCTCGCCTTTTTTAAGATTTTCCCACCAAGTGGAAGCATGTTTCTTTAGCTTCACAAAGAATAATTTTTACCTTCTTTTCTTCAGGAATCTCCTTGTATTCAACACCCTTTCAACAGAAGCCAATCAATAAATTCTTCTCGTCAAGTCTTCCTCAAAATCTGGAATGTCTACTTTGATGTCATCACGCCTGACTGGTTGTCTCTGGGATCGCCTGGTTCTGGGTGATGAGGAATCATCAAGTACTTTGATTCATCGCTCAATGCCTTCGTTCATTCAACTGAGCTTGTTGGGCCTGTACGGTGTTTTGTAATTCCTCTATTTGTCTCCGCATGTCTTCCATAGTAAGGTCATGCACTGGTTGTCTTCTAGGAGGCATTTTGGATGTAGGAGAAAATTTGAAATCTTAGGGTTCTGGATTAGAGATTGTAGTTTTATAATTAGAACACCAAGGAAGTTCCCAAGAAAGAGAGGTGTCACTAATCGTACTTAATAACCTTGTCTTTCCTTAGCCAGACCTTTCTTGAAATGCACCTTTTATAATTCCACAATTTCTTTTCCAATAACAAAGAACAATTTGGTACTTTGTGTGGGGAAAAATATAAAGAGGGTAATTTTACAATTATATAGGGGTCAAATTGCAATTTACAAAAGGTTAGGGGTCAAAATACAATTTTTGAAAGTTTAGGGGTCAAGTTACAATTATACAAAAGTTTAGGGGTCAAATAGCAATTTTTAAAAGTTCAGGGGTCAAATAGCAATTATACAAAAGTTCAGGGGTAAAACTGTAAATACAGAAAAGTATAGGGGCTTATCTGTAATTTCAGTAACTTTGGACAGCGAGGCAGTTGACTGGTCAACGTGACGCGTGGCGATTTCTGGTTGGTTGGTAGAATGACGTGGCTGGTGAGGTGGCTGTTGAGTCAAAGGTAGACTTTGACTGGTGATGTGGCTCCCTTGACACGTGGCGCGAAGAGAGTGGCTGAAGGTGACACGTGTCTGTGACGTGGCACGCTGACGTGGTCGTCTTCAACCTCAGATTTTCCGGCGACGGTCTGCAACTCCGGCACGGTGGTTCTGAAATTCCGGCACGGTGGTTCTGCAACACCGGCAGCGGCGGAACAGTTTCCGGCGAACTTTCCGGCGACGCTCGTGACGGCGCGTGGAGGCTCCGTTGGCCGCGAAACTTTGGTTCCCAAGGTTTTTGGCCCTTCCGGACGCGATGGCGGCGTTAGTTTTGCGAAGAAATGGCCGCAAAGTGGAGTTTCTGGGCGGACAACTCTCTTGCTCACCTAAAACACTTAACTTTCCGTTGATTTTCTCACTCAAACTCAACTCCGGGATCTAAGAACTTGCTCTGATGCCAAAATGGCTCAGGAACAAGAGAGAAAAACTCTCTAACTCAAAATACTCAATTTCTCATAAACTTCATGATGTCAATACATGAGGTTCTTGCTCCTATTTATAGCATTTCTATGAGCCAAATCTTAGCTAGATACAGTCAGAATCTCTTTGGAATACAATGGGTAATCAAAACAAGTTGTAAAGAAAAATCAATGGAAATGTAAATAGTCAAAAATAGTGGCTCTCCACTTGCATGGTTGGTGAAGGTGCATGCATGTGCTCAAGTGGAAGCTTCTGATTCACGAAGGATACTAAGAGTGAAATGATGGTGGTGAGAATGAGAAAGAGGAAGCGGGGTTTGTTGGGGGAAGAAGAAGAAGAAGGGGGAGAAGGACACGTGTCAGTGTTGAAAGAGAGAAGAGCTATTGAGGAAGGTGAGTCACGTTCTTCTTGATCTTGAGTTGGTATTGCTGTGGGTTTTGTTGAAGTTAATGCAGACAAAGGATTGGAACTCATGTCGTTAAGGGAAGGGAGAAGTTTTGGCAACACTGATTAGAGTCTTTTTTGGTGTCTATTTTTGTTTTTTTTGGTATGTGTAATGTTGTTGTTGCTGCTTCTTGTTCTTCCGAGGTTGATTATTATTATTATTATATATTATTATTATTATTATTATTATTATGCTAAGATATAGTTAGGAGCAACACATTATTCTTTCGTAAAAAAAGGAACACATTATTCAATTGCAAATTTTGAAAATTCGAGCTTGTAATTAATTTTCTTGATGGGCCTAATATCGACCACCGACACGGGAGAGCAGTGAGTGATAATGGGAAACGTGATTGAGGGGGGAGAGAGAGGGGAGATAAAGAGGGAGAGAGAGGGGAGAGAGGGGGGAGATAAAGAGGGAGAAAGGAGGGGGGGGAGAGAGAGGAGAGAGGGGAGTAAAATATTTTTTTATGATTAAAAATATTTTTTTGTAAATAAAATATATTTTATGATTAAAAATATTTTTTTATGATTAAAAATATTTTTTTGTAATTAAAATATATTTATGATTAAAAATATTTTTTTGTTATTAAAAATATTTTTTGTGGATGGATTGGATATTCATCCATAAAAAATTTGTTAACGGATAGATTGGATGATTTTTTTTAAATAGATGATAAATGGATTGGATTTTCCTGATGAAATTTTAGTGGATGATAAATGGATAAATGGATTTTTCCAATCCATCAATTAGGATCCATAAGGAAATTCATTCAATCCATCCATTTTGCCACCCCTAGTTAATACTACATTATACATTCATCGATAACATTTTAAAAAATTGATAGTATGAAATTGTATAATCTTTTAAATATATATATATATATATATATATATAAATTAATTAATTAATTAATGTATTTGGAATATATACTTAAGTAACATTATACATTCATTGATAACAATTTAAAAAATTGACAGTATGAAATTGTATAATCTTTTGAATATATATATATATATATTAATTAATGTATTTGGAATAAATACTTAAGTAAAATTTTAATGTATAAATGACAAAAATATATGAAATATATATTATTGAAAAGTAGCAAATTTTGATATTATGATATGACACACGTTAAAAAATCCGAAGGATTAAAAAAATATAAGAAAATTTTGATATTATGATATATTATGCGTTAATAAAAATATTTATTTTTTGTGGAAAATAAATTATTGTATTGGACAGAGATTGTTAATTGTTTTTTAGTATCAATATTTTGCAAACTATGCTCCGTTTAAATTTTTTGTGTTTGTCGTGGGTGGTCTATGTACTTTGAAAAGTTAGTTAGCCATTTACGCTTTGTTTAAGATGTTTCGGTCGGTACTTATTTTGCTTGGTTTAGAATTCGATGGTTTAACTTTGTTTTGTGTCAAACTTTGTTTATTGGCTTGAGCATAACTCGTACTCTTATTTTTTTTATCTATTATCAATGAAATTTTGGCTTCTCAAAAAAAATTGCCCGTATTTATAAAAAAAAATACCTAATACAATAGGTGAGAAAATTATTATTATTATTATTATTATTATTTACCTAAAATATTAATATTTTAAATTTACATTGGAAGATAAAAACAAACAAAAGTTTTTAATTTTTTTTGGTCATGTAGTCAGAACTAAATTAATTAGGAACAATAAATTTTAAATATATTACATAAAATAAAATTATTAATAATTTAATAAATTAGTCAGGTGAAAAGATAATAAGAAAAAAAAAGAACAATAACTCTTATAAAAGCCATTAAGATTTTAGATTTTAAACTTGCATGAAGAATATCTATTCCCATGAATTAACTAAAATTTAACACTAACTGAGAATTTCCTCATTACATTCATGGAAAATTTTATTCTTGCGTGTAATTTTTTACATATAATTTCTATTGATCAATTTACATATAGATATTAATATTTTTTCATGTAAAGTGTTGTGTTGAATATAATTTCACCCTATATGTTTTGTTATTAAATGTTCATCCATGTGTTTTATATTTTACATAATATACTGTTTGCGTGGAAAAATCAGCCGAGGGATTCGGCTAACGTCCAGCCGACAAATTGATTCCTGTTTAAGCGATTACACCGAGAACGGAACTCTGATTCTCGATTATGGGTTCCCCAACTGCTCCAGAAAGCGTTGAGTGTGGTGAATCTACGCTATGCTAAGGCTAAGACTAAGATACATGGAATCGGCTAAGATAAATACTGTAAAAAGCTGATAAATTGCAAAAGAAATAGTTGTTTGATTGATTCGGTGTGTTTTACATTTCTCAGCGAAGGTATATATATACAAAAGAAAAAATAAAAATGTAATCGCTTCTATCGGCCAATATGCGTCCTGTACGTTCATGGCTGACAACGAGCGGTCGTGGGTGTCCCTCAATTGTTTCCTTATGCGTATCGTGGGTTAACCGCTCTCCCATCGGCTGGGCAAACGATTTATCACGTGCTAAATCCGTTGAAGATCTTCAAGGGCTAGTTTTAGTCATTTTGGCGCCAAAATCCATGACTTTTCATACTTAACCCTTGGTCGAGCTTCAAAGCTCTATATTAATCAACCATAGCTCAGCCGATGAGACCATAATAATCGGATATTTCCTTTATCCACATCGGCTAAACTATTTAATAATCGGTGACCTTACCATGCTCCCTGACCTTCTACCATTTTCCTTTCTAACCTCGGTTCAATGGGACCATTTTTCGGCTACCAATCTGATCGCCTTATCCCACGCATCGACTATTACTTACATCGGTGGTCGATATTTTCTGGTGATAACAATTGCCCCCTACATCATTTCAATTTGTAAATCGGATTGATGTATCGGATAAGATTCGAAGTCTCTGCAAACGTCAATCGTTAGTCACTTTATATGCATTTAATGTCACCCATTATGACTGAATGCTACTTTTCCCACACCCGGCGATCAGCACGCTATCCGATAATATCTCAACAACTTTTATCGTTGTCCGTGCGCATGATTCCCTCTTTAAATAGCTAGCTCCTTTATTGTTCTAGTACGCTTTGCCAAACCGTGGGGTAGTATTTCTTCAGATACTTGCCATTTATGCTTCTGTTCATTTCTTCGCCTTGCATGTTAACTAGCCGATACGCGTTTCTTGCGAACACTTGACTAACTGTGAATGGACCTTCCCAATTTGGTGACCACTTACCGAATCTAGGGTCCTTGACTCCTATTGGTAAAATAGTTTTCCAAACTAGGTCACCCTCAACAAACTTCTTCAACTTAACATGTTTGTTGTAGGCACCGGCCATTTTGCGCTTGCTTGTCTCAATTCTTTCTAAAGCCATTAACCGATCTTCATCCAACTGATCCAGCTCCATAAGCATGGCTTGCTGATACTCTTCTAGGCTTTAGGAATTCTGTTTCGCCACTCTTAGAGAAGTGACATTGATTTCCAAAGGCAAAACCGCATCTTGGCCGTAAGTCAGCCGATATGGAGTTGTGCCAGTGGCCGTAGATTTGGAATTCCTTATGGCCCATAAGGCCTCATCCAGAGTTAAATGCCATTTTCTGGACTTGTTTTTCAAATTCTTTTTTATCAGGTCCACGATAATCTTGTTGGTTGCCTCGGCTTGCCCATTGGCCTGTGCATAATATGGGGATGAATGTATCAATTTAATCCCAAATTGCTGAGCAAAGGCAAACACCTTATCTCCAGTGAACATAGTTCCTTGATCCATGGTAATGGTCTCTGGAATCCCAAACCTGTATATGATCTGGTGTTGAATGAATCGGATAACGTCATCTTGCTGTACCTTGACCATCGGCTGAGCCTCCACCCACTTAGTGAAATAATCGGTTGCCACAATAATGAAATTGTGTCCTTTGGAAGATGGTGGATGGATTTTGCCGATCAAATCCATGGCCCAGCCTCTGAATGGCCAAGGTTTCACCACTGGATGCATCAATTCAGCTAGTACCCTTTGAATGGGACCATGCAACTGGCATTCTTCGCATCCTTTGGCGTACTGAAAGCAATCGGCTGTGATGGTAGGCCAATAATAGCCATGGCGATAAATCAACCATTTCATAACAGGCCCAGCCCTATGCGAGCCGCATATGCCTTCGTGAACTTCACCCATAACCTTTAAGGCTTCATTTTTATCTATGCACTTCAACAATACCCCATTCATGCTTCTCTTATACAATTCATCATCAAGAAGCACATACCTTAGAGCTCGTCTCCTAATTTTGGGGTTAGTGCACTTAGAAGGATCTTGTAAGTACTCGATCAACTCGTTCCTCCATGAATCGACTTGGTCTGCGACCATTACCTCGGCTGGTAATTCGTCGTACTCTAAAGTCAGCAACGAGTTCCTATATCCGGAGGCCTCTTGGGCCAGATCGTTCGCCTCTATATTAGCCCCTCTAGGAATGTATGACACCAACAGATTTGGGTTGTTGCACCCATATTCTTTGGTTAGTTGTCTGACCACCAATTGGGAGTCGCCCTTTACATGAATGTACTCAGCGCCCATCATGGCTAACAGCTTTAACCCTATGATCATGGCATCGTACTCGGCCTGGTTGTTAGTTAAATCTGAGTTTAGCCGATACGCAAACCTCCACATCTTCCCATCTGGGTTGGTAATTGTCACTCCCGCCCCAACTCCTTTCTGGGTTTTGGACCCATCAAAAGTTAGGACCCAAGGCAATAGGTTTATGCAAGTAATTGGGGGTACCCAAGGGTCATCCACTTCCACGCAGGGATGTTCTGCCAAGAAATCGGCTAATGCCTGACCCTTGACAGCCCTTAATGGGACGTATTTCAATGCGAAGGCAGTGAGCTTAATGGCCCACTTCATCAAGCGACCTTGTAAGACAGGCCTATTAAGCAAGTACCTAACAATGTCAATTTTGCATAAAACTAATATTTCATGTGGCATTAAATAATACTCAAGTTTTGTACAAGCGTAGAACAAAGACAGGCACAACTTCTCCAATGGAGTATATCTGGTTTCAGCATCATTGAGACTTCGGCTGAGGTAGTACACCGCTCTTTCAGTTCCATCTTCAGCATCCTGTGCTAACAGGCAGCCGATAGACTCTTCAGCAGCTGCAATGTAAAGTTTCAAAGGCTTCCCTGGCATGGGGGGCACTAAAACTGGTGGACTAGCTAAAGCCTTCTTTATTTGTCCAAAGGCCTCTTGCTGTTCAAAACCCCACACCATCTCCTCAGCGTTCTTGAGCTTCAGCAAAGGGGAAAAAGCCTTCATCTTACCAGCCGAATTAGCTATGAATCTTCTCAAAAAGTTGATTTTGCCCAGCAGGCTCTGTAACTCCTTTTTGTTCCTGGGTGGTCTAGCCTCCATCACTGCCTTAGCTTTGTTTTGGTCTATTTCAATGCCTTTTTGATGCACCAAGAAACCAAGGAAGTTGCCAGCCGATACACCAAACATGCACTTTGCAGGATTCATCTTCAAGTTATGGATCCTCATCCGCTGCAAAGCCTGTTCCAAATCGGCTAAGTGGGCTTTGAAGTCTTTGGATTTTACCACCACATCGTCTATGTATACTTCCATAGTCTTGCCGATTAGATCATGGAAGATAGCGTTCATTGCTCTCTGGTAGGTGGCCCCAGCATTCTTCAAGCCGAATGGCATCACCAACCATTCATAAATTCCCAATGCCCCTGGGCACCTGAATGCAGTCTTGTGAGTGTCCTCCTCAGCTACAAGTATTTGATTATAACCCGAGCAATTGGCCCACGAAGGTTAAAATACCATGTGTGGCGGTGCATCGACTAACATGTTCGCCAGGCATCACATATTCTTCCTTTGGAGTGGCTAAATTCAAGTCTCTATAATCAATGCAAACTCGAATCTTGCCATTCTTCTTCTTGACAGGTACTATGTTGGCTAACCACTCTACGTACTTGGTCGTTACGATGAACCCAAAGATTGAGCAAACGCTCGATTTCCGCTTTGATTTGTGGTATCAGCTGAGGATGGTATCTTCTAGGTGGATGTTTATGTGGTTTGAATCCCTCCTTGATCGGTAGCCTATGCTCCACCAATTCTCGTGCTAGCCCAGGCATCTCATGATAATCCCATGCAAAGCAGTCTTTGTATTTTTTCAGCAGGGCTACCACCTCTTTCTTATCCTCTTCCCCCAGCAATCCGCTGATTCGCGTTAGCCGAGGCTCTTCTGGAGTTCCTAAATTGAGGTCCTCCAAGGGGTCTTGTGATTCAAAGGTTGGCAAAGTCCTCCGAATAGGTGATTCAAACTCCATCGGCAACTCCGTGATCTCGTCTGCCGATGCGAGGCCATCGCCTTGTTGTTTGTCTATCAGCAAGGACTCAGCTACGTGAGATTCAATCCTGAAAGCCTCTAGCCGGTCCCATAAGTCCTGCACCACCTGGGTGTCTTTAAACATATCAAACCTCTGTGGCTAGCCGTGGTTCGGCTAATTGCTCGATTTTGAACCCCAGGGGTGTCAAGTTACAAGATTCCCAGGATCCTTCTTCGTATTCCTCAGTAACAACTATGGGAGCCACAGAGGGGGAGTAGAACAAAGCTTCTAGATTTTGTACCTCAGCTGGGAATGGATTGTCATCGGCTGGGACTATTTCAATTTTATCCCCTTCCCAAAAAATGAGCTTCTGATGCATGGTGGAAGGTAAGCATTGGCTGGTGTGGATCCAATCTCTCCCTAGCAGGACTGCATAAGATGGTTTACCATCAATCACGAAGAAAGCTGACTTGATGCTTTTGGGGCCAACTGTAATCTTGGCTATCAGGATTCCTAAGGCAGACGAAGCCTCTCCCATGAAGCTAGCCATTTTCATGTTAGTTGGGATCAGGTCTTCTTCAGACTTGTTCAGACTCCTCAAGGTGGCCACCGCATCACGCTTTATCTTGCCCCATTATCAACGAACACTGACCAAGGCCTTGCCATTGATGTGGGCTCTCACGTCACAGGGCTTCAGTGCTTCACCATGTCTTCGGTTGGCCTACCAAATACGATGCTCAAAGCATCTTTTGTCGTGTCATCGGCTAAAGTTGCCCATTCTCGCTTCTTCCACAAATACGTCTCCTTCTAAGTGTTCGATCCGGGAGTAACCAAATTTCATATCTCACTTGGGATCAGGCTGACGACCTCGATGGCGGCCATCAATCCGGCTTCACTCTCATCTGAGAGATAATCCAAAATTGAATCTTCTTGGTAACCAGACTCTAAGTTCGGCTCGTCATTATCATTCATGCAGTTTGTGTATGTGTGAATGTGCCCTTCCTCTTTACCAGGTTCCCCTTTTCCTTCTTCAGGTTGCCTTATGTCTACCTCGGCAACCGGGATTGTCACTGGGGCTTCCTTGGTTTGATCAGTTTCAACTTTGTCGTGCTCCAAACCGCAAGGTCCAAAAGCCTGTCAATGGCTTCGCCACTTTAGCTTCGGGATCTCCTTCTTATCGATCGCCTTGGCATCGGCTATCAACCGCAGGTTTGTTTCATTCTTTGCAAGGATCTAGCCCTCTGCAGCCTTCTCTTCAAGGTTTCTAGTCGGTGGTGGCTTGAACTCTTTCTTCTTCGGAGGTTGATTAACCACCCACTTCCCTTCTTTGACATTTGCAGCTGGCTTGATCATCCTCTGTGGTTTGAGTTCATCATCATTCCTTACGGTTATGCGAAGAGAGGACATTCCCCCTTCGACATTGAACTCTGCCACTCTTCTCTTAGACTTTGGGAGAGGGTCCTCAGTGATACTGGGCATACTCGGCTGGGCTTCAGCTGAGGTTCCCAGTCGAGTTTGCCCCCCAGTCTCCTGAGCATGCTGCGTTCTCTCAGTCTTTGAGTGCATGTTGCGGTATTGGGTGATCAACTCGTTAGTCAAACGTCCGGGTCTGGGAGGTTTGCCATGGAATCGGCTCGAAGATGGTTGGCCCCCAGCAATTTTCGGTAACACTGGTGGGTTTCCCAATCTGTCAAACACAGATCCCCTAGTGACCTCTTGGTTTCTTTTGGATTCTTCTTTGGGCATCCAAATACTCCTGATGGATTGTTCCCCTCTTATTGGCCTGGGCTGATCAGGCCTTGAGAAGGACACCATGGCCATGGTTACAGCTGGGAATGGATTGGTGTCTACTGACATCTCGTCTATGCTTTTATCGGCTAGGTTGAACCTACCCTCCTTGATAGCCTTTTGTATGGCCTTCCTGAAAACTACACAGTTAGCTGTAGAATGGTTATATGAGTTGTGCCACTTACAGTATTTCTTGTTCATCAATTCTTCAGGAGGTGGAATCCGATGCCCCTCTAGCAGCCGAATTTGCTTGTCCTTGAGTAAGTAATCGAAAATCTGGTCCGCCTTGGTTATGTCAAAGGAGTACCCTGCCCTATCCTCTGTTGACTCAGTTTCTTTGGCCTTAGCGGCCTTCAATGCTGGGCAGGAATAGCTCTTCCCTTTGACTATTTTGGCTACCATCATATCAGCAGTGAGGTCAGCCATCTCGGAGTCAGATTCCTCCGCCTCTATAATAGAGACTAGATGGGGGCCCTTTCCTCGGCTAGCCCTTCGCTTTTCCTTTTCCTGGATATATTGCTCAACTCGGATGGCCCTTTCTGCCAGTTGATTCAAATCTGTGCAGGCTTGTCCTACTAACTTCTCCTTCAACTGCGGGTGCATGTTGTTAATCACCATGGAGGTGTATTCGGTTTCAGGGAATTGCACAGAACACTTCCCTGCTTTCTTTCTGAATCTTTCAATATAATCAGCAACCGACTCATCGACTTGCTGCCTGAGACTAGTTAGATCGGTTACCGTAACTTGAGGTTGCGGCCAGTAAAATCTATCATGGAAACACCTCTCCATGTCGGCCCAATTCTGTACTGAGTTTGGAGGTAAGGAGGAATACCAGGTGAACGCTGTCCCAGTGAGTGATAATGGGAAAAGTTGAAGCTTGTGATACTCATTCTGGCTGCTTTCACCACACTGGGCTGTGAAACGCCCTATGTGCTCCATGGTAGACTTGCCATCTTCCCCTGAGAATATGGTGAAATCTGGAGTTTTGAATCCCCTAGGGAGAGGAACCATCCGATCCACCCATTCAGGGTACGGTTTCACAAGCAGACGGTCCAACGGCTTTAACTGTATCCCGAAGTACTTCTTGATGGTATTTGCGATCATTTCTGGGTCTATCAAATGGGAGGCTCCCTGCCGATTATCTTGTGGATTCAGCTGGGGCGCACTCTGACCCACTGGTCTCCAGGAGGAAGCCTGTTGGAACGAATTCTGAAGGTTAAAGGTATTTGATGGAACATTGCCTAGAGGTGGATTAGTAGTCCATTGCTGCTCTGGACCATATTCCCCAAAACCTCCGACCTGAGTCCCTGGAACAGCCGATGCATTCAGGGATAAAGGTGGAACAGTGTTCCATGTCTACTCTCCCCATAGCCGCCGGTACCGATTCGTAGTATATTTGAACTTCTTTGGAGGGTATGGCGTGGGGGAGTTGCGGTTGGCGAGAATGGTGGATTGTTGGCATTCCAATCACCAGGATAGCTTCCCTGAACCATAACCAGGGCCATCGGTGCCAATTCTGCTGTCCATATGAGTTTGCACGCACGCAGGGCCATGCGTTGGAGCACACGACATTACTGGCGGCAGACCGATATGTCCAACCGTGTTAATTGGCCTCCGGGCCATGTTGATCTGCCCATACTGCAGATTCGCTTGATCAGGTGGCATCACTTGCCCCCCAGCATGGGGTGATACCCATTTATTCTGCTGATCACCGCACGTCTGGGTTGGTGGCCCTACCAGTAGTGGTATGGGTTGTGCCTGAAAAGGCCCAGTTTGAACCACATTCGGTTGAGGCTGCCAGACCTGACTGCCTTGTGCATGCTGGGTTTGCCCGTTCCCCCTGCCAACGCAGAACTAGCCGAGTGTTCACCTTGTTGTCCTCGGCTGCTCTCCATGTCTCTCGCCTGCTGAACCTCGTTATGCACCATGGGTCTGACAATATCTGCCAACTGCCTTGACACTTGGTACATAATGTCATGAATTCCCATATCAATCTGCTGCCTGATGAAAGAAGTGGTCATGACCACTGGAGCTTGATATTCTCTGGTTATTCATTTCTGCAGAGATCGTGCGAAGCGGAATGTCTTCAACCGCTATGGGCATACCCAAGGTGTATGCTGACTTGTTGTTCTTGCGTGATGGGGTTCTTTTGGGATTTGAACTCGACTCCATGTTGTTGTTGAGTTTCTTTCCGGACCTCAGGTTCATACGCCAAGCGTGATCCTGCCCTGGAGAATCAAACCTGTCCTTCGATTCACCTATGGTCCCACTGGGCGTGCCAAACTTGTTTGCGTGGAAAAATCAGCCGAGGGATTCGGCTAACGTCCAGCCGACAAATTGATTCCTGTTTAAGCGATTACACCGAGAACGGAACTCTGATTCTCGATTATGGGTTCCCCAACTGCTCCAGAAAGCGTTGAGTGTGGTGAATCTACGCTATGCTAAGGCTAAGACTAAGATACATGGAATCGGCTAAGATAAATGCTGTAAAAAGCTGATAAATTGCAAAAGAAATAGTTGTTTGATTGATTCGGTGTGTTTTACATTTCTCAGCGAAGGTATATATATACAAAAGAAAAAAACAAAAATGTAACCGCCCCCTATCGGCCAATATGCGTCCTGTACGTTCATGGCTGACAACGAGCGGTCGTGGGTGTCCCTCAACTGTTTCCTTATGCGTATCGTGGGTTAACCGCTCTCCCATCGGCTGGGCAAACGATTTATCACGTGCTAAATCCGTTGAAGACCTTCAAGGGCTAGTTTTAGTCATTTTGGCGCCAAAATCCATGACTTTTCATACTTAACCCTTGGTCGAGCTTCAAAGCTCTATATTAATCAACCATAGCTCAGCCGATGAGACCATAATAATCGGATATTTCCTTTATCCACATCGGCTAAACTATTTAATAATCGGCTGACCTTACGATGCTCCCTGAACTTCTAACATTTTCCTTTTTAACCTCGATTCAATAGGACCATTTTTCGGCTACCAATCTGATCGGCTTATCCCACGCATCGACTATTCTTTTCATCGGCTGTGGCTGATATTTTCTGGTGATAACATATACTAAAAGAAAACGAAATTCATCGTAGATTAAAAAAATATTTGATATTTTTTTTACGATATATATTATATGATGACCCGTGCTATGCACAATATATACTTAAAAATTTATAAATTTTATATTTAAAATATATTAATGTATTATTTCTATTACAATATTCATCCATAATAAATAAAATACTAATGTTCTTTCATGTAAGATATTCAATATGCTTGTAATAATTTTTGTTGTATAATTAAAGTATCAATAGATTTGTACCGATATATTAGTATGTTTTTTTGTAACATATCAGAAGTGAGCTCAAACCAGAAAATGAAGACCATGTTTTCTTTCTCGATGGGATCATTATCGGTGCAAGAGGTAAGGCGAGAGCCATAGTACGAAAGCGAAATGATTTTGATTGCAATGCTAAGTATTTATTCTCTAAAATTTCAATAAATCAGTTTAAATACTCTCTCCATTTTTGTAATTCAGAAAATATATTTATCTATTGGGATCTATATATTATTAGGTTTTGTTATATACTCAGTTTCTATCTCTATGAAATATAAATATTCACTAATATACATATTCACTATTAGTTTAAATTTACACGTTAGTTACAAAATTCAAACAGTAGAACAATTAAGATTAAGAATTAAAAATAAAATATAATTTGTATCAAAATTTTATTCAGAAATATATATTACATTAAATAATAGTAATAATATTTTTATTATATATTATGATGTTTCTTGCTACAAAAGTATAAATTTATATTAAAATACAATTCTAAAATATTTGTCCATATTAATTTCTATATTAGTGTTCTTCCATGTAAATTTTTTTTTTGACTCATCCATGTAAAATATTCTTCCACATTATGTTATATTTTTTTACTTAATATCAGACAATAAAAATAAAAATTAAATGAGCACAAACTAATTAAATTTAAAATATAACTTGTATAAAAGTCTTATTCCATGTGATGATTTGTCTTATGTGAAAGTGAATTTAGATTATTATTATTAGTGAGATAATTATTAAGCCTTTGTCCTTTACAAATGTCCTTTTATCTTACTTTATTCCGTAAGGACAATTTTATTTTGATATGTTAATAATTTAAAATTTATTATTTGAAATTTCACTCCTATGCTCATTATTTGTCAAGACTTTCATTCATTTTGTTTGAATAAATCAACAGCTCATTTTGCAAGTTAAATATGGTTAAGATCAATTTGTTGGGGATTTCATGCCTAATTCTTTGGATTTGTAATGCAAATCAAGACCTTCTAATTCTAATCAATACAAAAGAAAGTGTGTAGTTAGCACACAGGTCTCATGCCTTTTTGGTCTGATATTTAAATGGGTTATGTTAATGCACGAAATGGCAGGGCTCTCCTTCTCCTCGGTGCAATGTCCTCTCTCCTCTGGCACGGTTGGGGGGTACCTGCAAAAGGCACTCTGATGCCTAAGTCAGATAGGGCTTTTGGAGAAGAGAATGTGAGTTTAAGTGTTTAGGGTTTCAGAGTGTGTAGAGAGTATGCAAACCTGGGGGGTCAAGCCCCCTTTATATAGTGGAGTCTCGTATGAGGATGGTAACTAATGATCCGAATCCTGCGCGTGGTAACTCCTCCCCCAAGCTTCAAGGATCAGCTCATCCCTTCCTAAAATCTCGCACCTGCCATGTTCATCACGTACTGGCTACGTGCTCCTCAATCTTCGGAGTGGCAACGTCCCCAAGCGTCGTCTCCGGGCACATCCTCTTCCAGAAGGTTCGAGAGCTATCGGTCGGCTCGGCCCTGACCTGCTCAGTGCTCGCCCCAGGACGACTATACCTGGAGGACGGGTTTGGCCTGTTCCGGATCGGACGTGCCTCGCCGGAGGTCGGAGCCGGTCGGATAGGGGCCGGATTGGCTTGGTTTGGTGGATAGACGGGAGCTCGGCTCGGAGACCGGTCCATAACACAAGCCCCCTAGACTCTTTGCACGAAAGGGCATAGGGTCTACCTATCGCTCTTGGGTCGGTATCCAAGCTGAGCGTTATTCTCGGGGGCGTACCCTTACTCGGCGTTCTGCCACACGATGGGACTCGGATGAGACACCTACTTAGCCGTTCCTCTTCCCACCGTCGATCGCCTGATACGGCCTGGACCGTTAGATCTGCGTCTGGTTTTGAAGATGGAGGGCTCGGATTGGTTCGCCTCTTGGTCTCCCTTCAGCAGGGGTTATAAAGCCACCTCTTTCTCCTCCCTTCTCCTTTCTTCTTCGTTTCCTTGCCCCTGCGACGCTCCTTCTGCCTCCTTTCTCTGCATTTGTGTCCCGAGCGGTCATTTTTACCCAATTCCTTCGCATTTCCTGGTAAGTTTCTCTTCTAATCTCGCTAATGGCTTCTTCATCTTCTTCCCGTCGTCCCCCCTCCCCCATACCTCTGAGTTCTGGGGGTGGCTCGTCGTCTGAAACGACGAGCACGTCCTTTGATCTCTCCACGCCACCATACACCGGAGGCTCCGGCCAAAAGGAATTCCCCTCCAGGTGGTTCCCCTAGGTGGTTCCCCCCGTTTCCTGGGTTCCAGCCTCTCCTCCTGTCACTTCTGTTCCTTCGTATTCACTTCACAAGGGGGGCGAACGCCGAGTGGGAGACGATAGGTCTCCTTACACTTGGGTGCACCCAGATGTGCTCAGGGTGGCCTCAAATATCTTTTCGGACACCGGCGTGGCCGCTCTTCATTCTAGCGTATCTTTTACGCGGAACCGGGAACGAGACGAGGAGGCGACGTGCCTTCCTTGCTCTCCCGAGGACCGATTGTGTTTTGGTAAGGGCGAGTCGAGTTCTTCTGACTTCTGCTTTTTCTACAAAACTTTCTTTACCCGAGTTGGCCTTCGGTTTCCCCTCGGTGGGTTTGCGTGCGAGGTCCTCCAATGGTTGGATGCGGCCCCTTCGCAACTTCACCCCAATAGCTGGGCTTTCATCCGAGCTTTCAAGCTCGTGTGTGAGTACTTTGGGGTTACCCCCTCTGCTGCTCTCTTCTTCAGTTTTTTCCAACTTAGGCTTAGCAAACAGCTTAAGTGGTGTTCGCTTAACAAAATACCCGGCTTCTACATTCTTGAGCTCTTCGACCAATCCTATAAGAACTGGAAAGCCGACTTCTTTAAAATCCGGGTACGGAAGGGAGATCCCTTTTTCTTTTCTGCTCAAAACGAGCCCTTGTTTCCTTTCTACTGAGTCCCAATCCTCGCCCCATAAAAGAGGTGGACTTCAACTCGTTCTCGGTCACTGACCAGACGATAGTGAACTTCTTCGCCCGTTTACCCACATTGCACTGTGGTCCCCTACTTACCCGAGCTCTAAAGGACCCACCACAGTGGAGGGATTACTTAAGTAAGTTTTGTTATCATCCTCCAGTATGATTCTCGGCCTGAATGCGGGTACTAATTTTACTTTCTTTTCAGGTACGATGGCCCCGAAGATGAGCAAGAAGGAGATGGCCGAGCTGCTTAAGAAAGCTCAAAGAGAGAAGGTCGCCCAGGCTCTTGGGCCGGTATCTTCCGAAGCTGCTGCCTCCCCTTCTCCTGCCAAGGCTGCTAAAAAGCGACTGCGCTCTTCTTCGACCCCTGGCTCCGACTAGCCCCTTGCGAAGGCGTCGAGGGGGCCTCATGGAGGGATACCTTTGAACATCCCTGATGGTTCCGAGTGGTTTCTCCAACTCGGAGAGTTCGCCGATCGAAGTGAGAACGCCGATGACTCCCTTTGGAACGTTGGGATCGATCGTTCCGATCAGATTGACTAGATCATGCATCGAGCCGATGATAGGTGCATGGTCGAGGCAGGCAAACTGGGTTTGTGCAAGGCCTTGGGCACTTATGGGCTCCGTGCCTCTACTATGGCCCAGTTCCTTTCTGATCGGATAAGGGCACGGGCCACCGAGGCCGAGCTGGCGAGGAGGAAGTACTAAAACAAGGCCACCGCGCTTGGTGAGCTTGAGGAGAAGATGGGTAAAGCTGGAGGAGGACTATGCTCGCCTCTCGGAGGCAAGGGATGCTCTGAACAAGAGCAACACTTCTCTACTCGGGCAGCGGGAGGAACTCCAAGCCAAGAATGACCTTCTGTTGGGTCAGCTGCGGGAAGAGAAGAAGAGGTCTTCGTCCGAAGCTGCCCGGGTTGAGGAGTATCGTGAGTACAACGCCTTTCAGTACAAGGAAGGGTTCGATAATGCCGTTGCGCAGCTGAAGGTGGTCGCCCCCGACCTCGATATCTCCGAGCTCGACTTCACCAAGGTGGTGAAGGAGGGGAAGATCGTGGAGGAAGAAGAGGAGGGTGAGGAAGAAGACCGTGCCGAGCAGGAGGAGGAGCTCGAGGGCGACTTGGAGAAGGGAAATGAGGTTGGGTTCGAGCCCGGGAAGGGGACCAGAGTCGGGCCCGATATGGAGGTTGCCGGTCAGAGTGTTGCGGCCGAGGAGGTCGTTGAGACCTGAGTTGAGGACCAAGGGGATGCCCTTGTGTAACTTGTTTTTGTTTTGCTTTTGCTTTCATTTTGTCTTGGTGATGTACTTGCTCTTCTAGGAGCCCCCCTTTTGTATTTTCGTTTCAAATGAATGAAATGGACAAAGTTTAAACAGTGTTCGCGTAAATTTGCTTTGTTTTGCACTTAGTAATTGTTGGTTACCGTACTCGAATGGGGGGGTCCTCGGGTAGCTCCTACTCGGCTAGGGTAGTCCCCGGGTAGCTTCCCCCGAAAAAACTTGTTACAACTGTTGAGTTTGGAACATTTTCTCTGTGCACCGATACTAGCCGAGTACTAGTTTCCCTACGAAACCTTTAGGTCGGGTACGACTTTCTGCGCCGTGAGCGAGTTCGCCAAGTTTTTATGCTAACTTGGGTTAGGGACCACAGGGGTCATTGAGGTCGAGTAAGACTTTCCGAGCTTCGAGTGAGCTCGCCAAGTTTTTATGCTAACTTGGGTTCGGGACCACAGGGGTCATTTAGGTCGAGTAAGACATTCCGAGCTGCGAGTGAGCTCGGTGAAGTACACGAATGATGTTCTGAATGCAATGGGAGATGGATTTTATTAAATATGGAAAAAGGAAATAAGGATGTGCCTCGTTAAAACCTTCACAAACCAAAAACCCAGTGGGAAAAAAGGTCTGCAAAGGAAAAAGAGTACGCCATCCGTTTACATATGTTGTCAACTGAAGTAAAGCTTTAGGTGCGTGGCATTCCACGTCCTCGGTATCTCTTTTCCGGACAGTTCCTCCAGCTTGTAAGCTCCGTGGCGATATTCTGATCTAATACGGTATGGTCCTTCCCAAGTAGGTCCGAGCTTTCCTTGCCTTGTATCTTTTCGTGCCAGTTCAATCTTTCGGAGGACTAAGTCCCCTACCCTGAATCCTTTTAGTCGAATCTTAGAGTTGTAGTGGTTGGCAATGCGCTGTTTAGTTGCAAAGTCTTGTATCCGGGCGAGCTCCCGAGTTTCTTCTAGCAGGTCGAGCTCTACTCTTGCTTCTTCTCCCTGTGCCAGCGGCTGCATGTGCTCTCTCCTGATTGAGGCCAAGCCGAGCTCCACTGGTACCATAGCATCCATCCCGTATGTTAATCGGAAAGGTGTTTCGTTTGTTGCTGATTGTGGGGTGGTGTGGTATGCCCATAGCACGCCGCAGAGCTCTTCTGCCCAGTTTCCCTTAGCTTGGTCTAGTCGTTTGCGCAGGCCTCCTAGGATGACTTTGTTTGCAGCTTCAACCTGACCGTTGGTTTGCGGATGTTCCACCGAGGCATAGGTGAGCCGGATACTAAGGCCTTTGCAGAAGTCTTTGAATACTGAGCTGGTGAACTGCGTGCCATTATCCGTAATGATGGTGTGGGGTAGACCGTGGTGGCAGACTATATTTTTCCAGACAAATTTCTTGACCCTCTCGGAAGTGATAGTTACTAGTGGATCTGCTTCTATCCACTTGGAGAAGTAGTCTATGGCAACCACAATGAACTTGAGTTGGCCTGGTGCAAGGGGAAAGGGGCCAAGTATGTCGAGCCCCCAGGTATTAAAGGGCCAAGGGGCGATGACTTCGTGTAGGACTTCAGGGGGGAGGTGGTCTCGCTTTGCATACCGTTGGTAGTTATCGCACTTTTTTACGAATTCCATGCAGTCTGATCTGATAGTTGGCCAGTAATATCCAGCTCGGAGGACCTTGTCAGCTAATGTCCGAGTTCCATAATGATTTCCATATATGCCTTCATGTAGCTCCCTCATGATATACTCGGAGTCTGACTTATCCACGCATGCGAGCAGCGGCTGCGAGAAGCCCCTCCGGTAGAGTCTGTTCCCGACCAGAGTGTAATGTGTGGACCGCCTTTGGACCCTGCGTGATTCTACAGGGTCATCGGGTAGCCTTCCCTGCTGCAAATACTCTATGATATCTGCCATCCATGATTCCGACCGGTTCACCGAGTTGGTTTCTGCTGTTTCTACGCTTGGCGATGTCAAGGTTTGAACAACGATTGTGTGGAGCTGTCCCTCGGTCTTCATACTGGCTAGTTTCGCTAGCAGATCAGCTTTGTTATTCTGCTCTCGAGGGATGTGTTCGAGCTGGACTTCTTGGAAATTTTGGATCATGGCAGCTACTTTCTGGGCGTACCGAGCTAGGACATTGTCTCGGCACTAATACTCGCCTTTAACTTGGTTGACCATGAGTTGGGAGTCGCTTTTGACTCGGAGTGTTTGGGCGCCTAGCTCCCATGCGAGCTTGAGACCGATCAGCAATGCCTCGTATTCGGCTTGGTTGTTCGGCTTTAAATGAAACCTGAGTGCTTGTTCAACACGTATTCGCAGGCTTTTCACAATGATACCGCCACTTGCCTCTGGAATTGGAGGAACCGTCCACGTAGAGTGTCCAGTATTCGACCTCGGGGGTCGGTGTTAGTTCTGCAATAAAGTCAGCTAAAATTTGTGATTTAATGGGTCCTCTAGGTTCGTACCTGATTTGGAACTCGGAAAGCTCAACTGACTAGGCCACCATCCGACCCAAAGCTCTCAAGCCAGAGATTCTCTTAATGGGGTAGTCGGTTTTGACTATCATCGGATGGGCGTGGAAGTAAGGCCTTAGCCTTCTTGCAGAGACCACTATCAAGAGTGCCAGTTTCTCCACCTTTTGGTACCTGAGCTCTGCCCCTTGAAGGACTTTGCTCACGAAGTACACAGGGTGTTGTTCTGAATTTCTTTCTTCAACCATGGCCGAGCTGATCGAGCTGTTAGTGGCTGCCAGGTAAAGGAGCAAGGAGGCTCCTTTGGTGGGGCGAGTGAGGACTGGTGGCGATGCCAAGAATTCTTTAAGCCGTTGAAAGGCCGTTTCACATTCTTCGGTCCACTCGAACCGAGCTGGCTTCCTGTGTGCCTGGTAGAAAGGAAAAGATTTGTCGGCAGCGCGAGTTACAAACCTAGAAAGGGCTGCTATCCGACCAGCCAGTCGTTGCACTTCTTTGACAGAGCTTGGGCTCCGCATCTCCATCACAGCTCGACACTTATCGGGGTTAGCCTCGATGCCTCTGTGGGTGATCATGAACCCCAGGAACTTTCCTCCGAGTACCCCAAAGGAGCACTTCTCGGGGTTGAGCCTGATGTTATACATCCTCGCGATGTCGAATATCTCTTGAAGGTCCTTATGGTGTGCATCGAAACTGGGGGTTTTTACGACCATGTCGTCCATGTATACCTCGATTGTCTTCCCGATCTGGTCGGCGAAGACTTCATCCATCATCCTCTGGTAGGTTGAGCTTGCGTTCTTCAACCCAAAGGGCATAGTGATGTTGTAGAAGTTGGAGGTTTCTGTCATGAAGGCTGTCTTCGGAGCGTCGAGTGGGTGCATTCTTATCTGATTGTATCTAGAGTAAGTGTCCATGAAACTCAGCACTTGGTACCCTGACGTGCAGTCCACTAGGGCGTCGATGCTCGGAAGAGGGTAAGGGTCCTTAGGGCAGACCTTGTTCAGGTCGATAAAGTCAGTGCACATCCTCCATTTACCATTGCTTTTCTTCACCAGTACCACGTTAGAAAGCCAAGTAGGGTATTTGATTTCCTTTATGAATCCTGCCTTCAGGAGTTTGGAGGTCTCTTCCCGGACTGCTTGCTTTTTTTCTCCTGCAATCTTCCTCTTGCGTTGGGCGACGGGGCGAGCCCCGGGCTCGACGGCGAGTTTGTGGCAGGCCACTTTTAGATCTATCCCGGGCATGTCTTCCGGGCCCCATGCGAATAGATCAGCGTTAGCGCGCAGGACCTTTGTTAGGGATTGCTCGCTTTGCTGGGGTAGTTGGGTTCCGACTCGTACGCTCTTCCCTGGTCCCCTTACTTCAACGTTCTTAATATCGTCCACTAGCACTGGTTGAAAGTCACTCTCGCCCCTGGTGTCCAGCTCGATCATGTAGCCCGATTTAGGGCAATCCCTGCTCTTGCCATCTTTGAGACTGTTGACATAGCACTGCCTGGCTTCCTTCTGGTCGGCATGTACTGTGGCTATCTGTCCATCGGACAATGGGAACTTCATTTCCAAATGGGGGGTGTAGACTATGGCTCTGATCCCGTTGATGACGGTTCTTCCGATTATCATATTGTATGCAGTGTCAGCAGCCAACTCGGCCTCTATTACCAGTAGGTGCGCTTCGATTGTTTTGACTCCTATGTCTGCTTTGAAGGTGAGCAGGACATCAAAGTACCCTGTCACTCGGGCTTTAGCACCTGAAAAACCAACCAACGTACCTCGATAGGGTCTGATTATTGAGCTTGGCAGCTTGAGCTGATCAAAGGCTTCCTTGTAGATGATGTCTGCCGAGCTACCTTGGTCGATAAGCACTCTCCTGACGTTGAACCCAGCGAGGTGAATAGTGATTACCATGGGGTCGTCTTGGTGTCGATCTATTCCTTGGTAGTCCTTTTCTGAGAAGGAAATGGTCGGCAGGACAGCGGGAGGAGCGGTTACTGAGCTCGAGCTATTGACAGACCTCAAGTGTCTTCTTCGGCTGCTGCTCGACTCACCTCCGCCTGCAAAACCACCTGCAATCAAGTTAAGTGAAGGAGTACCTTCGTCATGCCCTTGCCTGAGTTACCGAGTAGGTGAACGTCTCTGTCTCCCTCCCTGAGCCGGCGATCTGTCGCGCCTGCGCTCGGGCGTACGGGATCTCCTGCGATTTCCATTGCTTCCCTTAGGGGTTGCTGCCTACCCTTTGTCCACGTATTTTGTCAAATGTCCGGCTTGTATGAGCTTCTCGATTTTTACCTTTAGTGCCTGGCATTCGTTGGTGGTGTGTCCATAGACTCGGTGGTACTCGCAGTACCTTTGGCGGTCGCGTCCGTGGCGAGTCTCTCAGGAGGCGGGTGATGAGGTTGCTGTGTAGGCTTCCTTCAAAGACTCGGTCCCTTCCTCATCAAGGGTGAACTATCCTCTATAGTCTTGCCGTCCGTGATCGTTTCTTCGCCTGGTGATCTCTGGCTGGTTCTCTGCTTTTGTCTTGTCGACCTTGAGTCTCCTTTTTGGCGGCGGCGACTTCCTCCATGTTGATGTATCCCACAGCACGGCGTCTCAACTCGTCCAGGGACTCGGCGGGGCGGCGAGCGAGGGAGTCCGAGAAAGGTCCAGGCTTTAGCGCTGACACTATGGCGTGGAGCGCCACATCGGTGCTGAGGTCCTGACTTGGGCCGTTTCGTTGTTGAAACGCTCTATGAACGACTTGAGGGTCTTGTCCGATCTCTGCTTGAGCCCGACCAGACATGTTGAATTTTTCCTGAATGCTCGGCTCGTGGTGAACCTGGCCACGAACTGCTCGGCGAGCTGGCTAAAGGAACGGATCGAATGCTGGGGGAGGTTGGAAAACCACATCATGGCGGATCTCTTCAAGGTGCATGGGAAAGTCCTGCATTTTAAACCTTTCGAGGCCCCCACTAGCAGCATCCGAGCATTAAACGCGGTGAGGTGTTCCTCGGGGTCAGTTTTACCCTCGTAAGCATCCATGTTGGGGATTTGGAAATGCTTGGGGATCGGATCGAACATGATCTCCTCGCTGAAGGGGAGTAACGTTAGCTCGACCTCCGAGGGTCGGTCTTTGTGGTGATGGGCGTGGCGCTTGGGGCTTTCCGTTTGGCTCGACCGATCCGTTCTCGATGAGTCTCCCTCATCGTCGCGCCTTGTCTCCTGGCGCGTTCTGAAAGGCGTTTCGCGGCCCATCCTCCTCTCACGATCGAGAGCCTCCTCGATCTTGCGTCTTAATTCTTCGTTCTCAGCCCTAAGAAGCTCCACTACCGGGTCTGGAGGCGGGCGTTCGTCCTGACTGACCGAGTTGTGGCTTGGTGGCGGCGACTTGCGATTCGCCATGCTTCTAGTGTGTACCATCCTTGCTCGGTGGTATCCTTGAGGCCCAGGCTAGTTTTATCGGGCCCACAGTGGGCGCCAATGTTAATGCACGAAATGGCAGGGCTCTCCTTCTCCTCGGAGCAACGTCCTCTCTCCTCTGGCACGGCTGGGGGTACCTACAAAAGGCACTCTGATGCCTAAGTCAGATAGGGCTTTTGGAGAAGAGAAGGTGAGCTTAAGTGTTTAGGGTTTCAGAGTGTGTAGAGAGTATGCAAACCTGGGGGGTCAAGCCCTCTTTATATAGTGGAGTCTCGTATGAGGATGGTAACTAACGATCCGAATCCTGCGCGTGGTAACTCTTCCCCCAAGCTTCAAGGATCAGCTCATCCCTTCCTAATATCTCGCACCTGCCAGGTTCATCACGTACTGGCTACGTGCTCCTCAATCTTCGGAGTGGCAACGTCCCCAAGCGTCGTCTCCGGGCACATCCTCTTCCAGAAGGTTCGAGAGCTACCGGTCGGCTCGTACGACACCGCGGTGCTCGCCCCGGGACGACTATACCTGGAGGACGGGTTTGGCCTGTTCCGGATCGGACGTGTCTCGCCGGAGGTCGAAGCTGGTCGGATAGGGGCTGGATTGGCTTGGTTTGGTGGATAGGCGGGAGCTCGGCTCGGAGACCGGTCCGTAACAGGTTAGGTCCAAACGTTGTCTAATTAGGGATTTGTAGCTTATTTGGATGGATTCAGGAGGCAAATATAAAGATATGGTAATTAATGCGGTAGAAAAAGTTTGACTTAGAAATTGATGAATTTTTTTCCCCCTTCTGAATTTACGGTTATGAATACATACGTAATTGGTTGGGTCCAAATTGGCGGTTTTAAAATACATATTTAATTGACGATTCATAAAGAAACTGGTTGGGTCCAAAACTATTAATTCTCACATCCATCTCCTAACGTCTCATTAATGTGTTTTTTTTTTTGTAAATTATTACTGTAGAGCTGACACGTGTCAATGTGTTTTCTAATGATTTTCAATTGTATAATAAGGGATAATAGAATTGATTAAAAAAATTTAATTTTATTAATTACATCTAACATGTCATCATATTTTGGAGGGAGTTCACATGAGGAATACATTTGGATCCTAGTCGTTTGAGCAACATCTATTAGAGGATGCAATTTGGAACTTTCTATTTTTAAAACATTTTTCATTGTATATTATATAGATATAGATATAGATATAGATATAGAAATAAATTTTGTTACTATTTATTTATCGTTCTCAAAGTTCAAGATTACATTAATTATTTTTTGTCAATTATACCCTTAACTATTTATTATAGAGAGAAAAAAAGTATAATGGGGTAATAAACAGTCAAGAGTATCATAAGAAAAAGACCTATAATTTAATCAAGAACAATAAAATTTATTAGTTTTCTTATGTAAAACAATCTTAAACGACATCTAAAAATGAACGGATGTAGTCATATGGTTGTCAAATGCAGAAAGTAAATTTAGTTTTAACTAAATTAACTTAAACTAATATGGAGTATAAAAATGACAATAACTTTGGTCAAATGTAATAATGAGCATGCGTCAATACCAAAAAAAAATAATGAGCATGCGGATTATAGTGCTTTTATTAAAATAAAAAATTAGAAATATTAATGAAAATAAATTATAAAAAATTATTAATGCATGCACTTACGCAGAAATATACCAGGAGGAAACCAAAATTTCTTGAATTCTGAGAGCACGTGTTAGACTTTGCAATCTGCATGCATAAGTGACGGGTAAAGGGAGGATCACGCTAGCTGGCTCCTCCTCAGAATCCTGTGTTTTTTTTCCTTCCGAATCTTCTAAGAGTCCTTGACTATCTATTAATTTTCCAACTTTTTTTTGGTCATGTATTTTCCAACTTTTTGTTTGGATCGGTCTTGTGACACCCGCTATCTCATGTAGTAAAATTAACGGTAAAACAAGCGGAAAATCGTGAAAAAATTCAAAACCGAAAGAGTAACAAACATCACTTAACAAAATCCCAATAACACGTTGCGGAAAAATAGTTCGAAAACAAAACCGAGTCGAGATAAAACCCAACATCCCGATATCACATATAGTCAGAGTTTTACCCCATTTAGTACATATTTTAATCAATAACAAAACGTAGAAATAATAACTAAATCTAAACTAAGCAGCAGCATGCAGACTACTCATTGGCATCCACGTCCACTCGATCGTCATCACCTGCAAGCTCACCATTTACCCGTACACCATGGTGCACAAATAACCACAAAGGAAGAAGAGGTGAGGAATCACATTCATATGGAATATCACACGGTAGGGAAAATAACAAACATGATGCACATAACATCTGATACACGATCCTACCAATCATCTAACGTCGTAGCCAAACCAATGATCAACATGTAACTATGTCAACAACAACGTAATGTAGGACTTGAGCTATCATCTACTCCGTCAATGCATGTGGATCCATCTAACTTTGGGTGAGCGAATGGGAGTGCTCTCACTATCCATAGAGACAAGCAAAATCTAGTCAGGGTGATCCAGTACATCAGTCGAACGCTCCAACAGTGCCCCGCCTTTACGTAAGACCCCCTACTAGTAATTACCCGTAAGGCCGGAGCAAAGCACCTCGTGGTTGTCACCGCATTATTCCAACGTTTGGTCACCACCCTACCTAACAACAACGACGATGCATGGCAAACTATCCTAAGCGTCAAACGATAACTTGTGGTTGACTCTCGACCACATTGTAGACACACAAGCATATCCTAACGTAACAAGGTACTTCTCGCCCATATTACGACATGTTCTTGCCCATATTGCGATAAGGTTGCCTTTACCGACGGCTAAAGCCGTTGGAAACCCCGGTTTTTAGGCGACGGGTACTAACCGTCGGTAATTGGTCGTCGGTAATATTTAGCGTAAGACGGGTTGCCTTTACCGACGGCTAAAGCCATCCGAAACCCCAATTTTTAGGCGACAGGTACTGACCATTAGTATCTGTGCTGTTTGTAGAGTTCCCGCTTATTTTTAAAATACCGACTATCCTAGACTGTCAGTAATGACGATGGTCAATTGAGTCAACGAGTTTACCGACATGCTTAGCCGTCGGCAAAGCCGCGTCCCTTACTGACGGGTTTAAGCCGTCGGTAAATTAAATTAGGTCATAGATAATCTCGTTATGCACCCAGAGATTAACCTTTCTTCTCCATTCGCTCGCAAAACAGTCTTCTCTTCTCTCTTCTCTCTCTTTCGCCACCACGCTGCCCTCCACTGCACTTTCGCCTCCCTTGAGCTCGTGTGACTGTCGTTCTTCACCTTCGGCTTTTACCGTTATTCCTTTCCCGCACAGTACTCCCAGCTCGCACCTCTATTTCTCCCTCTCTGGTGGCCACACTCCCGCCATGGTTCTGCTTCTGCTAGCCTCGCCGTCCCTGTAGCTGCTGGTTGCCACGACGTCACCACCATGTTGGAACAGGTCTTCACCCAAGCCACCACCGTCTTTCTACCTCTCTTAGTTTCCCCTTGGTTAGTTATCTTCATCCTTTATTTTTTTCCAAATTAATTTCTAAAACCCTAGCTTCAAATTGAAATCCGAATTCATAAAAATCTCGCATCAGGTCGAATCTTTCTCACATCTCGCATCTAGCTGAAGGAGGAACAAGGAAGAAGAAACTGGGAAGAAAGGAAAGAAGCTGACCTGTTTGCAGCTGAGTTGAGTGTTCTAATATTACATAAGAATGTTGCTCCTTAAGTTATTCCATGGATGAACTTGAATTATTATCAATACAAATACTAAAGTTTGAGTAAAATTGGATTTAATCTGCATGAGTTATCCTATTGAAATTTGGATTGAATCTGAAGTTGTTATTCCGATGACTCTGATTGAATGCATGTAATCTAACCGGTGTTCTGCCTTGGAATGTTGTTTTGCAACCAACCAAAATTAAGAAACAGAAAGTTTGATTCATCAATCTTCACCAATTAATAAACCAGAATTACTACTGACTATGTGAGGCATGGCATATTGAGATTTGATAAACCCTGGTTATAGATGACACCGAAGGAATGCATTTGAAAGTATGAGAAATTTTATAAATACATTGTCATTGCTTCTATTGCCCCTTTGACTTGGACAATATGTTGCCTCATTTTATAAATACTTTGTTAAACAATTATGCTCTAATTAATTTGGATTAACTCAAATGCCCCCCCTTATATTGCCCTTCCCCTTGCCTAATTAGTTTCATTTGAATGCTTGACACGTAAATTGATATCTTTAGTTTTACTTGATTGTTGAATTCCTAGAAATTTGAATTCTTGGTTTGGTTTTACACACGCTTGTGGTTCTATACATAGGAGCACTCACTACCCTGCCTTAAAATGTTATCTCATGGGTGTATTATATGTGCTTTCTTGTGTTCCTTTGTAGATTGCTTCTTTGCTCTGAAGGTCTGGAAGTAAAGAAAAGAAACCTACGCCACTGCAAATCGCTTTGTTGTACCGGCATCGAAGGACGCGGACGTTCTACTTCTCCTTAGCACTCAGTTGTTCTGAGAATTAGGTATGGACTCTAACGAAATGTCAGTTGACTCACTGGGTGGAAAAGGGTTGTCTGTTGACCCCCACACCGACATATTTATTTAATTTCCTTCATAGTTCTCTCCACAGAGACAATTTTGAAGTGATGTATGTTTTGGCTAACAAAGGATGTTTTATGTTGAAGTGATGTATAGTTCTCTCCATAGAGGAAATTTTGTCTAATGTATATTTTATGTTAGGGTGAAGGATAACATGTAGACTATTCATTTGAAGTATTATGTTGAATACAAAATCCAATCATATTCCCCAAATTTTTTATCAAAGTTTCAGAATACTACTTCAAAGCTACTTCAATTAACTTAAGATATAATTCTGCAAATATGTATCAGCCCAGTGTGATGCATCTCATAGCAAGCATAACTAAAATAGGATTTACATTAACACAATCACATTTTTATTTAAACTTTTCTTAAAGTAATAGGAGTACAAACTTCTATACTATGTCAATGTAAAAATTTTATTGAAAAACCTTTTTACTAATTTAAGAGAAAATTATTTATTACTTTAATAATAAAACATAAAGACCTCAAATATTTAAGCTTCAAAAAGCATGTACGCTTGATAACTCTTAGAAATAAGAGTTATTTATGCTTTTATGACTATGAATCAAGCGAGTTCAAGAGTAATTTAGGGCCTTTAATTATTAGAATTGTGTAAATAATGGGATTTCCCTTGCATGGAGCTGTTTAAGGCACTTTGGTGCTTTTGTGAGCATTTTGATGTGTTTTTACATTGTGCAGGATTTTGTTGAGAAATACTCAGTGCCAAGTCTGGTGCCATGGCACCGCACTCTGATGTCACAGCCCCTGTTACTGCAGCAGCATTTTTAATTCATTAGAGCTGAAGGAAAGGACTATGTCCTTTATTGCAATGCTGCAGAGTGCATTTCTGATGATCCCCACTGTTCTGTAGTGTTTTCTCTCTCTGCTAAAGGACAAAAGCCTTTATATTTGGGCCAAAAGGAATCAAATTTCATTGGGTTTACCATTGGTCAGCCCATTTGAGGAGAGGCTATAAAAACAAAATGACCTAATCAAGGAAAGGAGGCTGGTGCAGGGGCTGTGCCCTAGATTAGAATTCGTTTTTATTCCTCTGGACAGCAGCTGCCATCCTCAACATCACCTTCATCCATCATTCTCCATTTTCATATCCTTTCCATACACTATTTTTATGAGAAAAACATGCTGAAAAATATGGATGCTGAACCAATCTCAGACATAGCAAGGAAATGCAGCAACAAGACATTGTTGCAGTGAAGTATTCTCTCATCTTGACAGATTTGAAGGCCTCCACGTGTTGTTTTCTACTTCTGTTTGTAGACATTTCTGCACTGCAAATTTCTGGTGCCATGGCATCGGTTTTTGGCACCAGTTTCTGCTATTTTATGTTTTTGTTTATTATGAGCTAAATACTTTATGCTAGGATGATGTGATTTTGCCTTGAATCCTTCTTGGTGAATGTCTATCAGTCTTGCCTTTGAACCTTTGACTCATGCACATTTATTTACAATATGCTTGACCTAAGTCTGGCCAACTTTTGTTGGGTACATGTATGTTAGGTGCTGAAAGGTGGTAACATGCTGAATTCATGAGTTAATATGAGGGGTATTAATTAAGGGACACTTTAATTAATTTTGATTAAACTAGACATAGGAAATCTGTCTCATAGGGTGTTCTGGGTCACACTTAGAAGACAAGGGGGAACATAATGGGGGCTTAGACATAAGGTACCCTTTACTTAACCCTGGTGAAAGTACTGAAAGGTACACACATTAGTGCCCTGCGCCCAGTGCCAAATGGCACTGACTTATGGCACTGAAACCAACTTGGTGAAAATATGAATGAACTGAAATCCTAGCTGTTTTTCTCAGATTTTTATCACATCTTTGTAATTTATTTTTACTGTCAATTGCACTTTAAATTACTGTCATCATCACCTCAAATTAATATGTTATTTGTTACTTTGTTTCCTCACTAATTAGATTAACGAAATTGGGAATTTGTGGAATTAACCATAATCAATCCTCGTGGGAACGATCTCTCTTGCTCTTTATTACTTGTTCATGATTGTGTATACTTGCACAACTGTTATTTCACACAACAAGTTTTTCAAAAACTTGTTGTGTGAAATATGGTAGTTGTGCAAGTATACACAATCGTAACAAGTAGTAAAGAGTAAATCAAGATCGTTCCTACGAGGATCGATTAATTGTTCTCAAAAGTTTTTTGCAATAGCAAGTGAGTTAGTGAGTAAATAATAAAAACAGAAAATAAACATCAAGTTTTTGTGATTTTTATAACTGAACAAAACATAATTAAGTAAGTGATTTGAGTAAAATTTGGATAAAGACAGCTAGGAATCAGTTCATTCATATTTCCACCAAGTTGGTTTCAGTGCCAAAGTCAGTGCCATTTGTTGCAAGGCATCAACTAATGGAATGTTGATGTGCAATTGTTTCAGTACATCAATAAACTTGTCAAACTGCTTGTCTTGATGGGCTTTTTTAAGTCTCTAAGGGAATGGTGGAGGTGGAAATTCAGGAATTAATCTGTTACTTGCAGCTGCTGGTGTAGCTTTCTTAGCAGGTGCAGGTGCCATTGGTGCTGGGACGGCACCAGAATTCTGCTCTGTAGTTTTTGGCACTTCAGGTTCTTTTTCTTTTTCTTTTGAGGGCTGGCTAGTGGTAACATCAAGCCTTTGGGAAGGACCTAGTAATTCAGTACCACTCCTCAAATATATGGCTTTTATTTGCTCTCCCCTGCTGGCTTGGCAGGTTCAGTTGTGGCAGGCAGTGAACCACTTGGTCTTTGGTTCATAGCTGTTGCAATCTGCCCCAATTGATTCTCCAAGTTTTTAATTGCTGCCCCCTGACTTTGTTACTGGGCCTTAGTTTCATTCATGAAAGCCTTTAGCATGACTTCCAATGAGTTTCCTACAACGAGTCTTTGTTTACGGCACTCTGATGGTAGTCTTTGTTTACGGCATTCTGGACCTTGTTGTTGCTCCAAAAAAAAATTGGGTGATTTTTCCACCCAGGGTTATAGGTGTTGGAGTAAGGATTATTGTTTTTGTTGAAATTCCCTACATAATGGACAGATACAGGGTTGCTAGGGCACTCCTCATATAGATGACCTCCTCCATAATACACACAAGAAATAGCCTTGGCTTGAGCAGTCTGGTCTGCAGAGTGCCAGTGTTGTGGTGGTCTTTGTGTTGGCACCAGCAATATTCAGATTTTTCAACATGTTTGCAATTGTAGCCACCTGTGCAGACAAGGCTGTCATTTCACTCACTTCATGGACTCCAAAGAACCTTCTTTGCAAAGACTCAATCCGGGCAAGGCCATCGATAATCAAGCTTGCAAAGAATGGTCTCAATTTTCTCATAAGCATCATTGTAAGACTATGCCAAGAGGGCACTCCCAGAAGAGGCATCAAGCATGTCTCTTGTTCTTGCTGAAAGACCATTATAAAATGTTTCCATTTGAATGCAAATAGGTATGCCATGGTAAGGCCATTTTCTGAGCAGCTCCTTAAATCTTTCCCAAGCTTCAAGCAGTGATTCCTCGTCATTTTGCCTGAAAGATGTAATTTCATTCCTCATCCTAGCATTCTTGATTAGAAGGAAATACTTGGTGAGGAATTTTTCTGCCATTCCGTTCTAATCAGTGATAGAGTTAGGCTCCAAGGAATTTAGCCAAGCCTTGGCTCTATCCTTCAAGGAATATGGGAATAGCCTAACTCTGAAAGCATCATCTATAACTCCAGGAATTTTGAAATTACTGCACACTTCAAGGAATTGTTTCAAGTGAAAATGAGGATCTTCTTGAGGTGTGCCACCAAATTATCTTCAAAGTGATTTGCAGTGATGTCAGGCCTTACTATGCCAATGTGCATAGTTTGAGGATCAAAAACATCATAGTCCCTCATTGGCTTGTCCCTATCATTGGCCATGCCTATGATATTAGCATTCAGCACCAAAGCTTGGTACTGGCTGTGAACACTGTGTTAGAATTGAATACTGCCTTCTTCTTCTACCTCAGAAAGTGATTCATCAGTATGGGGACCAGTGCCTGCCATATTTACAGCAGCACTTAATGCAGCAAAACCTACCTCTCCCTTAACAACCTTCTGAAAGTTCTGTCAACCTCAGGGTCCAACTGATATTCAGGTGCAGTGTGCCTGCGCATGTGCAGAATTGAGCACTAACAGCTGACACAAACACCAAAAGAATTAGAATATCTCAACTAACAAACCTACTAAATTCAAAACTATGTGAATTTAACCAATTCAATCCCTGGTAACGGTGCCAAAAACTTGTTGTGTGAAATATGGTAGTTGTGCAAGTATACATAATTGCAACAAGTAGTAAAGAGTAAATCAAGATCGTTCCCACATAAGAAAGGGTTGCGTTGACAACATGATTTTGGTATATTGAAATTTAAGAATGATAAAACATGAATCATGAGTCACAAACTGCTGATTGCACAATGGAAAATGGAAAGACCATGAATAATCAGAAATGATTTTAACAATGAAATAGGGTAGGACAATAAATAGAGGAGATATTGCAGACTCATATACAAAAACAGTGATAGTAGAGAGAAATGAAACAATCAAACATGTGTCTCATGGTTGCTTTGGCTGTTTAACCAAGCCAATCACATTTTAGATGATGTCTAATAATTTAGATCCTTTCTCAAACACTTTGAATTGATTTAGTCTATCGTGTTGTTCTGTTCCTCTTGTAATTCATCATAAAACTCATTTTGACTCAGTGAATACTATCTTCCACATCAATCATGTATACTCCATATTTAGCAATCAACACTAAACTCAATTTCTGTCAGTTTATGTTCATCAATTAGTCAAAAAAATTTTAATTAGCATTAGTCATTACTAACAATAGGAAAAAGAAAGAAAAAAACTTCTATGCTATACTATTTGCAAATTTGAAAAGTGAAATTGAAGTATGTACTTAGGAAACATTTTCGTGAAAAGAACTTAAACAATAGTGTTATGTAAAGTTGTGCTAAAAACAATTTTCTTGAAAGATGCATGTGCTGTCATAAGTAGAATTTGATGGAAAACAAAAGTTGCTAGGTGTCAATGTAATGGAAGCCATGGAGTTAAGTGTCCAACGGATAACCTTTAAAGTATCTTTCATGGAATTCTTTGTGAGTTTGACCACTGTATAAAAGGAATAATAAAGATGTAACTTGGTTTGGAAACAATCTGCTTACAATTTCAAACCCAAGTAACCACTATGGTACCTTGAAACCTTAGTATAAAGTTTGAACCAAATCTAAAAATTGGAAATCCTCATAATTTATACACGTCATGATCAAAATATGCAAACACCACACCAGGGCACAATGTTATTTGGCTTTCCCAAGTGCTTCCTTGGCTGCATTTTCTTTGCACGTCTCTCTGTACTTCTTTTCCTTGCCACTTTTGCTTGTCTAATTCTATCCTTTAAGAGGATGTCAACTTCCAACCTGTTTCTTTTTAAATGACCAAGTCGATTTTCTACTTCTATCATCATTCAAATAGTTTAACTTATCTAACTTGAGAAATTTAAAAGTCTCCAAGTAGAGCATTTTTTAGGCCATGAATACGACACAAGCTACCCCATTGCGGACTTCTGGTTTTTTTGTTGGTAGTAAAAAGTGCATTATTATTATGGACATGCGGGGTATCGATTCCCGTACCTCTCGCATGCTAAGGAGCGCCATACAATCTGAGCTACATCCCCGAGTTGTAGACTTTTGATTTTTAGTTAATCATTTGTTTTGCATCCTTCTTTACATATGAATCGTGCATAGAAAATTAACCTAACTATTATACGAAAATTGTTATGTTAATTATTGATGAAATGGATATTTGATTATTGTTATTAGTATCGGAGAAAATCCTTAGCTTCCCTTTTGAGGTTCAATATATTATTGAGCGCATGTACTCTTTTAGGGTACCACGTGTTCATTGTATATTGAACCTTCAATTTTCCAAGTCGGACAGTTTGGGAAAAAAACTTTTTCTTTACTCATATAATAGTTGTTGCTTAATTCTCGTATCTTTATATTTGATGAAATTCCGGTTCGATTCATTTCCTTTTGTTCTTTGGGTGCATACTTGATCGCGATATTCATAACTGTGATCATTTAGTGTACTCAGTGACCAATGGGAAATGTTGCCGAAATTTTGTCAAGTATAAGATATGAGAATTAAGGAAGAACTATTATACGAGTTTTGAAAAAGATTTTCGTCGAATGGGATAGGGTTATACCATTTAAAGAAAGAGAACGGTTATAAGAATGTCGTGCTACTGAAATTGTCATTTTTTTAACATGCAGAAGATGAAAATTTTCCCTTCAAGTCGTAGCTGGATGTATGATAGGTTGTATCCGGGGAGAGGGGGTTTGAAACAATCTTTTGCGACGGGGTTGATCACTTTGTCCAAGCCATAATGGCACATGAAGATTTCATAATTAATAGAGGGATTAGATGTTCGTGCCTTTATTGCGATTGCAGAAGGATCAAGAGCCCGGGTGAGGTCATATATCACCTGCAGAAAGTTGGATTTAGGCCTAATTACTGGATTTGGACTAGACATGGTGAAGAGTTGCCTCGGGTTGATTTAGGGGTTGGCGATAATTGCAGAGGTGCTTCAAGCAGTTGCGTAGATACGGGATATGGTGGGCAAATTGAATTGATGCAAGATATGGTTTGTGATGCCTTAGGGTTCAACGTATCATTCGAGGAGCAATAGTATGATGACACAGATGAACTTCCAAATGAGACAGCACAAAAGTTTTATAATCTCTTGTTAGAAACAAATAAGTCGTTGTTTGAAGGGTCTGCAGACTCTAAGTTATCAATGTGCGTGAGGCTTTTAGCTCTTAAGTCCAACTTTGGTGCTACAGATGTGTCCTTGGATCTCGTAACGAAGATGATGTTGGACTCGTCACCTATCAGAGATGGTTTGCCAAAAAGTTATTACGAGGCTAAAAGCTTAGTGTCCAAGTTGGGGTTGGAATTTAAAAGGATTGATTGTTGTGTGAGAGGGTGTATGTTATATTACGACAATGAATTCAGTAAAAACGATAGCGCGCTGGTTGAATGAAAATTTTGTGGTGAGCCAAGGTATATTTCACACACTGATAATGGGAAGGGTAGATAAAAACCAGTTCCAGTGAAGGCAATGTTTTACTTGCCAATTATTCCAAGGCTACAGAGAATGTTTGCATCAACACAGACAGTAGACAAAATGACGTGGCACTATGAGAATAGAAGCACTTCAGGTATGTTGCGCCACCCATGTGATGGTGAAGCTTGGAAGCACTTTGATCGTGTGCATCCCGAATTTGCAGCAGATCCATGTAATGTACGACTTGGCTTATGCTCTGATGGTTTTACCCCGTATGTTCAATCAACTGCGAAACCTTATTCTTGCTGGCCAGTTATTGTTTTCCCATACAATCTTCCTCCCGAAATGTGCATATCTAAGCCTTATATGCTCTTGACTTGTATTATACCGGGTCCAGATAATCCAACAGATGGTATTGACATCTACTTACAGCCTCTCATTGACGATCTCAAAAGGTTGTGGAATGGCGTTTTGACTTATGATATTGCACGAAAGAAGAACTTTACAATGAAGGCTGCTCTTATGTGGACCATTAATGACTTCCCTGCATATGGTATGTTGTCTGATTGGGGTACTCATGGTAAAATGGCATGTCCCTATTGCATGGAGTATACAAAGGCCTTTACCTTAAAATTCGGGGGGAAGAGTTCTTGGTTTGACTCACATCGCAGGTTTTTACCAGGCGATCATCCATTTAGACGGAATAAGAACGCCTTCAAGAAAGGGAAGTTGAATTAGATGGCCCGCCCCCAAGGTTGACATCCGAACAGATTTGGAGCAGAGTTATGGATCTACCAAAAATCACAGATTATGGTGAACTAGATCGATTTGAAGGATATGGACAATGGCATAATTGGACTAAAAGAAGTATTTTTTGGGATCTGCCATATTGGAAAGATAATTTATTGAGACACAACCTTGATGTTATGCACATTGAGAAGAACTTTTTTGAGAATATTTTTCTCACAGTGATGAACGTTAGAGGAAGAACGAAAGACAACGATAAGGCCAGGCTGGACTTACCGTTTTACTGTAGGTGAAAAGACTTGCATTTGATGACTCGGTTAGATGGGAAAACCCTGAAACCCAAAGCCTGTTACTCTTAACTGCTGAGGAAGCAAGGTTAGTCTGTCGGTGGATAATAGAACTTCGGATGCTAGACGGTTATTCTTCTAATTTGGTAAGATGTGCCGATGTAAACAAAGGAACCATGATTGGGATGAAAAGCCATGATTGTCATGTATTCATGGAGTGTTTACTTCCTATTGCATTTAGTTCCTTGCCATCAAATGTTTTAAATCCACTTACTGAACTCAGCCAATTTTTTAAAGATTTGTGTTCTGTGACATTGAGAGAGGATGATCTTATAAAGATGGAGCAGAATATACCAGTCATTCTCTGTAAGTTGGAGAGAATATTTCCCCCTGGTTTCTACGACTCTATGGAGCATCTCCCAGTGCATCTTGCATATGAAGCTATGCTTGGTGGACCGGTTCAATACAGATGGATGTATCCATTTGAAAGGTATTATAATAAAATATTCTGCCTATACAAATATTCTTTGAAGGGTTAAATGTATCAAATTTTATCATCAACCTTGTTATTTTGTAGATTTATGGGTGACTCAAAACGATCGGTGAAAAATAAGACCAGGGTTAAAAGATCTATTTGTGCAACGTACTTACACCGTGAGACAATCCATTTTTGTTCCCATTATTTTACGAACTTCATGTTGACACCAACAAATAATAGGAGTGAAATAGAAATTGAAAGTGAACGACACCTGCTAGCCTTATCAGTATTTTGCCTTCCCGGTCGTCATGCTGGAAAGGAGCTGACCCACTGGTTAACGGAAGAAGAGTGGACGTCAGCCCACGTTCACGTGTTGATCAACTGTGTCGAAGTATCACCATATCTTACGTATGTATCATTTTGACCACTTTCAATTTCTTTTATCCACAACTACTCATGATCATTTGTTTGATAATGACTTGATCAGGGCATTCTTGTTAACTAAGGTCACAAGCGAACAAGACTCTTCTGCCAATATTCATGAATATTTCCCAACGTGGTTTATGAACCAGATATGTATTATTAGTCATATTTCAACTATTTATTGTTTGAAAATACAAAAGATTGTTTGAAAAAAGGAACCATAATTTGTTTGCCTATGGATGTATATGCAGGTATACAATGAGGCAGAATCGCCTAAAATCGAACACTTGAGAAATTTATCTCATAGTCCTAAATCACGTGTAAAAGAATGGCACACGTTTTTCGTAAACGGATACAAATTTCAAACTCAGTCAAAAACAGAGAGAAAAAAACAATTAACAGTGGAGTTTATGTAAAAGGTGCCAGAGATGGAGGTGAAGACGACTTCTATGGCATGATTCAACATATATATGAACTGGCGTACAATACTTCAGACTATACTAAAAGAATAGTGCTATTTTATTGTAATTGGTTTGATCCGTTAAGTAGAGGCATAAGAGTGGATCAAAAAATTAATACTGTGGATATATGCATGAGCGGAAGATACCAAATGTTTGATCCGTTTATCATGCACAACATGTAAGACAAGTGTATTATGTCCCTTATCCATCAACCCGAAGGGACAAACAAGGTTGGTGTGTTGCAATAAAGACAAAACCAAGGGGTCCCGTTGAAGCAGATGATCCACAGGAAGAAGTGGCTTATCAAGTGGATGAGATGTCTCATGTCAACGAAGTAAATGAAGTAGAACCCATTTCTTGACTACGTGACAATCCAATTACATATGAAGATGTAGATGGAGATGATGAGGAATTAAATGAAGAAGTGGCAGAACCATCAAGATCTGAAGACGATGCCGAAGTAGAGTGGGCAGAATGGGTAGAATGAATTTGTTTAACATTTTACAATTAGAGAAATTAATGTCCAACAATATATTTTAATTTGTCAGTTATTTTCATAACTTGTTTATTTTTATGGAATTCATTTTTGATATTGTTATGTTTAAATATAATATTTCATGACTGTTGTTGTTGAATTTCTCTATAGACATATATGGCATCAGGAGGATCAGGATCCGACCCCCCAGACCACCCACTGGTGGTAAATGGATGGGGAAGGGCATCGCCCTCGACCCCCTCTTCGTTCGAGGCCAAACATTATTCGGCATGACGCTGATGGCTTTTCGACATTGTCATCCACACAGTGTCCGCGTACATCTACGCCTACACAGCCTCCAGCGTCTTCGGCCCATACACAGCCTATGTCACATTCGACACCTACACAGCCGACAACACCTTCTGCATCGACACCCCATTTGCCTCCCATTTACATGGTCCCCAACTCGGGGATCCAGCAAACACTTGGCACTTCTTCCTCCCATTTTATGCCTGAGACGGTGCCCGATACTCATCAGTCCGATCATGAGTATAGAACGGGCCTATACACCTGATAAGACCGAGGTTGAGCAGGACGAGGCTGAGTAGCAGGAGGTTGAGCATGAGGTCATTGAGGATCTTGAGATGCTGCATGATGGTCGAGTTGTCATCAGGCTGGCTGGTAAAGGGTAAGTATTTACATTTTTATTTTTGAGTTATTAATAATTTACATGTATATATATATATATATATTATTAATTTTTAATTTGTTTGACATCTTTTTATTGTTCAGGTTCCTTCCCTCAAAGCCAGCTGCGAAGGCTATCACATCAGTAATTGAGGATAATTACCACACATTTTGGACCAGTTGGGGGAAGTTAAAGGACCAGGAGCGGAGGCATATGTTCCAAGCTTTTGGAGTAATTTGTAATTTTATTTTGTTGGATATTTTTTTTTATTTCATAAATTTCATTTATGTTTAATAATGTATTATATTCATACAGGAGAGGGTTGCTTGGGAGGAGGAGGAGGAGCAGATCGAGAAGAACTTCAATATAAAGGCCTCCTATCGCCTCTCTGATATGCTTAGAGATGCCCGCCTTAGTGGATAGTTCCACTGGATAGGAAATCAGCTTTGGCAGCAGCTGGTAGCGCACTGGAACTCCCCTGAGTTCATGTCGACCAGCGAGAAGGCCAAAAAGAATAGAGCCTCTGAGAAAGGTGGGAGCTTGCACACCGGAGGTTCTGTCGATCGGTAGCGACGCCTTGACTCGACTTGTACGTGTTATATAATAATAATAATAATAATAATAATAATAATAATAATAATAATAATAATTATTATTATTATTATTATTATTATTATTATTATTATTATTATTATTATTATTGTTGTTGTTGTTGTTAGTTATTACTTATTATTTATTTAAGTTTTTTTATTAAATCATTACAGTCGAGGAGGTTGGGTAGAGAGGTACAGTTGCACGAGCTCCATCGTGCAACTCATATTAGGAGGAGTACCAGTGATTTTGTCGATGAGCGATCGAGACGGACCCAGGTAATTATAAAATATAATGAATAATTTTTAATAATGTTTATATGGTTTTATTACAAAAAAAAATTGACTTATTTGTTTATGTTTGACGGGAGGAGTTTGAGGCGAGGATGTCTCAGATTTCTCAGACATCATCATGTTCCCCGTCTCAGAGCCCTGAGGATCCATTTGCACCGCTCCGGGTTTGGGCAGATGTTATTGGCGGCAAGAAGAAGGGTCGCCTATACGGTGCTGGAGACCTTGCCAGTAACTACAGGAAAGGGACCAGCCGCCTCCGCATCGGAGAGTCATTGAGTAGTGGTGGTGCCGGTCGTCGCTCTGTCGCAGATAAGCAAGAGATAGCCGAGCTGAAGCGGGTCGTGGCCGAGCAGCAGCAAGAGACCCGTCGGACAAGGTGCTGTAGCGACAAGACCAAATGTACCAGTTGCTAGCTCGCCAGCCGCCTCCGCCTCTGCCTCTTAGTACTGATGATCATGTCGATGATGCAGATGGTGTAGAGTATCACGGTCATGATCAGGACTATTAGTGATGTTTGTACTGATATTTTTTCATATTTTCGGATATTTTTTAGTTACTGATGTTTGTTCAGATTTTTTATTTATTTATTACGATTCTTTTTTTAATTTTTTTTTTGGTTTACGTTATCACATTTTTTATTATGGGAATAAATTAATAATTAAAAATAATCAATTTAAAATTATTAGTAGTAGTTAATTAAATTAATTAAAGAAATTAATTAATTTAAAAATTAAATAAATAAATAAACATTTTTTAATATGGGAATAAATTATTTTTAACAAATAAATTAATTAATTAATTAATTTAATAGTTAATAATTTAATTAGTTAATTTAATTAATTAATTTAATAAATTAAATTAATAATTAATTAAATTAATTTCAAAAATTAATTAATTTAAAAGTTAAATATTAAAATTAATCAATTAACTTAATTATTTAAAATAAAATTCGGCTTTACCGATGGGTAAAGCCGTCGGAAATGAATAGCGGCATTACCGACGGGCAAGGCCGTCGAAACGCTATCGAAGGGTTGAACCGTGGGAAATTACCATCGGATACTGACCGACGGTTTAGCCCGTCAGTAATACCGACAGCATAAAAAAGCCCGTCGGTAAACATTTGCGACGCCTGTTTTACCGACGGGCTTCTGGCCGTTGTTAATCCATCGGAAAGTTCACGTTACCGACGGCTTTTGGCCGTCGGTAAGCCCGAGTTTTCTTGTAGTGTTTGTAACTAGCATTAACACCAATTACTAACAGCTAACATCCTTTAACCGTTCTAATTACAACGATTTATCCCTTACTAAATCATAACTAGTTACCCCTAATCCAATTAGAACGTTCCCTAGTTATTTATTAGCAAGTTAACTTTTATTCTTTAACTTAGATTACTTAGGAGTCTAATTAAATGAATTTGTCCTAAAGCCAACCACTAATCCATACCCTTAATTAACATTAGAAACTCTAATTATTGGTCATCTATTAAGTACCTACCACGTCGGGAATCTAACAGGTCGAAACGGTGAAAAACGAAGCAGAATGCACTACCAGCTGGTACCTAGCGCCTTCCTGTGGGAGCCCTGCGCCCCTATGATAGCAGGGGCCAATGCGCTGTGCCACAGAGCAAGCGCCTGCACCTCAACTGTGTCCCTAAATGTGATTTTGCAGCCCCATGGGCCCCCGGGCTTTGGTCCATGTGTCGAGACATCCCTAAATTATATAGATCAAGGTTCTAAAGTCTTTTCATAAGAAACTAACACCTATGAATTATTTAATTCATTTCTTGAAGCCTAAGTCACTACATATGTAGCCTAGGAATTTCACACTTAGTTGGTTTTCCAGTTTTATCATCCTGTCTCTTGTGAAACTTACCCAGAACCGAACCAATTCAAATCAAACCAAACTGCATATTGTTAAAAAAACTAATTATAAAGGGAATTTGAAGTAAATCTACTCTTTAAATATTTATCAAACCGAAACTTAACCAAACCAAAGTAAATCAACTCTTTAAATATTTACCAAAAGAAAAATTGATTCTTGAAAAAATTAACTCTTAATATGTTATTTGAAGTAATATAAATAATTAATATGTAATGTTCGATAAAAAGTAAAAACCCAATCATCCGATCCAATCCAAACCGCATTTAATCAGATCGGATTGGTTCCGATTTTTTTTTAAAGAAGTCATCCAAACCAAACCGAACTGCATGTTGTTTTAATCTTTGGATCAAATGACTTTTTGCTTCAAAACCTAACCAGACCGCATTGCGGATACCCCTAATAATGAATATACTAATGTTGACAATAGAGTTCATCAATCTTGAACAAGGCAATATAGTCAAACCATGGGTTACAACAACCATCACTTAGCCAAACCAAGAGCTTATGCCCATACGCAAAATTTTCGGCAGCAAGTATAAGCAAATACCCCTATCATCATGAGTCTACTGTCACGCTCATACATAATTTAATTCAATCAATTCACCTTTAGACATGTAGCATACAAAACCGTCCCGAAATCAAGCAATTAACATTACTAGGGCATACTCATCTCAATCCAAACACTTAATTATCATATTATCAATTTAACCCCTTGCTCCTACAAGGGTTCTAACACAAAAACAGTGACACAATTAACACCATTGCTCCTACAATGGTGTACAAGCGAGAATCGATTTCTACGCGACTTAGGTGTCATGGGACACCCTAATCATATCAATTAACCCCCTAACTACCAAATTCCCTTATGAATCAACAACCTTCTTCTTACCTTATTCAAAGTCTTGATCCAAAGGGTGAGAAGGCAGAAACGAAGACTTCTTTCACGGTTCCTATAATCACAAACATGGTAGGTTCCAAAAACGGTACTAGAATTGTGAAATCTCAAGGTAGGAATTGAAACAAAAAATTAGATAACTTACCCACAAAATTTGTGAATACATGCCTTGACAGGATGGTTTTTATGATTGACAAAAGAGAGTTACGCAAATAGTCAACTACGCAAAAAGCGAAAAAGTATGCCAAGACACACACCAAGGATTGGAGGACTTCAAATCTTTGGGTTTTGGGTATTTACTTATTTCTTAGGTCTATTTGTAAGTAGTAGTAAAAAGCTCTCAATTAAAATTAAAATCGCACACTCACAATGTTTTATCTAAAATTAACTTCATGACATTTTTCCTAAATTATTTCAGTCACCAAATGTTTCGAAAAATGTTTTGAACAGTGTCCAAAAATACCAATCATTTATCTTGGAAAAATATTTTACTTTTAGCACCTTTTTTGAATGAGAAACAAAATGCCCATAATCGTTTATGGCACTCGCTATAATCGTTTGTAGCTATTTCACTCTTCCATGCGTTTCAAACAAAGCATAATCGATTATAATATATACAATAATCGATTATTTTGATAAGAATTGAATCTCCGTGGTTTTTACGTAATGGTTTATTCAAACCTTCCGTAATGGTTTAAGTAAATAGCAACAATCGATTATTTTATTTGATGGCATTCCGTGTTTCATTTGTTTGATGAATAATCGATTATAGCTTTTGAAAATTCCGGATTGAACGCAACGGACCTATTTCGCTTTAATGCTGCAACATACACTTTTTCCTTTATATAAACAGCATTACACAGACTGCATAAGACGAAACACTTGCTTATTTTTTTTGTGTCAAAACTCTGTCAAAATATTTTATCACTCACACTTATTTGACCACAATATTTTATTTGAGAGCCTTTTAATACAACATAGTTTCACTTGTATTTTTCTGAGCTTCAATTTGTTACATCAGCACTTTTGAGTGTATCTTCCTCTATCTCATTTTATTTGTAAAAATTATTTTTTGGGTGGGAATCCCAAGTTGTTCACATAGAGGTGATATCTCTTGAACGTATTGCTCTGGTTTAGAGTTGTAAAGGTTTCTAGCTGAACATGATTTAAAAGCTAGTGTTTTAGTGAAATCCATTGGTGCTTTGCTTTAGGGACAGGACGTAGGCCGGGGTGTTTGGTGGCCGAACCTGTATAAATTGTTGTGTGCTTCTCTTTGCTCTTATCTCCATTTTTTTCAGCAATTTATATTTCAGCTATTTATTTTATTCATCTTTATTTTCAGTCATTTAAATTAAGTTATTTAATTTGAGCAGTTTATTTTACGCTATTTATTTTATTGTTATTTAAATTCTGCAATTTACATTTCAATTCACCCCCTCTGCAATTTACATTTCATTTCAATTTACATTCTGCAATTGTTATTTATTTGTAAAAGTTTTTTAAAAGCACCGCTCACACAAAATTCACCCCCTCTTCTGTTTGGAGTCACTTGGTAACAAGTGGCATCAGAGCTAGACTCTTGTTTAAAAGACTTAAACGTCTCAAGAGAGTAACTTCAAACTCTAACGAGGGAAACTCCAAGAACAGACCCACATTTTTCAATGGTGAGGGGTATGGTTATTGGAAGGATAGAATACAAATTTTTCTTGAGGCTATTGACCTCGATATTTGGGATTCCGTGAAAAACGGTCCGTTTGTCCCCACTCACTCAATTAATGATAAAGCAGTGGACAAACCAAGATCTCTTTGGACCGAAGTTGAAAAGAGAAAGGTCTAATACAATTTGAGAGCTAGGAACATCATCACTTCAGCTTTAAGCTATGATGAGTTCTATAGGGTCTCAAATTGCAAGACCGCCAAAGAAATGTGGAACACCCTTCAAATTGACCCATGAAGGTACTACCGAGGTCAAAAGGGCTCGAATGAACAGTTTCACCCATGAGTATTTGCTATTTAGGATGAAACCGGGTGAAAACATACAAGAAATGCAAAAACGGCTCATCCATATAATAAACCATCTCAGAGCTCTTGGGAAGATCTTCAGTAACGAAGATTTAATTAATAAAGTTCTTAGATGTTTAAATAGAAACTGGCAACCCAAGGTTACCGCTATATCAGAATCTAGATATTTATCTACTATGTATTTGGCAACCTTGTTTGGTAAATTGCAGGAACATGAACTTCAACTAAATAGACTCATTGAGAGTGAGGAAAGTGAAAAGAAAAAGAAGGGAATTGCTCTCAAAGCAAGTCTCAATGAAAAAGGAGACTCTGACGAATATGATAGTCTTGATGACGATGAGGATGACGATGAGGAAGACATGAGCTCGATGGTTCGATGATTCAAAAGGTTCATGAGGCAAAAAGTTAAAACAAGCAAGTCACAAAATTCTCAAAAGAAAAATGAGGAAGGAACTTCCTTCAATCCAACTTGCTACAAATATGGTCAAAAGGGACACATAAAACCCAATTGCCCTCATGGTCAGAAGAAAAATGAAAAGTTCGATAAAAGGCCACAAAAAGAATCAAAAGGAAGAAGAGCCTATATTGCCTGGGATGAAAATGACATGGACCCATCAGATGATTCAGAAAATGAGGAGGCCAACTTATGTCTCATGGTAAATCACGAAATAGATGAGGTAAATGCTCTTGAACACGAATCTCCTTTAACTTATGATGAGCTACTCATTGCTTGAGAAGAATTTAATAATGAAACGATTAGACTTAGAAAAATTGTTTCTTCTTCTATGAAAACCATTTCTTCTCTTGAATCAAAAATTCTTATTTTAAACCAAGAGATGGAAGTTCTTAAAGAAAAACAAGTTGTTGTGACAGAAACTTCCACTTGCACTTTTTGCGAAAATCAAAAGAACAAAGTTTTCAAGTGTGATGATTGCACTGTTTTGAAAAACAAGATTAAAAACTTGCAAAACACCCTTGCCAAATTTACCATGGGAAGGGACAACTTAAATATTCTTTTGGGAAAACAAAAAGGTACTTTTGCAAAAGTCGGTTTGGGTTATGATCCAAAAACGCATGAAAAATCTTTTAAACTTGCCAACCACAACAACACCTCAAGTTGTCCTTTCATTAAATGTTTTTATTGTAGTAGAAAAGGTCACACTGCCTCTATTTGCAACATTAGAAAGAACAAGAATGTGGTTGGTAAAAAGATGTGGATTCCTAAGGATGTTTTGCTTAAGACTAACTCATCTGGACCCAACAAGGCTTGGGTACCAAAAGTTAAAACTTGATTGTGTTTTGCAGGTGCTGTTGAAAGCCAAGAGCTAAATGTGGTATCTTGATAATGGCTGTTCAAAGCACATGATAGGAGACAAAAGCAAGTTCTCGTTATTGTCTCCCAAAAGGGTGGTTAATTTTTATTTAGAGTGTGCTAACAACTTTATGCAGGTCACGTTAACTGTAAAAAAATATGCATTCAATATCAGTGAGGATGAGGAAACAACTATGATGAGAATAAGTTGGACGAGAACTAGTAACCCTCATCCTAGTGCTTTATTTTGCTATCTCTTTTTACTGAACATTTTGTTAGCCATAGATTTCTGATGTTTCATTGAACCCATGATACTCTATTTTGATTATTTTTCGTCACATCTAGTTACACTTATATGCATATGATTTACATGCCTTTCCCTTTATCTTTCCCGCTTTTTGATGTTGCCAAAAGGGGGGGAGTTGTTTGATTCAAGGGGAGTGAATTTTTCTATGCATATTGTGAGGGGGAGTTTATCTAAAATATGTGCATAAACTCTGATGTCTTTTATTGAAAAATCATGCTTATATCTCATTGTTATTTCATGATTATACTTTACTAAATTCCCTCACTGAGATGTTTGTCATCATCAAAAAATGGGGAGTATGTGAATACATGCCTTGACAGGATGGTTTTGATGATTGACAAAAGGGAGTTACACAAATAGTCAACTATGCAAAAAGCGGAAAAGTACGCCAAGACACACACCAAGGATTGGAGGACTTTAACTCTTTGGGTTTTGGGTATTTACTTATTTCTTAGGTCTACTTGTAAGTAGTACTAAAAAGCTCTAAATTAAAATTAAAATCGCACACTCACAATGTTTTATCAAAAATTAACTTCATGACATTTTTCCAAAATTATCTCAGTTACCAAAAAATGTTTTGAACAGTGTCAAAAAATACCAATCATTTATCTTGGAAAAATATTTTATTTTTAGCACATTTTTCTAATGAGAAATAGAATGCTCATAATCGTTTATGGCACTCGCTATAATCGTTTGTAGCTATTTCACTCTTCCATGCGTTTCAAACAAAGCATAATCGATTATAATATATACAATAATCGATTATTTTGATAAGAATTGAATCTCCGTGGTTTTTACGTAGTGGTTTATTCAAACCTTCCGTAATGGTTTAAGTAAATAGCAACAATCGATTATTTTATTTGATGGCATTCCGTGTTTCATTTGTTTGATGAATAATCGATTATAGCTTTTGAAAATTCCGGATTGAACGCAACGGACCTATTTCGCTTTAATGCTGCAACGTACACTTTTTCCTCTATATAAACAGCATTACGCAAACTGCATAAGACGAAACACTTGCTTATTTTTTTTTGTGCCAAAACTCTGTCAAAATATTTTATCACTCACACTTATTTGAGCACAATATTTTATTTGAGAGCCTTTTAATACTATATAGTTTCACTTGTATTTTTCTGAGCTTCAATTTGTTACATCTGCACTTTTGAGTGTATCTTCCCCTATCTCATTTTATTTGTAAAAATTATTTTTTGGGTGGGAATCTCAAGTTGTTCATAGAGAGGTGATATCTCTTGAACGTATTGCTTTGGTTTAGAGTTGTAACTGAACCTGATTTAAAAGCTAGTGTTTTAGTGAAATCCCTTAGTGCTTTGCTTTGGGGACAGGACGTAGGCCACAGGGATGTTTGGTGGCCAAACCTGTATAAATTGTTGTGCTTTTCTTTGCTCTTATCTCCTTTTTTTTCAGCAATTTATATTTCAGCTATTTATTTTATTGATCTTTATTTTCAGTCATTTAAATTAAGTTATTTAATTTGAGCAGTTTATTTTACGCTATTTATTTTATTGTTATTTAAATTCTGCAATTTACATTTCAAGTTATTTATTTTTTTTTGCAGTTAAATTCTTGTTAGTTATATTTCAGCACTTTATTTGCAAAAGTTTTTTTAAAGTACCGCTCACACACAATTCACCCCCTCTTGTGTTTGGAGTCACTTGGTAACAAGTGGCATCAGAGCTAGACTCTTGTTTAAAGGACTTAAACGTCTCAAGAGAATGACTTCAAACACTAACGAAGGAAACTCCATGGACAGACCCCTGTTTTTCAATGGTGAGGGGTATGGTTATTGGAAGGATAGAATGCGAATTTTTCTTAAGGCTGTTGACCTCGATATTTGGGATGCTGTGGAAAACGGTCTATTTGTCCCCACTCACTCAATTAATGACAATGTAGGGGACAAACCAAGATCTCTTTGGACCGAAGATGAAAAGAGAAAGGTCCAATACAATTTGAGAGCTAGGAACATCATCACTTCAGCTTTAAGCTACGATGAGTTCTATAGGGTCTCAAATTGCAAGACCGCCAAAGAAATATGGGACACCCTTCAATTGACACATGAAGGTACTATCGAGGTCAAAGGGACTCGAATGAACACATTCACCCATGAGTATTAGCTATTTAGGATGAAACCGGGTGAAAACATCCAAGATATGCAAAAACGGCCCATGCATATAATAAACCATTTCAGAGCTCTTGGGAAGGTCTTTAGTAATGAAGATTTAATTAATAAAGTTCTTAGATGTTTTGATAGAAACTGGCGACCCAAGGTTACCGCTATATCTGAATCTAGAGATTTATATATTATGTCTTTGGCAACCTTGTTTAGTAAATTGCAGGAACATGAACTTGAACTAAATAGACTTATTGAGAGTGAGGAAAGTGAAAAGAAAAAGAAGGGAATTGCTCTCAAAGCAATTCTCAATGAAAAAGGAGACTCTGATGAATATGATAGTCTTGATAAGGATGAGGATGAGGATGACATGAGCTCGATGGTTCGAAGATTCAAAAGGTTCATGAGGCAAAAAGGAAAAACAAGCAAGTCACAAAATTCTCAAAGGAAAAATGAGGAAGGAACTTCCTTCAATCCAACTTGCTACAAATGTGGTCAAAAGGGACACATAAAACCCGACTGCCCTCATGGTCAGAAGAAAATGAAATGTTCGATAAAAGGCCACAAAAAGAATCAAAAGGAAGAAGAGCCTATATTGCCTGGGATGAAAATGACATGGACTCATCTAATGATTCAGAAAATGAGGAGGCCAACTTATGTCTCATGACAAATCACGAAACAGACGAGGTAAAAGCTCTTGAACATGAATCTCCTTTAACTTATGATGAGCTACTCATTGCTTGTGAAAAATTCAATAATGAAACGTTTAGACTTAGAAAACTTGTTTCTTCTTCTAAGAAAACCATCTCTTCTCTTGAATCAAAAATTCTTATTTTAAACCAAGAGATAGAAGTTCTTAAAGAAAAACAAGTTGTTGTAACAGAAATTTCCACTTGCACTATTTGCGAAAACCAAAAGAACAAAGTTTTCAAATGTGATGATTGCACTGTTTTGAAAAACAAGGTTGAAAACTTGCGAAACACCCTTGCCAAATTTACCATGGGAAGGGACAACTTAAATATTCTTTTGGGAAAACAAAAAGGTACTTTTGGAAAAGCCGGTTTGGGTTATGATCCAAAAACGCTTGAAAAATCTTTCAAACTTGTCAACCACAACAACACCTCACATAGTCCTTTCATTAAATGTTTTAATTGTTGTAGAAAAGGTCACACTGCCTTTATTTGCAGCATTAGAAAGAACAAGAATGTGGTTGGTAAAAAGATGTGGATTCCTGCGGATGTTTTGCTCAAGACTAACTCATCTGGACCTAACATGGCTTGTGTACCAAAAGTTAAAACTTGATTGTGTTTTGCAGGTGCGCTTGAAAGCCAAGAGCTAAATGTGGTATCTTGATAATGGCTGTTCAAAGCACATGATAGGAGACAAAAGCAAGTTCTCATTATTGCCTCCCAAAAGGGTGGTTAATTTTTATTTAGAGTGTGCTAACAAGTTTATGCAGGTCACGTTAACTGTAAAAAAATGTGCATTCAATATCAGCGAGGATGAGGAAACAACTGTGATGAGAATGAGTTGGATGCGAACTAGTAACCCTCATCCTAGTGCTTTATTTTGCTATCTCTTTTTACTGAACATTTTATTGACCATAGATTTCTGATGTTTCATTGAACCAATGATACTCTATTTTGATTATTTTCGTCACATCTAGTTACACTTATATGCATATGATTTCTATGCATTTCCCTTTATCTTTCCCGCTTTTTGATGTTGCCAAAAGGGGGAGAGTTATTTGATTCAAGGGGAGTGAATTTTTCTATGCATATTGTGAGGGGGAGTTTTATCTAAAATATGCGCTTAAACTCTGATATCTTTTATTGAAAAATCATGCATATATCTCATTGTTATTTCATGATTATACTTTACTAAATTCCCTCCCTGAGATGTTTGTCATCATCAAAAAGGGGGAGTCTGTGAATACATGCCTTGACAGGATGGTTTTGATGATTGACAAAAGGGAGTTACGCAAATAGGCAACTATGCAAAAAGCGGAAAAGTACGCCAAGACACACACCAAGGATTGGAGGACTTCAACTCTTTGGATTTTGGGTATTTACTTATTTCTTATATCTATTTGTAAGTAGTAGTAAAAAACTCTCAATTAAAATTAAAATCACACACTCACAATGTTTTATCTAAAATTAACTTGATGACATTTTTCCTAAATTATCTCAGTCACCAAATGTTTCGAAAAATGTTTTGAACAGTGTCCGAAAATACCAATCATTTATCTTGGAAAAATATTTTATTTTTAGCACCTTTTTTGAATGAGAGACAGAATGCTCATAATCGTTTATGGCACTCGCTATAATCGTTTATAGCTATTTCACTCTTCCATGCGTTTCAAACAAAGCATAATCGATTATAATATTTACAATAATCGATTATTTTGATAAGAATTGAATTTCCGTGTTTTTTACATAATGGTTTATTCAAACCTTTCATAATGGTTTAAGTAAATAGAAATAATCGATTATTTTATTTGATGGCATTCCGTGTTTAATTTGTTTGATGAATAATCGATTATAGCTTTTGAAAATTCCGAATTGAACGCAACAGACCTATTTCGCTTTAATGCTGCAATGTACACTTTTTCCTCTATATAAACAGCATTACGCAGACTGCATAAGACGAAGCACTTGGTTATTTTTTTGTACCAAAACTCTGTCAAAATATTTTATCACTCACACTTTTTTTAGCACAATATTTTATTTGAGAGCCTTTTAGTACTACTTAGTTTCGCTTGTATTTTTCTGAGCTTCAATTTGTTACATCTACACTTTTGAGTGTATCTTCCTCTATCTCATTTTATTTGTAAAAATTATTTTTTGGGTAGGAATCTCAAGTTGTTCATAGAGAGGTGATATCTCTTGAACGTATTGCTCTGGTTTAGAGTTGTAAAGGTTTCTAGCTGAACCTGATTTAAAAGTTAATGTTTTAGTGAAATCCCTTAGTGCTTTACTTTGGGGACAGGATGTAGGCCACAGGGGTGTTTGGTGGCCGAACCTGTATAAATTGCTGTGTGCTTCTCTTTGATCTTATCTCCTTTATTTTTCAGCAATTTATATTTCAGCTATTTATTTTATTGATCTTTATTTTCAGTCATTTAAATTCAATTATTTAATTTGAGCAGTTTAGTTTACACTATTAATTTTATTGTTATTTAAATTCTGCAATTTATATTTCAAGTTATTTTGTTTTTTTTTGCAGTTAAATTCTTGTTAGTTATATTTCAGCACTTTATTTGCAAAAGTTTTTTTTAAAGTACCGCTCACACAATTCACCCCCCTCTTGTGTTTGGAGTCACTTGGTAACAAAATTTACTTCCCTAAAACAGAAAGAAAGAAAGGCTAGGATGTAGAGAATTGCGTTCTGGTCACAACACTTCAAACTGCACTAAATTTTGACAAAAAAAAAGAAGGAGAACGGTAAAACACTGCAAAATTCTCTTTAGAGTCCTTGAGCAACACTTAGGTAGAATTTAGAATGACTAAAAGAAGTTTAAAACAAGTTTTTAGGCTTAGGGTTTAGTAGCTTAGTCGTCCCACACCGTTTTAGGTCAAAACTAGTCATTTGGGTCAAGCCAAATGAGTCAAAACACATAAAAACGCGCATGCACTGATGTCACTGTGGACGATCCGGTGTTCTGCCAATGTGGAGAGTGTAAACCTCTTGCCGCTCTTTTTTTTCTCAATAATTAACAAAATTAACCAGACAAATAAACCTCTTGTCTTACGACGTTGGGTCGATCCCAAAGGCCGAAGTGTTTTCCTTTCCCTCATGAATATGACCGTCAAGAGTCAATATTTTTTGTCATTAACAGTTATATACATCTAAACTAAGCTAATGTGAGCATAAAACACCAGAATGAGTGACGACCTGCCAAAATTTTCATGAAACGAAATTTTATTAAACTTCACCAAAAAAATGATTACTAAAAATAATAATTTGCTATTTCTTCTTGCAATCAAAATGCATCAATATTAATTTTTTACAAGATTGTGTAGAAGCCAACTAGATTGGGATTTATGTTAAGCTGAAAATCGCACTACACCAGAGAGCAAAGGCCCTCTGGAGTCCTTATAGGCAGTCAACTATAAATCAGAGGCCTGTGATTTACATAAGCAGAACCATATCCCAACAGGAAGGATAAAACAGTACAAGCTAAATTTCATATACCCTTTGAGATGACGAGAAGCAAGGTATGGTTGGATCGGAAGCTTGTACCATATTTGGTCTGAACCTTAAAAACAAATTTAGTAGCATAGTTCCCTTTGTTTCATTCTCTCTTGCAAGCCCATAAGCTCTTCAATATGACATTAACATGTGCTGAATATATGAAGAGGATGAATTTTACAGTCCTCCCTCAAAAATTGCCATTTTCTAAGTTATCATCTTTACATATTCTTGTTCATTAACCTATTATCCTGCAATAAAATTTGGGGTTGGGGAGGCGATACTAAATACAACTAAAAAATAATACAAAAAAAAAAGAAGCAATGAAGCAAAGGCACTTCAATTAAAACACCAACCATATCTATCAGCCGTTAGCATTTATTAGGTGACATTAAGTCAACAAAAACTTCTGCTTCATGCGGGAGATGAGCTTGAACTTCTCCTCAGCCTCAACCTGCTCGCGAATGTCAGTTTTTGATGCACGATCTGGATGAAACTTTAACAAAGCCCGTTTATAGGCAGCACGCACCTGAAATGACGATCAGTGGATAAAAATGTTTGCACAACTGCGTGAGACACAAAAAAAGGCTCTATATAAATCAGAATCGTAACTAGTAGACAAATTCATTACAGATAAAACTAAAACTTAACTCAACTTGAGAAGGGAAAGACATCAGATGTTAAAGATGAAAAATTTGGGACCTCAAAAATATTTAAAAATAAATGTGAAAAAATCCATTAAATATAAAATATAAACGAATTTCCAAATTTCTGTCCTCTTCTGTCTCTTTTTCATATGGATCATTTCATTTTGTTTGAAGGTGTGCTAGTAAGTTTCGGAGTTTACAATACCACCACCACTCATTCACCTCTCCTCCCTTTTCTCAAATTTTGCATTTATATCTTTAAAATCATTAAAGAGACGCCTATAAAAAGTTTCTTTCATGAATAAAGATATCAATGATGGGCCCTTAACTTAAAATTTGAAAATGGAAGGGTTGTCATAATGGAATTTGTCAAAAGGTTAGGGATTTTCGCACAACAGTTGTCAAGGGAAGGAGGATTAGCTGTTTAGTTTCAATAGCATCCAAAGCATCAGTGAAGGAGGTTAAAATTTTTGTACCAATTTTGTCAAAGGAGTATTAGCTGATTAGTTTTCTTATGGACATTTTTAAAAGCTACAGGGAATGATACATGTACCAAGTAACTAAAAAGATTGTAGCATAGCATTCAAACAATATGCAGAATCTAAAATATGAAGTGGGGTAGAGAATGATACATATACGAAAAACGATAGATAGACACAACTTGCCTCGCTGGGTCCTCCCACGTGTATTCCTAAGCCACGAAGCAGTGAGGTCATATCACAGCACCGCATCTCCAATTCCTTGAGTCCCTTCAGTAATTCTACCCGCAGTTGCTCTTTCATGTTTATAAATTCTTCATCCTGAATTTGGCATTTAATTGCCAGATTACCAGAGATATAATCAGTTGCCACAAACTTTCAGTAACTAAACCATGTCCACACTAAGCATGAAATAAGACATTCAAATGGCCAAACATGGATCTAGCTTGTCTAAATTGAGGGGGTACACTTTAGAGGATAAAATGCAGAGATTATTGTTGATTGAAAAACCATTGGCTAAGATTGTGATAAAATATTCAGGTTATCAAAGTCTCAACCGTTGATTTTTCAATCAATGATTATAACTCCACACTTTATCCTCTAAAGTGCACTCCTCATTTTAGAGGAGCCAAATCCGCCAAAAATAATTTAAGGGAAAGAAAGTTCTAAAAGGTAAACAAATAATAATGCAGACACGTGAAGTATAATTAGCATAAGAAACACTTCGTGCAAGTTAAAGACATAATTGCAACCTTCTTTTGTGTCTCTCTCACTTCTTCAATTCGTTCTTTTTGCCTTCTTTCCATGTCCAGTAATCGTTTACTTTCGGCCTTTTTTCTTTTGCGTAATTTTTGTGCTTCCTCTGCCTGTAAAGGAACAATTATGCATACTCTCAGTTTAAGGAACAATAAGTTACCCAAAAAAAGAAAAAGCAGCATATATAAACCAAGCACAGTGCAATTATGCAAACAACATCCAATATGTAGCAAGCACTTGCATGGAAAAAAATTAAACCCCAAAAGAGTAGACATGAGGGGTTCTTGGAAAGCATAGGAATAGAGAGACTCAGAAAATGACAAACAGAGATACTCAGAGAATATGGAGAAATAGAGATAACTGAGAAGGAAATGGAGATGAAAGAATCAGAGGAAGAGAAGTTAACAAAGAAACAGAGCATCAGAAACTGAGAGGTTATGATAGACCCGTGCAGTCAAGGGAGGCCTCAAAAGTATATTCTCGTAGGCCTAAATCTAAATCCCGATTCTAATTGGGATAGGGGTATGCGTGTGTGAGATGGATGAGTGAGTAAGTTATAGAGAGAGAAATGGAAATCTGGTAATGTAGAAGAGGGGGAGCGGGGAGTTTTACATACGGGGTATGGTATCTTTTGACTGCTTATAGCTAGGGCCTGAGGATATTCTTCTTTGGCTGGGAGCACTTTTGCTCTTCTGCATTTCCCTCACTGTTTACAATCAAATACAATCTTCTTTTATTGAGTAGAAATTACTTCTATCTGTGAAAACAAAGAACTGTAATTCATTGGAGATGGCTATTGACAGGAGGTGGTAGAGGTAGTGTTCATTTCCAGAAGACATGAGCAGAGCACGTTTGGAATTGCCATGTTTAAAACATGATCAATGCACGTTTTACATTTTTTTTTTCCCAAAGGAATATCTACATTTTTTCTGCCATCCCTGCAGACACTGCCATAATCACAATGGCAAAAGCGGGCCAGCCATCATAGGCTGCCATGAGAAACCTGTAATGGCAATGCCGTAAATTAGTGTTTTGCTGGAAACCTGCTAATGGCAGATTTTTGCCTAGCTGCAATCCGCCATTAATAACATTGGCCTAACCATTCACTTATGCCACACTTTGGTGCATTTAGTTTAAGCGGAACTCTTATATATTTAAGCAGGTTTCTTTGTCACAACACTCAATTTGGGAACTTTAGGTATTTTACTTCTATTTGTAAAAACTGAAAAGCACATGGCCTTTTTAATGAGGTTTTGTCCAGCAGATATGATGAGGGATTGGGTTGTTCCATTGATGTTCTCTTTTTTTCTTGGTCGTTTTCTGTTTTGTTCTCTCGTCTAGCAGATTTTCTTAACCTCCCTGCTCTTTCTAATTTTTTATCTTCACAGTAAAAAATTACTTTTACCCACACACACAACCATATCCATCTAAAAAACATAAAGACAAATAACAATAGTGAACCTCAATAACAGATAAAATAAGCTCATCTTTATTTGAAACTCCTACAGTCAAAAGTAATCATCCAAATTCCCAACACTATACAGGCTTGAATTGTAAAGAAGATAGGCCTAAACAATAAAATAGCCATCTAGCCATAAGGGAGTCGGCATTTACAAACTGATTGGCCCTTCTTCAACTTATAAAACAATTGAGCACGAGTTTGAAGAGCCAAGGCATGTAAAAAGCATAAACTAAAACAGATAAATAACAGCTATATTAAGCCATATGTGTATCACCTGAATTTGCATTTGTCGCTGCCTGGATGCCCATTCCTCTTCCATGGCTTGTTTATATTCATCAGTCTCCTTAATCTTTTCTCTTTCATTAATTATGTCTCTCTCTTTTGAAGCAGTAAAACCACCATCTTGTGCATGTAACCCAAAGCCATCACCATTAACGTGTCTTTCATCAGAAGAGGCATGGTTAGAATTCACTTGAGATAAATTTTCATCTTTACTCCTCAATGCAGATCCATCATCATCAACTTGACTGTCACGTGCATCTTGGCACGAGCTCATAAACTTAGATTCTTCACCACCCAATTCTTTCTTGAACCTTGAAGCATCAGTAACACCATTACAGAAATTGCAGTTTTTAGACTTGGGGCAAGGAGAAACTTTTAATCTACTTGTCTTTTCTCCCTGCTCAATATCAGAACTTCGCCGAAAAGAATGCATTTCCTCTTTGGATTTGGATCTAGTAGATTTAAAATTCTCCTGCTCAACATTCTGTCCAGAATCCTTGAAAGAATTATCTTTTTCAAGATTAAAATAAAACCCATCCACTTTAATATCATCCTTAACAGTGAAGGAAGATGGATTCTCCTTGACATATTTACGATTGCTAGGACCAGAAAATAGAGGGCTTTCTGCATGCTTTCTCTTGGCCGAAGCCTTTTCCCATGTTTCCCACTGTTCACGTTCCATGAGCTCACAATCAGAACAATCACTATCAGATGTCTCACTTTCAGACCCATATAATCCATAACGATTTCTGTCAGCAGCCTTTGCAGAACATGCTTCCTTGCTTTTTTGTATGTTAGATACAGAAGCTTCCTTACCTTTTCGCATGCTAGATACAGAATCTTTTTTGTAGACATCACAATCATCAACATCTATGTGTACAGAATTTTGCTTACGACCTGAGGCAGAAGAAAACTTTTTACTTGAAGAGGCATCACTATCCAACTCCCCAACACCTTCAGCATCAATTCCAGGATTATCCACACCATCACTTTCGTCGTCGTCGTCGTCGTCGTCATCAATGCTGATAACACTCTGAGGTGTCCATGTTCTGTCTCTACTTGGCCCACTCGATCCATGCAATTTTTGTGACACAAACTCAGGGTAATCTATGATTACCACATCATCAACTTGATCACTCTCCACGTCAATGTAAACAACATTCTTTAAATCCCCTTTCACCTGACTAGTTTTGGGTGTGTTCTTCCCGGAACATGTCCGGGGTTGAAAGTGCTCTTTTGAGACACCTTTTCCCAGCATCTATACCTACATAGAAAGAATCACATATAAATAATAACTCGGCAAAAGATCTTCACCACAGAAGCATATAAACATTTGTCCAATAAAAGAATCACCACACGGTATGCATTATGAATACACTCTATTCATATCAAAGTTGTTTACTAGAGCATGTAATTTACAATTAGTAATATTATTAACTGCAGCAGTCTCAAAAGGAACAAGGAAAAAAAAAAAAAAACCATTGTTCTCTGCAATCATGAGCCAGACGATAATTTCACATTCATGTGTTCCACACAAGCCCTAACACACTACCCTAACCCACCCGAACCAAACCCTAATCAAGAACATGAAAGGGGAAAAACAGCTGAAGTGAAAAGAGAAACATCATCGAATGAAATCAAATTAAAGCAACGCGAACATTGACGGTTATGGAAAATTGGGGGGGAAATAACTGAAACGGAACCGTACCTTCGTAAAAGAAGAGGGATTGATCAGTGGAGCGAAACCGAAACCAAAGCAGCAGAGCTCACAACCAAAGTACCCAAAAGAGAGAGAAAGAGGGACAGGGAGATTCTGGAATCGAAATTCAGATTTAGCATAAGAGCGAAGATGAAGGAAAAACCTATGAATTTTGCTGCGAAGGGGAGGGAGTCAAACTTGAACGCACAGTCGTTCTGTTTATTTCAAAAATCTGGGTTTGGCTACAGTGTTCTGCTCGTTCTTCTCCACACACACGTCACACGCACACGCTGCGTTTTTGTTTTGCAAGTTGCATTTTAATTTTATTTTATTTATTTATTACATATATTTTTCTTTGAGGAGTGAATAGTGATAAACATATGCAGTTTCTAACGCAATCTTTCTGATCCTCTTTTCATTATTGGTTATTAAAATATTAGTCCATGTTCGGGGTGGTGCTAAGTTTCTTGCTTTTTGTTTTGAAAATTAAATTTGAAAACAAAATGTGATCGGGTAAATTGGGGTTAAATTGGTTTTTTCCTTAATTTTGAAACAGTTTTCATCTAAATCTCAAAACCATAAAAATAAGTTTTATGATTCTTGTTTTAAGTTTCACGCTAACATCTCCCCTTCATTATCCTTGTCGTGCCCCTTCCCTATTTCTCACAGACTCACACCGACCCTTATGCAACAACGAGGAGAGCCTCCAGCACCACCTCCACAAGGCGTTAGCTTCCGACAAGCCGGAGAGCCTCCAGCACCACCTCTGTCACTTCGCTCGCTCCAAAGAGTCTGAGATCGAAGAGGTATGCAAGGCTCACTACTAGGACTGCATCCTCGCCATCGATGACCTCCGATCCCTCCTCTCTGACGTTGAATCCCTCAAGCCCTCTCCGATTCCAACTCCAAGCTCCAGTCCTTCGCTCGTCCCCTCCTCTCATCCCTCGACTCATTTGTTGAAACTCGAAACGTCTCCAAGAACCTCGACCTCGCAATCGAATTGGTCTGCACCTCTCCGATGAGGTATGCAAGAATCGAAACGCAATCGAACCTCAACGTTGCTTGCGTGCTTATCGTCACCATCGAATCAGCCCGCACCTCTCTAGAGAAGAAGCTGTTGGAGAAGAAGATTCCAGAGGGGCTTTTTTTTTACTTTTTTTCCAATTTAAAAAAAGCTTGAATATAAAACAGATTAAATTTGTAATACTTTTTTTATATGAAAATTTGTAATATTTTTTATAGAAAAATTGAATCTGTAATATTATTTATTATAGTTTTATAATATTTATTTTTGTTGTCAAAATTTATATTATTTTTTAAATTTTTTAGTATTTTTATAATTTTTTTCCAGAAGTAATTTTTTTTTTGTCATTTTTATTTTTTTGTGCTAATTTTTTTTTATATTGGGTGAGGTCATAATGAGGCGAGGTAAAAAGAGTGGCTTAAAAACTCATAACTCATAACTGAAACTCAAAACTCAGAACTAAATCTGGATTTGGTTTTCGAAATTTTCAAAACATAAAACCAAAAACCACTCCGAACGGGGCCTTAAAATTTCATTAAGGCTCGGTTTGGTAGGGTCAAAATATTAACTTATAGCTTATTAGAGTAGCTTATAAGCTTGTTTAACTGAATAAAAGGTGTTTGGTAAGCAAGCTTATCACAGAGCTTATAGCTTTTTTAAGATGCTACTTTAGCTTTTTATTTTTTATCCAATTTTTATCCTTATTATTTTATTTTTTATCCTTTTTTCAAATTTAAAATAAAAATAAAATCTTATCCTTTTTCGTCATTTTATATTTATCAGTTTGTTAAACAGTCAATTTTACCAAACACTTCAATTTTAATTAGCTAGTTTTTCAGCTATATGCTATCAACTAGCTTTTCAGCTATAAGCTAGCTTATAGCTTACTTTTACCAAACCCGGCCTAAATCAAGTGGATCCTATTTACAAAATAGCGGGAATTACGTAAATTTCAATCAATTATTGAGAGAGAGTTAGACTCGGTTTGGTAAGGCCAATAAACTAGCTTATAGCTTATTGAATTAGCTTGTAAGCTTGTTTAACCGTAAAAAAGGTGTTTGGTAAGCAAGCTTATCGCACTAGCTTATAGCTTTATTGAGATGCTAATTGAAATAGCATCTAAGCTTATAGCTTATAGCTTTTTATCTTTTCTCCCATTTTTATCCTCATTATTTTATTCTTTATCCCTTTTTCAAATTTAAATAAAGAAAAAATCTTACCCTTTTTTGTCATTTTATATTTATCAGTTAGTTAAACAGCTAATTTTATCAAACACTTCAATTTTAATTAGCTAGCTTTTGAGCTATAAGTTATAAGCTAGCTTTTCAGCTATAAGCTAGTTTATAGTTTATTTTTACCAAACCGAGCCTTAGAAACACTGTATTAGAAATTGCTAGCTCATTGTTTTTCTTTCTTTTGGGCGAACTGATGGAGAGCGAAGGACAATTTAATATTTATTTAAGAGGATGACCTTGTCTAATAGATGTTCTTCCATACACACATGTTTGGGATCGAATATTTGACTACATGCTTATTGCTTTGTTAATTTGGTTTACTAAAGAAAGTGTGACTAAAGAAAGTGAAAAAGAAGAAAATGGAAACAAAAAAAATAGAATAAAAATATTAGATGATTTTGTAGTTGTTTGGTATGAGAGAAAATAGAACGAAAATGTTAAAGTTTTTATTTTCTTTCTTGTTTGATTGGGTAGAAAGTGAAAGGAAGAAAAAACAACATATTTATGAAATGATATAAATATCTTCGAATGAAAATGAGATGTAATAAATAGAATTAAAATACAAAATATATTCTTACCGATGCAAAAAGGAAAAAATTAAATTAAATCAAAACCCAAAATAAAATAAAAATTTTAGTAAATGTTAAAATATTTATTTAATAACTTTAAATAAAAAGAAAATAAAATAATTTGCAAGGCCAAGGGAGATGCATGATAAGAATCAAGGTTATCAAAACCGGACCGGACACTGAACCGGTGTAGGTACTGGTTCAAGGTTCAAAGGTCGGACCGGGGTCGAACAGGGGTCGGACCGGAAATGAATTAAATTATATTTTCAAAATTTTTAATATAACATATAAAGCACTAATAAACAAAAAATAACATAATATTCATAATATCACGATATAAAAATTAAACTCCGCTTAAAATGTTATAAGTCAACATATAACATGCAAAAATTACGTATTAAACTAAAACAAATATGTTATAATAACATTCTAATATTCAATAATCACAAATACTGTAATGTAAGTACTCTCATAATAATATTAATATATAAATTAATTTTAAATTTTATTATAATATTTAATTTAATCCATTATAATATTTAATTTAATCCATCAACATGAAAAAAATGGATAAAAAAATCTCTTATGTATCAAAGATAATGTCATTTACCATTTTTAAAAAAAATAAAAAATAAAAAATTAATTTTTTTAGAACCGGTCGGTTCCCGGTTTTGGCTGGTTTTTTTGCGGTTTTCCCGGTTTTGACCGGTTTTTTACCGGTTTTCCGGTTTTTATGCCGGTTCTTATACAGGCCGGTTTTCAGGTTCAATCGGACCGGACAGGGGTCCGGTTCCCGGTTCAACCGGTCGGACAGGTCGATCCGGTCCGGTTTTAACAACTATGATAAGAACCGTGATAGCTTTATTTTATTTTCCAAGTATGACCTCTCAAATAGAGTTCAACCAGCTCTATTTCTAATTTTTTGACCATCTGGAATTTTATTTATTTTTCTTCTGTAAATTCTTTTTCTTTTCCCCTTAGAGTTGTTTGATGTGGAAGGAAAAGGAAGAAGAATTTGTTATTATGTCATATTCATTTAGTATTTTTTTCTTTTTATTTTATGTTTGTATATGAACCTCCTGAAATGATTTCAGGTGGAGATGGCAGAATGCAGCAAGAGGAATAAACTTAGTGAGGGAAAGACCGATGGTGGTGGTGGTGGTGGTGGCATCTGCACAGACTCCGATGATCAAGTAAGCTTGTGAGTGAGAAGAGGAATGCTACTCAAAATGAGTATGTATCTATTAATGAGGGGCTTCTCTCTTCATATTTCCCGCGCATATGGTAACTGAATTAGTTACTCCTAGCTGACATGGCGTAACTAATTCAGCTCTTCTCTATTCTGTTGAGGATAAACTTCTAGTGTGTGGGGGACTGTTAATGGTTTTGGGCTCAAATCCAAAGAGCTTATTGGATCCATCTTTCTGTTGAGGAGAAACTTTTAGACACGTGGGAAATCGTTCGTGGTTATGGGTGTAAGCCCTAAGTGCTTGCTGGATCCAGTATCTCAAATACTAGTTCATAACACTTTATGAGATCACACAGCTTATTACTCAATATTCTCATCTTTCTTTCCAAATTGGCAACTTAAGGCCACATCATTTTTTTTGGGTTTTTCCCCTGGGTTTGTTGTGCTAGGGTTTGGTCCTCAATTTCACTGAGGCAGCGAATCCATGTGATTTCTAGGTTGGGTACCCTTAGGAAAGGTTGGGTATCATCCTTCTCTCCCTCTTAGTAGTCTTTTCAAACTTACTTGGTTTGGAGACACTACAGGGCTTCCTCACTCTCTTCTGTCTCCTGGGTATCGCCACCTTTTTCCATCCATTTTCTCCATTGAGCTTTTAAGACCCCCTTTACTCATATTTATGATCACCACTTTCTAGTTTTTACCCTAAACCAATCTACACTAGAACCCAATACCCATGACATTCTTATTTCCACAAAATCCACCTTGTTCCATCATGTTCTCTCCAACACCCAACCCCACCCATACCCTTACGTTTGTTGCCTGTGTCTAACTTGATTTAACGCATACATTGTTTCCATCTAAACACTACGTGATGAGCGCAAATTAGAATCTTGTTCACAGATTTCTATTACAAAGTTTATCAATTACATTTTCTTCCAAAACATTGCCTGTGAAGCTTGAAGCTTATTTCCTTCCTTTAGAAATGGACATTCTAGGTGAACGAAAGTATGAGGAATATGACCATGAATCCTGGAGGCCCCCCTATAAGTCACAAAAGCAAGTAGGAGTTTGCAAAAAGGGCTTTAGTGGGAAAGATAATGACTAACAAAGTGTTAAACAAACCTGCAGTCAAGAATATAATACTATAAATACTAGATGAAATGCGTTGCACGAGTTTGTTTATATTTTATATAAAATATATTTTTTTAAAATGTGTGAAAGATATATAATTGAAGTATATAAAAATATTTTATACAAATATTTCAAAAGATTAGTGTTCACGTCATGCATAGTCATATTTTATGATATTTTTAGTTTTGTTAACAAATTTAGTAGAGATATTCTCATCTTGAAGGATTAAGGTTTATTTTTTTTCTTTTCTTTGGCCCTTATGCTCTTCGTGCTAAAAAATGCAAATAAATAAAATTTTATTAATTAGAAAATAAAATAAAATAATAAAGTATCCGGTCATAAAATTTAATATTTAAGTATAATCATATTGAAACATTGTATTAACTAACTCATTTATTTATAAATTACTTTTTGAATATATATTTGTTATATCGTGTTTAATAATTAGAATTAGGGATTTTTTTTAGTAAGATTATAATCGAAACTTTAATATGTCAAAAGATAACTCTGTCAATTAAATTTATTAATCATGTTATGGTATCATATTTTTTTTCATATGTATGTTTCTTATCTTGGTTATCAACAAATAATTTCAATCCTTATGGTTATATTATTTTTGACAATGAGATATGAAATTGTCCATGATAAAATATAGATTTTATCAAATATAATCTCACGTAATTTAGCAATTATTATTGTCTTTTGGTTATCATTGTTACATAGAATCTAATTACAAGGTGTTATTTTATTCTACAATTGGATGCTAATTTATTCTACAAATAAAATGTCGTTCGGAGTCATTCATCATAGAAATTATTTATAAAATAAGTATTTTTACATCGGTGTCACCTTTTGTAATAATATTTAATTGAATTATTTAATCTCTTACAATAAGGAGTTTTATTTCATTACACATTCGTAACGTAATATTAATGTTTCTAGGTATCATTATTGGTATTTCTAATGTAATATTAATATTTCTAATTTTTATAGTTAATATAATATTATAACCTTAGGTTATAATAAAGATTTTTTTGAACATATTAATCGCAATAAAAATTTAAACTGAAAACATTTTACTTATCCTTCAAAATTCATGTTGAGTCATTTTAATATGTAATACATTATAAATATAATTTAATTATTTTTAATATATTTTGCATGAAAAAATTTATTTTTAATATATTTTTTAAATAGAAAATATCACTTAGTGCAACACCCCGCCTAATTTAATTATTTAGCTAAATTAATTTAGGTCTTATTATGTTTTACATTGATTATTAAGTAATTAAATCAGGAGAGTATTTATAAATATTAGGGGTGTGAATAGAAATGACATTGTGTAAATGTGTGTAAAAAGAAGGGCATGTTAGTAAACTTGCTTTAGGAATTAAGGGCATAATGGTCCAACCAATTTTTCTTTTCTTCTTTCCCTTTTTGTCTCTCACCCTCTAGCTCTCATTTTCTATCTCTCTCTCTCTCTCTCTCTCTCTCTCGATTTTTTTTCTGAAGAAAGAAGAAGGGAAGAAGAAAGAAAAGAAAAAGGGGGAAGTCTAGGGTTTGAGTATTTGGGGAAAAAGAAGAGGAAAGTTGTGGATTCACTTCAATTCTTGCTTGGGAAGAAGATTGGAGCTGAGAATTTGGCTATTTAGTGAAGATTTGAGTTGCCCTAGTTGAAGAAAAAGGGGGCTGCGAATTGGGAGAAAAGGAGGAAGAAGAAGATCAAGCTTCACCACCTTTGGCTCAACTTCTTGAGCATTTTGTGAGTTCTTCTTACTTAGTGGTTAGCACCCATAGATCCACCTTTAGGGTTCCCCTTCCCCCCCTTCCCCTTCTTATTTGTGTTGTTCATGACTTTCAAATTTGGGGTTATGAGAAATATGAGATGGGTTTGGGGTATTTGCTGAATAAATGATTGTTCAAACTTGAATATGAATTCCTTTATGATTTGGATATGATTTCATATTATGAATGATGTTGCATTGTTGTTTATGAGTTATTGAATATGTTGGATTTTGGTTTTTTGAATGATTGGAAGTGTTGGTTGTAAGTTGATTGAGTTGTTGTTGGTGTTAGTTTGGAAGTTTGCTGTCAAAAATCCATTTTTTCTACATTTTCTACTGCATTAATCGATTCATGGGGCCATGAATCAATTCACAGGAGGCGCCCAGGCCATCCTATTGGTTTTGTGAATCGAATTCTGATGCTGTGAATCGATTCACAGTTTTATGAATGGAATTCTGTTGCGTGTGAATCGATTCACACACCTGTGAATCGATTCATACCCTATTTTTTTTAGAATTTTATGTTTTTGTCAAACCTGTTTGGATTCCATATGAAGGCTACCTTCTAGGGTTTTCCATAAACACCTTTTACACAGTTTTGAACACAATAACGAGCATTCTCAATCAACGACACTTACGTTTTCAAACTTTCTCTCATTTTCATATTCAACCCAATGCAATGCTTTGAAGACACGGTGGAAGACGCGTCGTTCCGGTGATCGATAAGACCCGGCGGGGTGGATTCCTAAGAAAGTTAATTTTATACCTTAATGGAATTCATCATTTGTAGCTAGATCATATAGAATAGAATAGTTGGTGTTTGTCAGTCCAGTGAACGATAAGACCCGGCGACAGGTACATCGGTCTGGTGATTGATAAGACACGATGGCGTGAATCCGGCTCAATTAGCATTGGCCCCTAAGAGGATATATCTAGGATTGCATTTGGGTTGCTTGTGATTAGGATTAGAATAAAATTAGTCCTTAGGGTAGAGATAGTTTGATATTTTATTATTGTTATAAATGTATTGTATTTGGGTTTAGCGTTAGTGAGGGGTCCGTGAAGGAATCACTGAGATTTTATCTGACCCCTTTCTTATTGTTTTTCAGATACGCAGGTACTAAAGGACGATTAGGCATTTCTAAAGGTCTGACGCTTCTATTCTAGGGTTTATTTTGGGATTGTAGGTTGGTCTGCAACCAGATGAACTTGGAAAATTTTATTTGTATCTTGAATTTCAAGTCATGTACAATTGACCAAGTTGTAATCTAATAACTTTTAGATTTATGACCTATGTTGAATTTGAAGACTTGTATTATTTTAAACAAGTTAGTAAAATTAGCTGTAACTCTTGTGCTATTAATATAAATTGTTGTTATTTCAATTAATTTTAGAGTATGGGCGTTACACTTAGCGTTGCCATTAACTACTTTTAATAAATAAAACTAATTTTTATATTTGATAGTTATATTTAATAATTTATAGTGTAACTTAATTGTATTTTTATTTTTTTCAAATAATAATTATTAATTAACATCACGATTAAGAAATTTTAGTATTTAATAGAATCTAAGAAATTTTATATTTTGAGTAAAAAAATAGAAATTTTGTATTTAATAGTTGATATAATTAATATTTAATAGAGTAATGAGATAATGAAATTAATTAATGAGAACAATTGAAAAGTTGTAACTCATGGAGTAAAATAAATTTGTATTTAATTATAAAGCTCGTGTTTATTTTACTTATATATTTAAAAAGTTATTACCTAAAAATATCTAAAAATATTTGTGTAATAAATTGGTTCTAAAAATATATAAAGGTTATATAGTGGTTTTTTAATTTAAAGAAACATACCTATAACTAAAAATTAAGCTAAAAATGTATCTCTCTTGGAAGTGATCAAATCTCTTAATTTATTATCATTTTAAAAAAGTACACACACACAAATATATTTATATACACATATATGTTTCTAATTTTTTTATTTTCCAATTTTATAAATTTATTTACTTTGTATTGCTTATGTATGTTTTTTAATTTAATTAATTTGAATATATACCCATAGAATACAATTAAATTAATTAATTTTTTTACTTTACAATTTCAAATATTTTATTTTATTTTTGCAGTTGTAATTTTGAAATACATTATTTTTAAAGTAAATTATTGAAAGATAGTTTGAGAGAATCAAACTAAAGAAAGACAAAGAAAGAGTGAAGAGAAAATAAATAATGCAAATATTAATTAAGAAAGAGGATAAAATTGAAGGCCCAGTAAAATTAATTATAAGATGGAAGCCCTTGTTGGGAAGAAAATGAATGACAAAAGCTTTTTACTAAATTTACAACCACATTTTACAGGAGAAATTCCTCATCTATGTCTTCTGCGGCATGTGATTTCCCTGAAAGTAAATTGGAAAAAGAAAATTATCAAACATTCATATACTCAAACACTGAAAAAAATTTGCCCAAAAAAATATAAATTAAAATATCCTGCAGGTACCCACATTTTGCCCCCATCATCTTATTTCTTAATAATTATATAAAATGATAAAATGCAGCAGCAGGGGTAGATAAAGAGAATCCATGCTTTACAACTTAGCCATTAATGGCCAAAATGTAACCAATGAAACATCTTCGCATCTTTTTTAAAGCTACTTATATTTCAAATTCGACGGCATGCTTTGGTGTTATAAAAGAGGCGTAATGGGGTCTGTTACTGATATTAGGATAGGAGCAATTGTTGCTGCAAGTGGATTGTCCACAGGCAGTGACATGAGAGGGTGTATGGTGCGATATAATTGTACATGGCGTGATATAATTCAGTATTCCAACAAATGCAAATGTGGGTCGGTCTTCTTATTTCCAATCGCAATGCTCATGGAATTTTTATGTGCAGCACCAGTGTGATGTATTGGGGTCACAAGTTTCATTCTATAAGTTTTATTAATGGCTTATTGGGATGGGGCTGCATCATATTGTTGTTATCATTATGTTGGTGTAATAGGTGTGCTGCTAATTGTAAAAGCCAGAGCAATAGAGACAGAAACGTGGCTTTTTGGCAGGATGAAGAAACAATTTAAGGGGCTATTTCAAAGTGTTTTGACACAAGCATGTATTATTGGGGTTATATCTAAATGGGGTTATATCTTAATGCATAAGTTTGTACTCCTGGATACATCGTGGTGTATTGTTTGGACAAGCCTCATCTTGTGCCTCTGTCCTTCATTAATAAAAGTTTTTAGCCTTTTCAAACAAAAAAAAATTCTTTTCCTCTCAATTGACCTTGTGAGGTTTGGTAACTTTTATACATCACTAAAAATTAATGTTTAATACATTCTTTCCTGCAAGCAAGCCCAAACAATTTACCTCATCCTTTTTCAAATTTGTTCATTAGCATGAACAAAACTTTTGTCAAGGGTTGTTGCCTTTAGTTCATCACTCATAGCATCAGAATAGTACTGCATGAAAGTATCCTCTCCATCGTTATTATCGTCAGCAGGTTCAACCATATCACTCTTATCGAAATCATCTACATAATCATCAATAAAAATATCAGAAAGTTAGAGAGTGTTGATACCAAGATCCTAGAAACACCTTTCATATTTATATATTATTGTAATAGTAACAGTCATACAAAAGGAAAAGGAAAGGATTACAAAGATTATGTTGAGTCTTAACTCAAAAAATTAATTCAGAAATCCAAACATTGTAATTAATATTGGTATGTCATGGGTCAAGAAACTGATAAATTCAGATTCAATGCTATATAGTTCAAGTCTCTTTTACACATACATATACACATACATATACATACACACATATATATAATATGACATTTTAATCTATTATTACTATTTTTTTCTACAATTTTATATAGATAGACTTTAATATGTATTTCATTACAATTTCATAATATGATAGATATTTTTAATAGTTAATATTTATTATAAGTAGCACTATTATCTATCTTAAAAGTTTTGCTCAAGTTATATATATATATATATGTGTGTGTGTGTGTGAGAGAGAAAGAGAGAGAGAGAGACATTTTAATGTATCATTACAATTTTTTTGCTACAATTTTATACAGATATATTTTAATATCTATTTCATATTTCATTACAATTTTGTAATATGATAGATATTTTTAATTGTTAATATTTAATAATATGTAGTACTATTATCTATATTTAAAAGTTTTTTTTTTTTTGATATCAAAAGTTTTTCTCAAGTTATATATTGTTCTGAACAGAACTTCAGAGGATGACCGGAGGGAAGCAGTGCGGTTGTGCTCGCGACGGATGACGACGGCGTGTTGGGTGGTGTACCTGCAAACACTCCGACGCTCAAGTCAGTGTGTGTCGAGGTGAGTAAAGAGGTGGTAGAAAAATCATTACCTCGACCGTTCGACACGGTCTTCTTTAAATATGAGTCGAGGACGGTTACTGTCGATGTGTAACCGTCCCGTGAAACCCGGAAGTCGGCATTAAATTCCTTTAATGCACAAAGCCGTTAGTCGGCCACGTTGAGGAAGGCGGAGAGGCATGCGGACGGCGTGGCATCGAGGGAAGGTGGATCGACGAGCGGAAATGGGCCTGTGAATGCTGGATCTCCGGATTGGGCCTCGGCCCAGTCCGGAACAGTTGCCCCCCAAGTCGCTAGGGCGAATGTCGAGGTGGAGGCTTGTTGAAGGTCATTGATGTCGGCGTTCGACGTCTTTGTTAAAGGAACTGCAAACGTCGTCGGGTCGTGCTTTGTTTATCAGTTCGTTTGGGACCTTCGTGTTCCACCTCTGCTGAGGCAGTTCTCGACACGAGGCTTGACGTGCTTGTGCAAGGTACAAGGCTTTATCACGAGTTCGTGCACGCGGTCTCGGCTGAGGTCAATCTTCTTTCGAGCTCATGCACGCTGGTCTCGGCATGAGGTCGATCTCTTCATCAGTGCTTGTGCCAACGCACAAGGCTTTATCACGCTCGTGCACGCGCGGTCTCGACGAGGTCGACAAGGCTTTATCACGAGCTCGTGCGCCGGTCTCGACGAGGTCGATCTCAGTGCTTGTGCCAGCGCACAAGGCTTTAACACGAGCTCGCGGCGCTACGGTCTCGCAGACGAGGTCGATCCGCAGTGCTTGTGCCAACGCACAAGGCTTTATCACGAGCTTGTGCACGTGGTCTCGGCACGAGGTCGATCTCTTCATCAGGTGCTTGTGCAAACGCACAAGGCTTTATCACAAGCTCGTGCGCGCGGTCTCGGCACGAGGTCGATCTCTTCATCAGGTGCTTGTGCCAACGCACAAGGCTTTATCACGGGCTCGTGCGCGCGGTCTCGGCACGAGGTCGACAAGGCTTTATCACGGGCTCGTGCACGCGGTCTCGGCACGAGGTCGACAAGGCTTTATCACGAGCTCGTGCACTCGGTCTCGGCACGAGGTCGATCCGCAGTGCTTGTGCCCAGCGCCTGAGGCTTTATCACGAGCTGCGTGCGCGGTCTCGGCGAGGTCGATCCACAGTGCTTGTGCCAGCGCACAAGGCTTTAACACGAGCTCGTGCGCGCGGTCTCGGACGAGGTCGATCTCTTCATCAGTGCTTGTGCCTAACGCGCAAGGCTTTATCACGAGCCTGCGCGCGCGGTCTCGGACGAGGTCGATCACAGTGCTTGTACGCGACAAGGCTTTATCACGAGCCTCGTGCGCGCTGGTCTCGCGACGGTCGATCACAGGTGCTTGTGCCAACGCACAAGGCTTTATCACGAGCTCGTGCACGCGGTCTCGGCACGAGGTCGATCTCTTCATCAGGTGCTTGTGCCAACGCACAAGGCTTTATCACGAGTTCGTGCACGCGGTCTCGGCGTAAGGTCGATCTCTTCGAGCTCGTGCACGCGGTCTCGGCATGAGGTCGATCTCTTCATCAGGTGCTTGTGCCAACGCACAAGGCTTTATCACGGGCTCGTGCGCGCGGTCTCGGCACGAGGTCGATCTCTTCATCAGGTGCTTGTGCCAACGCACAAGGCTTTATCACGAGCTCGTGCACGCGGTCTCGGCACGAGGTCGATCTCAGGTGCTTGTGCCAACGCACAAGGCTTTAACACGAGCTCGTGCGCGCGGTCTCGGCACGGGGTCGATCACAGGTGCTTGTGCCAACGCACAAGGCTTTATCACGAGTTCGTGCACGCGGTCTCAACACGAGGTCGATCTCTTCATCAGGTGCTTGTGCCAACGCACAAGGCTTTATCACGAGTTCGTGCACGCGGTCTCGGCGCGAGGTCGATCTCTTCGAGCTCGTGCACGCGGTCTCGGCACGAGGTCGATCACAGGTGCTTGTGCCAACGCACAAGGCTTTATCACGAGCTGCGTCGCTACGGTCTCGACGAGGTCGATCCGCAGTGCTTGTGCCAACGCACAAGGCTTTAACACGAGCTCACGAGCTCGTGCACTCGATCTCGACGCGAGGTCGATCCACAGTGCTTGTGCCAGGCTAACGATAAGGCTTTATCACGAGCTGCGTGCGCGCGGTCTCGGACGAGGTCGATCCGCAGTGCTTGTGCCAGCGCCGCAAGGCTTTAACACGAGCTCGTGCGGCGCCGGTCTCGACGAGGTCGATCTCTTCATCGGTGCTTGTGCTAACGCGCAAGGCTTTATCACGAGCTGCGTGCGCGGTCTCGCACGAGGTCGATCCGCAGTGCTTGTACCAACGCGCAAGGCTTTATCACGAGCCTGCGTGCGCCGGTCTCGACGGTCGATCACGGTGCTTGTGCCAGCGCCAAGGCTTTATCACGAGCTCGTGCGCACGCGGTCTCGACGCGAGGTCGATCCACAGTGCTTGTGCCAACGTACAAGGCTTTATCACGAGCTCGTGCACGCGGTCTCGGCACGAGGTCGATCTCTTCATCAGGTGCTTGTGCCAACGCACAAGGCTTTGATAATAAATAAATGCTGGTTGCGTATTTCTCCAATCATACTTCATTGCTTCACATTTATGTGTTTAGGATACATTTGTTTCAACTATAATATTTTTTCATCTTTGCTTTGGCGTTCCAAGTTCTTGGAATTTCTTTGTCCTTGCAGATGTCTCGAGGGTGTAGCGCGTGCACTGTCTTTGCGACAATTACATGCGGGCCTTCCCGATTGGGTGCAAGTTTCCCTTGTGTGGCGTTCTTCAGGCCAACATCATTTCGTCGAAGAACTAAGTCCCCAGGCATGAATTCCTAGGTACAACACTTGGTTGTATCTTGCTGCGATTTTTCTGTTTCACTGCGATCTCGTGAGTCTTTGCAAGCTCCTGCGTGCGTCGAGGAGGTCGAGTTCTTCTCGTATACTCGTGATTGTCAACGCTACTGCAGGGATGCGAGGTTCTCCAACTAAGTTCCCCAATCTCGGCGGGAATGATGGCCTCTGTCCCATATGTGAGACGAAAGGAGATTCTCCGTCGTCGAATGTGGAGTAGTCCGACACGCCCAGAGCACTCGGGAAGCTCTTACGCCAGCTTGCCCTTGGCCTCATCCAATCTTCGTTTGGACCTCGTAAGATAACTCTGTTCGCGGCCTCGGCTTGGCGTTCGTGCAGGGGTGTTCTACCGAGGTGAAGTCTTTGTTTGATGTCGAGATCTTCCAAGGTCTTTCTAATCCGCGATCTGGGAATTGCGTTCCGTTGTCGGTGACGACCACCTTGGGAATCCCGAACCTTGTCAGAATATATCTTTTGAAGAACTTAATCAAGTTCTTTGCAGTTATCTTTGCCAGGGCCTCTGCCTCAACCCATTTGGTGAAGTAATCTACCGCAACGACCAGGTATTTCACCTGTCCGGGAGCCATTGGAAAAGGTCCAAGTATATCAATACCCCACCAGGCAAAGGGCCATGGTGATGTCAGTGATGTTAACTCTGTAGGAGGAGCTAAGTGTAGATCGCCATGTCTCTGGCATTTGTCGCATTTCTTCACGAACGATATCGCGTCGCGTTGAGTCGGCCAATGGTACCTGCGCGGAGGATTTTCTTTGCCAAGGAACGCGTCCTCCAAGGTGTTGCCCACATATGCCTTCATGCACTTCGAAGTGCATATTGCGCTCGGGTATCGTCGATGCATTTCAACAGGTGGAGAACCCTCTTCGATATAAGATACCGTCGATCATAGAGTACGAAGATGCCTTTTTCGATTTTTGCGGCTTCCTTCATCATCGTAGCCGAATCAATTGAATAAATTCTTGAATCGGTGTCATCCAACTGTCGGGCTCATCGGGCGGATCATCGACACTTGCACTGGAAATTGCAAAGCGAATTTGGAAGTTTCCTCGATGCCTGCGTCATAAGTGGTATCAACCACGACGGTAATGCTAGGCTTGGCGGTGTTTCTTGTATTACCGATCTGTTGTTTCTGAGCTTCGTCTTTGGCGAGTTTGGGATGAATGTCACTCTGGCGTTTTGTTCTCTCGGGCGTGTCACGATCTCCACGGAGGTGAAGTCGCTCATTTTCTTCTTTACCAGGGCGAGGTATTTTTGAAGAAGTGGATCTTTAGCCTGGTATTCTCCACTTATCCGGGACACAACTAGTGAGAATCGATTCGAGCTTTACCTCTTCGGTAGCGAAGTCTCGAGCCGGTGTGAGGCCGGTAAACACGCCGTGCTCTGCCTGGTTGTTGGAGGTGGGAAAGGAGAATCCCAATGAAAATTCGACAATCAGCCCGTCGTCGTTCTCGAGCAACAAACCAGCGCCATCGCTTGGAATTCGACGATCCGTCGACATGGACCGCCCATTTGGAACAACTGCTCAGAGCTCCGAGAGTCATCTCGGCAATGAAATCGCCAAGCACCGGGCTTTGATAGTTTGTCTCGGCTCGAAAGTAACTCCGTCGGACAACTCAACCGACCACTTGATCATACGCCCGCTGCGTCAGGCTGTGTAGAATCTGTTTGATTGGTGGTCGATTCGGACCACTATGGGATGTGCTAAGAAGTATTGTCTCAGCGTCGAGCCGCGATTATCGATCTGTGCGACTTTCTCGATTTTTGGTATCTCGACTCACGGGCCCTGAAGTGCTTTGCTTATAAAATAGACCGGTTTCTGGTTCTCATCTGCTTCGCGAATGAGGACGGCACTCAGAGCTTCGTTCGACACTGCCAAGGATAGATAAAGGACCTCCCCTGGGGACGGGCTCGTCAACACTGGCGGTTGGGATAGTATGCATTTTACCTGTGTTAAGGCCTCTTCGCACTCGGGTGACCATTCGAACTGAATTCCCTTCTTGAGCAAGCGAAATAAAGGCAATGCATGTTCTGCAGATTTTGAGATAAACCTCGTCAAGGAGGCTAGCATTCCGTGAGTCATTGGATGTTTTTCTTTGACGATGGTTCTTTGCATCTCTATTACTGACCCGAGCATTTATCTGGTTGGCCTCAATTCCCTCTCGGTTAGGTAAAAACCTAGAAATTTTCGATTCGAACTCCGAAAGTGCACTTTTCCTGATTGAGCCTCATATTATGTTTTCGTGATTTCAAAGAAAGACTTCTCTAAGATCGACGGCGTGGTCGATTTCTTTCGTTGTTTTTACTATCATATCATCCATATATACCTCCAAAGATTCTACCGATCTGGTTGGCAAAGACTTTATTCATCATGCGCCGATATGTCGCTCCGGCGTTCTTAAGGCCAAAAGGCATTACGTTATAGCGATAATTACCTTTATCCGTCATGAACGCGTTTTTTCTTGATCAAAGCATGATGCATCGAATCTGGTTGTACCCGAGTATGCGTCCATGAAAGACAACAATTGAAAACCAGAGGAATTGTCGGCGAGTTTATCGATATTAGGGAGGGGTAGGCGTCTTTGGGGCACGCCTTGTTAAGATCAGTGTAATCAAAACACATTCGCCACTTTCCATTAGATTTCTTAACCAATACAACATTTGACACCAAGTAGTATATTTGACCTCCTAATGAATTTAGCCTTAATTAAGTCTTCGACTGACTTTGGCGTGACGTCTTTTTCAGGAGCTTGCTTACGGCGCCTTTGAGCTACCCAGCGAGCCTTGGGATCGAGAGCGAGTTGGTGGCAGGCAATATCAGGAGAAATACCTGGCATGTCAGCAGCTGTCCAAGCGAAGAGGTCGGCATTGGACTTCAGGCACTCTGTTATTTGCAATTTGACCTGTTCAGGGAGATCGACACCAAGCTTCACTGTCTTCCCTGGGTCTTCTCCTAGTTGAACTCGGATGAATTCTCCATCAGGTACTGGTCTTTTAATCTTTTGGTGGAGCTCGCGGGCCAGGAGGTCGTCTTCCTGTATCTCATCCTCGAGCTCAATCCTGGCGTCGAAATCGGTGAGATTGACGTCTGCAGCAGCCTTTGCAGGATCAAGCTCTTTGGTCGATGGGAGTTGTTTCTCTTCCTTTTGCTCTTCGGCCTTCAAAGATAAAATATAACATCTCCTCGCAGCTTCTTGGTCGGCTTCGATGGTGACGACTTTGTCTTCGTCATCATGAAAACGCATTTTCAGGTGAACTGTCGAGGTTCTGACTCCTAACTCACCCGGTGTCGGGCGTCCGACGATGCGATTGTAAATGTACTTGCATGGTAACACGATGAATTGGACCTTCACAGCTTGGAGATTGGTTGCTCTCCAAAAGTCACCATCAACTCCACATAGCCCAACGGCTTTGTTTTCGAACCGCTGAAACCGGTCGGTCGGACCGGTGCGATGCGAGATCTTTTTCGGTAGTTTCAAGGTTTTAAACAGCTCGTAGAACATGATATCCGCCGAGCTCCTTGGTCTATCAAGATTCTTCTGACGTCAAAGTTAGCCATATAGGCTTTCACCAACAGGGGAATCAAATAGTTCGGCCTTCCATTCACCAAGTCTTCGTCAGAAAAGGCTAGGGGTGGTCTTCCCTTATGCCGACTTGATGAAGGAAAAACAGTAGAAACGGTCATCGCTTCTCTCAACTTTCGTTTTGCTGAATTGATGCTCGCCCCTCCCTTATCGGAGAATCCTCCGGAAATGACCATGGCGACAGGAGGAGGACGAGATCTCTCCTCGGATGCACGAACTGTTCCTTCGTGCTGCGTCCCAGAAGCTGAGTCTCTCCTTTGAGGTCGAGGTGATCTAGATCTAGACCTTCTATCTCCAAACCTCGGTTTTCCTTTCACATATTTTGTCAACCTGCCCTTCTGGATCAGTTGTTCTATGACGTCTTTCAGGTGAAAACATTCATCGGTCTCGTGCCCGACACACTTGTGAAAGTGGCAGTACCTCGACTTATCAGCATTCGGCTTCTCTTTTCCCTTCTGGGGAAATTTAATTCCAAAGATCACGGTCGGTGTTCGCGCACTCATTCAAGATGCGCTTAGGGGTAGTGTTCAAAGGGTATATTCGCCATATCTCTTTGCCGACCCCGACTTTCCTTCTCCCTACGCGACTTGTCCTCGCGTTGTCCACCAGCTTCCTCCTGGGTTTTACCTTTGGCTTTTGATGCCATCAACTTCTCTTCGTAATTCATGAATTTCTGAGCTCGCTTCAGGAACTCGGTCAGGGACCTCGGTTTGTCGACACCAATGTCGACACTGAATAGGCTTCCTTCGACCAGGCCTTGCTCTAGCAAGTATAGTTTCATCTCGTCAGAGCATTTTTTCACCAAAATGGCTTCTTTGTTGAAACGCTCGACATAGTCTCTGATAGACTCACCTTTCTTCTGCTGAATCGCGGCTAGGGCTGCTGTCGACTTGTGTTGGACTTTAGATGCGGTGAAATGTGCGGAGAACTGGTCGACGAACTTAGTCCACGATCCAATGGAATTTCTCTTAAGAGTCTGGAACCAAGACAAGGCCGACTTCTTCAGAGTGAGGGGAAAAATTCTGCACTTTACCGGCCCTTGGGCGCCCCGATAGTCCATGACAGTGTCAAAGCAGCCAACATGTTCGTCGGGGTCGGTGGTCCCGTCTTATGAGTCCAACGAGGGCGGTTTCTGAAGATGCTTCGGAATCGGGAATCTCATAATCTTGGACGTAAAAGGACCAAAGGCCTTGCACGTGTCATCTGTGTCATCGCTCTGAGAAGGGGTTGATGAGACAGAATGAGCACGGCGGCGGTGAGAGGTGCGGCCAGGAGATTTTACTCGCCGCCTAGAGGCTGAGGCGGCTCTTCTTGGGGGAGTGTCGCTGCTCATGGTGGTACCTTCGCGATGAGACGCGCGCGTCGAGAAGCGGCGATGGCGCGGTGGCATATCAGATTCAGGAGAAAGACTTCTGGAAGAAACTCTTCTGCGGTGTGTTTGCTCATGTCTTCCGTTTTGAGGCAAACGGACCTCAGATCTGTGACGGCGAGGTGGAGTACAATCTACTGAATTGTTACGGCGGTTTGCTCTATGCCCAGAGCGGTGTTGAGTCGTGCCTCGGTGGTGGTGATGAACAGACCTGAGATTTTCGGATTCCTTCGATCTCTGAGGAGAACGAGAAACACGATCTTCTCTGTTGTCGATCTGTGTGGCAACGCGAACGGGAATTTCCTTCTGCTGATTCTCCATTCGATCGAGACGTTGATTACGAGCCTGCGCCAGCCGGCATGGCCGAATGAATTCGCGGAACTTCGCGCGAATGAGAACGGCGGCGGTCTCTGTTCGACATCGGTTTGAGTACGATCGGAACAACGTCATGCTGATGCGGAGGCGGAAGGTTATTCCTCTGTCCCTCGTACTCACCGATAAAATTAACAGGGTCATGGTGAGGTGGTTCGAGATCTGCGTTCGCAGGAGGGGAACTCCGAGTCGCGACCTGATGCTTCAACCCGCCATCGCCGAATGAAGAAGGAGACTTCGACAAAGAAAATGAAATCGAAAGCGATTTCCCACAGACGGCGCCAATGTTCAATGTAACTTCGTGAGGATGACCGGAGGGAAGCAGTGCGGTTGTGCTCGCTACGGATGACGACGGCGTGTTGGGTGGTGTACCTGCAAACACTCCGACGCTCAAGTCAGTGTGTGTCGAGGTGAGTAAAGAGGTGGTAGAAAAATCATTACCTCGACCGTTCGACGCGGTCTTCTTTAAATATGAGTCGAGGACGGTTACTGTCGATGTGTAACCGTCCCGTGAAACCCGGAAGTCGGCATTAAATTCCTTTAATGCACAAAGCCGTTAGTCGGCCGTTGAGGGAAGGCGGAGAGGCATGCGGACGACGTGGCATCGAGGGAAGGTGGATCGACGAGCGGAAATGGGCCTGTGAATACTGGATCTCCGGATTGGGCCTCGGCCCAGTCCGGAACATATATATATATATATATTATCATTTAACTATTTTTAAGATAATTTTTCAAGATTATAAATAGTACTTAGTGTTGTGATTATCTAATTTTAGGAAATAGCACTATATTAATATTTGATAATAATATATAATGATTGATAGAGTAATTTAGTTATTTTTCAAGTATTTTTCCCAAGTTGTAAATAATAGCTATCATTATCATTAAGATATTTTAATATTTAATACAACGTCTAAAATTTTTTATATCTAATAGTTAACACAAGCAATAATAAAATAAATTTATCAAAATAATAATATCTAATAATAATATCTAAATAGATTAAAAAAGTGATAAAATTGATGAAAAGTAAATGAAAGATTGTAACTCATGAATAAAAATAGTGCCCTGGCTTACCGCAACGGTAACAAGTCACGTCGGCGCTAGTCTGACTCTCGCTTCTCGCGTTCTGAGCCATCGGACAGTATTGTCCCTTGTCGTTGTTCCCTTGAGGTCGATTATACGGCTTCTCCTACTGCTTTCCCTTCTGAGCAAACCTCTGCCCTATGCTCTGGGGTCTCATTGGTTCGCCTATACCACTCCTCTTCTTGTGGTTCCTCACTCCTTCCACTTCAACACGCCGATCAATCAATTCTTGAAGATTCCTGATTCTCAATGACACCACTGACTTCTGAATATCAAACCTCAGGCCTGGCTGAAATCTCTCGCTCAACCAACCCTAGTTAGTTCGGTCACGAAACGGACTAAAGTACCTTGCAAGTGATTCAAACTTAGCAACATATTCTGACACCGTCATGCTACCTTGATGTAGTCGAAGGAACTCTTGCTCTTTTTCAGCTCGTGCAGTATTAGGAAAATACTTGTCCAAGAATCTCCCGCAGAAAACTTCCCAAGTGATCTCACGACGCTCTGCTGTCAAAGTCTTCTTTACTCCCTTCCACCAGTACTCGGCATCTCCCAGCAACAAGTAAGTCGCATAGTCCACCTTGACATTCTCCGGATAATGAAGTGCCTCAAAGATCTTCTCTATCTCTTGCATCCAAAGGTCTGCCTTATTCGGGTTTGGCTCGCCGTAGAACTTCGGTGGGTCATGCTTACAGAAATCCGCTAATCCCCTCGCCTCCGCATTTCATTCCGCTCTCCGCTGTTGTTGCAAATTCTGCTGGGTCAAAGCCACCGTCTGCTGAGCCATAGCATTAGACTGTTAAGTCGTAGCAGCCGATTACTGAGCCATAGCCTCCGCCATCTCTGTCATTGCTTGAATCGCTCTCTCCATCATGGGGTTATCAGGTCCGGCTATATTATCTATGAGAGGTGGCATTAGATTCCACAAAGTCTAAAACCTGTCAGGACCTCACAATCAAGTGTCGTGTTAGCACACATTGCTTCAGTCAATAAACAATTCAAACAATTGGCAAGCAAAATTGCTTCACTCAACAAACAATGACAATACAACACAGCTAGTTACCCGACAAAACAAAACCCGACACGGTGACAAGCTTAGTTACCCAATACACAGTCCGATTAGAACCGAACTGCTTTGATACCACTATTGTAACGACCCGTTTCCGGACCGCTACTAACTAGAACCAACTCTATATGCCACGTACTTTTAAAATAGTACTCTTGTGTACTTTGGGAAAATGCGGTCTATTTTTTTTTTAAAAAAACAACAACTGCGCCTGCAAAGCACACACAGAGTCACCACAACATTTAGAAACATGATGCAATCTTAAGACACAAGACTATGCACTGGAAACACATACACATAATATATACAAGCACGACATCCCTATCAGTACATAAAAACATAAGCAGTGCATACAAAATAAAAACGGTGCATAACTATGTACAAGAAATACACCTAAAGTATGAGAATCCTTGTGAGGATGATCACACCCCGGGGGTACTCCCGGCAGACACCCATGCAGGGAGCTGCTCCAAAAGTATGCCACCAGTCTACCCTGCAGTACACATAAAACAACACTAAAAGCTTGACTGGTCACCACAACAGCTGTACACTATAAATAAAATCCTACAGCCATCCGAAATACAAGCGTGCAACAGCCAATCACGACAAATAAAAGTCGTTGCCCGGATCCTTGAAGGGGTCCTCCGCGTCGTCGTCCGCCAACGGGTCCTCCGCATCCTCGCCATCGCTTGGGTGACCATCACTGATTAAAGGCACTATAGAAAAGGGTCAACTTCTCAAATAATCATAAAAATAGTAAAACACAAAGCAAAAGAAAACAAGATGCAGAATTTCTCAAAATACCACTCAAAACTCTCCCTTGAGACACTCTCGACAATTCCGAAAAGCAACGCCAATGCATCCACTGAATACCAGCCGTAGCCTTGGGCTTCATCACCACCCGGGTTATTCAGGTTAAGTTCATTGACAACACAGACGCCCATTGCACAATTTGAACACCAGCCGTGGCTTCGGGCTTCTACACCACCTCAGCCGTGGCATCGGGCTTCCACACCACCCTTGGTTGTTCGGGCCACTGAACACCAGCTTTGGCTTCGAGCTTCTTCACCACCCAACCGTAGCTTCAGACTTCTACACCGCCCTTGGTTGTTCAGATCGAAACTCCAAAAACGTCACGGCGACTCCCAACGACACGACGCCTAACTAAGCTGCCGAAATTCCAGCCATTAGTCTTGGGCTCGACGACCACCCTAGGATGTTTGGGATATAGTTCAAGGACATCACGACTAAACTCTCGCACTCCGATGAATAAATCGCCGCATACGATAATTCAAGAAGCAATTCGAATAATTATTTAACTCATATGAAAATTCAAGAAGTCAAACACGAATAATTATTCAATCGCATATTAAATAAATATTCACGCAAGCTTATACAAAAAACTCAGTCCAACAGTAATAAGCAATCAACGCAACCAATCATATCACGACCATCAATGACAGAATCCATCCCGCTACAACTCGATGGAGTTGACAGAGAGGAACAAACAAGTGTGGGGGCTTGGGGACAGCTGCCAACCACTTGCAGACAAGCCCACTAGATAATATCATAAGCTTAAATATTAAAATAAAGGGGTACGAGACCCTCACTTTGAACCCTGAGGCTCTCAGACTTCTTCGATATGCAAAACAAAATTTAACTCTTATTCATATTTAAAAGTTGCCCTTACCACAGTTGTTTGTTAGCGTGGTACCGCACGCCTCGAGTCCACGTCGCACGATCTCCGAATCCGCAACTCCTATCACCACAAGTAAGCTTAGCACAATTCTATAAACTACACTTAAAACTTAGGCTCTCAAAACCTAACCCTTTCCTAACCAACCTATTACACTTAGAAACTTAGCACAATCAGTAAGAATCTTTTTTTTTTTTTTTTTTACAATCTAACAAACCATTTCCACGTCATTCAATTATACTCCAAGGCATTAAATCGTCAAGTCATACCCAAGGCATAATTCAAGCACATTTCAAGACACATACTAAAACATATTCCAAATCCCAATTATCATGCTTTCAAGTAAATGTTTCCCACAAAATCAAATTACTCAAGGTTTCAATTAGCATGCATATATCAAGACAAGTTTTTACAAGAAATTCCATTTCCTACACCTATAGGTCTCACGGCTAAGGATCTAAAATTTGTGACCAATTTGCAAATTTTCAAACAATAAAATAGTGCCATTTCACTTAGCTTTTTCTTTCAAATAACAAGTCATGATTAAGACCAAGTTCAACTAAGTTTCAAAACTCATTTCCAAAACATTTCAAGAGTAAGATTTCAAAGAGTCCTTCTAATTCTTATGATTCCAAAACATTTTAATCATGGCAATAACAATGCTAATTACAAAGGAATAAATTCAACCAAGCTCCAACATGCTTTTTAAGTCCTCAAGAACAATTTTTCCACAATTAACTTACTAACTCTTCTACTTAAGCATACATAACAAATCCAATAGCAATTAAACTATCCAAGACATGTAATTCAACAACTAAATACATGATTCAACAATCAAATCCTTTATTTTCCCTCTTTAAAGAATAAGTCTTTCTCATGAAAATTACCTAATCACTTCTAAGTTCAAAACTACAGGTTCAATTCAACAATAACAACATTAAATTTTTCCAAAACTAAGACACTATCAAATTTAAATATCCAATCAAGGCTCTTGCAAGAATGCAAAGTTTTCACAAAATTTACCATTCCTTGATTCAAGACCAAAATTGACAACTACAACAACAATAACAATTAATAAGAACTAAGAACCACAAATCTATTGAATGATTTCCATGGAGGATCACTTAACCCCTTTCCCTTAGACCATTGATATAGGGTTTGAAAAATTTGGGGAAAATATGTTCATCTCTCCCATGATTAAAATCAAACATTGAACAAAGTATTTAAACAAGAAATGAAGCAACAAAATAAACTCCTACACCTAATAATGGAGGCCACGGTTTTTGACAAGGAGAAAGAGGAGAGGTTTTTGGTCCAAACCCTCACATACTAAATCAAGGTCTTAGCACTAAATTGGAGAAGAATAAAAATGAAAGAGATGGTGGTGTTTTGGGTGAAGGAAGTCACGGCCAGGAGCAGTAAAAAAAAAAAAAGAAGAACCACCTTGCCTTTCTTTCACTTACACTTGGTAAGATTGGAGGAAAAATAAAAGGAAGAGTGATTGTGGAAGAGGGTGCCACGACCTGTTTAAGGAAAAAGGAAAGAAATACCTAGCTTTTCTCTAATTGAAGAGAAATGGAAATGGAAGTGGTAAAAAGAAGAGGATGCTACGGCTGGTTAAAAAAAAGAGGAAGAGGAAATGAGCTTGTCTTCTTTCCTCCAACCACACTTAGCAATTTAGGAGGAAAAAAAATGAAAATGAGAGAGTGGATGTGGGAGGGTGGCTTCGGCCTGATGCAAGAAAAAGAAGGATAAAGAATAAATTTTAATCCAATAATTTACTTGGCTAGAAATGGTTTAGGAGAGATATTTCTAATTAACCATCAAACTAATGACACCTAGCCACTTAAAGTGATATGCTAATCCCGTCAACTAGTCTAACCAATCTAGTCTCTCTTCCCTCACGATTACCCTCTAATCCTAGAGTCCTAAGTGTACTAAAACACGGAGTTGAGTAATCGTGCTCCTGATTAATTCTTCCACCGATTAATTCGCAAAAATTAATTTACCGAGAAATTAATTCACCGCGTGATAATATTTTATTATAACTAATAAAAACTTCTCAAAGTAATAGCACTACAATTTTCACTCTTAGGATTATCTACTGTGCTAGTAGAAAACTTACCTTTGGATTGCTCTGCGAGTTGCTTTGAGAATTGCCCAATTTGATTCTCCAGATTTTTTATAGAAGCTTCTTGGTTCTTGAAATGAGACTCGTGAGTCTGAAAGTTGGTGTTGATGTTCTGAAAATTGGATTGAGTCATCTTCATGAATTGAGTGAGAGCTTCCTCTAATGCATTTGGCTTCTCTTGCTTTTGAGATTGTGGAGGGTTGCTTGATGATGGGTTATCTTGCTGTTTCCAAGAGAAGTTGGGATGATTCTGCCACCCAGGATTATAGGTGTTAGAATAAGGATTCCCTTGTTGCTTTTGAAAATTATCCATGTAGTTGGCTTGCTCATTCGAAATTCCCTTAGCATCTCAACCTCCATTTTCATGAGGCCTTTGACAAAAATCACATCTCAAGTTCCTGTTCAACTGATTCACCTGAGCGGGAATAGAGGCTCCCATTTTCAGCGCTTTAAGCTCCTTTGTGATAGCTTCCAATTGTTGAGAGACCAATTTATTTTGAGCCAAGAGTGCATCTCGTGTTTCTAGTTCAAGGACCCCGCTTCTACCCTGTGTGCCTCTATCATTCTGACACAACTGCTCATTTGAAGCCATTTGCTCCACTAAAGTTCTTGCTTCTTCAACAGTTTTGCTGTTAATTGTACCTCCAGCTGAGGCATCCAACATCATTCTTATATTTGGCCTCAACCCATTGCAAAACATCTGCATCTGATTAAACTCATCATACCCATGGCCAGGACATCTTTTCAGAAGAAGCTTGAATCTCTCCCATGCCTCATACAGATTTTCGCTCAGGTTTTGCTGGAACCCATGAATTTCACCTCTTCTTTTGATGAACTTGGAGGGTGGAAAAAATTTGTTCATAAATTTATCCTCCAAATCATCCCAAGTAGCGATGCTTCCTTGAGGCAAAAGCCTTAGTTTCTTGGCCCCCTCTGTCACTCCATCCAGCTTCAAGGTGCCACGGATTTCATAGAAATTTACCAAGTGCTGATTTGGGTCTTCAATTTCATCCCCAGTGAATTGGTTTTGCTTGAGAGTGTTCAACAGAGATGTTCTGATCTCAAAAGCATTTGCCTCCACCTGTTGGTAGGCAATGACTGTCCTCTGATGGTTGTTCCTTCTCCCAAAATCACCCAAGGTGTGTCGTGATGGTGGTGCGTCCCCCATTACTACTTGAGTTGTAACGAGAGAGGTGGAAGCAGAGGTTTGATTTTGTTGTTGTTTTGCTTCCTTTGCCTTCTTTCTATTAGCCTTTGCGGTCTTTTCTATTTCAGGGTCAAACAACAGCTCACCTGTTTGTTTACCTCACATGCACAATACTAAAGGAAAAGGTAAGTAGCACAGCAACAATTATAGAATATTTTTTTTATATTAACATGAATTAATTTAAAAAGCAATAAGACGCAGTCCCCGGCAACAGCGCCAAAAACTTGATGGCTCAAATCCGCAAGTGCACGGAGTTGTCGTCAAGTAATAAAATATCGATCCCACAGAGACTGCTTTTACGCTAATTAAACTAATTTGAGAAATAGATTTTGTTATTGTAATAGAAATAAAATAAATTAAGAACAATGTAATGGATGATTTTAATAATAAGGAAAAGCTTCTAGGACTGGGGGTACCATAATGATGCTCTGAAATACTAATTGACTACTCTCTTATTAACAAATGAATTCAATTGAAGGCAAGCTATCCTAATTTAGTAAAAGTTCCCTCCCAGGATACAGAAACCGTGCTTAAGCGATACAATTCCTACTCTCATGGTAATTGAAATCGAATTAAACCCATTAAGAAATATGATAGCTTGTTTTATCCTCGAAGGACTAAAAATTACTCTCGTGATTTTAATCCTAAGTTCCGTTCTTATGGTTCCGATAACAAAGGTTCACCTCTTGGTTCATCCCTAGAAATCTAACACATATGAATAAGTGGCCACCGAATTCATAAGAAATAATAATAACAATAAGAACTAAATCGAATTGCATTCAAAGTAATAGAGAGAGTATCAAATAATCATCCAAAAGACATCAAAAGTCATATCCCCAAATCCTAGAACATGGGAAACTACTCTAACATGATGGATAGAATAGAATCCATATAAATAAACATTCAAACCAGGAAATTGAGAGAGAATAGACGAAGAGATTGATCCCAATCCTCCACCATGCCTCCAAGAATCAAAGTTCGAACCCTAGACAAGTCTCTAAAGTGTTTATTTATAGTCTAGGATGAAAAGGAGTGAAAAACAAGTCCAAAACATGTAAAAACGTAAAATTCTGCGTCCAGGGTGTTGTCGTAGCACGGTCGTGGCGTGAGGCACGACCAGGCCGTGCTTCATTCTGTTTCTCGCGCTGTTCAGGTGCTGTCGCAACACGGTCGTGCTTCATGACACGGCTAGGCCGTGCTTCATGTTGTTTTGTATTTTTCACCTCTTTAGCGTCCGAATTAGCTCAATGTGTCTTCATGAAAGTTGAAGCTATGGATCTTAGCTTTCCAATGGCACCAGTTTCATCTCATTTGGACACCTAAAACTCCAGGCTGAGACAACATTATATTATCAACTTGTAGCACAAATTACCCCAACTTATTCCAAGTGATTTTTCTCCTTTTTTCTAGTACAAATACCTTCTTTTAAGCACAATTGAACAAAACCAAGTGCATTATTCAAATCAAGCCAAATGCATAAATAACATGGATTAAAATGACTAAAATGACTAAGATGCAATGCAAAACTAACACTAAACTATATGCTATTTTGAACGCATCAAAGTCTATGAGAGGCGAATAGCCAGAACTTGGTGATCCTGAGTTTTTAAGCTACTGAGGGTAGCATCTTTAACCACCCTCCATCTGACTAGGATCAGTGGTTCATACAAGTATCGGAGGATGCGAGTTTTTTGATTCCTAAAATCTTTTTGTTTCATAGCCTATTTCAAAACACATTGATCAAGGCAAACATTGTGTTGTACTGCTCAGTCTACGTGTTAGTATTGCAGACACACTAAGTCAACTAGACACAGACATAACCATAGCGTCAGAAGGTTTTATCAAACTTTGCACTAGACATAAAGAAAGGTTTCTCACAAAAACAAGTTATAAAAACCTTATCACATAATTTAGTTTCAACCATACTTAAGGACTAGAATGTTTCAAAGGGCATTAGTGTAAGTATGACATACTAACTACAACCTGACGCAAGATGACTTGTCATTTGGAGGTTTTAAATATTTTCTTAATGTTATGTTAAAACAGGTTTTTGTGAAAGATTCTTCCCCATGTAAATATGCATAAAGCAAAGATAATATAAAGAGAGTAGGGAAGAGAGAATGACACAGAGTATTTTTATACTGGTTTACTATCTACCTGATAGCTACATCTAGTCCCTTCAACCATGAAGGATTTTCACTATAATCGACCTCGATTACAAACTTGTGTGTATCTTGTTCCAACTTGGCTATACAACACAGCTTCTTAGAATGACAGAAACCTATGTGCCTATAAGGAAACGGTCTTTCCAAGACCAACCTTGTGAGTACCTACTAACTTGTCTAGGGTGTATTACACAAGCATCTTAGATAGCCACAAGACCTTTGCACCTTTTCAGTAAGGGCCTTCCTGGCCATTCTTATGTGTATATTCTGTCGACCTGGATATGCACATAAGTATCTTACTAAGCACACAACAGACTCTCATGATGCTAATGAAACATCATTTTTATGAATAAAAAGGTGTTTTTGGACCACTAATTTCAACATAAAAAAGCGTCTTAACTAGGCATACTAAGCTCTCACTAGAGAGGATATTACAATAAGTTCCAGTGTTTACGCTAAGCTCTTCTAAAAGAGGGTATTACAATTAAGCTCATGTTCTTAACTAACTATCATAGAGAGGATGTATATGTTAAGCTCAAGGTGGGGTAGTGAGTGTAAGAGTTGAGCAGAGCTTCTGCTTCTTGAGATGCCACATCCACACACACATTTTCTTCAGTCTTATAGAATATATATAGAGAGCCAAAGATATGACCGTTAGAGCTTGGCTTCTATCCGTTGTAAAATATAGGTATAAATCTTCAAACATGAAGATGATTTTTCGGTTGTCCTTGCCTTCTTCCTTTATTAAAATGTAGTCATTGTAGAGCTTAAGAATGAACGGTAATCTTTACATAGACTTTCAGAGAAGTGGTAGCTTTTGCAGAGTAGGTGTACTGATTTCTGATTGAGGTGTACTATACTCTAAACCACTTGCTTTTAAAGTTTTCCTTTTTACACTTGAGACAAGACAGGTGAATATAAAATTATTTTGTACCTTGTAAAAAGTAAGGAAAATTTATCTGGGAATACTCGTTTTAAAAAGATGTTTTGTTCATTTCTTCGTTGCAAAAAAGTTAAAAAAATCAGAGAAAGACAAATATGAACCCAAATCACATATCAGAACACAGAACATCAACCACCATTGAACGATTCTAAGAACACGGTGGCTGATGTGGCGGCACATGGTTGATGCGGCGGTTGAATGAAGGCGCGATGGCTGATGCACAGTCGACTAAAGGAGTGGTTGCTGATCCGTGTTAAGGAATTTGACAACTGTACCGAATCGTACAAGTAATAAAGTGATAAGTAGAGTATCGTCTCCATGAGGATTGTGATCGATTAATTAACTTAACAAAGTTCGTATTTATTTTGAACGAGAACAAAAACGACTAGGGGTTGAATCCTCTTGTATACACTCTCATGCAATTAGTTCAACATCAACTCAAGCAATTTCATACAATTTGAAGTTCGAATCGACTAAATTAGTTTAAGGACAATCCCTTGCCTCATAAACCCTTTACTCTAACTAAAACCACTAATCCCTTAGATGATTTATAATTAGGTTAAGCATTAAGAATAGCGTTTCATAAGAACACGTAATCATAAAGTTATATTCCTATACTCATCATGATTACGACTACCAATCTCAGTTCAAGTTCTTCACCCAATTTTCCAATCATCATGAAAAACCCCAAATCGATTCAATAGCGGCCAAGTATCGAAAAGCATTAAGCATGGAGATTGGAAGCTCAATTGAAATGAAATAAACTTGCTTTAATATAATAGAACTAACTACATAAGAGTTTCAACAAGATTTATCTAACCCTAGTCTAAAAGAGTTTAGTTACCCATAAAGAATAAGGAACCAAACCAAAAAATTGAAATAAAGATAGAAGACCACTCCATTGATGACTCAAATCCTTGTTCCCAAGCTTGAATCCTCTTTGGAGATGGTGGAAAGTGAAACTGAACCACCCTTGACAAGCCTCACGGCATTTTAGGTCTTTGGAATGGTAAAGAATCCCCTGGTCAAGTGTTTAAAATGTCCATTTATAGTTTAGGTCAAAAAGGGTGAAAAATAAGCTAAAACGGTGAAACAACGCCCAAAAATGCGTCAAGGACGTTCTGCAGCACGGCCGTGCTTCTCTCTGTTTCTCGTTGCAGGTACGCACATTTTACTCTATGCACGGCCGTGCTTCATGCAGTTTTGCATTTTTCACCTCTGTAAAGTCCGAATTAGCTCAAGTTGTCTTCATGAAAGTTGAAGCTATGGATCTTAGCTTTCCAATGGCACCTGCTTCATCTCATTTGGACACATAAAACTCCAGATATGATTAAAACATCGAACAGGTGTCAGGCTGAGGCAACATCACCTTATCAACTTATAGTACAAATTACCCCAACTTAGAGATTGATTTAGGTCTCGATTTCTTCATCAAAGTTGTAGATAATTCTTCTATCTTTCCAACAAGACCATGATCATCTCATTCGGATTAGCGTGACTCAAGATATAGCTTTTGAAATCTTTCTTTATCAGGAAACAGTGCTTCCAGGCACGCTTCCAAGTCAATCATTTGGCTATGCTCCCATTCCTGTGCACTTAGAGATAAAAAATCATAGAAAACACTAATGCATAAACGTTAGAACGGGATCAAGTGAATACACTGAATCACGCAATTTAAGCTCAAATTCATTTCAAAAGTTCTTCATGCATCATGCAAAACTTAACTTTGGCTTTATAAATATACATGTGATGAAGATTTATCACAACCCCAAACTTAGCTTTTTGCTTGTCCTCAAGCAAACTCAATCAAAAACATGGGTTGGATTTTGAATAATTCCAATTCATCTAGTGAACTTTCAAATAATTATAAATAATCAATGTACAATCAATTCACCTACTATTTTGAATTCATGTTTTCCAATCATTACAACTCAAGTAACCAAAATGAATTTATTTACTCAGAGCACAAATCTATTCCCATTACACCTTTCCAAATAATGTGTTTCACTTCACTCAAGTTTCTAAGGGGCACTGTTTACACTCAATTCACACCAAATGCAATCATCTACCATAGGTTTGACAAAAGTCTAGGAAAGCAAATACAGACAAATGTCATACACATTATGAGATCTTTTCAAAGGGTGAAATGGGGCTTAGGTAAGAGAGAATATTTTTTTTGGATCTAGGCTAACTTAATTGGAGTCAAGAGATGCCTCTATTATTTCTTACCAAGGCCTTGTATCAATTCACAACTTCCCCCAATTACCACACTTTGTATACCGACAAGCCAAATGAGAACTTTTTCTTTGTTTTTCTCATTGATTTCTCTTTTTTTTTTTGAAATCACAATTTGGATCTTTTTATTGTTGTTCTCCTCTGGCCTGTTCATTTTTTTTTTGAAATGAACTATATACATTGTGTAGCCATCCCAAACTTACGATTTTTGCTTGCCCTCAAGCAACCCCAAACTTAATTTACAACCACATAACTAATTTTATAGAACACAATCTTTCAACTCCAATTTAAAGGGACAATTGGTTTTTCTGGTTATTGGCTTGTATTGTGCTTAAAATTCAATAAAAAGGCTTAAGGCTCAAAAGGGCTAGCAAAGGATAAATTCAAAAGGGTAGGCAATCAAAAGCTCTGACTATTCAGACAAAAATGAAGATCTCAATCATCTGTGTGTGTGTGTTCACATGCAATGCAAAAGCAATCAAGAACTGAGTCAAGTTCTGAAGAATTCATAAAAATGGTGGAACACTTAAGAATAAATAAAATTTTGTTTAGGCTCAAACACTCACAGATTTTACTTTTTGTAATGAGAAAAGATTTATGATCACGGAAGTTCTCAAAAGTTACGGTTACAAGACGTTGCTTAAAAAGGTTCATGTCAACAAAAATTTTAGCTCCTTGATCATACACATCATGCACACAATAAGAGTAATAGTTCACATAAGATGACATGGAATACCATAAAGTAATAAGGAGTTCAGCCAGCCATAGGGTGCATGGTATCAACTTCACAAATAAAGGAAAACAAATTTAACATAAAAATAAACAGCAAAAGAAAAGAAAGAAAGATATAACCTCTGCGGTGAGCCGCCCGACTCAACCGCTAACTTGAAATGAGAAAGGTGGGCCGCCAGACGCCACCACTGATGCGTTCAATATAGCATATAGTTTAGTATTAGTTTTGCATCGCATCTTAGTTATTTAGTAGTTTTAATCCATGTTTTTCATGCATTTTGCTTGATATGAGTAATGCACTTGGTTTTGGTTCAGTTGTGCAGAAAGGAAGGTAATTGGCCTAGGAAAGCGGAGCAAAATCACTCAAACGGACAGTGGGACCAAACTCGGAGGCAAATTCCTAGAAGGGGGCAACATTTGAGGTGGCACGGCCTGCCCATGTCAGGTGGCACGGCCGTGCCTTGGTTGTTGATCGCAAAGAACAAGTTCCCATCAAACAGGGTATTCCACGGCCAGGCCATGCCTGGTGGCATGGCCGTGCCCCGACTCTTATTCCACGGCCGTGCTGCGGGTCACTTAGACATTGCAATTTTGCGTTTTTTTTTACCCATTTTGGCTTAATTTTTCACTCTTTTTTAACCTAGCTATAAATAGACTTTGGAAATACTGAGCCAGGGGGTTCAGAATTTTTGGAGATTAAAAAAAACTCAAACGTATTTGACGATTAAGACGAAATTGAGGAATCAATGGAGTCTCTTCTAATTCTCTCATCTCCATGGATTAGTTTCTCTTCTTTCATGAGGAACTAAGCCTCCTAGACTAGGGTAAGATGAATTTTGTAAATATTTTTATGTAATCGAATTCAAAAGTTCAATGCAAGTTAATCTATGTTATTTGATCCTTTATCTCTTCTCTTAATGCAATTTGATAATTGATCACTATTGAATTGAACTAGGGTCTTAACATCAATTGGAAAACTGGGGTTTTAGACTTGCTTTGAGATCATTGGACATGCTTAATAGGGTTATAGAAATATAATTCTTGTAGTATGAGTTTGTATGAATCTTTGACCTTTATGCTTGATTCAATTGATTTGAACCTAAGGAATTAGGGCTTGTTAATTTAATCAAAGGGATTAATAGGAAAGGGATTTTCATTAATCTAAACTTGTGGATTTAAACTTCAATTATATCATAGTTGCTTGCATTGGATTTGAATTCAACAACATAAAGGTGGAAACAAAAGGATTCTATCCCTAGTCGTTTTTAGTTATTGAAATATAAATAGTGCGTTTTTGTTATTTATTGTTTTCGTCTTTTGATACAAGTCACAAAGATTTCAAACACCTCATATTGTTTCAATAGTTCAAATTATTACAAAGTTTGTTAAGTTAAACAATCAATCTCAATCCCTGTGGATTCGATCTTTTATTACTTGACGAAATCGTACACTTGCGATTTTGCTTACCAAGTTTTTGGCACCGTTGCCGGGGATTATTAAATTGATTTTTAACAAGGTAACCGAGTACTTTTTGAACTATTTTTTTATTTATTTATTTTCTGTTTATAAAAAAAATTAATTAATTGTTGCTTTGCTACTTACCTTTTCTTTTAGTTTTGTGCATGCGAGGTAAACAAACAGATGAGCTGTTGTTTGACCCAGAAATCGAAAGATCGCAAAGGTATTAAGGAAGAAGGCAAAGGAAGCAAGACAATGACAAAAACAATCCTCTGCATCTACTTCTCAAATCATAACTCAAGAAGTGATGGGGGACCAACCATGTACTTTGGGTGATTTTGGGAGAAGGAACAACCATCCAAGGGCTGTCATGGCCTACCAGCAGGTAGAGGCAAATGCTAATTTTAAGATCAAACCTTCATTGTTGAATACTCTCAAGCAAAACCAATTCACTAGGGAGGAAATTGAAGACCCAAATCAGCACTTGTTAACTTTCTATGAAATCTGTGACACCTTCATGCTGAATGGAGTGACAGAGGGGAGCAAGAAACCAAAAATTTTCCCTTTTACCCTACGAGATAGAGCAAGAGATTGGTTGTACACCTTGCCTACAGGAAGCATCGCTACTTGGGATGATTTGGAGGATAAATTTATGACAAAATTCTTTCCACCCTCCAAGTTCATCAAAAGAAGAGGTGAAATTCATGGGTTCCAACAGAGTCAGAGTGAAAATTTGTATGAGGCATGGGAGAGATTCAAGCTTCTCCTAAAGAGGTGTCCTGGCCATGGGTACGATGAATTTAATCAGATGCAAATGTTTTGTAATGGGTTAAGGCCAAACACAAGAATGATGCTGGATGCCTCAGCTGGAGGTACAATTAACAACAAGACAGCTGCAGAAGCGAGAACTTTAGTGGAGCAAATGGCTTCCAATGAGCAGTTGTGTCAAAATGATAGAGGAACACAGGGTAGAAGAGGAGTCCTTGAGCTAGAAACGCAAGATGCACTCTTGGCTCAAAATAAATTAGTCTCTCAACAATTGGAAGCTATCATAAAGGAGCTGAAAGCATTGAAAACGGGAGCCTCTACTCCCATTCAAGTGAACCAGTTAAATCAGACCTTGAGATGTGATTTTTGTCAAGGGCCTCATGAGAATGGAGGTTGCGATGCAAAGGGAGATTCAAATGAGCAAGCTAATTACATGGGTAACTTTCAAAGGCAAGGAAGGAATCCTTATTCTAACAACTATAATCCAGGGTCGAAAAATCATCCCAACTTCTCTTGGAAGCAGCAAGATAACCCATCATCCAGCAAACCTCCTCAACCTCAACAGCAGGGGAAGCCTAGTGACTTAGAAGAAGCTCTTACTCAGTTCATGAAGATGACTCAATCCAACTTCCAGAATCATGAGTCTCATTTCAAAAACCAAGAGGCTTCTATAAAAAATCTAGAAAATCAAATTGGACAACTCTGAAAGCAACTTGTGGAGCAATCAAAGGGTAAGTTTTCTACTAGCACAGTAGATAATCCCAAGAATGAAAATTGTAGCGCTGTTACTTTGAGAAGTGGAAAGTTGTTGTCTAAAGTAGAGAGAAAGAAAAAAAGCGAAAAAAGTGAGGTGGATGGAGTTGAAAAAGAGAGAGTGGAAGTAGAAAAAGAAGTAGAAAGAGAAAAAGACGGAGTTGAAAATGAGAGTAGAGAAAATATTGAAAAAGAAGAAAAAAGAGAAGGTGAGGAAGACATAGTTGTGACTGACAAGCTGTAGGTACAAGACAAGCCCAAAGTGACTCCTCCATATATGAAGCTTCCTTATCCTCATCTGAGCAAGAAGAGCCAAAAAGATGAACAATTTGCTAAATTCATGGATATCTTCAAGCGCCTACAGATCAACATTCCTTTCGTAGATGCTCTTGAGCAAGTGCCCACATATGCCAAGTTCATGAAGGAATTGCTGACCAAGAAGAGAAGATTTAAAGAAGATGAGACAGTAGCTTTGACAGAAGAGTGCAGTGCCATCATTCAAAGAAAGCTTCCTCCAAAGATGAAGGATCCTGGAAGCTTCACAATTTCTTGCACCATTGGGAATTTACACATTGGCAAAGCTCTGTGTGACTTGGGAGCTAGTATCAATTTGATGCCCTAATCCATGTTGAAAAGGTTGGAAGGAGGTGAAGTCAAGCGCACTAGAATGTCACTTCAGTTAGCAGACCGATCAGTCAAATACCCATATGGGATCTTGGAGGATGTTCTGGTTAGAGTTGACAAATTCCTTTTCCCAGCTGATTTTGTGATTCTTGATATGGAGGAGGACAAGGAGGTTCCTCTTCTTCCTGGAAGACCTTTCCTAGCTACAGGGAGAGCCTTGATTGATGTCCAACAAGGTAAATTAATTTTGAGATTTCAAGATGAGAAGGTAACTTTTAATGTTTTTGAAGCTATGCGGCATCCTGATGATACTAAAAGGTGCTCTAGAGTTGATGTGATTGAAGATTCAGTTTGGGAATTTTTTAAGCAAGACCAACCTTTAAACCCCTTGGAGAAAGTAATAGTTAATTCCATTGAGGAGGTGGATCAAGAGATGGAGGAGGAAATAGAAAGATGTCTTGCACAACTTGAAGCTCTACAGGTTGAAGATGCTATTGTTAAAAAGAAAGAAGATTTGCGGGGTGGAGAGATAGAGAAGAAAGCTAGCCCGGAATTAAAGCAATTGCTCTCACATTTGAAGTATGTTTTTCTTGGGGATGATGCTTTTAATCCGGTGATCATAAGTAGCTCTTTATTGAAGCTTGAGGAGGAGAAACTTGTGAGAGTGCTTAGAGCACACAAAGAGGCAATTGGATGGACTATCTCAGATTTAAAGGGCATCAGTCCAGCTTTTTGCATGCATAAGATAATGTTAGACCAAGAGTTCAAGCCAGTGGTTCAACCGTAGAGAAGGCTCAATCCGACTATGAAAGAAGTTGTGAGAAAGGAGGTATTGAAACTTCTGAAGGCGGGAATGATATATCCTATTTCTGACAGTGCATGAGTGAGTCCGGTACATGTGGTTCCAAAGAAAGGAGGAATGATAGTGGTGAAAAATGAGAAAAATGAGTTGATCCCCACTAGAACTGTCACAGGTTAGAGGATGTGCATTGACTCCCGGAAACTTAACCAAGCCACCCGTAAGGACCACTTCCCCCCTCCCATTTATGGACCAGATGCTTGAGAGATTGGCTGGACAAGCTTACTATTGTTTTCTTGATGGTTATTCCGGTTATAATCAAATCTCTGTCAACCCAGAAGACCAAGAGAAGACTGTATTCATTTGCCCATTTGGAGTTTTTGCTTATAGACGAATGCCTTTCGGTCTTTGCAATGCTCCTGCAACCTTTCAAAGATGTATGCTTTCTATTTTTGCTGATATGATTGAAAAGTCTATTGAGGTTTTTATGGATGATTTTTCTGTGTTTGGCACTTCCTTTGATGCTTGCTTGGCTAACCTGGAGGGTGTTCTTAAAAGATGCATGGAGACCAATTTAGTGTTGAATTGGGAAAAATGTCATTTCATGGTAAAAGAAGGAATTGTGCATGGTCATAAAATCTCATCTATAGGTATAGAAGTGGACAAGACAAAAATTGATGTAATAGAGAAGTTACCTCCTCCGTTGAATGTGAAAGGAGTGAGGAGTTGTAACGCCTCGAATTTTCAAGGCATTAACTCATCTATTCTAAGAAAATCAGCCTTTAAAAAAAAAATAAAGTTACCGCTAATAACTAATAAACGTTTGATAATCGCGAAAATGCTTTATTGTCAATTATAAAAATTTAATTTTATTATTAACCAAGTGAAGGCTAAATTAAAGATCGTCTGTAATTATTTTTTTTTATTCCCAAAGCATGTGGGTACTAAATTAGTAAAAGCCTCTAACTAATCTACAACATAACTAAAATATAATAAAATTCTAAAATTATAAATTGTAGTGAAAATAACTAAAGTTTAAGTTATCTCAATTACTTAGCGGGAAAAACACCACGTCCGCAATAAAAATACCAAGTTGAACTTTCGCAAAATAACATTAACGTTTTAAACAGTAACACAGAGCATCAAACACCCATGTACCCATAATTATTCGTCAACGACACGATCAACAATAATGCAAACAAATTATCCTTGATGCTTCTCAAATCCACTTATACCTAAAAAGTGGTGTAAGGGTCAGTTCATATGACAAGTTGTAATAAGCTAAAACATGGAAAAATTACTCAGATACGATTTATACATTTTTTTTCCACATTTAAATAAACATGTGTAAACAAGAGTAATCATATTGAACACCAATAAGAAAAAAATATTCACATTTACGTATGAACTTGGAATTAAAAATAATCACTTTTAAGACATAAGAGGATCTATTCACCTTTTTTTCTTCTTCTTCTTTATACTAACTTACAAATAAAATCATCACATTTACAACATCACAAAAATCAGGATATTCAAGTTAGTATGCATGTCTTATGCAAGACTCTCAAGATCACGATATAGTCATCCCATACCAATGGGGAATTTAATTTAACACCGCCACGAAGGCCTTAACCACGAAGGTCGTCCAAAAATAATAGCTACCTCCCATACCAATTGGGAATCAAAACATATCACTACCACGAAGGCCTTGACCACGAGGGTCGTCCCAAAAGTAATAGCTACCTCCCATACCAATGGGGAATCAAAACATATCACTGCGACGAAGGCCCTACACATGCCACTCTACATGATGTGTGTCATTTAATCAAGTCAATTCATGCCGCGAGAAGTAATTCACCAGAAAATCCACCACACATTATATCCATATAACACATATCAAAATTTCTTTTACAAAATAACATCACCATTTCACGGTTTAGAACAACAAGTACACATCCATCAAGAGAATAACAACAATCAACAATACTCCTATTAATAAAATACACATAATTCGATTTGCACTAAATTACAACAACAAGAAACAACAAGCATCCATATTATTATATATATATATATATATAAATCGTTCTTCCATATCAAATTATATATAACAAATCATCAACCAATTCCATACTATTAAACATCTATAAATCACTTCCCACAAATTCATAACAATTAACTATTATTTATTTTATTACTCTTGATTATCCCATCTTATAAAGATTGATCAACTTTAGAATTAATCATGTTCATGTTATCAAAGACCAAAGAGTAACCATCATCATCAAGAGACAAAATGGAATAAATCTTTTGCACTAAAAAAATATACCCACATGCATTTTCAACAACATATGAATCTAGAATCAACAAAATAGCAAGAAAAATCATCAACACATTTATTTAGAGGAGAACACGAAAATTAAAATTGGATAGAAGAACATCATAGATTTATATTTCATAAAAATATAAACTTTTTCCTATAAATAAGATACCACACAAAATTATATCCTTATTTAAACAACCACCAATGTTTAGCTCTAACTTGTAGGAGAAAAGCCCTTACCTTGGTCGCTTTCCTTCCTAACAAAATAACTCTAAGCCCAGGAATTTGAATGGCACGAGCAAGAGGAAAGGTCAAAGCTTTACTGAGAAAACTAAGTATTAGTGGCTTTCTAATGAGTGAAATTAAAAGAAAATAATGGAAATGGCTTACCTTTAAGGTCACACGAAAATGGAGAGAAGAAGGTTAGAAAATTGTTCTTGATGGACTAGGAAAGATGCTAGGATGTAAAGGAAGTCGCCCCGGTCATGGCACTTCATACGGCATTGAATTTCGACGAGAAACGAGTGAGTTTGGTAAAAACGGGGAGATCCTCCTTAGGTTCCTTGGGCAGCTCTTAGATAGGATTAGGATGAGTAGAACTGGTTTAAAATGAGCCTTTAGGGTTAGGGTTAAGTGGTTTAATCATCCCCAAGAATTTCAGGTCAATTTGGGTTACTTGGGCCAGCCCATTGGGTCAAAACTCACTAAAACACATATAAGAATTAATGCCTCGAGTACAACGACAATGCATCATAGGTTTTGATGTAACTTGAGCTAGATATATCCGATTTAGGAGTTCTTAGTGGCGTTGGAAAGCTTAGAGAGAGATTTACAAAAGTGTGTCTCATAAGCAAGTCCTAATTTGGATGCTAGATAGGTCAAAAAGACAATGGAAGTTTAGATACAGAATTGGTAATTGTTTCTAGATAAAATCTTTTGAAGATTAAGATAAGATCTCAAGAGATAACTGAGGAAAAGATTATCCTATATTAATTATGATTCCTATTAAATCTGTCTCGTATCTACTCGAAACTTTAAGGAGTAAGATAAGGTAGGCTCATCAACTCAATGATTGAGTCTGTATCACATCTAACCGATTACATAATCCTGATTTAATGCAAAACCATACAATATCTTGTACTATAATTATACGCACAATTATACATAATTATAATTACAATCTCATATTAATATAGATAATATCTTATTAATGCAAACCCTTATCAATGCATATACAATCTAACATTAATATATACATGACCAAATATTAATATAAATACAATCACTTATTACTATATGACTACATAGTAACATGAATGATCTTATCCTATTGTAAACACCATATAAATATAAGTATAAATATGGTTATGTGCCATTAACTATCAACACAATTACATATTATTATAAGTACAATTAATATATAATTCACATACTATACATATATACACAAATATAATATAATCACCTCTATAAATATACTCTGACACTACAATAATTATATTATTATTAATTATATGAATAATAACACTAACATCATAATAATAATAATAATAATAATAATAATAATAATAATAATAATAACAACAACAACAATAGTTCTACTAGTTTAAATAAATAAATAAATAATAGAGGGTGTTACAATACTTACCCCTTTAAAATAGTTTCGTCCTCGAAACTAGACAGACTCGAAGAGGTTAGGGTAGAGCTCATTCATGCTTAAGGGGAATACAAATCAAATCAACATTGAATTTCATGCTTCGCACAGTCAAAGGACATTGTAAACATGCAGTATTAGCAATTACCAGTTTAGCAGAAGGTATAGTGACCGCCAAATCAAAAGGTAGTGAAGTAACAAGCAATTGCAGAGAGTTCACACAATCAGGGTTATTCAATAAATTAATTGTGAATAATAACCACACAATCAATTTTCAACGGGTGAAAATCATTCAATTAGAGGCAATAAAAGACATGTCATGGTAATGAATTATACGTTGACACATGATATGACCTAGAAATAAAAATAATTAATTATATTAGTAATAACTTAAGAAAAAAAATAAGTGATATAATCGTATCTCAAGTAGTAAGAAAATCGAGCATGCTATTAACAACAATAAAACAAAATCAATAAATCTACATATTTTCAAATAGCATTTCAGAATTAGGAACTCAATTAATTAATGCAAGAAAATAATTAGATGCATACGCCAAACAAAATCGCCCCACCCAAAAGTCCGAAGACTCATCCTAAGCTCTGATACCACAATGTAACGCCCCGAATTTTCAAGGCATTAACTCGTCTTTTCTAAGAAAATCAGCCTTTTTAAAAAAAAAATTAAAGTTACCGCTAATAACTAATAAACGTTTGATAATCGCGAAAATGCTTTATTGTCAATTATAAAAATTTAATTTTATTATTAACTAAGTGAAGGCTAAATTAAAGATCGTCTGTAATTATTTTTTTTATTCCCAAAGCATGTGGGTACTAAATTAGTAAAAGCCTGTAACTAATCTACAACATAACTAAAATATAATAAAATTCTAAAATTATAAATTGTAGTGAAAATAACTAAAGTTTAAGTTATCTCAATTACTTAGCGGGAAAAACACCACGTCCGCAATAAAAATACAAAGTTGAACTTTCGCAAAATAACGTTAACGTTTTAAACAGTAACACAGAGCATCAAACACCCATGTACCCATAATTATTCGTCAACGACACGATCAACAATAATGCAAACAAATTATCCTTGATGCTTCTCAAATCCACTTATACCTAAAAAGTGGTGTAAGGGTCAGTTCATATGACAAGTTGTAATAAGCTAAAACATGGAAAAATTACTCAGATACGATTTATACATTTTTTTTCCACATTTAAATAAACATGTGTAAACAAGAGTAATCATATTGAACACCAATAAGAAAAAAATATTCACATTTACGTACGAACTTGGAATTAAAAATAATCACTTTTAAGACATAAGAGGATCTATTAACCTTTTTTTCTTCTTCTTCTTTATACTAACTTACAAATAAAATCATCACATTTACAACATCACAAAAATCAGGATATTCAAGTTAGTATGCATGTCTTATGCAAGACTCTCAAGATCACGATATAGTCATCCCATACCAATGGGGAATTTAATTTAACACCGCCACGAAGGCCTTAACCACGAAGGTCGTCCAAAAATAATAGCTACCTCTCATACCAATGGGGAATCAAAACATATCACTACCACGAAGGCCTTGACCACGAGGGTCGTCCCAAAAGTAATAGCTACCTCCCATACCAATGGGGAATCAAAACATATCACCACCACGAAGGCCCTACACATGCCACTCTACATGATGCATGTCATTTAATCAAGTCAATTCATGTCGCGAGATGTAATTCACCAGAAAATCCACCACACATTATATCCATATAAGACATATCAAAATTTCTTTTACAAAATAACATCACAATTTCACGGTTTAGAACAACAAGTACACATCCATCAAGAGAATAACAACAATCAACAATACTCCTATTAATAAAATACACATAATTCGATTTGCACTAAATTACAACAACAAGAAACAACAAGCATCCATATTATTATATATATATATATATATATAAATCGTTCTTCCATATCAAATTATATATAACAAATCATCAACCAATTCCATACTATTAAACATCTATAAATCGCTTCCCACAAATTTATAACAATTAACTATTATTTATTTTATTACTCTTGATTATCCCATCTTATAAAGATTGATCAACTTTAGAATTAATCATGTTCATGTTATCAAAGACCAAAGAGTAACCATCATCATCAAGAGACAAAATGGAATAAATCTTTTGCACTAAAAAAATATACCCACACAAATTTTCAACAACATATGAATTTAGAATCAACAAAATTGCAAGAAAAATCATCAACACATTTATTTAGAGGAGTACACGAAAATTAAAATTGGATAGAAGAACATCATAGATTTATATTTCATAAAAATATAAACTTTTTCCCATAAATAAGACACCACACGAAATTATATCCATATTTAAACAACCACCAATGTTTAGCTCTAACTTGTGGGAGAAAAGTCCTTACCTTGGTCGCTTTCCTTCCTAACAAAATAACTATAAGCCCAGGAATTTGAATGGCACGAGCAAGAGGAAAGGTCAAAGCTTTACTGAGAAAACTAAGTATTAGTGGCTTTCTAATGAGTGAAATTAAAAGAAAATAATGGAAATGACTTACCTTTGAGGTCAGACGAAACTGGAGAGAAGAAGGTTAGAAAATTGTTCTTGATGGACTAGGAAAGATGCTAGGATGTAAAGGAAGTCGCCCCGGTCATGGCACTTCAAACGGCGTTGAATTCCGACGAGAAACGAGTGAGTTTGGTAAAAACGGCGAGATCCTCCTTAGGTTCATTGGACAGCTCTTAGATAGGATTAGGATGAGTAAAACTGGTTTAAAATGAGCCTTTAGGGTTAGGGTTAAGTGGTTTAATCGTCCCCAAGAGTTTCAGGTCAATTTGGGTTACTTGGGCCAAGCCCAATGGGTCAAAACTCACTAAAACACGTATAAGAATTAATGTATCGAGTACAACGACACTACATCACAGTTTTTAATATAACTTGAGCTACATATATCCGATTTAGGAGTGCTTTGTGGCGTTGGAAAGCTTAGAGAGAGATTTACAAAAGTGTGTCTCATAAGCAAGTCCTAATTTGGACGTTAGATAGGTTAAAAAGACAATGGAAGTTTAGATACAGAATTGGTAATTGTTTCTAGATAAAATCTTTTGAAGATTAAGATAAGATCTCAAGAGATAACTGAGGAAAAGATTATCCTATATTAATTATGATTCCTATCAAATCTGTTTCATATCTACTCAAAACTTTAAGGAGTAAGATAAGGTAGGCTCATCAACTCAATGATTGAGTCTGTATCACATCTAACCGATTACATAATCCTGATTTAATGCAAAACCATACAATATCTTGTTCTATAATTATAGGCACAATTATACATAATTATAATTACAATCTCATATTAATATAGATAATCTCATATTAATGCAAACCCTTATCAATGCATATACAATCTAACATTAATATATACATGACCAAATATTAATATAAATACAATCACTGATTACTATATAACTACATAGTAATATGAATAATCTTATCCTATTGTAAACACCATATAAATATAAGTATAAATATGGTTATGCGCCATTAACTATCAACACAATTACATATTATTATAAGCACAATTAATATATAATTCACATACTATACATATATACACAAATATAATATAATCACCCCTATAAATATACACTGACACTACAATAATTATATTATTATTAATTATATGAATAATAACACTAACATCGATAATAATAATAATAATAATAATAATAATAATAATAATAATAATAACAACAACAACAACAATAGTTCTACTAGTTTAAATAAATAAATAAATAATAGAGGGTGTTACAGGAGTTTCCTTGGGCATGCCGGTTTTTATAGACTATTTATCAAGGACTTCTCCAAGGTTGCTAAGCCGCTTTGCAATCTCCTTATCAAGGATGTCTCATTTGATTTTGATCCTGAGTGCTTGAAGGTATTTGAGTTGCTAAAAGAGAAACTTGTTTCAGCTCCTATAATAGTTGCACCAGATTGGGATTCACCCTGAGTTAATGTGTGATGCTAGTGACTATGCAGTGGGGGCTGTTTTGGGGCAGCGAAGAGGCAAATTCTTTCATGCCATTTACTATGCTAGCAAGGTACTAAATGAGAATCAAGTCAATTATGCAACCATAGAGAAGGAGTTGCTCGCTATAGTGTTTGCTCTAGAAAAATTTCGTTCTTATTTGATTAGTTCCAAAGTTGTGGTGTTCACTGATCACGCGGCAATTAAGTATCTTATGACTAAGGTTGAATCCAAGCCAAGACTCATTCAGTGGATTTTATTGTTGCAAGAATTCGACCTTGAGATCAAAGACAAAAAGGGCAGTGAAAATGTGGTGGCTGATCATTTGTCTAGGCTGGAGAATACTGAAATTACAGCCAAAGAGTTGGACATTCTAGAGGAGTTCCCAGATGAGAAACTGTTAGCTGTGACTGAGAGGCCTTGGTTTGCAGATATGACAAATTTTAAGGCTGCTGGTGTGATACCAGAAGAACTCACTTGGCAACAAAAGAAGAGGTTTTTCAAAGATACTAACTATTTCATTTGGGATGATCCTTATATTTTCAGGCAATGCCCAGATGGATTACTTCGAAGGTGTGTTGCACATGATGAAGCACAAAAAAATTTATGGCATTGTCACAATTCACCATATGGAGGTCATTTCAATGGTGAATGCACAGCTGCAAAAGTGCTTCAATCCGGATTTTATTAGCCTTCAATTTTTAAAGATGCCTATGATCGTGCAAAGAGTTGTGACAAGTGCCAGAGGACGGGAAGCATTTCCAAGCGGAATGAAATGCCCTTGAACTCTATTTTGGAGATTGAGCTTTTTGATTGTTGGGGAGTTGATTTCATGGGGCCATTTCCCTCCTCACTCTCTAACCAATATATATTGGTAGCTGTTGATTATGTTTCAAAATGGGTAGAGGCAGTGGCAACTCAGGCAAGTGATTCTCAGACTGTTGTGAAATTCATTAAGAAGAACATATTTTCCCGGTTTGGGGTCCCTAGAGTGCTAATTAGTGATGGTGGATCACATTTTTGCAATTCCAAATTGGAGGCTGTGATGAAAAAGTATGATGTGAAACACAAAGTTGCTACTCCTTACCACCCTCAAAGCAATGGGCAAGCTGAAGTGTCAAACCGGGAGATTAAGAAGATACTTGAGAAAACAGTGAGTGCATCAAGGAAAGACTGGGCCCAGAAGCTTAATGATGCTTTGCGGGCATACAGGACAACTTATAAATCTCCAATGGGGTTGTCTCCCTACCAGCTGGTTTATGGCAAAGCATGTCATTTGCCAGTTGAGCTTGAGCATAAGGCGTTTTGGGCCTTGAAGTTCTTAAATTTTGATTCAACCTTAGCAGGAGAGAAAAGAATTCTGCAGCTGCATGAGTTGGATGAGATGTGTTTGCATGCCTATGAGAATGCCTTTATTTACAAACAGAAGGTTAAAGCTTATCATGATAAGCACATCGTGCAAAGAACCTTCTATCCTGGGCAGCAAGTGTTACTCTTCAATTCTCGTTTGAAGTTATTCCCGGGAAAACTCAAGTCTAAGTGGTCGGGACCTTTCGTTGTTAAAGAAGTAATGCCACATGGAGCAGTAGAGGTGGAGGAGCCTTCATCTCAAAGATCTTTCAAGGTAAATTGTCAACGATTGAAGCCTTATTTGGGAGGAGAGCTTGACAGGGCAAAGGTTGCTCTAGTCTTGCACGAGCCTTGAGCATACCATCACGCGTCAAGCTAGTGACGTTAAACAAGCGCTTATTGGGAGGCAACCCAAGTTGAAGAAGAATGCATATTTGAAAAAAAAAAGAAAGAAAGATAGCAGTGCAGTGAAACACGGCCTGGTCGTGTTCTGTGCCACGGCCATGTGGCGTGAAAAGAAAAAAAAAAAAAAGGGACAAACAGAGTATTCCATGGGCAAGCCGTGCCATTTGGCACGCCCGTGCCCTCAGTCCACCAGCCCGCCTCCCCACTCATCCTCCTTTGCACCATCCCTTACCCAATCTTCACCCCAACTAATCACAGCCACCCATTTCCACTTACCTAAACTCAGTGGCCAGCTTTTAGCACCACCATACTTACCCTACGCCCTGCCACACCTTGCCGAAACACAAATTCAAATAAACCTCAATTTTCTTCCTTTCCCTCAAACCTGTTCGAAACCCTCTTCTCCCTCAAACACTTCTTCTCCCTCAGCAAACCCAGCAGCCGTGCATCTTCCTGCCCCCCGCCATCCTCTCCCAGCCACCATCATCCACATTGCCTCCTAACCACACCGCCACCCCTCCACCATCTTCTTCAGTAGCAGCATCACCTACCTTCTTCAATAACCCTCCTCCCTCCTTCAACCACCAGCCGCGCCCTCCCTCTTCTCAGCATCACCCCCATTTTCTTCTTTCCCCAACCCCATGTGTTTTGGTTGCAGGATAGTATGGCCTCAAAGAGGCAACGGGGTCAAGCCTCGGGTTCCAAAGAATCAGTTCTGTCAAAAGGGCGGGGAAAGGGCAAGAAGAAGGCGTCCGAAAATCCATATGGAATTCAGTTCTGGGACGACATTCAAGAGGCAAGGTTCCCACCTTATTACCCATATGGTCAAAGTGGGGAAAGCTTCAGCTGGAAAAATTGTCATCGGTGGTTTGATCACCCCCATTGCTGAATCTCTTGGTTATCGGACATCCGGGCTTCAACTGGTTCGTGGGAGCAACCGTTTAGATATCGAGGCCTGCCTTGTAATGAAAATGGTAGTCAAGGAAGGCCAATGCTATTGCTTGGTGCCCCCTGACAACTCGGAACCACATCCTTTGCCCGACCAAGAGCATACCAATATCAGAAACCCAAAGAATTGGAATTTCCCTGGAGGCCCCCAGCTTGAGTACCTTCAAGAAGATATCCCCGAGGGGCCCCCTGCAGGTTCATCACCTCCACACTTTGCTCCACCTCATCAGCCACCTCCTGGCTCTTATGCTGCATTACAAGCAGAGCTGGATGCTCAACGAATCTAGTTGGATGGATTAGACCACACTGTCCACAACATCCAGGACATGGTCTCCGCAATGTATAACTGGCACCTTCAGCAATATCCTGGCCAGTTTCCTCCTCCCCCTCCCCCTCGGTGAGTTCTTTTTGTCATCCCTATCTCAATTTAATTATTTACATTGGGGACAATGTAAATTCTTAAGCTTGAGGTAGGCGTTTTTAATTTTGCATAAAGTATTTGCATTTCATATAGCCTTTGCATGTCCTTGTATGTTCTTAAGCTTGTGTTGTTCGCATCATTTTATCCCCCAAATTGTCATGCTATGTGTGCCACAATATTGTTGGAATTTGAGATTGCAATGATTTGGAACCCAATTAACTTCTCTTGTGATGGGCTTGAAGGTAGTATTCTTAATATACATTGGGATAATCTTGTGATAAGTTGATGATTAGCATGTGGCGCTCTGATTTGATGTCTTTCACTGATTTGAACTTCTAAATGTGAGACTTGAGCTTCATTTGGGGCTTGTAATTCATCATTTTTATGCCCCTTCTCCTTGTATGAGTGTATCCCTCTTGATTGTGCTTTCTAGAACTTGACTTGAAACCGTTTCAAAACTTGAAAATTTTTGATTACACACTTGAATATGATTAAGGCATTTTAGGCATGTTTTCAAGCCTTCGATTTTTGAATGAAAGCTTCCATTAGTTGCCCCTTTTGAGCCTTGATTGATATGAATTTTCTTGGTACCCATCAAATGTTTATTGTACCTTTTAGAGTATGTTTAAGGGAGCAAATGGATGTTTAATATTGTTGTTTTGATGCTTGAACTTGGGATCTCTTCTGTTGTTTAGTTCCTCCCCAATAATTATTGCAAAATTTCAAATGAGGGAGAATAAAAAAAAAGAGGTATATGTATAAAGAAAAGCAAAAATATATAGTAAGAAAAACAACAGAAGAGGAGCAAAAATAAGAAAGTTTTGAAAGCAAAAAGAGAAAAATAGATTGCTCCACTTATTCTGCTTTGAAAGGATTGCTTTAATTGTACATGTTGATAGCCCTTGAATTTCCCTTTTCTTGTTTTATCCCACCTTACATTCCATATCCCATGACCACGTTACAACCTGTTGAAAGACCTTTTGATTCTTGTGTGTTTTCATTAATTATTTGCTGAGATTTGGTTAATGGTCAAGCCTATGGTAGAGCACTTTCATTGATGGATTTGAGCGCATTGTCTTAACCGTTATACACTTTGAGAGTGGTAAGGAGAGTGCCCCTATCAGTGAGAGACATGATTTCTGAGAGCCTAAATTTCTAATTGAACTTGATCTTGATTATCACTATTGTCTTTGTTAGCCTTGAGCCTGTTACATGATCTTGCTTTTATCTCGGGGTCTTTATCTGTTGCATCTCTTATTTTCCCTTTTCATCTTTGGCCATAACAATTGCTTGAGGACAAGCAAAATTCTAAGCTTGGGGTAATTTGATGCGTTCAATATTGCATATAGTTTAGTATTAGTTTTGCATCGCATCTTAGTCATTTAGTAGTTTTAATCCATGTTTTTCATGCATTTTGCTTGATATGAGTAATGCACTTGGTTTTAGGTCAGTTGTGCAGAAAGGAAGGTAATTGGTCTAGGAAAGAGGAGCAAAATCACTCAAACGGACAGTGGGACCAAACTTGGAGGCAAATTCCTAGAAGGGGACAACATTTGAGGTGGTACGGCCTGCCCATGTCAGGTGGCACGGCCGTGCCTTGGTTGCTGATCGTAAAGAACAAGTACTCATCAAACAGTGTATTCCACAGCCAGGCCGTGCCTGGTGGCATGGCCGTTTCCCGACTCTTATTTTTGCGCATCATGTTCTCAGTGTAGCACGGCCAGGCCGTGCCAGGCTCCATGGCTATGCTGCGAGTCACTTAGACTTTGCAATTTTGCGTTTTCTTTACCCGTTTTGACTTAATTTTTCACTCCTTTTTAACCTAGCTATAAATAGACTTTGGAAATACTGAGCCGGGGGTTCAAAATTTTTGGAGATTAAAAAAAACTCAAATGTATTTGACGATTAAGGCGAAATTGAGGAATCAATGGAGTCTCTTCCAATTCTCTCATCTCCATGGATTAGTTTCTCTTCTTTCATGAGGAACTAAGCCTCCTAGACTAGGGTAAAATGAATTTTGTAGATATTTTGATGTAATCGAATTCAGAAGTTCAACGCAAGTTAATCTATGTTATTTGCTCTTTTATCTCTTCTCTTAATGCAATTTGATAATTGATCACTATTGAATTGAACTAGGGTCTTAACATCAATTGGAAAACTGGGGTTTTAGACTTGCTTTGAGATCATTGGACATGCTTAATAGGGTTATAGGAATATAATTCTTGTAGTATGAGTTTGTATGAATCTTTGACCTTTATGCTTGATTCAATTAATTTGAACCTAAGGAATTAGGGCTTGTTAATTTAATCAAAAAGGGATTAATAGGAAAGGGATTTTCATTAATCTAAACTTATGGATTTAAACTTCAATTATATCATAGTTGCTTGCATTGGATTTGAATTCAACAACATAAAGGTGGAAACAAAAGGATTCTATCTCTAGTCGTTTTTTGTTATTGAAATATAAATAGTGCGTTCTTGTTATTTACTGTTTTCGTCTTTTGATACAAGTCACAAAGATTTCAAACACCTCATATTGTTTCAATAGTTCAAATTATTACAAAGTTCATTAGGTTAAACAATCAATCTCAATCCTTGTGAATTCGATCTTTTATTACTTGATGACGAAATCGTACACTTGCGATTTTGCTTACCAACCGCCAATGGGTTGCCTCCCATGAAGCGCTTCTTTAACGTTACTAGCTTGACGCTTGAACACCCAAGTTAGAGTGGATAATATGACAAGAAGAAGATTTCATCCTTCCGCTTCCTTCTTCTGGGGAGAATTCCCATGTACTTGGCATAGGGAAGTAAGTGTTCCCATGCCCCAACAATTAGGAATTTGGGATATTGTGTTCCCCACTCTTTATCTTGACGCACATGAATATCATCTTGCGGAGGACTGTGACACCCTTAACCCCGTTTTGAATAAAATAAAATTATTCAAATAAAGAGAAATGAATATTTATAGGTATTCGATTTTCAAATAATTGTCTAATAAATAACACCTTGCGGAAATATTGTAAAAAAAATTGACAAATAAAATTAACATAATGAAATTTAATCCACGTAAAATTCTTGTGGCACGAGAGTATCACATTTCAATAAACCTTCAAGTTAATTTTTTTCAAATAACTAAAACGAGTATTTATTTAGAAATATATCCGATAAAGCCAAATAAATAAAATAAACCCCCCAAAAATATTTCTGTCACATTGTCTCAGAGCTATTACATAACTCAATTGAAACTAAATAAATTTTGTAGTTTACAAACTTAAAAATAACAACATAAGACAAAATTTAGAAGGCACTCATATTCTTCAGTTTAGCCATTAACTTCGGGATTAGCAGCATCTGCAATTTCACACAAAACACACAAGAGACATACAAACAAAAAGGGGTGAGTATGTTGTAGTGAGTTGTGGTGATATTTATGGAGAATAAGCGAATAAAATAGTATACTTATACTTATATATATATATATATATATATATATATATATATATATATAAGTATATGCAATCATAGCCACACAACTCATACAAATATACACCATATTACATACACATCATACAACACTCACATTTAAAACAATAAGCACTCACAGACGAAATTCACCATTTTTCAAGGTCAAATAGCTATCTCAAGAAAGATGCAGATACTACTCTAGGAATCGGACTAGGAGTACATATTTGGTTTATTGAGGGAGAGCATTTGCGGTGATCACCTCGTTACCTCATACTCTCACTAATCACGATAATGTCTGGGGACTGTCGGGAGTCACGTAATCTTGCAAGTAGCTTCCTGACATCAAGCTGCAGCTTGAGTCACTTAGGTGTGCCACAGATTCAGTATCTCATACCTAAGGCCAGGATTATCTGCCACGAAGGCTCACCTCTATTGGCCTCCCCGTTTCATTTCAACGGTCGTTCCCCCCAAATCCTAATCACAAGGCTTGGTATGTCAATCATACACACAAGGTTGAGTTTCCTCCGAACATCATAATTCAATTTTTCATCGACAATCCATCATGGCCCATATGGCTAAGATCATCTCACAAGGAATGACTCAAGACCCATTATGGCTACTTATAGCTAGGTGACTTGCACACAATGTCATTTATCCTTTCAAGGTCGTTGCCACAGACGTGGACTTTTCACAATCATTATCAAAATTTGAAAAGCAAAACACAAAATAAGTTACAATGGCAACTCAAAAATAACCACCACATATTTAATTATTTAGGTGAACACATAGGAACAACAACAATGATAACTCAACCATAACACATATTGGGGCCAAAACTTGACTCAACCAATGCATCATTCGGATTAATACATAATGCAGAATTTTTCAGAACAGTCATCAATAATAGTATCGAACACATGGTCAAACAACCTTGCAAATTTTTAATTATTTAACTGAAGGTATCTAACTCATATAAAAACACAATACAAGTGGTCCCATCTAAAAATTTGAATCCAATAATTTATGAGAAATCCTATACTGAAGCTGTTTTTACATTGTGTTACTCAAAACAATGTCCTGGACATTCCAAAGGTTTTAAAATTCTTAAGGCTATCAAAAGAATCCAAAAAATTATGCCAATTTTTATGAAAGCATACAACACTCACAGAATCCATTTAGAAGTGGTTCCAGTCAAATATACCAAGTATAAAAATAATAAAAATTCATGTACTGAACAAATATTTTAGAAATCAGAGCTGAAAACAGAAGTTAGTAAAAATAACGAACGGAGTGTCAAATGTATTTTTTGTACATTTTATAGGAGGTAACCAACGTAATTATGGACATAGTGCAATTGGTCCCATGTTAAAATTCAAATCCAATAATTTATGAAAATTCACGCACTGAGTCTGTTTTATGCTGGCATTTCTAGAAAAATAATCATGTTTAAAACTATTATCAAACAATGGGGTTCAAGGACAACCCCTTCACCTATTCCCACAAATATCCCCAACCACAATAATCTCCCCCCTTACCTTAAGGATTAAGTTTGAGTTTGACAATAGGGGTGGAAGACGACAAAATCTTGTGAAGGTCCTTTGTAGAAAGGCTAACTACGAAAACGGGAGAATACAAAGGAAGCGTTAGACATCAATTTTATGAAAGAAACCCCAATGTCAAAATAACGAGAGGCTTACCGAAACATGGATTGAAGAGAGTTCTATGGTATGGAGATGATGATGATCGCTTTCCTCTCTTCAAAATTGCAGCTTGGATGCAAGGCCAATACGTTGCTCAAGCTCCTTCAACGGTGGAAGGAGTTGAGAGAAAGTGAGGGAAAAGAGATAGTTGGCTCTAGGGTTGGGAAACTATTTAGAATTATCAAATGAGAGTCTCAATAGGTGTAGCTAGGTCTGATTAGGCTTACGGTCAAATTGGGTCGAATTTACACAGGCCCGAAGTGGTAAAACGCAGTAAAAATTCAGAACAGCATTTTTTGTTTTGCTAATCCACCGTTTTGGCCATATCTTGAGTTCCAAGTATCCGATCGAGGTGTTCTTTATTGCTTTGAAAAGCTACAGAAATTTCCTACAATTTCGTCTCTAATGATGATGGTCAGAATCTGAGTCTAGATGGGTCAAAAAGTCAGTGTAAGTTTACTCAAGCATTCCGAAAGCTACACTTGGATAGCCTTGACTCCGAAAAGCTTATCTACTGTTCTAGTCATCGGATTTGAGTAAAAAAAATGCCAAATGAAAGCTAAGAGAAATATCTACAACTTTCATGAAGGTGACTAAATACAATTTGGTCGTTAAAGGGTTCTAAAATATAGAATACAATGACTGAATTATTTCTCAAATCAAAGCAAGTCTTGAACTCCCTCAAAGATGTCCTAACTTGTACACTTTGGTTACGAATCGACCCTAGTAGATTTCTAAACACTTTCATACACTCTTAAAACATTATTAAACATAATCACACGTTAAAAAATAATTATACATAATAATAAAAAATTAACACAAAATAATCTATAAAAATGAGGGGTGTACACAGTAAATCAGTAAAAGTTCATTTTTATATATCTTTGAAACCTTTTAATCCCTCAGATAAATGACATCTCGAATACTACTATTTTATAAAATGAAATATTAAATAATATATTACCTCAATTTTGTAAAAATACAAATAAATGCTAATATTTTCTAAAATACAAATAAATATAACGTTTTTCATTAATTCAAGCACACATAGGGGAATCAGAATCACTAAATATTTAAATCATAATAATTAATGAAATAAACACATATTTAAAAATATGCAATGTATGAAAAAAGCGGGGTGTTACACTCTACCCCCTTAAAAGAAATTTTGCCCTCAAAATTTGCGTAAATATCGAGGACAAATTAAAAACATATACTTCATCTAATACTCGCTCACTATACTCCAATGAGTTCAATAATGAATAAGGATAAGCATAATTAGAACTTTATCATATTTACAGAAAAGAGACTGCGAACAACGGTGCGGAGAAAAGATTCGAAAATGTCAACAAGAGAGAAGCCTCCTCATAAGGATTTGCTAGGCTCTACTTTCACGAGAAAGTAAAAATGAAGAATCTTATGAACAGAAGATAATGAAAACTCAACGTGTAAAAATAGCCTTCAATATATTACTAAGTGTAAAGATGTGCTGGCCTAACACATGCTTATAAACGGGACTCTACCGAAGTTTTTTCCTTCACGTGAATTTCCATAATCATTACAACTCAAGCAAAACATTCATGGCAAATTTTGAAGTGAAGGACAATCAGAGTACCGATTAAAGACAGACTTGGTAAACTCAATTTTCTACGGCACTCACGAGTACCTAGGCACGAGAAAGAAACTCTCATGTGCAAGGTGTAAGAAACTCGAGCATAATTGGTGGCTTAGTGTGATGAAGCTGGGACAATAACAATCTTTAATCAGAAGGAGTACAAAATCTATGAGGCCTTAGACTGACTATCTTATTCTAACAAGAACTAATTCATTTCCATCAAAATTAACAACACCAATCTTATATGGGGATCTACGGTCACCCTAACATGCACAAGGAACTCATGTTACCACTTTATTCATATTATCCATTTATTAAGCATAATTCTCACACACAATCCTTATATAAACATCTACCAAAAACAGCATGAACAAGCATATATAGCAGCAGCTTCACCGAATTTATAAAAATATCTCCAAGGTTAAGAGAATTCTAAATAAATTTCAGGTCAACATATAACATGTTAATGAATGTGAACACAAGAAAGAGGGTTTGAATTGTGTTAAAAACTTTTCGCAAACTTTTCGTAAAAACACTACGAACAGAGAATTCTTAAACTGTTTTGTTTATCGGATGTTGAGAAACTAACCGGATGCAGAAAATGAAACCGTTTATGAAAACTTGTTTTACTGAGCAGTGTAAAGATAAATGTAAAGCAGTAAAGGAGGGGACACAGAGATTTATACTAGTTCACCACCAACTGGTAGCTACGTCTAGTCCCTTCGATCCTGAAGGATTTTTCACTATAATCAACTGATTACAATTTTTCTCAAGAGTATTCTGCTGTCACAAACTTGACAATACTCTCAACTTCTCAAAACGACTCAGCACGATCGAGCCTTTGAGGAACAAAGCCTTAACTAGGCCAAATACAGTTTACAAATGAGATTATACTTTTGAATACAATCAAAATATCTCTCACAGAGAGGATGAAAAGATTAAGCTCAAAACATAATAGCTTTCTAAAAGAAAGTATCAGACGCTGAGTTCAGTTCTTTGTAGACCAGAAACTTGGCACGAAATTGATTGCTCACTTGAGTAATGTTGCTTTCAGAATGAAGTTTCTTCACAGTTTTTGGCTCTCAGCTTCAATGAATACCTTGGGGTATTTATAGGAGTCTTCAAGGGTATTACCGTTGCAGTAAAAATAGCTCATTTCCATTGAGTGAGGTAATTTGAAATGTAGTCCTTTTCTTCCTTTCCAGAGAATGTCAGAATAGTACACATTACCGTTTTCGTACTATCTGCTATTTGCAATTGCCTTGTACGATTTTTGTCTTATGCTAAAGGTGTCACCTTTGCTTCCTCGTACATCAAAATGAGCGCATAAAATCAAATTCGAATTCCGTTCCAGAACAGTCTGAGGCTAAGAGCAAAAACGTGATCATCACGTGCTTCATTAAAGAGATCAGACGCTCGCTCAGAACAGAGGACGGACGCTCTCAGCAATTGAGTATTCCACGTGTCCAAGAGTAACACTACTGGACGCTTGCTGTTAGCAAGACGCTGGAGTGAGTTCGGACGCTGACACTAGTGGATTGTATTCAATTCTTTTGTAAATTTCTTCTTCTTCCTTGAGTGTTTTGTACATATATATGAAGTTTTGATACCTGTACACTCAAAGATATGTTAGAAGATAAATTGTTCTCTTGAAAAATACTTTGTTATCATCAAAATCAATGAGGGTCTAAACTTCTCAATCGTTTAGGTTCCAACAATCTCCCCCTTTTTGATGATGACAAATATCCAAGGTTGATGAACAATTTAATTTCAAAATAATATCAAGGGTCTCCCCCTGAATTTAACCATTTGGATATATATGAACAATTCAGCTATTAAGGCGATTGTTGATAAACAATTTCATTTGAGTGATCGCAAAAAAATACGTAGATATCTTACAACATATATTTAATAAAGTGAGATCGGATGCTGATTTTCTTTTTATCAAAAAGATTTTCATTGTAACAAATTTATTGATCATTATTAGAGTACTGGATCAATGAATATCAACGCATTAATAGATATTAGAGCAATGAATAACCACACAAATGCTATGTATGAAATGATATGCATGATACTTCTGTTTCAGTGTATCCATCGGAGTTTGAACGTCGGATAGTCAATCAGACTTTCACGTGTTCATCAAACCTTTCTTTTACTCCCCCTTTTGTCATCAGACAAAAAGAGTGTAAAGCACATCATAGTCAAAGTAAGACTTAGAAAAATTTGAATATATATAAACAGATAATCAGATATAGGTATATATATAAACAGATAGTTGGAGCAAAAACAATGAATATATATAAGAGTATATAAAAAAAATATTTTATATCACAAAAAAATAAGAAAAATTAAATAAAATTAAGGGTTTGGTGGAGGTGGTGGAGGGATGTTGAGACGTTCATATAATAACTTCAGAGCATTCTCCAGCTGAGTAACTTTCAGGTTTGTGGCCTTCATTTCTTCAAACTCTGCTTTGGGAATAGTGACCATTTCAACTGCAGTAGTAGAAGTAGAAGGTCCAGCTTCTGATACTGGTGTAGGTTTCATCTTCTGATGCTCTGCTAGCACCCAGTTAGATAGCTTTAGTCTCAATTCCTTCTTTTGTTGAGCTTTTTGAAAGAATGCATCATTTGGTATAAACCATTTGATGAGACTTCCAAGTTTCCTCTGCTCAGATTCTGCTTGAATTTTTCTCCTTTTCTCCACCTCTTCTGGATACAGCAAATCCATGAAGATGTTTTCTCTATGCAGAAGCACATCAGCAGTGAAAGCATCAAACCTGTTTCCAGCATCTTCTCCCCATATTCTCTTGATAAAGACACTCAATGCTTTAAAAGCGAAAGAGAGTGCTTCATTTTCTGCCAAGTATACTCTTCGCAGATTTTCCCTGTCATTTTCTTCAAGCGCTAGGGGGACAAGGCATGGTAACAAGGCTTTGTCTTTCCAAGACTCAGTCCATTGACTCCAAGTAAATCCAATGTCGAAGTACTTGGTCACAGCAGCCCATTGGACATATATCTTCATGCAGTCAAGAGGCCTGATTACTGAACACCTGAACGTATCATCAAAGTAGGCAGTTCCCAGATTGGTGTCAGTAACTTTGCTGATAGTGCCAACTGTGGGAATAGTGGCTTTCTCGGCATTGCAGCAGTTTGAGGAGTTAGTTCTCCATTCATCTTCCTTCAGAGAACTAAGGTAAAACCTTCTGGCATGGTCCTCAGTGATTTTGGCAATCGGAAGCTTAGAGAATTCTTTAAGGTTATACTTTTTAGGAGCCTTCTCATACTCTATGATTCCAATCTTGCTGAATGGCAGCTTGCCAGGAGCAGGTTCTTCCCTCTTCCCAGGAATAGATCAAGGTAGCCACCTTTGTCTATCTGGAAAAATCTTTACGGATACAGAAGAAGGATCCCTGAACTGTCTGATAACTTCAATTTTCTTCATCTCAAGACAGTGTGCCATGAAGGCAGCTTCTTCATCGGTGATCCACCTTCCACACTCCTCCAGTGTGAGAGGTTCAGTTTGAGGTAGGGATTTAGGAAGGTCAACAGAGAAAGGAATTGCTCTGCTACCGGTTTCTGGTCTCAATCTTCCTTTGAATGACATCTGAAAATGGTCTTCTCCATCCTTGAAAGTAAAATTCATTGGAGAGGGAATTTCCAGTCTGGCAACTCCAGAGGTGAAGGTTTTCAAATGCTATGTAGAGGGACGATTGTAGATGCTGTGATATGACTCATACTTAACAAACCGAGGTTTGTTAATGCACGAGACATTCTTCCTTCCACCGAAGTCTGTAGGTTTATGGGTAATGGTGAGTGAAGTGGGAGTGGTTTTGGTGATTGTATAGGTTTTAGGTGTGTAGGGTTTGAAAGGATTAATGGGAGGTACTTTGAATAATAGGTTGAAGGGGTGAGAGTGAAGTTTGGAAATGTATGTGGTATGTGAGGTATTTGAGGAAATTTGTGGTAGGTCAAGGTTGAGTGTATTGGATGGTGTTTGGGTAGGTTTTGAGAGGATGAGGGTAGAGGTTTGTCAGAGGCTCATTCTGGTTTTCTGGGTTTGTGGTTGTGAAACAGACAATGGGGGTGCAGGAATAACATCATGAGAATCAAAGATAGATACTGACTCATCAGCAGTAAAGTCGAGTACCTTTGGGTTAAGCTCAGAAGACTTAACCAACCTTCTTTTTGTTCCTCTAGGGGCAATAACGGCAGGAGGAGGAGGAGGAACTTGCTTCCCTTGACCGGACGCTGAAGCATCTTTTTCAGCTGTTGGCTTATTCTTTTTCTCCAAGACCTTTCTGATAGGAGTTCTATCCCATCTTCTGGTTCCTCAACAGTAGGTGCAGGAGCCACCTTCTGTTTCATTCTTCTTGTCTCCTTTAAAGGAGATTCAGCACATCTCTTCACACCAGCTATTGAGCTTCTGGTGGTTTTTTTTTCAGCTTCTCCTTTTTGTTGCTCTAATTTCACCTTCTTAATCATAGAGCCAATTATCAACTGCATTCTGACTAGACTGTTGACTCCAAAAACTTCAGGATGAACAACAGCGCCAACACCAAAGTATTTTCCTTTTTCTTCTTTGTTGGTAGAGTCAGCCAACTTTCTCACAACACCATCTTTAATCATCATTATGGAGAGAAGAACTCCATAAGGGATAACCTTGATTGTATTCTTTTTATCGACATTCTTCCTTGAGAAGACAAGAGCATTTATAAGATTATTGATAATCAACCTTGGCAGGTTGATTTTCTTCCCATCCATATAGTTTCTCATAATGAACTTTTGCTCGTAGTTCACTATGTCGCTTGAACCAGCCTTCAGAATCACGCTCTTAGCGATGATTTTGTGCAATACTTTGTAGTGGCTTTTCAAGTCTTTGGCAGTGGGAGTTATGTTCTTCTTCTTCAACTCACGATAGTTTTCGAACAGAGCTTCGTTGACGTTTTCCAGTCCTTTGTAAGCGTCAACCTAGTTAGCATGGTAACTGATTCCTTCACAAGGGCACTTGATGGTCTGAGCGATAGAGTTGATGGTGAAGCGTAACTTGAAGCCTCTGATGTGTCCTTCTATAATTTCTCCCGGAAGTAGGTAAGCGTTCCCCCAGAACTCCTTTATAGCATAGCTCAATACATCAACTGGTTCCCAGATAAAGTAATTTTTCCAGCCTAGTTTCTCCAAACCTTCTTCAAAATCAAAACCATGGAGCTTGAAGTTCTCAAAATCAATTCTGTTCTCATTCATGAGTTTTACCTCAGAGAAGACATCGAAGGCAGCAGTATATTGTCCAACCTTTCTATCGGCCATAGTAGTAGTTGCAGAGAGGGTAATGGAGGTTTTAGGGTTTGAAATCACACAGAGAGAGAGAGAGAGAAATTTTTGCAAGTAGATGCAGAGTGAAGTGATGGAGCGAAAAATGTGGAGTAGTGGGAAAGTTGATAGAAAATGGTATAGTCCTTTTTCAACAACCGCTTCGTATTTCCAAACAAAAATTAAATCAAAAAAGAAAAGAACATGAAGATTCGCCTTTTCATTAAATGAAGACGCCAAAAGAAAAGTAAGCTCAAGTAAAAAGATTTTATCGAAAGACATAAATAATCATGACTCAGTAGATGTGATGAGACGCTTAAGTCCTTTACACGTGTGACACGTGTGTGTGTCTTCGGACGCCTTAACCGATTCACCAGACGTTGAGTTATGATGCACATGACAAATAAAATGCTTTCAAGTATACATGCTTATGTCATACCAGATGCTGAGATGATACATATCATCTGACGCTGAGATTAATCATTCTTCTATGAGATGAAAATTTAAATTTCTTCTTATAAAATTGAATCTATCTTCAGCAAGGGGATTTATAAATATGTCAGCCCACTGATGATCAGTGTCTACAAATTTTATTTCGAGAATACCCTTCTGAACATAGTCTCTTATAAAATGATGCTTAATCTCAATGTGCTTGGCTCGTGAATGCAATATGGGATTTTTAGTAAGACAGATTGCAGAAGTATTATCACAAAAGATAGGAATGTTACTCTCTTTTATCAGATAGTCTTCAAGTTGATATTACATCCACAGAAGTTGAGAGCTGCAACTTGCTGCTGAAATATATTCAACCTGGCTGTTGAGAGTCTTGATCGTGCTTTGCCTTTTGCTTGACCAAGACACAAGATTTACTCCAAGGAATTGGCAGCCTCCACTTGTGCTTTTTCTTTCAATTCGGTCTCCAGCAAAGTCAGCATCACAGAAACCTACTAACTTGTAATCTTTTGATTTCTTATAAAGCAAACCAAGATTAGTAGATCCCTGCAAATATCTAAAGATTCTTTTAACAACACTCAAGTGTGATTCTTTAGGATCTGATTGAAATCTAGCACACAGACATACGCTGAACATAATATCAGGTCTTGAAGCTGTAAGATAAAGTAGAGATCCAATCATACCTCTGTACATCTTCTGATCTACCTTTTTACCAGTTTCATCTTTACCAAGAATGCATGTGGGATGCATAGGAGTACACATAGGTTTGCAATCCACCATTTTGAATTTCTTTAGCAATTCCTCGATATATTTGCTTTGATGTATATAGATACCATCATTGCAATGTTTGATTTGAATTCCAAGGAAGAACTTCAGTTCACCCATCATGCTCATCTCGAATTTAGCCTGCATTAGCTTAGAAAATTCTTTGCAAAGGCTTTCATTAGTAGCTCCAAAAATAATGTCATCAACATATATTTGAACAATTATAAAGTGCTTGTTTGATGTTTTTCTAAAAAGAGTAGTATCTACTAGACCTCTGGTAAAGCCATTTTTCATCAAAAATGTACTCAGTCTTTCATACCAAGCTCTGGGAGCTTGCTTAAGACCATACAGAGCCTTTTTAAGCTTGAAGACATGTTCTGGAAATTCAATGTCTTCGAATCCAGGAGGTTGTTTTACAAAGACTTCCTCAGTTATAAAACCATTCAAGAAGACACTTTTCACATCCATTTGATAAAGAATTATATCATGATGTGCAGCAAATGAAAGTAAAATGCGTATAGCTTCTAACCTTGCAACAGGTGCAAATGTTTCAGTAAAATCAATACCTTCTTCCTGTGAGTAACCTTGAGCAACCAATCTTGCCTTGTTTATCACAACCTTTCCATCTTCATCAAGCTTGTTTCTAAATACCCATTTAGTACCAATAGCTTGCTTATCTTCTGGTAGAGTAACTAGCTTCCATACATCATTTCTTTGGAACTGATTCAACTCTTCTTGCATGGCCAGAATCCAACCTTCATCTTCCAATGCTTTATCAATCTTTTTAGGTTCCATTTATGAGAGTAATGCCATATCTGCATGCTCTTTAAAAGAGGATCTGGTTCTTATTCTATCTCCAGGTTTTCCTATGATTTGATCTTTAGGATGATTGGCTTTGTACTTCCAGCTCTTTCTGACTTCAGCTTCTGAAGATTCTTGTGTCTGGTCACCACCGGACGATGAAGATGTAGGTTCACTATTTGTAGTATTACCTATATTTAATTCTGAAAATAATTCATCTAGCTTTGACATGGCTGTGTCTGGCTTCTTGTCATGAAATTTGACATGAATGGATTCTTCCACTGTCATAGTTTCTTTATTGTATATTCTAAAAGCTTTAGATCTTTCAGAATATCCCAAAAAGATTCCTTTGTCAGCTTTTGAATCAAACTTACCAAGCTGATCCTTAGTATTTAAAATATAACACGTACAACCAAATGAATGAAAATATGATATGTTTGGTTTCCTTCCTTTCCATAGTTCATATAGAGTCTTCTTCAAAATAGGTCTAATAAAAATTCTATTTTGAATGTAACAAGCTGTGTTTACTGCTTCTGCCCAAAAATGTTTTGCAATGTTAGCCTCATTGATCATGGTCCTGGCCATTTCTTGGAGGGACCTATTCTTCCTTTCTACAACACCATTTTGTTGAGGTGTTCTAGGAGAGGAGAAATTGTGGGAGATGCCGTTATCATCACAAAATTTTTGAAAGCTTTCATTTTCAAATTCTCCCCCATGATCACTTCTAATAGAAGAAATACAAATTCCTTTTTCATTTTGAACTGTTTTGCAGAATACAGTAAATACCTTGTATGACTCATCTTTGTGAGCAAGGAATCTAACCCATGTCCATCTAGTAAAATCATCAACAATGACTAACTCAAGTTTCTTTCCTGTTAAAGAGGATGTCCTTGTTGGACCAAAAAGATCAAGATGCAAAAGCTCAAGTGGTCTAGTGGTTGAAACAACATTGTTTGAATGAAAAGAAGTTTTAACTTGTTTTCCTCTTTGACATGCCTCACAGAGAGCATCGGATTGATACTTAAGATTTGGTAAGCCTCTGACAAGACTGTGCTTGTTTAATTTTGAGATTAATCTCAAATTGGCATGACCCAATCTCTTGTGCCAAATCCATTGTTCTTCGTCAACAGACATGAGACACTTGACATCTTGTTTTGCAAGTTCAGAGAGATCAATTTTGTAAATATTTTGTTTCCTCTTAGCAGTAAAGAAAATAGAGCTGTCTTTCTTGCTTTTTACTAGACATCCAGTTTCTGTAAAGATGACTTCATAACCATTGTCACATAATTGACTTATGCTCAATAAGTTATGTTTAAGTCCTTCAACATAGAGTACATTATCAATAGAGGGAAGAGAGCCTTTACCAATGCGACCAATTCCAACTATTTTACCTTTCTGATTTCCTCCGAAACCAACGAATCCAGCTTCTTTAGGCCTTAGTTCTTGGAACATATGCTTTTCTCCCGTCATGTGACGCGAGCATCCACTGTCTTGTTGGAACCTAAACGATTGTTAGACCCTCATTAATTTTGATGATAACAAAGTATTCACAAGAGAACAATTTATGTTCTAACATTTCTTGAAGTGTGCAGATACTAATAATACACATATTCTAAGCCACTCAAGCAAGAAGAAAGTAATTCTCAAGAGAAGGATTCATTCCATGTGTCAGCATCCGGCTCATCCTTGTGAGCGTCTGGAATTTTATCTTTATGACACGGCTTACACAATTGCCATGAGCGTCCGAACTTCCAATTCTGAGCGAGCGTCTGAACTTCATTTCGAATCACGTGTTAGTCACGTTGCTGCTCTACCTCTCAGAAGTTTCTGGAACGGATTTCAAAATTGATTATGAGCGCTAAAATTGTTGTACGAGGTATCAAAGGTGAAACCTTTAACTAGAAGACAAAAATCGTACAAGCAAGGTAGTACAAAAACGGTAATATGTACTACTGGGATATTCTCTGCAAAGCAAGAAAGAGACAAAGGCTTTGAATTTACGTCACTCAATGGAAAGGAGCCATTTTTACGTTACCGGTAATATCCTTGCAATTCCTATATATACCTCATGGTACCCATTGAAGAAGCAAGGAACTTAGTGTGAAAAAGCTTGTTGAAATTCTCACAAATATTTATCGAGAACAAGCATCGCTTCGTGAGCAACCAAGTCTCGTACTAAGTCTCTGGACTACGTAATCAACTCAGGTCCGACCCTTTCTTTAAGAAAGTTTTTCTATAGTTGAGCTTAATCTTTTATCCTCTCTGTGAGAGTTATTTTTAATCGTATTTCAACTCACTTGTAAAAGTTTGTTTTGGCCTAGTTAAAGGTCAGATCCTCAAAGGCTCGACTGTACTGAGTCGTTTTGAGAAGTTGAGAGTATTGTCAAGTTGTGACAGTAGAATACTCTTGAGGAAATTGTAATCAGATTGATTATAGTGAATATCCTTCAGGAACGAAGGGACTAGACGTAGCTACCAGTTTGGTAGTGAACTAGTATAAATTTCTGTGTGTCTTGCTTTACTGCTTTCTATTCATTTCTATCTTGCCGCGTTAAAAACAAGTTTCATCAAACTGCTTTTTCCAGCGTCCGATTATTTCCAGCATCCGATAAACAAACGGTTTTAAAAACTTGTGTTCTAAAGTGTTTCTAACTTAAAGTTTGCAAAAAGTTTTTAACACAATTCAACCCCCTTCTTGTGTTCACGTTCAGTTGGTACCAGAGCTCGGCCTCTTGGTTGAGCACTTAACAGTGTCAAGAGAAAAGATTCTATATTGTGAACATGTCTACTGAAGGTGGTCATATGAACCGTCCTCCTCTATTCAATGGAGAAAAATTTGATTACTGGAAAGATAAGATGAAAGCATTCCTTGAGGCACAAAGTCTTGATTTGTGGGATATAGTTGAAAGCGGATACATTCTTCCTGCTAATGCCCTTGGCGTTGCAATATCTAGGGAAAAGCTGGTCCGATGATCGTAAAAGAGAAATCAAACCAATCGTAGGGCGGTTATTCTCATCTGTGCTATGATGAAAGAGAATATGATAAATGTGGCAAGTTTGATCTTTGCCAAAGAAATCGGGATTCTCTTGTGTTGTCTTATGAGGTTACGCCAAGTAAGAGAAATAAAGGCTAGCATGATGGTTCGCCAATATGAACTATTCAAAATGGAAGATGGAGAAAACATTGAAACTATGTTTGGAAGATTCCAAACACTTGTTCATGGGTTGCAGGCCCTTGGAAAAAGTTATACCACACCTGATCATGTGAGAAAGATTTTGAGAAGCTTGACTAGGCAAAGGAGACCCAAAGTCACCGCTATTCAAGAAGCAAAAGATCTGAATGTCCTTCGGCTTGAAGATCTTATGAGTTCCCTAAAAGCTCATGAACTTGAGCTAAATGAAGAAGAACCTACCAAGAAGAGTAAGTCTATTGCTTTAAAAGTTAATCAACATAAACCTAGTACTTCTAAAGCTTTTCAGGATGAAGAAGAAGAATCAGATGATGAAGCTTGTAAGGAGACTGATGGATCGGATGATGAGCTTGCATTCATATCTAAGAAGATCCAGAGAATGTGGAAGAAAAGAAACTTTAGAAGGAAGTTTGTAAGAAAGATTCAAAGGACAAGAAGGAGAGCAAAGACAAGGACAAAGCCCAAGTCATTTGCTATGAATGTAAGCCTGGACATTTCAAATCCGGGTGTCCTAATCTTAAAGAAAAGCCCACAAGAAGCTCCTTCAAGAAAAAGAAGAAAGGTCTCATGGCAACATGGGAAGATCTTGACTTATCCTCCTCTCGAGGAAGATAAAGAAGAAGCTCACATTGCCACTTATGGCGGAACAATCGACATTGAGTCAGAAGAAGATGTTGAAGAGGTAATAGTATATGATTCATACTCTGAACTTCAACTTGCTTTTGATGATCTTCTTAAGGACTCTGCCACTCTCTCTACTGAGTATAAGAACTTGAAAAAGAAATTTTTAAAACTATCACAAGATTTTCATTCTTTACGTAATGAAAACTCAGACTCGAAGGAAGAGAACCGTGTTCTAAAATCGAAAATCGGCCTGGTTGATAACCAGCGTCTGGAAGCTAACAAGCAACCAGAAGTTGAGAGCTCTCAAGCTAAGAGTTCTGTAGTTACAGGAAGTCCTAACTGCAAATCAAATGACTATGAACAAGCATTTCAAGAGTTTCTTGCAGAGAGTGTAACTCGAAGCAAGCAAGCTTCAATGATTTGGGGTGTCAGTAAAATGACAACTCATGGTCTTGGCTATATACCAGATGAAACCCTTTTGGAAAATAATTCAGCATCTGATAAATCCCATAGTCATAGTAAATGCTTACATTGTACTTACTGTAATAAATCTGGTCATTTGAAAAGTGCATGTAATGTTTTTAAAACTAAGAAGGATAAGCCTCCTTCAAGAACTAACAAGAAAGGACCCAAAAAGATATGGGTACCTAAAGATAAAATAGTCTATGTTGCAGATATGCTTAGCAACAAAGTCAACACACCAATCTTGGTACTTAGACAGTGGATGCTCGCGTCACATGACGGGAGAAAAGCATATGTTCCAAGAACTAAGACCTAGAGAAGCTGGATTCGTTGGTTTCGGAGGAAACCAGAAAGGTAAAATAGTTGGAATTGGTCGCATAGGTAAAGGCTCTCTTCCTTCTATTGATAATGTTTTATATGTTGAAGGACTGAAACATAATCTATTGAGCATAAGTCAATTATGTGACAATGGTTATGAAGTCATCTTTACAGAAACTGGATGTTTAGTAAAAAGCAAAAACGATGGATCTATATTCTTTACTACAAAGAAGAAAAAAAACGTTTAAAAAGTTGATCTTTCTGAACTTGAAAAACAAGATGTCAAGTGTCTTATATCTGTTGAAGATGAGCAATGGATTTGGCACAAAAGATTAGGTCATGCCAACTTGAGGTTAATCTCAAAATTAAACAAGCACAATCTTGTTAAAGGCTTACCAAATCTTAAGTACAAATCTGATGCCCTTTGTGAAGCTTGTCAAAAAGGAAAACAAGTTAAAACTTCCTTTCATTTAAAAAATGTTGTTTCAACTTCTAGACCACTTGAACTTTTACATCTTGATCTTTTTGGTCCCACAAGAACAGCCTCTTTAATTGGAAAGAAATATGGTTTAGTCATTGTTGATGATTTTACTAGATGGACATGGGTTAAATTCCTTGCCCACAAGGATGAGTCTTTTAAAGTATTTACTGTTTTCTGCAAATCAGTTCAAAATGAAAAAGGCATTTGTATCTCTTCTATTAGAAGTGGTCATAGGGGAGAATTTGAAAATGAGAACTTTCAAAAATTTTGTGAAGAAAATGGCATCTCCCACAATTTCTCCTCTCCTAGAACACCTCAACAAAATGGTGTTGTAGAAAGGAAAAATAGGTCCCTCCAGGAAATGGCCAGGACCATGATCAATGAAGCTGATATTGCGAAATATTTTTGGGCAGAAGCAGTAAACATAGCTTGTTATATTCAAAATAGAATTTATATAAGACCTATTTTGAAAAAGACTCCTTATGAATTGTGGAAAGGAAGAAAACCAAACATTTCTTACTTTCATCCTTTTGGTTGTATTTGTTATATCCTGAATACTAAAGATCAGCTTGGTAAGTTTGATTCCAAGGCTGACAAAGGAATCTTTTTAGGATATTCTAAAAGATCTAAAGCTTTTAGAATATACAACAAAGAAACTTTGACAGTTGAAGAGTCCATTCATGTCAAGTTTGATGATAAGAAGCCTGACACTACAATGTCAGAGCTAGATGAGTTATTTTCAGATTTAAAACTCGGTGACAAGCCAGACGGTGAATATACATCTTCATCATCCGGTGGTGACAAGACGAAGAATTCGACTCAAGCGGAAGCTGAAGCAAGAAAAAGCTGGAAGTACAAAACCAATCATCCAAAAGATCAAATCATAGGAGAACCTAGTGACAAAGTACGAACCAGATCCTCCTTCAAGGAGCATGCTGATTTTGCACTTCTCTCTGAGATGGAACCTAAGACGATTGATCAAGCGTTGGAAGATGAAGGGTGGATTCTAGCTATGCAAGATGAGTTAAATCAGTTCCAAAGGAATGATGTCTGGAAGCTAGTCACTCTACCAGAAGATAAGCAAGCTATTGGTACTAAATGGGTATTTAGAAATAAGCTTGATGAAGACGGTAAAGTTGTGAGAAATAAAGCAAGGTTAGTTGCTCAAGGCTACTCACAAGAAGAAGGTATTGATTTCATCAAACTTTTGCACTGTTGCAAGATTAGAAGCAATTAGCATTTTACTTTCATTTGCAAAGACATCATGAGATAACTTTATATCAAATGGATGTGAAAAGTGCTTTTCTAAAGCGGTTTTATAACTCAAGAAGTTTATGTTAACCACCCTCCTGGTTTTGAAGATATTGAATTTCCTGAACATGTTTTTAAACTTAAAAAGGCACTATATGGTCTTAAACAAGCTCCCAGAGCATGGTATGATAGACTAAGTTCCTTTTCAATGGAAAATGGATTTACAAGAGGTTTAGTTGACACTACTCTTTTCAGAAAAACCTCAAACAAGCATTTCATACTTGTTCAAATATATGTTGATGATATTATTTTTGGAGCCACTAATGAAAGTCTTTGCAAAGAATTTTCTAAGCTTATGCAGGCTGAATTTGAGATGAGCATGATGGGAGAATTAAAGTTCTTCCTTGGAATACAAATCAAGCAATGCAATGATGGTATTTATATTCATCAAAGCAAATACATCAAAGAATTATTGAAGAAATTCAAGATGCTGGATTGCAAGCCGATGTGTACACCTATGCATCCTACCTGCACTCTTAGTAAAGATGAAATTGGTAAGAAGGTAGATCAGAAACTATACAGAGGTATGATTAGATCTCTACTTTATCTTACGGCTTCAAGACCTGATATTATGTTCAGCGTCTGCCTGTGTGCTAGGTTTCAATCAGATCCTAGAGAATCACACTTAAGTGCTGTTAAAAGAATATTTAGATATTTGCAAGGAACTACTAATCTTGGTTTGCTTTATAAGAAATCAAAAGATTACAAATTAGTAGGTTTCTGTGATGCTGACTTTGCTGGAGATCGAATTGAAAGAAAAAGCACAAGTGGAGGCTGCCAATTCCTTGGAGCTAATCTTGTGTCTTGGTCAAGCAAAAGGTAAAGCACAATAGAACTCTCAACTGGCAGTTTGAATACATCTCGTGAGAAGTTGCGCTTCTCAACTTCTGTGGATGAAGTATCAACTTGAAGACTACTTGATAAAAGAGAGTAACATTCCTATCTTCTGTGATAATACATCTGCCATATGTCTTACTAAAAATCCTATATTGCATTCTAGAGCGAAGCACATTGAGATTAAGCATCATTTTATAAGAGACTATGTTCAGAAGGGTACTTTAGAAATAAAATTTGTAGACACTGATCATCAGTGGGCTGACATATTTACAAAACCCCTTGCTGAAGATAGATTCAATTTTATAAGAAGAAACTTAAACTTTCATCTTATAAAAGAATGATTAATCTCAGCATCTGATATGACATAAGCATGTATGTGCATCAGCATCTTATTTGTCATACGCATCATAACTCATCATCCGGTAAGTCGGTTGCGTGCGTCCGAGCACACCCACACGTGTCACACGTGTTAAGGACTCAAGCGTCTCATCATATCTACTGAGTCATGATTATTTACGTTTTCAATAAATCTTTTACTTTTATTTTGGCGTCCGCATTTAATGAAAAAGCGAATCTTTATTTTCTTTTCTTTTTGATTTATTTTTATAAGAGAATACGAAGCGATATTTTGAAAAATAACTGTACCATTCTCCTTTAACTTTCCCACTACTCCACATTTTTCGCTCACTCTGTGTTTTCTGCAAAACTGTACTCGTTCTCTCTTTCCCTCTCTCTCTCTGTGTGTGTGTTTAAACCCTAAAACCTCCATCGCCTCCACTTCTCAACTGCACTCATGGCTGGAGTAACAACTTCTGAATATACAGCTATATACAACACCATGACTGAAGGAAAAGTCTTGTGAGTTGATTTGGAAAACTTCAAGCTCTATGGCTTCGACTTCTTCAATGGGTTCAAGGCAATGGGCTGGGAACAGTATTTCTTCTGGAACCCGGTTGAGGTTCTGGTGACTGCGATTAAAGAATTTTGGGGTAATGTTCGGTTACACAAAGGTGGCATCTTTGAAGGAACAATGAAAGGATTCAAGTTTGTTTTTACCATCAAAAATATTTCTGAAGTTACTGGGTGTCCGTGTGAAGGCATCGTCTTCTATTCAGAATGGGCTGACGCATTTCATGGGATTGAGAAGGTGAATAATGATCTGTTTGAGAACTACAAGCAGCTGAAAGAATCTGGTGAAACACCTCATCGCCAAGAATCTGAAAAGTCATTTCGAGTTCTTCATAAGATTATCACCAAGAGCGCCCCGTTGAAGGTCGGCTCTAGTGACATTGTCAACTACGAACGTAAATTCATCATGAGACACTTCATGGTCGAAACAAGGTGAACTCGCCAAGGTTAATCTACAACAACTCGCTTAATGCAATCGTTAACTCAAGAAAAGGTGTTCTTGACAAGAAGAACACCTACAAGTTCATTCCTTATGGTGTCCTCGCTCACCAAAATGATGATCCAGACCGGTCATAAACAAGCCGATACTTTACCGGATCAAGAGAAGGCAAAGTATTTTGGTGCCGATAATATTGTGATTCCCGACACTTTTGGAGTCAACACCTGGTAAGAATGAAATTGCTCACCGGGTCTATGATCAAGAAGGTGAAAGTTGAGCAACAGAAGAGGAAGTCAAAAGAAAACCAGCGTAAGCTCAAAGCCTGGTGAGAAAAGACCTCTTTGAGTCTCCTTTACGAGAGACCGGAAGAACAAAACAGAAGGTGGCTCTCGCACCTCATCGTTGAAGAACCGTAAGATGAGGACAGAGTTCCCATCACCCAGGTTCTCGAGAAAGGAGCAGACTGTGAAAAACCAGCCAGCTGGTCCGGCCAATGTAAGAAGGATATTCAAGATCCGCCTCAAAGAATCGCCTCAGCATGGTCAAGAGATCGGTCAGGCATTCTGAACCTGAACCAAAGGTACTGAATTCTCCTGATGAATCTGTATCTATTTTTGCATCTGATACTATCCCTGCTCCACCAATATCTGTTGCACCATCACCAAACACTCAAACTCATGTACAGAAAACCTCCTTAACTCCCACACACCTTACCCAAACACAAACCAATTCACTCACTATCTCATCACCTCAAACCTCCACATACACTTCACTCACTTCATACATTTCCAAGCTTCATTCTCATCCTTTTAACCTCCTTTTCAAAACACCTCCCATTAATCCCTTCAAACCCTACTCACCAAAAGCCTACAAAATCACCAAAACCACTCCCACCTTACTTACCCTTACCATTAAACCCACAGACGCTGGTGGAAAGAAACATACCTCATACAAACCACGGTTTGTCAAGTATGAGATATATAACAGCATCTACAACCGTCCCTCCACCTGGCATTTAAAACCTTCACCTCTGGAGCTGCCAGATTGGAAATTGCCGCTCCAATAAGTGCAACCTTCAAGGATGGGGAAGACCACGTCCAAATGTCTTTCAAAGGAAGGTTGAGACCAAAGATCCCAAGGCGAGCAATTCCCTTCTCTGTTGATCTTCCGAGATCCCTACCTCAGTTTGAACCACTCACATTGGAAGAATGCGGAAGGTGGATCACAGATGAAGAAGCTGCCTTCATGGCACATTGTCTTGAACAGAAAAGGCTGGAAGTCATAGGTCAATATCGAGACCCATCATCTGTTTCTGTCAAGATAGTACCAGATAGACAAAGGTGGCTACCTTGGTCTATCCCTGGGAAAAGGAAGGAACTTGCTCCTGGCAAGCAGCCTTTCAGCAAGATCGGGCTAAAGGAATATGAGAAGGCACCTACCAAGTACAATATTAAGGATTTCTCTCAGCTTCCGGTTGCCAAGATCTCTGAGGATCATGCCAGAAGGTTTTACCTGACTTCTCTGAAGAAAGATGAATGGAGAACTGGCTCCTCAAACTGCTGTGATGCTGAGAAGGCTACTATTCAAACTGTTGGGACAATCAGCAGAGTTACTGACATCAACCTCAGAACAGTATTCTTCGATGATATGTTCAGATGCTCAGTAATCAGACCCTTGGATTGCATGAAGATTTATGATCAATGGGCTGCTGTGACCAAGCACTTCGACATTGGTTTCACTTGGAGTCAATGGTCTGAATCGTGGAAAGCCAAAGCCATATTACCATGCCTCGACCCCCTAGTGTTAGAAGAATATGACAGGGAAAATCTGAGAAGAATTTACCTAGCAGAAAATGAAGCACTCTCCTTCACCTGTGAAGCTTTGAGTGTCTTTATCCGAAATTTATGGGGAGAAGACGCTGGGAATAGGTTTGACTCTTACACAACTGATGTTGTTCTTCATCGAGAAACCATCTTCTTGCATTTGATATATCCAGAAGATGTGAAGCATCAATGGAAGATTCAGACAGAATCAGAGCTCAGAAGACTCGGAAATTTCATCAAATGGGTTATACCAAATGATGCATTCTTCTTGAGAGCCCAAAGGAAGAAGGATTTGAGACTGAAGTTATCCAACTGGGTGCTAGCAGAGCATCAGAAGATGAAGTCTGCATCTGCATTGGAGCCGACCTTCGCTTTCTTCTCGCAATGGAAATGGTCACCATTCCCAAAGCAGAATTTGAAGAAATGAAGGCTACAAACTTGAAGGTTACTCAGCTGGAGACTGCACTGAAGCTGCTCTATGAACGTCTCAATATCCCACCTCCACCGCTTCCAAACCCTTGATTTTTTTTGTTTTTACTTGTGTGTGATATAAAATCTATTTGATTGATACAATTATATATATATAAATATGTTTGATCTAATTATCTGCCTTTTGTTCAAATTTTTCTAAGTCTTATTTTGACTATGATGTGTTTTTACACTCTTTTTGTCTGATGACAAAAGGGGGAGTAAAAGAAAGGTATGATGAACACGAAAGAAAGGTATATTAACACGTGAGAATCCGATTATCCACCATCTGATGGATACACTGGAACTAAAGTATCATGCATATCATTTCATACATAGCATTTTTTATGCGCTAATATTCATTGATCTAGTGCTATGATAATGTTTAATAAATTTTCGGTACAATGAAATATATTTGATTAAATCAATCTATTTGGTATATAATCAGCATCCGATCTCACTTTATTAAATACATGCTCTGATACATTTATGGATTCTTCGTAATCACTTAAATGAATCTGTTTACCAACAATTGCCTTAATTCCTGAATTGTTCATATATATCTAAACTGTTAAATTCAGGGGGAGACCCTTAATGTCTTTTTGAAACTAAATTGTTCATCAACCTTAGATATTTGTCATCATCAAAAAGGGGGAGATTGTTGGAACCTAAACGATTGAGAAGTTTAGACCCTCATTAATTTTGATGATAACAAAGTATTCACAAGAGAACAATTTATGTTCTAATATTTCTTGAAGTGTGCAGATACTAATAATACACATATTCTAAGCCACTCAAGCAAGAAGAAAGTAATTCTCAAGAGAAGGATTCATTCCATGTGTCAGCATCCGGCTCATCCTTGTGAGCGTCTGGAACTTTATCTTTATGACACGGCTTACACAATTTCCACGAGCGTCCGAACTTCCAATTCTGAGCGAGCGTCTGAACTTCATTTCGAATCACGTGTTAGTCACGTTGCTGCTCTACCTCTCAGAAGTTTCTGGAACGGATTATAAAATTGATTCTGAGCGCTAAAATTGTTGTACGAGGTATCAAAGGTGAAACCTTTAACTAGAAGACAAAAATCGTACAAGCAAGGTAGTACAAAAACGGTAATATGTACTACTGGGATATTCTCTGCAAAGCAAGAAAGAGACAGCGTTTTGAATTTACCTCACTCAATGGAAAGGAGCCATTTTTACCTTAACGGTAATATCCTTGGAATTCCTATATATACCTCATGGTATCCATTGAAGAAGCAAGGAACTTAGTGTGAAAAAGCATGCTGAAATTCTGCTGAAATATTTAATGAGAACAAGCACTGCTTCTGTGAGCAACCAAGTCTCGTGCTAAGTCTCTGGACTACGTAATCAACTCGGTCCGACCCTTTCTTTAAGAAAGTTTTTCTATAGTTGAGCTTAATCTTTTATCCTCTCTATGAGAGTTATTTTTAATCAGATTTCAACTCACTTGTAAAAGTTTGTTTTGGCCTAGTTAAGGTCAGATCCTCAAAGGCTCGATCAGATCGAGTCGTTTTGAGAAGTTGAGAGTATTGTCAAGTTGTGACAAGAGAATACTCTTGAGGAAATTGTAATCGATTGATTATAGTGAAAATCCTTCAGGAACGAAGGGACTAGGACGTAGCTACCAGTTTGGTAGTGAACTAGTATAAATTTCTCGTGTCTTGCTTTATCGCTTTCTATTCATTTCTATCTTGCCGCGTTAAAAACAAGTTTCATCGATCGCTTTTTCCAAATATCCGATTATTTCCAGCATCCGATAAACAAACGGTTTTGAAAAACTTGTGTTCTAAAGTGTTTCTAACTTAAAGTTTGCGAAAAGTTTTTAACACAATTCAACCCCTCTTCTTGTGTTCACGTTCATGTCTAAGTACCAAGATAGGTGTGTTGACTTTGTTGCTAAGCATGTCTGCAACATAGACTATTTTATCTTTAGGTACCCATATCTTTTTGGGTCCTTTCTTGTTAGTTTTTGAAGGAAGCTTATCCTTCACAGTTTTAAAAACAGTACATGCACTTTTCAAATGACCAGGTTTATTGCAGTAAGTACAATGCAAGCATTTACTATGATTATTGGATTTATCAGATGCTGAATCATTTTCTAAAAGAGGTTCATCTGATATATAACCAAAACCATGAGTTGTCGTTTTACTGACGCCCTAAATCATTGAGGCTTGCTTGCTTCGAGTTACACTCTTTGCAAGAAACTTTTGAAATGCATATTCATAATCATTTGATTTGCATTTAGGATTGCCTGTAACTTTAGAGCTTTCAGCTTGAGAGCTCTCAGCTTCTGGTTGCTTGTTAGCAGCCAGACGCTGGTTATCCATCAGATACTGATTTTCAGTTTTCAGCTTCTGGTTCTCTTTATTGAGTACAGATTTTTCTTTGTTTAAAGCTTGAAAGTCTTGTGATAATTTTGAAAATTTCTTTTTCAAATTCTTATACTCAATAGAGAAAGTGGAAGAGTCCTTAAGAAGATCATAGAATGCAAGTTGAAGTTCAGAGTAGGAATCATATACTATTACCTCTTCAACTTCTTCTTCTGAATCAAGATCAGTGTCTGTCATGAGAGCGAGATTTGCTTCTACTTCATTATCTTCCTCAGATGAGGATAAGTCTAGATCTTCCCATGTAGCCATGAGGCCCTTCTTCTTTTTCTTGAAAGAACTTCTTGTGGGCTTTTCCTTAAGATTAGGAAATTCGGACTTGAAATGTCCAGGCTTTTTACATTCATAGCAAATGACTTGAGTTTTGTCCTTGTCCTTGCTTTCCTTCTTGTCCTTAGTATCTTTCTTCTGGAACTTCCTCCTGAAGTTTCTCTTCTTCCACATTCTTTGTATCTTCCTGGATATAAACGCGAGCTCATCTTCTGATGTGTCAACATCTCCTTCTGAAGCTTCATCTTCTGATTCTTCTTCTTCAGCCTGAAGGGCTTTGGAAGAACTAGCTTTATGTTGAGCGACTTTCAAAGCAATAGACTTGCCTTTTTTTGACAGGTTCTTCTTCGTTTAGCTCAAGTTCATGAGCTTCCAACGAACTCATAAGATCTTCAAGTCGTAGGACATTTAGATCTTTTGCTTCCTAAATAGCAGTGACCTTGGGTCTCCGCTGCTTAGTCAAGCTTCTTAAGATCTTTCTAACATGGTCAGGTGTAGTGTAACTTTTTCCAAGGGCCTGTAACCCATGAACAAGTGTTTGGAATCTTCCAAACATAGTTTCAATGCTTTCACCATCTTCCATTTTGAACAACTCGTATTGGCGAACCAACATGCTAGCTTTGGTTTCTCTTACTTGGCCAGAGCCTTTGTAAGATAAAACAAGTGAGTCCTAGATTTCTTTGGTAGTATCAAATTTGCCACATTTATCATATTCTTTTTTTGTCATAGCACATATAAGATTGAATCTAGCTTTTTGATTGATTTGATATCTCTTTTTCTGCTCATCATTCCAATCTTCTCTGGCTATAGCAACACCACGAGGATTAGTGGGAGGAATATAACCACTTTGAACTATATCCCACAACTCAAGTTGTTGTGTCTCAAAGAAAGCTTTTATCTTATCATTCCAGTAATCAAATTTTTTTCCATCGAATAGAGTAAGACGGTTCATATGACCACCTTCAGTAGACATGTTCACAGTATAGGATCTTTTCTCTTAACACTGTTAAGTGCTCAACCAAGAGGCCGAGCTCTGGTACCAACTGAACGTGAACACAAGAAAGGGGGGTTTGAATTGTGTTAAAAACTTTTCGCAAACTTTACGTAAAAACACTACGAACAGAGAGTTCTTAAAATGTTTTGTTTATCGGATGCTGAGAAACTAACCGGATGCAGAAAATGAAACCGTTTATGAAAACTTGTTTTACTGAGCAGTGTAAAGATAAATGTAAAGCAGTAAAGGAGGGGACATAGAGATTTATACTAGTTCACCACCAACTGGTAGCTACATCTAGTCCCTTCGATCCTGAAGGATTTTTCACTATAATCAACTGATTACAATTTTTCTCAAGAGTATTCTGCTGTCACAAACTTGACAATACTCTCAACTTCTCAAAACGACTCAGTACGATCGAGCCTTTGAGGAACAAAGCCTTAACTAGGCCAAATACAGTTTACAAATGAGATTATACTTTTGAATACAATCAAAATATCTCTCACAGAGAGGATGAAAAGATTAAGCTCAAAACAGAATAGCTTTCTAAAATAAAGTATAAGACGCTGAGTTCAGTTCTTTGTAGACCAGAAACTTGGTATGAAACTTTATTGCTCACTTGAGTAATGTTGCTTTCAGAATGAAGTTTCTTCACAGTTTTTGGCTCTCAGCTTCAATGAATACCTTGGGGTATTTATAGGAGTCTCCAAGGTTATTACCGTTGCAGTAAAAATGTCTCCTTTCTATTGAGTGAGGTAATTTGAATTGTAGTCCTTTTCTTCCTTTCCAGAGAATGTCAGAATAGTACACATTACCGTTTTTGTACTATCTGCTATTTGCAATTGCCTTGTATGATTTTTGTCTTATGCTAAAGGTGTCACCTTTGCTTCCTTGTACATCAAAATGAGCGCATAAAATCAAATTCGAATTCTGTTCCAGAACAGTCTGAGGCTAAGAGCAAAAACGTGATCATCACGTGCTTCATTAAAGAGATCAGACGCCGCTCGTAATGCAGGACGGACGCTCTCAGCAATTGAGTATTCCACGTGTCCAAGAGTAACACTACTGGACGCTTGCTGTTAGCAAGACGCTGGAGTGAGTTCGGACGCTGACACTAGTGGATTGTATTCAATTCTTTTGTAAATATCTTCTTCTTCCTTGAGTGTTTTGTACATATATATGAAGTTTTGATACCTGTACACTCAAAGATATGTTAGAAGATAAATTGTTCTCTTGAAAAATACTTTGTTATCATCAAAATCCATGAGGGTATAAACTTCTTAATCATTTAGGTTCCAATAGTTAAGACTTTAGAAATAATTTTTTATAACTCAGGAACAACCTATTCAATCCTCAAATAAATTCAAAACCGAAACATACACAGAAAGTGCAAAATTTCTCAACTAGTACGCTATTAAAAATAATGATTTTTCTGCCATATCAAATAGACTCAGTTTTTAACAAAATTTAGTATATAGGTCCTTAACATGCATATGTTAATTTCCATATTTTTATCTGGTCAAAATACGTTACCAAAAAAATACAGAAAAATAACGTAAGATTTGGATTCTGCTTAGAATTTTCCAGCAAACACTGTTTGTGATGCATAATGTCATAGGATAGTCAAAACTCAACAAAAATTCACCAAATTAAATATGCAAGGTCCTAACACCATACAAACAGTCTCCAAGTGGTCCTACGTCAAAATCATGTCTCAAACATTTTTCAAAAAAAAAAATGAACAGAAACTCCTTCTACACAAAAATCCAGAAAATTGCAAGTTTCCATCTTTTACATGTTTTAAGTCACTATAATTCACAGATGCAGAATTTCCACATAATCAACATTTTATAAAATCACAGAGATAATGTAGTAAACGCAAAAGTGACATCATGTTAAAGAGTATACAACCAGCATAGCAAATACATAACATATTTGGTCGGACGAGCCGACCGAACTCTGATTCCTCTCTGTGGTCTGGAAAGCATCAGCAATCACACAATCATTCCTACCAATAGCCATCACCTCCTACTTTGGTAGAAAGCAAAGCTACTTAGTAAGTCTGAGTACAAGCAACATAATCAAATCAAAGAATTCACAAAACAAATCAAACAAGGTCACAGAGTATACAGGAAAACACAATAGACACATACACAGTCTGGTAAGACCGAACTACTCTGATACCACTTAATGTGACACCCTCGACCCCGTTTTGAATAAAATAAAATTAATCAAATAAAGAGAAATGAATATTTATACGTATTTGATTTTCAAATAATTGTCTAATACATAACACCTTGCAGAAATACTATAAAAAAAATTGACAAATAAAATTAACGTAACGAAATTTAATCCACGTAAAATTCTTGTGGCACGAGAGTATCACATTTTAATAAACCTTCAAGTTAATTTTTTTCAAATAACTAAAACGAGTATTTATTTAGAAATATATCCGATAAAGCCAAATAAATAAAATAAACCCCCAAAAATATTTCTGTCACATTGTCTCAGAGCTATTACATAACCCAATTGAAACTAAATAAATTTTGTAGTTTACAAACTTAAAAATAACAACATAAGACAAAATTTAGCAGACACTCATATTTTTCAGTTTAGCCACTAACTTCGAGATTAGTAGCATCTGCAATTTTACACAAAACACACAAGAGACATACAAACAAAAAGAGGTGAGTACGTTGTAGTTGAGTTGTGGTGATATTTAGAGAGAATAAGCGAATAAAATAGTATACTTATACATACATATATATATATATATATAATTATATGCAATCATAGCAACACAACTCATACAAATATACACCACATTAGCGCTCACAGATAAAATTCACCATTTTTCAGGGTCAAATAGCTATCTCAAGAAAGATACAGATACTAGCAACACTACTTCATATGCATGTGGTACCATCTACTACTCTGGGAATCGGACTAGGAGTATATATTTGGTTTATTGAGGGAGAGCATTGGTGGTGATCATCTCGTTACCTCATACTCTCACTAATCATGATAATGTCCGGGGACTGTCGGGAGTCACGTTATCTTGCAAGTAGCTTCCCGACATTAAGTTGTAGCTTGAGTCACTTAGGTGTGCCACAGATTCAGTATCTCATTCCCAAGGCCAGAATTATCTGCCACGAAGGCTCACCTCTATTGGCCTCCCCCTTTCATTTCAACGGTCGTTCCCCCCAAATCGTAATCACAAGGCTTGGTATGTCAATCATACACACAAGGTCGGGTTTTCTCCGAATGTCATAATTCAATTTTTCATCGACAATCCATCATGGCCCATATGGCTAGGATCATCTCACAAGGAATGAATCAAATCCCATTATGGCTACTTATAGCTAGGTGACTTGCACACAAGGTCATTTATCCTTTCAAGGTCGTTGCCACAGATGTGGATTTTTCACAATCATTATCAAAATTTAAAAAGCAAAACACAAAATAAGTTACAATGGCAACTCAATATTAGTAACGAACACATGGTCAAACAACCTTGTAAATTTTTAAATATTTAACTGAAGGTATATAACTCATATACAAACACAATACAAGTGGTCCCATCTAACAATTTGAATCCAATAATTTATGAGAAATCCTATACTGAAGCTGTTTTTACATTGTGTTACTCAAAACAATGTCCTGGACATCCCAAAGGTTTTAAAATTCTTAAGGCTATCAAAAGAACCCAAAAAATTATGCCAATTTTTATGAAAGCATCCAACACTCACAGAATCAATTTAGAAGTGGTTCCAGTCAAAAATACCAAGTATAAAAATAATAGAAATTCATATGCTGAACAAATATTTCAGAAATCAGAGCTGAAAACAGCCGTTAGTAAAAATAACGAACGGAGTGTCAAATGACTTTGATATTTTTTATAAATTTTATAGGAAGTAACCAACGTAATTATGGACATAGTGCAATTGGTCCCATGATAAAATTCAAATCCAATAATTTATGAAAATTCACGCACTGAGTCTGTTTTATGCTGCAATTTCCAGAAAAATAATCATGTTTAAAACTATTATCAAACAATGGGGTTCAAGGACAACCCCTTCACCTATTCCCGCAAATATCCCCAACCACAATAATCTCCCCCCTTATCTTAAGGATTAAGTTTGAGTTTGACAATAGGGGTGGAAGACAACAGAATCTTGTGAAGGTCCTTTGTAGAAAGGCTAACTACGAAAACAGGAGAATACAAAGGAAGTGTTAGACATCAATTTTGTGAAAGAAACCCCAATGTCAAAATCACGAGAGGCTCACCGAAATATGGATCGAAGAGAGCTCTATGGTATGGAGCTGATGATGATCGCTTTCCTCTCTTCAAAATTGTAGTTTGGATGCAAGGCCAATACGTTGCTCAAGCTCCTTCAACGGTGGAAGGAGTTGAGAGAAAGTGAGGGAGAAGAGAGAGTTGGCTCTAGGGTTGGGAAACTATTTAGAATTGTCAAATGAGAGTCTCAATAGGTGTAGATAGGTCTGATTAGGCTTAGGGTCGAATTGGGTCGAATTTACACAGGCCCAAAGTGGTAAAACGCAGTAAAACTCAGTAAAAATTCATAACAACGTTTTTTGTTTTGCTGATCCACCGTTTTGGCCATATCTTGAGTTCCAAGTTTTCGATCGAGGTGTTCTTTATTAAGTTGGAAAGCTAAAACAATTTTCTACAATTTCCTCTCTAATTATGATGGCCAGAATCTGACTCTAGGTGGGTCAAAAAGTCAGTGTAAGTTTACTCAAGCATTCCGAAAGCTACACTTGGACAGTCTTGACTCCGAAAAGCTTATCTACAGTTCTAGTCATCGGATTTAAGTCAAACAAAAGCCAAATGAAAGCTAAGAGAAATATCTACAACTATCATGAAGGTGACTAAATACAATTTGGTCGTTAAAGGGTTCTAAAATATAGAATATGATGACTGAATTATTTCTCAAATCAAAACAAGTCTTGAACTCCCTCAAAGATGTCCTAACTTGTACACTTTGGTTACGAATCGACTCTAATAGATTTCTAAACACTTTCATACACTTCTGAAATATTGTTAAACATAATCACACGTTAAAAATTAATTATACATAACAATAAAAAATTAACGCAAAATAATCTATAAAAATGAGGGGTGTACACAGTAAATCAGTAAAAGTTTATTTTTATGTATCTTTGAAACCTTTTAACCCCTCAGATAAATGACATCTCGAATACTACTATTTTATAAAATGAAATATTAAATAATATATTACCTCAATTTTGTAAAAATACAAATAAATGCTAATATTTTCTAAAGATACAAATAAATGTAAACTCAATATTTTTCATTAATTCAAGCACACATAGGGGAATCAGAATCACTAAATCTTTAAATCATAATAATTAATGAAATAAACACATATTTAAAAATATGCAATGTATGAAAAATGCTGGGTGTTACAAGGACCATCCTCTTCAATGACCAAGGGTTGAGCTGTCACATGAATCTCTCTATGCCTTACCCTTGGGTCCTCTTCCATGTCACTATTTTTGTTTTTCAATTCTTCTTCCAATGCCACGATGAAGTTATGGTCACTCTCTATCTCCACTTTTTTCTACTCAAATTGGGATAATTTCTCTGATAGCCTCTCACATTGAACCTCAAATCTATCAAATGAAGCTTGGTTGGCTCTAGAACATTTTTGAGGTAAGTGTCTCTGTCATGTGATTCTTCAAATTGAGTTTGAGGATGTGACTCTTCTTCTCTCATGATACTTTCCATGCAATAATCCTCTTCTTCTTCCACCATGACTAAGAGATCCTCATCTTCTGGTGATATGACCAAGAAATCCTCACAAGTGTCATTTCTATGTTTTCCTCCACAAAAATCACATCTAAGAGGCTACATGTACAGAAGCTAAGAGAATTGTGAGCAACACAACAACTTTATAAGAAGGGAAAAGAAATTTTAAATTTTTGCCCTTTTTTTTTGGTTTTTTTTATAAACAGAAAATAAAATTGTTCAAAATAATACTTGTTCGCCTTGTTAAAAAATCAATTCAATAATCCCCGGCAACGGCGCCAAAAACTTGTTAAGGAATTCGGTAAGTGTACTGAATCGTACAAGTAATAAAGTGATAAGTAGAGTATCGTCTCCACGAGGATTGTGATCGATTAATTAACTTAACAAAGTTCGTATTTATTTTGAACGAGAACAAACAATTTGTAATTCGATAGATTAAAAACGACTAGGGGTTGAATCCTCTTGTATCCACTCTCATGCAATTAGTTCAACATCAACTCAAGCAATTTCATACAATTTGAAGTTCGAATTAACTAAATTAGTTTAAGGACAATCCCTTGCCTTATAAACCCTTTACTCTAACTAAAACCTCTAATCCCTTAGGTGATTTATAATTAGGTTAAGCATTAAGAATAGTGATTCATAAGAACACGTAATCACAAAGTTATATTCCTATACTCATCATGATTACGACTACCAATCTAAGTTCAAGTTCTTCACGCAATTTCTCAATCATGATGAAAAACCCAAAATCGATTCAATAGCGGCCAAGTATCGAAAAGCATTAAGCATGGAGATTGGAAGCTCAATTGAAATGAAATAAACTTGCTTTAATGTAATAGAACTAACTACATAAGGGTTTCAACAAGATTCATCTAACCCTATTCTAAAATAGTTTAGTTACCCATAAAGAACAAGAAACCAAACCAGAAAATTGAAATAAAGATAGAAGACCACTCCATTGATGACTCAAATCCTTGTTCCCAAGCTTGAATCCTCTTTGGAGATGATGGAAAGTGAAACCAAACCACCCTTGACAAGCCCCATGGCATTTTAGGTCTATGGAATGGTAAAGAATCCCCTGGTCAAGTGTTTAAAATGTCCATTTATAGTCTAGGTAAAAAATGGTGAAAAATAAGCTAAAACGGTGAAATAGCGCCCAAAAACGCGTCAAGGACGTTCCGCAGCACGACCGTGGCTGGAAAAGAACGAAATATGACTGAAAAAAGATGACAATCGATGTCAAATAATATTTGGAATTTTTAAAAACTGAAACGAAGTCAAAAGTAGGCAAAAAGAGTGATCGGAAAACGCCTTATCGAGACAACGGGTTACGAGGAGTCCAGCGTCAACTTCACCGAAACGAGAGAACGATATATTAGTGTTTTCTAAAGGTTTCGACGCGAGGAATCAAAAAATGATGTTCGTTTTTCAAACCGACAATCGTGGTGGCTGAAAAAAGGGAATTATAGTCCGCCCAAGGAATAAAACGGGACGAACGGCACAACAGTTGATCGAACGGAGGCGGAAAAGAACTTAGGGGTTGATTTTGAGTTGGGTGGTGAAGTTTCGTAACTTGTCGTGGTTAGACAAAGGAGAACTAGAGGAGAGAAGATTTGAGCACTAGGTTTTCAAAAAAACAGATCAGCTGCACAACGTTGTGGAAGAAGGTGAACAGTAACTTGTTTAAGTGAGAATAGGGGGTGCCGTCAGAAGAAAAATAGGGTGCAGCTAGTAGGATTTTATTTAAAATCCATGCTGCAGCGTGAACCAAGGACCAAAATATAGTCCATTTCTTCTAATTTTTTTTTTGTTTGAAAACAAATTCTCTCTTAAAAAGAAACATTCATATACTCCTTTATAATACTAAACTCACTTTTACAACCTTTTAAAAAATAAGACAATTATCCCAAAATATTTTATAATACTCAAGGATAATATTTTATAAATAAAAGAATAAAATAATAATATATTATTCCAAAATATTACTTACTATAGCAACACACATTTAAAATGAACAAATCACACATTAACATATTAAATACATGTTCAAATATAATCATGTATTATCATGCACAATATTCTATATTAGCACACAAGAACTCGTACTCACATATTAATATAATTAATCACATATATATTTAGATAAGGTCACATATTAGTGCAAAATCATGCATTAATATAGACATAATATCTGTAAATTACTTTTTGTATATAAAAATATGCAATCACCTTTTAATATAGTAACACGTTTGTAACAATACCAAAAATGAAACAATTATATTATCACTTGAAACATACATTTACATATATATCTATATAAGGATACTGCAACATCGTAAACCAGCGCGCTATCTAATTATAAAATAATAATATTAATAATACGAAAATCAGGGTGTTACAGAATTCATGAGGGTAATACGGGAGAGGCAACAACAAGCTGACAACACTACTAGGCACAGACAAAGAAGAACGATGATAGATCAGAGTCGTAAAGAAGGACATAATCTATTGTTCAATGACTACTTCTCTGAAAATCTTGTATACACAGAGGCTCAATTCCGACGAAGGTTCCGACTGCAGAGGCATGTGTTCCTTCGAATTGTAGAAGCCCTTCTCAACCATGACAAGTACTTTCAAAGGAGGATTGATGCATGTCGTAGAAGGAGCCTTTCACCATTGCAAAAGTGCATTGCTGCTATTCGTATATTGACATATGGATCACATGTTGACAGTGTTGACGACTATGTTCGAATCGGTGAAAGCACTATATTGGAGTGCTTAGACAAATTTGTAATAGGTGTGTGTGTGGTATTTGATGCTCAATTCCTGAGAAGGCCAAACAAAGAAGACATTACACGCCTACTACAATGGAGGAGGCATGCGACTTTCCAGGTAAGTTGGGTTTAATTGATTGTATGCATTGGGAATGGAAAATTTTTCCAATCGCGTGGAAATGCCAATTTTGTTGAGGTGATCTTTCCAAACCCATGATCATGCTTGAAGCTGTGGCATCACAAGACTTCTGGATTTGGCATGCAGTTTTTGTATTACGGGTTCTAACAATGACATTAATGTGCTAAACGCATATGATGCATTTAACGACGTTTTGAATGGACAAGCTCCAACAGTGCAATACACGGTGAATAGAACCCCATATCATATGGGGTACTACCTAGCAGATGGTATTTATCCTTACTGGGCTATATTTTTCAAGACCATCTCAATGCCGCAAAGAGAAAAGAGAAAATATTTGCCCAACGATCGGAAAGAAAGGATGTGGAACGGGCATTTAGAGTGCTCCAATCTCGGTTCGTGATTATATGTGGTCGAGTGCATGCTTGGCACGTGAATACAATGAAGCATATAATGTTAGCATGCATCATATTGCATAACATGATTGTCAAAGACGAGCGAGACACGTATGGTGGTAATTTTGATTACAACCATGCAGATAATGTTACCTCAAAATTTGAAGTAGTATCTAATAGTCCTAATCTCAATTTCACAACATTATTTCAAAGGAGAGCAAATGTTCATAAAAAACAAAACCATCGCCAACTTCAAGCAGACTTAGTGGAGCATATTTGGGAGCATTTCGTACACGAAAATAATGAAAATTAATTTTTATGTAATATTATGTATTTCGGTTAAAATATAATGTTATGTACTTCTCATCGTTATGTATTTCTCATTGTAATTAATTAAAATAAATTTCTACATTTTTTAATATTTAATATTTTTATGCGTATTAATTAAAATAATTGAATTAATATTTAAATTTGAATCAAAATTAAGTGCACTTAAAAAATATAAATATGCGGGGGTCCATTATGGGTTGCTTATATGCAACCACTATTGGAGTAAAAACTAGTTGGGTTGCTCCTGGATTGCTTAAATTCTATGTGGCATTTTGGGCTCACAAAAAGTTAGTTAAGCAAACCATTTAGTTGCTGACTATTAAAGATGCTATGAGAGAACGGTTGATTTTGTTAATATGTGGCTTGTTATGGGATACGGTAAATAGGGTAGTTTGGAAGTGATTAGACTTTGGGCAAGTTTGAGTTTTACTCAAGGTAACAAAAACCGGTCTGGACTGGCCGGTCAGATCGGTTGGACTAGGAACCGGACCTGTGTCCGGTCCGAGTGACCCACAAAAACCGCTTGGCAGAGAACCGACCTCAAGAACTGGGAACCGGGAAAAAACCAAAAAAATCGAGAAAAACCGGGTTTAAGCAAGGACCGGCTGGTTCAAAACTGAAAGCCAATTTTTTTTTAAATAAAAAAGCAAAACAACGAAGAAGAAGAAGAAGCACAGGGAGAAGGTAACGTGCTGGATGAAGTCGAACGCGTAGGAAGAAGAAGTAGCATGAAGAAGACGAGCACGCAGGAAGAAGAAGTAGCATAGGGAGAAGACGAACGCAAGAAGACGAACGCGCAGGGGAAGAGAGAAATGCAGAGAAAAGGAGATGGAAGAAGGGACTTAGCAGATAGGAGGCTAAAAATGAAGGAGAGGGTGGCGGTATGGAGGTTGTGGCCGCTAGGGTTTAGAGGAAGATGAGAAAGAGAGAGAGGCGGGGAAGAGAAAGAGGGGGTGAAAATTTGGGGGAAGGGAAATGGCTTGCTGCGGTGCTGAGAGATTAAGGGGAAGAGGGATTTTAGGTTTAAATCAGGGTTGGACTTCATCTTGTGCGTGAGGGCTGATGGGCCTGGGAGGCACAATCCTTAAAAAGAGGGGTGCACGAGTAAAGCGCTGATTGGCAGGAGCTGGGCTGCTATTGGGACCCCCAGTATTGTTAATTACAACCCTTCTTCCTTTTCTTTTCCTTTCTTTTTCTTTTCACTTCCTTTTTTCTTTTTTCATTTATGTATATATAAATTGAAATGTTATATATATATATATATATATATATATATATATAACATTTCAATTTATATATACATAAATGAAAAAAGAAAATATTTATTAAAAAAATAATATTTTATTAGTTTATTTTGTGTATAAATTGAAATATTATGTATATTATATATATATATATAAAATAATATTTTATTCGACCCCGGTTCAACCCCGATCCCACCCCGGTCCGATCCAAAAACCCTGAACCCTGACTCTCTCCAATTCAATGTTTGGTTCAATTTTAAATACCTTGGTTTTACTAGGTAGACTTGGGAGTAGTTTTGCTAGTTAGTCATGCTTATGTGTACTATCCAGAGAGGTGCTGCCGATCTCAGGCGATACAACATTTTGTGGACAGATGTATGGGCTTATGCCTATTGTAATGGGTCTGACCCGTTATGCACCAATAGTATACACAAGATATTTGACAAAAAATTGCAATTTTTTTTGCAAGTATTATTAAACACGTAATATAAAATAATTTTTAAAAGATAAAAAATGATTTCTACATATATTTTTAGGTATTTTTTGCTTCAACTTAATAATAATATAATATATAACTTAGAACATTTTCATAATTAAATAAAATTTTAAACAATATTCTGTGATTCATCTATACATTGTGGGCTTTGCAACTAGTTATTTATGAACATAATTTTTTTTTATTATTGTAGTATGAACAAACTCATAAATATTTTTCTACGGGAAAAATCTACTACAACTCATTAAAAATCAATGATTCAATTTATGTTGGGATATCAAAGAAAGACTGAGAACAAGCATTATAAATAGCCGCTTTTGCTAAACTATGAGCATCCACGTTGGCTTGCCTTTTAGTAAACTCTACATGAGAGTTGGAAAAAAAACATAAAGTACCCAATTTTATTGTATCATTGCTCACGGACTTCATGCCATCTGCAACAATTTGGAATCCATCTCAAAGATGACCTTCTCCATACTATGTTCCCTCATCCAATCCATAGCCTTTAAGAGACCAAAGGCTTCAGCAGTCTGAACATCAAAAACAAGTTGTATCCAATGAGTTTTTGCACCCATAAACAAGCCAAACTCATCCCCCAAGCATAGACCAATGACACACAATTAACAAATCATTGAGGTTACACTTCACAAAAACCCAAAGGGGGTTTCCTCCAGCTACACACTAAAACTAGTTTGGCCCTAGACTGATGCAGATTGGCTAGTGTTCAACAGTTGATGAGCTTTCATCCAAACCCTCCCAAATCTTTTGATTTCTTCCTCGCCAAACACTCCACAACATCACAGCCTAGCCCAAACATGTTGATCCTTTGTTGAGAGCTGGTCAAGAATTTGAAAAAAATATATCTTTGAAGTATGTTGTTACCCGCACATGTTGCTCAATTACACCCCATAAGTTCACCTTCTCGAGCAACTAATACTCTTGGCATAATGAAGCAAAGTATGGCAACTGGTCTCGTCCGAATTCTTGCACCAAGGATAGAGAGTAGAGCAATGCGCTTCGCGAGATTGGAGCCTAGCACAAGTCGTGATGTTCTCTCTACATGCCCTCCACAAAAAAATTCTTCACCTTAGGAGGAACTTGAATCCGCCATAAGTAGTTCTTCTCCATTTTTTTTTGAGAAGGCCAAGATACATTATATTAAATAAACCTAAGTAGGCACAAGCAATGGCAACATTAGCAATACAAAGTCCAACCAAAACTATTCCAAAACCAGACAAGGTGCCACCCAAATTAACCAAAAGATCCATCTCACACTATGGTATGCAATATAATTTCAATAGAATGTTATACACCTAAAATTGAAACAACCCATGCATCAATCACCTCTAGCGCTGCCTGGTCATTGTTACTACTGCTGCACTTTCAATGGATCAACCAGCGAAACCCAATCTGCACAATTAGTAGTAGCATCACTGTTTCATCTCTGCACTCCTACTCTATCTGTTGCATAACTTGCTCTAGTAAAGCTCCCACAGCGATCCTCCTAGCAGAAACTTGTAATCAACAACAAAAACAATGAACAAACTCATAACTTCTGTCTTATACACTCCATTATTTTATTTTCATTTTTGTGACAATACACTCCATTATTTGAATTAGGCTGTGGTACTTACCGAAAATTGTCAATTTACAAAATACACGATTAGTTAAGATTTTCACTTTTCAGGTTTAGTATGAAAATCGAAACGTATCCACAATCTTAGAATTTGAGTTTGGGCCTAACTCAACCCTGAAAGCTAGCTCATGAGGTCTAACACCCCCCCTCACGCCCAGGAATAGACATCTGGAGCGTGAAGTTTGCAGGACTGAACATCTGCGGGTGGCCCAACGAATCTCGATAGGCTTTGATACCATCTTAGGATTTTGGGCCTAACTCATCCTTACAAAACCGGCTTGTAAGGTGAGGGGTGCCTATTTCTTATATACTCTTTTATGGCCTTACCTCTAGTCTATGTGGGACTTGGGTTTTTCCCAATACACCACCTCACGCCCAGTACTATTGGGCTTGGTGCGTGTATATAATGCGATGGGTGGCCCATTGGATCTCAGATAGGCTCTGATACCATATTATGATTTTTTGGGTTTGGGCCTAACTCAACCCCAAAAGCTAGCTCATAGGGTGAGGGTTGCCTCCCACTTATAACAACTAATCAGGCCATCTCATTCTTCCATATGAGACTTCTAACACACCCCCTCACGCCCAGGACTAGACAACTGGAGCGTGACCCGAGTGGCCCGATAACGGGTGGCCCAACAAATGGATCTATGATAGGCTCTGATACCATCTTATGATTTTTTTGGCCTAACTCATCCTTACAAAACCGGCTTGTAAGGTGAGGATTGCCTTGGCATTATAAGCTTTATTTAAGCCTATCCTAGATCCATTGGGCCACCCACCGTATTATATACACGCACCAAGCCCAATAGTATTGGGCGTGAAGGGGTGTAATGGGAAAAATCCAAGTCCCACATTGGCTAGAGATAAGGCCTAAATAGAGCTTAAATGTCAACGCAATCCTCATCTTACAAGCCGGTTTTGTAAGGATGAGTTAGGCCAAAAAAATCATAAGACGGTATCAGAGCCTATCATAGATCCATTTGTTGGGCCACTCGGGTCATGCTCCAGTTGTCTAGTCCTGGGCGTGAGGGGGGTGTGTTAGAAGTCCCACATGGAAGAATGAGATGGCCTGATTAGTAGTTATAAGTGGAAGGTAACCCCCACCCTATGAGCTAGCTTTTGGGGTTGAGTTAGGCCCAAACCCAAATTCTAAGACACAACATAAAAACATGGATGATTTCCACATATTTAAGAGGAATTAGATACCCATAATGGTTGGCACTAGTGCAGAAGGAGGATTTTACACCTGTTAAAATCGACATTTTACACTGGTTTTGTTACCGGTGTAAATACTCCCGGTGTAGTATGTTCGGGTTTTTACACCGGTTATTTAACCGGCGTAAAATGTGAAGTTTTACACCGGTTATATATCCGGTGTAAAATTTTAATTTTCGTTTGTTTTTTATTTTTTTGAAGGACCTTTTACACCAGTTATTAAAAACAACCGGTGTCAAAAACTAACCTTTTACACCGGTTGTTGTTAATAACCGGTGTTAAATATATGTATTTTACACTGGTTTCTTGTATAACCGGCGTAAAAGTTGCATTTTTTTTCGATTTTCTGTTTATTTTTATCATTTCCTGCCCAGAGGCAATCTAAAATGATAATAAATAGGCAATAAATTTGACAATAATCAGCAACAGAATTGGCAACAAATGTGTCCAAAATTCAAACCATCAAAAGTTATCAAATGTAATCTATATACATATCAAATCAAATATACACATAAACAAAAACAAAGTTAAACTATATATATATATATATATATATATATATATATATATATATATAAACAATTTATAAACAATGTACAAACAAGGTAGTGCCATAAATATCTGCATATGCACCTAGTCCTAGACCTCGTAGGAGAGTAGGCTGAAAAATCATCCATGGTGCCTGCAGTATAGACAAAAAAATAATATGTCAGTCAAACTATAAATAATGAACAAATAACAAACATGCATGTATTAACAAAAATATTATAATGTTACAAATAACAAACTTACTTGATTATTTCTCCTCTAATATCCCTTCTTGACGATCATCACGAGAGGCATATACACCGTCCACTTCATTTTCATCAATGAAAGAAGGTCTTTGTGTTGAGAAAGAAAGAGTGTCATAAATATCTATAGATGTATCTTCATTTTCATCACTCTGATCATGCATGTTTCTTCTTTGGAGCACTACAGACCACCTATTGCTATTTGCTAGAGGGATCATTCACATAAAATACTTGTTTGGTGTGGAATGCCATGATGAAAGGCTCGTCCGTATAACCCATCTTGTCAAGGTCCACCAATATAAATCCTAATTCATCGGTTTGTACACCACTGTTATTGTTAACCCACTTACATTTAAAAACAGGCACTCTAAATTTACAATAATTGAGCTCCCAAATCTCTTCAATGGCCCCAAAGTAAGCTATGGATGCCAGAACAGGGTTCTTATCATTTGAACTAGAGAAGTACATTGCAGAAGCCATGACCATAACCCCACTGTTTTGCGCAGTACTCCTGTCATCTTGTGACTTTGTATAAAAGGAAAATTTATTTATATCGTACCTACTCCAACATAAGACATTAAAGCTAGGGTTATTTGCTAGTTATGTCATCAGAAGCAGTATCATCATTCAAAGTATGTGGTTTCAACCAGCTTAGGAATGTCTTGTTATGCTCTTTCAACACCCATTGTTCATTCCTGCGGGAGTTTTTGGCCTTGACAATGGATTTGTGAGTAGACAAGTATGGTTCAACTTCATCAGTGTTATTCAATATGTATAGATGTTCCTGCATCACTTCCGTATGACCCATGTTCTTAACCTTTAGACCTCGTGTACCCTTACTGTCACATCTTCCCTCGTGACGAGACTTGGGAATCCCTATAGGTTCCACTTCTAACAAGTAGTCTGTAAAAAACTCAATGGATTCTTCTATGATGTACCTTTCAACAATAGATGCTTTAGGACGGTATGGATTCTTCACATACCCTTTCAAGATCTTCATGTATCGTTCGACAAGGTACATCCACCTTAGATAAATGGGGCCACACACTCTAATCTCACTCACCAAATGAACAGTTAAGTGAACCATGATGTCAAAAAATGAGGGAGGAAAGAATATCTCCAACTAACACAAGATAATAAAAACCTCATTTTCCAAGTCATCCAACTCCTGCGGGTCAATCACTTTACTACATACAGCATTGAAGAATAAACACAACCTAGTTATGGCATGCCGAACCTTTTTTGGCAAGATGCCACGAATAGCCACTGGTAGTAGTTGTTGCATCAAGACATGGTAGTCGTGAGACTTTAAGCCAAGTAGTTTAAGATCTTTCATTGGCACAAGACTCTTGACATTTGAAGAGTAGCCCTGTGGAACTTTCACGCCCCGTATACACTCACAGAAGCTTCTTCTCTCTTGTTTTGACAAGGTATGACATACTGGTGGCAAATATGTCTTGTTACTTCTTGGCTCTGGAGCTAACTGTTCTCTTATGCCCATCTCAACTAGATTTAGACGAGCAGTCACACCATCCTTTGTCTTGCCCTTGATGTTGAGAAGCATACTGATTACACGATCATGAACCTTTTTCTCCACATGCATCACATCAATACAGTGTCTCACAACAAGGCTCGACCAGTATGGAAGATCAAAGAAAACTGACCTCTTCTTCCATATGTTTTTTTCAGTAGACTTCTTTTATTTCTTTCCAAAACTAACATTGATGTTCTTCACCCGTTCATAAACTTCTTCCCCAGTTAAGGCGTTTGGAGCAACTCCATTCTCCTGGCAACCATTAAAAGCCTTTTTCAACCTCCAATACGGGTGATTACGTCTGAGAAATCTCTGATGCCCAAGATAAACAGTCTTTCTTTCATGTTGCAATTGATGGTAGCATGTGTCTTCTTCACATATAGGACAAGCTTTATGCCCCTTAACACTATACCCAGACAAGTTCCTGTAAGCTGGAAAGTCATTTATGGTGCAAAATAACATGGCACGCATATTGAAATTTTCATTGGAATATCCGTCAAAAACATCAATGCCTTCATCCCACAATATTTTCAAGTCTTCAATCAAGGGACTTAGATAAACATCTATGTCATTTCCTGGCTGTGTTGGTCCAGATATCATCATAGATAACATAATATATTTACGCTTTATGCACAACCAAGGAGAGAGGTTATAAATAACCAAGAGAATAGGCCATGAACTATGATTACTACTTAAACTACCACATGGATTCATTCTATCCGTAGAAAGTCTAAGCCTCAGATTTCTTGGGTCATTGCTGAAATCTGGAAACAAAGAATCAACTCTCTTCCATTGCAAAGAATCAGTCGGATGATGAAGCTTCCCATCACATTTGCTCTCATCTGCATTCCATCTAATATTCTTTAAGTCTTTTGCATTCACGAACAGTCGTTTAAATCTTGGAATAATTGGAAGGTATATAACACCTTCATAGGAGGACCTTTTGAGGTGACATCACAACCATCATCACCATCCTTCTTTTTGTATCATGATTTCATACATTTAGGGCATATTTCTTTGTCTTCATTCTCTTTCCAGTATAATATACAGTCATTGGGACAAGCGTGTATTTTCTTATACTCCACATCTATCGGACATAATATCTTCTTCGCCTTATAGTTACGGTTCGACAATGTGTTGCCTTCTGGAAGCATGTCCTTCAACAACTCCAGCAACTCAGTGAAGGTTTTATCAATCCACCCATTTATCGCCTTAAGATTAAACAACCTCAAAACTGCTGACAACCGTGTGAAATTTGTGCAACCCAGATACAATGGTTAATCCTTGTCACTACATAGAGTATCATACACATGTGCTCGCTTAAAAGAATCTGGTCCGATATCACGAATCATGTCCTCTAGTCGATCGCCCATATCTATCTCAACTTCCCCCACTTTTGGACACACTTGGCGTGTCTAACACTTCACCAGCCATGTCCATTTTTGTATAACTCTGGAAAATCCCAAAGACATCAAGGTGCTCACGTATGTCTTTAACTTTTAGAGGTGCCTGATTCCTACACTTAACACAAGGACAATAAAATTCTCCATTACTATTAGGAAGCTTTGTTTCAACAAATTTCAAAAACTTTGACACTCCATTCTTATACTCATCGGTCAATCGATATTTTTGCATCCAACTACGATCCATAGCTACGTTCTGAAAAAGTAAACACACGCTTATTTAGTGAATACAATCACCACTTCAGGACCCTTCAACCATAAGTATCCAACAGATCTCTGTATATTTGATATGAGCCTATCCCATTCAAGAAGAAACTTTTTCTATATTTGGTTAATAGTTAGTCGTTAAATCCTTATATCTTATACCTGACTAAATTTCGGCAGCATTTCCCATTGGTCTCCAAGTACACAACCCAAACATCCACCACGATCAAGCATGCACCCAGAGACAATAGGAAATGTAGCAATATGAAATTTCATCATGTATTGGATAAAAGATTTAAAGACTAACTATTAATTAACCAAATAAAAGAAAAAGTTTCTTCCCAAACTGTCCTACTTGGACAATTCAAGATTCAATAAAATGAGTGGTACCATCCCCGGTACACACGCAAACATTTTGTTGAATCTCAAACGGGAAACTAAGGCTTAACACAAATTAAATAGAGAAGCTCAAATATAGAAACATACATCATATATCATAATTAGAATTATCCATCTAAATAGTCAGGATATTCATAAAAAGCAATAAAAAATACATTAATATAATTAAAATATCAAAACAGTCAAATACATTAATAGATAACATGCATAATATAAAAGCAAGGCTAGTGGTGGCTCCTTAAAGGGTCCCCAAGAAAAAATCGGGCTGTAGATTCCTCCGAAGGAGTCGATGGAGTGTAATGCTCTACGATGAGAGAATACTACGGTGTGGATAGAGTATACTCCAAGATCTCATCGTCATCACTGGGGATTTGAACGATGTCCGTTCCTCAATGAACATCCTTGGCAGCTACGGGCCTCCTGGGAGAGGGTGGTATCCTCTGAAGCATGCGCATACGAAGGCTTGCGCCCCAACGGTCAGCGTCAGCACGAGGATCACCATATTGGTTCATCAAATCACGATCCTCATCACGATAAGGATCGCGATGACGAGCATCGCGATCTTCAATACTCACAAAGCTATCTTGATACTCCCTTGCAGTCATCATCAGCCTGCTAATAGAGGGATGTGACCTCTTGGAAGCCATGCGAGTACGACACCCCTCACGACCATGGTTTTCATGTAAAGACATTGTCTGTTGCTAACAATGGTCAGTCATGAGCAACAAAACTGAAATTTAATTGAATGACAACAAAAAGCATAATATACCTCAACAGTTTAATTATTATTCGTAAGTGCAGAGAATTACCTTTTTGTAAAGGATGTAAACTTGAATGAAAATAAAAAACCCAGTACACCTTATAAATTTCAAACATTTAACCATAATTTGAAAACAACAATCCATATTATCTTTGTAGGTAAACTTATATAGACATTACAGACAATATTACTTAGCATTCTTTGTCATGTGTTAAATGTCAAAAATCATGTACCAAATGTTTCCTTGGGTTCATTGGCAGTCCCTGCTGTTTTGATTTTGGTGTACTGCAAATGATTGTTAATGTCTTTGGTGCCAACATAGTTGGGATGAAAGTCATTATAGTGATGCTTTTGCACACCATTATTGCTTTTCTTAGATTTAGTTTCTTTTCTGTAGGTTTGCCTCTCATTCCTATTGGATTCACTATTGTTTTTGTTCATGGGTTTTGGCCTAGTCCCCCCATGATTTTTGTTTATCTTTTTTCCTTTTTTATTATTAATAAAATTTAGGGATGAGTACTATTTTTCCTTCTAGATGTTTTTTTCCCTAAGGAGGGTTTTGCATCAGAAGGTTTTAACGAGGCTCCTTTCCTTTCTTTTGCTTTAAAAAAAAACTGTTTCCATAACACTTAACAATAACACAAGGGGCAGGGAAGGACTTTAACCTGAAACAGTGGCATAACCCGAGTGGCACAAAGAAACTAAACATAGTACATAGCTCACCAATGATGAATACCCATGAAGCTAGCTAATGCTTAGCATTGGACCAAAGCTAGATTAGAAGCTAACGTGAAAAGATTATCAAACAGATTAAAACCAAAATGGGAAAAAGCTATAAGGTAAAGGAAAAAACCAATAAGCACGGAGAAGGAACAAGTGGGTGTGGTCGCTTCTGGTTTGCCTCTGAGATAGGGCTTCGAAGGTGAAAGGCGGCGAGAACCACGAGAAGGAGAACGGTGGCGAGAACCATGTGAAGTAGTGATTCGAACGGCGGCGAGAGAGGATGAGAACGATGACAGTGCTGCGGCAAGATAAAGGGCTCAAATGGTGGAGATAACAAGAATAGTGTAGCTGCAAGAGATAAAGAGTATGGTTATCTCAAAGAAATGCTTCCCACATATCTGAGAATGAGAGGGAGAAAGTAATTTTAATTAAAGCGAAAGACTTTTAACACTGGTTATTTAAATAACCGGTGTAATAAGTTCCCTTTTAACACCAGTTATATAAAACTCCGGTGTAAAAAGTTACGCAATAATTTCAGAATTGCCACCGCGTCACTTTTTACACCGGTGTAAAAGACCTAATTCTTTTTCGTTTCGTGCACTAGTGACCTTTCCCCTAAAGGTTAGTTAAAGCCAAACTTGATAAGCAATATGGGAGATTTTTGGAAGTTATTAATAAGTTGCATATTAATATCCCCTTCACTGAGACTTTGCAGCAAATGCCTACTTATGCCAAATTTTTGAAAGACATTTAGTCTAAAAAAAGAAGTCTAGGAGAAGATGAGACTGTGGCTTTGACTGAAGAATGTAGTGCTATAATTCAAAATTAGTTGCCTCCTAAACTAAAAGATCTGGGAAGTTTCACTATCCCTTTTTTGTAGGCAACACTAATTTTGAAAAAGCTCTTTGTGATCTTGGAGCAAGTGTGAGTCTCATGCCTCTCTCTATATGTGAGAAATTGGGCTTAGGCGAATTGAAGCCTACAAGACTCTCACTGACCTTAGTGGATCGATACATCAAATACCCCATTGGCATCTTGGAGGATGTTCCTATTAGAGTGGAGAAATTCTTTGTTCCTGTTGACTTTGTTACTCTTGAAATGGATGAGGATAGACAAATCCTCATTATTCTTAGTAAACCATTCTTGGCCACCGCTGGTGCCATCATTGATGTCATGAATGGCAAATTATCTTTGACTGTGGGGGATGAAAAGGTTGAGTTTGATTTATTTAAATCTGTTAAACAACCTTCTTTTGAGGATTATTGTTGCAGGATTGATTTATTGCACCAAGTGGTGAAGGAAGAACATGAGAAAAAGTCAAAGGTGAGGATTGGGAAGACGAGAAAGCTCCAAAGGTAGAACTTAAACCCCTCCCTTCCTCCTTAAGGTATGCGTTTCTTGGTAACAACATCCAGGACATGGTCTTGGCAATGTATAACTGGCACCTTCAATAATAGCAAATAAGTCTAGCATGGGGGAAGAGATTTTTTGCTTCAATGAATAACCAGTCTTTTTCCAGGCCTTCCATTTTCATTATTAAATATCATTATTGGAAACTCAATACCACACCAATGGACAATCCGTCAATTTCCCAATTGGCATTGACATAATAGGAATATTTCGTCTATTAAGGAGGATTCCCCGAATACCTAAAATAGAGATGATCATAGAAAATGGGAAAGTGGTAAGATCTTAGATCTTGATATTACGATATCTTAACTCTTCTATAGAGTTCATTAATATCCGAACTCATTAGTTTACCCCCATCTATTTGAATAATCGGTCTCAATTCGGGAGGAAGGACTGGTAAGAGACATAAAACCATCCATTCTGGTTCTATATTTGTTCGGATAAAATGCTTAGCTAATTCCATGCATCGAACCAAAAACATATCTTGAGGGCGCCCTAAAGCACTCATGGTATCTTCCCGAAGTGAGCGAATTGCATGTAGAGATCCGTAGGGGCTTATAGTTTAATTGGTTGAAACGTACCGCTCATAACGGTAATATTGTAGGTTCGAGCCCTACTAAGCCTACCACCCCCTTCTCTTCACCCGATACAAGAAGGCAGTCGAAGAAAGAAGTCCTGCTCTGCTGCCCTGTGTTAAGCAAAGTGAGTTTACTTCGTATCAGGCCATGTTATTCAGTCTCATGGAACTAAACTCTTAGATGCAGCATGCAGCCGCCTCCATCCATCGGCACATCCGCCCCAGATGCACGCTTAGCCGCATTGTTCATCTTGAAAGGGAGCCGCCAAGACCGGATAAGGCGCATCCAAGCCTTCTATGCATTAAGATGTCTTATCGCCCATCGGGCGTCAAGGTTTGCATTAGATCCCTCCTCCTCCTCCCTAGTGAGTTCTTTCTCACCCCTGCTTCAACTTAATTATTTACATTGGGGACAATGTAAGTTTTTAAGCTTAGGGTAGGGCATAGGGCGTTTTCATTTTTGCATTTAGTCTTTGCATTTCATTTTTGTTTTTGCATTTTGTGTTAATTTTTGTTTTTACTTGCATTAGTTTATCCCCTAATAGTTCTGCTATCCTCATGTGCTGTTAATGTGTGCCATATAATCTTTTTGGAATTTGAAGATTGCTATGATTTAGAACCTAATTATCTTCTCTTGTGATAGGCTTAAAGGTAGTATTTTTTTATGTAAATAGAGATAATCTTTTTATAAGTTGATGATTACCATGTGGCACTCTGATTTGATGTTTTTCATTGAGTTTAGCTTCTAAATGTGAGATTTGGGCCTGTATTAGGGCTTGTACTTCATCTTATTTTATGCCATTTTTCCTTGTATGAGTGTGTTCCTCTTGACTGTGCTCTCTAGAACTTGACTTGAAACTTTTCAAAACTTGAAGAAATTTTGTCTACACACTTGAAAATGATTAAGGCATTTTAGGCATTTTGTTTCAAGCCTCTGAATTTTGGAATGAAAGCTTCCATTAGTTGCCCCTTTTGAGCCTTGATTGAAATAAATTTTCTTGGTACCCCTGCTATTGTCAAATTTTTATGGTACCTTTTAGAGTATGTTTAAGGGAGCAATTGGATGCTTGATCTTGTTTGAATTTTGTATTGATGCTTGATCTTGGTATTTCTTCTGTTGTTTAGTTCCTCCCCAATAATTATTGCAAAATTTTCAAATGAGGGAGAATATAATAAAAAAATTATAAAAAAGAGAAAACAATATAAGAATATATCGTGAAAGCAAAAAGGAGAAAAATGGAGTCCATTAATTGATTATATAATGCTGATTGCTCCACTTATTCTGCTTTAAAAGGGATATTTTAATTGTTCATTTTGAAAGACCTTGTATTTCCCCTTTCCTTGTTTTTATCCCACCTTACAATTAAAATCCCATGGCCACGTTACAACCTTTTGAAAGACCTTTTGATTCTTGTGTGTTTTCAATAATTATTTGTAGAGATTTGGTTAATAGTCAAACTTATGGTAGAGCACTTTCATTGATGGAAATGAGCAAATTGGCTTAACCTTTAAACACTTGGAGAGTGGTAAGGAGAGTGCCCCTGTCAATTAGAGACATGATTTCATTGATTGTCTCTATTGTCTTTGATAGTCCTTTAGCCTATTGCGTGATTTTACTTTTATCCTGGGTTCCTTATCTGTCGCATCTCTTATTTTCCATTTTATCTTTGGCCACAATAAATGCTTGAGGATAAGCAAAATTCTAAGCTTGCGGTAATTTGATGCGTTTGAAATATCATATAGTTTAGTGTTAGTTTTTGCATGCATCTTAATCATTTTAGCCATTTTCATATATGATTTTATATACAATTTGTGTGAGTTGGATGATGCACTTGGTCTTTGTTCTTTTGTGCAGAGAAGAAGGTAATTGACCTAGGAAAACAGAGAAAAATCACTTGGATGGATGTCGGAACCAACTCGGAGGCCAAAGCACAAAAAATGGGCAAGAAAGGGGGAAGCACGGCCAGCCCGTATTGGGAAGCACGGTTGTGCTGCGCTGTTCACCAGAATCCGTGTAACGCCCCGACTCTAATTGGAACATTACCTACTAAATTAACTAGAATTAAATAAAGACACAGTAAAAATTTTCGCAAATGATACCCTAAAGACTTACTTGTTACCAGAGTTTGCAACTTTGACAAAACATTTCCACAGAATACTTATTTGCTTTAAATAAATTACAAGATTTGACATACAATGCTATTATAGAATTATAACAAAAAGGAAATACTTTCAGGCTCTAAAAGACTCTGACTCGTGATCCGGTACTCAAGGTCTCGCGTGGCGGCAAAACCGAGCATTTTGACATGCTCCAGGCTTCTCCAATTGCTAGGTATCTGAAAACAATGCCCCAACATAGTGAGTTTACAAAACTCAGTAACATAGGTTTAACATAAATCATTATACCACTATTTTCAACCATACTTGGTGTGCGAAGTATGGAAACTCCTCTGTACATAGATGAACGTGAACACAAGAAGGGGGGTTGAATTGTGTTAAAAACTTTTTCCAAACTATACGTAAAAACTTCAACACAGGTTTTTCAAAACTGTTTGTATATCAAATGCAGAGAATTAAATCGGATGCAGAAATTAAACAGCTTATGAAAACTTATTTTACAGAGCAAGGTAAAGATAAATGTAAAGCAGTAAAGGATGAGACGCAGAGATTTATACTAGATCACCACCAACTGGTAGCTACGTCTAGTCCCTTCGTTCCTGAAGGATTTTTCACTATAATCAACTGATTACAATTTTCCTCAAGAGTATTCTTCTGTCACAAACTTCACAATACTTTCAACTTCTCAAAACGACTCAGTGCAGTCGAGGCTTTGAGGAACAAAGCCTTCACAAGGCTAAAATACAGTTTACAAAAGAGATTATACTTTTGATTACAATCAAAATAACTCTTACAGAGAGGATGAAAAGATTAAGCTCAAAACAGAATAGCTTTCTAAAAGAAAGTTTAAGACGCTGAGTTCAGTTCTATGTAGACCAGAAACTTTGCACGAAACTTGATTGCTCACTTGAGTAATATTTGCTTTCAGAATAAAGTTTCTTCACAGTTTTTCCCAACATTTCTTTAATGAATACCTTGGGGTATTTATAGGAGTCTTCAAGGGTACTACCGTTGCAGTAAAAATGTCTCCTTTCTATTGAGTGAGGTAATTTGAATTGTAGTCCTTTTCTTCCTTTCCAGGGAATATCAGAATAGTACACATTACCGTTTTCGTACTATCTGCTATTTGCAATTGCCTTGTACGATTTTTGTCTTATGCTAAAGGTGTCACCTTTGCTTCCTCGTACATCAAAATGAGCGCATAAAATTAAATTCGAATTCTGTTCCAGAACAGTCTGAGGCTCGGAGCAAAAACGTGATCATCACGTGCTTTATTAAAGAGATCAGACGCCGCTCGTAATCGTAAGACTGACGCCGCGAGAATTGAGTATTCCACGTGTCAAGGAGTAACACTGCTTGGATGCTTGCTATTAACAAGACGCTGAAGTGAGTTCGGATGTTGACACGAGTGGATTGTATTCAACTCTTTTTGTAAATTTCTTCTTCTTCTTCCTTGAGTGTTTTGTACATATATATGAAGCTTTTGATACCTGTACACTCAAAGATATGTTAGAAGATAAATTGTTCTATTGAGAATTACTTTGTTATCATCAAAATTAATGAGGGTCTAAACTTCTCAATCGTTTAGGTTCCAACAATCTCCCCCTTTTTGATGATGACAAATATCCAAGGTTGATGAACAATTTAATTTCAAAATAACATCAAGGGTCTCCCCCTGAATTTAACAATTAAGATATATACGACAATTCTGGTATTAAGGCGATTGTTGATAAACAAATTCATTTAAGTGATCGCAAAAATACATAGATGTATCAGAGCATATTTTTAACAAAGTGAGATCGGATGCTGATTTTCACTTTATCAAAAAGATTTTCATTGTACCAATTTTATTGATCATTGTTAGATTATTAGGTCAATGAATATCAATGCATTAATAGATATTAGAGCAATGAATAATCATACAAATGCTATGTATGAAATGATATGCATGATACTTCAGTTTTAGTGTATTCATCGGACGATGAATTTGTTAATCAGACTTTCACGTGTTCATCAGACCTTTCTTTTACTCCCCCTTTTGTCATCAGACAAAAAGAGTGTAAAGCACATCATAGTCAAAAAATGGCTTAGAAAAAATTGAATATATATAAACAGATAATCAGATATAGGTATGTATAGCCAAATAATCAGAGCAAAAACACTGAATATATATATAAATATGAGAGCATAAAAAAAATTATATCACACAATTTTTTTTAAGAGTTTGGTGGTGGTGGAGGGATGTTGAGACGTTCATATAACAGCTTTGGTGCATTCTCCAGTTGAGTGACTTTCAGATTAGTGGCCTTCATTTCTTCAAACTCTGCTTTAGGAATGGTGACCATTTCAACTGCAGGAGTAGAAGTAGAAGGTCCAGCTTCTGGTGCAGGTTTCATCTTCTGATGCTCTGCTAGCACCCAGTTGGAAAGCTTCAGTCTCAAGTCCTTCTTTTGTTGAGCCTTTTGAAAGAACGCATCATTTGGTATAAACCATTTGATGAGACTTCCAAGTTTCCTCTGCTCAGATTCTGACTGAATTCTTCTCCTTTTCTCCACCTCTTCTGGATACAGCAAATCCATGAAGATAGTTTCCCTATGCAGAAGCACGTCAGTAGTGAAAGCATCAAACTTATTCCCAGCTTCTTCTCCCCATATCCTTCTGATGAAGTCACTCAATGCTTCAGAAGCAAAAGAGAGTCCTTCATTTTCTGCCAGGTATAATCTTCTCAGATTTTCCCTGTCATCTTTTGTAAGCACTAGGGGGATGAGGCATGGTAACATAGCTTTGTCTTTCCACGACTTCGACCATTGACTCCAAGTAAATCCAATGTCAAAGTGCTTGGTCACAGCAGCCCATTGGATATATGTCTTCATGCAGTCAAGTGGTCTGATTACTGAACACCTGAACATATCATCAAAGTAGACTGTTCCCAGATTGGTGTCAGTAATTCTGCTGATAGTGCCAACTGTTGGAATTGTGGCTTTCTCTGCATTGCAGCAGCTGAGGAGCCGATTCTCCATTCATCTTCCTTCGTGAGAACACAGATAAAACCTTCCGGGCGTGATCCTCGGTGATCTTGGCAATCGAAGCTTAGAGAATTCCTTAAGATTATACTTCTTGGGAGCCTTCTCATACTGCGTGAGCCCGATCTTGTCAATGACTGCTTGCCAGGAGCGAGTTCTTTCCTTTTCCCAGGGGATAGACCAAGGTAGCCACCTTTGTGCATGCAGTACAATCTTCACCGACATGCATTTAAGGATCCCTGAACTATTTGATTACTTCAATCTTCTTCATCTCAAGACAGTGTGCCATGAAGGCAGCTTCTTCATCCGTGATCCACCTTCCACATTCTTCCAATGTGAGAGGTTCAGTTTGTGGTAGGGATCTAAGAAGGTCAATAGAGAAGGGAATTTCTCTGCTACCAGGTGCTCGTCTCAATCTTCCTTTGAATGACATCTGAAAGTCATTTTCTCCATCCTTGAAGGTAGCAGTCATTGGAGAGGCAATCTCCAGTCTGGCAGCTCCAGAGGTGAATGTTTTCAAATGCCATGTAGAGGGGCGATTGTAGATGTTGTGATATGACTCATACTTAACAAACCGTGGTTTGTTAATACATGAGACATTCTTCCTTCCACCAAAGTCTGTAGGTTTATGGGTAATGGTGAGTAAAGTGGGAGTGATTTTGGTGATTGAATAGGCTTTAGGTGTATAGGGTTTGAAGGGATTAATGGGAGGTACTTTGAATAATAGGTTAAAGGGATGAGAGTGAAGTTTGGAAATGTATGTGGTAAGTGAAGTATTTGAGGAATTTTGTGGTAGGTCAAGGTTAAGTGTATAGGATGATGGTTAGGTAGGTTTAGAGAAGGTAGAGGTTTGTCGGAGGCTCATTCTGGTTTTCTTGGTTTGTGGTTGTGAAACAGACAATGAGGGTGCAGGAATAATATCATGAGCATCAAAGACAGATACTGACTCATCAGCAGTAAAGTCGAGTACCTTTGGGTTAAGCTCTGAAGACTGAACCAACCTTCTTTTTGTTCCTCTCGGGGCAACAACAGCAGGAGGAGGAGGAGGGACTTGCTTCCCTTGACCGGACGCTGAAGCATCTTTTTCAGCTGCTGGCCTATACTTTTTCTCTAAGACCTTTCTGATGGGAATTCTATCCTCATCTTCTGGTTCCTCAACAGTAGGTGCAGGAGCCACCTTCTGTTTTGTCTTCTTGTCTCCCTTGAAGGAGATTCAGCAGGTCTCTTCACACCAGCCATTGAGCTTCTGGTGGTTTTCTTTTCAGCTTCTCCTTCCTGTTGCTCTATTTTCACTTTCTTGATCATAGCGCCAGTTATTAGCTGCATTCTGACTAAAATATTGATTCCAAAAACTTCTGGACGAACAACAGCGCCAACACCAAAGTATTTTTCTTTTTCTTCTGTGTTGATAGAGTCAGTCAGCTTCCTCACAACACTGTCTTTAATCATCATTATGGAGAGAAGAACTCCATAAGGGATAACATTGATGATATTCTTCTTATCGACACTCTTCCTTGAGAAGACAAGAGCATTTATCAGATTGTTGATAATCAACCTTGGCAGATTGATTTTCTTCCCATCCATGTAGTTTCTCATAATGAACTTTTGCTCGTAGTTCACTATGTCGCTTGAGCCAGCCTTCAGAATCACGCTCTTAGCGATGATTTTGTGCAGCACTCTGTAGTGGCTTTTCAAGTCTTTGGTCGTGGGAGTTATGTTCTTCTTCTTCTTCTTCAATTCACGGTAGTTTTCAAACAGGGCTTCGTTGACGTTTTCCAGTCCTCTGTATGCATCAGCCCAGTTTGCATGGTAACTGATTCCTTCACAAGGGCACTTGATCGTCTGAGCAATAGAGTTGATGGTGAAGCGTAGCTTGAAGCCTCTGATGTGTCCTTCTATGATTTCCCCCAGAAGTAAGTAAGCGTTCCCCCAGAACTCCTTAATAGCATAACTCAGTACGTCGACTGGTTCCCAGATGAAATAATTTTTCCAGCCTAGTTTCTCCAGACCTTCTTCAAAATCAAAACCGTATAGCTTGAAGTTCTCAAAATCAATCCTGTTCTCATTCATGAGTTTTACTTCTGAGAAGACATCGAAGGCAGCAGTATACTGTCCAACCTTTCTGTCGGCCATGGTAGCAATTGCAGAGAGGGTGATGGAGGTTTTTAGAGTTCGAAAACACAGAGAGAGAGAGAGAGAACAGTTTTTGCAAGAAAATGCAGAGTGAAGTGATGGAGCGAAAAATGTGGAGTAGTGGGAAAGTTGATAGAAAATGGTACACTCCTTTTTCAAAAAATCGCTTCGTATTTCCACACAAAAATTAAATCAAAAAGAAAAGAAAATGAAGATTCGCCTTTTCATTAAATGCAGACGCCAAAAGAAAAGTAAGATCAAGAAAAAAGATTTTCTCGAAAGATATAAATAATTATGACTCAGTAGATGTGATGAGACGCTTAAGTCCTTAACACATGTGACACGTGTGGGTGTGCTCGGACGCACGCAACCGATTCACCAGACGATGAGTTATGATGCACATGACAAATAAGATGCTTATTCATATACATGCTTATGTTATACCAGATGCTGAGTTTGTGCATATTATCTGACGCTGAGATTAATCATTCTTCTATAAGATGAAAATTTAAATTTCTTCTTATAAAATTGAATCTATCTTCAGCAAGGGGTTTTGTAAATATGTCAGCCCACTGATGATCAGTGTCTACAAATTTTATTTCTAGAATACCGTTCTAAACATAGTCTCTTATGAAGTGATGCTTAATCTCAATGTGCTTGGCTCGTGAATGCAATATGGGATTTTTAGTAAGATAGATTGCAGAAGTATTATCACAAAAGATAGGAATGTTACTCTCTTTTATCAGATAGTCTTCAAGTTGATATTTCATCCACAGAAGTTGAGAGCTGCAACTTGCTGCTAAAATATATTCAAACCTGTTGAGAGTGCAATCGTGCTTTGCCTTTTGCTTGACCAAGATACAAGATTTGCTCCAAGGAATTGGCAGCCTCCACTTGTGCTTTTTCTTTCAATTCGGTCTCCAAAGAAAGTCAAGATCACGTAAAACCTACTAACTTGTAATCTTTTGATTTCTTATAGAGCAAACCAAGATTAGTAGATCCTTGCAAATATCTAAAGATTCTTTTAACAGCACTCAAGTGTGATTCTCTAGGATCTGATTGAAATCTAGCACACAGACAGACGCTGAACATAATATCAGGTTTTGAAGCTGTAAGATAAAGTAGAGATCCAATCATACCTCTGTACATCTTTTGATCTACCTTTTTACCAGTTTCATTTTTACCAAGGATGCATGTGGGATGCATAGGAGTACACATAGGTTTGCAATCCACCATTTTGAATTTCTTTAGCAATTCCAAGGAAAAACTTCAGTTCACCCATCATGCTCATCTCGAATTCAGCCTGCATTAGCTTAGAAAATTCTTTGCAAAGGCTTTCATTAGTAGCTCCAAAAATAATGTCATCAACATATATTTGAACAATTATAAAGTGCTTGTTTGATGTTTTTCTAAAAAGAGTAGTGTCTACTAGACCTCTGGTAAAGCCATTTTTCATCAAAAATGTACTCAGTCTTTCATACCAAGCTCTGGGAGCTTGCTTAAGACCATACAGGGCCTTTTTGAGTTTGAAGACATGTTCTGGAAATTCAATGTCTTCGAATCCAGGAGGTTGTTTTACAAAGACTTCCTCAGTTATAAAACCATTCAAGAAAGCACTTTTCACATCCATTTGATAAAGAGTTATATCATGATGTGCAGCAAATGAAAGTAAGATGCGTATAGCTTCTAACCTTGCAACAGGTGCAAATGTTTCAGTAAAATCAATACCTTCTTCCTGTGAGTAACCTTGAGCAACCAATCTTGCCTTGTTTCTCACTACCTTTCCATCTTCATCAAGCTTGTTTCTAAATACCCATTTAGTAGCAATAGCTTGCTTATCTTCTGGTAAAGTAACCAGCTTCCATAAATCGTTTCTTTGGAACTGATTCAACTCTTCTTGCATGGCCAGAATCCAACCTTCATCTTTTAATGCTTGATCAATCGTTTTAGGTTCCATTTCTGAGAGTAGTGTCATATCTGCATGCTCTTTAAAAGAGGATCTGGTTCTTACTCTATCTCCAGGTTTTCCTATGATTTAATCTTTAGGATGATTGGCTTTGTACTTCCAGCTCTTTCTGAATTCAGCTTCTGAAGATTCTTGTGTCTGATCACCACCGGACGATGAAGATGTAGGTTCACTATTTGTAGTATTACCTATATTTAATTCTGAAAATAATTCATCTAGCTCTGACATGGCTGTGTCAGGCTTCTTGTCATCAAATTTGACATCAATGGATTCTTCCACTGTCGTAGTTTCTTTATTGTATATTCTAAAAGCTTTAGATCTTTCAGAATATCCCAAAAAGATTCCTTGGTCAGCTTTTGAATCATTCTTACCAAGCTGATCTTTAGTATTTAAAATGTAACACGTACAACCAAATGAATGAAAATATGATATGTTTGGTTTCCTTCCTTTCCACAGTTCATATGGAGTCTTCTTCAAAATAGGTCTAATAGAAATTCTATTTTGAATGTAACAAGCTGTGTTTACTGATTCTGCCAAAAAATGTTTTGCAATATTAGCCTCATTGATCATGGTCCTGGCCATTTCTTGGAGGGACCTATTCTTCCTTTCTACAACACCATTTTGTTGAGGTGTTCTAGGAGAGGAGAAATTGTGGGAGATGTCGTTATCATCGCAAAATTTTTGAAAGCTTTCATTTTCAAATTCTCCGCCATGATCACTTCTAATAGACGAAATGCAAATTCCTTTTTTATTTTGAACTGTTTTGCAGAATACAGTAAATACCTTATATGACTCATCTTTGTGAGCAAGGAATCTAACCCATGTCCATCTAGTAAAATCATCAACAATGACTAACCCATATTTCTTTCCAGTTAAAGAGGCTGTCCTTGTTGGACCAAAAAGATCAAGATGCAAAAGCTCAAGTGGTCTAGAGGTTGAAACAACATTTTTTGAATGAAAAGAAGTTTTCACTTGTTTTCCTCTTTGACATGCCTCACAGAGAGCATCGGATTGATACTTAAGATTTGGTAAGCCTCTGACAAGACTGTGCTTGTTTAATTTTGAGATTAATCTCAAATTGGCATGACCCAATCTGTTGTGCCAAATCCATTGTTCTTCGTCAATGCATACGAGACACTTGACATCTTGTTTTGCAAGTTCAGAGAGATCAATTTTGTAAATATTTTGTTTCCTCTTAGTAGTAAAGAAAGTAGAGCCGTCTTTCTTGCTTTTTACTAGACATCCAGTTTCTGTAAAGATGACTTCATAACCATTGTCACATAATTGACTTATGCTCAATAAGTTATGTTTAAGTCCTTCAACATATAGTACATTATCAATAGAGGGAAGAGAGCCTTTACCAATGCGACCAATTCCAACTATTTTACCTTTCTGGTTTCCTCCGAAACCAACGAATACAACTTCTTTAGGCCTTAGTTCTTGGAACATATTCTTTTCTCCCGTCATGTGACGCGAGCATCCACTGTCTAAGTACCAAGATAGGTGTGTTGACTTTGTTGCTAAGCATGTCTGCAACATAGACTATTTTATCTTTAGGTACCCATATCTTTTTGGGTCCTTTCTTGTTCTTAGTATCTTTCTTCTGAAACTTCCTCCTGAAGTTTCTCTTCTTCCACATTCTTTGTATCTTCCTAGATATAAACGCGAGCTCATCTTCTGATGTGTCAACATCTCCTTCTGAAGTTTCATCTTCTGATTCTTCTTCTTCAGCCTGAAGGGCTTTGGAAGAACTGACTTTATGTTGAGCGACTTTCAAAGCAATAGACTTGCCCTTTTTGACAGGTTCTTCTTCATTTAGCTCAAGTTCATGAGCTTTTAACGAACTCATAAGATCTTCAAGTCGTAGGACATTTAGATCTTTTGCTTCCTGAATAGCAGTGACCTTGGGTCTCCACTGCTTAGTCAAGCTTCTTAAGATCTTTCTAACATGGTCAGGTGTAGTGTAACTTTTTCCAAGGGCTTAGAACCCATGAACAAGTGTTTCAAATCTTCCAAACATGGTTTCAATGCTTTCACCATCTTCCATTTTGAACAACTCGTATTGGCGAACCAACATGCTAGCTTTGGTTTCTCTTACTTGGGCAGAGCCTTCGTAAGATAAAACAAGTGAGTCCCAGATTTCTTTGGCAGTATCAAATTTGCCACATTTATCATATTCTTTTTCTGTCATAGCACAGATAAGAATGAATCTAGCCTTTTGATTGATTTGATATCCCTTTTTCTGCTCATCATTCCAATCTTCTCTGGCTATAGCAACACCACGAGGATTAGTGGGAGGAATGTAACCACTTTGAACTATACCCCACAACTCAAGTTGTTGTGTCTCAAAGAAAGCTTTTATCTTATCTTTTCAGCAATCAAATTTTTCTCCATCGAATAGAGGAGGACGGTTCATATGACCACCTTCAGTAGACATGTTCACAGTATATGATCTTTTCTCTTAACACTGTTAAGTGCTCAACCAAGAGGCCGAGCTCTGGTACCAACTGAACGTGAACACAAGAAGGGGGGTTGAATTGTGTTAAAAACTTTTTCCAAACTATACGTAAAAACTTCAACACAGGTTTTTCAAAATTGTTTGTATATCAGATGCAGAGAATTAAACCGGATGCAGAAATTAAACAGCTTATGAAAACTTGTTTTACAGAGCAAGGTAAAGATAAATGTAAAGCAGTAAAGGATGAGACACAGAGATTTATACTAGTTCACCACCAATTGGTAGCTACGTCTAGTCCCTTCGTTCCTGAAGGATTTTTCACTATAATCAACTGATTACAATTTTCCTCAAGAGTATTCTTCTGTCACAAACTTGACAATACTCTCAACTTCTCAAAACGACTCAGTGCAGTCGAGCTTTTGAGGAACAAAGCCTTCGCAAGGCTAAAATACAGTTTACAAAAGAGATTATACTTTTGATTACAATCAAAATAACTCTCACAGAGAGGATGAAAAGATTAAGCTCAAAACAGAATAGCTTTCCAAAAGAAAGTATAAGACGCTGAGTTCAGTTCTATGTAGACCAGAAACTTTGCACGAAACTTGATTGCTCACTTGAGTAATATTTGCTTTCAGAATAAAGTTTCTTCACAATTTTTCCCAATATTTCTTCAATGAATACCTTGGGGTATTTATAGGAGTCTTCAAGGGTATTACCGTTGTAGTAAAAATGTCTCATTTCCATTGAGTGAGATAATTTGAATTGTAGTCCTTTTCTTCCTTTCCCGAGAATATCAGAATAGTACACATTACCGTTTTCGTACTATCTGCTATTTGCAATTGCCTTGTACGATTTTTGTCTTATGCTAAAGGTGTCACCTTTGCTTCCTCGTACATCAAAATGAGCGCATAAAATTAAATTCGAATTCCGTTCCAAAACAGTCTGAGGCTCGGAGCAAAAACATGATCATCACGTGCTTCATTAAAGAGATCAGATGCTCGCTCAGAACAGAGGACAGACGCTCGCAGCAATTGAATATTCCACGTGTCAAGGAGTAACACTGCTTGGATGCTTGCTATTAACAAGACGCTGAAGTGAGTTCGGATGTTGACACGAGTGGATTGTATTCAACTCTTTTTGTAAATTTATTTTTCTTCCTTAAGTGTTTTGTACATATATATGAAGCTTTTGATACCTGTACACTCAAAGATATGTTAGAAGATAAATTGTTCTCTTGAGAATTAATTTGTTATCATCAAAATTAATGAGGGTCTAAACTTCTCAATCGTTTAGGTTCCAACAATAGATACAATTACCAACTGGGTTAAAATATACAACCAAACACTTGCCACTATCACCATAATATTCAATTACAAACATTAAAACAACATGGCAAACTCATACTATTTCGTAACAGTCAAGGATTTACCACTGGGTATTAATTGACCATTGGGCTTTACCCCGCACTGTACAACTATTCGCAATAGCCAAGGATTTACCACTGGGTATTAATTGACCACTGGGCTTTACCCTTCACTATACAACTATCTGAAATAGCCAAGGATTTACCACTGGGTATTAAATGACCACTGGGCTTTACCCTGCACTATACGACTCTTTGCAACAGCCAATTATTTACCACTGGGTATAAATTGACAACTGGGCTTTACCCCACACTGTACAACTCTTTGCAACAACCAAGGATTTACCACTGAGTATTAACTGACCACTGGGCTTGACCTTGCATTATACAACTATCTTATTAGAATAATTATAAATTCAATAGTTCTAATACTATATCTCTAAGCTTTAGAACAACTTATGTTTTAATAACTTTCTAAGAGATTCCTAAGAACCCTTCTTAGCCCCATAAATGAGCCTAATCATGCTATCATTTCCTTTCATAAGAAATCTTACTCTAAAACTTTCAATTTGCTTACTCATAGACTTTTACATTTCATTGCCTTTACTATGTACAAGAATATAGCAAGCAAAGATGCTCATTCATAAGCAAACATATATCAATCCCATTTCATGCTTCTCGACAACTCATGCTCAGAAATCAAGAACATACATAATCATGGCATTTGAAGGATTCCTAAGATAAACTCCTCATTTGGAACATATCTCAAACATCATGCATACAATTTAATTCTACCAAATCCACACATAACATCAAGTCCCATTTTAAAGAGACATAGAGCCATCCATTAATTTAAAGAAATCATAACTACTCATAAAATAGGCTAGCCCAAACACCGAGCCGCTTCAAAATTAATTCTTACATATTTGATCAACGTGACCAAACTAAAACTAAACATTCCAATTGGAGCTCTGGGGAACTCGCAATGAGGCAAACATCACACAAATGTTTGTGAGGGGTTGGGGACAGCACCCAACCCTTGACCAATCCCGTTAAAATATCATAACTTCTACTCATTAAATGTTAGACATCAAGAATTTGAATAACAACCTAAGCATACCTTAATCAGATGTTTTTGAGGGGAATCCTATGTTACCTTTGGGCTCCATGAAATTGGAGATAAAATCCCCAAATTTTTGAGCTTGAACCTTAGCCCATCTTCCATGGAAGCTTGAATCAAGCTTCAATCCTTGCTTCTCCTTCCCTTGTTCTTCAATCTCTTCTTGATTGGAGCTTGGATTTTCCTTCTCCTTCCATGTCCCTCTCCTTCCACCTCCCTCTCCTTCCAACTGTCACTCTCTCTCGTTCACAATCTCTCTCTGTCTCTCCTCTCTCAGTCTCGTCCTTCCTCTTTTCCTCCGGTGTGCCACCGCACCGCCGCACCTCCAGGGCCATCGCACCACCCTTCTTCCTCATCTCGCCCTCTCTTCCCTTGATCTTCCCTTTCGTCTTTCTTTTCTTTTCTCCCTTTTTCTTCTTTCTTTTCTGTTTTTCCTCTTTTCTTATTTTTTTTCTTCTGCTTCTCTTTTACGCAGGGAGGGAGTAAAAGAAAGAATGGGAGGGTGCTAAGGTGGGAATAGAGGAATTATGGTGTATGGTGGGGGTATAGGCATAAATTTAATAAAAATAGACCAATTAACGCCTATGTAAATATCATAATTTACTCTTTAGTCCTCATGGGAACCTCAAGTAAATTAATCAATTAAATACTACTCACGAATAAGTAGTCCTGCATTTCCTTGGGTAGAATTACTATTTTACCCCTAAGTTCTAACTTTGCGTTAAAACAATAGATTAAAGGTTATTAACCTCATTAATCGTTAGGGATTAAATCCCCTTTTTCTCTTACTATTTTTAATTACCAATCTTTAGAAAGTTGGGGTGTTACTATCCACACGAAGCAACAAACAAAGACGGCCACTGGTTGTCAATGACTACAGTTGTCATGATGTTCTTGCATTTTTTGACTTGCGTATTTTTCACTGTTTTGTTGGGTCTTTTACCCTATTTTGACCTAGGCTATAAATAGGCGTTGGAAACACTTAAGGCGGAAAACTTTAGAGTTGGGAGGCACAGTGGAGGATAGGAATCGATCACTTCATTTCTTCTCTCTCAATTTTCTGTTTTGAATGTTCTAACTCCATGGATTCTATTATGACTATCATGTTAGAGTAGTTTCCTTTGTTCTAGGATTTAGGGCTATGCCCTTTGATGTCTTTTGGATGATCATTTGAAATACTCTCTATTGACTTTGAATGCAATTTGATTTTGTTCTTATCATTATTATTATTTCTTATGAATTCGATGGCCACTTGTTCATATGCCTTAGATTTCTAGGGATAAACTGAGAAGTGAACCTAGTTATCGAACCTATAAGAACAGAACTTAGGATTAAAATCACGAAAGTAGTTTTTAATTCTTCGAGGATAAAATAAGCTGTCATATTTCTTAATAGATTTAATTCGATTTCAATTACCACGAGAGTAGGAGTTGTTTTGTTTAAGCACGATGTCTGTATCCCAAAAGGGAACTTTTACTAATTTTGGATAGCTTGTCATCACTTGAATTCATCGTTAATAAGAGAGTAATCAATTAGGACTCCAGAGCATCATTGTGGTACGTACCCCTTATCCTAGAAGCCTTTCTTTATTATTAAAATCATCGACTGCATTGTTTTTGTTCTTAATTTATTTTATTTCCGTTACGACAACATACTCTTCTCCATAAAATCTCTCTTTGTGAATTAATTTAATTAGCGTAGCCAGTCCCTGTGGATCGATATTTTGTTACTTGACGACAATAATGTACACTTGCAAAAGTGCGGGAAAATAGTTTTTCTGCACTTTGACAGACCTGTAAATCGATTCATGACTGCATGAATCGATTCATTACGGAAATCAGAATCTGTGAATTGAAGTTGTGAATCGATTCACAACAGTTTAATTCGATTCACAGAATGCAATTGTGACCCTGAATCAATTCATGGGGTTCATGAATCAATTCGTACCCCTGTTTTATGTTTAAACACTGTTTCAAATGACTTGTAAGGGTTGGTTAAGGGTAGTAACCACCGAGGCTTGTTGTATAACTAATGTTCAACCTGTTTGAGGGGGTTATCGGCTAATAACCCCATGATTTATGTTGGTCGTAGGTTTGTGACCAAGGATTGCATAGGATTGGTATTGCATGGTTAATTTTTATTCAATGGTCACTAGTTTGTGACCAAGAGGTTGATGGGTATCCAACAGGTTTTGTTGGATATCGAGTGTTTGAAAAACACATCGCCGATTTTAGACGTAGTGGATTCCGTGACTCCCTAATCATTCGGGTGTCAATTTCGGGTTTCTATGGTAGCACTCATCGACGTTGCACTGATGGAGGGGACACCATGGCTCGTTAGAAGTTGGTTCGAGCAATAATGAGTTACTATGACGGCACTCTACGACGTTGCACTGATCGAGGGGACATTGTGGCTCATTAAAACTCCGATTGTTATTGGGTTACTATGGCGATACTCGTCGACGTCTCACTGACGGGGGATTCCATGACTCGGTAGCGTCGTATTCAAATGTTTAAGATGCTCATATTCACTCACTCATTAGGTTCTCGTTAGCCGGCTTGTCGACGTAGGACTGTGGTTTATCTAGTCTGTTGTGGATTGATGTTATGTATGTGTTGTTGTATTCGTAACATGTTATATTTGAGTTTTGCCATTATCTTTCCGCTTGAGTATAGTTCCTCACCCCCTGTGTTCTGTGGCTACTTGTGCACCCTGTGTACAGGTAGATGAGGAGCTCGCAAGTGACAATGTGGACATGGATGCTGAGGAGTAGTCGGCATGACGCCGCTTAGTTTAGAATTATTACAATTTTGATTATTATTATTATTTTTTTTTTCATTCCGATGTAAACTAAGGTTATAAGCTCTGAGATATGTGACATCAGGGATTATGGGTTTTACTTTCCGCGAAGAGTTTTTCATATTACTTTTTATTCCGATTTTGATATTTGTACAGACTTCCATTCTGTTAAAGTTTTTATAAATAACTATTTTTATTATTATTTCTGATGTTTAAATGCATGTTAATACTACATGAGGTAGAAGGTGTCACATAATGATTTAGAAATAATGTCTCAATTTGCATGAAAAAAGCGAGTCTAAAAACCATTCGCCTTCCAAGCATCCATACTAAAAAGAGCAGTCTCTATTTCATCAACCTCTATATTCTTACCAAGCTCTTTATTACCATGCTCTTGTAGTGGTGCAAACCCATACTTGAGGATTGACTTCACCACCATTTCAGTATCATCCTTGAATAAAGACATATAAAATGAGTGAACCAAGGCCTTAAGCTGACTCTCATCTTTAACCCAGTGGCTGTTCTTATTACACAACATAAGAATTCGATTTTTCCTCTTCCTGTTTGCAGCTTTTGTTTGGTAATACCTTGTATTTCGGTCCCCATCATGAAGCCACTTAGCACGAGAACATTGGAACCACATGCGCTCTTCTTAATACATAATCATTGAAAGCTCTTTTTGAAGATCTTTTTCCAGCCCCACAAGAAAATTACTGATACTTCATTCCTAGTGTTTGCGTTGAATTCCCCCTAACCTGGCCAAAATTTGCTTCTTCTTCTTACAGACACTGCCAAACGTATCAATCCTCCATGTTTTGAGCTCCTCTTCTACATTCACAAGCTTACTTTCAAAATCACTACCTCTTTTCCACCAACTGCCTAAAGCCTCGTGAATGTTTGGATGAGTCATCCAAGTTCTTTTAAATCGAAAAGGTTTCTCCACCTGTGCATTCGCCGAGCCATGCAGACACACTAGCATTAGGAAGAACAATTCTCCAATGATAATTACACATACCCCGATCCAACCTCTCATACATTCTTTCCATATTATTGTAGATAGGACCAAATCCAAAAGCTTACACTCTTGAATCCGGCTACTAAAAATATTACACCTCCTCAAATTAGCGTTCTCACCTCCTTTCTTTTCTTGAGGAAAAGAAATATTATTGAAGCCCCTGCGACTAGCCATTGCCCTTGCATTTTATTAGCCAGATGAAATAAGTCAGTCCACAATGAACTTCTCAATGCTTCCACAGGACTAGCATAGACCGGCGTGAAGAACCAACTGCCACCTCCCTGCATGGTAATTTGCAGATGGATATACTGAAAGTTCTTACTCACCTCTATCACACCCACCAAGCTAGAATTCCAAGCAGTCACAATGCCTCCCGAAAATCCACGATTTTCAGAGTAAATAAAACCATCAAACCCTAACATTTGGAAGGTATGTCTCAACCTGAGAGGATCAATTATAGTTTCCATAATAACAAAAATCTCTGGATGATGAATATCCAAATATTGTTTATAATTTTGGAAAAAAAAAAAAATCCGTATCGGCTGCTCCACGACAATTCCAAATCATTATTTTATTATTATTTAGGATAGCAAATCATGACCCCTGAAATTCAGCATTGTCATTTAATGCTATCGGCAACACTCTTTCACCTCCGCTCTCCTCCGCAACATCTTTCTCTTTCACCTTTCTCGGCCGCCTTGGCTTGTGAACCACCATCCAAGGGCCATCTACAGTACATGAGAAAGAGCCAGTGCTATTTTTTTCTTCTCCTTGAACCACAACATGAATTCCTGTGACTTCCTTCTCCTTTGGTTTATCCGGACACCCCCTCACATGATGTCCAAATCATCCACAAGTCAAACACAAAAGATGGAGCCCTTCATATTTCAGCTTATAAAATTTGTCAATTGATCTCAAACATTGCCAGGAGAAGTTTAGTAAGATCAACCTCAACACATAAACGTGCGTACTTCCCTCTTTCCAGCTTGAGAGTGTTTTTATCAACCTTCATTCACTACAAGAATTTGCTCAGTTAGCTGCGAAATTTTAGCGAGGGCCTCACTGTCGTAGGTAATTTTTTTGTTAGCGAGGGCCTGTGTCGTAGGAAAAAATAAGGCGAAAGTTAGCGACGGCTTTTGGCCCCCCAGTACATAAAAGCAGGTGACCATTCTGACACTAATGTTAGCGAAGGCCTAGCCCATGGTATTGCCGACGGGAAGACACCTAGATTGATGCGCCAGAAATTAGCTACGGTCAAAGGTCGTAGGTAAAGGCCACTTTATTAGCTACGGCCACATTAGCTACAACCAGCCCCTCGCTATGGTGTTATTTATAAAATCGAGCGCAGGCTTTTTCATTCTTCCTGCTTCTTCGTTCATGCTTCCAGCTGCTTCTTCACACTTCCTTCTTCACTTCATTCCTGCTTCTTGTTCATTCTTCCTAAGGAACACAAAACAACATTTCCGGATTAAATTAGAAAAACTGAAGATGGGGATTTCAAATTTCAGAGAATTTAAAATAGTTTATAATTACAGAGGAAATTCAATTAAATAAAGGCATCAATCCAAGATATCAAGATTTGTTTTGGTAGAATTTATTACGGCTCAAACAGGTATGATTTCGTAAGTTCCTCTGTTAATCGAATTCAACTATATATCATATAGGATTAGATCAGCAAACTGAAATTGCAATCGCAATCACTAAGTATTGTTGATTTACACACAATTTCGATTAACCAAAATTACCAATCGGTTAACTAGCCTTAATTAGATCTACAACTAATAAATCCCCAATTCTAACATCAATTTGATCATGAAAATAGTATCTATAACTAATCAGGCATAGCAGTAGCATAATCATACTCACAAAAACTAATTCATAATCGAAAAGAAAAAAAGTGGAGAGAAAACAATTGAAATCGAAAATATTATTGAAAAAAAGGAACTCAAAATTCAAACCAATTACTTGAGTATCTTTGACTGATAATAAGTCTTAGCCTTCCATAGCAATGTAACACCCCAAATTCCTCAACCTTAGCTTGAAATTATGTTCATGAGATTAGTGTTATTAATTATGAATTTCAATTGATTTCAAGTTAATTGCATGATTGAAAGATGAGGAGGTTGTGTCTTCGATGATCTTAAGTGATTAAATGAGTTGGTAGTGGCTTTAAAGTGATGTTAAGGATTGATTATGAGTTGGATTAAGAAGGATTAGGAAGAAGTCTCAAGATTGGGTGTTAGAACTAAGTTTTCTTTATTTTTCTACAGTGGGAATCGATTCCCATAAGCCAAGAATCGATTCACAGAGTTTTGATCCTCTGGGACTCGAAGTGTGAATCGATTCACACACTCTGTGAATCGATTCAGGCAAAAACAACTCTCTGAGACTCGAATCGTGAATCGATTCACTCACTTAAAGTTCGAATCTGTCACTTTTTGACTGTGTGATTCGATTCATATGTTGCTGTATAAAAGCAGAAAATAATAGCAAAAACACAGAAAACGCGATTTGAGAGAGAGATGGAGAGAAATAGAGAGAGCAACTGGGAGAAAGAGGAAAAGGGGAAAAATATTAGGGTTTCACAAATCTTGAGAGAAATTGATGGATTCTTGCTAGATTTCATCAAATCATAGCTTGAATCCAAGTTAGAGAGTTGAGTTTCCATTATTAGTGAGAAGTTGGAGAAACCCTAGTAAGGAAGAAGAAGAACAACTCGAAGAAGAAGAAGAAGAAGAAGAAGAAGAAGAAGAAGAAGGAAGGGAAGAGAAACAAGTTCCACTACTTCAAGTCCAAGTTCTTGGTGTTGTTTGTGAGTTATTCCTTCTATTAGATGATGGACACCCATAAGTCCCACAATGGGATTTTTCTTTTCAAAGAAGCCTGAGAACCTTTGAGTCCAAAGTTAGGGTTTTATTACCCCTTTGATTTTGAGTTTATTAATATTGTTAATATTATGATTATAAAGTGGGTTTGACTGAAAGAGGTTGAATGGTTGCCCCCAACCCCCCACAAATTGTGTGCTTAATATTTGAACCATTGGTTGCTTCATAGAGCTCCAATGGGAATGTGTGTTTGGTTTGAAGTGATTTTAAACTGAGTATTTATGTAAAGTGTCATGTGAACTTGTTATTGTCTTATTTATATGATGAGTAAAGAAATTATATGTTGATGTGGGTTAAATATACTAAGTTGTTATTTTGCCTTAAAGTAAAGCATGCATCCAAGCCATGAGAGTTATGATTCATAGTTCACTTAAAAGACACCAAGATTCCTCATAAGAGAAGAGTACGATATGGTTAGTCTCGTGGGATGCCACTTGGAGGTTAATGACGTCTAACCACCATACCGTTTGCTATCCTCTCTAAAACCCTAAAGCAGGGGGTCTTCCAAGTATGGTATCAGAGCTGACTGGCCACACCCGGCCTGGTCCCTAATAGAATGTTTAACCGATCCATTCCGGATCGACCGAATTGGTACGGAAGTTGTAACATGGGAAAACCACATAAAACACAACTTATTTGAATAACCCGGTGATGTTGAGCGGGGCCTATGAATTAAAACATATGACCAAATCTGACAACATAGAATCCTGGTCGAATATCAATTCAACCAACGTGTTAAGCACGAAGTAATGATGAACTAAACGTTCTTAGTTAATGTTGCATTGCATTATGATGTTGATTGCTTTATTGAAAGTTGTATTAAGTGTAAGAGAGATAGTGAGGAGCCGACGGGAGGATTCACTGAGATTTTTATCTCACCCCTTTCCTTTTATTATTTTTACAGATTCGCAGGTATCGAAGGAAGGTTGAAAAGGTTGGGAGCTTAAAGCTCTTTTATGTTATTTTGTATTTTGGATTATGTAACACTCTTTTGAATTTGATGCAAAAGAACTAGTATTTTGTATTAAATCTGTAGAAGGCTATGTAATTTTGAAATATGGAATATTTCCCCTTCAAGGGATTAGGAACCTTGTGTTAATCTAGACTTAATGTAATATTTAAGTTTAAATTCCGCTTGGTAATCTCTGTATCAAATGTTAATTATCTTACTTTCAAGTTAAGTTGAATGTATGGTGTTACATTATGGTATCAGAGCAGTTCAATCATTTGGACTATGAGTAGTTAGATTAGTGAGTTAACATCTTAGTGATTGACTAGCTAGACCTTCTAAGTACTTTGTTATATGATATTGAGTCTGATCAACTCAATGTTTGTATGCAGAATTATGGCCAGCGGATCATGAGGCAGACGAGGACCAAGACGAACAAGGCAACAACCACCGGAAGCCGAACCTTAGAATGTCATGGGGGAGGCGTTACGAGTGCAAACTCAATCCTCTAATGCTCAAGCCCAAGCGACAAATGCCTTGCTTCAACAAATTCTCCAAGGAGGAGTAGCTCCAGCTAACAATGCTGCACAACCGGACAAGCCCAACCGTGCGTTCTTCGAGTTCAGGAAGAATAGTCCTCCTCCTTTCAAGGGTGGCTCAGACCCATCTGAAGCAAAATACTAGTTGCAAGAGATGGAAAAGATATTCGATGTGGTTGCTTGCACCGAAGAATAAAAGCTGACGTTTGCCTCACACTATCTGAAGGGAGAGGTAGAGATATGGTGGAGGGGAGCCAAGGCTCGCATGATTTCTCTTGAGACGCCCCTGGACTGGGAAAACTTTCAGAGGGTGTTTTTGGAGAAATATTTCCCAAAGAGTATGAGAAGGTTTAAGGAGCAAGAGTTTGCCCATTTGACCCAAGGGAGCATGTCGGTAGCAGAATATGTAACCAAGTTTGAGGACTTAGCCAAAAATTCCACCTATCTCCAACATACAGACGACGATGAATAGAAGGTTCACCAGTTTGAGCAGGGACTCAAACCAGAATTGAGGAATGCAGTGTGTCAATTAGAAGAAACTGATTATGCTAAACTGGTGGGGAAATGTATCATCTCTGAAGCACAAGCGGCCTTAGAGACGGATTGTAGAGATCGGATACAAAAGAAGAAGGACGACAAGAATGCCCAACACATGAGGCCTAAGGGAAATCTGAACAAAGGCAAGCAAGTCCAATCTCATGAGCTCAAGTCCTTCTCTACTTGCTCAAACTATGGTAAGATGCACAAGGGAGAGTGTCTGAAAGGAAAGAATGTCTGCTATATCTGTCATCAGTCGGGACATATGACGAGGGAATGCCCCCAGTACAAAAAGGGAAAGGGACCTAAACCCAACGATCCTAATCAAGGTAGAGTCTTTACTCTTGATGCCCAAAAAGCAAAGGGTGCGGAGAATCTGATGAAAGGTACTTGTTTCCTCCAAGATGAACCTTTAAGTGTTTTGTATGACTCGGGTGCAACCCATTCCTTTACTTCCTATAAATGTGTGCAAAGGTTAGGGTTGTATCTCACCTCATTACAAACTTCATTGCATGTGCACACACTTGCGAAAGGTAACATTTCTACTTTCTTGATCTGTGAGGATGTTTTTAGTAAATCTTGTTTGTCTACCTTTTGAGGGAATGTACATCATTCTAGGTATGGATTAGCTTTTTGCCAACCAATTTGTCCTCAATTGTTATTGTAAGACAATATCGTTTTCACAAGAACGTCCATATTTTGAAGTTTCAAATCCTGGTGTTTTGGCTAGTGTTCTTCAGTTAAACCATTCTTTACTAGATGGTCATGCAGGATACGTGATGTTACTTTCCTCAACTTCAGGGCGTAGCCCGGATCTGGATGCTATCCCTGTAGTAAATGAGCTCTTAGACGTGTTTCCTGACGAGGTAACGACCTTACCTCCAGAAAGAGAAGTGGAGTTCTCAATAAAATTGGTTCTTGGTACGGGACCGATCTCCATAGCTCCTTATAGAATGTCACCTCTAGAGTTAAAAGAGCTTAAGATCCAGTTGGAGGATTTAATTGCCAAATAATTCATTATACCTAGTGTGTCATCTTGGGGTGCACTTGTTCTTTTAGTGAAGAAAAGGGATAGTAGTATGAGGTTATGTATTGATTATTGAAGAATAAGTATCCACTGCCTAGGATAGACGATTTGTTGGATCACCTTAGAGGAGCCTCGATTTTCTCTAAGACCGATCTGAGGTCTGGTTACCACCAGATTAGGGTTAAAGCAAGAGATGTTCCAAAGACTGCATTTAGGACTAGATACGGACACTACGAGTACTTAGTTGTGCCTTTCAGTTTAACTAATGCTCCGGCCGTATTTATGGACTATATGAATAGAATTTTTAGACCTTTCCTTGACAAGTTTGTAGTGGTCTTTATAGACGACATCTTAGTCTATTCTAAAGATCCTCAAGAACACCAGGAGCACCTTAGAATCGTTCTAGGTACTCTTAGAGGAAAGAGTCTGTTTGCTAAGCCTGAAAAGTGCGAGTTTTGGCTTAGTGAAGTTAAGTTTTTGGGGCATGTTATCTCTCAAGCGGGAGTATCAGTTGATCCTAGTAAAGTGGAAGTCGTTCTTAGTTGGGAACGACCAACCACGGTCACAAAAGTTAGGAGCTTTCTAGGATTACCTGGATATTGCCGTAGGTTTATTCAGGGTTTTTCCTAGTTTGTGCTTCCCCTGACTAGGTTAACCCGAAAGAGGGAACTATTTGTGTGGAATAAGAGTTGTGAAAAGAGTTTTCTAGAGTTAAAGAATCGGTTGATGTCCACACCGGTTCTTGTTATCCCTGACCCATCTTTAGGATTTGAAGTCTATAGTGATGCCTCTCAGAAGGGGTTAGGTTGTGTTCTTATACAGAACCGACAAGTGGTTGCTTATGCCTCTCCACAACTTAGACCTCATGAAGAGAACTACCCTACCCATGATTTAGAGCTTGCAGCCATAGTCTTTGCTCTAAAGATCTGGCGGCACTACTTGTATGGTGCCCAATTTGAGGTGTTTAGTGATCATAAGAGTTTGAAATATCTCTTTGATTAGAGGGAACTTAACATGAGGCAGCGGAGATGGGTTGAGTTCCTGAAAGATTATGACTTTGAATTGAAGTACCATCCTGGCAAAGCGAATGTAGTCGCTGATGCTTTGAGTAGGAAGTCTTTGCATGTGTCCTCAATGATGATTAATGAAATGGAGCTGTTAAAGTCTTTTAGGGACCTAAGCTTGGGAATGTTTCCCATGGGGAACTGCCTTTTTTTATGCCACTTAGAGATTTTCAGTGATTTTAGGGGCCAGATTAGACTAGCCCAAAGTTTAGATGAGGAGCTGTAGTCTAGCAAACACTGCCCTCGGTTCTCTGAAGCCGATGATGGAACTATTCTGTTTCATCAAAGAATCTGTATCCCTAGCGACGATTTCATTAAGAAACAGATTTTGGGTGAAACCCACAAGAGTGGATTTTCAGTACATCTTGGTTCTACCAAGATGTATCATAATCTTAGACAGAGATATTGGCAGCCCGGTATGAGAAATGATATAGCAGAGTTTGTAGCCCAATGTTTAGTTTGCCAAAAAACCAAGATAGAGCACCAAAAGCCCTCTGGTCCCCTGCAGCCTTTAGAAATTTCAGAATGGAAGTGGAAAGGTATAGCGATGGACTTTGTGGGAGGTTTACCTCACACTCGGTTAGGATATGACTCTATTTGGGTTGTAGTGGATAAATTGACCAAATCTGCCCATTTCCTTCCCATTAAGTCCACTTACAAAACCGCTAGGTTAGCTCAGATCTATATCAGCAAGATTGTTAGGCTCCACGGAGTTTCAACTAGCAATATCTCCGATAGAGATACTAAGTTTACCTCCCGATTTTTGGAAAGCACTCTAGCAAGCCTTAGAGACTAAGTTAAGTATGAGCACGGCTTATCATCCTCAGACGGATGGTCAGTCAGAGAGAACTATTCAAACCCTAGAGAATATGCTTAGAGCCTGTGTTTTAGAGGATGGCGGTAGCTAGGATAAGTATTTGTCATTGATTGAGTTTTCATACAATAGCAGCCATCACTCTAGCATAGGTATGACACCGTACGAAGCACTCTACGATCGCAATTGTAAAACTCCTCTATGTTGGTTTGAAGTAGGAGAGAGGAAATTGTTGGTTCCTGACCTTGTTCAGGAAACCACTGATAAGATCCACATGATCAGGGAAAAGATAAAGACTTCCCAGAGTAGGCAAAAAAGTTATGCAGACCATAGGCTTAAACCCCCTGAGTTTGAAGAAGGAGAACACGTATTCCTGAAAGTCAATCCCACTATAGGTGTCAGTAGAGCTCTTAGGGCTAAGAAGTTAACCCTTCAGCACATAGGTCCTTTTCAAATTCTCAGTCGAATTGGTCATGTGGCTTACCAAATTGCTCTACTCCCGTCCTTATCCAATCTCCACAATGTTTTTCATGTGTCTCAACTGAAGAAGTACATTTCGGATCCATTTCACTCCTTGGATCTTGGGTCTGTACAACTTAGATCAAAATTGACATATCAGCCCAACCGGCCCAGATAGTGGACCGTGCTTTCAAGACACTCAGGAATAAGTCTATTCCTTTGGTTAAGGTGATCTGGGAAAGATCCACTCCAGAAGAAGCCACTTGGGAACTGGAAGAAGAAATGCGAGACCAATATCCTTATCTATTTCTATAGGTATGTAATTTTATCTAATTTTTTAGGACAAATTTTTTTAAAAGGTGGGTAGTAATGTAACACCCCAAATTTCTCAACCTTTAGCTTGAAATTATGTGCATGAGATTAGTGTTATTAATTGTGAATTTCAAATGATTTCAAGTTAATTGCATGATTGAAAGATGAGGAGGTTGTGTCTTCGATGATCTAAGTGATTAAATGAGTTGGTAGTGGCTTTAAAGTGATGTTAAGGATTGATTATGAGTTGGATTAAGAAGGATTAGGAAGGAGGTCTCAGGATTTGTTGTTAAAACTAAGTTTTCTTTATTTTGCTGCAGTGGGAATCGATTCCCACAAGCCAGGAATCGATTCACAGAGTTTTGATCCTCTGGGACTCGAAATGTGAATCGATTCACACACTCTGTGAATCGATTAAGGCAAAAACAACTCTCTAGGACTCGAATCGTGAATCGATTCACTCACTTAAAGTTCGAATCTGTCACTTTTTGACTGTGTGAATCGATTCACATGTTATGTGAATCGATTCACAGCTATATAAAAGCAGAAAATCACAGCAAAAACGCAGAAAACATGATTTGAGAGAGAGAAAGAGCGAGAGAGCGACTGGGAGAAAGGGAAAAAGGGGAGAAATATTAGGGTTTCACAAATCTTGAGAGAAATTGATGGATTCTTGCTAGATTTCATCAAATCATAGCTTGAATCCAAGTTGGAGAGTTGAGTTTCCATTGTTGGTGAGAAGTTGGAGAAACCCTAACAAGGAAGAAGAAGAAGAAGAAAAACTCGAAGAAGAAGAAGAAGGAAGGGAAGAGAAACAAGCTCCACCACTTCAAGTCCAAGTTTTTGGTGTTGTTTGTGAGTTCTTCCTTCTCTTAGGAGATGGGCACCCATAAGTCCCATATTAAGAAGTCTGAGAACCTTTGGGTTCAAAGTTAGGGTATTATTACCCCTTTGATTTTGAGTTTATTATTATTGTTAATATTATGATTATAAAGTGGGTTTGACTTGAAAGAGATTGGACGACTACCCCCAACCCCCCACAAATTGTGTGCTTAATGTTTGTACCATTGGTTGCTCCATAGAGCTCCAATGGGAATGTGTGTTTGGTTTGAAGTGATTTTGAACTGAGTATTTATGTAAAGTGTCATGTGAACTTGTTATTGTCTTGTTTATATGATGAGTAAAGAAATTATATGTTGATGTGGGTTAAATATACTAAGTTGTTATTTTGCCTTAAAGTAAAGCATGCATCCAAGCCATGAGAGTTATGATTCATTGTTCACTTAAAAGACACCAAGATTCCTCATAAAAGGAGAGTACGGTATGGTTAGTCTCGTGGGACGCCACTTGGAGGTTAATGATGTCTAACCACCATACCGTTAGCTATGTTGAGCGGGGCCTATGAATTAAAACATATGACCAAATCCGACAACATAGAATCCCGGTCGAATATCAATTCAACCATACGGGAATAGTTAAGACGTGCTAAGCATGAAGTAATGAAGAACTAAACATTCTTGGTTAATGTTGAATTGCATTATGATGTTGATTGCTTTATTGAAAGTTGTATTAAGTGTAAGTGAGATAGTGAGGAGTCGAGGGGAGGATTCACTGAGATTTTTATCCCACCCATTTCCTTTATTATTATTACAGATTCGCAGGTATCGAAAGAAGGTTGAAGAGGCAAGGGAGCTTGAAGCTCTTTTATGTTATTTTGCGTTTTGGATTATGTAGCACTCTCTCGAATTTGATGCAAAAGAACTAGTATTTTGTATTAAATCTCTAGAAGGCTATGTAATTTTGAAATATGGAATATTTCCCCTTTGAGGGATTATGAACCTTGTGTTAATCTAGACTTAATGTAATATTTAAGTTTAAATTCCACTTGGTAATCTCTGTATCAAATGTTAATTATCTTACTTTCAAGTTAAGTTGAATGTATGGTGTTACAAGCAATCACCATTGAAAAGCTTCCAAAGAACAAATGGAAAAAGTAAGCCAAAAAGAGAGAGGAAAGGAAAAATATGGATTCTCCAAATCTCAAAACGAAGCTAATAAAAAAGGTTTCAAACTAGTATCCTGTTTTCCCTTATAAATAACGATCTAATAAAACCCTAATTAGCTCACTAAACCTGGCCCAAATTAAACCCTTCGAATCAGCTTTCCAACAAGGTACTACATGCCTTAATTGGGCTTAAGATGAGTAATTTATGCCCAATTAAGTGAGGGAACATCATGAGTTGTGCACAAAAGACGGCAGGACTTCAAAGCCCAACATGGACTAGAAATAGGCCGAATCTATCTATACTTGGGAAACCCGAAATTATATATCTCTGTCTTATCGTTCCAGGAGCACCAAGATCACCCTAATCCAACATTTAGCATTTAAGCCCAATAATTCAAAACTTAGCCAAAACATCAATATTAAGCACATATAGCAACTAGTTATGCCAGGTATGAGACAATAATGAATACCTAAAAACATCCATCTCCGAAAGAAAGAAAAATAACTAAGGAAAATTGCAAGCAAGTCTCATTTTCAGGTTTTATTTTTAATTCTCGTACGGATTTAGACAAGATTAAATTCACGTAATTGAGATTGAAAATATTCGAATCAATGAAAAATGACCAATCTCTCACTCATGAACAAGATTAATTAAATCAAAAATTCGGATAAAGCTAATGTGCTGATGGGGTAAAAGTAGCTAAATGCTTATATCTTACAAATTTGTCTGAAGCCTAACGGATAATCTATTATCTATATAAGAAATTTAACTACACTAAGGGCACGTGTCAAAAGCTCATTCATCCGTTTTCTAATTAAAAACCATTTGCCCATTAAAAATTCAACTACACTCCAAAAACTTAACTACACTGTAGGTTCCGTTTTTCTTTGCCACTCGTATTAAGTACGGGTTCTCTCAGTTAGTTAAACTGTTAAACCAAAATCATTTGTAATGGATATTGGAGACATTTTTTTTGGTAAATGGAGACATGTTAAATAGAAGAGAAAACAATAAAGTTCTAACTTAACAACATTTAACTACAATTAGTTCTTTAAAAATGTGGAGGTTGAGAAACATGGTAAATGCAGCGCCGATTCTCTTCCTAAACCCGAGCACTGCTTCGGTTTATTGGAGGGTGTCTCCAGTTTTTTCTGGTTTTCCCCAACCTTTGTTGGTCTCTCTCTAGATTCTCCTAACCTATTTTTTCGGTCTCTACCAATCCTCTTCCCATCCTGATTAGTTTCCCCGTGTCCCAACTTCTCTACCACAAAACACCACACCTTGGTCTTCTTCCCCAGTATGCGGCAATGGTTCAATCTGCAGAGGCTCCTTTCACCCACCAGGTCGAAGGCCTCTACGCCCCAAAATGGAGTCGCTCTCTCCCGCCTTAGGGGATTTGGTGCTGAAGGGGTGTCTTTTTCTTCCCCCTTTCCACCACCATGAAACTGATGCTCCAAACAGACTCCTCCCCATCACCAACCAGGACCCTCACCGCCCACCCCCAAAGCTGCTGGATCTGGTGTAAGATTTAATTTTCGATGGATTTTTCCTAACTCTGTATACAACAATCCTTCCAAGCAACTCCCCCTTTCTCAGCAGCAGATTTTACCCGTAAAATGATTGCTTGTTGGCCTCAAAGAGCGTCATGATCTCTCATGGAGCACCATCGTCCGGGGGAGGGGGGTCACCACTGCATTTTGGAACCTAATGGGGTTGGAGGTGAGTTGTAAGTTTGGCTTTGCTGATGTCGATTTTCTTGTGATTCCTTTGCTATGGAGAAAGTGTGTAGTTTTTGGCATTTTCAATAATGTTGTTGTAGTATTTGTTGTAAGGCTCCTTAGGAATTTGGTAATTCCAAAATTTCTATTGTCTAACCTAGATGGTATTACTGATGGGGGTAGGGGAAAATTTGTAGTTGGGAGTCCTGTGCCAATATGTGCTGTGTACATGGCCATGCCTCAGCTTGGGGTAATGTGTTTGACTACTCATAATAGTAGACATGAAGAAGCTGCAAGGCGCAAGTTGTGGTCGTCCTTCAGGTTGTGTTCGCGCCACCTACTAAGTCGCCGGATTATGAGAGAGTGCTTTTTTCTATATGAATGTTTTTGTGGCTATTACAGATCTCAAAATCCCTTCCACCTATCATTGGGATTTTGGACAAGTGTTTCAGTTGGAAATATCTGAGACCACTTGTAGTCGACTTAAGCATGATGAAGCCGAAGATATGATCCTTAATTGGATGAGAGAAAAGGCATGGGATTCTCTTTTTAGATACGTTGGCTTTCCAATAGTCTATCGGAGGCTAAATATAGTTATCTTACCCTTTGTCATGGACCTTGTTTGGGAAACCTTGAAAGGTTGGAAGGAATTGAGTAGCTATAAGCTGGCATAGAGCTGTCAAAACGGGCTACCCGGCCCGTATCGGGCCGGCCCGCATCGGGCTCGGGCTTTTATAGGGCCGGGCCAAAAAGCCCTGGGTGAAATTCGGGCTCGTAATTTAGAGAGCCCGACCTACGCAGTCACACGGGCTTTTCGGCCGGATTAAAAAAACAAAGAACACGATACAAAGAAACAATTATTTTTACGATATAAAGACTGGAAACAATTATGGAGTCCAAAGAAAATTTTAAGACTCACCAAATGAAAATGAAAGCTCAGATCAAAATATATGCACATTAAATCCTAAAAGTATTGCATATTGAGAGGAAACTTTCAACCTCATAAGAAACGAAAGATATGATTGAGCGTGGTTATTGCTTGAACACAACAAATAAATAATCAACTTGAAGAAACATACCAAAGAAACAATAGGGAATCACAAAGAAAAGGTTCAACTAAAACAATTACGTAATATTAATCACAGAGGTTTCTCCCAAATCCTAGATTTACGATCTTCGATGACCAAACAAGACAGATCAGATCTGCAAGCGCCGCATTCTTCTCGCTTCAATTGGCAAACCCTAGATTTCGATCTTCGATCTGCGAAGAGAAGGAGAACGGTGGTGAGGTGAGGAGACCGCGACTAGGAAGAGAAGGATAATGGTGGTGCGATCTGTGAGAGTGACAGAGGCACAAATGGGATCTGTGGAAAGTGACAGAGGCACGGTGAAGAGGAGGTGCGATGCGGCTAAGGGATGGTGTGGCACGGCGTGAGGCGCGGTGCGGTGTTCGCAGGTCGAGACAACCGAGAAGGAAGAATGGAAGATGAGATCGAGAGAGACGAAGAGTCTCGCAGGCCAGAAGTGAGAAGGAAATTAGGTTTGGCCGTGAACTGAGAAGTGAGAACTGAGAAGGAAATTAGGAAATTAGGTTTGGCCACTTCACTTGCCTTATGCGTGTGTGACTGCTTCTACTTCGAGTTTTTTTTTTGAATTGGATCTTTTTAAAAAAAAAAAAGCTTACTTGAGTGGGCCTGTTGTTTTTTTAGCTTGGATCTGTTTTGGGCCTTTTTCTTTTTTCAACTTGGGTGGTCTTGTTTTTCTCAGACAAAAAACAGTAAGCTTATTAATGAGCCAAGTGAAGTGGCCAACATTTTTTAAGTTGATGCGGGCTTAAGGGTAGCCCGAAGCCCGACCGGGCTAGCCCGACACGGGCTCGAGCTTTATCGGGCCGGGCTAAAAGGCCCGATTACAAAAACGGGCTCAAATTCAACTACCCAAGCCCTCCCATTTATCGGGCTAGCCCGGCCCGGCCCGGTCGGGCCGACCCATTTTGCCGGCTCTAAGCTGGCAGATGGTTTTTTCAAGGAAAATTACAACCTTGTGGGGGTAGCAAAAAGAATAGAAGCTAGAGTTGTTGTCATTTCAAACTACGTGTATTGTTGTTTGTTTAAGTTAACGAAAACTATGTTTTACCGTGAAAAAAAAATACAATTAATTCTTTACATAGTTACAGAAAAAAAAAAAGGAGTAAATATCTGTAACATCTAATTTTAAGACTGATTAATGGACCAGATGAACGAATTAATTTGCAAAAAGAACAGTAAATCTAACATTAAAAGAAAAAAATATAATTCCTGTAGTGCATAATTTTATTAGAAGACCCACAAACAATCTACTCACTCTGGTCTGAAATATAAACAAAAAAAATTCACACTTATTAAGAAAATTAGTTATTCTTATTTAATATTCTTAAAATTATCAAAAAAATAATTCTAATTCCTAAAGTACCCTTGCTTTAAAGTAAAAAGTTTTATTGGAAAAACAATCTCAATAAATTTAAAGGTATTTTTTAAAACAACATCATTAAATAGAATAAAAGTAATTAACATTTGCTTATAACTTAGACTATGAATAGTGAATTTTTTTTGCTTATATTTTAGACCGGAAGGAATAGTAAATTTACAATAGGACTTATGGGCTTATCAAAAAAAAAAAACAATAGGACTTATGGTACACAAGTTTATATGATGAAAGAGCTTATTAAATCAGAAAACTATAGAACATACTAGTATTACATCACTGTGATTTTGCAGCGTTTTCTTCTGTGATGGGGTTGGATTGAAACACCACAAGAGGAGAGAGCAGAGGTATAGGATCTTTACTAGTGAAGAAGGAATTGTATGAAGATGAAGTTGAAGAGGAACTTGAAGCAGTCCCAATTGAGTTCTGTGCTCCACTGCAAGTAGAGGATATAACACTAGGCTTTACCTGAAGTGGACAAGGAGCTCGCTTTTGTAGCCTACTCATTGAATTTCTGAACACTAACTCATCCCTATGACCGTAAATTTGGAAACCTGGAAACTCAATCCCTGAGTCCTTCATTTTTTGCTTCTCAGCTCTTGCTTTTTTGGACTTTCTTTATGTACTTAGCTATAGCTATCACAAAGAGACCAATAATAGAGCATGAAGGTTGAAAATTAGAACATGAGAGTCAAAGATTATCTAAAGGAAAAATTGATTATTTCTAGTGAATTTAAGTTGCATTGGGGGATGTGTAATTGGCTGATTTGGTACTTAAAAATTGTCAAATCCATGTGGACCTCTTAAATAGCCTATAATAGTTAGTGGCACCTCATGTGTAAGATTTTATAAAAAGGTATGTGGTCACAACTTGGACATGACATCAATGTTTTTGTATGTCTTTGCGACCGCAATGCGACTGTGATTGAGATCTTATCAGCCGTATTTAACTGCAACTCTCTGCAATATCAAGAATCGCTACTAGACTATGACCGTGACCACGATTTAAAATCATAGTTATATGTGTATCTTTTTATTTTTTGTTTAGGACCCACCCTAATTAGCCCTTTAGGTCGGGTGGGTCCACCGGAGTATACCCACGGCTTAGGAGACTAATCTCTTATTCGATTGATTGAGCAGAGTTTACTTTTTGGCTCTCAGCCTCCCCATGAGGATGACTCCACAAGGATTTGAGCTTGGATATCGCAGATTCACCTTCGTATGAGGACAAGTTGTTTCTACTCGACCAGCACCCCATTGGTAGTGATATGTATGTCTTAAATCATAGATATTTACATAAATTATGATGACTTAAAAATATTACTATATGCATTTGCCCATTACATGTGAGGGGAAGTTGTGGGGTTTGCTGTCTTTGTAAGTAACTTGCATTTGCCCATTTCTCATTCATGTAAGGGAAGAATCAATGAACAATTTTTTAAAAGACCCAAGTTTCAGTGACAGTGACACTCAGAGTAAAGCACATGACAGTGTTAGTAATTTCTTATTGCTTTGTATTCCTCCCATTTACTTTTAGAAAGTTAGTAACGTGATTCCTCTATTATTAATAACATTTTGCTGCAGAAGTTATGGCTATTGTCAAGTAAACCAGCCACCCAGTATTAAGATAAGACAATTTTGTTATGTCAGAGCTTACTGTATTTATCTCTTAAAATTTGAGATCATGATTTGGTTATGATTGTCATGCCAACGGAGCTGATTTCAATTCAACTTAGCTGATAATTTTCTAGTATTTAACATTTAATTATGTTTTGTATTTGTTTGTTATTAATGTTCCTCTGCTCAGACATGTTAGGAGAATACTAAAATAACATTGACTGCTGATTAATCTAAGAATGAAAAAAAGTGAAAGATCGACTACTTGGTGAAGGTATATATGTGTATTCCTCTTCTTCTTTGCCTTGCGAGGTGCATGCACTTGTATTAAAGTATAATATAAAAAAGAAGATACTCTTGGATGAATAGAAGAATCAAGAAAACAAGTTGATAAAGTCAGAAACGGGCTCTGTAAACCGTGAGATAGAGTTGGAAGCCTCTTTAGATAAGCCCAAAATTATATAAGTGTACTCAAATATTAAGAACTAAAAACTGAAATTAAACAGAATAAGCAACCACTATACACGTTATAAAATTTATTTTGAGAACATTGATATTAAATTAAAATAATTAATTTTAAAAGAAGTGAGTTTTAAAAAATTATTTTTATTTAGAAAAAAAAATATTTTAAAACTGATTTGAAAAAACTAAATTGTTTAAATTGTTATAAAAGGAAGTATTTCTTTCGGTCCATATTATAAGAAACAAAATACTAATTCACACAAACTAAGAAAATGTTTTGAAATTAGCTAATTCTAATCAATACTACTAAAAATTTAACTTTTTTTCAAATATACACCTTTCATAAATGGTGGCTGATAATTATTGACACTTAATTCACACAAATTTCACTAACTTAAATAAGGGCATAATTAGAAATTAGCATTTAATGTATGTAAAAATTAATGCTTGTTTCTTATATTTTGGACAAAAAAATTGTACTTATTTTTCTCTTATAATATAAACCGAAGGGAGTATAAAACAACAAAGAGATGCAGATAAATTATATAAAAGAAAGCATAGAAGACTCAAGAGATAAAGGAGAAACTAGAAAGCAAAGATATTTCATTACATTCTTATACATCCAACTAAGTGGCTTACACCCTCTATTTATAGAAGGCTTAAATATGTTTTTGGACCCTACAAATATAGGGGTTTTTACTTTTAGTCTCTGCAAAAAAACATTTTTCTTTATTGATCCCTAACATTTCTAAATGGATTATTTGTAGTCTCTACCGTTAATCTCTGTTTATTTACTGCTAACGTGGCTAATAGATTTGCATGTCACCATTGCCACGTGGAATTAATGTTACCACATGTGCAACGACATAGTGCTTAACATAAATTAGGGCTCCAACTCAGCTCCATCTTCTTCTCCCATTTCCCCCACATTCACCCTTGGTTGCCTCTTTTTCCCCATCCTCCCCCTTTTTTGCTTTCTTGCTTTCTGTTTTGATTATTGGTTTTGGTTATTAACTTGTAACATACACTCAATCCCCAACAAATCCAGTAATTCAAAATACAAACAAATCAAAAAACAACATATTAGTAAAACAAAAGGAGAAGAATTCGTCTTAAACAACATCGCACTTTGTCTTCCTCCTTCCTCCCCGAGTTGTAAAACTTGACATGAGACAAGCCAAAATAATAAATAATAAATAGAAACAACAAAATACAAAAAATAGAGAAATAATTTAGAACAAAAATTAACCAATCCCCATTAACCCCATAAATTGAAGGAGCACCGTTAGCCCCACAAAAAAGAAATAACAAAAATAAGAAACTAGAACAAAAGAAAAACAAAATCAAAAATCGGAAGGAAAGGGAGAGAACATATAAGAAAAAACAAGAAGGAAGTTGTGCGGCCTCCTGCGCTGCTGCATGGCCCACTACAGTCGCTACTGCTCGTGGTTGCGCCTGCCAGCCACTACGCCCCCAACCGATGGCAACCTGTTGTCGACGGTGGCTCAGTCACCATAGCCCCACACAATCTATTACTTGCAATTGCAAATTACTGCCTTCCCCTTTTCTTTCACAATACTAATTTAGCTTCTTGAGGTTTTGAGCTTGGGTACTATTTTGTTGCCATTTTGCAGCTTATGGATTAGGTTCTAGGCCATTGTTTTTATCTTATTCTATGTTTTAATCCTGAATATAATAGTGGTAGCACATGCATGCAAATGAGTTACCAGAGTGTGCAACTAAAGCAATGGATCCAGAGCTCTGGCGATTATCTAACCATTGATGAAAATCTTCATAATCAGCTGGACATGGCTTAGGCTAAGATATGTCCTGCAATGTGTCAGGTGGATGAGTCTAAGCTACATTTATAGGGTGTGGCAACAACGATACATAGTGTGTCCCAAACAGTTGCAAAAATACACTTGGGACGATTCTTAGAGATGGGTGTGGAGTAACATCTCGTTTTTCAAATAATCTCGAATAATATTAGATTGGTGATTAGGTGATAAACTTGTGTTAAAAACCTTAATTCAGGACCAAATGGGCTTAAAATGGGACCTATAAAACTTAGGAAAGTTCTAGAAACATTAAAAAGGACAAAAATGCCCTAGGAAGGGTGCGGATCACTCCAAAAGCTTCTAGAAGGAGAAAAACTGGATCTTTCTCCTTAGGCACCATCGCGACGCGACGAGACTTGTGTGGTTACCATCACGACGCGATGGAGTTGACCGTTGGATCTTCGCCACGTGTACATCCGGAAGAATCTGGAAGGTACCATCACGACGCAACGGTCCTTGTGAGAGGAGACCATCGCGATGGTTCCTCTAAGAAGTAAGTATGCTCTGCACTTGCCTCAAGTGAGGATTCTGTGCAACAGAAAGCCCTTAGTAGGCAATCCTCTGGGAGAAAGAGGAAAAGAGCGAAGGGCGGCCTAACAAGCCAGGTAGGAGTGTGAGTAAGGCAAGGTAGGAGTGTGGGTAGCAGGTTCAGAAGTAGGAGTACAAGTAACAGATGCGAAAGGAGTGCATATAGTGGCAGCATCTTCAGCGATCTTCTAACTAGGTGGGAGCAAGAAACCTTACACTCTAGGGATTGTAGGATAGAGTAGCACAGACAAATGGGTGTAGGGTAACCCAAGCCCTACTAGCAGTTGATAACAGCAGCACCTCAGGAGAGAGGCTGTGACCTGTGATAGCTGAGGACAGTTGTCAGAGGTCTGTCAACCTTAGGAATGATCTAGTGATATCTATGGGTAGATAGTAACATAGTATAAATGACTAATGCTAATTGAGGTGGTGCTAATGATGCGGATTGAGGTAGTGCTAATTAAATATGATTGTTTGTGATTGTGTGACTATGTCGCTTACTATATACGATTGCTGGTATCTGTGTGACTATGTTGCTGAATAATATGTTAGTTAATAGTTGCCTATAGCGATGATATAATTAAGCCATGTGCTAGTCTGATGTTTGATATATACTTTGATTTTGACTGTTGACTCTGTCTGTGATTAAGATGAGCTATTGATGTGATAGGAATATTGGGTGAATACCGTTAGGTCTTAGCTGGTAGGTTAGATCTCGATAAACAATAGGTATAATCGAAGTAGTTGAGTAGGAGTGGAGAAAGGACAGAAACGCTGTTAGAACTGACAGTTTAGCTAGTAAAGGTACAGAGTAGTTTGGAGTAGGATACGAAAAGGGTTATAGGGTGTGAAAAGGAAGTGGGTAGAACTAGGCTTAGATATAGTGGTGCAGACCTAAGAGATAGTGAGTGTAACTAGACGCGAGAGTTTATTGTGCTTGCTTGAATGTGCGTGTCATTTGTATATACTTTCTATCCCTGCTTTCCCAACTTTTATAGTGTGTAATGTGTTTCTTAGTTCCTCCTATTTTCTTGTGTTTTATGTTCCTTTTTCACATAAAATAGAGTAATATGGACTTGATGGAGGCAACGCCAGCATCTTGGAGCGTATAGAGGTCACTCAGTAAGAGTGACTCTCTCTCTCTCTTCAGTTACGTGTCACAGCCAGTGAGTTAAAGTATGTATATGTTGTGGGTCCTAGGCATAAATTCTTATGTATATATGTGACAATATATTTAGTTTGAATAAGTTCTTATTTTCAGTATATCTATATCACCTAATTACTCGTTTAGGATTTTAAATATTACATTGTAGCGTTCCGAAAACGGGGTGTTATAATTAGTGGTATCAGAGCAGTTCGGTCCTAACCGGACTGTGAAGTCATTAGGATGTTGTCACTGGCTGTGTCTATTCGGGTCCCCACCGGATATTGACTATGTTTAGATAAGGGTAGAGCGTCTGCTAAGTCAGTTATCTTTGAATGAAGATGACTACTTTTGATGACTCATGAGGTATTGGGCACATATTTATATGTTCCCTCATACCTTGTGAATTACGTCGATTCCTTGGTAGAAACGAAGCACTTTTCCTCTAGGATGCGAGTTAAGAATGTTGTGATCACCTTCTAGGAGAAGTCAAGAAATTGGGGTATTTCGGTGACTATCGCTACGTTCAGAAGTCAAGAATAAAGGAGACAAGGAGGTGTAAGGGACTATATTAAGAAGAGAAAAGCATTATCTACTCTTATGGCCCTAAGGTGAAGGTTGGCTATAAAACTAGTAAGTATGAGAGTGAGAAAGAATCGCTTACGTGAGCAAGAGCCGTCGTCGAATTCTTATAATATTTTGATCGATATAAATTTCATCGTATAGTACAATCTTAGATCGTTAATCTTCCCGACCAGGCATTTGTAACTAGAATGGATCGAATTGAGGAGGTTGACACCAGAGCCGTCCTTGGGGAGACTAGTAATCTGATTGGTGACAGTACTCCTTATACAAAAGATCATAGAGAGAAACCTGTTGATAAGAGGTATTTAAGGGATTTGGCTACTGCTGTTCTGCAGTAGGCTCAGCAGAACGCAGAGTTGATAGAGATGCTTAGGAAGGAGCGCGAGGTTATGAGGCAACAATGGGAGGCTAAAATTGAGGATAGTGGGTTTGCGGTTTTTCTGAAGGAAAAACCACCTCAGTTTAAGGGTGAATTTGACCCTGAAGGAGTCGAGCACTAGATTCAAGAAATTGAGAAACTATTGACAGTGATGCATTGTCATGAGGACCAGATGGAGACATATGACGCATTTATGATGGTAAGTGAAGCTGAGGGTTGGTGGAAGAATAGAAGGAGAGTTTTGGAGGTTGAGGGTCGAGCTATTACTTGGGGATTGTTCAGGGAAAAATTTCTAGAGAAGTATTTTCCTAGGACAGTAAGACAACAGAAAGCTAGGGAGTTCAACACATTGACTCATGGTAGGATGACCTTGGGAGAGTATGCCTCTAGGTTCGAATCCCTAGTGACATATTCTGAGTATTACCAGCTTAGCCCTAGTGAGGAATAGATGTGCCAACGATTTCAAGATAGGCTTCGACATGAACTTCGTCGATTAGTGATACCGTTATGACTAACTTGTTTTCCCGATCTAGTGGATCGTTGTATGGAGTTAGAGGATATGGAACGTCAGAAGGATGGAGCTATAAGGATTCGACAGCAAGGAAATAGAGATAACGAATGGGACAGTAGAAATCACTTTGAGAGAGTTAGTAGAAGGAATGCTAACCAACAACCACAACAAATGGAAGTTATCCAAAGAGGGCATCAAAATTCGAGAAAATGTTTCAAATGTAAAGGAGCACACTTAGCAAAGGACTGCCAATTTAAGGAACGTATATGTTTCGAGTGTGGTAAATCAGGAGATATATCTTGAGAGTGTAGGCAAGGAGCAATACCCATAGGACAGGGATTAGATACGGGGATAGACGGAGGATCGAGAAGGGATACCCTAATAGATCCCAAAAGATTACCAGAAGAGTGTCACCTCCCAAGGTAACGTGTGAGGAATTGAATCCTCCCGACTTTGACTAGCGAAATCGGTTTTGTTTTCTGAGAAAGTCATCTTTCTCATGCCGTATTTTAGAAAGTGAAAACTTTAATATATAAAACACTACTACCTTTTTGTTAAAACTAATATATGTGCTTATATGTGTATATATCTTCTGTTTATATAAATTTGTGTTTGTGTGTACTCTTGTTTGTTTTCTAATTCTTATTTGTTATGTGTGTACACGTGTGTATTTTCTGCTTATATGGATTTGTGTTTGTGAGTACTCTTGTTTGGCTTCTAAATCCTCTTTGTTATGTGTATATCTTCTTTTTATGTAGAATTGTATTTGTGTGTACTCTTGTTTGACTTCTAATCCTTCGTGGTGATATTTAATGTTTGCTCGAAATACTGTTGGTATAATTAATTAATATTCCATGGTGACTTTTGAAAGAGAGGAGGCAATGGTTTGGCTAGGTAGTATGACATGTAAGAGCTGTTAGGTCTATGATGCACTGAGTTGATAAAACTATTATAAAAAAATATAAGCTGGTAAAATGGGGTGTAGGAAAATGAATATAATACACTAGGATGTGTTGTGGGGAATACTCGTCAGAGTAATAGTACGCTTAAGAATATAGGGAGTTGTGCTTTCGTAGTCGATTAGCAGTTGCATATGAGCATACATGGATTATGAACAATAGCTATGAGCAGTAGTTGTATATATTGTGAGCAGTAGCTATATAATATTGTGAGTGGCAATTGCACATATTGTCTCCCATGTTGTGAACAGCAGTAGCACACATGGTGAGCATTAGCTGATTTGTGCTCGGCAGTTGTATATATTGTCTCCCATGTTGTGAACGGCAGTAGCACACATGGAGAGCATTAGCTGTATTGTGAGTGGCAGTTGCACATATTGTCTCCCATGTTGTGAACGACAGTAGCACACATGGTGAGCATTAGCTGTATTGTGAGCGGCAGTTGCACATATTGTCTCCCATGTTGTGAACAGCAATTACACACATGGTGAGCATTAGTTGTATTGTGATCGGTGTTGCGCATATTGCGAGTAGCAGTTGCAGATGAGGTAAGTGGTAGTTGCATACACTATGAACTGCAGCTGCATTTCATTAATAGACTTAGAGATAGTTTATCTTAGTGACGAGGGTAGAAATTCAAAATGTGTTTATAGCAACACCATAAGCATAGTAAACTCTAATGAAATTTCTATTAGAGAATGGCAATAAGAATGAATCCGAACATTCTTAACCATGACTCTATTAGAAAGTTCATCAAGAGATTTTTTGAATAGGGTTAAATTGCTGAGACGATTTATAACAGCATTGTGATTTCACATTGTTGACAAATTACGAGACTAATCACCTTAGTAATTTTGTTAACAATGGTGAAAATCATAATGATTGAAATAAACCAATGACAGAGGAAGAATGGATAGATAAGTTGGTTAAGAGCTTAGAATGTTAAATAAACACGAAAAAGTTTTATGAATGCTAAGGAGATAAGAATAAGGTAAATCCTAAAGTAGTAGCAATCCTAGAAGTATAATAATCATTAAATTTTCGATGACGAAAATTATTTAAAGGGGTAGTAATGTAACATCCCGTTTTTCAAATAATCTCGAATACTATTAGATTGATGAATAGGTGATAAACTAGTGTTAAAAACCTTAATTAGAGACAAAATGGGCTTAAAATGGGACCCATAAAACTTAGGAAAGTTCTAGAAACACTAAAAAGGAAAAAATGCCCTAGGAAGGGGCGGATCACCCCAGAAGCTTCTAGAAGGAGAAAAACTGGATCTTTCTCCTTAGGCACCGTCGCGATGTGAAGGGACATGTGTGGTGACCATCGCAACGCGATGTTGTTGACCGTTGAATCTTCGCCACATGTACATATAGAAGAATTTGGAAGGTACCATCGTGACGCGATGGTCCCTGTGAGAGGAGACCATTGTGACGCGATGGTGTTGCAGCTCGCATATAAATAGGCATTCACTCCTCCATTTCCATTCGCGCTAAAACCTGTTCTCTCTCTAACTTTCTCTAGGAATTTCCTCTAAGAAGTAAGTATGCTCTGCACTTGCCTCAAGTGAGGATCCTGTGCATCAGAAAGCTCTTAGTAGGCAATCCTTTGGGATGAAGAGGAAAAGAGCGAAGGGCAGCCTAACAGGCCCGGTAGCAGTGTGTGTGAGGCAAGTTAGGAGTGTGGGTAGTAGGTTCAAAAGTAGGAGTGTGAGTAGTAGATGCGAAAGGAATGCAAATAGTGGCAACAGCTTCAGCGATCTTCTAACCAGGTGGGAGCAAGAAACCTTACATTCTAGGGATTGTAGGATATAGTAGTGCATACAAATGTGCGTAAGGTGACCCAAGCCCTACTAGCGGTTGATAACAGCAGCACCTCAGGAGAGGGGTTGTGACCTGTGATAGTTGAGGACAGTTGTCAGAGGTCTGTCAACCTTAGGAATGATCTAGTGATATCTATGGGTAGATAGTAACATAGTATTGGTGACTGATGCTAATTGAGGTGGTGCTGATTAAATATGATTGTTTGTGATTGTGTGAATATATTGCTGACTATATATGATTGTTGGTATCTGTGTGACTATGTTGCTGAATAATATGTTAGTTAATAGTCGCCCATAACGACGATAGAATTAAGCCATGTGCTAGTCTGATGTTTGAGATATACTTTGATTTTGACTGTTGACTCTGCCACTGATTGAGATGAACTATTGATGTGACAGGAGTATTGGGTGATTACCATTAGGCCTTAGATGGTAGGTTAGATCTTGATAAACTATAGGCACAATCGAAGTAGTTGACTAGGAGTGGTGAAAGGATAGAAACACTGTTAGAGCTGAAAGTTTAGCTAGTAAAGGTACATAGTAGTTTGGAGAGTGATTTGATGGAGGTTTAGGGTTTCAGAGAAATTCACAGAGAGAGAGAGAGAAAATAGTTTTCGCAGACAAAAACGGAGTGTGGAGCGAAAGTGAAGGAGTAGTGGGAAAGTTTTGATAAATGGTACAGTTACTTTTTGAAAAACTCTTCACATTTCCTTTGAATAAAAATAATTCAAAAAGAAAATAAAATAAAGATTCCCCTTTTTCAATAAATACAGTTGCCAAAATGAGGATAAAATCAAGAAAAAGATTTTATTGAAAACATAAATAATCATGACTCAGATTAGATGTGATGAGACGCTTAAGTCCCACACGAGTTCAACACGTGTGTGCTTGGACGCATGCAAATGAATTCACCGGACGTTGAGTTATGCATTATGAATGACATATCATATGAATACATGTGTGAATGCTTATGTCATACAGATGCTGAATGATGCATATCATAAGACGCTGAGATTAATCATTTTTCTATAAGATGAAAATTTAAATTTCTTCTTATAAAATTGAATTTATCCTCAGCAAGGGGTTTTGTAAAAATGTCAGCCCACTGATGATCATTGTCTACAAATTTTATTTCAAGAATACCCTTCTAAACATAGTCTCTTATGAAATGATGTTTAATCTCAATGTTTTTTGCTCTAGAATGCAATATAGGATTCTTAGTGAGACAAATTGCAGATGTATTATTATAGAAGATAGGAATGTTACTTTCTTTTATCAAGTAGTCTTCAAGTTGATATTTCATCCATAAAAGTTGAGAACTGCAACTTGTTGCTGAGATGTATTCAGCTTCTGTTGTGGAGAGTACAATTGTGTTTTGTCTTTTGCTTAACCAAGATACAAGATTTGCTCCAAGGAATTGGCAACCTCCACTTGTGCTTTTTCTTTCAATTCGGTCTCCAGCAAAGTCAGCATCACAGAAACCTACTAACTTGTAATCTTTTGATTTCTTATAGAGCAAACCAAGAATAGTAGATCCTTGCAAATATCTAAATATTCTTTTAACAGCACTCAAGTGTGATTCTCTAGGATCGCATCAAACCTAGCACACAAAGCACGAACATAATATCAGGTCTTGAAGCAGTAAGATAAAGTAGAGATCCAATCATACCTTTGTACATTTTTTGATCTACCTTCTTACCAGTTTCATCTTTACCAAGAATGCAAGTGGGATGCATAGGTGTGCACATTGGCTTACAATCCACCATCTTGAATTTCTTTAGCAAATCCTTGATGTATTTGCTTTGATGTATATAAATACCATCGTTGCATTGCTTGATTTGAATTCCAAGAAAACTTTAATTCTCCCATCATGCTCATTTCAAATTCAGTCTGCATTAACTTAGAAAATTCTTTGCATAGACTTTCATTAGTAGCTCCAAATATAATATCATCAACATAAATTTGAACAAGTATAAAATGCTTGTTTGATGATTTTCTAAATAGAGTGGTATATACTTGACCTCTAGTAAAACCATTTTCCATTAGAAATGAACTTAGTCTATCATACCAAGCTCTAGGAGCTTGCTTAGTCTATCATACCAAGCTCTAGGAGCTTGCTTAAGACCATACAGAGCCTTTTTAAGTTTAAAAATATGTTCTGAAAATTCAATATCTTCAAAACTAGGAGGTTGTTTCACATAGATTTCCTCAGTTATAAAATCATTCAAGAAAGCACTTTTCACATCCATTTGATAAAGAATTATCTCATGGTGTGCAGCAAATGAAAGCAAAATACGAATAGCTTCTAACCTTGCAATAGGTGCAAAAGTTTCAGTAAAATCTATACCTTCTTCTTGTGAGTAACCTTGAGCAACTAATCTTGCTTTGTTTCTCACAACCTTACCATCTTCATCAAGCTTGTTTCTAAATACACATTTAGTACCAATAGCTTGCTTATCTTCTGGTAGAGTGACTAACTTCCAGACATCATTTCTTTGAAATTGATTCAACTCTTCTTACATAACCAAAATCCAACCTTCATCTTCCAAGGCTTGATCAATTATTTTAGGTTCCATTTTAGAGAGAAGTGCAATATCTGGATGCTTTTTGAAAGAGGATCTTGTTCTAACTCTATCTCCAGGTTCTCCTATGATTTAATCTTTGGGATGATTGGTTTTGTATCTCCAATTCTTTCTGACTCCAGCTTTGCTTGAGTAGAATCCAGAGTCTGGTTACCACTGGACGCTGAAGATGCTGGATCACCATTTGTAGTGCCACCAATATTTAAATCTGAAAATAACTCATCAGCTCTGACATGGCAGTGTTAGGCTTCTTGTCATCAAACTTGACATGAATGGATTCTTCCACTATCAAAGTTTCTTTATTGTATATTCTAAAAGCTTTAGATCTTTCAGAGTATCCCAAAAAGATACCTTTGTTAGCTTTGGAATCAAACTTACCAAATTGATCCTTAGTATTCAAAATATAACATATACAACCAAATGGATGAAAGTAAGATATGTTTGGTTTTCTACCTTTCTACATTTCATATGAATTCTACTTCAAAATAGGTCTAATAAGAATTCTATTTTGAATATAACAAGTTGTGTTTACTGCTTTTTCCCAAAAATGTTTAGCAATATCAGCTTCATTGATCATGGTCTTGGCCATTTCTTGGACGGACCTATTTTTCCTTTCTACAACGCCATTTTGTTTTGGTGTTCTATGAGAGGAGAAATTGTGGGAGATGCCATTTTCTTCACAAAATTTTTGAAAATTTTCATTTTTAAATTCTCCCCCATGATCACTTCTAATAGAAGAAATACAAATTCATTTTTCAATTTGAACTGATTTGCAGAAAACAGTAAATACCTTGAATGACTCACCCTTGTGGGCAAGGAATCTAACTCATGTCCATCTAGTAAAATCATCAACAATGACTAACCCATATTTCTTTCCAGTTAAAGAGGCTGTCCTTGTTGGACTAAAAAGATCAAGATATAAAAGCTCAAGTGGTCTACAGGTTGAAACAACATTTTTTGAATGAAAAGAAGTTTTAACTTATTTTCCTCTTTGACATGCCTCACATAGAGCATCAGATTGAAATTTAAGATTTGGTATGTCTCTAACAAGACTGTGCTTGTTTAGTTTTGAGATTAATCTCAAACTGGCATGACCCAATCTTTTATACCAAATCCATTGTTCATCTTTAACAGACATGAGACACTTGACATCTTGTTGTGCAAGTTCAGAAAGATCAATTTTATAAATATTTTGTTTCATCTTTGCTGTAAAGAAAATAGAGCCATCTTTCTTGCTTTCTACTGAACATCTAGTTTCTGTAAAAATGACATCATAACCATTGTCACATAATTGACTTATGCTCAATAGGTTATGCTTTAGTCCTTTAACATAAAGTACGTTATCAATAGAGGGAAGAGAACCTTTACCAATGCGACCAATTCCAACTATTTTACCTTTCTGGTTTCCTCCGGAACCAATAAATCCTTCTTCTCTAGGTCTTAGCTCTTGGAACATATGCTTTTCTCCCGTTATATGACGCGAGCATCCACTGTCTAAGTACCAAGATAAGTGTGTTGACTTTGTTGCTAAGCATGTCTGCAACATAGACTATTTTATCTTTAGGTACCCATATCTTTTTGGGTCCTTTCTTGTTAGTTCCTGAAGGACACTTGTCCTTCTTAATCTTAAAAGCAGTACATGCACTTTTCAAATGATCAGGTTTGTTGCAGTAGGTACAATGCAAGCATTCACTGTGATCATTGGATTTATCAGATGCAAGATTTTTATTTTTTAAAGAGGGTTCATCTGATATGTAACCAAGACCTTGAGTTGCGTTTAATTGACACCCCAAATCATTGAAGCTTGCTTGCTTCGAGTTACACTTTCTGCAAGAAACTTTTTAAATGCATATTCATAATCATTTGATTTACACTTAGGATTGCCTTTAGCTTCAGAGCTTTCAGGTTGAGGGCTCTTAGCTTCCGGTAGCTGACATGTCACCAGATGCTGACTATCCACCAGACGCTGATATTCAGTTTTTGGCTTCTGGTTCTTGTCACTGAACTTTAAGTTTTCATTTTTCAAAACTTGAAACTCTTGAGATAATTTTGAAAATTTCTTTTTCAAAACTTTGTACTCAGTGGAGAGGGTGGCAGAGTCCTTAATGAGATCATCAAATGCATGTTGAAGTTCAGAATAAGAATCATATATTATTACCTCTTCAACTTCTTCTTCAGAGTCTAGGTCAGTATTTGCCATAAGGGCAAGATTGCCTTCTTCATCATTATCTTCCTCAGAGGATGATGAATCTAGATCTTTCCATGTAGCCATGAGACTCTTCTTCTTTCCCTTGAAAGAACTTCTTGAGGGCTTCTTCTTAAGATTAGGACATTCAGATTTGAAGTGTCCAGGCTTTGTACATTTATAGCAGACAACTTGGCTTTTGTCTTTGCTTTCCTTCTTGTCCTCAACATCTTTCTTGTGGAATTTCTTCTTGAAGTTTCTTATCCTTTGGATATTCCTAGATATGAACGTGAGCTCATCATCCGACCCATCAACGTCTCCTTCTGAAGCTTCATCTTCTGATTCTTCTTCAGCTTGAAGAGCTTTAGAAATACTAGCTTTATGCTTGTTGACTTTCAAAGCAATAGACTTGCTTTTCTTTACAAGTTCTTCCTCATTCAACTCAAGTTCATGAGCTTTCAGAGAACTCAAAAGATCTTTAAGTCTTAAGACATTTAAATTTTTTGCTTCTTGAATAGCAGTGACTTTGGGTCTCCACTGCTTGGTCAAACTTCGCAGGATCTTTCTCACATGGTCAGGTGTGGTATAACTTTTTCCAAGGGCCTGTAAACCATGAACAAGTGTTTGGAATCTTCCAAACATAGATTCAATGTTTTCACCTCTTCCATTTTAAACAACTCATATTGGCAAACCAATATGCTAGCTTTAGTTTCTTTTACTTGGGTGGAGCCCTCATAAGACAAAACAAGTGAATCTCAGATTTTTTTGGCAGTATCAAATTTGCCACATTTGTCATATTCCTTTTCTGACATAGCACAAATAAGAATGAATCTAGCTTTTTGATTGATTTGATATCTCTTTTTTTGCCCATCATTCCAATTTTCTCTGGCAATGGCAACACCAACAACATTAGTGGGAAGAATGTAACCACTTTCAACAATATCCCATAACTCAAGTTGTTGTGTCTCAAAGAAAGCTTTCATCGTATCTTTCCAGTAGTCAATTTTTTCTCCAGTAAATAGAGGAGGACGGTTCATGTGACCACCTTCTCCAGACATGTTCACAGTATATGATCTTTTCTCTTAACATTGTTAAGTGCTCAACTAAGAGGTCGACCTCTAGTACCAACTGAAAGTGAGCATAAGAAGGAGGTTGAATTGTGTTTACAAACTTTTCGCAAACTTTGAGTTAAAAACACTTTAGAACACTTGAAAATGAATCTGTTTGAAATCGGATGCTGGAGTAGGACCGACGCTGGAATTAAGACTTTTGAATACTTGTTTTTATGCGCAAGATAACCGTAAGTAAAACAGTAAAGTAAGAGACACAGAGATTTATACTAGTTCACGCCAACCTGGTAATTACGTCTAGTCCCTTCGTTCCTGAAGGATTTTCCACTATAATCAACTGATTACAAATTTTCTTAAGAGTATTCTACTGTCACAAACTTGACAATACTCTTAACTTCTCAAAACGACTCAGTACATTCGAGCCTTTGAGGAACAAAGCCTTAACTAGGCAATACAACTTTCATAAAGATAGTTGTAAATACAATCAAAATAACTCTCACAGAGAGGATGAAAAGATTAAGTTCAAACAAATAACTTTCTAAAAGAAAGAATCAGACGCTGAGGTTCAGCTCTTGTAGTCCAGAGACTTGGCACGAAACTTAATTGCTCACTTGAGTAATAACCTTTTCAGAATGTAGTTTCTTGCAGTTTTCTAGCACTTCTTCAATGAATACATTGAAGTATTTATAGGAGTCTTGAGGATAATACCGTTGCAGATATTTCAGCTTCAATTCATTGGGTGAGGCAATTTGAAATTCTATCATTTTCTTCCTTTCCAGAGAATATCAGAATAGTACATATTTTCGTTATTGTACTATCTGCTTTTCACACAATTGCCTTGTACGAATTTGTCTTATTCTAAATGTGTCATCTTTGATTCCTCGTACATAAAATTGAGCACACAAAATCAAATTCGAATTCTGTTCCAAAGTAGCTGAGGTGAAGAGCAACAATGTGATCATCACGTGATTCACTAAAAGACCAGATGCTCGCTCAGAACAGGAGACGGACGCTCGCAACAATTGAGTAATCCACGTGTCAATGAATAACACTACCGGATGCTCGTTTTACACAAGACGCTGGAGTGAACCGGATGCTGACACACATGGAATGTATTCAGTACTTGTGAATTTTCTTCTTCTTGCTTGAGTGAGATAAAACATAAGAGATTTTAATGCCTGCGCACTCAAAGACTTATCAGAAGATACTTTGTTATCTTCAAAATTAATGAGGGTCTAAACTTCTCAATCGTTTAAGTTCCAATAAGATTCCCTTTGAGCTCCCACACTTGGCTGAGAGGGCAGCTGACACTTCGACATCAGCAAGACCAGATTCCCCCTCCGAGTTCCTTTGCTTGGTTGAGAGCGAATCTCGACATCTCAGCAGGTGTCCCCTCCAAGCTCTTAAACTCGGATCGAGAGGACCTTGATACTTGAACATCACATCTCGATTTTCGATGAGGTATACACCTTTATGCTTGTCACTTCACTTGTCTAAACCTAAACGACACTTGGTTCCAATTTAAAAATAAACACAACAAACTAGCAAAGGTACCATTCCCAAGCAGATATCCCCAACACCCCGACTAGCTCGGTGTGGGAGCAACACAATAAAAACATATTTATTCATGTTGTGCATATCTTGTAGATTTTGACTAACACATGGAGATCAACAACCATGTGGAGGTTAACTATGCTTACAAGTAGGCTCCACATGCCCACATGAGCAACCAACTTGGGGAGTAATTGTTCCGAATCTAGATCCGGCCCAACTACAAATTAACGGGTCACAATTAAAGGCTGACCCAAATCGATATAGCTTCCATGATAAGCTTCATTTTATGGCTATATAAGCCTATCATCATAACCAATCAATGTATGCTTCAATCTAACCTCTCTCACTCACCTCCTTCATAAACTGACTTGTTGCAGGTAGCCACTCCCAACCTCTTCCACCGAAGCACCGCGGATGAAACTCTCCTCCATTATTCCACCACTGTGAGGTATCATCTTCTCTTAACTTTTATTTCATCCCGAACAGTAAATATAATCCAAACATGATAATTATTAGCTTATATTATGTCAAGGAACTAATTTTTTCTTTTGGTTTCCCACATGTTCTTTCCACTGAAGGTAATCTTGTTCGAGACATTGTCAGACACTATCTCTCAACAGCGATTCGAATCTTGATTCGTCACATTGTGAGAGACTAGTTCCTTCTGTTAGACCCAATGTGGGTGTGAGAGAACTAATTTAAAGTGCTCTTCATATATGTTAATGTTACTTTCTAACGACAAAGTATTTTCCATAAAAAAACGACAAGTATTTTTTTTTTAAAAGAAAGAAACTTTAGGCAATTGCTATTTTACAAGAGAAAGAAACGAAGATGGTGAACTAAAAGATGCACAGATTAATCATCTTAAAAAATGACACTATATCAGGCCCGTTCTTTATTTGAATCTTATCCATCGGGGTTGGTTAGTGCTGAGTGCTTACTTGTTTGTTTTCTTATATTCTACTTCTTTTTCTTTCTAATGAAATGACGATCCACGTGGCAAAACCCCGTATATATAGCTGTTACAGACGTAGCGATAACGATGTGGCAATCACGGTGCGAAAGGATATTTTATTAAATTTTTGGGGGGTGTGAGCTTCAAAAAATGCTAAAAAAAGAAAAGTATAAAACACATTTTCTATGCTTTTTCTTCCTTTTATTTATCCACATTATTTTATTCATTGGGCCTTTTCCCTTCTTTTCTATTGAAAGATCGAACCACTTGGTCAAAAGGAATGTTCAAATTGGCATGGATTGGACAAGAAGTGTTTCCTCCTGGACCATTTCAAATGGAGGAAAAACAACACAGTGGGAAAGGTCTTGGATGACAAAAATAGCTTACTATAAAGTAGCAAAAAAAAAAAAAAAACTTTATTCATACATCAGATTCCTAATCCTTTCTGAGGAGACCTTTCCTCCCTTATTGGATTGACCATAATATTTGAGATCGCAAAGTTTTTGGATGATAGTTGAAGGAAGGAGACATGAGAACCGTATTCAACGTCACAAAAGATGCGCATTTTTGGTAAGCCAAACCAAACCATAGTGCAAGTCTCAATCAGAAAGCGATGGTAATAAATTGCCGTCTAAATTTGGTTATTACACTTCAATTTTTGGTACCCATCACTGTGCACTAAAGTTAGCCGCCATCGAGTTGCCCTTTCCAATAAGACATGGAATGAAGATATAGCCTGGTCCTTTCGATAAGGCATGGAAATTTCTCACCTTAATAATGGAGCAAGGGTGTGGAAACACCCCAAAAGATATACGCAATATCTCCATTGAGAAAACCATTTTTTTATTTTTTATTAATAATTATAAAAATATTATCCATCCAATTTCTAAATGAAATCTTTATTACTATTATTAATTTATTTAATAACATTTTATAAAACATGGATTCAACAAATTCAACCGTTGAATTTAAAAATTTCACCGATATTTAAGGCGCATCTTGATGTATAATATATGAATTTAATTACAATTTGTATCGAGAATATCAAAAAGTTTTACCCAGAAGTCCAATCACATATCATCACGTAGATATTTGTGCAAATATTTGATGAAGTAATATTACACATAGTATAAACCTCTTTTAGCACACCATGTTGAGATATTATTGAATGGCTGTATAAATCTCTTTTATAATGGGTAAGTAGTATTTTTAATTTTTCAGATGGTGCAAATGCACAACCAAGACAATAAGTAGGTCCGCCTTCTGGTTGAGATGAAAGAGGTATGGTCTAGGTGCAAGATTTTAAATTGAGAGGGATTAAAATAAAAATTATATAAGAGAATAAGTGAAATTTTTTAAATTTTAGGTGCACACCTTCACTATAACATAGGCTCGCCTCTGATTGGAGCTCATGTGACAAGGTTGCCGCTTGACAATTCCTCCGGAAGAGCTCCACACAAATGGTTCTTGCAAAGTTTTTTTTTTTTTTTAAGGGGGTAGAGAGGTTCTTGCAAACTTGTGAAGATAAAAACAGGAAAAAAATGACATCTGATTGGTTCTCGTAGAGAGAAAGGTCAACTTAAGCAAACAGTTGTGTTATTTGAACACAAAAATGAACACAGACATCGTATATTCGTACTGTATGGACATATGTCAGTACAATATGGATCTTTTTTTTTCAAAAAAAAATTAATTTTTTTTATCTGGTTAATCACGTTCATATATCTGGTTAATGTTATTCATTATCTGGTTAATGCTACATCCTGAAACTTTTGAACATCTCATTTTCTTATTTGGTTAATCACGTTCACATATCTGGTTAATGCTATTAATTATCTGGTTAATGCCAAGTCCTGAAACTCTTTCTTATCTGGTTAATCAAGTTTAAATATCTGGTTAATGCAATTCATTATCTGGTTAATGCCAATTTTTTTAATCAGTTAAAAAAATCCAAAAAAAAAATTTGAAAAAAAAAACTTTGTTCGTACTGTACGGACATACGGTCCGTACAATACGGACATATTGTGTCCCGTATCTGTGTTCGATTTTTTGTTCAATAATCATTTTTCTAAGCCAAAATTGTTCTTGGTTCTTGTAGAGCTCTGCCCAAAAATTTGAGTTTAGAACCTCTAACCTAGTTCTCTGTTGGGGATAGTCTTGGTTAGTAGATAGTAAATTAAACTCATAATTATTTTTAAAATATAACTATAAGTAAATATCGATTAAAAGATTACATTCCTGTAAAATTTTAAATTATCTTAAATTTGATATACATTGTCATCATGGTTGAATTCATTAAATTTATATTCTAAAAAAAATTATAAACCGAGCAAATTAAAAATATTACACTCAAAATTGGTAGATTTTCACCCATGTTATTTTGTTTTGATTTTGTTTCTTAATATTTTAAGATTTTATATAAAAAATGATAAAGCAGCATTTTTTTCATTTTTTTTAGGATCACGTCAAAAAAAAGCATTTTTTTTTAGGAAAAAAATATTATTTTGTTGTTTTTAAATTTTAGCTGCATATTTAAAATAAGTAATAAATAAAATAATATGTCTATAATTGTTAATGGAAATAGATCACTTTTTCTTACATCAAATACATCATTAACTTTTTAAAGGAAAAAATAGATAACTTTTTTTTTATTATGAAAATAGATAACTTTTTCCTACATCAAATACGTACATTAACTTTTTCAATAGAGACGCACCCAATTCTGATGCAACAGAAGGCGTCTTTCCGGTAATTTCCCGTGTCTTTCCATTTTCATGATTTTTTTTTTTTTTTGGTAATTCAAATTATCTGATATCATTCCAATCCAAAGATTAGCGTCAAATCCAATCTTGCACAGCAAATAGGACCAAAAGGTATAAAGTCTGGTGATATTTAAACAACTTTTTTTTTCTTAATTATACTTTTAGTCCCATCTTTCTCAATTTGATAATTTTAGCCTTCTATTTTATTTTTTACAATTTTAGTCCCCTAATTTTTTTAATTTAGTGATTTTGGTCCCTATATTTTTTTAATTACACTTATGGACCTCGAATTTAGAAAGTTTGGGATCAAAATCGTCAAAAATAAAATAGAGAGATAAAAATCGACAAATTAAAAAAAATTGAGAGGAAAAAAACAATTAAACCTTTTTTTTCCAATCAAAAATTGCATAAACGGAGTGTGGCGAAAGCCACAAAGATTTGCCCCGCCAGAGCCAATGATGTGAGGGTGTGTATCTAGTGGAGTAGTTGCTAGAAAAGCAAATGGATTTTTTTTTAAAATGAATTGAGAAAGGGATATATTATTATTTCACTGGTACTAATAGGCATGTTATAACTGTCTCCAAGGGAATTTGAACCATATCCCTTAGAGTTATAAGGTCAAGCTCTTACCAGTGAGCTAGCATCCCATGGACAGCAAATGGATTTATTTTATTATTATTATTATTTTTTTTTTTGACAATGAAATGCAAATGGAATGGTTTGCTACTTTGCTTCAAGTTTAAATAAAATAAGATCCAAACCAATTATATTTAATTAATTTGGTTGGGATTTCTAATTTTTTTAGTAAATCTAAATTAAACAAAATTAATTTTTTTTTGGCCGAATTAAACCAAATTAATTAATATTAATTGGATTTGATTTAATATGAAAACTCTGAACATATCATGGTAATTAAAAGCAGACCGGACCGGACCGGCCGGTCCGACCAGTTGGACCGGGAACCGGGCCATGGTCCGGTCTAAGTGACCCTCTTGAACCACCCTGCAAAGAACTGGCCGGTTTGGCGGTAGAACCGGCCAAAACCGGCCGGTCCAGGGTCGAACCGGTATTGATTTTTTTTTTTTAAATTTTTAATTGCCTTTATATTAAAAAAATCAATTTTGGTCTCAACAGAACTGGAACCTCTGTCCTCAAGGCCACAATAAACCATCTTACCACTATGCTACATATTATTTTGTGCGTAAATTGAAATGTTATGTATATATATTATATATTTGATATATATATATATATATATATATAAAATAATATTTTATTAGTTCTAGGATATGTTATTTTGTGTATAAATTGAAATATTATGTATATATATTATATATTTGATATATATATATATATATAAAAATAATATTTTATTCGAACTCGGTTCAACCCCGGTCCGACCCAAAAACGCTGCACCCTAACCCTCTCCGGTTCAATGCTCAATCCGGTTTTAATTACCTTAGAATATATGTTATAACATAAAGACCTTTTTAAATATAAAATATAAAATTAATACATTCATAATTATTTCTTCTAAAGCAAGTCCTTGTTCTTGTCAATAAAAAAAAAAAGACCTTGTTAAATATAAAATCATTTACATAATTTGACAAAATGATGCATGAATTGATGCCATTAAAATTTGCCTTTGAAAATTGAAAAGTAAAATTTTACCGCATAAATCATTTGCCGAAAAAAAAAAAAGTTTAATAATACTACTCACAATTAAATAAAGATGTCATACTAATTGAAGCTAATCTTGTACCAGACACAACTCCAAATGCAAGAATTAGTAAGCACAAGTATATTAAAGGAGTAAAAGACAAGAAAGATGAGAAGAATATAGCACCTTCCAGAAAATCAAATGAGTATATACAAATGATGATGACACTTGAAACTTTCAAGGTTTACACAACTAAACTTCTCTTTGCTTTCACCACTCCCAACTAGTGATTGGATCCATAGTGATAAACTAAACCTTAAAAAAAAGGAAGGATTAAGAATTTACAAGCCAAACACTTTCCCCTAAGGTTCTTCAAGCTTTTAAGACATGCTAGTGTTCCTACACCCTAAAACTAAAGTCACACTTCTTCTAGTAACCTTTTTGCATCTCCAACTCTTTTACTGTACAATAAAGGATATTTGATTTAAGAGTTAGATTTAACCAAGCCAAAGTTAACAAATGATCTAGACTTAAAAAGACCACTAAAGAGAGATCTGGTAGTAGGAGAATCCTGAGGCACAGATTCAGCACTACCCTTTACTTTAAGTATTGTGTTTCCAATTGTTTGCCTAATGGATTCTATGGTTTTGGAATCAACAATGCAACCAGAAGCTCCACGAACATAGAAGGTGTTAACAGCTTTGCCTCCTTTGGTGCTTACTTCTGCCCTTGTAACTGTGAGGCTGTTCTCTCTGAAGATACGTGTCACATTAGATAGTAGTCCAACTCTGTCGGTGGTGCATAGTTCTAGCTTCAAACCCTGAATAATAAAGAAGACACAAAGACAACTTAGTAGTCTTATATAAAAATAATTGGAGATAAGCCAAAAGGGTTGGTTTGATGGAGAAATAAATCAAAAAAATAACTAACTGGAATTTGCATAAAATAAGAATAGTCTACTCATGATTCAGAAGATCTAGACTAAAGAATAAAAATTTAGCATAATTAAAGGATACTATTAGATACTAAAAGTGTTACTGTTTACTAAAAGGATTTAATTCGTATACACCGTCAGTGTGAGAGATGTTTTACACTGTTAACCAATTAGAAATTGACATATTATTAAAATGGTCGACTCTTATGACGGCTACCTTAAAAGCCACTCATACCATGATTTGTAATTTGTTGACAGTGTAAAAAACTTTACATTTGGCAATGCATAGTAATTTAACTCTTAATAAAATATTGTTTAGGTTTTGTTAAGCCAACAAAATTGTGGTTGGTCTTCAAAGTAGACCAACTATTAACCAAAGAAAAAAGAAGTCTAGTTGAATAAGACAATTGTAGTCAAAGTCCAACAACTGCTATTCAACTAATCTTGGACTACTATCACAACAAGCAAGATTTTTCACATGATATCAAATACAAAAAGGGTCATGGTCAGCCTAAAGTTTGAGTAAAAATCAAGAATTGATCACTGCATAGAAAAATACTGTTTGATAATATACAAGCAAAACAATGAAAAGCTTCACTGCATGACTTTCATGTGCAAATTTCGGAATTGGATTCCCAACCGTCAGGAATCCAACAGTCAAGTGATCCTGATTATACAGTTTTGATCAGACAGCTTAAACATGCGCTGATTTTGAATTTTTTTATAAATTTGATTTACTTAGCTTGGAATCTAGACCAATCGATTTTGACCTAACAGCCATTAATGTGTCTACTATGTAAATGCAGGATTCCCTGACTGCAGGGAATCTGGATCCACAAATTTCCGAGGAAAACTAAAGAAGGAAATCACAAATTCAGTAACATAAAGTCCCTCACCTCAGAAACTCTTCTCTCAATTGCAGCTTCAAGACATTGTATGACTCTTTCTCTTTCTGCATCTGATTTTACAGGTGACCCATCTATATGCTTGATGTAATATTCCTACAACATGCAACCAAAAAAAATACTTGGCCAATGAATGTCTTTAGAAGACCAACAAAGAACAGACCATAAAGCCCACACCAAGTAACAAAAGGAATCTCAAGTCTGTGTCAATGTTTATTTTTTGTACAGAACAAAGTGGTAAAATGTTTATACCTGATATGCTTGTGGCCCCTCAGCATCAATATTTGCATGAAAAACCACATACTGCATGTCTGTCAAAGTACAAACAGTATCAAAGAGTAGCTTTGGTCTATCCTTAGATTCAATAGTAACCACAGAATAATCCTTATCAGACCAATTCACAACATTAACATTTGGCCTTTGCTGCTCATCAAAGTCATCATCACCACCAACACGTTCATAATCCCTATCAGCAAACATCATCTGGTGAAGCCTTCTATCAGTATGTGTGGTATCATCATCAGTGACAACAGTTTTGGCACCCCTCTTTCTATTCCCACCCCCAAGCACATTGCAAAGAAGCTCCTTGATTAGAGAAAGCCTCTGAGGGTCAGTTATAGCAGAACCAGTTTCTTCATCATTCACATGCATTACTGCTGCAGCTCTGGTGTTGTGAGTCCAAACCTCAGCATTCAATATATTGCACTTGAGGTTGGTTAGAACAGCACTCACTTCTGATAGTAATCCTGGCCTATCACTTCCCATAAGCTCTATTGCTGTGTGGTCCATTGTTTGCTTCACCCCAACAGATCTCACGGGAGATGGAAAACAGGATTCAGGACCAAGAGACTGAAGCCATAAATGGCATCAAACCATAAACATAGTCAATCGTTGTACATTAAAGAAGAAAGCAAGTTTAAAAACACCAAATGAGACATTCACACACGAATTCGGATGACTGATAGTCACAAATTCCACGCATTCAAGCAGTTAGCAACTCGATCAAGATCAAACGACTCCAATTTCAAGCTTGGTAAATCGGCTTTAAAAGCATACTCAAAATCAGAGTCATCTGATCTTCTCAAAATCAGAGTCATCTGATCTTGATCCAATGGCTCCGAGCTGCTGACAGAATGAATGCGTGGAATCTGCAGGCAATCCGAACTCCTCAAGCGCGCACACACACAGACCTTTCGAATGTAATCCAAAATGGCTTCATCTGTAACTTTGTTTCCATCTTGGCCAGTGACATTAAAAACTGGAAAACCAAAACAAAAAAAATCAACTTTTTTTGCATATTTTAGGGGGGAAATAGTAGGAAATAATTGATATTAAAGAAAATTATTACCATCCATGAACCAACCACCATCAGAAGAAATGTAAGCTTTAGTTATGATGAGGTTTAGATCAGTGAGGTTTTGAACAACTTCAAGAAGTATTCCATATTTGTTTGCACTATCAACCTGCAAAATTAAATTGACATTCATTACCCCAATTTTTTTTTTTTTTTATAAAAAGAAGTGTCATTTAAGATAGGAAAAAGCATTTCATCAATCATAGGAGCATGAATTGAAGTGAAGAAAGAAATTAATATGCATACTCTTATAACAGTGGCATTCTTGCAAGCTTCATTATCAATTACAACCCTGACAAGACAAGACAAGACAACAAGTGTATACAAATAAGTGAATGAGGAATCATTCAAATCCTGTGTCTTTTTGTGAAATGAGAAGGGAAAAATTGGTACCTGGGAGGGTTCAATCTCTGGAAGAGTTTCTCATACTCATGATCCATGTAGTGAGAGAAACTCATGCTAACCTCCGAAATAAAAGCTATGAGAGAGAAAAAAAAAACACAAGCCAATCAGAAGACAGAACATAGAAACAGAACCCCCATAGCCAATTAGAAGCAAAAGCTAGAAGAAAATAAATATATATAAATAAGATAATGATGGGGAAATCCTCTTTAGGAAGTTCTTGCAAATTGTAGAACAAAACAGAGAGAGAGAGAGAGAGAGAAAGAGAGAAGAATATAAGGCTGGGGACAAGGTGAGGTGGGTAAAAGAGAGTGGCCAATAGTAAAGAGATGAATAAACACAAGAATAAGCAGGTAATGAAGAAAAGCCAGAACACCAAAAAAAGTGGTGTATGCTTAGCTGTTAATATGCTAAAAAGAAGGAATCACAAAACAGAACCCATTAGGCCAATGAAACCAAACCATATAGCTAACAAATCACATCCAAAAGCCACATAGTGAAGGCCACAGGCACAAGCAAAAAGAGATAGAGTCAAAGCACATATGAAAAACTGTGAGAAGAAGAAGAAGAAGAAGAAGAAGAAGCAGCAGCAAAGATGAATACAATAATTAAGAAGACTTGAAAGTTGAAACTAGTAATTGACTATTGAGAAAGAAAGACTAAAAATTTCCACACAAGAAGAAAACCCATGATTATATGTTGCCACCCAATTATGGACATAACATAACATAGACTTTGCATCCCAGTTTCATCACCCAAGGAGCAAACAACAAAAAGCGGTTCACAAAACACAGAAGGCAAAAGACAACAACATAGAAAAGATCAAAATTTTGGAATGCCCAAAACCAAGAAACAGAAATTTAAGAACAGAGCACGAGAAAGCAACAAAAAAAAAATCCAAAAAGAAAAAAAATTTAAGAACAATAACACCTACCCATTGCAATTCCTGAGGATTCGTGTTCTGTTAGAGCAAAAGTTCCTTCCTAGGTTCTCTCTCAAAGGAAGAGTCTCTGTGAATAACTGAATGCGTTGTTGTTTTCAAGCAACAGAGCATATATATACAAAAAAAATGTGTTTTTTTTCATATATATAAACAATAAACAATTAAACACCCCACTGGGATCTCATATAGACACCTTTGATCCTCTCTCCTTGACTAATAAAATAAAATAAAAATAAATAAAAAATAGAATAAATTTTAAATACTATTAATTAATAATTTTCCGTGGATAAAAAAACTAACAAAACCAAGAAATAAGGAAAAAAATTGGGTTGAAAATCAGAACCCCCCCGACACGATGCTCCAAAACCTGCAACTTCAAAAAGTGCCCAAAAAAATGCAGACCCTCTTTCTTTCTTTCTCTTTGTATGTCACTATCTCTCCTTCTCTCTCCTCTTCCCTTATATATTTCTTTCCTATTTGTTTTCTCCTAATTTCCCGTTCTGTAACTATCCAGAAAGAGAATGTTATAATTCAATTTGCAAAACCAAAGGCGCACGTTAGCAATACACGGTTCCGCGGTGGAAAGAAAAGAGACCACATGAGGGTGGTGCTGAAGTGCGCGTGAGTGAGGATTAAAGGAACCACGTGCAGAACAGTAATGTATAATATAATATATAAAATATAAAATATTAGTATATTGAACAGAGTTTAATTTTTACGCACCGTCGGTGTAAAAATATTTTACATATACATCCAATTATGGATTGCCACGTCATTTATGGTGTGATTGGTTGTGAGAAGAAATTAAGAAGAGAGAAAAATGTAAGAAAGAGTGTGAAAAAAGAGAAAAATATGAGAAATAGAGTAGATTTGAAATATTGATTGGTATAAGAGAAAAAGAGAAGAAAGAAGTGTTATTTAATTATGAAAATACGCGAATACCCCTAAGTTAGATAATCTCAATTTAAATTAATTTATTTTTATTTGAGTTCAATTAAATAGATGTGAAGGACAATTACGGAAAACAAAAACAAAAAATGGTCAGTTCTCCGGAGTTTCTTCGCACATCAACGAAGATTGCAAAATTGGTGGGTCCCACCAGATTTTAACCCTCTGTTCTCTATTTCTTCTGCACCTAATCAGGGATGGTTCCCCCCTTTCTCCTCTATCTCTCTCATCTGTATCTCTCTCAGCTAATTCTCTCCAACCAATCACAGCATTAATGAGTATGACATGTCATCTATTTATCAACTCATTAAATGATATGGCAATGTATTATTGGATGCACGTGTAAAATGTTTTTACACTAATAGTGCATATAAATTAAATTCTTAATTGATATGTATAGATAGTATAAAAAAGTTTTACACCGTCATCCAAACACCGTTGTTCTTTAAAATATCTCAACAAACATCTACATGATGAGATACGATTGAATAACAGTGTAAAAATTTTTTACACTATCAGTGTATATCAATTAAACATGTATACAATGCTAACAATATATTTTTTTTCATATTTTTTATGAGTTTAATGGACATGAGTTTAATGGACATGTATTGTTGGTGTAAATTAGTTTTACACCGACATCCATTAAGAACTCACCATATTACCACATTAGCCCTTTTTTATAACCGTATTTTAAAAATAACTGTAAAATAGTGAGTTCTCATTACATGTCCCCTTTTCTCATTTTTTATTTGGTGAACTGTGAGAAATTTATTGTTAGATTTATTAATAATAAGTTAATTTAGAATGTTATTATTTGATATGGTTTTCCATAAAAAATTATTTGATATGGTTAATATAAAGTTTTGGTTGCTACAATGGTTAATAAAAAGTTTGATTTGATAGTAAAAAATATTATTAAAAATAAATTTTTCAAAACATTTTACGGTAGCATTGATGACCGTGAAAATACTGGTACTAGTAGTAGTTACTAGGAGTAGTTAGTATCGTGTGGTACTGGTATCTTGTAGCTTCCTACTCCAAGGTTTAAGGAATGAACCAATGAATGAAAGGAACCTCGACATCGTCTGATTTTCAGGATTTGTCACTGTATCATCTATCACCAAGGAATGCGCCTTTTCACCATCACTAACTGCGCTTCGAATCCGAAAATGATTTTGGAATCTTATATTTATAAAATAAAAAGAAAGTTTTATATCAGTTTTTTTGACAGAAGTTTTATATCAGTTTGAAGTGTTGTAGTATTAATATATGTATTTTGCGGGACTCACATTTCCAACAACACAGGTATAAACAATATTAGTAAAAATTAGTTATAGTATATAACAGCAGAACATCTCCAATCAGAGTGAGTGCGCATTAGTAAAAATTAATAATAATTTGGAAAAAAGAGAATGAGCGCTGCTAGGTTATGAGACCAGGGGTATAAACCAGTCGAATCAAGCACTTAAAGCTTGAATTGACTTGTGAAAAAAATATAAAGTTTGAGCTTGACTCATGTGTTTGGCCCAGCTTATTTTAGGCTTAAAATTTACTTTAGAACTTAAGCTAAAAATAAGAGCTTTAGAAATAAAATTAAAGTTGTTTGGCAATTATATTTTTTCTAACTTAAAAGTTACTTTTAAGCTAAAATTTGTTTGATAAAATATTTTTATAAAAGCTCTAATTTTATTACAAATTACCCAAAATAAATAAATATTTAAAAGGCATGATTTTTTTATAATATGAATAAAAATTCATAAATTGTCATGGTAAAGAATTTTTTAAGAATTCACAAAGAATTTTTGTGTGTTTAAGGTTGAATCTGGTGGTGTTTGGGTAGGAATTAGGGCTAAGGTTTGATCAGTGTTTGGTTCAGTGTGCGGGTGTAGCAACCGAAAAATCCGGAGGGATTTATTCGAGTTTAATGGAGCCGCCACCAATAATTTATTTCATAGGGAAAATATTGGAAAAAAAACCTTTTTTTTTGAAGAAAAATGGTCCTTGAGACCAGATTTGAGTTCGGGAGTCGATTATGTGTAGGGAAGGTATTAGAACCCTACAACATCCTTTCGAAAAAGGTTACCTCTAATTAATTGTGCAAAATTTATTAACTTCTAAAAAAATATTTATTTCCCTTTTATTTTTAAAAAAAATTAACCAAGATAAAAAAAAGAGGACTTAATAAAAGTCGTTTATTTTTGCGCTTGACAGGAGTGTGCTCCTGCTCCTACGTATCTCCGGGTGCAGTGGAGAAATCAAAGGCTACGTAGTTCTTGGGTAGAAAATGGTTGTGTGTTGGTTGATTTTAATTGTATTTTTTATGGAAAAAGGGGTCGATTTTGTAGGGACCAAACAAGAAGCAATCAAGAGTGGTCCTCACTAATAGCCTATTTTGTTTATAAAATTAACGGTGTTCGTAATGATCAAATGAGAAGCAATCTCGAGTGATCATTACTAGTAAAAAACTTAATTTTATTTTTAATGAAGAAGATAGGTTTTCATGGGGACCAAACAAGAAGCAATCAAGAGTGGTCCTTCACTAATAACCCATTTTTATTTAGAACATTAAGGTACTTGTAATAACTAAACAGGAAGCAATCTCGAGTAATCATTACTAGTAAATTAATTTTCATGATTTTTATTATGGGATTTTCAAGAACAATAGGGTTTCAAAACCTGTACGTGAAATTTAGTTAAATAAAATTGTACTAGTTTGACTAGTAAAAAATAAATAAATAAATAAATAAAAAGGTAAAGGGGTTCCATGGATAGAGAAAAAACTAAACACGCGTAAGTGTAACTCACTGAGAAGGGGAGAATTAAAAAAAAATATACAATTATTATTCTTTATTAAATAAAGAAAACCAAAGAAATAAAATAAATAAAATAAAATAAAAAGAAAGCAGGAGTGCCACGCTGACTTGACCTACAAATTAAAACACAAAAAGCGCACACACATACATAAACAGCACACACACACAGAGCAAAATAAAACTAGAAAAAAAAAACACACCCACACAAAACCTAAAAATATAACACACACACACACACAAACACAGATCAGAAAAAGAGGAAGCAGCGGCGCTGCGAGAAAAGGAAGAGGACGAGAGGGAAGGAGGGGAAAGAGAGAGAGAGAGAGAAGAGAGGGATGGCGAGAAGAAGAAAGGGAGGAGGGGTGGCGCGCCACTTGTAGTCCTTGGCACAATGTATTGGAAGGAGAGGGTGCGAGAGAGGAGAAGAAAAGGGGAGGGAGATGGTGAAGGGGAGGGAGAAGAAAGGTGGGGGAGATCACGCAGAGGAGAGGGAGAGCTAGAGATCGTGGGAGAGGTAAACAAACATTCTTCTTTTTCTCCCCCCTTCTTCTTTTTCTTTCTTCTTTCTTTTTTTTTTTTGTGTTTCTGCTGGTTTTTTTTTTGCGTTTTTTTTTTGCTTCTTCTTGCTTTTTTCTTCTGTTTCTACCGCTTTTTCGTTTTTTTTTGTTCTGATTTGGTGAATTAGGGATTCAGTGTGGAACCCTAATTCTTTGGTTGGTAGTCAAACGCCCAGAAAATCCCCCTTTTCTCCTGGCGAGTGAATTTGCTGGTGGTATTTATAGGCTAAGTTTTGCCTTATACGAGATGTTGTGTGTGGTCAATTTATCTCTGCATCATCTTTTTTTAATTTCTCAAATTGTTGCCATTTTGGTGTCTCAAGTGCTCTGCCCATTGCTTGTATTCCTTCAACCCATTGCTGCATTCATGTTTATAGTAATTGTTTCTGGTTTGACTTTGTTTTCTTCTCTTTTTACAGTGACAAATTAGAAGATATGGGTAGCTACAATGGACAGTGACTTGGCTTGAGTAGCTGGTGGCTGTGCAGCAAAGCTGCATTCCTTGAGAGGAAATGGAAATAAACCATAACCAAGGAAAAAAGAGCAATTTGACTATGAATGAAAAGAGCAACTCCAGTTGTCCATTGCTGGCTTTTCATATATTTTTTTGTAATGTTGTATTTAATGTTTCTTGTTTTGTATTTTTTTTGGACATGTAATGGACATGGTTATTATTATTTTTTGGACTTATGCTTGTGGTTGTAATCTATAACAAAAAGGCCAGCCACTGCACCTCCTTTTTATTTATTTCAATTGGGCTAAAATTAGCCCAAAGGATTAACAAAAATGAACCTGAAATGTGTTGTTAAGAATAAAGTAAAAACAAAAAATAAAATATAAATTACAGGAGGTAGGTGGATAAAATTAGGGTATAACAGCTGCCCCTCTTTAGTTATATTTTATTAAAAAATGTGAATAACAAAGGTTTTCATATTTTCGTCATAAAATAGAAGTAAAGATAAAGACACTAATTTTGTCCCGAACCAGGATAGACAAGGGATGGGGTGAGGAATGACAGTGAAGGATTGACGCTTAGTGCGTTTATCGGAAAGCACTAAAGAAGGGTCACCGCCAGGTCGGGTACTGACGCGGTGGTAGGAAAGCAAAAATGAGGGATTAACGCTTGGCGCGTTTATTGGAAAGCCATAAAGAAGGGTCACCGCCAGGTCGGGTACTGACGCGGTGATCGAAAAAAGCAGTAATGAGTGATTAACGCTTGGCGCGTTTATCAGAAAACTATAAAGAAGGGTCACCGCCAGGTCGGGTACTGACGCGGTGACCGGAAAGCAATAATGAGGGTTCGACGCCAAATAAGGTATTGACGCGTCGATGGGAAGCAATAAAGAAGGATCACCGCCAGGTCGGGTACTGATACGGTGATCGGAAGGTTCGACGCCAAGTAGGGTATTGACGCGTCGATGGAAAGCAATAAAGAAGGATCAACATCAGGTCCGGAACTGATATGTTGGTCAAAAAGCAATAATGAGGGACTACCGCCAGGTCGGGTACTGACGCGGTAATCTCAAAGCAATAAAAAGGGGTGATGATCGGCGCGTTTATCAGAAAACTATAAAGAAGGATCTCCGCTAGGTCGGGTACTGACGCGGTGATCGGAAAGCAATAAAGAGTGAGCGATACTTGGCGTGTCGCTCAGGAAGCAAAAATAAAAGACCAATGCTCGGCACATTGTTTTGAAAATGAGAGTGAAGGATCAAAAATTGGTGCACGGACCAGGTGTAATAAAACGGCTAAAAGGGTGATATGAAGATGATGCACGAATATATGGTATGTGATGCATGTATGCAATGCAATTATTATTTTTACTGATTCCTCGTCCCATATGATCTCTAGTGCTTAAAGATATGGGACGGACTGAGATTCATCGGATTTAGTCATGCTATGCCTTCGACTGGGAGGGAGCGCGAGTTATCGATGCTGCGCTAGTTATTTTTTTAAAGGTAATCCCTTTGCCTTTTTGAAACTTATTTGTTGAGATTTGACGTTTCCTCGTGATTCTTAAGATGTATATAATAACCGTAATGCTTTCCCATATCATCACATGCTTCACAATTCAGTGCCTATTATCATAAAACAACATTTTGAAATACAAGAATGGAGGTGTTTGGTATTCAAAAGAAGAGTTATGTGTACAAGGACTGAAGTTACACAGACTTGAAAATACATCAAGAAAAATGCAGGAAGAAGAAAAACAAAGAAAGACAATAACTAAGCAGATATTTTATAGCTTGTGTCTTTGTAGGAACAAATGTCAGCTTCCCATATCCATAACTTTGATTACTCATTACTCTACTACAGAATTGCCCCAGTTGGGTAAGAGCCCCTTGATGCATCAGCCTTCTTCAATATCCAATTTTAGACCCTAACTTCTGCTTGGATTGCTCTTTCAAGTTTTCAATCCAACGGGTCGCTCTAATTTTTGCCTAGGTCGCCCTTTCAGGTTTTCAACCTAGCGAGCCCACTTTTGCTTGGTTTTTATATGATTTTCTTTTTTAGGCATAATATTTTTGATCGCATCGAGTTTCTTGAGCGGGAGATCTTCACCGTCCATCCTTGTGAGGATTAAGGTTCCTCCAGAAAAAGCTTTTTTCACAACATACGGGCCTTCATAATTCGGAGTCCATTTTCCACGGGAATCCTTTTGGATGTGCAAAATCTTCTTGAGCACTAGGTCTCCTTCTTGAAATTCCCGAGGGCGAACTTTCTTTTCGTAAGCCCTCTTCATCTTGTGCTGATATAGTTGTCCATGACATAAGGCCATCACCCTTTTTTCTTCAATGAGATTCAATTGATCCAGCCGAGCCTGAACCCATTCTGCCTCTTCTAGTTTTGTCTCCATCAATACCCTTAACAAGGGGATCTCGACTTCAATGGGAAGCACTGCTTCCATTCCGTACTACGGTGAAAAAGGGGTCGCCCCTGTTGAGGTGCGAACCGAAGTTCGATAACCGTGTAAGGCAAAAGGGAGCATTTCGTGCCAGTCTCTAAATGTTACCACCATCTTTTGGACAATCTTCTTGATGTTCTTATTTGCAGCTTTAACTGCCCCATTCATCTTCGGGCGGTACGGTGATGAATTATGATGTTGGATCTTGAAGTCATTACACAGCTCCTTCATCATCTTGTTGTTCAAATTGGTCCCATTATCAATGATAATCTTATTTGACAAACCATAGCGGCAGATCAAATCTCTCTTGATGAATTTGACAACCACATTTTTTGTCACACTCACGTGTGAAGCCGCTTCAACCCATTTGGTGAAATAGTCGATTGCGACGAGAATGAAGCGATGTCCATTTGATGCCTTAGGTTCAATGGGTCCAATGACATCCAATCCCCACATTGAGAAAGGCCATGGTGCTGTTAAGATGTTCAAAGAGACATGGATATTATCGGCGTAAATCTGACACTTGTGGCATTTCTTCACATAACCAAAACAATCAGTCTCCATAGACAACCAATAGTAGCCAGCCCTCAAGATTTTTCTTGCCATTGCATGCCCATTTGCGTGAGTCCCAAAGGAACCTTCATGAACCTCTCGCATAATCTTTTCCGCCTCAGTCTTATCAACACACCTGAGAAGTACCATGTCATGGTTTCTCTTATAAAGCACTTCGCCGTTTAGAAAGAATCCCATTGCCAACTGTCTTAATGCCCTTTTATCATTCTCTGAGATATTAGGAGGATATTCTCTACTTGTGATGTATCGTTTGATGTCGTAATACCAGGGTTTGCCATCAGGCTCTCCTTCTATTGCTAGGCAGTGTGCCGGCCGGTCGTGATTCTGTATTTTTATAAGCGGTAGGCTCTCCCTGTTACTGATTTTGAACATTGATGATAGAGTAGCTAAAGCGTCAGCTAGCTGATTATCTTCACGCGGAATGTGATGGAAGGTGACTTCATCAAACTGCTTTATCAATTCTTTGATGTGATCGTGGTAAGGAACTAATTTGGAATCCCTTGTTTCCCATTCGCCTTTTAACTGATGGATAACCAAAGCCGAGTCTCCATATACTTTGAGAACTTTGACCTTCGATTCAATGGCCGCCTGAATGCCCATGGCACATGCCTCATACTCTGCCATATTGTTTGTACAATCGAAACACAATCTCGCAGTAAATGGGATGAGATGACCTTCTGGGGAAATAAGCACAACTCCAATCCCATGTCCCAATGCATTAGAAGCACCATCAAACAACAAGATCCATTTTTCATTGTCAGGGGTTTCTTTTCCTTCAAATAGAGCCATTATGTCTTCGTCTGGGAAATCACACTGCATTGACTGATAGTCTTCCACAGGTTGATGAGCCAAGTATTCAGCTAAAGTACTGCCTTTAATTGCCTTTTGGGTGACATACACAATATCATACTCAGATAACAACATTTGCCAACGAGCAATTCGTCCTGTGAGAGCAGGCTTTTCAAAAATATACTTGATCGGATCCATTTTGGACACCAAACAGGTTGTATGGGATAGCATATATTGTCTCAAACGATGTGCAGCCCAGGTTAACGCGCAACACGTTCGTTCTAACAACGAATATCTCGTCTCGCAGCTAGTGAATTTCTTGCTCAAGTAGTAAATGGCATGTTCCTTCTTACCAGATTCATCATGTTGTCCTAGCACACAACCCATTGATTCATCCAATACTGTTAAGTACATGATGAGGGGTCTCCCTGGCACAGGAGGTACCAAAACCGGTGGATCTTGTAAGTACTATTTGATCTTCTCAAAAGCTTTTTGGCAATTGTCGTTCCATTTTGGTCTCCTGATTCTTACACAGCAGCTTGAAAATTGGCTCACAAGTAGCAGTTAGCTGGGATATAAACCTTGCGATGTAGTTCAATCTTCCCAAGAATCCACGAACTTCTTTTTCGGTGCGAGGAGTCAGCATTTCGAGGATTGCTTTTACTTTGGCCGGATCAACTTCTATTCCCTTCTGGCTGACTATAAACCCTAGCAGCTTGCCTGACCTTACACCAAAACTACACTTAGCTGGGTTTAACCAGAGTTTATACTTCCTCAGTCGCTCAAAAAGTTTTTGTAGGTTAATAGCATGACCTTCCTCTGTTTTGGACTTTACAATCATGTCATCCACATAGACCTCTATCTCTTTGTGCATCATGTCGTGGAACAAAGCCACCATTGCTCTTTGGTATGTTGCCCCAGCATTTCTTAATCCAAACGGCATTACTTTGTAACAGAAAGTTCCCCATAAAGTGATAAATGTGGTTTTCTCCATATCCTCGGGAGCCATCTTGATTTGATTATAGCCAGAATATCCATCCATGAAAGAGAAGACAGAGTGTTGAGCTGTGCTATCTACCAAGACATCAATATGTGGCAAAGGGAAGTCATCCTTAGGGCTGGCCCTGTTTAGATCTCTATAGTCAACACACATTCAGACCTTCCGCCTTTCTTTCGGGATCGACAATATTAGCCACCCATTGAGGGTATTTTGCTACAGCCAGAAAACCGGCGTCGAACTGTTTTTTTACCTCATCTCTAATCTTGAGTGACATCTCCGGCTTCATCCTTCTCAACTTCTGCTTGACCGGTGGGCACTCCGGTTTTAATGGCAATTTGTGCTCGACTATGCTATTATCTAATCCAGGCATATCTCGGTATGTCCACGCGAAAACATCCGCATATTCAAATAGGAGTTTAACCAATTTTTCTCGCTCGTTGCTTTTCATTGTGGTGCCAATCTTAACTTCTTTCTTATCGTTTTCAGTGCCCAGATTGATTGTTTCAGTTTCTTCCTCGTGGGGTTGAATCACCTTAGCTTCTTGTTCCATCAACCTCATTAATTCAGGAGGGGTATCCCAATTGTCCTCATTATCTTCCTCAGTATGATTAATGGGGTATTCAAAATTATAGTGTGAGTTATTGGCATCGTTATTTTCAAAGACAATGTTTTTGGATCTGCATTAGTTAAAAAAAATGACGAAATGAAAAGCAGAAAAAGATAAAGAGAGATGGAAAAGATGGAAAAGGAAAGAAAAGAGAAATGATTGGAAAATTCAAAATGCATTTTATTGATAATGATACTGAAATAAAACATATGCGCCCTTTTGACAATAAATTATTCTAAAGCCTTGGGCAGAGCAATAGAATTTGCATTACATAATTAATTTGAATCAAAGATCACGGGAAACTCAACGATCTCCCAATTTCCAAGTTCTTCATTTGGCGAGCAAGGGTGGACAAGGTTGACATCGTCGTTTTCTGCATTGCGATCGTCCTTGATAGCTGCTATCTAATCCGGATTCAACATTCCTGCACTCTAAAGGCTTTGCCTGATGTCACAGATGGGGATACTCTCATCTTTTGGCTCCCTGTCTTCCAATCTAGTTATCAGGGGTTGGTCCCCAAACTCCTCAGTAATGGCATTGACTGCTGGACCTCCATGACCTGGAAGGGGATTATTACCCACATTAGGCCCATGCTCCTTAAAACTCAACCATTTGGCATTGATCAGATCTTGAACCACGTACTTCAAAGCCTTGCAATTTTCGGGCCAGGTGACTCCATCGCCTCGCATGAAATTCACACTTGGCATTTGGGTCATATCCTCTTGGGAAGGGAGGTTGAAGTGGTTTCATTGAGCGTGGAGAGACCAAGGAATTGCCGATGAGTCTTTGGAACAGATCGGTATAGGTCATGGGAATAGGATCAAATTGGACTGCTTTCTTTTCTTGGTCATTTGGTTGTTTCTGGTTTTGGTTTGGTTGGGTGGGAGCAACTGGTTGTGCTTGTGTTTGGATGGGGGAAGGTGATCGAAAGGGCATCATTGGTTGGTTTGGCCGGGGGCTAGGATTATGAGAGGCGGCGGCGATGTATGGAGGTGGGTAGTAGGGGTATGGAAAAGGATGTGGGAAATTGGTAAAGAATTGGGGTGGTTTTCCTTGTGATTGTCCTCCCAGGCTCGTCATAACAGCATTGGTTTCCCCTTCTTTCTTCTTTACGAAGTTTGTTGGGGGTCTCTTGATATTACTGGTTTCAGCAAAACTTTGGGCAATCTTTCCATTCCTCATTCCTCCTTCAACTCTTTCCCCTACGATGACCATATCTGAAAAGTTTGATGATACACTTCCGATCATTTTGTCATAGAAGGGTGATTGAAGAGTATCCATGAACATGGCCACCATTTCTTTTTCAATCAGAGGCGGTTCCACTTGGGCCGCCACCCTTCCATCGTTGGGCATATTCCTTGAAGGTCTCATTGTCTCTTTTGCCATGTTTTGCAATCGCATTCTATCAGAGCCATATCAATGTTATACTTATATCGCTTCAAAAGGCATCCGCCAAATCTTTCCAAAGAATGAATATGAGATCGCTCAGTGTGTATACCAACTCGACGCTCGTTAAACTATCCTGGAAGAAGTGAATCGGTTTGTCATCATGTGCATAGGACGCCATCTTCCTACAGTACATGGTCAAGTGGCTTTTCGGGCAAGTTGTCCCTTTATACTTGTCAAAGTCTGGCACCTTGAACTTCGGCGGTACAACCACATCCGGTACGAGACAAAGATCTGAAGCGATACTTGAACCGAGATAACTTACTCCTTCTACAGCTCTTAGCCTATCTTCAAGGATTTGCAACTTCGTATCAGACCACTGATTCCCAACTGGGACACTCAGATTGGGTCCCCCTATAGCTGGAGACCAGGCAATGCGGTTAGTCTGGGGATTCAGCGGATTTCCTTGAATATAATAGGGATAACCAAATGGTCGGGGATTCACTACGGGGGCCACTACGGGCGTACTGACTCCTTGAGTATTCCCGACATGGGATGGCGCATAACCAGGTGGAAAGGTGTATGTCATGAAGCCAGGAGTTGAGCTTTGAAATGGTATGGTTTCAGTACTGGAGTCGGATCCTTGAGCTACATCTTGCACAACAAGTGCTTGGGAATCAGTTTCTGCAGAGTTATTGTTAGCACCTGGCGGTGTGTAACCGGGCGGGAGACCAAATAGTGGGAACTGTGGTACTTGATTCTGAGGGTCTTGAGGGTTATGGTTTGCAGTATCATCATTGGCCATAGGTGGCGTGTAACCAAGTGGGAGTCCGTAAAGTGGAAATTGTGGTACTTGATTCTGAGGGTTGCTAACTGGTGAGTGTGTAGGACCCTGCGGGTAAATTGCAAAAGGTACCATCAATCCTTGAGTGTTGAGACCATATTGCAACTGCATAGGACCAAAGCCAGGTGGGTGGGAAGGTGTAGCTTGACTTTCATCATTCACTGCTGGAGATACCCCATCTGCAGCCTTGTCTTTGTTTAGGGACTGCAGAAGCTCCAGAACTTTGCTCATCTGTTCTTTCAGCTGGTTGACGTCCTCTTTCATCTCTTGGTCATCCATGATCTTTGATTGAGAGCGAGTTCGATAAGGGTGTCGAGGAACCAGTTTGTTTGATTATTTTCTGATGATTTAAAAAAAATGATATTAGTATGCAAGAAGAGAAAAATGAATGAATGTGGATGCATGAATCTATTTATTTGTGCCAAGAAACCGTAGGCCTCATTGTTTTGACATGTATGAGCTTCTTTGAAACAGTTTCACAATTTGATCTCATATTATTTCACAAAATACTTGCAGCCAAGCTTTTGAGTTCCTACGATTCTCTGGCGACCTAAAATGAAATGAGAATGAATGATATTATTTTCTTTATTTTCAACATGTGTTTTTTTTTTGTTTTTTTTTGAAGTATGAATGCATGAAGATATAATGTTGGATGATGATGATTATCATTTGTATGCATGAAGATATGTGTTTTTGTAGACCTTTTTTATGCATGGACGTGATATAACAGATTTTTTGTGGAAGAACAAAAATGATATGATGCCCCTTGTGTCTTAAATGGGTTAAACCTAAAATTAGAGATTTTCTAGCCTAAGGGGTCTATAGTCTTGTATTGAGTGATAGATCTCATGGTGGCTCTACTCACATTCTCACCAAAGGCCTCTAGAGCTAAAATCTCCTCCTGAATATTAACCACAGCGATAGATAACTATCCGGTGCGGAATACTCAGAGGGAGCACACTGTAGATGAAGTTCTCGCAATAGCCAGAAGGAAAGCAAATTCCAATTGACCATCATCGAACCTCCACTCAACTTAAGCTTTGCTCTGACCCGGGTATAGGGCCTTACTCACATGTGTGTGCGAACGTGTAGGTGCGGTGTGTGAGAGGGGCAACACCCTAACACTACCCAAGCTGCAAAAAAAAAATGAAATATACAAAATATGGTCTTCTATCCTAAGGTTCAACATATGCATAATATTCACAACAAATATTCACAAAAGAACAATAAATAAATAAATAAATAAATAAGTAAATAAACAAATGAATAAGTAAATAAATAAATAAATGAATAAATAAATAAAAACAAGGGAAATTAAACATAAAAGTTAACTATTTAGCACAATCAATTATTTAGGCTTGACTCTCTAAAAAATGTCCCCAGTGGAGTCGCCAGCTGTAGCGACCGAAAAATCCGGAGGGATTTATTCGAGTTTAATGGAGCCGCCACCAATAATTTATTTCATAGGGAAAATATTGGAAAAAACCTTTTTTTTTTGAAGAAAAATGGTCCTTGAGACCAGATTTGAGTTCGGGAGTCGATTATGTGTAGGGAAGGTATTAGCACCCTATAACATCCTTTCGAAAAAGGTTACCTCTAATTAATTGTGCAAAATTTATTAACTCCTAAAAAAAATATTTATTTCCCTTTTATTTTTTAAAAAAATTAACCAAGATAAAAAAAAAAGAGGACTTAATAAAGTCGTTTATTTTTGCGCTTGACAGGAGTGTGCTCCTGCTCCTACGTATCTCCGGGTGCAGTGGAGAAATCAAAGGCTACGTAGTTCTTGGGTAGAAAATGGTTGTGTGTTGGTTGATTTTAATTGTATTTTTTACGGAAAAAGGGGTAGATTTTGTAGGGACCAAACAAGAAGCAATCAAGAGTGGTCCTCACTAATAGCCTATTTTGTTTATAAAATTAACGGTGTTCGTAATAATCAAATGAGAAGCAATCTCGAGTGATCATTACTAGTAAAAAACTTAATTTTATTTTTAATGAAGAAGATAGGTTTTCATGGGGACCAAACAAGAAGCAATCAAGAGTGGTCCTTCACTAATAACCCATTTTTATTTAGAACATTAAGGTACTTGTAATAACTAAACAGGAAGCAATATTGAGTAATCATTACTAGTAAATTAATTTTCATGATTTTTATTATGGGATTTTCAACAACAATAGGGTTTCAAAACCTGTACGTGAAATTTAGTTAAATAAAATTGTACTAGTTTGACTAGTAAAAAAAAAATAAATAAATAAATAAAAAGGTAAAGGGGTTCAATGGATAGAGAAAAAACTAAACACGCGTAAGTGTAACTCACTGAGAAGGGGAGAATTAAAAAAAATATACAATTATTATTCTTTATTAAATAAAGAAAACCAAAGAAATAAAATAAATAAAATAAAATAAAAAGAAAGCAGGAGTGCCACGCTCACTTGACCTACAAATTAAAACACAAAAAGCGCACACACATACATAAACAGCACACACACACAGAGCAAAATAAAACTAGAAAAAAAAACACACCCACACTAAACCTAAAAATATAACACACACACACACAAACACAGATCAGAAAAAGAGGAAGCAGCGCCGCTGCGAGAAAAGGAAGAGGACGAGATGGAAGGAGGGGAAAGAGAGAGAGAGAGAGAGAAGAGAGGGATGGCGAGAAGAAGAAAGGGAGGAGGGTGGCGCGTAGTCGCTGATCCTTGGCGCCTTGAGGCTGGAAGAGAGGCAGTCTTGAGAGAGGGAGAAGAAAAGGGGGAGGGGAGATCGTGAAGGAGAGGGAGAAGAAAGGTGGGGGAGATCACGCAGAGGAGAGGGAGAGCTAGAGATCGTGGGAGAGGTAAACAAACCTTCTTCTTTTTCTCCCCCCTTCTTCTTCTTTCTTCTTTCTTTTTTTTTTTTTTGTGTTTCGCTGGTTTTTTTGCGTTTTTGCTTCTTCTTGCTTTTTTCTTCTGTTTCTACCGCTTTTTTGTTTTTTTTTGTTCTGATTTGGTGAATTAGGGATTCAGTGTGGAACCCTAATTCTTTGGTTGGTAGTCAAACGCCCAGAAAATCCCCCTTTTCTCTTGGCGAGTGAATTTGCTGGTGGTATTTATAGGCTAAGTTTTGCCTTATACGAGATGTTGTGTGGTCAATTTATCTCTGCATCATCTTTTTTTAATTTCTCAAATTGTTGCCATTTTGGTGTCTCAAGTGCTCTGCCCATTGCTTGTATTCCTCCAACCCATTGCTGCATTCATGTTTATAGTAATTGTTTCTGGTTTGACTTTGTTTTCTTCTCTTTTTACAGTGACAAATTAGAAGATATGGGTAGCTACAATGGACAGTGACTTGGCTTGAGTAGCTGGTGGTCTGGCAAAGAAAGTCGCATTCCTTGAGAGGAAATGGAAATAAACCATAACCAAGGAAAAAAGAGCAATTTGACTATGAATGAAAAGAGCAACTCCAGTTGTCCATTGCTGGCTTTTCATATATTTTTTTGTAATGTTGTATTTAATGTTTCTTGTTTTGTATATTTTTTGGACATGTAATGGACATGGTTATTATTATTTTTTGGACTTATGCTTGTGGTTGTAATCTATAACAAAAAGGCCAGCCATTGCACCTCCTTTTTATTTATTGCAATTGGGCTAAAATTAACCCAAAGGATTAACAAAAATAAACCTGAAATGTATTGTTAAGAATAAAGTAAAAACAAAAAATAAAATATAAATTACAGGAGGTAGGTGGACAAATTTAGGGTATAACAGCGGGGCAGACAAATATAGTGGAGTAATATCATGAGCAATACTCTCACACTCATAAACAACAGGTAAAATAGGTTCTTCAAAGACAAATGTAAAAGGGGTTTCATCTGTTACCTGTTGTGTCTCACTAGAGGGAGTGGGAATAGTGGTAGTGGGAGCAGTGGTGGTGTCATCCTAATAGGTCTTTCTGATGCGCCTTTTTCTTTGCCTCTTTTTTGCTTCTGGTGGAGCATCAAAAGCACCTTCCTTCTGAGTTCCTGGTACACCAGCAAATGCATCAACATCAGCAGAAGCACTTACAATAGTTTCAGTTGTAGCAGAAGGAGTCTTCCTCTTAAAACCCAGAGTAGTCTGCTTAGCCTTCAATTATCTGGTTGGAGATTGTTCTTCAGCTCTTGCTTCTGAAGGTTCAGCACTGGTCTTGCTCATCTTTCTGCTTTTGGGAGCAGCTTCAGAAGTTTCTTTTTTCTTGCCAATCCCAGAACCTTGACCTTCTGGCAGAGGCTCAATTTGAGCAGATTGTTGCCTTGTCATTCTTCTGGGCAATGCAAGTTTAGGAATATGAGCAGAAGGGTTTTCTGAAGATTTTTCTCCCCTAAGAAAGTAGCAGTTGCCTTCACAGCAGGACTTAATATTATGTCTGAATTTGTTCAGACATCTCCTCAACGTGTTTAATAACACCTTGACTCTCCATGATTCTCGATAATATCTGTAACGCCCCGACTCTAATTAGAGCATTACTTACCAAATTAGCAAAAATATAATCAAACATAGTAAAATATTTCACTTCGAATACTAATCACAAGAAAGTTTAGCTTTTGAAATACAATACTTTGTTTTAATGAAATATTTAAATACTTGAAGGCATTATCAAAACAAATTCGCTAATAAAAGACTTTTATCAAAATTACAACCAAATTCAATGTAATACAAAAGACTCATAATAAACACGACTCGACTCGTGATCCGGTTCCGACACATAAGGAAATCTCGCATGGAGGCAAGACCGAGCATCTTGACATGCTCTCAGCTTCTCCCAAATGATAAGTACCTGAAAACAATGCCCCAATATGTGAGTTATAACACTCAGTAACATAGAACTAACATAAAACATTTTACCGTTGTTTTCAGCCATACTTGGTGTGCTAAGTATGAAAAACTCCTCTCAGCAGAGACACAATCATCAACATCAATCTAGTATGTATAAAATATAGACATACAGACAATCAAACCATCAAGAATATTTCTAAGTGCCGAGGCATCTAATTACCATGCCCATGCACACACATACTATTATTTGCCTCCTAGATTAAGAGTAATGGCTCCATCTTATTCTTAGTATCTAGACGAGGTCTTAACGAGCATGATAGACTTACCTTAGGGCTCTTAAGTCTTGCACTTGGATCCCACACAAATATCCTTGACCTTGCCACACTAAGAGCACAATCTCCCAAGGCAAGCTAAACCATCCTAAGGGTTTTTCATGCCTAAACATGAATTCTAGTTCAACAATATGAGTAGGGGAAGGTATCTATAGTTTAGGAAAGGCCCCATGGTTGTTTCGGTACGAGAAAACACATTTCAGCACTTTGGGACACGCTCCAGCGCTTTTGGCACCATTTCGTTCTATTTGGGCGCGCGTCGCAGCACCCAGGGTTTTGTGTTGCATGCTCACTCGCGCGCTCAAGATGCCCTCCAGCGCATTCTTGTGTCCAGGGACTCAGTGTTGCGTGCTCAGTCGCGCGCTCATGCGCATTCCTGCAGAATTATGCAAAAAACATATTTTTCTGTTTTCCCACTTTCCAAACTTAATTCCTCCTCATTCTATACCATTTATCCATGAAATTTGAACTTAAAATCAAGCATCAAAACATGGTAAAGTGAAAATCCAACTTATTCAACACAAGTACCACATGCATGAAATTGATTCAATACCACAAAACACAAGCAAAAATGGAAAACACCTAGAAACACATACACATTACCTATCTTCCACAAAACCTAGGAACCCATCAAGAATCATGAAATTTTAATCAAGCCCTTGACAAGTATAAAACCCTAGCACACCCTAAAATGAGAGGTTTTTAAGGGGAATCCTATGTTACCTTAGGGTTTGATGAATTTGGTGATGAAATCCCCAATTTCTAGGGCTTGGGCTTCATCTTCCTCCTTGGTTCCAAGCTTGTCCTCCATTAAAGCTTGAGTTCAAGCTTCCACTTCAACTCAATCTTCCCCTTTGAGACTTGATCCTCCTTCTTCTTCCATCTTCCTATTCCTTAACCTTCAATGGTGGTAGAATCTTCATCTTCTTCCTCCTTTCTCTCTTCTCATGCACCCCCTCTCTCTCTCTCTCTTTTCTCGGTTTCTCTTCTTTCTCTCTTATGGCTCTCCCTCTCTCCCTTCTCTTTTCTTTCTTTTTCTCTTTCTTTCGTTCTTTCTTTCTTCTATTTCTCTTACGGGTGTATGTATTTAATGGAAAAAGAGAGAGTGCTAGTGTGGGTTAAGAGGGTGTGTGGTTTATGGTGGGTGAGAGGCAATGGTTTGTTAGAATTTGACTAACAAGTCCTTATTTAATCTCATAATTTACTCTTTGATCCTCATTAAAACCTTAGGTAAATTAATCAATTAAAAACTACTCATGAATAAGTAGTCCCACCTTTTCTTAATCCCTTAACAATTTCCCTTCTAAGTTATTAATCACACTCATCCTTAGGAAATAAATCTCGTTTTCACTTAGGGTCTCTAATTACTAAGCTTAAGAGAGTTGGGGTGTTACAATATCATTCTATATGGAATGGCAGGATGAGAAACCTTGTCCTTTTCCTTCTAAGTCTCAAAGAATTGAGACTATAGATAAGAGTATATAATGGCAGGCAGATTCAACTTGATTCTGTGCAGAATACTTATTATCATGTTCATAGTTGACAGTATCAGTGGACCCAGCTTTAGGCATTACGCACTTGGATATCAACTTATAAAGAACCCTACACTTGGGCTTCAGATCCACAACAGTGACATTGTCCATGTTCTCAAATAGATACTTGTTCACCTTGTACAAACTTCCATATTTCTTCTCCAAACCGTCTTGAAACTCGTAACCTTCATCAGGGAAACTAGTAACCTCATAAATCCCCTTTCTATCTATGACCATTTTAAAACCAGCAACTACTCCAGCCATAATCCCTTTTCTTGACTGGACAGTACTCCAGAATTCCCTAATAGTGAAGAAGATAGGTCTAACATTAATGTAGAGGAAGTTATACCAGCCAACTTCCATGAAATCATCATCCAAAACAAAACCATTTTTAGCAAGTTCCTTAAGATTAACTCTGAATTCTGGTAGAACTTTTGCTTCCATTAGGTTGAAAATTGTCTTCTGAATGTTTGATTTTGGAGCCATTGAAGAGCAACAATAACTTTTGTAAAGGAGAAGTTTTTAGACACCGAGAGAGAAGTTGAAGAGAGAGCGGGGAAATGGGTAAACGAGGGAAGAAGAAAATTGTTCAAGTCTTAGTGGGGAAGTTAAAAACAATTTTTCAAATAAAAATATAATTAAATAAATAAAATATTCAGGAATTTGAAAAGTTTTTCTTTTAAAAATTTAGCGGTTATAGAAAAGTATAGGTTGTTGGGGGAATCAAGAGATAGAAATTTAAAAATTCCTTTTAAAATCAATCTCAAGAGCGGAATATCCCCTTACCAAGATCGCTTAGAACTACAAAAATCACAAAGATGTTGTGTTTACCTCTTGAAGCGTGAGCAACGATCACCAGTACCGCAAAGGAGCATCACCTCTATTCAGTCCACGCGAGCAAAACCGGAGCGGGGCATCGGTGCTAGCAGACGGTTGCGGGGAGTGGCTGACGTCACAAGTCTCTCAAGGAGTGAGGCAAACATGTCTATTTATAGGCATCATAACCTCACCCTAATTTGACCTACTCCCTTATTGGGCTTGTACACTACGAGCCTAATCCCCGTTAATTTAATTAAACAAAATATTAATTAATTAAATCATATTTATTTAATTAATTCTAGGATTAAATAAATAATACTACATGTGTCCCAAAATATAAGAACCCATTGACCATATCACGCTTCTTAAGAAAAGTAGTTAAGAGTACTTTTTGCATTAAATTTATACAAATTTTGTGTTGTTTTTCCTAAAATGTCCTTAAAATTATTGAGATTATTAATTACACTCTTTTCAATGAAGGGTATTTTAAATAAAAGAATCATTAAAGTAGCATTGAAAATTGAAAAGAGTCTTATAAATTGGGACAAACAAAATTGGAAACAATGTCTTATATTTTGGTATGGAGGGAGTATTTAATTTAATCTAACGCTCCGTAATTTGCTTTATACGTGTGACCCTATAGGTTCCGACTGGACTGGTAATAATATTAAATATTATATTAATATTCAATATTTAATATAATATCAAATATTATAAACAGTGATTGACATCTAACAATGCATCACTACTACCCAGTCCATGAGAATATCGGTGATTTGATATTAACCTTATTGCAACCATAATCACTGTGAAGCTAATATCCCTTCGTCCATATGTCTTGATTGAACACGAGGCATAAATGTGTCATCCTCGTTAAGTCCAATCATATGTTCCTCAATCTCCAAGTAGACGCGTAATCACGAAATGAGCCCAATATCCCATATTAGCCCATCTCGACATGGCCACGCATATTTTCACGTCCTACTCTATCGAAAGGCCCAAGACACTACTCCTGTTATGTAGGAGGGACGAATCCTATCTATATCACTCACACCCCTTAACACGATTCATTGTAGGCCCAAGTACTACCTTTAAGAGCATTACAGCCTACAACTCCTCGTGTAGGAATCATAGTGATTTCAAGTCGAATGACTACTTCACTATGGTCGCCATGAGGAGCGCCTATGACACTTACATAACTATTATAAAGCGTCCTCATAGTGGGTTAATCCGGTATAAATATTACTCCTAAAATTTATACCTATGTGCCGACATGATATCACATATCCATGACCCGTGAAATGTGGTCATCAGTCTACTCACACAATAGTCTCTATGTATTATTGTCGTTCTAGTTAAGAATAATACTTCGATTACGGATACTTTAAGAATAGTGTTCTATAGTTCAGTGGGGTCTCACGATCAAATCATATTTGATGTTCTATTAATCGAACTGTGTATTTTAAGGACTTTATTATGCTATGCACTAATAACATAATAAATGATGCCTTTACATATATTAAATATATGACTAAAGTCATGATACAAATAATAATTTATATCAAATAGATTGGCCACTAGGGCTTACAACAACATAGGTTACCGCAGTAAAAGGTTGTCTTGAAACTATAAAGTAACGATAACTCGGCTGCCATAGGGATTTGATAGGTTTTGATGAAGATAGAACATTTCAACCAATCAAATGAATACATGTGTACACTTGCTTCTAAACAGATACAAGCGACAATGTAGTATCAGAAGCACGTACAATAACAGATTCATATAAGCAGACTCAACACATCAGATGCACACACATATATAGCATAAGCATATGCAAGTACACGATAAACTAGATGCACACGTGGCAAAATAAGCAGATGACTTAAATGCGTATATATAACCAGATGCACACAAAAGAATGCTTAAACACCTATTCATTTATAAAGTGAAAATTGAGATTTTCCCTTATAAATTTAAATCTATCTTTGGTAAGGGGTTTTGTAAATATATCAGCCCATTGATGGTCTGTGTCAACAAATTTAATTTCAAATATACCCTTCTGAACATAGTCTCTAACAAAACGGTGTTTAATTTCTATATGCTTTGTTTTGGAATGCAGAATGGGATTCTTAGTAAGACATATGACAGAAATATTATGACAGAAGATTGGAATGTTACTCTCATGAATCAGATAATCTTCAAGATGATACTTCATCCACAGAAGATGAGAACAACAATTTACTGTTAATATATACTCTGCTTCTGCAGTTGATAGAGTAATTGTGTTTTGCCTTTTACTAGACCGTGATACTAGGTTCTCACCAAGGAAGTGGCATCCTCCACTAGTACTTTTTCTTTCAATACGGTCTCCAGTAAAGTCAGCATTACAGAATCCTACTAACCTGTAATATTTTGATTTCTTATATAACAAACCAAGATTAGTAGTTGCTTGTAAATATCTAAAGATTCTCTTAACAGCAGTTAAGTGAGATTCTTTAGGGTCAGATTAAAATCTTGTCGATAAGCATATGCTAAACATAATGTTTGATCTTGAAGTAGTGAGATATAAAAGTGAGGAAAACATACCTCTGTATAGCTTATGGTCTACCTTTTTACTAAAATCATATTTGCTTAGTGCACAAGTGGGATGCATAGGAGTGCTCATTGGTTTGCAGTCTTCCCTGTTGAACTTCTTAATGATCTCTTCGGTATATTTGCTTCGATGAATGTAGATTCTATCATTGCATTGCTTGATTTGAAGTTCAAGGAATAACTTTAACTCTTCCATCGTGCTCATATCAAATTTTGTCTAAAAAGCTTAGAAAATTCCTTGCAAAGATTTTCATTAGTAGCACAAAAAATGATATCGTCTACATAAATCTGAACAAGAATAAAGAGTTTACTAGATGATTTTTCTAAATAGAGTAGTGTCCACCTTTCCTCATGAAAAACCATTTTCCATTAAGAAGGTATTCAGTCTATCATACCAAGCTCTTGGAGCTTGTTTAAGATCATAAAGTGCCTTTTTAAGTTTGAAAACAGGTTCTAGATATTTCACATCTTCAAAACCAGGTGGTTTTTTTACATACACTTCCTTATTTATAAAACCATTAAAGAAAACACTTTTCACATCCATTTGGTAAAGGATCATGTCATGATGTGCTACATAGGAAAGTAAAATGTGAATGACTTCTAGCCTTGCAACAGATGCAAAGGTCTCAGTAAATTCTATACCTTCCTTTTGTGAATAGCCCTAAGAAACTAAGCGTGCTTCATTTCTCACAACCTTACCATCTTCATCTAGCTTACTTCTGTATACCCATTTTTTTTACCAATAGCAAGTCTATCATCTGATAAAGAAACTAGATTCCACACATCATTTCTCTTGAATTAGTTAAGTTCCTCTTGCATTTCAAGAATCCGTCCTTCACCTTCAAGAGCTTCATTAATAATATTGGGTTCCACTTCAGAGAGTAGAGCCAAGTTCGTCTGGTCTCGAAATGATGACCTCGTTCTCACTCTGTCTCTTGGTTCCCCAATGATTTGATCTTCTGGATGATATGACTTGAAGTGCATGTTCCATCTGGTCTCTTCTTGTGTTTGTACTTATATCTTGTGCAGCGTCTTTAAGTTTGTCATGATCTGATGTATCATTTGTGCTTATCTACAACTCTGCAAATGAATCATTTAGCTCTGACGTGTTTAAGTCAGACTTTTTGTCATTGAACTTTACATGGATGGATTCTTCAACTATTAAGGATCCAGAGTTATAGACTCTAAAAGCCTTAGAGTTTTAAGAGTATCCCAAGAAATTACCTTTATCCACTTTTGCATCAAACTTCCCAAGTTGATCTTTGGAGTTAAGAATAAAACATTCACAGCCAAAGGGGTGAAAATATGAAATTTTGGGTTTAAGCCCTTTCCACAATTATGGAGTGTTTTTCAATATCGGTCTTACATGTATTCTACTTTGAATATAACATCCAGTATTCACTGTTTCTGCCCAAAAGTGTCAGGCCACATTAGTTTCATGTATCATGGTTCTTGTCATCTCTTGAAGAGGTCTATTCTTTCCCTCTCATCAATTTGTGGTGGTGTTCTAGGGGAGGAGAAATTGTGAGAAATACCATTTTCTTCAAAAAAAATTTGAAAGCTTTCATTATCAAATTCACCACCATGATCACTTCTTATGGCCATTATGCAAACACCTTTTTCATTTTGAAAAAGACCTTGAAAGACTCATCTTTGTGGCCAAGGAATTTTACCCATGTCCATCTTGTATAATCATCAACAATGACTAGCCTATATTTCTTTCCATTCAAAGAGGTTGTCCTTATAGGACCAAATAAATCTAAGTGTAAAAGCTGAAGAGATCTAGAAAGGGAAACAACATTTTTGGGTTAGAAATAGGTTTTAACTTATTTCCCTTTCTGACATGCCTCATGTGACGACCTCTAAATTTAAAACAGTGATTTTGGAGATAAATATAGGCAAAGAAATACTTAGAAACCCTAATTAAGGATGAAGGGGACCATCGAGGCATGATGGCCCCGAACCTCAACTATAAATAGCTATGCCCTACACCAAAAAACTTGCACCAAAATTACTCTCTTCTCTCTATGTAAACTTCTTCTTAGTCGGGGATCCCGATAGTGAAGGTCGAGGGTGAGGGAGGAAGCGAGGACTTGGGGAGTGGCCCAGGTGGCGAGGCAGCAGCACGAGCAACATCAGTCTTCTAATCATGCAAGGGGAGATCTGAACCCTATCCACTAGGGACAGTAGGGTTAGAATAGATGTAGAATAGGTTTACGGTGACCCTAGACCTACTAGCAGCTGATAACCCCAACACCTTAGAAGAGAGGTTGTGACTACGATCGCTGAGGATAGTTATCACTAGTCTATCAACCAGTAGGAATATTGGCTGTTGTGTGATGGACTCTAAGATGGGTGACATACATGTTGTTGATTGTGATTGATAATGTGTATAGACGATGGTCGCGCTTAGCGATGTCAGGACTGATCCACATGCGTTGAAGGATGATTGTGTATGATTGTTTGATGCTGTTGTGTATGACATGATTGGGAGTATGTGTTGATTTACGGTATAGCTGAGATGACTAGTGGATCTAGAGCTAATAGAGGATGAGCTAATATGAGGAGATAATTAGGCTACAATCTGGGGATTTCCTACGTGGTGAGGATTCATATGCATAGCTGAAATCCACCGCCGTATGAATAGGCTGCCATACGAGGTTACTTATTTATGTTTGTGAAAGGGACTACCAAGCTCTGACAAATGTAACATCGGGGAATGGGATATTTTACTTACATTCTTTCAATGTTTACGCAATAACCTTGTAAACCCTTTATGTTCTTTAATTAATTTGAATTGACTAGGAGATTTGAACGATGCATGTGGTGCTCTTTACTCTTAGTAGAAGGTTTTTCTAAAAATCATATTTTTACTTCCACTAAATATTTCACTTACTTACAATAAATACATGCTGGGTAGAGGGTTTCACATTAGTGGTATCAGAGTAGTTCGGTCCTAACCCGACTGTGTGTACTATGTTGTTTGAGTTTTGTTTGTTCCTTGTGTGCTCTTGTGTGATTATCTATACCTATTATAGATGATAATACGAGATTTTAGGCACTTTAGATTCCCAGGATTTCGCTTTGCATTAAGTGTTTCACTTTGGACGATGCAGGAGTAAGATGACAAGCACATGTATGAATGATCGTGCTATTTTCGATGCTCTAGCCCTGATCTCCAACGTCATGGAACGAAGTCTAACCCGTCATATTAAAGCGAATGAGTTTTCTGGCCTAGACAAATTCAAGAAGAACAACCTGCCGCCATTCAAGGGAGCTTGTGGCCCAGACGATTCCCTGAGTTGGCTACGCGAAATGGAGAAGATTTTTCGAGCCATGACATCTGATGACATACGAAAGGTTACCTTTGCCACTTACATGTTGTGGATGACGCTGAGCACTGGTGGGAGAATTGCTGTCGGCGAATGGAAGCCGAAGCTAAGACTATTACTTGGGCAGCTTTTAGGGAAAAATTTTTAAGCAAGTACTTTCCAGCCGACGTGAGCGATAAGAAAGAGATGGAGTTCATGTCGCTGACTCAAGGTAATATGACTGTCGGAGAGTATGCTCAGAAGTTCGAAGAGCTTTCTCGTTTCTACACTCATATCAGCACTGCGCATATGACCATTCAAAATGCATCAAGTTCGAGAGCAAATTACACCCAAGAATCAAGCAAGCCATCGAATACCAGCAGATTCATGTCGTCCCTACCATGGTTGATAAATGCAGAATCTACGAAGGTACCTACAAAAAAGGGTTGCTCTGTCCGAGAATTCCCAAGACGACAAGATACCTTACCCAATCGCTTTGAAATCAAATGGGAACAATACTGACAACCTGGAACCTGCTGTAACATCCTAGTGTTCTAAACCTTATTCAAGGAGCTAACTGTTTGGTAAGCATAAGGTGAAGCCTTTGGATTAGGATTAGAAAGTGTTTATGTTAAGGCCGAATTGGTGGAAGTACTTAGGTAACAGATTAGCTAGGTTTTGGAAAGTACATGAGGCGTGGATAGTACTTGATTAAGTGAAGGATTGGTAGGTTTATGAGGCTCAATTAAGGGACAATTAAGTGTTTAGTGAGTGTTAGGGTAAGCCTTCAGAATTGGATTCAAAGATGACCATGTGAAGTCGATATAGTACCTGAGTTAAGGGTTAAGTCTGCGCTGAGAGTTATGAGGTTTTGAAGGTTAGATAAAGGTAGAGAAATGCATATTAGGGTTTCAGTATGAGTCTTAGGAGACATGTGAAATTTAAGAGCAATCAGAGTTAGAACTAGGGTTTTCGGTTACTTTTACCTTAAGTGCGAGTGTGAACTTTCGAACGTGTGATGCGGATTTGAGATCTTTATGCTAAAGTTGATTAGGTATATGAGATGTTTAGAATGATCGTTGGATGATAGGAGAACAAGCGGATGATAGGAGAATAAGCTATGGAAGGTAGAAGCATTAGAATCAAAGAGATCGCAAGAATTCGGAGTATTTGCCCTAGGTTGCGCTCCAAGGGCTTCTAGGGCAAGGTATAGCGTTTACTTAACCAAATCGTGACACGTGGTATCTTGTGAGTGGACCAAATATTGGTCCAATGAGATGTTGACACGTGGCAACACGTGATTGGACCGTTTGGACTGAGAAAACTTCGCGGTGAAGAATTTGGGAGACCAGCGCTTGGAGGGGCGCTTCCGCTTAAAGCGCTACTCCAAGCGCATTTCAGGTAGATTTTTATATATAAGGGCCAATTCACTTCCATCTTTCATTTTTTCTTCCTCCTCAGACCTTACCACGACCCCATGCTCTGTAAATGACTAGAATGCTCCGTGGATGAACATCTTTGAGTTTTGAAACTTGATTAAGTCATTCCAAAGGCCGGTTCGTTCGTTCGATCATACCGATTCGTATGTTTTCGTTCGTGCTTTCTAAGGCTTATCCCTTAACGCCGTTTTGTTAAGGTAAAGCTAAGTTCCTTGGAAGCCTAATCCGGTGTTGTTTTAGGTCCCTGTTTGACCGTACGGTTACCGAGCAAGCTAGGGTCCAGCCAGAAGTCACGAAACAGGGGAGGAAGACTCTGTGTTTTGACTTTCTTATGGTAAACTTGTGATATTTGGTTGGTGATTTCAGTCCCTCATTTGTTGTTCTTCATGTTTTAGGGTTTTGGTGCAAGTTTGGCTACTGAATGAGTTAGGAATTAATCCAGGGCTTCAATTCTTTCGTTTGGTGAGTATGCAGCCATGTGGTATGGCTCTGTTCCAGAGCCCATACTTTTGATTCCAATTCACCGTTCGTTTTGGTTTTAGACCCTAACAGTGTATTCTTAGCAGTTTGGAGTCCGGTGCATGATTTAAGCTGTTGTAAGTGCAAGGAATCACTTCAAGGCATGGATTTTCGTGGCTTCCATCCTTGGTGTGGTAAGACCAGAACCATGTTCATACTTTCCATGAATTATTTGTCGTTCGTTCGTTGTCCAAATCCCAATCTGGTAGTGTTTTTGTGTTTCCAGTGGAATGTGGATCGTGTGGGTGTGATCGGTGGATTTTTTTGGCAAGTTTAGGTGGCTGTGGCAGAGAGGGAAGAACCATGTATGTGTGGTGTGGAAGTGTGTTAGTGACATTCGTTTCAAAATTCGTGTATTTGTGAGTTCGTGAATAAGGCTTATCATTAATTGGAGCAAAACCGGAGTTTTACCAGGTGAGGAGGATGAAACCTTAATCACCGGGATTTCAAGTGTAGTATATAACTTTTAACATGGGTAGAAAACCTCAAATCCTATTAGGGGTTGATGTCAATAACCCCTAAGGATAAGGGTTATGGTCTATGGTGTCTAAGGATAGGCGTCATAGATCCATCGACCAACATAAGATTGATTAATGGTACAAATAGATGATTGATAACATGCAGTATTAGGATAGATGACTTGATTGTGTGAAAATGTATTGGCATATGTATGACAGTTCAATTATGTGGGACTGCCTGTATACTTAATTGATAACATGATAATAGTAGGTCGCTTTACGTGACATTAGGATTGATTGTATATCGATCAAGAATGTGTGATAACAGGTGATGCCTGATAACATGCTTGCGTGTATTGTGATGCTATATTATGTTGTACATGTACTATTGTGTGATAACATGACATGATTGGTAATATGCTCTGATATGCTGTAACATCGACTAATATATGATGACCTGTAATATGTTGTGACATGCTATTAGATGTTGTAGCATGATTTTCATATGTATTGAGACTACTTTTATGATGACAATGTGTATGCTCTTACTTTGATTGAATTGAGAAATGGTTGTGGTATGCTAGATTGATAAGTTAACTGATAGCAGTAAACTTGTTCATCTAGTAGAGTTGATTCATGTTGTTGTAGACCTCGTAGTTGGAAGAGGAACCTTTCAATTTTTAGAAGAGGTATTATGTTGTTTAGTTGATTAGGGGAAAATAGTTCATGGTTGAGTGAGCGTTGTTCCTACGGAGATGGAACAATATCGGAATAGTTGAGTACGACGTTCTAAGTGCGGAATATTTGGCCAATATCGGAATACTCCCCGATTATGAACTATTGGCCAAGATGTAAGTAGATCCAGTTGCATATGTAGTAAATCTGATGAACCATGTGAGCATATAAATAAGTCTTCACGGTCGGAAGAGTGTTGTTCCTACAAAGATGGATCAATGTCGGAACAGTTGTGTACGGCATGCTAGGTGCAAAAGCAGTTGAGTACGGTTGGTTAGCATACTCTCCAATTGTGAATTCTTGTAGATTTGTCAACATGTGTATAGATTTAGATGTACATATTATCGTGTTGTACACTACCTTGTTTCCAATTGTATGGTGTTTGATGAGTTTCGTACCTCCTATATATTTCTATGTATCCTTGTATAGTTGTTTGACTTGACATTAGAAGGCAAAGATTTCCTCGCTGCTGATAGGGACGTTGAGGAGATCAATGTTGATTGGGGTGGAAGATACTTTCGACGAGGTTGCTGATGTGTAGGAGATCAATATTGTTGTACATATTCTGATATGAATATTACAATATTAAATCCTTGTATGTTTACACATGTATAATTAAAGTTTTAAATTTTTCTAATTTTTGGCTTAATGGATTTGGATGTTACACCCGCAGCTGGCAAGACAGGTAGTAATGATAGTGGTAAAGGAGGACCTTCGAAGGTTGTGAGGTGTAAGAGATGCGGGAAGCGAGGGCACTTCGCTAGTCAATGCATGGATGTTGTCGTGAGTTGTTTTAGTTGTGGAGAACAGGGTCACATTAGAAGGGATTATCCAAATCCAGAGAAGAAGCAAAAAAAGAAGTGGTACTGAGGCTGATCAACTAACGCCTGGAGCCAAGGTACGCGTTATGCCGAAGAAACCCCTCTTGTTTGTGTACTTGCTTTATAATTGTGTTGGCTAGAAGATACGAACCACCTCTTAGATGGCTTAGAGAGTTGCTAGGTCCTTAGTATTTCCCTTAGCAGTCATCATCTTTTAGTAACGCCGAGTAAAAACCATTTTGAGAGGATTTGTTAAATCCTAGAGATTACCTCGAGAAAATCTAGACCCAATACTCGATGTTTAGCAAATAGCCCGTTAGGAAGTGCACCCTAGAGCCCAAGCCGAAGCTGCAAGAGTAGGTAAAAGGTGAGTATAGATACGTAGACAGATACCGATTATGAGTGAACACCATGCTTAGGTAATTGCAACGTAAGTGTGGTGGTAGCACGACAAGGAGGGACTTTAATAGAGCTCGAAGGTAATCAGGTGATGCCAACTTTTTACCCTCAAACGCCTATCAAGGAATCCTTGTAGGAAGACCATTAGATATAAATTTTTAAGAGAGGGTGTCTTAATTGATTAACTGCGTGATAGCTGCAGAAACATAAAAATGTCTCGATATTTGTCTCAATCGATTCAACGGCTATAAATCCAACTTCTTCTGAGACGTCCAACCCTTAATCTAGCCATGGAGCAGCCTCTGAAGAACCCTAAACTCGATTCTCCCACTTTTTGGTTGAATTCCTCCATTTTTGGATGCCTTGGGAGTTTTGGTGCAATTTCTCTCAAGAACATTGCAAGCTTGGGGACTGGGATACTCTTTTCTCTCTACAACAGATCCCAATCTACACGAAATTCTAGGTATGTGGGGGTGTTAGATTGATCTTGTATGGATTAATGGGAGAAAAGGGTAGCCATGATCATGTTTATGTGCTTGTTGGTTGAAAAATGATTGATTTCATGGTGGAATGTGTTCAATGATTATTTTTGTGTGATGCTACATGTTACTGGTTGTATAAAATGCATCTTTTCATGTATGTTCACTTGCATGGATGGTTTGTTTGAGAATTGTGTGTTGAATCTCGTAGCCACATCCTTTGTTTCTGTCATTTCTGTCAACCTTGGATGTAATCGATTAAGTATGTGATCAGTTAACCGATTAGAGACAAAATAGAGTTGTAATCGATTAAGTATGTGATCTTTTAACCCATTTGAGACAAATTAGAGTTGTTAATCGATTAGGATTGTGAGAAAACCGATCAAGACATGTATAACCGATTAAATAGGAGCTTATCAAATGGTTTAACCAATTAACCCATAAGACTTCATCAATTGTATTTAAAGAGATGAGGCTAGAAGGATATTAAGATGTGCATGATGGTGGATTAGTATATTTGGATGCCTAGAAAGGACAAATTAAGATGAAATTAGGCTCTATAGAAAAATGACTGATTCCCTAAGTATGAAAAGGAGACCAAGCCCAGACCCTAGTTGGCCTTCTTGTCATGAACCAATCCTAGAAAGACTATACAGTTAATGTTACTCGATTAGGTATTTTACAGTTAACCAATTTGGTGAACCGTAAGACTTAATCAATTAGAATGCAAGGATTGACCGATTATCAGAAACTTAGAATCCAAAGATAAGGATTGAGAACCGATTACACTACACCAAATTATTAAAAATATGGCGCCACTTTCACTAGCGTTATCCACTGAAAACACTAGTTAAAAAAATGTGTAAGTCATCGCTAGCGCTTCGTTGGTAAAACGCTAGCTTTAGTCAATTAAACAGCTAACGCTTTCTGGTAAAAGCACTGGTGATTGTATGATGTGCATCTTCGCTAGCGCTTCTTCAGGAAAGCGCTATCTTTGTTTCTTCTTCACTAGCACTTTTCCAAACAAGCGCTACCTATATTCTGGAAAATTAAATCATATATCCTCCTGTTACAAGCATTTCTCTTACTCGCTATATGTCTTTCTATCTTTCGTCTAAAGAATAATGCATACGTCTCTGTCTTGCCTCCGTCTCTATCTAGCCTCCATCGCTATGTCGCCTCCGTCTCAGTCGCTCAGTATCGCTGCTGTCTCCCTCTCGTCCCCGTCGCATTAGTCCATCTTCCGCCTCCTCTCCACCGCGTCGTTCCTCCTTCTTCGTTCCACCTCCTCTCCACCGCCACCGCGCGCCGTGTCTTCTTCGTTCCTCCTCCTCTCCACCACTGTTGTTCCTCATCTTTCTCTCTTTGTTTGAACCGCCGTCATTCCTGTTTCTCACCGCCACCTCTCTGTTCCTCTTTCTTCTCTCTAGGTACGTAGCTTCGTTCTTCTAAGTCCAATGTTCCAGCAACGTAGTTTAGTTCTGAGATTCACCTTGAAAACTAAAAAATATTAATTAAAAATAAAAAATATTGCTCATGATTACTAAAATTTTATTTTATTCTTAGCTTTATTGGTTTTTTTCCTTATATGATGAATTTTTTGTTCGTCTCATTGATCTTGTAGGGAAGGGCACTATATTATATACAAAAGGCCTTTATTATTGCTACCTCTAAGTTGGAGAAGATAGGATACGATAAGCTGGTGCCTCTTTTTTTTGTTTTGTTTTGGAAAGATAAGAATTTGTTTGTTGCTCACAGAAATGTTATAAAAACTGGACTAGGTTTAAAAACTTGAGCTATACAGCTATAGTAGTGTAGTGTGTTCTTGATTTGTGTTGGCTTTTAAATCTCCACCTTATAAGGATTTGTATGCATGTTTGAATGTTTTGTTGAAAATCTGACAATCTCTTTTGTTGCTTGTAATCTGTATTTGCTAATCAGTGTGTGCAATTTCATGTTACTTGAGGGAATATCTATTGTTGTGAACTAAAATGTTCTGTAGTAGAATATTTTGGTCCTATCTGAATGGTCCTATAGTGGCATGCTAAAAGCTGTCTTACTGCTGCTATGCACTATTTCTTCTGCTTTGGCTGTGTTTAGAGCATGTTGTGATAACATAGGTGCATGAATCTGTTTAAATCACAATTGGAAAGTGGGTAATTATTGAGAATACAAATAGTTCATGGCAAAATTTTGAGAAAATATGTAAAAAGTTATGAAAATAAGTTTGGAATATGTTTTGTTGTGATGTTGTATTAATTAATAGGACTAACTAATATGATGTTATATTACTAACTTAGTTTTTTAAAGGTTGAAGTTAGAATGGATCGGAAGTAGATGTCTGCCAATCGTTTGTTGAAGGAATATAAGGATGAAGTGCAAGTTTTATTAGGTTTGTAGTTCAGCATGAAAAAGAACTAGACCTAAGTGTGATCGTATGTCCTTGTTTGAGTTGTTGTTATGTAGGCCGAGTTAATGTTCAGGAATTGGAAGGACATTTAATGAGCAATGGAATTGATCAAAGTTATACCTGTTAGACAAAGCACGGTGAGAAAAGAGATGAATCTTCTAATATGGGGAATAGTGGGAGATATGCGTCAGATGACGCCGATACAAATATATATTATCGCGACTGTTTTGAAGAGATGGCAAATGCGGTTGAAGAAGATCTTCGTGATTATCCTCAAATGTTTAAGAAGTTGGTAAGTGATGCGGAGAAGCCATTGTATGAGGGTTGTACTAAATTCACGAGATTATCGGCGATGTTAAAGTTGTATAACTTGAAATCGGGCAATAGATGGACTGATAAGAGCTTTACGGACTTACTCACCTTATTGAAAAATATGTTGCCGGATGATAATGTGCTTCCTGGTTGGACATATGAGGCTAAACAAATGTTACACTCTATTGACATGGGCTATGAGAGGATACACGATTGTCCTAACGATTGCATTTTATTTAGAAATAAATATGCATCGTTAAGGTCGTGTCCTAAATGTAAAGCCTCACGGTATAAGAAGAAGGAATCGGAATCGGCTCCAGAGAAGGTTATGTGGTATTTCCCCATAATTCCCAGATTTAGGCGCATGTATCGTAGTTCAGAAGATGCAAAACACTTGACATAACATGAGGATGAAAGGATTAAGGATGGCATGCTGCGGCACCCGGCAGATTCTCCTCAATGAAAAAAATTGATATTGAGTATCCTGATTTTGGGAAAGAACCAAGAAACATAAGACTTGCATTGTCTATTGATGGATTTAACCCGCATGGTGTTCAGAGTAGCATTCATAGTACATGTCCTGTGATTTTGGTGATTTATAACCTACCTCCATAACTATGGATGAAGCACAAATATATGATGTTGTCTATGTTAATTTCTGGGCCCAAACAACCAGGAAATGATATAGACATATTCTTGGCTCCTTTAATTGAAGACTTGAGCAAATGTGGGAGACGGGTATAGATGTGTACGACGGGTATAGAGAAGAAAGTTTCACATTGAGGACTATGATCTTCGGTACAATTAATGATTTTTCAGCATACGGTAATTTGTCTGGATACAGTACCAAAGGCCAGTGTGCATGCCCTATATGTGAAGATGGTACTGATTGGATGCGGTTAGAACATGGTAAGAAGAATGTCTTCCTTGGGCATCATAGATTCTTGCCTTAAAAGCATCATTATCGATCGTGGAGGAAAACATTTAATAGGAGTACTGAATAACATAGAGCTCATTTGCCTTTGACGGGTGCACAACTGTTTGAAAAGGTAAAAGATTTGAGTATTGAATTCGGAAAACCTTTTGTGGGAGAGCTTGTCACACGAGGGTGGAAGAAAATGTCGATTTTCTTTGAGCTGCCATATTGGAAGTCATTGTACATGAAACATTTCATTGATATGATGCATGTTGAAAAAATGTCTTTGATAGTGTTATTGGTACCTTACTCAATGTGCCCGAGAAGACTAAAGATGGCATCAATGCAAGGCAAGACTTGGTTAGTATGGATTGAGACGAGAATTGGGACCAGTAAAGAAGGGGAAACTACATACATATCTACCTCCAGTCGCTCATACTTTGTCTAGAAAAGAGAAAACAGTTCTTTGTAAGTTTCTTCATGGAGTTAAGGTTCCAGAGGGGTACTCTTCAAATATTATGAACCCCGTATCAATGAGAGATCTCAAGTTAAAGGGTTAAAAGTCCCATGATTGCCATGTTCTCATGGAGAATTTGCTACCCATTGGTATACAATCCATTTTGCCCATCAAAGTGCGGATTACCTTAACTAAACTTTGTTTCTTCTTCAAGGCAATCTGCAGCAAAGTGATTGACCCAGGAAAGTTGTCATCATTACAAACATAAATTGTTTTGATTTTGTGTGAGCTTGAGATGTATTTCCCATCTTCATTCTTTGACATAATGTGCGATCAAAGTGCACTCTGCTGCAGATTAAGGTAATCCGCACTTTGCCATCAAAGTGCGGATTACCTTAACTAAACTTTGTTTTTTCTTCAAGGCAATCTGCAGCAGAGTGATTGACCCAGGAAAGTTGCCAGCATTACAAACATAAATTGTTTTGATTTTGTGTGAGCTTGAGATGTATTTCCCACCTTCATTCTTTGACATAATGATTCATTTGAAAGTTTATCTGGTTAGGGGGACACAATTGTGTGGTCCAGCTTACATGAGATGGATGTACCTGTTTGAGCATTACATGAAGATATTAAAAGGGTATGTGAAAAACCGATCACGGCCAGAGAGTTGTATTGTTGAGTGGTACACAGTCGAAGAAACTGTTGAATTCTATTTCGACTACCTATCTAATGTTGGATATTCCATAGGGATGCCAAAATCTCGTTACACTGGAGGAAGTCAAGGGAAAGAGATTACTGGATGTAAAATATTGACTATATCAAGGCAACAGACGTAGCAAGCACACTTATATGTTTTACACAACGCCGATGAGGTTGATTCCTATGTTATAAAACACAACGAAATGCTCAAGAGTTTGCACCTAAATAAGAATCAAAATTGGTTAACAAGAGAACATAATCGGTGTTTTATAACGTGGCTAAGAGATCACATTTTTGCAGAGCTTGCTGTTAATCCTATCTCAGTTTCAGAAAGATTTGTATGGTTAGCGAGGGGTCCATGTATTCATGTTATCTCTTACACCGGTTTTTTGATGAACGGGTACACATTCTATACAAAAGAACATGTTGATTAGAGTAAAATACAAAATAGTGGGGTCACTCTTGTTGCTCAAGCTATACATATCTCAAGTGCCAAAGACAGAAATCCCATTTATGCGAATATGTCATACTTCGGGGGTCATTGAACACTTATGGGAGTTGGATTATGCGATGTTTCGGGTGCCTATATTCCAATGTAAGTGGGTTGACAATAATTACGGTGTAGAAACGAATGAGTTGGGGTTCGTACGGGTGAATTTCAGTAAGTTGGGATATAAAGATGAGCCTTTTATTTTAGCATCGCAAGCTCGACAAGTGTTTTATGTCACCGATCCATGTGATATGAATTGGTCCATTGTTTTGTTGACTAACAAAAATATTGTTAATGGGATTGATGATCAAGCAAATGAAGATGCTGATATTGAAGATGACCCGTTCTTCGTTATACAATCACTGTTTGGTGAGGAAAGTACATCAAGAAAGGATGATACATATATTAGACATGATCATAAAAAGGAGATTTGGATCACTCGAAGGAATAGAAAAAAGGAAAAGAAGTTGACTTAAACATGTATGTAGATTGTGTTTTTTTAGTTAAATGACTATGACTATGAATTATGTACTTGTTAAATGACTATGAATTATGTACTTGTTAAATTACTTGTGTGTCTAATTACTTATAGATAGATGACTTCTTCTAGACATGATAGTGATGCTCATGATAGTGATGCTGCAGCGGCCCAAAATTTGAATCGTCGTCCCTGTAGAAGAGAGATACAAGTGGTAAGATACTTACTAATTAACATAATTAGTTGTTTTTATCTATTATTATCTAATGTTGTACGTTTATTTATTTTTTTAGGTTTCATGGAATGCTAAAGGTCAACCCATAGGCAAAGGTGGCAGAGATTTGATAAGTTTCATTGGAACTCAAGTGCGAATGACAGTTCCAATTACGTTTAGTCATTAGAAGGAGAAAGATAATGTAGTTTTGGATAGATGTAAAATGGAGCTTTGGCCTGAGATACACGTATATAAATTAATTAACATTGATCATTTGTATTTCTTCTCAGTTGTGTAAATAGACTTACCCTACCATTTTGTTTATAATGTATTTGCAGAAACATTTGATGTTGACGACACCCATAAGGACATCATAATGAAGCATGCCGTAGTGAGAGATAAAAAAGGGAATATTATACCTAATCCTCCATCATTGTATGCGTCGGTCATAGGAGTGAACGTCTGGAGAGATTTTGTAGCAAAACACACCGGAGATCCCGAATTTCTGGTATACTTATATATGTCCCTACTTGTATACCTGTATATATATATATGTCTATACTTGCATATTTAATTGTTGTCGTTCCTAACCACATTTATATGTTTGTCTATAGAGAGAATAAGTAACGTAAATCAGCAGAGAGCATCAAATCCTCCTTTCCCATACAGGGGAGGGGTTAAGGGGTATTCGGGTATTGAGCAAGATCTGGTATGCAGAGTAACCTTAAATTATATGTACAACTGGTGAATTTGAGCATGTTTGTAGAGTAACCTAATTAACACTGATGAATTTCAATTTCCTTTTTAATATGTATAGTTAAAGCAAGCAGGAGAAGATGTATCCTCACAATCAATCGATCGCCATGTCTTGTCGATAGAAGCCCGCTGAAACAAGGATGGTGAGATTGAACACCCCCCACCGCGGAAATGTATGAAAGAATTGTAAGTATGATAGATTGAATAATATTTTCATTTGCAATTTTCTTATGAAAGTGATAATACTTAACAATGTTTGTAAATAATATTTGTGTCTTAGGATGCTCTATCATAGGAGGCTATGTCACAGGGGGTTGACATAGACATCCTTTCTCAAGCCATCCCCGTTAAAGAGCATTCAGGACGTGTAAGGGGTGTGGGATTTGGGGTCTCACAAAAAGCTATCTTTGGTGCACCAAAGCGCGCAAGAAAAGATGAAAACGGAGACTTGAAGCGGATGGTAGCCAAACTCTATCAGGAGGTCCAGGAATTGAAAAAGGTGCATCATCAGGACAAGGGACTGGTAGAGGTGCATCAGGATGGTAGCGCCAAAGATAGTTGCACTCTAAAGTCACACAAGGTAATAAATCAAATTACTTCAAAAGCAGAGTTTGGTAGATTAATTAGTATTTGTGAATTGGTAACTAAGTATACTTGTCTAGTGGCTATGTTGCATACTAGGTAAACTTGTATAGTGACTTGTGTTGGCTGGTATATGGTATTTTTTGTTGTTACATATATTAGATAAATTTTGGAATGTCCATATTTTAGGGCAGACTCTGCCAAAATTTTGTTAGAAATTCAAATTGAAGTATTCAAATATTCTAGTTTAATATTATTGTGGATCTTGTTTACTTAAGGAACTGGTGGAGGTAATGGAACCGGTGGAGGTTCCCGAGCCTAGTTTACCCATGGATGGATGCACTCTTAAGTCATATAAGTCATTAGAAATTGTCGTTACTTGTATGTATTGCATCAATGGTTTATCATATTAATATTTTGTTTATCATTGGTTTAGAACTTCAAAGAGTGTACGCTATATTTGTCAGGCCCATCTCGAATGGTTGGTAAGGGGATTTGCTACACCGATTTAAGTGCCACATTGCACAATCGTCCATTACCTATCCATCATTACAAAGTTAGAATTGACTTTGCAACTGAAGAGGATGCACCATTGCCAGTACCACTTGAGGAGGCAGATATGATGGCAGTGGGACAGGCAATAGGTACTTATGTGGCATGGCCATTAAAACTCGTTGTAAGTGACGTGCTATTTTTAATAAACATGATTCATTATCATAATATATTTATAAAATTACGTGGTCACTAACTTCTGCAAAATATATAGGTACACATAAAATCCAAATCCAAAGCCAATGATAAGGACAAGGGAAAGGCTAAGGGCAAGGGCGAACTGCATGAACTCAAGGCTGGAGTGGGGAAGCAGCAAACAGTGGGGTCTTGTACATCCCCAGTAAAGCCTGTGGACAAACCTCAGCATTCCCCTTCTACACCTATTGAAGCAAAATTCTTTAATTATCTTAAAGTTCATGCTGAAATAAGGATGCCATTGACCGGAGAGATTTGTGTTCTTATGCCCAAAAAAAAACAAATTTTTAAATTCAATCTGGGAAAATGGTGGGATATATATCTGAATGTTTGGCATTAGCGAAGCCAGATATTTACACCTGTTTTTGTCACCACTCAACCTAACGTGAGTCATTTATTTAATTTAATCATATATCATATATATATATATATATATATACATATGACTTAATTAACGTTACTAAATTTTGTGAAATATGATTACCTACTAATTAGGATTTCCTTATTCAACATTTTTTTAGGTACCATTGGGTATTGTTAGCGATGAATCCCCAGGAAGACACGGTGTACTATTTAGATTCTTTGCGTTCTAGTTTGAGCAACTGCAAAGAAATGACGGATACGTTTAATAAGTAAGTATATATATGCATGTATTGTAACAAGTTCTGAATGTGAAATTGAGGTTGAAAATTTCTGCACTAATTAATGTATCTAATTGTATGTTATGACTCAGGGCTTTAGCAATTCATCAAGGACATCGAGCACTAAACAAGTCCCGATTTCAGAAATCATCCACGAAAACTAAGTGGATAACTATAGAGGTACTATAAAAAATGTTATGCAATTATTTAATTTCAAAAATTAAAAATATTTATTTATGATATTTTTGGTTTTTTAGTGCCCCCGCCAACCAAACATCAATGATTGTGGCTATTACGTTATGAAGTTTATGAAGGATATAGTTATTCATAACTAAATGCAAATCCCAAAGGAGGTATGTAATTTCTGTTCTAATTTATATAAAATAATTTAAGCATTTGCGTACTCAAACTTTAATATGATTTATTTATTATTTCGCAGTATCTACCTGAATGTAAATATGATTCATATTTTGATATTCAAATTGCTCAACTCAAGGAAGAGTGGTGTCGTTATGTGGCTGAGAAGTTTGTTTTAAGACTATGATCATTGTGTATACACATTATAGTAGTAGTTAGATGTATGTTGTTAGCCCATGTGAGAAATTATTTTGGTTGGCATTGTTTGTTATAATTATACATCTACTTATGTTATTTTGGAATGTCCGTGTTTTAGGGGAGATTCTGCCAAAATTTGGGTAGAAATATCTTTCAAATTAATGTAATTCTCTACAATATTGTAATTCCATTTTGTGATAATTTTTATGAATTAATATGCTATTATTATTATTATTGCCCCATTCCTATATTCAGCACTTGCACATTTCTTATAGAAGCATATGTTGAATAGGCCAAGTTTTAAGAATTATCAGTAATGGTAAAATACTGCAACTGTGAAAAAAAAAGGAAAAAAGGTAACGCTTCCTTGAGAAAGCGCTATCTAATGTTGAGAATAGATAGCGCTTCCTTGAGAAAACGCTATCTATTCTCAACAATAGATAGCATTTTCTCAAGAAAGCGCTAGCAATGCCAGTTTTTGCTAGCGCTTTTAAAATGCTGACTTTTCGAACCAGGATCACTAGCGGGTGAATAGGTAGCGCTTTTAAGCACTAGCGAAGGCAAAAAATAAGCGCTATATATTTTCGTTTTATGTTGTAGTGTTAAGGTGTAATGTTTAACAGATTAAGGAAGTCTACCTACTGGACATAACCGATTAGCATAAGAAGCCTAACCGATTAAGTGATTGATCTAACCGATTATAGGGCTAAGTTAACCGATTAGACAAGCTCAGTAACCGATTATATCCCTGGAAATGATGTTCTGAAGATGTCTACACTACTTCCATGGTGTGAAGGACCGATACTACTAAAGCTGGACATAATTTTATGTTCCCAATATTATTAAGGGCTATCGGAGATGTTCGACGCTACAAATTCTGCTAGTTGTCACGTTCGCTTGGCTGCTAGCCTTGTTGGTACACGATGGAACATTCGATGGGCGAAACCCAGTTCTGAAGAACCTATTGGTGGGGGTCCAGCTTGTCGTGCAGAGCCAGTTCGGAAGAACTCGGGGTGGGTGCTCGGCTCATCTAGTTCTGTGAGGAAACCAGCTCTGAAAGGGCTTGTTGCGTGACCAGTTCTCGAAAGACTTGTTGGTGGAACCTAGCTCTGAAGAACCTATTAGTGGGGACCTATCCAAAGAGGTTGTTGGTTGACCCAGCCCTAGGAAGCCTGTTGGGTGACTCGATTGTTAATGCTGGTAAGTCTGCAAGGACATTGTTAATGGATTCACATTGCCTATGATGTAGCATGAAAGTTAGCGTGCAATAGCATACTAATGCATTCATAGAAACTTGTTGCTTGGACTATACTATGATGTTTTTACCTATGTGCTTTATGCCTATTTTTACTCCTCTTATTTCATATATTTTGTGTCTCGTACTCACCCATACATTGCTCACGTGGACTCGAGCAGAGAAGGGGTCGACAACAGATGAGTCTAATGGGGACGAGAGGTCGACCGAGGAGTGATCTAGTGGAGTTCTCTAGCCGTAGCAAAGATTCAGATGTTGTTTTATTATGTTACTTATTTATGTTTGTAAAAAGGACTACCAAGATCTGACAAATGTGATATCAGGGAATGATATATTTTACTTACATATTTTCAATGTTTACGCAGTAATCTTGTAAACCCTTTATGTTCTTTTAATTAATTTGAATTGACTTGGAGATTTGAACGATGCATGTGGTGATCTTTACTCCTAGTGGAAGGTTTTTTTGAAAACCATATTTTTACTTCCACTAAAGATTTCACTTACTTACAATAAATACATGTTGGAGTAGAGGGTGTCACAGAAAAGACCTAGGAACCCGACTTTGTGGGTTTTGAAGCAAGCTCAAGAGATCAGGTTTTCTAGAGAAATCTTGGGCATGTTCATGAGTACTGAGCCTCGAACTAAGCGACACATTTCTTGGACTCCTCCGAGGCATGGGTGGCTCAAGCTTAACTCGGATGGTGCATCAAAGGGGAACCCGGGAAAAGCGGGTTGTGGGGGTATTAATAGAAATGAGCATGGTGAGTGGATCAAAGGCTTTGGGGCTAACATGGCCTCTTATATTGCTGAACTTAGGGGCATTTTCTATGGTCTTGAGATTGCTTGGAACTGTGGTATCAGGAAACTGCTAGTAGAATTAGACAATGCTACCATCATATCTACCATACAAAAGAATTCTTTTAACAGTAGGCATAACAATATTTTTGCTCGAATCTTTTATTGGGAGTGGGATTTGGTTTTTTTTTTTTTACACGTGTATAGGGAGGGTAATAAATGTGCTAATTGGATTGCAAATTGGAGTATTGATAGGGACATAGGCTTTCATGGTTTAGACGCTCCTCCTCTGGAGCTAGACAGGATTATGATTAGTGATGCTATTGGGGCCTCCATACCTCGGGTTTGTAAATAGTTAGTAGTTCTTCGGCCTTTCAGCCCCAGTTTATACCCCAAAAAATATTGTCATTTCTAAAATGATCTTGCTAGTTTTTTATTCTCGTACTAGTGCATGACCCTTTTAATTAGAAAATAGTGCCTTTAGTTTTGGTTTGTGTTTGGGTGAGCACTTTATAAACGTGATTATGAATAATGAAATTATTTGTAAAATTGATATGATTATAATTGTTTTGAACTGAAGTGATGTTTTTGTAAAAATCAAAAAATAAAATGATTAATTTTGAATATTTTTACTCAGAAGACAAGTTTAACATAAAGTTAGTCAGTGAAAATTTTGTAACTCAATACAAAAGCTACTATTTATCACTTTTTACTTAACAATAAACAAACAACTGTGTTTTTTTTTTTTTTTTACTAAAATAACATTTGACTGATATAAAATTAAATCTAATATCCTTTACCATCAAACCAAATACACAATTATAGCAATTAGTTGTGGCTAATATAATAATTAGAGAATATTGGAAGCCCATGGTTTAAGCAAGCAAATGGCATGCAGGCTCACTGGTCTGCTTCGTGAGTAAGTGATATTATGATGCGCTAACACACACATGCGTGTCTTGCGCTTCCATGCCGGCCGAATGTCTCTCACCACGTGGCCCCATCTGTGATCTGTAGCTTTAGCCTCACCCTTCTTGTTCTTTCCCTCTGCAGCACAACCTTACTCTGCTATACTTTACTGGGTGGGTTTTAGCGTGACATATGATCCACGTGCACCGAGACTTGATAAATTGTTCGAAACTCTGACGATGATTCTATGGAAGTAGAAGCTCACGATTTTCCTCGTTTTCGCAATTGAGACGGTCACCTGATCAGTGTCGGTTCGACAAAAAAAAAAAAACAAATAAGAGTTGAGTTTTTATGCACTTATATTCATTTCTACTTTTTTTTTGTCAAAAAGACGCTGATCAGTCACTGTCTCAATCGTGAGGACATAAAAGACCGTGAGCTTCTGCTCTTTCAAGAGCAGTGTTAGTCGTCATCAGAGTTTCTGACATTTTTTCTAGTACCGGTCCAGTTGAACCACATTTCAAGGAGGTTCAGCCTAAAATTTACCCTAAAATAAGGGAGAGTAATGACTTTGTGTAATGGTACCAACAGGGGCAGACCCACATATTGCCCAGTGTGGGCAGCTGCAGACATTGAATTTTTTTTTTACTTATACCCCATATAATTTTTTTTGACCCCACTCATTTCAAAAGTTTGCACCCAGACTCCTATGGACCCACTCACTCTCTCACAGTCTGTAACTCACCACTCTGTTTCTCTCTCACACAGTCCGTCTGACCTTCTCTTCTCCTTTGTACTCTCACTCGCGAATCAGATCGCAGCTTCCCCAGACCTTCGCCCCGGCGCCGCCCGCCGGTCTCTCTGCGTTGCTTGCGATTCTGTGAATCGCGACTCCCGGCCGCCTCACCACTCTGTTCTCTCTCACTCTCGGCTAGAACGGCGACAACACCTCACTCTGGCCTCAGCCTCGACTCTCTCCATAGCATCTTCCTCCTGTTAGTTGGCTAGTCAGATTTGAAAAAAAAAAAAATTCTCCGCTCCTGCGCAACTGTGTTCTTACTTCTCTGTGTAGCTTCTCTGCGTAACTGCGTTTTTATTTCTCTGTGTAGCTTCTTAGATCCCCTTTTTCTCTCTGTTTTAGACAATAAAACTTCTCTTGTGCTTGACTTCTCTTACTACCACTGCTTCAGAAGCAAAATAGAATTTGTGAGTTCTTATGATTGCCACTGCTTGACTTCTCTTATGCGTAAAATAAAATTTATGAGATAAATTATACTTTCCTTAGCTCTCTGCTTGCTCCCTAAAATAATTTATGAGAGCTAAACTGGTTTCAAGCTTTATAAATCTGATATGTAAGTATGAATTTTACTTTGTATAGGTTTCAGTGAGCAATCTTGTGAAACAATTTTGACAATGAAAAAATATTTGAAGAGGAGATTACTATCAAATGAGCAACAAGCATGTGAATCAAGTTTACAATAACAACGCATTGACGTTAATTATGAGGTATGTAATTTATTTGATTAGATATATTAAAACTTTATTACTTTAACATTTATAATAGAGTATAAATTTAATTTTTTTTGTACCCACTGACCTAGGGTCCTAGGTTCGCCACTGGATACCAACGTTAGTTACACAACTATATTATTTCAAGGGTCTTGCTAACAAGTGCCTTAGGACACTAGTTAAGGAATCAAAAAATAGAAATTTTACATCGAAAATAATAATATTTAAACTTTCAAGTAATTGAATGCACCACTTTCAAAATTTCTATATTTGATTCCTTAACTAGTGCCCTTAAGACACTTGTTAGCATTTGTCTTATTTCAAATATATAAATTATAAATGCTACCTCTATTCTTTTTTTAGTTTCCTTTAAGGTTGTTATTTCTAAACTAAGGAAACTAATAACTTTTTTTGTTTTTGACCAAATTATTAGTTTTTTCCTCTATAATACTCTTAACTGTTTATTATTATGTTTCATTTATTTCTCTTTGTACGATAAGAAATTAAGGATATAATTGATAAAAAAATATAATTAATATAACGTTCAATTTTGAAAATTACGGATAAATAGTACACATTTTTTTAAGCACAATTGAACTATTAGAAATAGATTGTATATACGCAACATTTTTCTGTCATAATTAAGCACCGTCAAACCTATCATTACCTTACGATATCTATGCCATTTGCAGACATACAACGTGCATATAGTCAAGATCGTGACTCAGAGCATATCTAATTAGAGACTTCCTTATGATAATACCAAGAAATAACAACTTCATTTATTTAGATTGAGCGCATGTGGGCGAAAAATTGATTAAAAAAATATGTTAATGTGTTTACTAATGGCTTAGAAAACTACACATCTTTGACCCTTGCTAATTACTACTAAATATTATAGGGATGCCTAGGCGTCTAAGGCTAATTGAAATTGTTTTGTTTCTATTAACCTTTCTCGGATAGAAGAGATTTGGACATTTTGCTGAAGTATTCCTCTGGTCTCAATTATAAATAACAAAGTACTTTTTCATATTCATTAAAAATTTTATGTATTTAGTCCAAAATTTGGACCAGATAGATACAGTTTTTAATGAATATGAAAAAATACTTTATTGTTTATAATCGAGATCGAAGGAAGTAGGTGGTTTTCACTTCCTACCCGTCAAAATTGGAACCGTGTGCCTGCCCAAGTTTTTTTGAATCCGGTAAATAAGCATAGTGTAACTGTGTAAGAAAATACTCCAAAGTTTATATTTATACCGGGATGTATTTGGATTAACGTTTAAGAAACATGATTTTCAACGTAACTGATTTTATAGATTGATTTGGCTAAAAGCAAAGTTAATATAAAACTTAGTGTAAATTTTTTAACTCAACACAAAACTACTTTTTGTTACTTCTATTCAATTTTTTTATGATAGTAACCAAACACTTATATATTTGCTAAAATCACGCTTGATTGATCAAAATTAGTTTTAATAATTTCTACATGAAAACAAATAGAGACTTAGTGTGTGTTTGTTTAGGATTCTAACATCTGAGAATTGAGTTATGAAATCGCGCGGTGAGCAGAAGTAAGAAAGAGCTAGCTTAGAAAAAAAAATTAAAAATAGTGTTATGTGCCATGTTTTTTTTTTTAAATTTTGCGGTGAATGGAATATTAAACAAAGAGAGCTTTAACATTTGTGGAAAAAAAAATTATATAAACTATTATTTTCTTCAATTTTGTAAATTTTAGTGTTGTTGGTAATTACTTTAATAATTAATTAGTGTGCTGTTTGTGATACTCTCTCCGGAATGAATTATAAGCAAAAAAAAGTATATAAATCTGGTCTAAATTTGGGCCAAATACGTATACTTTTTTTGTTTATAATTCATTTCGGATGGAGTAAAGTATAAGGGCAGTTATATGATAGAGTAAACAATAAACACGATATGTTGAGAGGTACAGTAGAATAGGATAATGTAGTACTACCATATATCTCTGTTGGTGCCGAGTGCAGAGCAGCTTGTGGGGTAATTAATGCAAGCAGATGGTGGTGTTTCATGTAAAGTGATTTCCACTTGACTAATTGCCACTGAAAGTAAAAAAGCAGGGCTAGCAGGGGCCATTGGGGGGATCATCAATTTGGTGTCTCTAGGTATAGGCAGCACCCCCCCATTAAGGGTAAACTGATGAGGTGCCTTATCAAAGTCACGACAGGTTTGTCTCTTGTTATTTGACCAATATAGTGAGGAGGATTATTGGTTCCCATCCACAAGAAGGGACGGCCACCCATGAGACCCATCCAAGTGGTGTCCTAATCATCCCCTTTTCTTTGGGGAATTTCAATGTCTCTTGCCTTTCCTAAGTAATATAAAAAAAAAAAAAACACTATCGTCTCTTTGTGACATGGTTGACAAATAATCGAGCCTCTTGTTTATGTGATTAGGAGCTCTTGTTTACATGGTCAATAGTTCGGATTTAATCTCGTGGAAAATATATTTATTGAGAGAGATGGTTACTTAAATAGATCATCAATATTTCAAGGGGTCTTTAGTTCCCAACTCGAAGATATTTTGGATTTAGGGATGGCCAAGCAGGCCTTGGCCTGCCCCAACCCGTATTCAATCTGCAAGAAGTGGGTAGGCCTTCCTTGCCTCGCATTGAAGAAGACGGTTGGCGGGCAGGCCCACGCACAAATAAAGAAAATTAGGTAAAAAATTATTGGCAATTGGCCCAAAAAAACACTTTTTGTAAAAAAAAATTATGTTGATGAGTTGGCGACTTGGCGGGGAGGGTTGGCCCGATGGATTGAGCGGGTTGGAGGGTTGAGGTGGATTGGGCCGCCCTCTTGCTTTGTCATCTGTTGCTAAATTCTTTCAAAATACAAAATAAAAAATTTATGATTTGGACAATGGTATCCGTTTTCCCACTTGATCCAGCAGAGATAGCACGATTCCTCTTGAATTTTCTCTGATTTTATTTCCAATGTTCCACTTTGCTTTCATGGATTCGTGGCTGATATTAATTTGTTGAAGCAATGTGGTTGGTCAATTACCATAATTTATGGAAGAATCTTTTGTTCTTTCTTTTCAATCTTTAATGTCATTTCACTATGACGAAGAAAGACTAGAGAAGTTCTATCTAATCTACACATGATGATTCTTTGGTTGGTTTTTTTATTTATGGATATTATAGTACGCCTTCCGATCTCAATTATAAATAAAAAAAACTTCATATTTTTTAGTCTTAAATATAAGTAAATTTAACCAATTTTACATTAATATTTATAAAATATTCTTATTAAAATTATTTTTTAGTCTCAAAAATTATAAAAAATGTGCTTATTACATGTATAAAAAAAGTGTATTTTTTATATTGTGAAATATACTTCTTAATAAATATTTATTTATTTTTGCTTAAATCGAAAACCGGAGGGTGTATTTAATAAAAATTAATGTTAAATAACTTCCCATATCTTGTTCGCTATTGGCAGGAAATGCTAGTAAAATTTACTAGACATGACACTTGACAATTGACTTAGATGCATAGCGTAGACAATTTACTGAGCTACGTACTTTACTCTGAAACCAGACATGTGACAAACACATGGAAGCGCAGTGCAAAACTCTGACGAGGTAACCAAGGCATGTCTTATGTCATTTCTATGTTTTTTTTATACACATGTCTCTCATGACATTTCGCGTTGCAGTTTATAACGGAAATTTTTATTTTCTCATGTCAATTAATTAAACACTGGAGAACCCAAATGTCGACCGAAAATTATAGGCATCGCATTCTGTTTTATTTTAATTTAAAGTTTTATTTCGATTTTTTATCTATTTTTGTGTTAAATTAGCTATGTAAAATTAATTTTAGTTTCTAGATATTCTAAAGTATTGACAATATTGGTTAAAATAGTTTGTATTTAGTTTTTTTGCAACAATTTTTTTTGTTCTAATTTGTGACACAATTGATATAAATACAACATATTGTACTTGTGACATACTACTCTGGCCTTATTTATAAACAAAAAAGACATTTCCACATTCATTAAAAAATGTATGTATCTGGTCCAAATTTTGGACCAGATACATTTATTTTTTAATAAATATGGAAAGGCTTTTTTTGCTTATAAATAAGGCCGGAGGGAGTACATGCATTTTTTATTATATTGTATCGAAATGAACATTTTAAAATATGCGTGACTAAATTGAAAAAAAAAAGTAAAAGAATAATTTGAAATTTTAAATTAAGATAAATAAATTAAGTTAAGATAAATTACTTCTCAAATAATTTTTTCAAAATTACACTTACAAGAGAAAAAAATTATAATCCCATCCTTATGTTTTTAGTTGAAAATCTACTACGACATGTCAATTGATATTTCATCTCTGTGCACAAATTTTGTCTTCAATGGAGCTTAGTCCCGTCCTTCGAATTAAAAGAAAATTTTAATTTATGGATGAACACACAAGGTTTGAAACAAGGTACTTCCGATCATTCCAAGATAGAGTAAATAGTTAGTTTGCTCCTCTAATGTATAAGGCACTATCATTATAGTCTCTGAATGTGTCGAAATTTCAAAAATATTCCCGATTGTGTCTTCTATTAATAATTTTATGGACCAAACTAACTAACGAAACACAAACTCGAGAACAAAATTGAGTAACGAAAAACACATTCAGAGATATTTTTGTAATTTTCATACATTCAAGGACTATAGTGACTACGTCTCACACATTCAGAGACCAAAATGACTAGTATTTACTCTTCCAAGATATCTATACCATTATATAACGGCAATAGCATAATGTAACTGACCATTTTGGGTTTCAAATTTGCTTTCCAATATTACCCTTCCTTCACATTTTTCAAATTTTTAAGTTACTAATAATCTCATTACCTAATCATCCCATAACTTCCCTCTTAAAACCAAAACCGCTATTTCTACCTTGTGTGCTGACTCTCAAACTAGCACTTTATTTTTCTGTTTTCCTTTGTCTCTCTCTCGCCTCTCCAACAAAAACCAACTGAATCAATTTTATCTTAATGCATCTTAATGCAATAAATTAAATATATTTTGGTTGTCAGTTTTATATACACATCTATGTTTCATAACTTTGGCAATTTTATATGCTCATGTTGTTGGAATTAAGACCTTATTAATAATAACAACAAGAATAAGCATGTTCAACAAGAACAACATGTTCTCTACCCTTAGGATATACGACATGTTGGATTATCAAAGATTAGAAGAATACCTGGATCCATGACAATCAATCAACTGAAGCGGAATATCAAAGGAATGATCACGAACAAACTACGAGCATCTGGATCCATAGCAACAAACATCGAGCACGTTAGCGGTGGCTTTATGGTTCTTCCTCAACCGAATCTTCTTGAGCTCTCTCACGAGACTTTAGGTTCTCTTCATATGGGGAGAAGAGAATGGATGACGGCGATTCAGTGTATTGGGGACCATAGTCTTCTTTATAGTGTGTTAAACCTAATAGGGTACTCATTATCCCCTTATCAGGTCACGCTAACATCTACTCATATAAGGCCCATATCAATTAAATTAGAAGTCTAATGAGCTTACTCTATTTTAACTTTATTTGATCACATAAAATATAGCTCCTTTACGATAAATAGCTAATATAATTATTAATGATATTAGCCCACATTAATTATTGAAATATAAAATTCTAACAATCTCCCACTTGGGCTCCATATTGTAATAATTATACCAGAATTCCCTAGTGCGCATATCTGAATGCTATTTATCATTAGACTTCATCCTTACAATCTGGTCCACCTCATGTATCAATAATGAGACCACTGCGGCTTTTGTCACTTCCGTAAATTGCGACTAAACGCCGACGATCACCACATCAACACACTTGATGACATAGATCAATACGGATGACTAGCATGAAAACTATATGAAATATGATCTCAATCATGCATATTTCCAACTGGTCCTACTTAAATCTTTAGTGAGATCAATTTTGCAAACTAAAGTCCTTAATGTGTAAATAAAATTTACACACAACAAGATACAAAAAGATTTATAATGAACAAACTTTATTTCTGCAGAAAAAACCGAAATAGCATAAAATTTGTATCTCAAACATAGAAGACAAATAAAGACTCCCACTAAACTAAGGCAACCTTAGTGACAACACACTCATATGAGCAACATGCTCATGAAAAAGGCCTTAGGTGTCAAGCCCTTAGTTAGTGGATAGCTAGCATGGAATTAGCCTCTATGCGCTCTATAATTTTTTTTTTATCCTGAATTCTTTATTTCAACAATGAACACCTTTATGTCAATAGACATTGTAAAATTCTTTATTGTTGTTGAAGTATGACACGACTTACTTATCTGTCACACGGTACCTTAAGTGGTATTTTAATACCTTTTACTATATGCAAGTGACATAGATATTTCAGTCATATCCCATAATTTGATGTCCATAATATTAACATCCGGAATATCAGAGTCAGAGTTTTTGATGATCTCTAATCTTTTAGATCTCTGATATGTGGGCATATAGACGTTTGTTCTCCTTGATGATCCTTATAGTTGCCTTTTGTAATAATTCAAACTAGAAGTGCTCAAATATCTGCCAAATGATCATACCATGTACGTCATTTCTGGATGCGTACAGATAAAACCATGTATCAGACTTCCCACAGCTAGAGCATATGGAACTCCCTATATTTCTTGAATTTTTAGATTTTCTTTTGGGCAAAAATTGAGACTAAAATTGTCTCCCTTAGTAACTGAGGTATCCTCCGGTTTACAATATTTCATGTCGAATTAATTTAAACTTTTTCGATATAGCTCTTTTGTTATAATCTCAGGATACACCAAGAGCGATCTCTCATAATTTTGGATTCCAAATACGAAAAAGACGTCCCCAAGATCCTTCATCTCTAAATTTTCGTTAGAGATTTCTCGATTTCGCGCAAACAATCTATAACGCCATTTACTAGATAAAATATCATTGACATATAACAACATCTCCCACTGACCTTGTAATACCCACAGTCGTCCACAATACTCATCTCGAGACCAAACGAGACAATTACCTAATGAGACTTTGTGGTATCACTAACGAGACTACTTCTTTAGCTAATTGGTAGATTCTGTCAGTTCGCAAACCATCTTTGGGTCTATCGATACAAAGCATCTTGGTTGCACCATATACATTTGTTTCATTAATGTTCCCATTAAGAAACATCGTCTTGACATCCATCTTATGTAGCTCCAAAGTTATAATGAGCAATGAGCGCTGTGATTGTCCAAAAAAAGTCTTTCAATAAAACCAAATAGAATGACTCTTTACAATCAATCATTTCTTTTATGGCTGTCGATGCTCTAGTTCTTGGGGGTGTTGAGTTTGATCTTCATGAATAATTTCCTTAACTTGATTGGGAGGAAGAACAATAATGTCCTCATGAGGATTCAAATTTCCTAAAATATAGCACCTGTATGAATTGGTTCAAGAATTAGAACCGCTTCTTCCTCACTCAATTTTGTTCTGTAACCTTATCTTTCCCCCAAACTCAATATCCTCAAAGAACCTTGTAGTTCCCATCTCAAAAATTTCTTTAACTTGGGATCAAAATTTATACCTCTCAATCCTTTAGAAATTATAGATTGTCACAAGTCATAGCTCAATTGGCTCCAACAATATTTGAAATTAAAATACAAATAAAATGCATTGTTTTTTCAAAAATAAATCCAAAATCATCTTAATTTGTTCAATGTGAAACAGAAAATAAAAAAACAAACTTTATCCCAAAATTGATTCAACCAAATTATCTTTTAATTTCAAATATAAGCCAATAACAACAATCTAAAATGCCTAAAGCCTCAATCTTCACCGACTTTGTCAACTCCTATATGGACGCATTTTTCAGCGTCACTTGGCCTTTATCAGTTCAGAGAACCTTAGTTGTTTCTTTTGAGACAAACCCTTAGCAGATTCATCCTTTGTTTTCTTTATTTGCCCTTATCCTTTGGGGTATTTGCCAAATGAGCACTATTTTATTTTTCTCTTGCTTCACCATTTCTTTTCTTGCACACCTTATGAAATAATCTTATTAAAGATTATTTCTTCCTTTGACAGTTGTAAACTGACTTAATCTAATCAAATTGTGCAGGAAAGAATATCAATGCTAAATGTCTAAACAAGTTATTAGACTGCTCAAGTTTTAGCGCCTTAAATTTTAAAACAAGATTTGAATATTTTCATAATGTGCTCCTCATATTCTCTTTACTTTCATACTTAATGAAAATTAAGCTCTCCAACTAGTGCTCATTTTCGCCTCATTGCCCTTTTCAAACACTTTTAATTTCAGCAAGGAAATTTACGACATAAATTATGTCATCTGAAATAATACCCCTAAATATCTCTACAATATTGTACTTTATGATCATCAGACTTATGCGGCTGAAGCGGTCCTACTTCCTATACTTGATTTTCACTTCATAGATATCGAATTGAGTGAGAGAAAGTGAGTTTCTCCATTCTTATGTAAAGTCTAAATCCAAGAGTTTCTTTAATGTTTTTGCTTTAATCTTAAGAAGTCTAAACTTTTTAAAGATTAAATTGAATTCAAAACTGCAAATACGCAAGCTATACTAGTTCAAAGAGAACAAAAAGTAGTAAAATATACTCACTAAAATACCCAATGCAACATTAATATCAAGTCTTTAGACAATGATATTAATTGTAAATGGTATTTTTTTGTAATGATCAAACATTGTTAATAAGTCCTGTCAAACAATAGTTGTCTTTGGACATCCCATTACTCACATGGTGAAATTATCGTTATAATCGCCACATGTTTGCTATCATAGGTATGAATGCAATCCGGCCAAATATTAACATTTCTTTGGGTCGATTAATATTCGCATGGACACGCACCCACACAACATCAGTTGGCACATCAAATTAAAATAATTAATAAGACATGTTCAATTATTCTTTATCTGTAAATTAAAGACCCAAACAAGATACCAAACACACCATTAATCCCCAATCTTTGGATTGTAAGGACTAACTGCAAGCGGTACTTTCAACGCAACGATCAAATCTAGTGTGGTTAACCACAATATTTGCACACCCCTACGTTAGCGGTGACTTTATGGTTCTTCCTCAATCGAATCTTCTTGAGCTTTCTCATGAGACTTTAGGTTCTTTTGAGATGGTGAGAAGAGAACGGATGATGACGATTCGGTGTATTGGGAACCATAGCCTTTTTTATAGTATGTTAAACCTAACATAGTACCCATTATCCCCTTACTGGTCACACTAACATCTACTCATATAAGGCCCAGTCTAATGAGCTTACTCTATTTTAACTTTTTTTGATCACATATTTTAACTTTTTTGATCACATAAAATATAACTCTTTTACGATAAATAGTTAATATAATTATTAATGATATTAGCCCACATTAATTATTGAAATATAAAATTCCAACACATGTATGTTTAATTGCTCAATATACACACATACATATTTATACATGTTAATAATATCATATCATTATTAAATAAAAGTGTTCTTTTTATTCTTTTCCACTATTATCTATAGAGTTGTATCGTAGGACAAAAACTTTTATCTTCTTTAGTCTATTTTAGGGTATTTTCCTCTTTTGAAATATACTTCTGACTTTCTATTCAATTAAACAAATTAAAAATAAAATATATTGGTTTCTCTTACGTGTTTTTTTTTTTTCACATACTTAAACAATAAAAAAAATTCACTCTCTTTCTCCCCTCTTTCTTTCTTCTCACTCTCTTTCTCATAATTTTTTTTCCCACCTTTCATCTTTTAATTTTAACTTTTTCAAAATAATTATAATGCTGTCACATGAAAAGACATGAGAAAAATAAATACTAATAAAATTTATTTCTTAATTTTATGTTGTGATTAATGGTATTAAAGAAGCGGTTATCTTTTAACAATATTATAAATATTTTTTAAAGAAAAATTGCATGCAAAAGCATTACAATGACAACTGTGATCTCAACTAAGTTTGCACCACAACTACCCCCAATCATCTGCAGTACACCATAAATATATTAAAAAAGATAAAAAGAGTACAAAAAACATGGGGGACATAAACCAAAACCCATGCAAAAGCATTGTTTAAATCTAAAAGAAGGAAGTCCAACTTATTCCGATGGAAATCATCTCGAATGAAATTTGGGATTGTCTCCCACCAATAGAATCAATAAATAGAAATACCATGTGAAGTAAGCCTATCTGCACAATTATTGTCTTTCCTAAAGATAGCTTTCAAGGAACAATCTTTAAAGAATTAAAAGCTAAAATAACAAGCTGGCTATCACACTCTAGCCATAAATTATGCCACCCTTTCTTATAAGCTAGTTCAATAGGTAGGGGTGCTCATTTTAACCGGATAAGTGGCTTATCCATGGCCATATCCAAGTCCGGTTATAAAAAAACTGGATAATTTTTTTTAGGTTAATGACCAGGTCCATTTCATGCTCCCAGTTGGATACCCATATCCGTTGGTTGGATACCCATAACCAAATACAGACCCAAAATTAATTGTGCGCAAATCATGCCCTCCTTCACAAAAGAGACCAAATCTACTGCAACCTTAATAAAGGAGACGTACGTAGTGTTATTTCAGTATCGTAATTGTGTTAATGTTTTTTCTCTAAATTAATATAGACCCAAAATTAATTAGTGCTTGTTTCTCTCACAGTCTCACTGTTATTTTCCAGTATCGTAATTGTGTTATTTTTTTTTTTTACAAATATTTCTTAATTTTTAAGAATTAATACCCAAATTAGTCATTGAGAAATAAAAATACTATTTTGATCCTTAAGAATATTAAATGTGGGTCAAATTAGTCTCTACTAAGGATTAAAGTGTTCCTAAAAATTATTCTAAAAATGACTAATTTGATCCACATTTGAGATTTTCAATGACCAAAATGATATTTTCCATTTTCTAGGAACTAAATTAATTTTCCTCGAGGATCAATTTGGGTATTTACTTATTTTTTATTTCTTAAAATTTTGAAAGATACAACACGTATCAATAATGTGCGTTGCTCTTTATTGATAAAAAAATACGTTCTTTTTTTTTTTGCTGGGAAAGAAAAAAATAAATCACGTAGTTCTTTTTGTCATTGTTTGCAAAAATAAAATAACGTAAATATATATTTTTTATACATATATAAAAAGTTATCTATCATTGTCAATACGTTGCATCTTCGATTCACTCATCTTGTTGAGAATGGGTTTGGGCAAAGCCATGGCAGCAAAAGATGACGCAGCTCTAACAACTCAGCCTCTTTTTCTCTCTCTCGGCTCAGATCCACTAACAACACGCCAATTATCATTAATATGACAAATGTTCCCAATTTATCATTTATCATCAACCCAAAACAAAAGTCACATACTGATACAATAATAATAGAATAAAAAATTAGTATGCACTTTAAATTATAAAAAAATGGTTAGCTTTAATAAACTATATGATAGCCATAAAAAAAAAAAAAAAAAGACTATATGATAGGGACAGAGGTGCAACCTGATTTTGCAGTCCTCAATTTCTGTTCATATTCATTTACATTTCGATATTGGAAAACCGGTTTTGGAAAGGCAAACCGGATTTTACAGCAAAACCAGATCCAGATGACGAAACCCAAATTTTGTAAGCAAAAACCGGTTTTATAACCGGATTTAGGAACCATAACCGATTGTATAACCGGTTTTATAACAAAAACCGGTTTATAACTGGTTTTGAGTCGCAACCGGTTTCATAACCAGATATGGGGAAACAACCGGTTTTATATCCGTAACCATATTTTGAAATCCGGTTTTATAAATATGGATTTGAAAACTCAACCTAATAAGTGGTTTTAATTGAATTTAGTTTTGGTTACATTAATAACCTAACCATGAGCACCCCTATCAATAGGTAACATCGCTCCTAACAGCTCTGCATGAAGGGCAAAAGAAATTCGAAGATTAGCTGCAAAACAACACAGGTAACTTCCCTACGATCCCTGAAAATATCCCCCTAAGTTGCAGGACCTGAAGCACCTCTGGTGGCTCCATCAATATTGCACTTAATACAATTACAACCTTGGGGGATACCGATTGACCTGTTTGATAATAGGAGCCTTACTAGGCTTAGCCACAAATTAAAAGATTTCAGAATAAGAAAATCCTACATAAAAGATGTCATAGACCCCGAGCTTAAGTTACTAACCAAAGTGACACTGGCAATCACCAAATTGATGAATGTTCGAATAGGGATCCTCTTATTTTCAAAACGGAGCATGTTACTACAATGCCAAATAATCCAAATCACATTGGTGGTCCCAGTAAGAATAATGTCCCTCACTTGAGTTGCTCACGGTTGATTGCAAATAGCAAGAATACTAGAGATATTTGTAGTATCCAGTCTAGAATTAATAATAGATTCAAACCAATGCCAGATGTCTGAAGCAAACTTACACTCAAAGAATAGACGTTGGGAAGTTTCAGCTGCACAACCACATAAACTACACATAGAGACACAAACACAATCTCTAATCCAAATATTATCAATAATTAGCATTTTACTATGAAGTAACCTTTAGATCAAGAAGGACTTAGGAGGAGGAATAAAATGTTGCCAAATAAGTTTGCATAAAGGATTGGATTGACCATGTGGCTTGTAAAATAAGTAAGCCTCTTTCAAAGAAATCTCACCTGAATCGGTCGGTACCCAAACCTGATGATCAGTACCTCTGCTAAAAGGAATAACCAGATTTTGCACTTCATCAATCAGACCAAGAAATCTATCAATCAAATATCTCGGAGAGACCAACAACCATCATGGATGAAGGCCTCAACTTTAGCAGATAACTGGCTATGAAAATGAAGTGGAATATTAAGTAACTCAACAACTGGCCTAGAGACCCAATTATCCAACCAAAAATTGATGTCCTTACCACTACCAATCTGCCACTCACAATTCTGTATAAAAGTTGAAAAATAAGGCCTTAAACTAGCCCAAATTGAAGAACTAACATGGTAAGAGACAAGACTATTGTTCCTGAGAATTCTAGCTTTAATTAAAGTAGACCATTGATTGTTAGAAGCAACCATTTCCTAGCATAAGTTTAGCAAAGCAACCTTATTTACATCATTAAGTGACCTTATGCCTAGACCGCCTTCACGAGTAGGACAACACACCTTGTGCCAAGCCACAGTGACCAATTTTCTAGATTGTACATCTCCAGACCATATGAAATTGCGGAGCCATGTGTCAGCTATCTTCAGCAAGCTCACTGGCCAAGCATAGATCATAAAACTATAAATCAACATGCTATGAATTATTGATTTTACTAATTGGACTCTTCCAGTAATGGAAAGTAGGAAAGCGTTCTAAGCAGCCAATTTAGCCCGAATTTTGTCAGCAATAGCCATTAGATGAACCTTCCTAGGTAGCCCTTTAAAGACATGAATTCCTAAGTAAACAAAGGGAAGAATACCCATGGAAAAGCCAAGAATAGTTTAAATGATACCTTTCCTTCCAGCAAATATGTCCCCAATGTGAAAAGTTGATTTACTTGGATTAATAACTTGGCCGAGATCTCAGCATACCTGTTAAACAAAGCTACTAATCAAGTTAAATTCCTTTGAGTGCCCTTGCAAAAAATCATCACATCATCTGCATACATCACATGAGAAGGTACATGAATCCCTCTAGCACCCTGCATCAGCTGAAGCTCTCCATCATGAACCAATTTAGGCAAACCTCTCTAAGGACTTCTTTAGCAATACAGAAAAGAAGAGAAGACAAGGGGTCACTCTGCCTAACTCCCCTCCTGCAAGAGAAAAAGCTAGAGGTTGTGCCATTGATAGACACTGATAACTTGGCAGAGTGAAGAATTAATTCTACCCAATTACAATACTTTGAATCAAAACCAAAAGCCTTTAAAACCTTTAACAAGAAATTCCAATCCAAGGTGTCAAAAGCCTTTCTAATATCAATTTTCAGGGCAATGTTGCCACCAAAAGATTTCCTATTAAGCAGGTGTATGGCCTCAGAAACTAGGCAAATACAATCAGCAATCTTCCCACCATGGATGAAACCCCTTTGATTTTCAAAAACTATGGAAGGAGCCACTTTGGCCAGTCTGTCTGCCAGCACTTTAGTGATGATTTTAAACTTAAAATAGCAAGGGCAGTAAGTCTATACTGCTCAATCTTCTCAGCACCTTAAACTTTAGGAATAAGGACTACAGGATTTGAATTGAAATTAAGAAGCATCCACCCCTGAGTAAAAAACTGTAAAAATGATTCAGCAACAATATCCCAATATGTGTGGAAAAAAAGAGTACCAAAACCATTTGGCCAAAGGGCCCCATCTGCATTGAGAAAGAAAACTGCCTCTTTTACCTCATCTATACTTGGCAGATTTGTCAACATAACATTATCAGAGTCAGAAACTAAAGAATGAATGACTTCCTCAATGAAACCATATTATTTGAGTTAAAAAGACCTTCACAATAATTCACCACATGATTGGTAATAGCAGTTGAAGTATCAAGCATCTCATCACCATTTTTCAAGAGACTAATTTGCTTTGTGACATTTCTAATTCTAGTCATCTTATGGGAAACATAAATAATATTAATAAAAGGAAGAAAGTGGAGACAAAGGAAAATATGAAAAATTAACTATGAAACACATTGAAAAAATTAAAATAAAGAAAGTTTTCATTCCAGAGTAACCTCATTCTCTCCATTTTTTTGGATGAGCAAAATGTATTAAAAAGTGAGTACAATGGGTACTCAAACCGTTTACATCTAGTTTATTAGAGAGCCTTAATGCATTCCATAGGGTTCATATACCAATTTGAGAAAACCATTATTTCTACCCTCCTTGAATATAAACCAACCCCATGAAATTATTTTCACCTGATTAATAACTGAGTAGAAATTTGGCACAGCTCCTTGGAAGATGATTTTATTGCGATGCAACCATAAACACCAAATCACTGCACACCATAAAATATGTTTAAATTTTCTTACTTTTTTTTTCCATGACAGAAAACACCATGTTGTAGGAAATTCTGGACAACATCATTATGACGAACCTCTGCTATACCCATCGAAGTCGAGACAGTACTCCAAATGTGGTACGCGAATTTGCAGTTAAAGAATAAGTGGTCAACATTCTCATCCCCCTAAAAACAAAAATAGTAGCACACACTATGTGGGTCACTTATGATTCCTTTGCTGAACAAAGCATATCTCAAGGGTATCCTTTTCAACAGCACCCACCAAATAAAGACAACCACCTTAGATGGAACTGCACATTTCCACAAATATTTAAAAGCAGTTGCCAGATAAGAGTCTATTGGATCCACTCTTCTCGTATTTAATAGACTATGATAGGCCGATTTAATAGAAAACTTTTTTGATTTCTCTGGCATCCAAATCCAACCATCCTTTTCTCCAATCACCGGAGAAACTCCACGTATTAATGCTGTGATTTTCGCCACCAATTCTTCCTCCCATACAAACAGTCTGCGTCTCCAACCCCATAGCCACTCCCATTGATTACCGACCCATGTCCCAGCTTCGCAAATTTTCCTATTTGGATTTGAATCAGCCTAAAACAGCCTAGGAAAATAGTCCTTCAAAGCAGCCGAACCAAGCCACTTATCTTCCCATAATATTCTCACAGAATCAGCATACCAATTTCGCTCAGTTGTGGATAAATCCCTCCACCAAATAGAACAATGATTTGTGGGTATATAGCTATTTAAAAAAACATTTGAGGGAGAACCATACCTAAACAATCAGCTCCTGCCAAATTGCACTTTGATCCGCTATGCTTCTACACTTCCATTTTGCAAGTAAACTTACTAAACCTAATATTAAACCTAATATTTTTACTAAACCATACCTAAACCTCATTCTCTCCATTGTCCTCAACAAAAAAATATTTTTAACTATTTTCAGCATGCTTCCAGTTTCAATTTCGTAGTTTTCTTCTTTCTTTTTTGCACATATGTTCGGGTGTCTTTTCATATTTTTATGCCTTCTATGAGTCATTATTTTTTTTCCACAAATTTTACTTGTATTATATTGATGAATTTAAAATATAAGAAAATTTAGAGGGGTAAATTGGCGAATAAGTTAGGATAGGATATTTTAGGGTTAAAATAGTGCAAATAGTAACTTTTAGTAATCATTCTTTTATTTTGTATATAAATTGTTTTTCTTAGCATTTTGACTGACTTGGACAAGTTTCATTGCATATTTTAAAGCCCAAGTTCAAGCAATTTTTGCCCACCGATCGACAGCTTCGCCTAGTGAATTATGCAGAAATTTAGTTCTTTCCATTTGGTGACTGATTGCTCAACGACGGTAGTTTTCCTAGCAACACATTTTTTGCCATACTTCAGGATCCTTTTCATATTTCTCATACCTCTGCATGTTGGAACACTTTAGATTTACTTTCTCTCCTCCTCCATTGAAGGCCCAAGGCTTGGGAATAAAAATTGGAGATTCAATGGCTTCATCTACCTCCATTTTATCTCTTCTTCTATCTTTGATCTCTCTTATTTTAGCATGTATAATTAGGTTTAATAGATTAGGCTACAATGATTTCTAGTATGAACTGATATAATTTGTGTTCTCTCTGATTAATTTTGAGTTGAGTTTGGATTAATACATTTATTGATTCTATCCTTAATGCAGTTTTGTGAGTGATCACCATGAAATGTATCTTGTGGCTTGATATGAAATTTGGAAAGACGGATACTATGCTAGATTTGGATCAAGGACCACATAGATCAAATCTAATAGGAATAGGATTAGGCTTATGTGCATTCATGATGAATTCCAAATCTTAATGTTCTTAATCATTTAATTGTGTTTAAGGAATTACGATTTTTTGGTTCATTACGAAGGGGATTTTTAACAAAGAATTGTAATTAGTCTAATTTAGTGAACATGAATGATGATTAGTTGCGTTTAACTCTGAATTAGTGAGAGAATTGAACATTGCTTTGTGTTTTGCACTATTCTTTGCTTTGTGGTTTATTACCTTGCGTTTAACTCCACCGTATTCTTTGCTTTGTGGTTTGCATCCCACGTGTTTGTGTTAATTATTGTGTTGCATTCTCATATTTGCATACCTACATATCTTTTTATATTATTTTATTTCCAAGGATAAACTTCACTTACCTCCTCCAATTAGTAATAACTTTGTGGTAGTTGATGTTAAACTCAATCCATTGGGAGACGATACTCTACTTATTAGAGCAAAATGAACAATTGTGTCTGATTGTCCATAGGTTTTGACGATAACAATGATACCATAAAAATAAACAATTAATCTTATGAGTATTTAACAGGTTTGTTAAGTGTATAGAAAAGCTACTAACAAATAATAGGAAAGAAAGAAGACTGCGTCCATCTACAATAAACAAGAAGATGAAGAAAGTGTATATAAGAAGCAAGTATACACAATGAAGTAAAAAGCCCACAAGAAGTCTACAACAACATGTCTAACTCAAGCATTAGCAAGAAGCAAGCGTCTGCATCATCAACTAGACAAAAAAATAAAGAAGAAGAAGAAAAAGAAGCTAAAGCATAGAAAGAACAAGAAGACGGAAACAACAAGAAGACAACAGAGAAGATGAAGACGACATCAGAAACAACACCCCAATTGTCGTGTCTTAATAAGAAGACATAAGCATTAACTAAAGACAACAAAGAATTTGAAGATAACATCAGAAACAATACTACAATGGTTGTGTCTGAACAAGAAGACAGAAGCATCAACTAAAGACAACGAACATAATGAAGACATTGATGACTTAGTCAAATACAACAATCCAACAAGTTGTGTTTGAACTAAATTAAAAATGAAGATAATGAAGATATGAAGACTTAGTCAAATACAACAATCCAACAAGTTGTGTTTGAACTAAATGAAAAACAAATGAAGACATAGTCAAATACAACAATCCAACATGTTGTATTTGAACTAAATGAAAAATGAAGACAATTTGAAGACATTGAAGACATAGTCAAATACAATAATTCAACAAATTGCATATTCGAACTAGATGAAGAAGCCTGCAATAGAAGATGAAAGCAATCAATAGAAGAAGAAGAAGAAGAAGAAGAAGAAGAAGAAGAAGAAGAAGAAGAAGATTGAAGAAAGAAAGTTGAAGACCTGGTCAAAATCAAACAATAAATGGTAGTGTCTGAACTAGATGATCAAGAGAAGCTTAAAGTCAAAGCAGATGAAGATTAAAGAAAGAAAATTGAAGACCCAGTCAGAATCAAGACACTAAATGGTAATGTCTGAATTAGATGATCAAGATAAGCATGAAGACAAAGTAGAAGAATGATGAAGAAATATGCTCAAAGGAATATCAGCTTAATGAAGAATCTCAAAGATGATACCAGACAAGGTGTGCTAAAAACAATATCTATTGCTGCGTCTAGTATACTGTAGCAATGTATATGACTTGGGAAGTCATAACACATGATCATGCGTCTTATGACGTATTGATGGATACTTCAAGTTCATCAAATAGAAATATCTATCCACAAAGGGATTATGCAAGACATTAGAGCTATCATGATTGGAATTGCCTCATAAGCAAGTGAGAAGAACTACTGTCTACATTCAGAAGAAGTACGTCCAAAAAGAAATCTTCTACACCACAAAAGTCTGAAGCTATGAAGAAACTTTTGTTGGTACATAATATTGGACTTCATTTATATTAAGAGTTTGATAAACTCTTCAATATAATAACTTTTAGAAGATTACAAGAAGATAAGACGAGTGCAGCAAGGCGGAATCTACATAACATATTGTCGCAAACAAGACTTCATGAGCATCTGGTCACTTGAGATCAAGCAGCATCTGAAATACCATTTCAACATGTCAAGAATGACATATCCAAGTGTATAAATGCATCGAAGACAAATGAGCATTTATTGTTGGTGTAAGCCCTAGTGGCCTATCTATTTTGTATAGATTATTATTTGTATTATGACTTTAATCATATATTTAATATATGTAAAGGCATCATTTATTATGTTATTAGTGTATAGCATAATAAAGTCCTTAGAATAGATGGTTCGTTCAATGGAACATCAAATATGATTTGATCATGAGAACTCATTGAACTATAGAACACTATTCTTAAAATATCCATAGTCGAAGTATTATTGTTAACTGGGACGACAATAATACATAGAGACTATTGTATGAGTAGACTGATGATCACATCTCATGGGTCATAGATATGCGATATCAAGTCGACACACAGGTATAAATATTAGGAGTAATATTTATATTGGATTGACCCACTATGAGGATGCTTCATAATAGTTATGTAAGTGTCATAGGCACTCCTCATGGCGGCCATAGTGAAGTAGTTCTTTGACTTGAAGTCACTACGATTCCTACATGAGGAGTTGTAGGCCTTAATACTATCAAACATTATCCGTAATAGAATGATCATAAAGGTAGTAATTGGGCTTACAATGAATCATGTTGCAGGTGTGAGTGATGTATACAGGATTCGTCCCTCCTACATAACAGGAGTAGTGTCTTGGGTCTCTCGATAGAGTAGGACGTGAAAATATGCGTGGCCACGCCGAGATGGGCCAATATGGGATATTGGGCTCATTTCATGATTACACATTTACTCGGAGATCGAGGAACATATGATTGGACATAACGAGGATGACACATTTATGTCTCATGTTCAATTAAGACATATGGACGAAGGGACAAAGACTTTATGGTAATTTTGGTCGCAGTAAGGTAAAGTTGAATCACTGATCTTCCCATAAAATGGGTAGCAATGATGCATTGCTAGATACCGATCATTGCTTATGATATCTAATATTAATTTGATATGTAATATCATTTTAATATTTAATATCATAGTCATTTTGATGGGAGCCTATAGGGTCACACGCATAAAGCAAATAATCGGAGAAGAATAATTAAGTTAAATGTGATTAAATTAATTATTCAGTTTGGGCCTATATTGTACTAGCCCATCAGGGTTAGGGTGGATAAGGGAGAAGGAACATTGATAGCTTATAAGCTGAGTGCCTTCCCACTCCTAGAGGGATGAGATTTGTGCTTCCCTTGTAGCCGCTAACATGGTTTCTCTTTGACGGTGATTTGCTCGCGTTGACTGAGTAGAGGTGCTGCTCCTTTACGGTGCTGGTGATCAAAGCACGCTACAAGATATAAACACCGTAACCCTCTTTGTGATTCTTGACAATGACATGATCCATGGGAAAGAAATTTTTCCACTAAAGAGAATTTTTCTATTATGAAAATTAGAATTGTTCCTCTTGAAACCTCAACAGTGGTATCAGAGCCAGGTTGTTCTTTTGCTTGAGTCCTTGATTTTTTGATATATATGATATGATGATAAATGTCTGTGATTGTGTTTGGTTTTACGACTTGATTCGGTTCGCTGGGCAAGCTTCGTAAATAATGTTACGTTTTTTGTTTCGGATTTTGTGCATTAATCTTTTTGCTTGCATGTTTTCTTTTTGATCTGTGCGGTTGCAAAAAGAAATTTTCGACTGGATAAATCTTTTCAGCGCTATTGGAATTTTGGTGCTCTGTTTTTATAGGTTCAGTAAGTTTTAAAAACCAATCCCGTGAAATGAATTTGGCTGCAACGTGAAATTGTTTTTCAATGTTCGCGTGATTCTTAATGCTTGTCACGTTATATTTCTGCTCATTCAAATCTAAAAACCATGTGTGTTTTTCGGTTTTGGGTTTTCGAACATGCCTTTGACTAAGTGCAAACATGAATTGGAAGAATGGTTTCACTGTAATTTTTTTATCTGGGCATATGATTTCGTTCCATGAACTTTAGTGCCCATTTAATATCTCTTTTTCATTGGCTCTTGATTCACAAAAGTTATTGAATAAAACTTGAAATGGTTTTTTCCATTGAGCAGATGTTTTGGTGACCGTGTTGTGCGTGTTTTCATTAGCCAATTCTTTGTGCTTTGTCTGTTTCCCTTTGTGATTTGGACAACATAAACTTGATACCTGATTGGTCAATTGCTGCACATTTATGAATAGTTATAGCGCATTAAAACCTGTGCGCTTCTTTTTTGGTTTCCTTTGTTTTTGAACAGCGCCGAAACCATGCACTGATTTTTCAATTTCGCAGTATTTGGTCTTTGGTCGGTCAATTGTGCATTTTGGGTGTTTGACAAAATGTCTATAGTAGCATTTTATTTTAGTCCGTAAACGAGCTACAGCTGGAACTTGCTTCCTGCGTGCTTAGTTAGTGCATTTTGGAACACGATTGTGCATCCTTATTTTTTGTGTGTGCGGACTTTAGTGTTTAAAATATTTTAATAAAAATGATAATAATAAAAGCTTTATTATTATTATTATTATTATTATTATTTGTTATTAAATATTTTAAACATATGGTTTATGGTTATGGCCCTGGATAATAGTGTTAATTTAATTTTGGTAAATACGACATGCGTGTCGTGATATGTTTAAATATAAATTTAAATACGGCCTGCATGTCATACCATTTATTTTATTTATTTATTTATTTACTTAAATAAATATAATTTCTCCAAGAGTTAGAGAAGGGGAACATCATATGCTGACACTAGTGGGAGCTTGGGAAGCTTGCTCGTGAGTCAAAGTATTATAATAGTTTAGCTATTTAAATTCTTGCATATTAGGAGGCCATAATCATAAAACTAAATCTCGTATGTTTGTGTATGTGATGCATGAAATGTATGAGATGTATGTTTATCGCGTTGTATGTTTATGTATGAGATGCATGTAATGTATGTCTTGTGATATATGATTTAAATAGTTTATTTAAATCTATGTGAGCATGTATGTTTGTATGCTTTATATATAATTGTGATTGTATAAGAGCATGTGAGACATGTATGCTGAGAGACGTTTGTATGTGGTACAAAAACCGATGAGATTAGTTTAATAAAAATTCCCTCAATCTAAATATTATGTTTAAATACATTCCGATGCGTGGCACTCGTCAATGCCTTGATCAAATGAGTGTGGGTCATGCCAAAGCTGAGCACCTCGTTTTATCTTGGTGAGGCGCGATAGGTGAAATAGCCGCTTGCCAACCATTGGGTCTGACTTAAATGAGTGGATTCAATAGGATTGAAATTACTCAGAGGTAAGAGTTGGACATCAATTTATAAGATAAATTGGGATAAATAGTTATCCACTCAACTGATCCAAGAGTTGCATAGAAATGCAATTGGAAAGGAGTTTCCTACCTAAATAGCTGAGTTCTGGGCGATCAGCCAAAGCTGACTCAGGACGAGGTGAAATATGGATTTTGGCCCACTAGAAAATATTCTAACGGGATTTTCTGAGTCAATGCTGAGGGTCATTGATTTGAGTAAAATAGTGGGAGCATATTTAATAAAGTCCTATTAAATATGTTTTCTTCATGATACATATATTCTGCATATTTCTGTTAATAGAATTACCATGACATTAAACAATATTTACTGCAAATTGTCCTAGCGAAGGACAAGATATCCAGAAATGAATTTCTGGAATGGTATAGGATTTTGAGGATGGTCCTCAAATACGAGAAAGAGCTGTATGTTCTCGAGCGAACAATTCTTGAGCAACCTGTTCCTACTAGGATCGAAAAGGATGCTTATGAGAAGCATTAAGTCGATGCCTTGGATGTAGGATATTTCATACTTGCAAACATGGAGGCGTATGATATGATCATTATTTCATGATGCTCTACCAAGAGCAAGCAAGTAATGAAAGGTTTGAGGCTTCCTATTCCTTTTTCAGCTGCAAGCTGGTAGAAGATAACCTAGTAGGTCCTCATGTGCTTTATACTATTGGTACATTGAGAACCTAGAAAAGTTGGGATCTCTTATGGGCCAAGAGTTGGCCACTGACTTAATCCTACAAGAGTTAATAGATGGTTATAGTCAGAAGGGATAGACCATGTTAATGGTCATGGAGGGAAAGGCCTAAAGTCTGCTATCAAGGAATATCACATGGGTAAAAACAAGTTCAAGCTCAGTACTTCTGCCCTGAAGATGATATACAAAGGTTGCTAAGGAGGGCACTTGCTTTCAATATGGTTAGACTAGAAAAAAAATATTGGAAGAAATGCCACGTGTACTAGAAAGAGTATAAGTTCAAGAAAGGAAGTTTGACTTCTTCTTTGGGTATTTTGTCATAGAAGTCAACTTGTCTACTTCTACATCATAGGTATTGGATACCATATGTAGATCTCACACTTGTACAAATGTGAAGGACCCAAAAGGGAGTAGAATGTTGACTAAAGGCAAGGTCAACATACTGGTGGGAAATGGAGCAATAGTTGCTACATTAACTAGTGGGAGCATTCACACAGCCTTTGGAAGCAACTGGCCTTGAAACTAAATAATTGTTATTATGTTCCAGCTAATGATGGAAACATCACTCCCATTTCTTGTATGAACAAGAAAGAATTTTACGTTGTAATAAAAGGACAATTGTTGTTCCAATTATTCAACAGGTGTTAGAGATCTTGAAAGACATGGACTAAGCGTCGTTTATCTCTAAGTGTTCGTTTATGATATAAATATGAATAAGTTCAAATCAAGTGATTTGAATCTTATACACCTTAGAATTATCGTTTAGGCCATATAAGTAAGAAACATATTTCCTAGCTCCTTTAAATGGACTTTTGGACCAATTAGATTGTGAATTATTTGGTATATGATTCTTGCTTATTGGAGAAGATGACTAGGTTTCAATCACTAATCGTGATGAAAGGATTAGTAATCTTTTGGCATGATACATGAGATGTATATGAGCCACTAAACAAGTTTGGAAAGGTAGGTTTCCAACTTCGCTACGTGTACTGTTAACTACAGTAAATAAAGATTTGTGTATCTTATGAAACACAAATTAGGAACCTTTGAAGAGCTCAAAGAGTCCAAAGGATGAAGTGGAGAACCACGTTGGCAAGAGTATTAAGACCATACGATTAGATCGTAATGGTAAATACTAAAGCTAAGAGTTTGATGACTATCTAAATCGCACCTTGTTAGACATGGTCCGATCAATGATGAGTCAGTCAAAACTTTATGAATCTTTCTGGGGTATGCTTTATATTCAGCTATTTCTCACCCTTAACCATGTTCCATTTGAGGTAATAAAAAGGACCCCATATGAGATATGGAAGGACCAGAAAGCCAAGTGTGACATTTATGAAGATTTGGCTTATCAAGATTATTTGATAAACTTGAACCCAAATCGAATAAATGTACTTTGTGTAGTATCCTTAGGAAACTAAAGGATACTGTTTCTACAATGTCTCCAAGGACAAATAGTTTGTCGAGGAAACTAGGGCATTCCTCAAGGGAGTTCATCTCCAAATGAACCAGTGGGAGAAATGTAGAACTTGGAGAAGTCCAAATACCATGAGGCCTGCCTATAATGGAACATGAATCAGTTCCACAAGTGTTGTGGATGTGACACTGATTCAAGTTACACAAGATCTGTGTAGATTTGACAGGTCATGTCACTAACTTGAGAAATATGAACCACTTATAACTCAAGAGGTAATTTAATGCTTATGAGATGAGCATATAACATACGTGGAAGCCATAGGTTTCCCAGATTCTGAAGAATGGCTCGGAGCCATAGAATCGAAGATGGAATCCATGTGAACTAACAAGGTTAGACCTTGATGGAGTCACCACGATAGGTAAAACCCATAGGTTGCAAGTGGGTCTTCAATAGAAGACTGACAAGGATGGTATTGTGAATACCTTTAAGGCGTGATTTGTCATGAAAAATTTCATGCAAAACCATAGCTTAGACTATGGTGAGTTCTTTTCCCAGTCATGTAGCATAAATCTATCAGGATTCTACTTATTGTATACCATGAATTCTGGTAGATGGATGTCAAAACAATATTTCACTACAGCATTTTTTACTTTAGGCCACGCTCCCCATGTCCACGGCTACAAAAACGTGGCCTAAACACTGAATAGGCCACGTTACTAGAACTGTTGACAATAAGTAAGATATTAGGCCACGTTTGTGTTAACTTGGTGATAGGAAACGTTTTGAAACTGTATAGACCACGTTTTTGAAAACGTGGATATTTAAAACCACAGTTGTATAAACGTGGCCTTTAAAAATTCAATACGCAACGCGAGTAAATGTGGCCCAAAAGATTGACTGGTTGCCTTTCCTCTTTTACGTGGAATCACTTAAAAAATGTGAAAAATTTCCCCTAAAACTGGCGGCCTCTTTACGCGCGAGAATCACTCCACTATTTTCTTCCCACTTTCTTCTCTTTTCATTTAGGTTTTCCCACTGAAATGGCTAAAGCTCTCTTCAACCCGAGAACCCGAGGACGCTAATCTCTGCGCATGTGTCTCCCCAAATTTCTTCATGCTCTCTTCAACCCACTGCGCGATTGACCCAGAGGCGCAACAAACCCTAACCTCTGCGCAACAATCCGTAACAGAAGCTCTGTGTGTGAGAGGCGTTTCATCTACGCGATTTAGAAGCTTCAAAGGCCCGATTCAGAAGCTCTGTGTGCTAGAAGATTCAGAGGCGCGATTCAGAAGAGAGGCCCGATCGATCTCCTCCGTGTGAGACGCGTTTCATCTACGCGATTCAGAAGCTCTGCGGGCGGCACCATCTTACCGTGACGCAAGACGTAATCGGCCTCTGAACGGAGAGGCTATGTATTTCGCGGAGATCAGCACCTTCAATTCGCCAGGTATTTCGTTCTCTCCTTACCTGCATTTTGCTGTTTCATTGTTCTACTTCCTTCAATTTTGGCTGTGTATTTCTCTGTTGATTTCTTGTTTCTGTGTATATAGTTCCTTCTCGTACACTATTGAAAGCGTGGAATAAACCCTATCGGCCGATTCAGAAGCTGCTCAGCGCCGGCACCACCGTGGTGACGGAAGACGCCTCCGCCGTGACTGTAAGTGTACACTCCCTCTCCCTTTCACCCTTCCTCTCTCTCCCCTTCTCCATTTTTCTTGGAAGCTTTTTTTGTCTCCATACTTCTGAATGCTTAATATATGCAAAAGATAAAAAGGTACATATATCATCTTTTGCTATGATGTATGATTGAAACTAATTTTAAGGCAACATATCTATTTGTAAACTCTCTTATAATAATTGCAATGCTGAACTTAATACTTGCATGGTTTATGTAAAGCATACTTCTTGAGAAATACTATAGATTATTTTATTTCTTTTGTGATATGCTTGAACTGAATGCAATATCTTTCACAATCTTAACTATTCCTCAAATCAATGTATGAAGACTAAGACTGATAGATGAGCATGATTTAGGTTTTTGTCATTGGAGAATATGGCATCTTGAAGGAGCTTGAGCTTGCTGGATATCAGTACCTTGATGGACCGGTATGTATTGGGTTCCAATATGCAAATGCTTCTGCTTGCTCTTTTATTATAAGCTATCAAATCTGATCACTTGGTTGATACTGTGCAATATGTAGTCCTACTCGCTCAATCTTAAATGTCTTTTATCTTACTGGTTCAATGCTTAATATATGCAAGTATTTTCTCCATACTTCTTGTTTTCTTTTTAATTTTTCACATACATGTGGCTAAAGCATGCACCTCCTTTTTTTGTGTATTTATGATGTGATCTCTGATATGGTTGGTTTTGTGCTTGACTGAAATGATTGAACTTCAATTTGGTAGTTATATTGATCCACTGAAGGGGAAACCAATTGACCCTAAAACATGACACACTCCCAATTATGATATATTTAATCACCAAGGTCTGCTATCTTCATTTGGTTTCATGTTGAGTGCTTGGCTTGAAAAATCACATTTGAGAACTAATACTTTCTATTTGGCTTTCTATTGTTGATGTCCTTTGTGGCTGATCAGTGGTTTCCTTTATTTGTTAGTACATCTATTTCATCTTGGTTGAGCCTTCATTCATAGATGTTTTTGTTTATGCAGTGGCTAAAGCATATTGTCTTTTTGTACTTTTGTGCCATTTTCTTTTTGATTAAAGAAGAAAATTGCTTGGTAGTTTCTAGTAATTATTTAAATGGCTAGCTAACCATTAGGTGATTGGTACTGTGAAACACACTACATCATGTCCTTTCTGATCTATAAAGTCTGTATTGCCTCTCTAGATCTGTGTTCAAGACATGTCAGAATTGACTGATCACGATGGTTCAACTTCAGAATTAAATTAGTATATATTGCCTTGTTTTTTTTTCTTTTCTGATTCTAAGTTTAAACTTCTAAATTGTTATTATTATTTTACCCTATTCATTTATTCTCACTGTTAGCAGTTGCATTGTCTGCTGAGGAAGATCGACTGTGGAATATTGTAACGGCTAATTCTTCAGATTTTACTTCCTGGACTGCTTTGATTGAAGAGACCGAGAAGTTTGGCAGAGGTATGTTATGTTAACCTAAATTTTTATACTTGAATTACACATTCGGATGTTTTAATATTCACTTGTTTCAGCTTTGGCACTGACTGAGATATTTGGATATGTCTATAATGGCATTGTCAACTTCAAAGTTCTATGCTGCAGTATTTTGTTTGAAAATGTCATTTGTATTGTAGCTATCAATTATTGTTGTATATATCTAGTGTCTCTGGTTATTATGTGGCGATCATTTTTTTTTTGTTATAATTCAAGTTGGCTTCAGCCAAATGCATGTGATATTACCCTTTTGAGAATTCTTAGATCCTTTTGTTACTCCCATTACTTGTTAACAAATAGGACGAGGCAATATTATAAAGAAGAATTTAATTAATGACTGATTCACCATGTTTTTAGATTAGTTAAATATTTGACATGCATGCTATTGTGATTATATATATTGTGTGTGCAAATGAATTATGAAATATATGCCTCTGCAATGGTTAAAGTTGTTTATATAAATTGTTTTTACTAAACAAATGAATAAGATACTACATATAATCACTTACCCTATGTTATACTTTTTTATGTTTTCAATTAAAGGCCATGGACAAAGAGTGGATTGGACTTCCAAGATTTAGTAGAGAGTATAAGAAGGGCGTTAAGTCATTTTTAAATTTTGCCTACACTAAAGGAAGACCTCAAGGACGTGAGATTTTATGTCCTTGTGCTAAGTGTAGAAATGATTCTTGGGTTAGAAGAAAAGTGGTTTACAATCATTTAATAGCCAATGGTTTTCTAGAAGGCTATGACGTTTGGGTAAACCATGGGGAGGATATACCATCGCCTATGAAAACCAACATTGAGACAAATGATCAAGAGGACTCACATGATGACATTGATGGCTTATTGTATGACACATTCAGAAATGTGGCAGGAGGAGAGGTGGGCAGCGAGGGTCCCAATGAGGATGCTAGAAGGTTCTACAACTTGATTAATGAGGCTAAGCAGGAACTATACCCAGGATGCAAAGGCTTCTCCACTCTATCATTCATAATTCGACTTTACTTGTTGAAGTGTCTACATGGGTGGAGCAATGCATCATTCACTGCCCTTTTAGAATTATTGACTAAGCTATGTTTAATTTAAACATCCCTGAATCTTTTAACAAAACGAAGGCCATGATTAGTGATTTGGGCCTTGATTATAAAAAAATTCATGCATGTCCGAATGATTGCATGCTATATTGGAAAGAGCACGAGAATGACAACTTTTGCAATGTTTGTAAAGCTTCACGTTGGAAGGAATTCACTCAAGTAGAGGGTGGGTTTGAGCAAGCAAAAAATGAACATAAAGTTCCTGCAAAGATTTTGAGACATTTTCCGTTAATTCCTCGGCTTCAAAGGCTATTTATGTGTTCAAAGACAACCGAGTCAATGAGATGGCATGAAGAAGCACGCTCAAAGGATGGGAATTGAGGCATCCTGCTGATGGCCAAGCATGGAAGGACTTTGATAGACTTCATCCTGATTTTGCTTCTGAGCCTCGTAATGTAAGACTTGGCTTAGCGAGTGATGGCTTCAATCCATTCCGGACCATGAGCATATCTCATAGTACATGGCCTGTCATGATGGTGGTATACAACTATCCTCCTTGGATGTCCATGAAATCTGAAAATACAATGTTGTCATTGTTGATTCCTGGACCACACTCACCAGGGAACAATATTGATGTGTACCTTCAACCGCTAATTGAGGAGTTAAAGGAGTTATGGGAATTTGGAGTAGAGACATATGATGCCTCAAAAAATCAAACCTTTAAAGTTCGTGCAGCTCTACTATGGACTATTAGTGACTACCCTGGGTATGCTATGTTGTCAGGTTGGAGCACCAAAGGAAAGCTGGCATGTGCGTGTTGCAATTATAACACTAATTCATCCTACTTGAAACACAGTCGCAAGATGTGTTACATGGATCATCGTGTCTTTTTACCAATGAGTCATGCTTGGAGAGCTAACAAAAGGTCCTTTAATGGAAAGAAAGAACTTAGATCAGCACCACCTTTGTTAAAAGGGGAAGAAATTGCAGAAACCTTAAGAGCTTTCAAGAATGAATTTGGAAAGAAAAGAAAGCGGAAAATTGATGGTCCATGGAAGAAGAGATCAATTTTTTTTGAGTTGCCTTATTGGGCTGAAAATACATTACGTCATAATCTTGATGTAATGCACATTGAAAAAAACATATTTGATAATATTATTGGCACTCTCTTGGACATGTCTGGGAAGACAAAAGATCACATTAATACTCGTTACGATTTGCAAGATATGGGAATTAGAAAGAAACTTCATCCAAGGGAGATTGGTGGTGGATGTGCAGAGTTTGCACAAGCTTGTTTCTCAATGAACGCACATGAAAAGTCTATTTTTTGTGGTGTTTTTAAGGCTGCCAAATTACCAGATGGGAGTGCATCAAATATTTCAAAGAGTGTGCAAGTTGGTGATAAGAAAATATCAGGCTACAAGAGTCATGATGCACATTTCATGTTACATTACTTATTACAAATAGCAATAAGAAGCACCATGCCTGATGCGGTGGCTGAACCTCTAATTCACCTTGGGTCCTTTTTCCGCTCTCTATGTAAGAAAGTTATCCAAGTGCAAGATTTGGATTTCTTAGAAGCAAAGATTGTAGAAACACTTTGTCAATTGGAGATGATTTTTCCTCCTAGTTTTTTTGATATAATGGTTCACTTGCCTATTCATTTGTCAAATGAAGTGAGATTAGGTGGTCCTGTTCAATTCCGATGGATGTATCTCATCGAAAGATACTTATGTAAACTCAAGAGTTATGTTCGTAAAAAAGCTCATCCAGAAGGTTCTATTGCTGAGGGGTATTTGGCTGAAGAGGCTTTGACTCTTTGCTCAAGATATTTAAATGACAACGTAGACACAAGGCTGAACAGAAAGAGTCAAAATTATGACAACAATGATTTATGTGAAGTAGATGCAGCCGATTACTTTTCATGCAGTGGTAGTCCTTTAGGCGGAAGTGGTAAACCATTTTCTCTAGATTCAACAACAAAAGACCTAGCCCATCGATACCTCTTATTCAACTGTGATGATGTTCAAATATACATCAGGTACCTTAATAGTTTATTGTTCTCGTACTCATGTATAAAACCTGTTTTAGATGAATTCTGACAAATAATAATGTTGTCTTTGTAGAGAGCATGAAAATATTGTTAATAGTCGCACTAAAAAAAGGAAGTGGATGAAGGCCAAAACCCAAAGCCATGATTTTAGTGAATGGTTTAAAACTCGAGCCTTGGAAGATGATGTATCAGTTCAGCTAAAAGAATTCTTTAGAGGTCCAAGTAATGTTGCAAAAAGGTTTTCTGGTTACCTTATCAATGGATATAGATTCCATACTATGAAACGAGATACAAGACGCAAAACCCAAAGTTCTGGTGTCACTTTGGTTTCATTGACTCCAAGTTTTGCAAGCTCTAAGGATGGAAATCCTAAAACAGGATCCATCACTTATTATGGAGCAATTAGTGATATAATCGAGTTAGACTATTACGATCACTTCAAGTTTGTGTTGTTTAAGTGTGACTGGTTTGAGGTCGAAGAAGACAAATTTGGGCTTACTTGTGTAAAGTTCAGCAAAAAATGTTGCCAAAATGATCCTTTTGTGCTGCCTTCTCAAGTCCACCAATGTTTCTATGTGCAAGATCCTCTTGATGCAAATAGGCATTATGCTATGAAAACAATTACCAGGGATTTATTTAGCATGGGTGACCAATTAGACTTAACAACCCAAGAAGCATATCAGAGTGATCCTTTTAATGATGGTGAACTAGATAATGATGGTGAACTAAGTTGGGCTAGGGAAGATATACCTGTAACAGTAACTGAGAAGCCTTCGAATGTTACGCAGGAATCTGAAACTGAAGATGATTTTGATTTGATGACTCTTTGTTTGACTTCATGGACTGATGAGAACTAACCTTGAGAAGACCTTTTTTTTTGTCTTTATTATTTTTTGGTTGAATTTGTAAGCCTGAAGTTGTAATTCTGATTTGAATTTGAGAAGAAATTCAAATCAGAATTAATCGTGGTCCTTAAGGTAGAGTACTAATAGGTTGTAATAAATTAATGTTGCTTGTATTTTTCAGAAGAATTCAAAAGAAATTTGTATTATATTCTGCTAAGGCAATCAATTTGGCTTGTATCATTGTGTGCAGAATGTTTATCTTTGTTATTGTTGATTGTTTTTATGTTGTTTGGCTAAGAAAGTGTTTAAAAATCAGTATGCAAATTTAACATTCAAGTTGGAATGATATTAAAACTAGGTTCTGGTAATTAGCAATATTACCTATTTGCATTAGTGCTTGTGTTGCTACTTGGTCTTTGAACATTTTGAGGCCAGGATTCATCCAATAACCATTTATGAGTTTAGTCATGAAATAATTGGACTGCTTCTAGGTAGTCTTCCATAGATTGATCGAAATTTGGAGACACGAACTACATCGAAAACACCGCAAATTTCTTAGTTACCAATGAACCTCGTTCTTGACATGTTGTATAATTTTAGTTTGTTTGCAGCTGCTTGTATGACTAATGGAAAATGATGGTTGATCCTTGTGAGAGTTGGCTTCTAGTTTAAAGTAACCAATTTTCAGCTATAAAAGTGAATACCATATGTAATGTTTTTTACGGGAGGGATTGGTGATACATGCAGAGCCAAACATTAAGAAGAAGGCATTGGATTTGAGTTAAAGAGGTAGGGAATATAAGAAGGGAACTGAGGGAGGGACAGTAGAAAATGAGGGAATCATCTCCACTTGCATGCATTAATAAAAATTGTAATTTTCTTTTCCCATTCATCATCCAAACACACACACACACCACCACAACTCACTAAGCTTGATCCCTCTTGGGGAAGGCCTATCATGGCTACCACGTGTGCTTCTTTTGCCATTGCAGCTGTTGCTATCTCTACTCCAAGGCAAGTTTTCTCCATGCATTCATTACTTGCACAAAGTATTTATGTAGCAGTAATGTAAAAAGTAAACAGTATGTGAAGTGTTTGATGTATTGACTCACTTAATTGACACTTATGTGAACCTTGAATTAATCATTGATTGAAATTCAAGTTAGAACAAAACAAAATAAAAAATATATGTTTGTGTGTGAAATTGTATGCAGCTCCCAGAAGAATGGATCACCCTTGGGAGCCCCAAAAGCTTCATTTCTTATGGGACACTCATTTTTTTATATGATTAGTATACCTATATCTTTGTGTTATGCTGGTTAGAAGCTAATACTTTGACTCAATAAATTATTTTATTTTATTTGTACGCCAAAAGCAACAAAAGTATTGCTGCATCCCATATTGTGGAACACATGAAAAACGAAGCAAACTTCAAGACAATTATTAAGTCTCAAGAAGGGTGAAAGGGTACTTCCAATGTTGAACTACGCCAATTTAGATCAAGCAATGAATTGGTCAAGGTGTTCAAAATCAAGCGTGAGAAAATATTAAGCAATCTTGGAGAAACTAAATCACTTGTAATCAAGTTGAAGTACCTTGTAACAAGCGAAACAAGCCACCAGTATTAAACAAGTTAGTTCCCCAAGTCAGTAGGAGTGGCCAAACAAAATAAAGGCAGCAGTGAAGCACCTTGTAACAAGCAAAACAAGCCGCCACTATTAAACAAGTTAGTTCCCAAGTCAGTAGGAGTGGCCAAACAAAATAAAGGCAAGATCAAGCATCTTGTAACAAGCAAAACAAGCTATCAACCACTAAACAAGTCGGTTCCCAAGCCAAAGGAGTAGCACAATTCAAGTTATCTAACTTTGCAAAGAAATTGACAAAACCCATTTGGATTCAAATAGGGAGCCTAAACCTACCCAAAAAAATTCTGACAATGCAAGTATTACTCAACCCAAGGCTCCTACTCAAAGGAGAGCGACAATCGAAGCATCCATGGCCAAAGACAAAGGATCTAAACCAATCAAAGATCCAAAAAGCCAAAGCCAATTTTTGGCTCAAGGTAAAGGACCTATACAAATTCAAGATTCAAAGAGGTAGACCATGAAAAAGAAAATGGCTGAAGATGATGGAGCAAGGGATAGACAACAAACCATGAAAACAACAAAGGCTGGAAATGACCATTCAAAGGAAAATCAACAACTGAAAAAAAGGGCAATATCTGAAAATCACACTTCAAGGGAAGAGGAGCAGCTTATGAAAAGGGGGGCTGAAGAAGATGAGTCAAGAGCAAGGCAAGAAAGTGAAAGCAAGAAGCCAAAAAGGATCACATTGTGTCGATCAATGTTAATCGACGAGTTTCTTAAAGAAAATGGAGAAGTAAGTGTAGAGCTGGAAAATGAAAGTGCAGATGAAGGATATGATGTTATGGAAGAAGAAGAAGAAGAAAATGCACACCAAGAGGAAGGTGGTGAAATTAATGGTGATGAACACCAAGAGGAAGGTGGTGAAATTAATGGTGCCACAGGTAAGATAATTTCTGAATAATGAAGTTAATTGGATATCTAATTCCAATTGCAATGTGCTTGTTTTTACTCTAATTCCAATTGCAATGTGCTTGTTTTTCAAGCTTATAATGAAGCTAATTGGATATCTTCATGATAATCATTCTTAATAAACAAGTAAAGCAACTCGGTGAGTTTGTTTAGACTGAAACTCCAATACAGTTTTTTTCAATGAATTTGTAGATTTGAAAACTGGACCCTGAGGCAATTACAAGTAAAAGTATAACACAGTAGAATTTAATCTTTCCTGCATCTGTGGCTTGTTCTTTCATGTCTTATTTCTTTCATGCCTGCTGCTGCATCTGTGGCTTGTTCTTTCATGTCTTATTTCTGTTTTGATATAACTTGACAACAATTCCAAAATGCTTTAGTTGCAGCCCTCAGATTCTGTTTGCTATGCTCAAGTTTATTAAAAAAAAAAACAGCACCATTCAGTGTTTGTAACTGCCTGTGTTATGTTGTAGATTATGTTATATTTTTTATTCTGTTTTACCATTCTTACTTATTTTTCTAAGACTAGAGGAAACTCCAATACAGAAATATGGAGGAAGAATAATAAACCATCTGCTTTGGGTAACTACCCTCTATAGGAAAGTATTTCTTCTTCCTTATTTCTTATATCCTTCCTTCGTGTTTTCCTGCTCTGTTAAGCTGTAAATGCTCTTCATTTTTTAAGCTTATTTCTTTTGTTCTCTATCTGCATATTGCAACCTTCTTTTTGTTTATTGTTACAATATATAACTCAACAAGTATTTGGGCCTGCTGCTGCATCTGTGGCTTGTTCTTTCATGTCTTACTTCTGTTTTGATATAACATGACAACAATTCCAAAATGCAAGCCCTTAGATTCTGTTTGCTATGCTCAAGTTTATTTAAAAAAAAACAGCACCATTCAGTGTTTGTAACTGCCTGTGTTATGTTGTAGATTATGTTATATTTTAGATTCTGTTTTACCAGTTTTATCACTGGTGATATTTTTATCTTATATTACATAATTTTAATGTCAAAATAGGGACACGCAAGAAAAGAACACGGGGACCAACACGGTGTTTAAAAATACATGCAAGACTCCATCAAGATCGCCAAGAAGTTACTTTAGACGATGATGGAGAGCCAATTGGACCGATGACAAAATCAGATTCGACTTGAGCTATTTCCTTGGAACTATAGCAAGGAATGCAGACTTTTGTCCTTTGATCTATACAAACTTCAAAGCTTTGCTCAACGATCACAAGGCTCGTATATGGAAATATGTCAATGTATGAGAAGTAAAGTTTCTTATTTGTTTGAAATGATCAAATACTTGTTTGCTTCTTGATGATAATAATGCCTTTTTGTAGGGTAAGTACATTATTTCCGATAAAGGAGAGAAAGCAGTATTTTCTCGCATAAATGATGCTTGGAGACGCTACAAAAGCTTTATCAAAAGAAGGCATTTTCTAAAGTACAATAATATGAAGGAAAGGTTAAAACACCGTCCTCAGAACATTTCTGAGTCTCATTTCAGAAAACTCATGGCATATTGGAAAAATGACACTATTCAAGTAAGATAATTGTATTGGTTATTATTTTAAATTTATATTCCATTTTCAGATTTTAATTCTTCTCTGTAATGCAGAGCATTAGCCAAAAAATGCAAAAATAGGGCTAAGCAAAAGTTCATGCATCGTGTGGGACCAAGAATTTTGCTAGAATTCGCAAAATTGGTATGGTAATTATGTGTTTTTGTGTGTCATTTTCAATATCTAAACAAATTAGTCTCCTAATTAATTTTTGTTTTTCAATCTCGATGAATGTAGCTTGCAAAGAAGGAGGATGGAGAAGAAGTCACCAAGTCGAAATGTTCATTGAGACTCGTAAAGTCGGAAAGGAAAAACAGTTGATGAAGAAACACAAACTGCAATTGTAAGCTTAATATTGTTGTTCTTCAAGTATATAAATTATTTCACAAAACACATTTATTGGCTGTGTGGTTGGGATCCTTAATGGCAGTGTGGATTTTGATTGTTTTTGCTGAATTTGTGTGATAATTTGTGTTATGTTATGGACTTTGCAAATTGAACATTTTGCTTTTGTTTCCTATTTCTTCTACCAAAGTTGCATATCATATTAGTGGCAGCTTATTACATATAGGGATACCGACAACTCAAGGTAATTAGGATATATTTTGGGACTTGAAATCTGATTTCATGTTGGTTATATAATGTAGTCATAAAAGCAATACTTTCTAAAATGACAGAAAGAGTGCAACTCTAGATAATTAAGCTTTTCAATTTTATACCTGATGTTAATATTTTTGTTATTAATTAGGATACTCTTCAAGAATCAATTGAAAACTCAAGTGAAGATGTAGAAAAAGCATTCCAATCATTCTTTGGCAAAGAAAGGCCCGGTAGAGTGCGCTCTTATGGAAGAACTATGACGCCATCATTAATGAAAAAGAATGAAGAAATTGCTTCAATAAAGAAGCAATATTCTAACAAAATTACAGCCTTGGAAAAGAATATGCAAACATATGATGCACTTCTAAAATGTGTGTTGATGCAACAACGTCCAGATTTAAGTGAAGAGGCTGTGGATGACTTAATGCGGCGTGCTTTTGAGAATGACAATAGTGCAAAGACTAATGCTCGTTAAGCATCAACCAATGCTCCTGCTCAAGAAAAGGTATATGATCTTGTACAATATGATATTTATAATATGCTAAATATCATTAATAAACATAGTATGTTTCCATGTCGAGATGTAATATTAGGACCATGGTGTGATCAAAATAGTGCCTGAACCTTGCTTCCCAGAACCTTGCTTCATCAAATATGACCATGTAAATATGGCATAGAACCCAAATGCAGTTTGTGTTTATATGGCATCAAATGCAGTTTGTGTAAAGACATTCGAACATTTTTCTAATGTCTATATATGTAGTTGTTTGACTAAGGTGAGATATCACTTTTAAAATCTGAAAGATATTGTGATTATGTGCTCCAATTAGGAACCAATTATGCGGTACATTTAAAGCTTGAAACCTAATAAAAATATTTTAAATACGTAATTGTAAAGTCCAGATTTTTTGTTATGAGCCTGATTCTATGCAAACTGACTTCAAACAGTAAATATATCCAAATCTTTGTCACTAACTTAATTGCGAGAGCAGCGAGTGACTCTGTTATTTTATTCCTCATTTCTCCCTAACATCCTTTTGTTCTCATGTCCACACACTTATTATTTTGTCCTCTTTACACACGTGTGTGTTCTTCTGTTTGATTCCTTTTTCTATTTATCCACTGTTTTTATTGTTTTAATGGCAGTGGGTCAGGCAAAAAAAAGGAGATTGGACTGTAGTTACATTATTTTTTTTAGGGGTAGAATTGAGCACTGGTTCTATTGAATATGAGTGCTGACATTTTTATGCTGTTTATGGTCAATGTTCTTTTGTCATAGAACAAGTGGAAAAAGGCATCGCACCAGCTCCCACCCCCAATATATAATTGATAACTTTCGGTGTTGCTATGGGGTATTTTTCAGTCAAGTTTACTTTGCCTACAAATTTTGAGTTGTACTATTTATTTGTTTAAAATCATTTGGAAAATTCTTGCTCGGCATTTTCCTAGCAATTGTTGTTGGAGACTCTACCAAGTCAGATTAACTTATTCTACGTGATTTCTAGTCTGCAAGGCGCATGATGTTCTTTTTGTGGAGAAAGTTTGGAGTTAGCTCTTCATCTTTTTTTCTCTTGTTTGTTTTCTTCTCAGGTATGGTATTCCATTTATGCTTGGACTGGATTTTCAGCAATTTTTCCTTACACTGCCCTCGATCATTAAATGTTGGGAAAAATATACATTTGGTCCCTGTAATATATCTACCCTTCAGTAATTGTGAATATGTTAAAAGAGTAAAATGTAAATATTATCCACCTCTATAGCACCAACTAAATACTGTGACAAGATTGATATCCATGCATTGATGAATAAAAGCCAGACTATTTATTATATTTATAATGTTCATGAAAAGTAATGGATATGTAATTTTCGTACTGTTTTCGTATTTCAGGTTGGAAACGAAGATGATCTTGAAGGTGATTTTGAAGATTTTGAAGAGTGATATTGGTATCAGTGGGGAAGACTACATTTTGGATTTAAATATGTTACAAGTATGAAAGACTATTTTTTGGATTTTTTTTTTAATTAGAGAAGACACCTAGTAGTTTATATTTTGGATTCAATTTAAGAATCTATGTTTTTTTTTGAGTTATGACAATTGACATGATAAAATGATATAACTTACATTTGTTAATTTGTTTATCCTTCGTTAGTATTATGTATAAACTAAAAATTATTGAAAAATATTGTCTAATATTTTTTATTACCGTTAAATAATGGTGATATATATATATATATATATATATATATATATATATAACTAAAAATAACTTTTAAGCTAAAAATTATGATTTTTTATACAATCTTAATAAAAAATCATGGTTTAAATAATCTCTCGTAGTTGGAAAAAAAGTATTGCTTAAAAACTGTGGTTATTTAGGCGTTTCGTTAATATAACACAAAAACCGTGGTCGCAAATTGGATCATAAAACAGTGGCTTAAACATAGAGGCCACGGTTAATGAAGCGGGGTGGAAACAGAGCACAAAAACCGAGGGCGCAAATTGATAATACAACCGTGGCTTAAACGTATAGGCCACGGTTATCAAGCGCATGGCGTAAAGAACACAAAAACTGTGGCCTCAAAACGGCTCACAAAAACCGTGGCTTAAACATATAGGCCACGGTTATCGAAGCGTGGCTTAAACAGAACACGAAAACCGTGGCCTCAAAACGGCTTACAAAAACCGTGGCCTTTTCCATAATTCAGGCAACGGTTTTTATGTCTCGTGGGCTAAAGTGAAAAAACCGTGGCCTATTCGAATTGGCAACGGCCACCTACTCCACGCACGAAAAACCGTGGCCGAACCGTTGCCTAAAGCGATTTTTGTTGTAGTGTTTCTTCGCAGGAACCTTCTCATGGATGTATGTGATACACCCTAAAAGTTTCATAGATCCATGGTATACTGGAAAGGTATGCAAGTTGCAAAGATCCATTTATGGATTTTAGCAAGCTTTCAGAAACTGGAATCTTCATCTTGATGAGACTATTGGACGATGGGATACATCAAGAACGACGATAAGCTTGTGTACACACAAAGGTAGTGGGAGTATTATTGATTTCTAGTCCTATATGTGGATAACATATTGCTCGTCAGAAACGATTTCCCTACAAAGCGTAAAAGCATAGTTGTGAAATGTTTCTTAATGAAGGACTTAGGCAAGACTTCCTAAGTGTTACACTACAAGAAATCACAGGTATATCGACGGCCTATTACCGATGGTCAATGGCCGTCACCAAAAACATGGCTTTTTCGACAGCTTTGCCTGTCGATAAGTCCTATCTGGCGTACGCTCAACGGTACCGACGGCCTGGGCCGTCGATAATTTTGAGCGTATGCCGGATTGGACTTACCGATGGGAAAAGCCGTCAGAAAAGCCGTGTTTTTGGCAATGGCCGTTGACTGTCAGTATACCCGTGATTAGTTTTCGGTTTCCCGCTGTTTTTCACATACCAACGGCATTAACCTGTCAGTATTTGAAAATGGCCGTTGGTAAACCCGAGAAAGTTTCCGACGGGTTTAGCCTGTCGGTAATGTTAATGTGGCCGTCGATAAAGTTCCCCTTCCCAGTTTTACTTCTCTTCTCTTCTCATCTCTCTCTTCCGTTCTCCCTTTCCCAGCGCCGCCGCCACCACCACCTCTCTTCCGTCCTCCCTCTCCCAGTACCGCGCCGCCACCACGTCTGTCTCCACCAGGGCTGTGCGTCCACTGCCCCTCTGTTACTGGTTTTCCACCACTCTCTCTTACTGAAGTTGGCTCCCATAGTGCGTCCACTGCCCCTCCCCGCGCCTCCACCACTCCGCCACACTGAAGCTGACGCTGGAGAGGAGAAACCGTGACGCCACCACCTGTTCGCTGAAGCTGACGCCGTCGCCGTTGCTCGAGTCTGTCACTGCCACGCCTGAAGAACCACGTCGTCGTTCCTCACAAACCACACCCTCTGTTGATCGCGACCTTAAGGCTATTGATTTTGGGCTTTCCATATTCTTCAAGCGTCAGTTCTATTTGGTTGAGGTACGGACCTGAATATGAATTAATGTTGAATAGTTTGGATGCGGCATTATTGGCTTTGTGTGAGTTCTATTTGAAATTTGAAATAGCCTAAATAGGAATTTCTTAATTGTAGCTCGTTTAGGGTTTATGGTTAAAATTTCTGCTTGATCGATAATGAGCACTGCAATTGGTTGCTAGTGGTTACAATGCCTGTGATTCCTGAATAGTCTAGCATTGTGCGTTTCGTCGTTAACAAGATTGGTCATTCCCACTTCTTCTTCTCCTTATCCAATTTTTCTGTTTTTGTTTATTTTTTCTAAGGTTTGCTGAATTGGTCTTCTACTTGTTGCAGTTGAAATGTGCTGCAGCTAAAAAAGGAAGTAGCCTTACCTTTGATTGCTCTCCTTCTGGTCCCTGTGTCCCCTGCCTCTACTCCGAGAAGGTTCCCTTTTCCTTTCCCCCCCTCAAATTGGTGTTTGATATTATACTGGATTTCGTTTTTCTTTTTTTTCCTTTCTGAATGATAATTGGATTTGTTCATAAATAGGGATTTCACACTAAGAATTTATTCAGTGCTTGCACAATTTTGTAGAAAAAGAATTGAACGGTGTAATTGTAGTTATTTTTCATTTTGCAGCCAACTAATATGAATACACAGATCTGACTCCAATTTATATGCTAATAATGAGTTATTTGTTGTTTTAAGACTACTTGGACATAAGGAATTTAAGGGGATTATGTATCTTTGTACATAATTGTTTATGAACCCTTGCTTTCAAGAAGATTCATATTAGTTAGGTGTGTTGTTTAGATGGTTTTGATATTCTGGTGTGGTTTTGATATGCTTGTTTATAGCTTATTAGTTTCTGCTAATAGAAGAAGCTCTGTTTCATAGGCTTTAGAGACCACCACCTCCACCACTCCGCCGCGCCACCACAGCCGCCATCACTGCTCGTGCCTCTACCACTACTGTGCGATTGAGGTATGCACTCTAACGAAATGTCGGTTGACTCATAGGGTGGAAAAGGGTTAGTTGTTGACCCCCACATCGACATATTTCTTTGTTTTGCTTCGTAGTTCTCTCCACAGAGTGAATTTTGAAGTGATGTGTGTTTTTTTGCTGCCAAAAAGTTATTATGTTGAAGTGATGTATAGTTCTCTCCACAGAGGAAATTTTGTCTGATGTATGTCTTATGTTAGAAAGTAGAGAAACAGATCTATTCATATAACTAACCATTAAAAAATATTTGGATATTATTAACTAAACATGTAGTTGATTGTTCCTAAGAAAAGCTAGAAATAATACCTGAGGAAAGCTAAAAATTTCGTTCTCCCATACACAGGGCATGATGCCATCTTTTATATAGAAGTGAATATCATTTTCAGCATACTTTTTTATTTCAAATACTTTTTTATTTCACCGATATAATTAATAAATCATCAAGTGACTTGTAGAATTTGTTATATACCACATCAGAACTATCTCTTTTCTAATTGCGTGTATAACATTAGCTAAACTTGAAGGTTGTATATTTTTTTCTTCTATTCCAGTTGAAAACATAAGAAACTATTATAACGACTAAATGGTTATGATTATAACCTGGTATGATTAAACTTATAAGGACTTCAAAATAAATGTTTATTATGTAAAATTAACAAACCTGTCTAAAAAATTTTCTGGAAATTTTTTTAAAATAAATTGCTATTAACAAAAACAAAATTGATGCACATTGAACAACTTGAGGTCTTTTTCCCGAGCTTTATTGTTGGGTGTGCCATCTGCTAGCTCAACATCATCTATTATGCATCAGTCATTTCACGCTAATTATTTACTTTCATCACTCTGACTTTTCTTGCCTACCTAAACCTGCAAAACATGTAAGTTTGTGTTTAAATAAAATGCATTGAACATAATTATACATAATGGATGATGACAATTGCATTGCCATGTTATTTATCAATTATTGTATTGTTACATAGACGACCAAGCTCTGGTCTTGCATCCATCCATCCAACAAAGATATGGTCTGAATTTGATAAGAAAAAAAAATTGGAGTAGAAATACTTACGCCTTTTGCAAGAACCAAGAAAACATTTTTGTTAGCAAACAAAGCAAGTTTATTTACCTCAAAGCCTTAATACCCAGTTCTATCTATAAAGAGCAACTGACAACGAACACATATCTTTGTAACAGGTAATCAATTAGTGACTTGCTAATTAAAATAAGGCTTCTACCAAAACGTACAAATACTAACAAACAAAAGCATGTTTTCTCTAAACCCCTATTAGTGAACACTTATAATTCTTTTTTTAATGTCTCTGGCTGTAGCACATCGCATTCATTAAAAGACAGACACTATGCCACATCAAAGTTATTGTATTAAATGAAAGATTGATCTGACTTCAATTTAGCATCTTTTAACACAAAGGAAATGACAGATGAAAAAATTTGCATATACATAATATCTGATTTTGACTGACAAAAATGTAATCTATCCTCTTCCCATTTAAAAAATTGAAAATATGGGATTTAAGTTAAGGTTTCTAAAATCATGAGACCACATTAAATGGTACATGTAACTAAGCTACACATCTAAACATATTACTCAACATGTGTCCCACATATACATGAATTTCTTCTACAAATTCTGACTTTCTGCACACAACATCAAACAAAAAACCTAATTTGATTCTTGCACAAACCATTGACACCTGGATAACATTTTTTGCCCAATTTTATATGCTCATTAATGGGGTAGCAAAAGTAAACTTCAGATTGTGATGCTTTTGGTAATCATGATCAGCAAACTTAATTTGCTTGAACTATCTTTTGAGGTGGATAATAACATTATTAGATATAAAAGTTTTTGCACTCCTAATGTCATTGTCATTTTTAAAAAATTCTGAATTGTTTTTCAAGTTTATTAATTTTAAGTCCTGAATAAGGATCCCAAAATTGCATTATTTAACATAAATTGGGTAGGAAATTGCAAAGGTATAGAAAGAAACCATGAGAATAATGCAACAATTAATTTTCTACCTATATCCTGAAAAAATTAAAAAAAAAAACCTTCAATGATAGGAAGTAGTTTCCATGCAAAGGAATTGAAAGAAAATTAAAAAAAAAAACTGTGTTATGTCTATGATTATATTAGAAAAACTGTCAAAATCATGTGTTTAATGCAGAAGACCAATGTGCAGAGATAGGATATGCAATTTACCCAATATACCAAAAAATAATAAACAAAGAACTCTAAGAAATAAACAACGGAATAAAAAGTAAATCACAGAAAAAGTTGTTTAGTTGAGAAGGAAAAAAACCTGTAAGGTTATTCATTTTTAAGATTCCAATTAGATTTGATTCAATTATATGGAGTACCCAAGCCAGTGCCTTGAAACATTCACAGTTGAAAATGTCTAAGCTCAGTCTGAGATCCTCAATTTGAAAACAAAAATCCAGCGCCCAAATAAAAGTTGTTTGCCCTTTCATGATCTATCCCTAACAGAAGCATCCCTTTATCGTCAAGCATAATTTTAGTGAGCATACTATTGAAGAATCAGTAGCATCGGTACAGTGTAAGTTGAAAAAGGAATACTACTACAATAATCCTACTAATCAAGAAGGGAGGGAATACCTCCAATGACAAATAATTATAGCTATTTTTTGGTAATAATTGCATCGATTTTTTACTATTCAAATACTTGTTTCCATTTTTTTTCCATAAGATCAGTGTCACAACATAGATTTCTCAATATAACTCCCAAAACAACCTAATGGCTAAGTAAATTCGACTTTATTTTCTTTCCCTTTAAGTATTGTTATAACATTATCCTTTTTTACATTATTTTTCAAAATCAGTACAATGCAATAATTATAAAACATGCCCCCCAATATCAAGCCTTGCTGCACCAAATGGTCATCGGTAATACAGAAAAAAAGTAAGATATGGAATTGTTTACAAGAAAGTGAAAAGTAAAGTAATTAACCATGCACTCCACGATAAATGTAAGATAGCTTTGCAGCTTAATCATAATTATTAATAACAATAATCAAACTAGGAAAGTCAAAATTCATCACAAAACTGTTTAGAAATCAATATTTGATGCATGCTATTTGTAAGGGAAAATAACAAAGACCCACTTTTGTGATAAAAGGACTCAACAGATAGGAACTGATCAACTCCTGAAGATGAGGGGGCACACTATCCAATTGATTGTCACCTTCAGAGGCCAAACACAAGATCATTGATAGTTGTATCCATCCTGTGAGTCACCAGCAATCGACTGGTCTATTACACCAGCAATGACTTTGGTTTTTCAGGGCACATAGGTTTTACACACACACATAATTAAAAAAAGAAAATAATTAAGACTCAAGGGATCACTGTAATTTAATCTAATAATTAAGAAAAAAAATATTCAGATCAATCAGTGAAGATTTAACATTTAACCAATTGTTACATAGGTGAAATAAATGCAAGAAAACCATTTAAAATTTATTTAGAACTAGTTTTCATTAAAGCATAACAATAACATGCCCCATATTAGCAGAATATATCTCTTTTTTGTTCTCAAGACATTTCATAATTTATTAGGAGTTAACACGATATTCACTTCTTCATACAGTCCAAGTTCTTGCAACATAAAATGGAGACCAGAAGTTAGAACCTCTCTGTCTTAATACTTTTTACCAGAAAAAGTCACCACAATATGGAAATAATTTCTCCATAAAAATGATAAAAAAATTATGTTAGCCCAATCCAGTTGAAATTTTCTAGTTTTGATATTTTTCTTTTGTTTTGACATTTATGCCTAGAAATATTACTGTGTGTGTTAAGATTCGAAGTGATAGCTTATTTGCTTCAAGATAGCGTTGATCAGGGGAAAGAGATGTTTTACTTAACCTAATCTCTATTCATAATTAGAAAGTAGAGAAATTTTAAAAAAAAATCTAATTCTATCCTTGGTTGCAATTTGCTTTGCACATCTCTCTGTACTTCTTTCCCTTGCCACTTCTGCTTGTCTAATTCCATCGTTTAAGAGGATGTCATTACCCTTGCCACTTCTGCTTGTCTAATTGTTATGTTAATTATTGTTGAAATGGATGTTTGATTATCTACGCCTACACAGGCTCCAGCGCGTTCGACACATACACAGCATCCAGCACCTTCTGCACCGACACCCGATTTGCCTCCCGTTTACATGGTCCCCACCTAGGGGTTCCAGCAGACCCTTGGCGATTCTTCCTCCCATTTTGTGCCTGAGACGGTGCCTGATACTCATCTGTCCGAACATGAGTATAGTACGTGCCACACACCTGATCAAACCGAGGTTGAGCAGGACGAGGATGAGTAGCAGGAGGTTGAGCAGCAGGAGGTTGAATACGAGGTCATTGATGATATCCAGATGCTGCATGATGGTCGAGTTGCTATCAGGCCGGCTGGTAAAGGGTAAGTATTTACATTTTTTTCGAGTTATATATATATATATATATATATATATATATATATATATAATCTTGTTTAACATCTTGTTATTGTTTAGGTTCCTTCCCTGAAAGCCAGCTGTGATGGCTATCACAGCGGTAATTGAGGATAATTACCACACGTTTTGGCCCACCTGGGGGAAGTTGAAGGAGGAGGCGGGGGGTCATATATTCAAATCTTTTGGAGTAAGTTGTAATTTTTATTTTGTTGCATATTATTTTTTATTTCATAAAATTTAAATAATAATGTATTATATTCATACAGGAGAGGGTTTCTTGGAATAAAAAGGATGAGGAGGGGATCGAGAAGAACTTCCATATGAAGGCCTCCCACCGCCGCTCTGATATGCTTAGAGATGTCCGCCTCAATGGACAAATTTAATCGATAGGGATCAGTGTCCGGCAAAGCCATACAGCGTCATCGAACTCCCTGAGTTCAAGGCGTTAAGCGAGAAGGTGAAGAAGAATAGAGCCTCTGAGAAGGGTTGCAGCTTGCACACCGGAGGTTCGGTCAGTCAGGCACAGCACGCATCTCGATTTGTACGTTTTATATTATTATTATTATTATTATTATTATTATTATTATTATTATTATTATTATTATTATTATTGTTGTTGTTGTTGTTGTTGTTGTTGTTGTTGTTGTTGTTGTTGTTGTTGTTGTCGTCGTCATCGTCTCACCGAAAGTTCGGTCAGTCAGGCACAACACGCAGCTCGACTTGTACGTTTTATGTTATTATTATTATTATTATTGTTGTTGTTGTTGTTGTTGTTGTTAGTTAGTTACTATTTATTATTTATTTTTTAGTTAAGGTTTTTTAATTAAATAATTACAGTCGAAGCGATTGGGTAGAGAGGTACAATTGCACGAGCTCCATCATGCAACTCATATTATGAGGAGTACCAGTGATTTCGTCAATGAGAGGTCGAGGCAGATCCAGATAATTAAAATATAATGAATAGTTTTTTTAATAATGTTTATATTGTTTTATTACAAAAAAAAAAGTTGACTTATTTGTTTATGCTTGACAAGAGGAGTTTGAGGCGAGAATGTCTCAGATGATGTCTCAGACATCATCATGTTCCCCCTCTCAGAGCACTGAGGATCTATCTGCACTGCTCAGGGTATGGGCAGATGTTGTTGGTGGCAAGAAGAATGGTCGCCTATATGGTGCTGGCGACCTTGCCAGCAACTACAAAAAAGAGGGCCGCCTCCACATCGGAGAGTCGTCAAGTAGTGGTGCTGCCACTGGTCGCTCTGCCGCGGATGAGCAAGAGATAGTCGAGTTGTAGCGGGTCGTGGCCGAGCAGCAAGAGGAATCCCGCCGGACGAGTGCCATTTTGGCTCAGGTGCTGGCGCGACAGGAGCAGTTGTACCAGTTGCTAGCTCACCAGTAGCCTCCTCCACCCCCTCCGCCTCCGCTTCCTAGTACTGATGATCATGGCGATGATGCAGATGGTGTAGAGCATCTCGATCATGATCAGGACTACAGGACTATTAGTTCTGTTTGTACTTATATTTTTTCATATTTTTGGATATCTTTTTAGTTACTGATCTTTGTTCGTCGGATTTTTTTTATTTTATTTATTATGTTTCTTTTTTTTTTAATTTATTTTTTTGTTTACGTTATCGCAATTTTAAATATGGGAATAAATTAATAATTAAAAGTAATCAATTAAATTAAGTAAAATGAAATTATTAAATTAAATTAAATTAAATTACTATAATAGTTAATTAATTTAATAAATAAACATTTTTTAATATGGGAATAAATTATTTTTAATAATTAAATAAATAAATAAATAAATAAATTTAATAGTTAATAATTTAAAAAATAAAATTAATTAATTAAATTAATTAATTAAATTAAATATAAAAAAATAAAATTCGGCTTTACTGATGGGCTGAACCTTCGGACCCGTCGGAAATATACCGAAGGATTTAACCCGTCGGGATGTACCGACGTTTTCCGACGGACTTTTACCGACGGTACGACCCGTCGGTAATACCAACGGTTAAAAACAGCCCGTCGGTAAGAATTTGCGACGCCCGTTTTACCGACGGGTTGGTGGCCGTCGGTAATCAGTCAGAAAAAACGCATTACCGATGGTTTTTTGGCCGTCGATAATCCCGAGTTTTCTTGTAGTGTTAGGAATCAAGATCTATATAGATAGATTGCTAACATTACTTTGCCTAAAGTCGAAGTACATGTATACATTGATATATACTCGACAAGATTGCCTGTATGCTTTCAGCATGATAAACATGTACCAATCTGATCCCAGTGAAGGTCACTGGATCGCAGTCAAGAACATCCTTGAGTACCTAAGAAAGACTAAGGATGTATACTTGACAGATGATGGTTAGGAAGAGATCGTTGTAAGTAGTTACACTGATGCTACTTCCAAACCAATAAAAGTAATTCTAGATCACAGTCTGGATTTGTGTTTTGCCTATACGGTGGCACTGTGAGCTGGAAGAGTTCCAGGTCAGGAACAGAGTCTATTTCTCTTACAGAGGTCATGTATATAGCTGCCTCTAATGTGATTGAAAGGCTATTTGGATCAAAAGTTCTTTGAACTTGGCGTAGTTCCTAACTATGCAAACTCCATTGTTCTCGTTGAGATGATGTTGGAGTAATCGAGTAAGCTAAGGAAACTTGGTTTCACCAGTGATCTAAACGTATACTTAGGCACTTCCATCAAAATCGATAAATGATAGAGGAGATGTGAAGATGTGCAGAATGATAACACGAAACAATCTGCTAAAGGAGTCTCTTGCTCAATAGTAGCTTGACACTCACACTAGTTCGATGAGTGTTGAACTGATGCTCGATTGGCACTAGTGCTAGTGGGAGATTGTTGGTGTAAGCCCTAGTGGCCAATATATTTTGTAGGCTTAATTGCAATTTTGGTCCCCCTATTTTGCTCAATTTTTTATTTTAGTCCCTCCATTTTTAATTTCGGACATTTAGTCCCCATATTTTTCAAATCTCTAAAATTGGGTCCCTATCACTAATTTTAGTCAAAATTAGGTGATGTGGCAGGTTAAACGCTTATGTGGCAAGTGACTGGACTGAATATGTGACCTATTTAATTACCAAGTCAGCAATACTTATTTAAAATAAACAAAAAAACATTTAATTTATTTTTTCAAATAAATAAATAAAATTAAAGAAATAAAAAATCATAATCATAGGTAAAAATTCCAGATCCTTCTATCTTCTTCCACCTCGACCCAGCTCCTTCTATCTTCTATTTTCCAAACCCTAAACGGAACACGTCAGCTCATCAAAATCTATCTTCCTCTCGCCCAGATCCTTCTATCTTCTTCTTCCAAATGCCTCGCCGTCATCCTCCTCGACCCTCATCTCCTCCTCGCCTTCTCCTTTTCGGTCATCGTCTTCCTCTCGCCCATATATCTCTGTTCTTCTTCTTCCACCTCATGGAAGCACGACCACCACCAACATCGCCAACCAGTAGTCGCCTCACCCTTCTCCTCCACCCTAATTGGAAATGAGAGACATCTCCTCCTTCTGCTCTCTTTCTCGGTCATCGTCTCCCCTAAATCCCCAAATCTGAGGTCCTAAATCCCCAAATCTGAGGAAAAGAAAAAGCAGAAGAAGCGATTAGGGTTTATGAAAAATTTTGTTGTTGCTGTTGTTCATAAAAACGATGCAAAAGAAGCACATGAAGAGGAGAAGAAGATGTTGATGATGTTGTTGTTGTTGCTGGGTTGTTGTTGATTGTTGGGTTGCGGATCTGGCAGTGCTGGCTTGTTGTTGCTGCTGGGTTGTTGTTGATTGTTGTTTCTTCTTGTTGTTGCTAGGTTGTTGTTGATTGTTGTTGTTGGGTTCTTTTTTTTTTTTTTAATTCGTTGATTGTTGTTGTGGATCTGGTGGTGTTGATTGTTGTTAGTGGGTTATTCTTGTTGTTGCGGCTGATTGTTGTTGTTGTTGACAGAGGGTTATCATGAACCCTAAAATCCATGATTGTTGTTGCGGATCTGGTGTTGTTGTTCTTGTTGTTGTTGATAGAATTTGATGCATTTTAGGGTTTTCTGATGATCTGTTAATTTGATGAGACGAAGAAGAAAGAGAACGCTGGGGATTTAGGGTTCATGATGTGTTATCATTCATGTTGTCTCTACTACAAACATGCTTGTTGCCTTTTCTTTTATTCCAGTATGATGTTGTTGCTGGGGGAAGGAGGAGATTTGGGCAAGAGGAAGAGATTGTTGATGATGTTGCTGGAAGAAGAACTGAAGAAGAGAGAGATCTGGGCGTGGGAGAGAGGAAGAGATTTTTTTTGTTTAATTTATTTCTTTAATTTTATTTATTTAATTGAAAAAATAAGTTAAATGATTTTTTATTTTAAAGTTAATTGAATTTGTGACAGCTGACATGGCTTGTTTAAATGATGTGGCAGCCACGTGTGTTGCTCAGTCATATGCCACCTAAGCTTAAAATATGCCACATCATCAATTTGAGATGCCAATTTAATATTTGGACTAAATGTCAGGACTTTTAAAAATAGGGGGACTAAATGTCCGAAATTAGAAATCGAGGGAATAAAATAAAAAATTGAGCAAAATAGGGAGACTAAATTGCAATTAAGCCTATTTTGTATAGATTATTATTTGTATCATGACTTTAATCATATATTTAATATATGTAAAGGCATCATTTATTATATTATTAGTGTATAGCATAATAAAGTCCTTAGAATAGATGGTTTATTCAATGGAACACCAAATATGATTTGATCGTGAGATCTCATTGAACTATAGAACACTATTCTTAAAATATCCATAGTCGAAGTATTATTGTTAACTAGAACGATAATAATACATAGAGACTATTGTGTGAGTAGACCGATGACCACATCTCACGGGTCATAGATATGCGATATCAAGTTGGCACATAGGTATAAATATTAGGAGTAATATTTATAATGGATTGACCCACTATGAGGATGCTTCATAATAGTTATGTAAGTGTCATAGGCACTCCTCATGGCGGCTATAGTGAAGTAGTTCTTTGACTTGAACCCACTACGATTCCTACTTGAGGAGTTGTAGGCCTTAATACTATCAAACATTATCCGTAACAGGATAATCATAAAGGTAGTAATTGGGCTTTGCAATGAATCATGTTGCGGGTGTGAGTGATGTAGAAGGATTCATCCTTCCTACATAACAGGAGTAGTGTCTTGGGCCTCTCGATAGAGTAGGACGTGAAAATATGTGTGGCCACGCCGAGATGGGCCAATATGGGATATTGGGCTCATTTCATGATTACACATTTACTCGGAGATCGAGAAACATATGATTGGACATAACGAGGATGACACATTTATGTCTCATGTTCAATTAAGACATATGGACGAAGGGACAAAGACTTTACGGTAATTTTGGTCGCAGTAAGGTAAAGTCGAATCACCGATCTTCCCATAAAATGGGTAGCAATGATGCATTGCTAGATTCCAATCATTGCTTATGATATCTAATATTAATTTGATATGTAATATCATTTTAATATTTAATATCATAGCCATTTTGATGGGAGTCTATAGGGTCACTAGCATAAAACAAATAATCGGAGAAGAATAATTAAGTTAAATGTGATTTAATTAATTATTTAGTTTGGGCCTGTACAAGCCTGTATTGTACAAGCTCATCAAGGTTAGGGTGGATAAGGGAGAAGGAACATTGATAGCTTATAAGCTGAGTGCCTTCCCACTCTTAGAGGGATGAGATTTGCGCTTCCCTTGTAGCCGTTAGCACGGTTTCTCTCCGACGGTGATTTGCTCGTGTGGACTGAGTAGAGGTGCTGCTCCTTTGCAGTGCTGGTGATCAAAGCACGCTACAAGAGGTAAACATAGTAACCCTCTTTGTGATTCTTGACAATGACATGATCTATGGGAAAGGAGTTTTTCCGCTCAAGAGGATTTTTCTATTATAAAAATTAAAATTGTTCCTCTTGAAACCCCAACATTTATCTACACTGGAATCATGGGATACAAAAGAGAGTCAACTAAAGTAAAGCTCAATGACATATTTTTTAAGCGAGTATTCCCAGATAAAGTTTCCTTACTTTTGACAAGGTATAAAACAATTTTATACTCACCTATCTTGTCTCTAGTAAAAAAAGGAAAACTTTGAAAGCAAGTGGTTCAAAGTATAGTACATTTTATTAGAAATCAGTGCACTTACTCTGCAAAAGCTACCACTGCTCTGACAAGTCTACGGAAATATTATCATTCACTGTCAATCTCTACAGCGACTACTTTTCAATGGGAAGAAGATAAAGACAACAGATAAATCATCTTCACTTTGAAGATTTGAATATGTCTTCATCAACGAATTGAAGCCAAGTACCAACAGTCATAACTTTGGCTCTTTATATATATTCCAGGAGACTAGATAAGAACTTGTGGAAGAATCGTGTGTGCGTATGTGGATGAGATAATTCAAAAGTGCAGAAACTCTAACCAAATCTTACCTCACCACCCTACCATGAGCGAAACTATATTATCTTCTAGGAATAGAGTTGAGAGAAAACATCAAAACTTATTGTAATATTCTCTCCAGTGAGTACTTAGTATGTCTGGTCGAAAATACTCTTTCGTTATTGAAAGAAGTGTTAACAAACACCATTTTAACAAAAGGAAGTTACCTTAGATGCATGATAAAGTAAGATACTTGTGTGTATAGCCAGGTCGATAGAAGATACACACACATGAGGATGGCCATGAATACCCTTTCTGAAAAGGCGCAAGGATCTTGTGGCTATCTAAGAAGTTGTGTAGTACAACCAAGTTTGGTTAGTATGTACTCACCAGGATTGGTCTAGAGTAGACTGTTTGTCTCAGAGGTGCATAGGTTTGCGTCACTCTAAGATGTTGTGCTATATAGTCAGTGTAACGACCCACCATGTACCACCGGGTGAGCCCAGTTGGCATTTAGCGAATCGTTACTTTAAGAGGTCTTCTCCACCCACCTTTGGATTTTAATCCAAATTTAGTGGAGTTTTTGCCTCCCCAAGGGTTCGAACCTTGCACCTAGGGGTAAAATACAAGGTTTTTGGACCCTTGGTATCACCAATTAAGCGCTCAATTGGTGATACCAAGGGTCCAAAAACCTTGCTCAATTGGTGATACCAATGATCCAAAAACCTTGTATTTAACCCCTAGGTGCAAGGTTGGAACCCTTGGGGAGGTAAAAACTCCACTAAATTTGGATTAAAATCCAAAGGGGGGTGGAGAAGACCTCTTAAAGTAACGGTTCGCTAAATACCAACTAGGCTCACCCGGTGGTACATGGTGGGTCGTTACAATAAAAGGCGTCTTTTATTGTAACACCCCAGGCTATCCACGTGGCCTTTGGCCATTGGGTTTTCCTGAGCGTGCCACTCACAGGACTAATCCCTCTCTCATGGGACTTTTTGCCTTACGAAGGGCTCGAACCCGGAACCTGAGAGGATAAGTACCACGGAAGCGCACCTCCTAACACCAGAACAGAATGGGTGTTACAGTTAGGTTGGTAGCAGATACACACAGGTTTATAATCGAGGTCGGTTATAGTGAAAATCTTTCAAGGTTGAAGAGACTAGATGTAGCTATCAAGTTGATAATTAACTAGTATAAAAATACTTTGTGTCATTTTCTCTTCGCCATTCTCTTTATATTGTCTTTGTTTCACACTTGTTTTCTTGGGGAAGAATCTTTAACATAAACTGTTTTTAACTTAACTAAAGTTTTAAAACCTCCTAATGTCAAGTTATCTTGCGTCTGGTTGTAGTCAGTACGTAGCACTTACACTTAATGATCTTTGAAACATACTAGTCCTTAACTATGATTCGAACTGAATTACGTGATAAGGTTTTTTATAACTTGTTTTTGATTAGAAACATTTCTTTATGTCTAGTGTTAAGTTATACAAAGCCTTTAGACGCTAAGGTTGAGTCTGTGTCTGATTGACTTAGTGCGTCTGCATTATTAAAATGCAGAACAAGCATAACAAACAATGTATGTTTTGATCAATGTGTTTTGAAATAGCCTTTGATAAAAAGATTTTTAAAACACAATTCAGTCCCTCTTCTTGTGTTTTCCTGGACCTTCACTACTCACACACTATTACTTGATACGAACCGATACACTTGTAGAGTTTAGAACTAATAGGTTAATATAACTATATATGCCCAAAAAAAAATTATACATTAATTTTCTCCTATCTAATATTTTTATATCTTCATAATTATTAAATTGTTTCCAAGATCATCATCACTGAGAGGCCCAAGAAATCCAATATGGTTATAGACAACAAGTTTTAGGCCATCCTAGCTTACTGTGAATATATCTTTGACAATGGCTAACTTGAAAAATGTTCAGACAATATTTTTCTTCCTTCTATCAATACTTAAACAACGTGGATCAATGATTTTAAAGGATAATTTCCGTTCATCAAATTGAGTTATAAGGTTGACTTTGTGGTTGGAGTGGGATAGTTAAAGGGGGTGATAAGTATGAAGAGGGCTCAAACCCCCCCTCCCCCCAATAACAAAATACTAACATTTAACACTAACATTTGTCACTCAAAAAAATTGGTTCATCAAGATTTTCCCATAATTATAAGCTAAAAAAGTATTAAATAAAAATATTTAATAAATTTATTACGCATTTTGATTTCAAACTTAATCAATGACTTGAACATTATAATTTACTCTAAACAAATTGATACATGAACATAAGTTCAAAATTTATCAATGAGAAATAGATAAAAAGTTTAGGAAAATTTTAAGTTTATTTCTTTATCTTTTGTTTGAATGTTGAATAAGGTGTAGCCCCCAATAGGGGACTACCTTAACTGGATTTAACAGTTGTTTGTCCCTTATGAAATAGAGGCCTAGAACAAGGCTCTAACTGTATAGAGCGGTAGAGGTCTTATCCTATTCCCAATTCAGAAATAGCGGCCTCCTCGTGCCCTTCTCGCGCCCATAGCTCTTTCTCTAGCTCTAGCTCACTACAAGAAAACTTATGGCCATCGGTAATGACAAAAAGCCGTCGGTAACCTGAATTTTTCGACGGATTACTGACGGCCAAAAGCCCATCGGTAAAACGGGCATCACAAATGTTTACCGACGGGCTTTTTTTTGCCGTTGGTATTACCGACGGGGCTAAACTGTCGGTCCGAATCCGATGGTAATTTCTGACGGGTCAACCCTTCGGTAAATTTCCAACGGCCTTGCCCATCGGTAATGCCCCTATTCATTTCCGACTGCTGTACCCGTCGGTAAAGCCGATTTTTTTAAATAATTAATTAAATTAATTGATTAATTTTTATATTTAATTTAATTAATTGATTTATTTAATTTTTAAATTAATTAATTTCTGTAATTAATTTAATTAACTATTAATTTATTAATTTCTTTAATTAATTTAATTAACTATTACTAGTAATTTTAGTTTAATTAAATTGATTACTTTTAATTATTAATTTATTCCCATATTAAAAAATGTGATAACGTGAAACAAAAAAAATTAAAAAAAAGAAACGTAATAAATAAATAAATAATCCGAACAAACATCAGTAACTAAATAAATATCCAAAAATATGAAAAAATATCAGTACAAACATCATTAATAGTCCTGATCATGATCGAGATGCTCTACACCATCTGCATCATCGACATGATCATCAGTACTAGGAGGCGAAGGCGGAGGCGGCTGGCGAGCTAGCAACTGGTACATCTGGTCCAGTCGCTACAGCGCCTGACCCAAAATGGCGTTTGTCCGACGGGTTTCCTCCTACTGCTCAATTATGACCCGCTTCAGCTCGGCTATCTCTTGCTCATCCGCGGTAAAGCGACGAGCGACACCACCACTACTCAATGACTCTCCGATGCGGGGGCGGTTGGTCCCTTTTTTGTAGTTGCTAGCAAGGTCTCTAACACCATATAGGGACCCTTTTTCTTGTAGCCAATAACATCTGCCCAAACCCTGAATGGTGCAGATGGATCCTCAGGGCTTTGAGACGGGGAACATGATGATGTCTGAGAAATCTGAGACATCCTCGCCTCAAACTCCTCCTATCAAACATAAACAAATAAGTCAATTTTTTTGTAATAAAAAATATAAACATTATTAAAAAACTATTCATTATATTTTATAATTACCTGGGTCTGCCTCGACCGCTCATCGACGACATTGCTGGTACTCCTCCTAATATGAGTTGCACGATGGAGCTCGTGCAATTGTACCTCTCTACCCAACCTCCTCGACTGTAATTATTTAATAAAAAACCTTAAATAAATAAATAATAATAATAATAATAATAATAATAATAATAATAATAATAATAATAATAATAATAATAATAATATAACACCTACAAGTCGAGTTATGTGCTGCGCCTGACTGATGGAACCTCCGGTGTGCAACTCCCACCCTTCTCAGAGGCTCTATTCTTCTTCGCCTTCTCGCTGGTTGCCTTGAACCCAGGGCAGTTCCAATGTGCCTCCACCTGCTGCTAGAGCTGATCCCTTGCAAGCAACCCTCGTCTGTATCAATATAATATATTATTAAACATAATTGAAATTTATTAAATAAAAAAATAATATGCAACAAAATAAAAATTATAACTTACACCAAAGGATTTGAACATATGCCTCTGCTACTCGTCCTTTAACGTCCCCAGGTGGACCAAAACGTGTGGTAATTATCCTCAATTACTGCTGTGATAGCCTTCACAGCTGGCTTTGAGGGAAGGAACCTGAAAAAAAGATGTCAAACAAATTATATATATATATATATATACATGTAAATTATTAATAACTAGAAAAAAAATATAAATACTTACCCTTTACCAGCCGGCCTGATAATAACTTGGCCATCATGCAGTATCTCTAGATCCTCAGCGACCTGCTGCTCAACCTCCTGCTGCTCATCCTCGTCCTGCTCAACCCCGGTCTGATCAGGTGTATGGCCCATACTATACTCATGGTCGGACTGATGAGTATCGGGCACCGTCTTAGGCACAACATGGGAGGATGAAGCGCCATGTGTCTGCTGGAACCCCGGGTGATCATGTAAATGGGAGGCAAATGGGGTGTCGGTCAGAAGGTGCTGGATGTTGTGTATGTGCAGAAGGTGCTGAAGGCTGTGTAGGGGCCGAACGCGCTGGAGGCTGTGTAGGCGTAGTTGTATGCGGACGTTGTGTGGATGACAACGTCGAAAAGCCAGCAGCGTCATGCCTAATAACGTTCGGCCTCCCACGACCGGGGGGGTCGATGGCAATGGCCTTCCCCTTCCCTTTACCACCAGTGGGTCAGATCCTGATCCTCCTAATGTCATATATGTCTATAGAGCAATTCAACAATAATAGTCATGAAATATTATATTTAAACATAACAATATTAAAAATGAATTCCATAAAAATAAACAAGAAGTTATGAAAGTAACTGACAAATTAAAATATATTATTAGACATTAATTTCTCTAATTGTAAAAAGTTAAACAATTTCATTCTGCCCACTTTGCCCACTCTAATTCGGCATCGTCTTCAGATATTGATGGTTCTGCAACTTCTTCATTTAATTCCTCATCTCCATCTACATCTTCATATGTGATTGGATTGTCACGTAGTCGAGAAATGGGTTCCACTTCATTTACCATGTTGACATGAGACATCTCATCCACTTGATAAGCCACTTCATCCTGTGGATCATCTGCTTCAATGTGACCCCTTGGTTTTGTCTTTGTTGCAACACACCAACCTTGTTTGTCCCTTTGAGTTGATGGATAAGGAACATAATACACTTGTCTTACATGTTGTGCCATGATAAATGGATCAAATATTTGGTATCTTCTACTCATACATATATCCACAGTATTATATTTTCGATCCACTCTTGTGCCTCTACTTGACGGATCAAACCAATTACAATAAAATAGCACTATTCTTTTAGTATAGTCTAAAGTATTGTACGCCAATTCATATATATGTTGAATCATGCCGTAGAAGTCGTCTTCACCTCCATCTGTGGCACCTTTTACATAAACTCCGTTGTTAATTGTTTTCCCCCCTATGTTTTCGACTGGGTTTGAAATTTGTATCCGTTTACGAAAAACGTGTGCCATTCTTTTACATGTGAGTTAGGACCATGAGATAAATTTATCAAGTATTCGATTTTAGGCGATTCTGCCTCACTGTACACCTGCATATACACCATAGGCAAACAAATTATGGTTCCTTTTTTCAAACAATTTTTTGTATTTTCAAACAATAAATTGTTCAAATAGGACTAAAAATATATACCTGGTTCATAAATCACGTTGGGAAATATTCATGAATATATGCAGAAGAGTCTTGTTCGCTTGTGGGCTTATTTAACAAGAAGGCCCTGATCAAGTTATTATCAAACAAATGATCATGGGTAATTGTGGATAAAAAAAATTGAAAGTGGTCAAAATGATACATACGTAAGATACGGTGATACTTCGGTACAGTTGATCAACACATGAACGTGGGCTGACTTCCATTCTTCTCCCGTTAACCAATGAGTCAGCTCCTTTCCAGCATGGCGACCAAGAAGGAAAAATACTCATAAGGCTAGCGGGTGTCTTTCACTTTCAATTTCTATTTCATTCCTATTATTTGTTGGTGTCAACATGAAGTTCAAAAAATAATGGGAATAGAAATGAATTGTTTCACGGTGTAAGTAAGTTACACAAATAGATCCTTCAACCCTGGCCTTATTTTTCACCAATCGTTTTGAGTCACCCATAAATCTACAAAATAACAAGATTGATGATAAAAATTGATACATTTAACCCTTCAAATGAATATTTAAATTAAAGAATATTTTATTATATTACCTTTCGAATGGATACATCCATCTGTATTGAATCTGTCCGCTAAGTATAGCTTCATGTGCAAGATGCACTGAGAGATGCTCCATAGAGTCAAAGAAACCAGGGGGAAATATTCTCTCCAACTTATAGAGAATGACTGGTATGTTCTGCTCCATCTTTATAAGATCATTCTCTCTCAATGTCGCAGAACATAAATCTTTAAAAAATTGGCTGAGTTCAGTCAGTAGATTTAAAACATTTGACGGCAAGGAACTAAATGCAATAGGAAGTAAACACTCTATGAATATATGACAATCATGGTTTTTCATCCCATTCATGGTTCCTTTGTTCACATCGGCACATCTTGCCAAATTAGAAGAATAACCGTCTGGCATTCGAAGTTCTTTTATCCACCGACAGACTGACCTTGCTTCCTCAACAGTTAAAAAGTAACAGGCTTTGGGTTTCAGTGTTTTCCCATCCGACCGAGATGTCAAATGCAAGTCCTTTTGCCTACAGTAAAGTGGTAAGTCCAGTCTGGCCTTATCATTGTGTTTCGTTTTTCCTCTAACGTTCATCACTGTGAGAAAAATATTGTTAAAAAAGTTCTTCTGAATGTGCATAACATCAATGTTGTGTCTCAATAAATTATCTTTCCAATATGGCAGATCCCAAAAAAATACTTCTTTTAGTCCAATTATTGCATTGACCATATCCTTCAAATTGATCCAATTCACCATAATCTGTGATTTTTGGCAGATCCATAACTCTGCTCCAAATCTGTTCGGATGTCAACCTTGGGGGCGGGCCACCTATTTCAACTTCCCCCTTCTTGAAGGCGTTCTTATTCCGTCTAAATGGATGATCGTCTGGTAAAAACCTGCGATGAGATTCAAACCAAAAACTCTTTCCCCCGAATTTCACGGTAAATGCCTTTGTATGCTCCATGCAATAGGGGCATGCCATTTTACCATGAGTACCCTAACCAGACAACATGCCATATGCAGGGAAGTCATTAATGGTCCACATAAGAGCTGCCCTCATTGTAAAATTCTTCTTTCGTGCAATATCATAAGTCAAAACGTCATTCCACAACCTTTTGAGATCGTCAATAAGAGACTGTAAGTAAATATCAATACCATCTGTTGGATTATCTGGACCCCGTATAATATAAGTCAAGAACATATAAGGCTTAGATATGCACATTTTGGGAGAAAGATTGTATGGGGTAACAATAACTGGCCAGCAAGAATAAGGTTTCGCCGTTGATTGAACATATGGGGTAAAACCATCAGACCATAAGCCAAGTCGTACATTACGTGGATCTACTGCAAATTTGGGATGCACACGATCAAAGTGCTTCCAAGCTTCACCATCACATGGGTGGCGCAATATACATGAAGTGCTTCTATTTAGCATACGATGGATTGGGCGTACTGACGGCTTAAGCCGTCGGAAAGGCCAATTTTTTGGCAACGGTCTTAGTCCGTCGATAACCCCGCATTTTCTTATAGTGGCTACCCGTTAGCCCTTCCCCTTTCGATTCCTCGGGGCCCCCTCCCTGCGGGGCTATTCCGTTTGAGCCCACCCCGAGAACGCGGGGCAAGGGGTGTTCCCTCACTGTTGTTTGCCCGGTCCTGTTGTCCCATGCAATCTAGAACTCTAACTAAAAATCGCTAGCTACCCCGGACTATCCTGCCTCGTTCGTTCATATCCTAGAGTAAGCTCACTCCTTGGGTTAGGGCTTGTTTCCCACTTTGTTTCCCCTTCGGTATGCTTTTTAGTGTGTTACCCTCGGGCTAGTTCATGGGATATCTTACTCTTCCCTTTTCCGTTTGGCACACCCCTAATCCGGTGAGCCCTGGGGTTTCTGCTTCACTTCTTTTCGCTATCTTCCAGTTTGTTAAAAGTTGTTGCATGTTGTCGAAATCATCATAAGTGGTTGTGGAAAACATTGGCCAGGTATCGCGCATCTGGAGGCTTTAGAGAGCTTTGGATGTTGAGCTGGAGCGGGATCCCTAATGAAGGTTGAAAGCAGTAGCCCCTAGGGACACCTCTCATAGACACAACGTGTTTAAAATGACTCCTTTGCAAACCATGATATCTACTTTCTCACATAGTTTATCACATTTTTTTAAGAAAAACTATATTATTGACATTTTTTTTATATAAATTGGGTATCTTGCGCGCATTTTCGGAGACTACTCTCTCAAGAGTTTTAACACTATTACACTCTTAGGGCTCAAACTTTTGGGTTATTACGTGACAATTTTAAGTAATGTTTATTAAAAACTTTACAATATGTGACATTGTCATGAATGATGCATTCTCGTATCGTGTAGGTCGAACTAATTTTATTTAAAATCAACTCAAATTCTAACAAATTTTACCATATTTTTTAAGACTTTTAAATCATATGGAAAAATAAATGCATATTAGCGAAATTCATAAATTTGTAACTAAAGAATTAGATGACAACTTCTATCTTATACATAACATTCTTCAAAAGTAAAAAACTATCAATTTTTTCTAATTGTATTTTTCAGCTTTAGTTGTCCTTCGATGTGCATCAAATGCACTAGTTAGTTACAATAGTTAAATGCACCCCTACCATTATAATGGCAATGCATCATGTCATGTTAAAAGTATTCATATAAAAATTTATATTTATTTATCTCTTCATAGATATTAAATAGTCAACGTCTTATCAAATTTGTGAATAATTTTATGAAAAAAATAAGCCCAAAAAATAATATAACAAAATCATGTATTTCAAATATAAAATATCCATTTCCTCTTGACGCACCCCATTTGTATGTTTGGATGGATGGGTTTAGGAAAGAAAAAATAGATGATAGAGATTGGAGAGAAATAAGCTATTTCACTCTCATTTGAATGTAAAAATACGAGTATGTAAAAATATTTTTGTGTGGAGCCCACAAAAAAATTTCTCTCTATGCTTGGAGCGAAATCAAGAAGATAATTAATTGGATCCGAGTATTTATCCTTTGCAACGCTTCACATGATGTAGCCACATCAGAGCTTTTGAATCCAAGACCCAAGATTCGACGGCTCTGCATGTGCAACGCTGCAAAGGGTACTAGTTCCGTGATTATTATCATTTTTAATCTCATTTTCTTTTATCTTCGTCCCATTATATGGGTAAAGTTGTGTTTGCTCATATTTTTTTTATTGATTTCCTACCCACTTTTTCACTCATCAAAATAAGTGACTGGAAATTTTAATATTTTTTCTTTCTGTCTTTCTATCGATCTAAACAACACAAATTTCCACTTAATCTCACATCATTTTCTCTTCTCTCCAATTTCTTTCTTTCTTTCTAATTTCTTTTCACCCTAATTATTTTTATATCCAAAACAAAGTGTACAATTATTCTTTCAAAATAAATCATATCTATTATCTATTTAGAAAACTTAACTATGTACTAAGGATAAATGACAAAAACTCATTTCTCCGTTTTCTCATAAAAAAATATTTACTCACTAAAAACTCAACTACATTAGGTTCTATTTTTTTACCACCCGTGCTGAACAATAAAAAGTAATAATATAAACTCATTCTAGGCATGAACAAAAATGAATAAATGCATTTATTATTGGTTCTACACAGTAAAGCAACGTATCTCATACCTTTGAATTAAAATCAATTCTTTGATGTGAAATTTATTTATTCCTTGTTTGGAACGGTAGGAGAAGGAGAAATAATGAGAAGAAAATAAAAATTTCAATCTGGTTAAGAAAAAAATGAAGGAAAAAAAAAAGAAGTAAGCTAGGTCATGCAAAAAAAGTTTCTTCACTAAATAAAAAAAGAAAACAAACAAGGAATTCAGGCTAGAAGAAGCCTTAGATAATGGTAAAGAACCACTAACCAATATCATTTTGTTTAATCTTAGGGTGCTAGTGCGGCAGTGACTGCCTAGTCTTGTAATATCAAATAATTGTGTTCAAATCCCGAAGAGACATTTTGTATGGCCTAAGTGCCTTCCCCTCCCTTATTGATAAAACATCCTCTCTCCCACCCTCTTTAAAAAAAATCTCATTTTGTTTAGCAGTTTTGTGCTAGAACTACTATTGATGTTGCATCTAGAGTAGCAATTTGCATTTAGAATCGCTACTATAAAAGACAATAGGTAATGAACACTAGTGTAAAAAAGAGATTTTACATCAGTTACAATGACCTTTTACATCGATTATGCAACCGATGTAAATTCAGCTGTGATAGTATGTGTCAATTTTTTACATCGGATATTGAACCGATGTTAAAAATGACTTTTACATCGATTATAAAACCCGATGTAAAAGGTAATCCCTAAAATTCAATTTTTTTAAAAATAATACTTTTTACATCAGTTGTCATATAACCGGTGTTAAAAGCCCCATTTTAACATCAGTTATCTTGACAACCAATCTAAAAGTCATCCCCAAAAATCAATTAAAAAAAGTCTTTTTCCATCGGTTATCTTGAAAACCGTTGTAAAAAGTCTTATTTATAAAAAAAATTGATTTTTGTTTTTTCGTTCCTGCTTGTTTACAGCCATATATACAATTTGCTTACAGCCATACAACAAGATAAATACAACCCAAAATTGGCATCAAAATTGACAAATTGAAAACACTAAATACTACAACATTAACAGTGGCTAAAATAAAAACATCTCTTACCAAAATTACGTTGATCAATTACAATTTTACTTATAATCCTAGAAGCAGGCCTCAGTTGTATAAGATCCCGTTGGCTTTTGTCGGGTCATCTTCCACAACTCATGACGTGGTGGAGATGGAGGCTCACCGCCTCTTCTTGCATTTCTTTCAAAGCCTCTTTCTTCGTCTTGTCCTAAAGCTTTTGATAATCCTCATGAGACAATCTGTGGTGGTAGAGATTCTTTGAGACATTTTCTCTTGCCTTTTGTCTTTTACTCTGTTACAAATAACACACCACAAAAATCAGCAAAAAATTAAATTAGCATGACCAAGTAAAAAAACTATAATTCCAACTAACCTGAAACTCATCTTCCTCTCGACTCTTAACAAACATATGCGACGTTGTATTACTGTCTTTATCTCTTTTCCCAAATATGTATATCCTAGTGAGTGTTGTCTTAAATCCCTTCAAGTGCTCACTCGCATAAGAAATCCACGACTTCTTGAGATTTTCATCATTAGGACCATCAATGATTTCCTCAACTACACAACAAAATGGTGGTGTTAGTATATGATAATATATATGGTTAATTACACTATATATGGTTAGAAAAATAGAGGCATAAAGGTAAATACCAAGATGTCCTGCCAAATCAAATTCTTTAAGCTCTCCTCTACTTTACCCCAACTTTTTGCCAAGATACTAGCCTTGCTTCAAGCAAGCATCCCCATATAACTCTTGAATTTTGATATGTAGTCACCCATAGTTTGGCCGGTAAAAGCATCAAACTCAATCGGATACCTCTGACTAGACTAACATCTAGCAGTCAACTGTTGTAACATCGTGGCACGTCTAGTCTTTCCTTTTGTAAGAGGGTTGCTTGATGAATCAGTCATGATGTCTGTGTAGACAAAAAAGAATAAAGGTCAGAAACAATAATATTGGATAAATAATGGATAAATAATAAACATGTATTAACAAGAATATAAATAATCGTAGTCAAGTCTGAATGTCCTCCAATATCCCTTTCTGATGATCATCACGAGTGGCACACATCGTGTACTTTATTTTCATCAATGAAAGTTGGTATTCGTGTTGAAAAAGAATGAGTGTTATAAATATCTAGAGTTGAATCTTGATTTTCATCACTCTCATGCATGCTTCTTCTTCGAAGGACCACTGATCACCTTTTGTTAAAAGGATCCTTGACATAAAACACTTGTTTTGCATGGAATACCATGATGAAAGGCTCGTCCTTATAGCCTACTTTGTCAAGGTCCACCAATGTAAATCCTAATTCATCGGTTTGAACACCACTGTTACACTTAACCCACTTACATTTAAAAATAGGCACTATAAATTTACAGTAATTGAGCTCCCAAACCTCTTCGATGGCCCTAAAGTAAGCTATAGATGCTACAATGAGGTTGTGCACGGTACTCTTGACATCTTGTGACTTTGTATAAAAGGAAAATTTGTTTATATCGTATCCACTCCAACATAAGACATTAAAGCTAGGCTCATGTGCTAGCCATTTTAATGTATGAGAAGCAGTATCATCATTCATAATCTGTTTTTTAAACCAGTTTAGGAATGTCTTCTTATGCTCGTTCAACACCCAATTTTCGTTCAACTACAAAAGTCGTAATCCAAAAGTCATAATCAAAAGTTAAATACAAAAGTGAAATAAAAAAAAATCTCCAAGGGTGCCTACTGGAGTGCTCCCCAGGATAATAGCGGGTTGTAAATTCCTAGGATGGAGAGCTTCCTACAGCTGAAGCCTCAGTCACTACTAGTCGATAATCAACGACTTATCCAATATAAACTAACTCCTCCCATTCCTCGTCTGTCATTGAATGGTACTCCAATGTATCCTTCGTATCGCTCGAGAGGGTGGTCCCGCCAATGCCTCCCTGGCAGAACGAGGTCCTCTCCCTTACATGCCCATGGAAATGCTTAAACAACCACTGCGCCCATGATAGGGATGAACTGGGGGACGAGGGTGTGGTCCCGTCGATTCCTCCATGGTAGACAAGGGGCACCTCAAGCAGCTCAATCAGTATTACATTTGATCCAGTAGCAATGAGGAGGAACCCACAAGACCTTTTTGATAGTAGGCGCTTTACCAGGTTTGGCATCAACAGAAAAAACCTTCAAAATAACAAACTCTTGCGTAGAAGAGGAACCCAAAAGACTAGGGGCACCTGGAGCAACTCCATCAGTATTACATTTGATTCAGTAGCAAGGAGGAGAAACCCACAAGACCTCTTTGATAGTGGGCACTTTACCTGGTTTGGCATCAACAGAAAAAGCCTTCAAAATAACAAACTCTTACATAGAAAAGGACGAGACGCCGTTACTACAATGGCCTGCTAAAGAGACAACAGTAGTAATAAGATTAATAGTTGTTGAATAGGAAGCTTCTTATTGTCAAATCTAAGACTATTTCTGCAACTCCAAATTACCCATAAAACATTAGTAATGGCCGCGAAAAGAACATCCAGAGCTAAAGAAGACCATCTGTTATCACCAACATTCAAGATGCTATCAACAGTGTTAGTATCAATATGAATACCAATAATTGAGCTTAACCAATGCCAAATGCTTTGAGCAAAAGGATAGAGACAGAAGATGTGCATACTGGTTCCGCAGTCGCCCCACAAAGACTACAAACAGAAACAATGACGCAACCTCTCTTCCAAAGGTTATCATCAGTTGGAAGCCTATTATGCAAAAGACGCCACAAAATAAAAGTTCTGGAAGGGGGAGTAGCACTGTTCCAAATCCTCTTGGCCCAAGAAATTTTCTGGCCAACAGGTTTGCAAAAGATGTAAGTTTCTTTAAAAGATAACTGACCCGAAACTGAATGTTTCCAAATTCTATGATCAGTAGCAACAAATGTAGGGATAGTAACCTGCTGCAACACCTATCTTAAACTAGGAAAATTTTGAAAAGACCCATAGGAACACACCAATTACCATCTCTTATAAAATCACTCACTTTAGAATTTAAAAGAGGATGTAATTGATCAGATATATTGAAAAATTTCACCAGCGGTTTCGAATACCAAAATTATGTCCAGAATGAAATCTTCTTACCATCACCAATTTGCCAGATAGAATTATCCTCTATAGTGTGAATACTATATTTAATACCAGACCATACGGAGGAGGAAATATGATAATAAATGATACCGTTTTTTTAAGAACTCTAGATCTTAACAAAATGGCCCATTGATTATCAGAATTATAGAACTCCCAACCAAGATGAAAAATAGCAGCTTCATTAACATTTCTTAGAGAACGAATACCCAAACCACCGTCATCAAAAGGAGAGCAAACCTTATGCCAAGCAACAGTTACTACCTTCTTACGATTAATATCCCCAGACCAAATAAAATTTCCGATCCATCTATCAACATCATTTAGCAGACTAACAGGCCAAGAATAAACCAGAAAACTATAAATCATCATACCATGAATCACGCTTTTAACTAGCTGAACTATACTAGAAATCGATAATAATGAAGCTTTCCAACCAGCTAGTTTAGCTTTTATTCTGTCCGCAATAGGTTGCAAATAGACTTTCCTTGGTTTTCCTCTGAATATAGGAATCCCTAAATAGGTGAAAGGGAGAGTTCCTACCTGAAAACCCAATAGCTACGCAATATCATCTTGTCTTCTGGGAGCAATAGCTCCCAAAAAAATAGTGGACTTCTGAGGATTTATAATTTGGCCTGATATATCCCTTTATCTAGAAAACCAGTCCAGAAAAACGCATAAGTTCTTTTGAGAGCCTTTGCAAAAAAATCATAACATCATCCGCATACATAACAAGTGATGGAACCAAAGTACCTCTAGGACCATTCATCAAATTAAGCTTACCATCTCTGACAAGCTTATCAATACCTCTACTCAACACGTCTTTTGCAATACAAAAAAGCAAAGGGGACAAAGGATCACCCTGCCTAATATAACATCTTGTTTTTCCAATAATCTTGAATAATATTTTAAGTATAATTAGAGTTGTGATTTGGTGATTAACGGGTGTTAAAAACCTTAATTAAGGATAAAATGAGCTTAAGTGGGACCCATAAAACTTAGGAAAGTTCTAGAAACACTAAAAAGGACAAGAATACCGCTAGGAAGGGTACGAATCACCCCAGAAGCTTCTAAAAGGAGAGTCGCGGCACGAAGAGACTTATGAGGTGACCATCGCTACGCGATGGGACTTGACAATCTCACAGTTGGATTTTTGCCACGTGTACATCCAGAGGGTTCTGGAAGGTGCCGTCGCGAGAGGAGCCCATCGCGAGGCGATGGGGTTGATATTTGCTTATAAATAGGCATTCACCCCCCCCCATTTCCATTCGTGCCAAAACCTCTTCTCTCTCTTGCTTTCTCTAAGCATTTCCTCTAAGAAGTAAGTATGCTCTGCACTTACCTCAATGAGGATCCTGTGCATCAGAAAGCTCTTAGTAGTCAATCCTCAGGGAGGAAGAGAAAAGAGGAAGGACGGTCTAACAAGCAAGGTAGGAGTGCGAGTAGCAAGTGCGAGAGGAGTGCAGATAGTGGTAGTGGCTTCAGCGATCTTCTAACCAGGTGGGAGCAAGAAACCTTACATTGTAGGGATTGTAGGATAGAGTAGTACATACAAATGTGCGTAAGGTGACCCAAGACCTACTAGCGCTTGTTAACAGCAACACCTCAGGAGAAGGGCTGTGACCTGTGATAGCTGAGGATAGTTGTCAATGTTCTGTCTACCATAGGAATAATCTATTGTTATCTATGGATAGATAGTAACCTAGTATAGATGACTGATGCTGATTGATGTGGTACTGATTAAATATGATTGTTTGTGATGGCGTGACTATGCTGCTGATTATATATATGATTGTTGGTATCTGTGTGATTATGTTGTTGAATAACATGTTAGTTAATGATCACCATAGTGACACTAGGATTGATCCATGTGTTGTCTGTGCTAGTATGATGTTTGAGATATGCTTTGATTTTGACTATTGATTCTGTCTGTGATTGAGATGAATTATTGATGTTGATAGAGATTTGGCTAAATAGGAACCTGTTGATGAGAGGTCTTTCAGGATTTGGCTACTGCTATTCTGTAGCAGGCTCAGCAGAATGCAGAGTTGATAGAGATGCTTAGGGAGGAGCACGAAGTTATGAGGCAACGATGGGAAACTAAAATTGAGAATACTAGGTTAGCGGTTTTTCTGAATGGAAAACCACCTCAGTTTAATGGTGAATTTGACCCTAAAGGAGCTGAGCACTGGATTCATGAAATTGAGAAAATATTGACAGTGATGCATTGTCATGAGGACTGGATGGAGACATGTGCTACATTTATGATGGTGGGTGAAGCTGAGGGTTGGTGGAAGAATAGAAGGAGAGTTTTGGAGGCTGAGAGTCAAGCTATTACTTGGGAATTATTCCGGGAAAACTTTCTAGAAAAGTTTTTTCCTAGGACAGTGAGACAATAGAAAGCCAGGATGAGCGTGGAAGAGTATGCCTCTAGGTTCGAATATCTAGTGAAATATTCTCAATACTACCAGCTTAGCCCTAGTGAGGAGTGGATGTGCCGGCAATTTCAAGATGGGCTTCGACATGAACTTCGTCGATCAGTGATACCGTTACGGCTAACTTGTTTTCCCGATCTAGTAGAGCGTTGTATGGAGTTAGAGGATATGGATCATCAGAAGGATTGGTTTTGGAATAAGGGAGTTTTAAGGAGTCGAGAGCAAAGAAATGGAGATACAGAATGGGATAGTAGAAATCGGTTTGAGAAATTTAGTAGAAGGAATGCTAACTAACAACCGCGGCAGATGAAAGTTACCAAAAGAGAGCATCAGATTTTGACAAAATGTTTCAAATTAAAGGAGCACATCCAGCGAAGGACTGCCAATTTAAGGACCATATATGTTTCGAGTGTGGTAAACCGAGACATATATCTCAAGAGTGTAGACGGGGAGCAATACCCATGGGACAGGGGTTAGATATGGGGATAGGTGGAGGATCGAGAAGGATACCCGAATAGATCCCAAAAGATTACCAGAGGAGACTTCGTAAATAGAAAAGTGTCATTTCCCAAGGTAACATGAGAAGAACCAAATCCTCCCGACCTTGACTAGTGAAACCAGTTTTGTTGAGAAAGTCATCTTTCTCATGCCGTATTCAAGAAAGTGAAAACCCCGATATATAAAACACTACTATTTTTTTTTTGCTAAAACTAATACATGTGCTCATTGTATGTGTGTAAATGTGTATAAATATCTTCTGCTTATATAAATTCGTGTTTATCTATGCTCCTGTTTGCCTTCTAATTCTTCTTTATTACATTTAATGTTTGCTCGTATGTCTAGTGGTGGAAATACCGTTGGCATGATTAATTAATATTCCAGGGTGACTTTCGAAAGAGAGAAGGAAATGGTTGGGCTAGGTAGTTTGACAAGTAGAGCTATTAAGTCTATAATACACTATTCTGATTGCTTACCTGTCATCCAGGATGTTTGGAAAACTCAGGTTCATGGTTGTCCTATGTATGTTCTTTCTCAAAAACGTAAAATTCTCAAAACCAAGCTCAGGGTTTGGAATAAGCAGGTTTTTGGTGATGTTCATTGTAAAGTCTCTAATGCTATGGCTGAGTTAGACTCCATTCAATTAGATATTGACCAATCAGGCGGCTCTGATGATCTCTTCAGTAGGGAGAAGGAAGCTCAATTAATTTTGGAAAATGCTCTAGGTGTGGAAGACGATTTTTGGAGAGAAAAGGCTCGAATAAATTGGCATCTACAGGGTGACAGAAACACTACTTTCTTTCATCGACTGGCCAAAATCAGGGGGACTACCAGGAAAATATCTGTTATTAAGAATGGTGATGATCTTTTATCTGAAGCAGAGGATATCGAGGCACATATTTTAAATTATTATACAGATATCTTTGCAGTGGGTAATTCTTGTCGTTCTAATGATCTTATTGATAAAGTTATTCCTTCAATTGTGGATCAAGCTACAGATAATGATTTGCTAACCAGGTTGCCTCCTTTGAGGAGGTCAAGCAAGCGGTTTTTCTTTAAATGGTGACAAAGGCCTGGGCCTGGACGGTTTTGGGGGTTTCTTCTATCATACTTATTGGGATATTATTGTCGAGGATGTTTATGCTGCGGTTACTCAGTTTTTCAGGCAAGGTTGGTTACTTTCTAACTTGAACTCTAATATGGTGGTCCTTATTCCCAAAGTCTCTCGAGCTGATAGGATTGACCAGTTCCGTCCGATAGCCCTAGCTAACTTTCAGTTTAAAATTATCACAAAGGTTTTGGCTGATAGGCTTTCAATTGTGGCTCCCAAGATTATTTCTGAGAATCAAAGGGGTTTTATAAAAGGTAGAAGTATTTCTGATTGTATTTGCACTGCTTCAGCAGCTGTTAATTTGCTCCATAAGCGATCCTTTGGAGGTCAGCTTGCTCTAAAGATTGACATTAAGAAGGCTTTTGATACTATAGACTGGCAGTTTCTTCTTAGAGTGTTGCAGGCTTTTGGTTTTGGTGATACTTTTTGCTCCTGGATCAGCTTGATTTTAAATTCTGCTAAGCTCTCTATTTCTGTTAACGGTCATGCGGTTGGCTTTTTCAATTGTAAACGTGGTGTTAGACAGGGTGACCCTCTTTCTCCTCTCTTATTTTGCATTGCCGAAGAGGTTCTTAGCAGGGGTATTTCTATGCTCGTCAATGAAGGCAAGCTTCAGTTGATGACGGGTCCTCGAGGTTTCAGGATGCCTAGTCATGTTTTATATGCGGATGATGTTTTGATTTTCTGCAAGGCGACTAAAAAATCGATTTCTAGTCTGCTGCGTCTGTTCTCTGATTATGAGGCTATTTTCGGTCAGGTTGTTAGCTCGGATAAATCTAAATTTTATGTGGGCAATGTCTCTCCTTCTCGTCAGGATGCTATTGTTAATCAGCTGGGATTTGCTTCAGGTACTTTTCCCTTCACTTATCTTGGTGTCCCCCTCTTTAAAGGCACTCCTAGAAAATCTCATCTTATGCCTATCATGATAGAATCAAAACCAAGCTTGCGGCTTGGAAAGGTTCCTTACTGCCTATCATGGGTAGAGTGCAACTGGTCAAATCGGTTATTCTGGGTATGATGGTTTATAGCTTTCAGGTTTACTCCTGGCCCTCGAGCTTATTGTCTTTGGTTGATCAGTGGATTCGTAATTTTCTTTGGTCTGGAGATGTTAATCAGCGTAAGTTGGTCACCGTTGCCTGGGACAAAGTGACTAGACCGTCTTTGGAGGGAGGTTTAGGCATCCGTTCTATTAAGTCTATTAATAAAGCCGGCATGCTGAAGCTTGCTTGGGATTTCAAAGTTTCGGACCTATATTGGACCTCTCTGTTGAAATCTAGAGCGGTTAAGAATAATAGACTTGCCACTTGCCATATCTCTTCCTCTATTTGGCCAGGTATTAAAACCTGTTTATCCTTTATTGATGAGCATTCTTACTGGAATATTGGGGATGGATCTAAAGTTAACTTTTGGAGGGATAAGTGGTTGTCTCAGCCAATTGTGGACCTTCTGAACCTTCCTCCTTATTTGCACCCTTTGCTGCATGCGAAGGTGAAAGATTTTATTGTTGATGGAGCTTGGTCTATCCCGCATAATATTGCTGCTAGAGCCTCTGGCGTTATGGCTGAAATAAAAGAGATAGTTATTCTGAAACTTCAGACATCAGACGCTATTATGTGGGGACCTAATGAAAAAGGTATTTTATCTTTTAAAGATGCTTACTTGTTTTTTGAACCCATTCGTAATTCTTTGCCTTGGTGTAAGATTATTTGGAGAAGTGCTATCCCTCCTTCTAAGTCTTTCCTGCTTTGGAGATTAATTCACAATCGTCTGCCCACTGATGATAATCTGAGAAAAGGTGGTGTTACTGTGGTTTCAATCTGTAGCCTATGTGGCAATAATTCGGAAAGTTCGTCCCACCTGTTCCATGGTTGTACTTTTGCCTTGTCTCTTTGGCGCTGGTTTGAAAGCATCCTCGGCATTCATATTGACTGTTCCTCAGTTGGTACTATTATTGAGGTTTGTAATAGAACTTGGAGCTCCCAGGTTTTGGATGTTGTTGTAGCCTGTGTGGTGAACATAGTCCTGGCTATTTGGTTTTGCAGAATATCTTTGAGATTTGATAATAAGGTGCTCCTCTGAATCTGTTATTAATCTCATTATTGCTAATGTTTATCTTGCTGGTAATTATAGCAAAGGCACTATGTTCCTATCTATAGAGGAGTTTTCCATTTTGAAAGCTTTCAAGATTCCGTGTCACCCCAGACCAGCTCCTATTATTAAAGAGGTTTTTTGGATTCCTCCTCAACCTTTGTTTTTTAAATGCAATACCGACTTTGCGAAGGGTTGCCCGCCCGCTTCTGTGGGGGTATCTTTCGTGATTATAATGCAGCTATTGTGGGTTGTTTTTACGCTAACTGGGTATTAAAAACTCTTTTCAGGCGTAATTATTTGGTGCTATGTTCGCTATTGAGACCGCCATCGTAAGGGCCGCATCACCTTTGGCCGAATGCGACTCAGCTTGGTTGTTGGCGCTTTTAAGAATCAAAGTATTGTGCCTTGGCGTCTTAAGAATAGATGGAATAATCGCATTGCTCGACAAAGCATATGACTTTCCTTGTGTCTCATATTTTTCGTGAAGGGAATAATCACGCGGATCGTTTAGCGGCTCATGGCCTTGGTATCTCTGGCTTCATCCGTGGAATTCACGCCTAAGTTTCTTTATGAAGATTTCTTTAATAATAGATTGGGTCGTCCTTGTTATAGATTCAAGTAATTGTGCCTTGCTTTTGGCTTGTTTGCTTTTTGCAGCCTTTAGTTATAATTGCCTCACCTTGGGGTTGGGTTTTACTTTGTCTTCCCTCGATGTGCTGCATATGATTGTTAATGGCTTTGGTGCCAACTTAGTTGGGATGAAAGCCATTATTGTGATGCCTGTGCATGTCAAGATTTGTTTTACCTTTTTAGACGGGTGTTTCTTTCTTGCGGATCTTCATTTTGTTTATGCTCATGGGTTTTGGTCTAGTCCCCCCATGTTTGTTTGTTTTTCCTTTTTATTAATAAATTTTAGGCAGGGGTACTCTTTTTCCTTCTTGGTGTTTTTTCCCTAAGGAGGGTTTTGCATCAGAAGGTTTTAACGAGGCCTCTCTCCTCTCATTTGCCTAAAAAAAAATAAATTTCCCCCCCAAAAAAAAAAGTCTATAATACACTAAGCTGATAAAATTATTACAAATGATACGAGCTGATAAAATGGGGTGAAGGAATATAAAAATAATAAAATAGGATATGCTGTGGGGAATACTCATAAGAGAGTAATGGTACGCCTAAATATATAGGGAGTTGTGCTTTAGTAGCCGATTAGCAGTTGTATATGAGCATGCATGGATTATGAGCAGTAGCTATACAAATTGTGAGCAAGATGGCGTGGCAAGAGTCAGATATATTATGTGATAGGCTGTATAATATTGTGAGCGGCAGTTGCCATATTGTCTCCCATGTTATGAACAGTAGTTACACACTTGGTGAGCATTAGCTGTATTGTGAGCGCAGTTGCACATATTGTGATCGGTAGTTGCACATATTGTCTCCCATGTTGTTAATGGCAGTTGCACACATGGTGAGCATTAGTTGTATTGTGAGCGGCAGTTGCACATATTACGATCGGCAGTTGCATATATTGTCTCCATGTTGTGAACGGCAGTTGCACACATGGTAAGCATTAGCGGTATTGTGAGCTACAATTGCACATATTGTGATCGAAAGTTGCACATATTCTCACATGTTGTGAACGGCAGTTGCACACATAGTGAGCATTAGCTGTATTGTGATCGATAATAGACTTGAAGGTAGTTAGTCTTAGTGACGAGGCTAGAAACTCAGGATGTGTTTATAAGCATTACTATAAGTATGGTAAGCCCTAATGAAATTTCTATTAGAGAATGGTAATAAGAATGAATCCGGACATTCTTAACCATGACTCTATTAGAAAGTTCATCGAGGGATTTCTTGAATTGGGTTAGATTGTTGAGACGGTTTATACTAACATTGTGATTTCACATTGTTAGCAAATTACGAGACTGATCACCTCAGTAATTTAGTTAATAATAGTGAAAATCCTAATGATTGGAATAAACTGATGACAGAGGAAGGATGGATAGATAAGATGATTAAGAGCTTAGAATGTTTAATGAACATGAAAACTTTTATGAAAGGTAAAGGAGATAAGAATAAGGTAAATCCTAGAAGTATAACAACCATTGAATTTTCGAGGACGAAAATTATTTAAGAGGGTAGTAATATAACATCCCGTTTTTCCAATAATCTTGACTAATATTTTAAGTATAATTAGAGTGGTGATTAGGTGATAAACATGTGTTAAAAACCTTAATTAAGGATAAAATGGGCTTAAGTGGGACCCATAAAACTTAGGAAAGTTCTAGAAACACTAAAAAGGACAAGAATGCCCCTAGGAAGGGTACGAATCACCCCAGAAGCTTCTAGAAGGAGAAAAAACTAGATATTTCTCCTTAGGTACCGTTGCGGCGCGACGGGACTTGTGAGGTGACCATCGCGACATGATGGGACTTGACAATCTCACCATTAGATTTTCGTCACGTGTACATCCAGAGGGTTCTGGAAGGTACCATCGCGATGCGACAGTATCTGTGAGAGGAGCACATCGCGACACAATGGGGTTGATGCTTGCCTATAAATAGGCGTTCACCCCCTCATTTCCATTCGCGCCAAAACCTCTTCTATCTCTAGCTTTCTCTAGGCATTTCCTCTAAGAAGTAAGTATGCTTTGCACTTTCCTCAAGTGAAGATCCTGTGCATCAGAAAGCTTTTAGTAGGAAATCCTCTGGGAGGAAGAGAAAAGATAAAGGACGGTCTAACAGGCAAGGTAGGAGTGCGAGTAGCAAGTGCAGGAGGAGTGCAGATAGTGACAGAGGCTTCAATGATCTTCTAACCAGGTAAGAGCAAGAAACCTTACACTCTAGGGATCGTAGGATAGAATAGTACATACAAATGCGCGTAGGGTGACCCAAGCCCTACTAGCAGTTGATAACAACAGCACCTAGGGGTTGTGACCTATGATAGCTTGGGACAGTTATTAGAGGTCTGTCAACCATAGAAATAATCTATTGTTATCTATATATAGATAGTAATCTAGTATAGATGACTGATGCTGATTGATGCGGTGCTGATTAAATATGATTGTTTGTGATGGTGTGACTATGCTGCTGATTATATATATGATTGTTGGTACCTGTGTAGCTATGTTGTTGAATAACATGTTAGTTAATGGTCGCCATAGCGACACTAGGATTGATCCATGTGCTGTCTGTGCTAGTTTGATGTTTGAGATATGCTTTGATTTTGACTATTGATTATGTTTGTGATTGAGATGAATTATTGATATGATAGGAGTATCGAGTGAATATCGTTAGGCCTTAGCTGGTAGGTTAGACCTTGATAAACTATAGGGGCAATCGAAATAGTTGACTAGGAGCAGTGAAAGGGATGAAAATGTTGTTAGAGCTGACAGTTTAGCTTGTAAATGTACAGAGTAGTTTGGAATACGATACGAAGAAGGTTATAGGGTGTGAGAAGGAAGTAGGTGGAACTAGGCTTAGAGATAGTGGTGCAGACCTAAGGGATAGTGAATGTGATCTAGGTAGACACGAGAATTTGTTGTGCTTGCTTGAGTGCGTGCCATTTGTTTGTACTCTCTATCCCTGCTTTCCTGACTTTCATGGTGTGTAATGTGTTTCTTAGCTCCTTCTATGTTTCTTGTGTTGTATGTTCTTTTTCACAAAAAACAGAGTAATTATAGACTTGATGGAGGCATTGCCAGCATCTAGGAGCGTATAAAGGGTACTTTGTAAACAGTGACTCTCTCTTTTCCAGTTACGTAACACAGCCAGTGAGTCAAAGTTTGTGGGCCCTAGGTACGGGTTCCTTAAATATGTGATCTTACGAACGTATGTGACAATATATTCAGTTTGAATAAATTAATATTTTCAGTATATCTAGATCGCCTAATTACTCGTTTAAGGTTTTAATTATTTGGAAAAATGGGACGGGGTCGTCTCATCTAACACCTATTTCACAAGGGAAAAGACCTGCAGCTTAGCCATTAATAGCAATAGACAACTTTGTAGATTGAAGAATAATTTCCACCCATTTACAAAATTTTTGATCAAACCCAAAAGCCTTTAGGACTTGCAATAAGAATTTCCAGTCAATAGTATCAAAAGCTTTTTTTATATCAATCTTTAAAGCTAAATTTCCTCCAAAAGACTTTGTGTTCAACAAATTCACGGCTTCTGAAGTAAGACAAATGCAATTTGAAATCTGTCTGCCTTTTATAAAACCTCTCTGATTAGTAGAAATAATTTTAGGAGCATTCCTAGCTAAGCAGTCAGCAAGAACTTTAGTGATGATTTTAAATTTAAAATTGGCCAGAGCTATAGGCCGATATTGCTCAATTCTATCGGCATGAGGAACCTTTGGGACAAGCACCACAGTATTAGAATTTCAATTAGGTAACAACGAACTGGAATTAAAAAACTGAAGAACAGCAGCATAAATGTCTTCAGGAATGACATCTCAAATTTTTTGGTAAGAAGAAGCCCCAAAACCATCAGGCCCCAGAGACCCAGCCACATTCATAGAGAAAACTGCCTATTTAACTTCATCCATAGATGGTAATGTTGGACAAAATCGCAAGTGTACGATTTCGTCGTTAAGTAATAAAAGATCGAATCCACAGGGATTGTGACCAATTATTAACTAAACAAAAGTTGTAACTAATTAAACTATTGACGAACACAAATGTGTTTGAAAAGTTTGTTTAGCAACAACAACAGTACTAACGAGACAATGTATTTGGATATTAAGGAGAATAAAATGACTAGGGCTCGAATCCCTTTGTTCAACTTTTATGCTCTTGAATTCTTTTCCAATGCAAGCAATGATAACGTATTTGAAGTTCAAATCCACAAGTTTAGATTAAAGAAAATCCCTTCTCTAATAACCCCTTTGATTAAATAAACGAGTCCTAATTCCTTAGGTCCAAATTAATTTAATCAAGCATAACGAATAAGGATTCATGCAAACTCATACCACAAGAATTATATTCCTATAACTTTATTAAGCATGTCAAATTATCCCCAAGCAAGTTTAAAACCTCAATTTTCCAATTGATGCTAAAACCCTAGTTCAATCCAATGGTGATCAAGCATCGAATCGCATTACGAAAAGAGATAAATGATCAAATAACATAAATCATACTTGCATTGAAATTTTGAATTCGATTACATAAAAGAATCCACAAAGTTTATCTTACCATAGTACATTAGGTTTAGTTTCTCATAGAAGAGAAGTAACCAATCAATTGAATGAAGAAATAGCTAAAGACTCCATTGATTCCTCAAATTTGCCTTTGACCCTTGTTCTTGATTCAATCTCTAGCCAACAAAAACCAACCCTAGGTCAATGTTTTCTCCATCTATTTATAGTTCTCGCACCAAAGGGTTGAAAAACATCTTCAAAATAAGTCAAAACGCGCAAAATACAAGTCTGGACCGAGTCGCAGCACGGCCGTGGAGCCTGGCACGGCCTGGCCGTGCTGCTCTTAAAATACAAAATAGCAGAAGCGCAGCCCGACACGGGCGTGGTGGAGGACACGGCTAGGCCGTGTTGTTCTCTGAACCTACAGGCACGACCGTGGTGGAAAACACGGCCTGGCCGTGTTATTCACTGTTTGCTCAACTTGAAATTCTTCACATCCACCAAGGCACGGCCGTGGGAAGCAACACGGGCAGGCCATGCTGCTCTTAAATCTTGCCAAATTTTGGTATTTTGGCCTCCGAGCTGGTTGCAACATCCGTCTAAGTGATTTAGCTCCGCTTTCCTAGGCCAATAACCTTCTTTTCTGCACAATTGAACTCAAACCAAGTGCATTATCTAAACCAAGCAAAATGCATGAGAACTATGGGTAAAAACCACTAAAATGACTACTATGCAATGCAAAACTAACAACAAATCATATGCTATAATAAACGCATCAAATTACCTCAAGCTTAGAATCTTGCTTGTCCTCAAGCAATTGCAGTGGCCAAAGACAAGCATAGAAACAAGAGATGCAACAAATAAGGAACCCGAGATAAAAACCAATTCAAGCAATAGGCTAAAGGCTAATAAAGACAATAGGGACAACCAAAATCAAGTCCAATTAGAGAATCAGGCTCTCTGAAATCATGTCTCTCACTGATAGGGGCACTCTCCTTACCATTCTCAAAGTGTTTAAAGGTTATGACAAATCGCTCAAATCCGTCCATGAAAGTGCTCTACCATAAGCTTGACTATTAACCAAATCTCAGCATATAATTTATGAAAACACACAAGAATCAAAAGGTCTTTACAAGGTTGTAACATGGCCATGGGATTTTTCTTGTAAGGTGGGATAAAAACAAGAAAGTGGAAATTCAAGGGCTAAAATAATGAACAATAGAACAACCCTTTTTAAAGCAGCATAAGTAGAGCAATCTATTTTTCCTTTTTTTGCTTTCCACACCTCATTATTTTGCTCCTCTTCTGTTATTATTTTTTATTTTTATTTTTATTTTTATTTTTATTTTTTTTTGAGATTTTTGCAGTAATTACTGGGGAGGAATTTAAATAACAGAAGATGTTCCAATTTCAAACACCGCACAAATCACACAAGATTCACAACTAATTGCTCCCTTAGACATGCTCTAAAAGGTACTGTCGTATTTAGTAATCACAAGGGTACCAAGAATATTAATTTCAATTCAGGCTCAAAAGCGGCAACTAGAGGAAGCTTTCATTCAACAATCAGAGGCTTGAAAACATGCCTAAAATGCCTTAATCATATTCAAGTGTGTAGACAAAAATTTTCAAGTTTTGACACGGTTTCAAGTCAAGTTCTAGAGAGCACAATCAAAAGGGACACACTCATACAAGGAGAAGGGGCATATAAATATGATGAAGTGCAACCCCAATACAAGCTCAAGTCTCACATTTAGAAATTAATTTCAGTGAAAAACATCAGATCAGAGCGCCACATGCTAATCAACAACTTATCAATGGTTTATCCCTAAATTCGTTAAGAACGCTACCTTTAAGCCTATCACAAGAGAAAATAGTTGGGTTCCAAATCATTGCAATCTCAAATTTCAAAAAGATTGTAGCACACATGCCAAAGCACAAGAGGATAGTGTAACAATTTGGGGGATAAAATGATGCGCACAAAACAACAATTAACACAAAGATGCAAACACTAAAATGAAATACAAGACTAACATGCAAAAATTTAAAACGCCCTACCCCAAGCTTAAGAATTTACATTGTCCCCAATGTAAACAATTAAACTGAGATAGGGATGATGCACGGAAGGGACTTACTATGGGGGAGGAGGAGGGAACTGGCCAGGATATTGCTGGAGGTGCCAGTTATAAAGTGCAGAGACCATGTCCTGAATGTTGTGGACAGTGTTGTCAAGACCCGTCATCTGGGCCCTCTGAGCAGCCATCTCCTCCTGGAGAGCGGCATAAGAACCGGGAGGTGGCTGTGGAGCAGAGTACTGTGAAGAACTGCCAGGGGGTGCCTCAGGTCTCTCCTCTTGAAGGGGTTCAGGTTGGGGGCCTTCGGGAAAATTCCAATTCCCCTGGTCTCTAATAGTGGTGTGCTCCTGGTCAGGTAGAGGATGGGTTTCCTCAGTATCAGGTAGCACCAAACAGTAACATTGGCCTTTCCAGACTATCATTCTCATTGCCAAGCAAGCTTCCATGTCCAAGCGGGTGCTCCCACGAACAATTGGGAGGCCAGAGGTTCTATAACCAAGAGCTTCAGTAATGGGGGTGATTAAACCACCAATAACAATTTTACTGGCTGAAGCTTTCCCTACTTTGACCATGTGGGTGATCAAATGAGAACCTGCATTTAGCTGAAATTCTGGGTGCAGCATGTTCCATAGAAACATCAGTTCCGACTGACGGACAACGCCGTCACTATCCCCTCGTCCAAACAATGTGTTTGACATGACTCTGTGCACATAGCAAAAACAAGGGTTTCGCAACTTTGATGATTTGGATGAGGAGGAGTCATAAGTGTCGGACTTAGTTAGCAAGCTCCAAAACCTTCTTGCAGAAAAATCATTGGGGACTCTTCGTTGACCACCATATGGAAATCCATATATTGCATTGAATTGGCTCAACGACAGGCTATGCTCAGTATTGAATAACCTAAAGGTTATCAAATTGTCCTGGTGGTCCTCTGGCCATCCCTCCGCATATGAAACATTGGCATTAACGGATGAGAGGAATTCCAGAGTAATTCTTGCATAGGTAAAACTCTTCAGTCCCACAAACTTCGTCCAACCCACATTTGCAAATAAATACTGGACATCATCTAGCAGTCCTAGAGTTAACAGTGCAGGTTCATCCATATAATGGGTTGGGACAATTATTCTTGCGACAAGAGAATTATACCTTGCCTCTTGAACGTCGGCCCGGAACTGAATTCCATACGGGTTCTCGGTCACTTTTTTCTTGCCCTTTCCCTTGCCCTTGGCCAATGCTGGCTCTTTTGTGCCTGAGGTGTCACCCCTCTGTCTCTTGGATGCCATAATACCCTGTAATCAAGTCACACAACACAACCAACACAGGAAAGAGAGAAAAAAAAAATTATTGGTGAAGCCAATGGAGCTTCGGCTGTGGAAGGGAAAGTGGCTGAGGAAGAAAGGTGGATGGGATGACTTTGGTGGATTAAGGGGGGAGTGCGACGGGCTGATGGAGGTGGTGGGGTGGTGGGAGGTGACGCGGCTGGAAGGAGAAGATGGTGACGGTATGAGAGCTTATGACGACGGTGGGAGAGGAGGTGGTGAGGGAAATCTCAGATGAAGAAGAGGAAGAATGGGGCGAGTGGAAGAATAGGGAATTGGAGAGGATGGTGGGAGGAGAAAATGGTGGTGATGGTGGATGAGGAGTTGTGGCTGGAAGGAGAGATTAGGGTTAGAAAAATGAAAGTGAAGAGAGGGTGGGGGGAAGGCACGGTCGTGTTCTGCAAAAGGGGGGTGGTTAATTTGGGTTTTTCTGTGGTGTGGCTGGGTGTATGATAAGTACGGTGGGTCTGCACCAGGACCACAGATTAAAAATTAAAAGGAATGGATGGTTGTGATTGGCTGGGGGAAGGATTGGGTAAGGGCAAGCACACATGAAGAATGCCTACTCCTGGCTGAGTAGAGCTTGAACACGGGCGTGCCTGAGAGCACGGCTAGCCCGTGTTATTCACTGTTTCTTCCACAAATTTTTTTTCTCCGAGGCACGGCCATGTCATTCCACACGGCCTGGCCGTGTCTCGCTGGGCATTTTTTTTATATATATATATGGATGCACTCTTCTACACCTTGGGTTGCCTCCCAAGAAGCACTTCTTTAACGTCACTAGCTTGATGCGTGATGGTATGCTCAAGGTTCTCGCAAGACTAGAGCAACCTTTGCCCTGTCAAGCTCTCCTCCCAAATAATGCTTCAGACGTTGACCATTAACCTTGAACGATCTTTGAGATGAAGGCTCCTCCACCTCTACTGCTCCATGTGGCATCACTTCTTTTACCACAAAAGGTCCCGACCACTTGGACTTGAGTTTTCCCGGGAATAACTTCAAACGAGAGTTGAAAAGTAACACTTGCTGCCCAGGAGAGAAGGTTCTTTGTACGATGTGCTTATCATGATAAGCTTTAACCTTTTGTTTGTAGAGGGAAGCATTCTCATAAGCATGCAAACGCATTTCATCCAACTCGTGCAGCTGTAAAATTCTTTTCTCTCCTGCCAAGGTTGAATCAAAATTTAAGAATTTAAGGGCCCAAAACGCCTTATGCTCAAGCTCAACTGGCAAATGACAAGCTTTGCCATAAACCAGCTGGTATGGAGACAATCCCATAGGGGATTTGTAAGCTGTCCTGTATGCCCACAAAGCATCATCCAGCTTATGGGCCCAGTCTTTCCTTGACGCACTCACTATCTTCTCAAGTATCTTTTTGATCTCCTTGTTTGACACTTCCGCTTGCCCATTGCTTTGAGGGTGGTAAGGAGTGGAAACTTTGTGCTTCACACCATACTTTTTCAGCACAGCCTCCAATTTTGAGTTGCAAAAATGCGAACCACCATCACTGATTAGCACTCTAGGGACCCCAAACCGGGAAAATATGTTCTTCTTTATGAATTTTACAACAGTCTGAGAATCACTTGCCTGAGTTGCCACTGCCTCTACCGATTTTGAGACATAATCCACAGCCACCAAAATGTATTGGTTAGAGAATGAGGAGGGAAATGGCCCCATGAAATCAATTCCCCAACAATCAAATAGTTCAACCTCCAAAATGGAGTTTAAGGGCATCTCATTCCTCTTGGAAATACTTCCGCCCTTCTGGCACTTGTCACAGCTCTTGGCATGAGCATAAGCATCTTTGAAAATTGAAGGCCAATAGAATCCAGATTGAAGCACCTTTGCAGCTATGCGTTCACCATTGAAATGACCTCTGTATGGTGAATTGTGACAATGCCATAAAATTTTATGTGCCTCATCATTTGCAACACACCTTCTCAGAAGTCCATCTGGGCCTTGTCTGAAGAGATAGGGATCATCCCAAATGAAGTAGTTAGCATCTTTGAAAAACTTCTTCTTTTGTTGCCAAGTTAGCTCTTCAGGTATCACACCCGCAGCTTTAAAATTTGCCATATCTGCAAACCAAGGCCTCTCAGTCACAGCTAACAGTTTCTCATCTGGGAACTCCTCTAGAATGTCCAACTCTTTAGCTGTAATTTCATTATTCTCCAGCCTAGACAGATGATCAGCCACCACATTTTCACTTCCCTTTTTGTCCTTGATCTCAAGGTCGAATTCTTGCAACAACAAAATCCACCGAATGAGTCTTGGCTTGGATTCGACCTTAGTCATAAGATACTTAATTGCCGCATGATCAGTGAACACCACAACTTTGGAACCAATCAAATAAGAACGGAATTTTTCTAGAGCAAATACTATGGCAAGCAACTCCTTCTCTGTGGTAGCATAGTTGACTTGGTTCTCATTTAATACCTTGCTAGCATAATAGATGGCATGAAAGAATTTTTCTCTCCTTTGCCCCAAAACAGCCCCCACTGCATAGTCACTAGCATCACACATTAGCTCAAAAGGTGACTCCCAATCTGGTGCAACTATCACTGGCGCTGAAATAAGCTTCTCTTTCAACAATTCAAAGGCCTTCAAGCATTCTGGGTCAAATTTGAATGAGACATCCTTGATGAGGAGATTGCAAAGCGGCTTAGCAACCTTGGAGAAGTCCTTGATAAATCGTCTATAAAAACCAGCATGCCCAAAGAAACTCCTCACTCCTTTCACATTCGACGGAGGAGGCAACTTCTCTATCACATCAATTTTTACCTTATCCACTTCTATACCCTTAGATGAGATCTTATGACCCAGAACAATTCCTTCTTTCACCATGAAGTGACATTTTTCCCAATTCAACACTAAATTGGTCTCTTTACACCTCTTAAGAACATCCTCCAGGTTATCCAGACAATTATCAAAAGAAATACCAAACACAGAGAAGTCATCCATAAAAACCTCAATAGATTTTTCAATCATATCAGCAAAAATGGAAAGCATGCACCTTTGAAAAGTTGCGGGAGCATTGCAAAGACCGAAAGGCATCCGTCTATACGTAAAAACTCCAAATGGGCAAGTGAATGCTGTCTTCTCTTGGTCTTCTGGATTGACAGAGTTTTGATTGTAACCGGAGTACCCATCAAGAAAACAATTGTAAGCTTGTCCAGCCAATCTTTCGAGCATCTGGTCCATAAATGGGTGAGGGAAGTGGTCCTTGCGAGTGGCTTGGTTAAGCTTCTGATAGTCAATACACATCCACCAACCTGTGACAGTCCTAGTAGGAATTAACTCATTTTTTTTATTTGTTACAACTGTCATTCCCCCTTTCTTTGGAACCACATATACTGGGCTCACCCATGCATTGTCAGAAATAGGATAGATCATCCCAGCCTCTAAAAGTTTCAATACCTCCTTCCTCACAACATCTTTCATAACCGGGTTAAGCCTTCTCTGGGGTTGAACAATTGGTTTGAACTCTTAATCTAACTTTATTTTATGCATGCAAAAGGCTGGACTGATGCCCTTTAAATTTGAGATGGTCCATCCAATTGCCTCTTTATGTGCTCTAAGTACTCTCACTAGCTTCTCCTCTTTAGCTTTGATAAGGAGCTACTAATGATCACCGGATTAAAAGCATCATCCCCAAGAAATACATACTTCAAATGTGGGGGTAATTGCTTTAATTCCGGGCTAGCTTTCTTTTCTAATTCACCACCTTGCAAGTCCTCTTTCTTTTTAGTAACAACATCTTCAACTTGTAGAGCTTCAAGTTGTGCAAGACATCTTTCTATTTCATCATCCATCTCCTCATCCACCTTTTCCATGGAATTCACTAACACTTTCTCTGATGGTTGTGAAGGTTGGTCTTGCTCAATGATTTTCCAAACTGAGTCATCAATAACATCAACTCGAGAACATCTTTCAATATCATCCGGATGTCGCATAGCTTCAAAAACATTAAACGTCACCTTCTCATCCTGCAACCTCAAAATTAATTTACCTTGTTGAACATCAATCAAGGCTCTCCCTGTAGCTAGGAAAGGTCTGCCAAGAAGAAGAGGGACCTCCTTGTCCTCTTTCATATCAAGGATAACAAAATCAACTGGGAACAAGAATTTGTCAACTCTAACCAACACATCCTCCAGTATTCCATAAGGATATTTGACCGATCAATCTGCCAGTTGCAAAGACATCTTTGTGGGCTTGACTTCACCTCCTCCCAACCGTTTCAACATAGAGAGGAGCATCAAATTAATACTAGCTCCCAAATCATAGAGAGCCTTACCAATATGCAAATTCCCAATAGTACAAGGAATTGTAAAACTTCCCAGATCCTTCATCTTTGGAGGGAGCTTCCTTTGAATGATAGCACTGCACTCTTCAGTCAAGGCCACCGTCTCATCCTCCTTAAACCTTCTCTTTTTGGTCAACAACTCCTTCATAAACTTTGCATATGTGATCATTTGCTCAAGAGCTTCTGCAAAAGGGATGTTGATTTGTAGACGCTTGAAGATGTCCATGAACTTAGCAAACTGTTCATCCTTCTGGTTCTTCTTGCTCAGATGAGGGTAAGGAAGCTTCATATGTGGTTGAATAGCCTTGGGTTGCCCTTGTACCTGCAGTTTGTTAGTAGCAACTTTGTCTTCCTCACCTTCTTTTTTCTCTTTTTTTTCAATATTTTCTCTACTCTCATTTTCAACTCCGCCCTTTTCTTTTTCAATTTCTTTTTCTATTTCCACTCTTTCTTCTTCAACCACTTTTTATACTTCACTCTTTTTCTTTTTCTCTACTTCAGACAACAACTTTCCACTTCTCAAAGAAACAACACTACAATTTTCATTTTTGGGGTTATCTGCTGTGCTAGCAGAAAACTTACCTTTGGATTGCTCCGCTAGTTGCTTTGAAAGTTGCCCAATTTGGTTCTCCAGATTTTTGATAGAAGCCTCCTAGTTTTTGAAATGAGACTCATGATTCTGGAAGTTGGATTGTGTCATCTTCATAAACTGAGTCAGAGCTTCTTCTAATTGATTTGGCTTCTCTTGCTTTTGCGGTTGTGGAGGGTTACTGGATGATGGGTTATCTTGCTGCTTCCAAGAGAAGTTGGGATGATTCTTCCACCCTGGATTATAGGTGTTAGAATACGGATTCCCTCCTTGCCTTTGAAAGTTACCCATGTAATTAGCTTGCTCCTTGGAGTCTCCTAATGTATCACACCCTCCATTCTCATGAGGCCCTTGACAAAAGTCACATCTCAAGTTTTGATTTACCTGGTTCACTTGAGCAGAGGAAGAGGCTCCCACTTTCAGTGCCTTCAACTCCTTTGTGATAGCCTCCAATTGTTGAGACACTAACTTATTTTGAGCCAAGAGTGCATCTTGCGTTTCTAGCTCAAGGACTCCTCTTTTTGCCAGTGTACCTCTAACATTCTGACACAACTGCTCATTGGAAGCCATTTCCTCCACTAAGGTTCTTGCTTCTGCAGCTGTCTTGTTGTTGATTGTACCTCCAGCTGAGGCATCCAGCATCATTCTGGTGTTCGGCCTCAAACCATTACAGAACATTTGCATTTGGTTGAAATCATCATATCCATGGCTTGGACACCTTTTCAGAAGGAGCTTGAATCTCTCCCATGCCTCATACAAATTCTCACTTTGGTTTTGTTGGAAGCCATGAATCTCACCTCTTCTTTTGATGAATTTGGAGGGTGGAAAAAATTTGGTCATGAATTTTTCCTCCAAATCATCCCAAGTTGCAATGCTTCCTGTAGGCAAGGTGTCAAGCCAATCTCTTGCTCGCTCCCACAGGGTCCAAGGGAAAAGCCTCAGTTTCTTGCTTCCCTCGGTCACTCTAGCCAGCCCAAAGGTGTCACAGATTTCATAAAAACTCACCAGGTGCTGATTTGGGTCATCAATCTCATTCCCCGTGAATTGGCTTTGCTTGAGAGTGTTCAACAATGCCGGCTTGCTCTCAAAATTAGCATTTGCCTCAACCTGTTGGTAGGCATTGACAGCCCTTGCATGGTTGTCCCGTCTCCCAAAATCACCCAAGGTGCGTGGTTGGTCCCCCATCACTTCTTGAGTTGGGACTTGAGAAGTAGATGCAGAGGATTGTTTTTGTCGTTGCTTTGCTTCCTTAGCCTTCTTCCTTAATGCCTTCGCTGTCTTTTCGATCTCCGAGTCAAACAACAGTTCACCTGTTTGTTTACCTCGCATGCACAAAACTAAAGGGAAAGATCAGTAGCAAAGCAACAATTAAGGTAATTTAAAATTTTTTTTAACAGAAAATAAACAAAAGAAATAGTTCAAAAAGGTACTCGTTTGCCTTGTTAAAAATTAATTCAACAATCCCACGCAGCGGCGCCAAAAACTTGTTGGACAAAATCGCAAGTGTACGATTTCGTCGTTAAGTAATAAAAGATCGAATCCACAGGGATTGTGACCAATTATTAACTAAACAAAAGTTGTAACTAATTGAACTATTGACGAACACGAATGTGTTTGAAAAGTTTGTTTAGCAACAAAAACAGTACTAACGAGACAATGTATTTGGATATTAAGGAGAATAAAATGACTAGGGCTCGAATCCCTTTGTTCAACTTTTATGATCTTGAATTCTTTTCCAATGCAAGTAATGATAACGTATTTGAAGTTCAAATCCACAAGTTTAGATTAAAGAAAATCCCTTCTCTAATAACCCCTTTGATTAAATAAACGAGTCCTAATTCCTTAGGTCCAAATTAATTTAATCAAGCATAACGAATAAGGATTCATGCAAACTCATACCACAAGAATTATATTCCTATAACTTTATTAAGCATGTCAAATTATCCCCAAGCAAGTTTAAAACCTCAATTTTCCAATTGATGCTAAAACCCTAGTTCAATCCAATGGTGATCAAGCATCGAATCGCATTACGAAAAGAGATAAATGATCAAATAACATAAATCATACTTGCATTGAAATTCTGAATTCGATTACATAAAAGAATCCACAAAGTTCATCTTACCCTAGTACAAGAGGTTTAGTTCCTCATAGAAGAGAAGAAACCAATCAATTGAAATGAAGAAATAGCCAAAGACTCCATTGATTCCTCAAATTTGCCTTTGACCCTTGTTCTTGATTCAATCTCTAGCCAAGAAAAGCCAACCCTAGGTCAATGTTTTCTCCATCTATTTATAGTTCTCGCACCAAAGGGTTGAAAAACATCTCCAAAATAAGTCAAAACGCGCAAAATACAAGTCTGGACCGAGTCGCAGACGGCCAGGAGTGGCACTACTGCCGTCGTACGCTCTTAAAATACAAAATAGCAGAAGCGCAGCCCGACACGGGCGTGGTGGAGGACACGGCTAGGCCATGTTGTTCTCTGAACCTACAGGCACGGCCGTGGTGGAAAACACGGCCTGGCCGTGTTATTCACTGTTTGCTCAACTTGAAATTCTTCACATCCACCAAGGCACGGCCGTGGGAAGCAACACGGGCAGGCCGTGCTGCTCTTAAATCTTGCCAAATTTTGGTATTTTGGCCTCCGAGCTGGTTGCAACATCCGTCTAAGTGATTTAGCTCCGCTTTCCTAGGCCAATAACCTTCTTTTCTGCACAATTGAACTCAAACCAAGTGCATTATCTAAACCAAGCAAAATGCATGAGAACTATGGGTAAAAATCACTAAAATGACTACTATGCAATGCAAAACTAACAACAAACCATATGCTATAATAAACGCATCAAGTAATATAGTAAGAAGCTTATTATCCTCAACAGTAACATATAAAGGGATTACCTCCTCCACTAGACCATTATCTAGACAAGCATTATTAGAACTGAAAATATTCTCAAAGTAAGAAACAACATGGTGCTGGATATCATGAGCATTACACAACACCTGATCTTCCTGCTTGAGTAAAGTAATTTTTTAGTAGCATATCTGACTTTGGTCATTTGATGAAAGAATTTATTATTTCTATCTCCATTTAGATGCCAATTCAGGTTTGCTTTTTGCTTCCAAAATTCCTCTTGATAGTGAAGAGCATTTTCTAAAGCAAAATGACTCTTCAAACACTTAGCATGCATAAAAATAAATAAATAAATAAAGCACCAAACCTCTATATATTAGCTTCCTAATTAATTCCTCTAGCTTCAATCAACAAACATCACACCTAATGAATATAATTCAGCCCCTAAAATCACAATTATAATGTTCTATGTCATAGAGTCATTTTATCATACACATAGGGTGCAGTTAATCAAACCAAGAACACCTACACATTTGAGTATTTCAAATCCATCCAAAATCAAAGAAAAGAGAGAAAACAATCCAAACAACAATAACAACACTACAACAATCAACAAGAATCATATCAATCCCCTTCCTATTTCAAGTAATTTTCGATTTCCCTCTAAACTTGTGAACTAAAGCTTCAAAAACCAAAATTTTATCAAACACGAAATGGAGTCCGTACCTTGAGTTCTTAATGATGGAGATGAAAGAAACAAGGTTAGGACAATGGCTTCTTGATGAGCGCGAACATTGGCGAAGTCAACGAAAGCGAACCCTAGTGGCGTAGTGAGTGTGAGTGACGAGGAATGAAAAAAATGAGTGCAAACTGAAAAATGTGAATACACCTCAGTAGTGACTTAATGAAGTTATGACGTGACAGTAAACGAACGACAGAGTGACGACGTGTGTGGCACTAGAGGTACGAGGCATGAGTGGTTACAAGAGAACAGGTATGAGAACAGTGAGAGTGAGAGTGAAGAACAGAGAGAGAGAGAGTGAGAGTGAGAAGAAATAGGTACGAGGCGTCAAGGAATAGAAAAATATTGCTTTTTACATCGATTGAAAGTATAACTAATGTAAAAAAGACTTTTTACATCGATTATAGTTTCAACAATATAAAATGTTTAACTTTTTTACATCGGTTGACTGTATAACCGATGTAAAAAAGAGTACTTTTTGCATCGATTATACTGTCAATTGATATAAAAAAGTCTTGTTGAGGCATTGTGTGAATTTGGTGCTTAGCCGACTGCGCATTTGCTCGGCTGATAAGACGATATGTCAACTAACTCGCACTGCTAACAACGATCCCCTTTTTGATCAGGAGATTATGTTGAGAAAGGGACTCTGTTCCTCAGCTGCGGGTTCCTAGACGACTCTAGAAAGCTTCTAGTGTAGAAAGTTGAACTACCAAACTATGGTTGTATGAAAATAAAGATAAAGATAAAGAAAAGCGGTAAAGTAAAGATAATTGTAAAGACTTATTTTGATTGAATGGGTGTCTAATACATTCTGTGCAATTGGTATTTATAGACAAAGACTACCTAGGAAACCTATACTTACCCAATTTGCCACGTTTTCAACCCACTAACTCACATATTACATCATATAAGATCATGGCTAACAACATAAATATAAGTAACTACCCTGAACATGAACACAAGAAGGGGTTGAATTGTATTCAAAACTTTTTGCAAACTTTAAGTTAAAAACTCTTTTCTTTGAAAACTATTTGGTATCGGAAGCTAAAGTAAGACTGGAGGCTGGAAATAAGTTTATGAAAACTTGTTTTTCTTTCCAAGATAAAAGTAAATGTAAAGCAGTAAAGCAAGAGACACAGAGATTTATACTAGTTCACTACAAAACTGGTAGCTACGTCTAGTTCCTTTGTTCCTGAAGGATTTTCCACTATAATCAACTGATTACAAATTTCCTTAAGAGTATTATTCTATCACAAACTTGAGAATACTCTTAACTTCTCAAAACGACTCAGTACGTTTGAGCCTTTGAGGAACTAAACTTGTATTTAGGCAATACAACTTTCACAAAGTATTTTTTTTGAATACAATCAAATAACTCTCATGGAGAGGATGAAAAGGTTAACCTCAAAAAAATAACTTTCTAAAAGAAAGAATATAAGATGCTGAAGTTCAGTTTTTGGTTTCCAGAAACTTGGCACGAAACTTGATTGCTCACTTGAGAATAGCTTTTTCAGAATGTAGTTTCTAGCAACCTTCTTCAATGAGAGGCTTGAGGTATTTATAGAATACCTTGAGGATATTACCGTTGCAGATATTTCTGATCCAAATCATTGGATGAGTAATTTGAAATTCTGTCCTTTTCTTCCTTTCTAAAGAATATCAGAATAGTACATATTTCCGTTATTATACTATCTGCTTTTCACACAATTGCCTTATATAAATTTGTCTTATTCTAAAGGTGTCACCTTTGATTCCTCGTACATATAAATGAGCGCACAAAATCAAATTCGAATTCCATTCCAGAATAGCTGAGGTAAAAGAGCATAAACGTGACCATCACGTGCTTCATTAATAGACCAGATGCTCGCTCAGAAAATACAATGGACGCTCACTGCAATTGAGTAACCATGTGTCATAAGATAACACTACCGGACGCTTGCTACAAACAAGACGCTGGGGTGAACGGATGCAGACACACATGTAATGTATTCAATTTCTTGTGGAATACTTCTTCTTGCTTGAGTGAGTTTATAAAGTACAAATGATTTCGATTCTTGCACACTTCAAGACTTATTAGAAGTTAAATTGTTCTCTTGTAAATACTTTGTTATCTTCAAAATTAATGAGGGTCTAAACTTCTTAATCGTTTAGGTTCCAACAATCTCCCCCTTTTTGATGATGACAAATATCCAAGGTTGATGAACAATTTAGTTTCAAAAAATAATTTCAAGGGTTTCCCCCTGAGTTCAACATACTCAGATATAATCAAATATTTTTCAAGTATCAGAGCATTTGTATGGTTGCATAATGCATACATATATCAGAGTATATTTCAAATAATCATTGAGGATCAGATGCTGAGATCATTATATCAATATTAGAATAAAATAGGGCCAATGAATATTAATGAGTATCAGAGTAATACAAATATGTTATGTATGATGAATGATGCATGTTATGTGATACTTAAGCGCGTTCATCAGACTTTATGTTTACTCTCCCTTTTGTCATCAGACAAAAAGAGTGTAAAACATATCATAGTCAAAATAGTAATAAATAACACGAGAAAAATTTGAGAATAAAGGTTAGATCATTCAGAGGATAATATTAGCAAAAGAGCAATTGTACCAAATTAACAATTAATACAAAACATAAAAAAAAAATTAAGGTGGAAGAGGAAGGATTTGGTTGAGGCGTTTCATGAGGAGATTCACTGTGCCTTCCGACTGATTCACTTTCTGATTTGTAGCTATGATAGCCTCATATTCAGCTATTGACATGATGATAGGTTCATCATCTGCAGTAGGAGGAGCAGGAGCAGCTTCTGGAATTTGTTCAGCTTGTGCAATAACATCCCTTTGTGATTCCAGCTTCTGATGTTCTGAAAGCACTTCCTATGACAATCTCAATCTCATTTCCTTTCTTTCCTTAGCCTTCTGAAAGAAATCATCATTTGGTAAAGACCATTTGATGAACCTTCCTAGCTTCTGTCTTTCAAACTCCATGTCTTGTTCCCATCTAAGCATAATCTCTTCTGGGTAAACCATATTCAGAAATACAGTTTCCCTGTGCTTGAACAATTCATCAACATAATTATCAAATCTGACCAGCTCAGCTTCTGATAAGCTTTTTCTTATACCTTCTTCTGTCTCAGCAAGAATGGTATTGAGAACATCATTCTCAGCCAAGTAAATCCTTCTCAGATTCTCTCTATCATCTTCATTGTCAGTGAGAAGCCTAAAATGAGGTAATATCGCCTTCTCTTCCCAATTTGTTCCCATTCGACTCCAATTAAAACCAATATCCAGATGTTTGCTAATAACAGCCCACTGATCTTGCAGTTTAGTAAAACTAGGAGGCCCAACAACAGTACACATCAGCATATCATCAAAATGAAGAATAGCAAGGTTTGAGTTAGATACCTTGCTGACAGAGCCGACAGTAGGAATAATGGCTTTCTTTGCATCACAACAGCCAGAAGAGCCAGTGTCTCTAGAACCTCTCTTGAGCAAGGTCAGGTAGACTTGCATAGCTTGGTCTTCAGATAATTTTATAACCTTTTTCCTAGAGCAGGCTTTTGTGTTGAATTTTATGGGAGCTTCCTTGAACTCTTTGAGAGTCATTATCTTAGGAAGTCTTCCAGGTGCTTTATGCTTCCTCTTCTCAGAAACTAGCCAGGGAAGCCACCTTTGCCTATCAGGCACAATTTTGACAGATGTTGAGGAGGGATCTTTGTTCATCAGAACTAACTCATGCCGCTTCATTTCCAGGCAGTGAGTCATGAATGCCCTTTCTTCATCAGATATCCACCTTCTGCACTCTTCCAGAGTGAGAGGTTCATTCTGTGGCAAATTATGAGGAAGATCAACAGAGAATAGAATAATTCCTCTGTTTGGAGGAGGTCTCAACCTTCCACCAAAGGTAGTCGTCAGTTTTTCATTCACAGCAGATACTGGGGCAATTTGTAGTCTTTCAACCCTAGAAGTGAAAGTCTTCAAGTGCCGGAGAGAAAGGTGATCATATACAGAATGATACTTTTCTTCTCTTACAAACCTTGGTTTATTTACAGATGACACATACTTGGGAGCACCGACATAAGAGGTATTAGAAGTGGGAGGAAAGGAGATGGTTATGGATGAGGAGGTGAGAGCAAGGGTTGAAGTCACTTTGACTTTATAGGTTTTGGGTTTAATGGGAGTGATTTTGAAAAGCTGATTGAAGGGGTGAGAGTGGAGTGAGAAAATGTATGATGTGAGTGAGGAGGTAGAGGTTTGTGGTGATGGGAATGTAAGTGTTTTGGTTCTTGTGGTTTTCTGGGAGGTTTGTGGTTCGGTGAATGGAGATTGTGTGGATTGTGTTTGTGGTGATAAAATAAAAAGTTGTGGTGCAGGAATAACATCATCAGAATCAAAAGCAGTAACTGAATCATCAACAGTAAAATCCAGTACCTTTAGTTCAAGCTTCTCAGAGAGCCTAACATGTTTCTTTTTCTTGCCTTGAGGGGCAATAGCAAGAGGAGGAGGTGGAGGAACTTGCTTCCTTGGGCCAAATGCTGAAATGAGCTTTTCAGTTTCTACCTTTCTCTTCTTCTCCATTATGCTTCTGATGGGGACTCAATCCTCATCATCTTCTGGTCCATCTCTCCATTCAGGTGCAGGAGGCAGCTTCTGCTTCTTGCTTCTTGTCTCCCTGACTAGAGACTCACCAGTTCTCTTTACCTCAGACACCGAGCTTCTGGTGGGTTTCTTCACAGTTTCACCAACAGTAGCACTTCTTCTTGTTGCTCCTGTTTCACTTGTTTCATCCTTCCACCAGTGACCAACTGCATTCTAACCAAACTGTATACACCAAAAACATCAGGACGAACAATGGCGCCTACTCTAAAGTATTTGTCCGTTTCTTCTCCTTTCAAAGCTCCAAGCTTTCTTGCGATTCCATCCTTTATCATCATCGCAGTAAGAAGTACACCGTAAGGAATCTTCTTGTAGATTTTTTCCTGTCAACAGCGCCCTTCCTCGAACTTAAAATAGCATGGACCAGATTGTTGTAGATCAATCTTGGCAATTTCACCTTCTGCCCTGTCATGTAAGTCCTCATAATGAACTTCTGTTCATAGTTCATGATGTCACTCGACCCAGCCTTCAGAAGAACACTCTTGGCTATAATCTTATGAAGCACCCTGAAGTGACTCTTCAGATGCTTGGCAGCAGGAGTTTCCCCAGTAGATGTGATGAGACGCTTAAGTCCTACACACATGTGACACGTGTGTGCTTGGATTCACGCAACGAATTCATCGGATGCTGAATTATGCAATGTGAATGACATATCATATGTTTACACGTGTTAATGCTTATGTCATACCAGATGCTGAATGATACATTTCACAAGATGCTGAGATTCATCATTCTTTTATAAGATGAAAATTTAAATTTCTTCTTATAAAATTGAATCTATCTTCAGCAAGGGGTTTTATGAAAATGTCAGCCCACTGTTGATCAGTGTCTACAAATTTAATTTCAAGTACACCCTTCTGAACATAGTCTCTTATGAAGTGATGTTTAATCTCAATGTGCTTTGCTCTAGAATGCAATATTGTATTTTTAGTAAGACACGTTGCAGATGTATTATCACAAAAGATAGGAATGTTACTCTCTTTTATCAAGTAATCTTCAAGCTGATATTTCATCCACAGAAGTCGAGAACTGTAACTTACTGTTGAGATGTATTCAACTTCTGCTGTTGAGAGTGTAATGGTGCTTTGTCTTTTGCTTGACCAAGACACAAGATTTGCTCCAAGAAATTGGCAGCCTTCGCTTGTGCTTTTTCTTTCAATTTGGTCTCCAGTAAAGTCAATATCACAGAATCCTACTAACTTGTAATCTTTTGATTTCCTATAAAGAAAACCAAGATTAGTAGATCCTTCTATATATCTAAAAATTCTTTTAACAGCACTCAAGTGTGATTCTCTAGGATCAAACTGAAATCTAGCACACAGGCAGACGTTGAACATAATATCAGGTCTTGAAACAGTAAGACAAAGTAGAGATCCAATCATACCACTGTACATTTTCTGATCTACCTTGTTACCAGTTTCATCTTTACTAAGAATACAAGTGGGATGAATAGGTGTGCACATTGGCTTGCAATCAACCATCTTGAATTTCTTGAGCAATTCCTTGATGTTTTTGCTTTGATGTATGTAAATACCATCATTGCATTGCTTGATTTGAATTCCAAGGAAGAACTTCAATTCTTCCATCATGCTCATTTCAAATTCAGCCTGCGTTAACTTAGAGAATTCTTTGCAAAGGCTTTCATTAGTAGCACCAAAAATGATAAAATGCTTGTTTGATGTTTTTCTAAATAGAGTAGTGTCTACTTGTCCTCTGGTAAAACCATTTTCCATTAAAAAGGAGCTTAGTCTATCATACCAAGCTCTAGGAGCTTACTTAAGACCATATAGAGCCTTTTTAAGCTTAAGGACATGTTCAAGAAATTCAATGTCTTCAAATCCAGGAGGTTGTTTCACATAGACTTCCTCAGTTATAAAACCATTCAAGAAAGCACTTTTCACATCCATTTGATAAAGAATTATCTCATGGTGTGCAGCAAATGAAAGTAAAATGCGAATAGCTTCTAACCTTGCAACAGGCGTAAAGGTTTAAGTAAAATCTAAACCTTCTTCCTGTGAGTAACCTTGAGCAACTAATCTTGCTTTGTTTCTCACTACCTTACCATCTTCATCAAGCTTGTTTCTAAATACACATTTAGTACCAATAGCTTGTTTATCTTTTGGTAGAGTGACTAACTTCTAAACATCGTTTCTTTGGAACTGATTCAACTCTTCTTGATTACCAGAATCCAACCTTCATCTTCCAATGCATGATCAATCATCTTTAGTTCCACTTTAGAGAGAAGTGCAAGATCTGCATGCTCTTTGAAAGAGGATCTTGTTCTCACTCTATCTCCAGGTTCTCCTATGATTTGTTCCTTGGGATGATTAGTCTTGTATTTCCAACTCTTTCTAGCTTCAGCTTCTGCTTGAGTAGAATCCTGTGTCTAGTTGTCACCACCAGACGCTGAAGATGCAGGTTCACTATTTGGTGTACCACCAATATCTAAACCTGAAAACAACTCATCTAGCTCTGACATGGCAGTGTCAGGCTTCTTATCATCAAACTTGGCATGAATGGATTCTTCCACTATCAAAGTTTCTTTGTTATATATTCTAGAAGCTTTAGATCTTTCAGAGTATCCCAAAAAGATACCTTTGTCAGCTTTAGAATCAAACTTATCAAGTTAATCCTTAGTATTCAGAATATAACATATGCAACTAAAGGGATGAAAATAAGAAATGTTGGGTTTTCTACCCTTCCACATTTCATATGGAGTCTTCTTCAAAATAGGTCTAATAAAGACTCTGTTTTGAATATAACAAGTTGTATTTACTGCTTCTGCCCAAAAATGTTTTCCAATAGCAGCTTCATTGATCATGGTCCTGGCCATTTCTTGGAGGGACCTATTTTTCCTTTTTACAAACACCATTTTTTTGTGGTGTTCTAGGAGAGGAGAAATTGTGGGAGATGCCATTTTCTTCATAAAATTTTTGAAAGCTTTTGTAACACACGTATTTTTACGATACGTTAGTTAACGCGATTTAGTGTATTTCTGTCGTATTTATGCTATAATAAAGCAATTTCTTGTTCTCTAAGAAAGTGTATTAATTAAATCAAGATCAAATTATATTTGAGAGTTAATATTTTATATTAATCCACGGTTGGAAAATCGTCGAAAAATTCTAACGAAGTTTCGCCGTGTTTCGAATCGCCGGGCGGTTTCGCCGCAGATAAAATTCTAAATGAACTCCGATTTCGATGAAAATCGAATCGTAACCTCTTGAGACTATTTTTGAGTGATGGTTGTTATTTTATTATTTATGATATAATATTTTCACGCGATGAATTAATTTCTCGTTAAATTAATTTTCGCGAGTTTATCGGTAACGCGATTTTTTGTCACCGTGTTTTAAACACCCCTAGACTCTAGAATTAGTGGGTAACCATGAGAGATGTGAGATTAGGTGGGTAAGATTAGATGATATGGTTAGGTGATAGGTGTCATATTATGTGTGATTTATTTAAAAAAAATTACTTTTTACCTAATATGGATTATTATTATTATTATTAATGAGTTAAGTCATTTTTTTTATATGTATAAAAGGTAAACCAAACCCCCCATTTTAAGCACCCTTTCACGCCTTCCCCCACCTTCTCCCTTCACCTTCATCTTCATCTTCTTCTTTCTTTTTCTCTTGAGAAAAAAAAATGGGTTTCAACTTCCATTGCCAATAACTTACATATCTTTAAGTTTTTGAGTTAACTTCCTTCATCAAAGTTCTTCCAAATCACCTCCTCTACTTAGACCTCCATTTTCATCATCATCCAAGTAAGAAAACTAATTTTTTTTCCTCCTTGTTGCTGCTGAAAATCGCAACAGCCCCCTCCCCATTTAAGCTTGATTTTGTTCCCAAATCTTGTATAAATGCTAGGTTTTCTTCTCCATTCCATTACCTATGTTTCTAACCATCTAAATGAACTTAAAATCAGAATTTTTCCAACCCCTTTTGAGTCCTAAAACTAGCGCTAAACAGCCCCATCATCATGATGATCTAGTTGTTGTTTTTAATGTTAATTAATTGATGATTATGTGGTTGTTTGTTGGTGTTGATGATGAATCTAAAGATATGAGCACTTCTAATGTCTCTTTGGTACATATGGGTGAAAACCCTAAGTATGAAGAAGAGGGTCATGGTGTGATCTTTGATGAGTCAACTAATTAAGTGGTTAATTGTGTTGTTAGGGATGGTTTGATGCTTGTTTAGTTATAGTTTTTATTAAGCATGAATGAAGTGTTGTTTTGGAAAATTTGCCTATTCTTGAATCCTAAGACATAAGTGGCCTTGATGTTAAATTTTGAGCTTAAGTATTGAATCTTAGTGTGTTTAGGAATTTTTCTAGTATTGGAAAGTTTTTAGAAAAGATTTTTGATTGAAATTGAAGTGATTTGGAATGTAAGGCTATGATGCATTAAGGTGTAAAGAGATTTCATAATCCTAAGACCTAGTGGAGCCTTGAATCAAATATTATTATTAGTGAGATTGAAATCTAGTTATGGTTTTATGTCTTAAGTTTTAGAAAGGGAATGAGTCTTAGTCCTTAAAACCTTATTCTTCCAATTGTTTGTTATTTCTTTCAAGTGTAGGTGATTCTTTAAAATGTTAATTTTTAAATTGCGTGTATTGAAGTGTAAGTGTTTTGGTTATCTAAGAGGTTTTTGGGTTTTGAGAGCTTAAGGGATTAGAAAATAGTCTATGCTAGGTTTGTACTAAGTTTGTTATGGTATTAGGAGTTGAGATCCAAGATCGTGCGATGTAGAGATCGAGGAATACGTGAAGACGCGTAGCTTGGAGTTCGGTAAGGGCACTTCTAGACATTTGTAGGCTTTATTTTTGTATGTCCTTGTGTAAGGGCAACTTTAGATATTTTTAGGCTTTTCGTTATTTAATTGCTTTATTAAATACGAAGAAGTCTGAGAACCTAAGGGTTCGAAGTGAGGCTCTTGTACCCCTTCGCTTTATTATTTGTATATGCTGATTATTTTAGTGGGCTTGTCTGCAAGTGGTTGGTAGCTGTTCCCCAACCCCCCACACTTGTTTATTCCTCTCTGTCAATTCCATTGAATTGCAGAGGGATGGATTCCATATTGATTGTTGACTGTTGCTGCTGAATATGATTATTTGAGATGAGATACTTATGTTATTCATATCTGATGAATTGAGTTATATTGATATGTTGCTTATGCTGTTGAACTGAATTATATTGTTATCATTATGCGAATTGTTCACCGGAGTGCGTGAGTCGGTTGAGTCATTGAGTCGTAGGACGTGTCTGAGCCTGAGCCGATTCACCTAGGGCGTTGAAATCCCCTAAAAGGCTACGGCTGGTGTTCGGTAGGGAAAGGCTAGACGTTGGTTTTGCCGGGACGTTTTTGAGCTTGAGTCGATTCACCTAAGGTGCTAGAATCCCCTAAAAGGCTACGGCTGGTGTTCGATAGGGAATAGCTAGGCGTCGTAATGCTAATGGAACCTGAGCTGAATGTCCTAGGGTGAGGGGAGAGCCCAAGGCTATGGCTGGTATTCAGTGGATGGATCCGCGTTACTTCCGGTATGTGGCGAAAGTGTTGAGAGAATGAGTTTTGATTTGGGTCTTGAGTCGTGCTTGTGAATTGTATATATATTGTTGTTTGTCTGCTGCTTTATGCCTTGATTTATTGTGATTATTTGAGAAGTTGACCCTTTCCCGTGGTACCTTCAACCCATGATGGTTACCCAGGTGATGGAGAAGAGTATTCTGATACCCGGGATGCAGACCTCATCGGAGATTGTATTCGACTTTCCCGACATTGAGCTACCTATTGCTATGGAGTTTGATCTTATCACCGGCCGCGTGGTCTACACGGGAGATGTTGTGCAGACCTTTAGAGAGGATGGTACAATTGTGAGGCGGGAGGTGACTAGACGTACCGTTAGCTTCCCGAGTAGGACGACGCAGATCATTGAGGCTTGGAGGGCTTCTCAGGGAAAGGAGGCCATGCCTGACTCTTCCTCGTCTCCCGAGGGATCGACTGACGTCCCCAGAGCGACGATTCCCAGGCTTTTATCCTGTGGACGTGGCCGAGGACCACGAGTGAGATGGACTGCTCGTAAGAGCGTGATTAGACGAGGGTCCGCAGGAGCATCGACTTCGAGGGCGGTTGCTATTCCGAGTTCCCCTCTTGTGGACCGAGTTCCCACCCCACCAGTAGAGCGGCCCCCTGTTTGTTCGGTATGTGGGGAGGCAGATTGCTTAGGCGCATGGACTGAGGACGATGTGGATGTGGGAGAGTACGTGCCGAGTGATGTGCCCGAGGACGTTCCATCTGCTGCCCCCTTCATCGATTTGACGGGCGAGGATCCGATGGAGGATGAGGCGGAGGAGGATCCTCGAAGGATCGAAGGCGATACCTTGTAGTGGTTGTATTCTCGATTGTTGTTGTGTTCTTTGTGGATGACCGTAGTATGTATATGCATTTTTTGTGTACTGATGAGTTGGTGACCACGGTTAGGCGGGTGATGTTCTGTTGTCACAGGGTAGACTGGTGGTTTCACTTTTGGAGCAGCCCCCTGCGCGGGTGTCTGCCGGGAGTACCCCCAGGGTATGATTTCTCTCTCAAGGGTCTTCATACCATAGGGGTATTTCTTTGCACATTTTCTACTCTGTTATTTTGCACATACAGTATATGTATATAGTTTATGTATTGATGCATGTATGCTTTATCAGCATTTGAGGCTTGTGTCCTAGTTACACCATGTTTCGAAACGCTGTAAGTACTCTGTGTGAGCTTTACGGGCACTATTGTTTTGAAAAAAAAATAATACCGCATTTTTTTAAGGGCACAAGAGTACCGTTTTAAAAACACGTCACATATAGGCTTCTTTTGGTTTCGTAGCGATCTGGAAACGGGTCGTTACAGCTTTCATTTTCAAATTCTCCCCCATGATCACTTCTAATTGAAAAGATACAGATTCATCTTTCATTTTGAACTGATTTACAGAAAACAGTGAACACCTTGAATGACTCATCCTTGTGGGTAAGGAATCTAACCCATGTCCATCTAGTAAAATCATCAACAATGACTAACCCATATTTCTTTCCAGTTAAAGAGGTTGTCCTTGTTGGACCAAAAAGATTAAGGTGTAAAAGCTCAAGTGGTCTAGAGGTTGAAACAACATTTTCAGAATAAAAATAGGTTTTAACTTGTTTTCCTCTTTGACATGCCCCACAGAGAGCATTAGATTAGAATCTAAGATTTGGCAAGCCTCTAACAAGATTGTGCTTGTCTAATTTTGAGATCAATCTCAAACTGGCATGACCCAATCTTTTATGCCAAGTCTATTGCTCATCTTCAACAGACATGAGACACTTGACATCTTATTTTGCAAGTTCAGAAAGATCAATTTTGTAAATGTTTTGTTTCTTCTTTGCAGTAAAGAAAATAGAGCCGTCTTTTTTGCTTTTTACTGAACATCCAGTTTCTATAAAATGACATCATAACCATTGTCACATAATTGACTTATGCTCAATAAGTTATGCTTTAGTCCTTCAACATAAAGTACATTATCAATAGAGGGAAGAGAGCCTTTACCAATGCGACCAATTCCAACTATTTTACCTTTCTGGTTTCCTTCGAAACTAACAAATCCTTCTTCTCTAGGTCTTAGCTCTTGGAACATATGTTTTTCTCCCATCATGTGACGCAAGCATCCACTGTCTAAGTACCAAGATAGATGTGTTGACCTTGTTACTAAGCATGTCTGCAACATGGACTATTTTATCTTTAGGTACCCATATCTTTTTTGGTCCTTTCTTATTAGTTCTTGAAGGATACTTGTCCTTCTTAATCTTAAAGCAGTACACGCACTTTTCAAATGACCAGTTTTATTGCAGTAAGTACAATGCAAGCATTCACTGTGATCATTGGGTTTATCAGATGATGAATTTTCATTTTGTAAAGAGGGTTCATCTGATATGTAACCAAGACCTTGAGTTGTCGTATTTCTGACACCCCAAATCATTGAAGCTTGCTTGTTTCGAGTTACACTCTCTGCAAAAAACTTTTGAAAGGCATATTCATAATCATTTGATTTACACTTAGGATTTCCTTTAGCTTCAGAGCTTTCAGTTTAAGGGCTCTCAGCTTCTGGTTGCTGACTTGCCACCAGATACTGACTATCCACCAGACACTGATTTTCAATTTTCAGCTTCTGGTTCTCTTCATTGAGATTTGAGTTTTCAGTATTCAAAACTTGAAATTCTTGTGACAATTTTGAAATTTTTTTTTAAAGCTTTATACTCAATGGAGAGAGTGGCAGAATCCTTAAGTAGATCAATAAAGGCTATTTGAAGCTCAGGGTAAGAATCACATATTATTACCTCTTCAACTTCTTCTTCAGAGTCTGAGTCAGTGTTTGCCACGAGGGCAACATTGGCTTCTTCTTCATTATCATCCTCAAAGGACGATAGGTCCAGGTCTTGGTCTTTCCATGTAGCCATGAGACTCTTCTTCTTTCCCTTGAAAGAACTCTTTGTAGATTTTTCTTTAAGATTAGGACATTTTGACTTAAAATGTTCTGGTTTTTTGTATTCATAGCAAATGACTTGACTCTTGTCTTTGCTTTCCTTTTCATTCTTGACATCTTTCTTCTGGAATTTTCTTTTGAAGTTTCTTTTCTTCCACATTCTTTGGATCTTCCTAGATATGAATGTGAGCTCATCATCTGTTCCATCATCATCTCCTTCTGAAGATTCATCTTCGGATTCTTCTTCAGCCTGAAGGGCTTTAGAAGAACTAGCTTTGTGCTTGTTGACTTTCAAAGCAATAGACTTGCTTTTCTTCATATGTTCTTTCTCATTTAGCCCAAGTTCATGAGCTTTCAGAGAACTAAAAAGATCTTCAAGCCATAAGACATTTAAATCCTTTGCTTCTTGTATAGTAGTGACTTTGGGTCTCCACTGCTTGGTCAAACTTCTCAAGATCTTTCTCACATGGTCAGGAGTGGTGTAGCTTTTTCCAAGGGCATGTAACCCATGAACAAGTGTTTGGAACCTTCCAAACATAGATTCAATGTTTTCACCATCTTTCATTTTGAACAGCTCTTATTGGTGAACCAACATGCTAGCTTTAGTCTCTCTTACTTGGGCAAAGCTCTCATAAGACAAAACAAGAGAGTCGCAAATTTCTTTGGCAGTATCAAATTTGCCACATTTATCATATTCTTTTTCTGACATAGCACAAATAAGAATAAATTTAGCTTTTTGATTGAACTGATATCACTTTTTTTGTTCATCATTCTGATTTTCTCTAGCTATGGCAACTCCAGCAGTATTAATGGGAATAAGGTATCCACTTTCAACTATATCCCACAACTCAAGTTGTTGTATCCCAAAGAAAGCTTTCATCTTATCTTTCCAATAATCAAATTTTTCTCCAGTAAATAGAGGAGGACGGTTCATGTGACCACCTTCTACAGACATGTTCACAAGTATAAGATCTTTTCTCTTAACACTGTTAAGTGCTCAACTAAGAGGCCGAGCTCTGATACCAACTGAACGCGGACACAAGAAGGGGGTTGAATTGTGGTCAAAACTTTTTGCAAACTTTAAGTTAAAAACTCTTTTCTTTGAAAACTGTTTGGTATCGGAAGCTGAAGTAAGACCGGACGCTGGAAATAAGTTTATGAAAACTTCTTTTTCTTTGCAAGATAAAAGTAAATGTAAAGCAGTAAAGCAATAGACACAGAGATTTATACTAGTTCACCACCAAACTGGTAGCTACATCTAGTCCCTTCGTTCCTGAAGGATTTTCCACTATAATCAACTGATTACAAATTTCCTTAAGAGTATTATTCTATCACAAGCTTGAGAATACTCTTAACTTCTCAAAACGACTGAGTACGTTCGAGCCTTTGAGGAACTAAACTTGTAACTAGGCAATACAACTTTCACAAAGTATTTTTTTTTAATACAATCAAATAACTCTCACGGAGAGGATGAAAAGATTAAGCTCAAAACAATAACTTTCTAAAAGTAAGAATATAAGACGTTGAAGTTCAGTTCTTGATTTCCAGAAACTTGACACGAAACTTGATTGCTTACTTGAGAATAGCTCTTTCAGAAGTTAAGGTATTTATAGAATACCTTGAGGATATTACCGTTGCAGATATTTCAGCTCCAAATCATTGGGTGAGGTAATTTGAAATTCTGTCCTTTTCTTCCTTTCCAGAGAATATCAGAATAGTACATATTTCTGTTACTGTACTATCTACTTTTTACACAATTGCCTTATACGAATTTGTCTTATTCTAAAGGTGTCACCTTTGATACTCGTACATAGAAATGAGCGCACAAAATAAAATTCGAATTCTGTTCCAGAATAGCTGAGGTAAAAGAGCATAAATGTGACCATCACGTGCTTTATTAATAGACCAGATGCTCGCTCAGAAAATACAACGGACGCTCGCTGCAATTGAGTAATCACGTGTCATAAGATAACACTACCGGACGCTCGCTACAAACAAGACGCTGGAGTGAATGGATGCAGACACAAATGGAATGTATTCAATTTCTTGTGAAAAACTTCTTCTTGCTTGAGTGAGTTTATAAAGTACAAATGATTTCAATTCCTGCACACTTCAAGACTTATTAGAAGTTAAATTGTTCTCTTGTAAATATGATAACTCTTAGAAAAGAGAGTTATTTAGCTCTTTTAAGCTTGAATTTGCAAAGCCAACGTGTGTTTTAAGTGTTCAATGTGTGCATTTTAGTTTAGTATAGGAATGTTTAGCTTAAAATGTTTTAGTTGCTGTTTTGGCACTTTTAGTGCCATTTTAGTGTGAATAATGTCATTGGTTTAGTGTGCAGAATTGTGGAGGAAATTCTGGTGCTGTTGTTTGGTGCCATGGCACGACAGTTTTGGCACCTATCGCTGGTCTGATTCAGAAAACATCCAGCTGCGTATTATTTCGTATTGGAAGTGGTTCCAGCTGTAAAATGGCAGCCTCCATGTGCCATTAAGTGACAGAAATAGTGGTCCCCACTCATATGTTCGAAGGTGTGCTTATTTGTGAATGGCCCTTAGTTTTGTTAGTGATTAAATGGATAAAACAAGGCCCATTAAGGATGAAAGTGAGGGATGGTCATTGGAGAAAAACCCTAATAGGGTATAACAGTTGCTGAAACGTCAGAGAGAGGGATTTCAGAATTCATTGAGCAGTACTTTGCCTTTCTCCCAGCTACCAACCACACTCCATCTTCTTCTTCCTCCATTTCCTTCCATTTTCACCATCTTCCACCATTCCATCTTCAACCTCCCTTCACCACTCTATCTTCCACCATTGTTAACCCATTTTTGGAGCTGATTTTCTGCATATTTGCAGTGGTGCAGATTCACGTTAGAGAGAGGAGCTTGGGCAAAGAGGAGTTTCATGCTTGAACAAGCTCTTGGCTATTTCTTTTCCCTTAGCTCTATCATTTTATTTCTCCATTTGTAAATTTCAATATTCAGTTCTGTGATGGATATTAGCTTTGGTTTTATTTTCTGTTTTCTTGTTTTTAAGCTCACCATGAGCTAAATCTTTTATGCTAGGATGATGTGATTTTGTATTCAATCCTCGTTGGGGAATGTCTATCAGTCTTTGCCTTTGAACCTTTGACTCATGCACATTTATTTACAATATGCTTGACCTAAGTCTGGCCAACTTTGTTGGGTACATGTATGTTAGGTGCTGAAATGTGATATCATGTTGAATTCATGAGTTAATATGAGGGGTATTAATTAAGGGACACTTTAATTAATTTTGATTAAACTAGACATAGGAAATCTGTCTCATAAGGTGTTCTGAGTCACACTTAGAAGACAAGGGGGAACATAATGGGGGCTTAGACATAAGGTACTCTTTACTTAACCCTGTGAAAGTACTGAAAGGTACACACATTAGTGCCCTGCGCCCAATGCCAAATGGCACTGAAACCAACTTGGTGAAAATATGAATGAACTGAAATCCTAGCTGTTTTTCTCAGATTTTTATCTCATCTTTTTAAGTTATTTTTACTGTCAATTGCACTTTGAATTACTGTCATCATCACCTCAAATTAATGTGTTACTTGTTACTTTGTTTCCTCACTATTTAGATTAACGAAATTGGGAATTTGTGAAATTAACCGTAATCAATCCCTGTGGGAACGATCTTTACTTACTCTTTATTACTTGTTATGATTGTGTATACTTGCACGTTGCACTTTATATCACAAACAAGTTTTTGGCGCCGCTGCCGGGGATTGAAAGTGTTGATTTCTATGAGTTTTCAATTGAGTTAATTTGGTTTAGTTGAGATTCTTAGATTTTAGTGTGTTTCTTTTTAGCAGTAAAATTTTATGTTTTGTGTTGGTGGTGTTGTCTTTGTTGTTCTTAGCATTGCTCACATTGTTTGTTGTTTGTGAAAAAGAAAAACCCACTCCTAGCCATGGAACAATATCATTTTGACTCTATGCAAGCAAGGAATGCTCAACCACAATATTTCAACCATGAATTTTATGGAGGTGAATATGAAAGGGGCTGTCATGAGACCAATTTCATGTCCAGGACAATGACGAATGTTGATTATGGCATGGAAAATTTAATTTGGGAGCAAGAGTAATATCCTCAAGCTCAATTCGAAGGATCCCATGAAAGCATCTCCAACCTCAAAGATGTCTTAGCTCAATCCATTGAGGATACCAAGGTGTATAATGAAGACTTTCAAGTCTCATGCAAGAATATGGAGGCTCACCTTAAGACAATTATGGAGTTTCTAAAAGAGGAGAATTGCATTGCAGAAGTAGTTGAACAAGAAGAAGAGTGTGTGGAGTTGAAAATTGAACATGATCTTGTGGAAGTAGTGGAAGAAAAACAAAAAAAGAGTGTAGTAGAAGTAGTGGAAGAAAAACAAAAAAAAGAGTGTAGTAGTAGTAGTAGTAGTAGAAGAAGAAAAAGCAAAAAAGAAAAATAGTAACATGGAAGAGAAACCAAGGGAGAGCTATGAAGAGAGCTATGTGACAATTGAGATTCAACCTTTGGTGATTGAAGGGGAGAGTAAAAATCAGAAGTCAGAATCTGATGTGCAAGAATCATCTGAACATGCTATTGCCCAGAAAATTATGCAAAAAAATTCTGCAGAACCAGATGTAAGTGCCATCCCAAAGACTGTTTTGGCTTTGTTCTACAAAGACTGCACTGAATTTTTCCCCAAGTTTGTTCCTAAGAGTCCCCCACAAGAAGAGTTTTATGAGCTTTATGAGATGAGGAGTACATATCCCAAATGCCTAGTTGTTGAGGCATGGGAACACTTGTTTCCCTATGCAAAGTACATGGGATTCCTATACAAGAAAAGGAAGCGGAAGGACAACATTTTCTTTTTGTTATATTATCCACCCTAACTTGGGTGTTGAAGAGAAAAAAAGTCAGGCTGAGGACTTTTGCAAACCAAGCGCTACTGGGAGGCAACCCAGATTCTAATAATTTGCTTCTGCTTTTGTTTGTTTGTTTTCTTGTTTTTATTTCATTTTCAATTCAGGTGGCCGAACGAAGATGAGATGGTGATGTGTGTTGTGATAAGTGCTGATAAGGAAGAAGTTGCCAAGGTGGTGGGCAAGAAAAGGCAGAAGGGCCAGAGTAGCCAGCCCAGGAGGTTTAGTGACAAGCTTCGAGCCGGGGTTTTCTTTCCCTCGTCTCTGTTCATTTCAAATTTTCTGCAGTAGTTTTAGGATTTGTGTTTACTGTTTATGTTTTCTGTTTTGATTGCTTCTGTTTATGTTTTTTGTGTTAAGTACCTCTTTAATTTAATGGAATGCAGTGGGGACACTGCATGAAATTAAGTTGAGGGGAAACTAGTTAGGATTTTAATTTTGCATGTGTAGCATTGTCTTTTCCATGATCTGATAAGGAAAAAAAATGGTTAACACATGGGCTGACTTAATGAGGAATGATTGCTTGGTGTTTATGGAATCTTGTTCTGATTGCTAGTTGACTGGTTGTTAATTTCTAATACTTACCCTTAGTTTAAGAAGGAATCATAGGTGACTTGAGAGCAAGGTGAGGTCAAACCCCTAGTTTAGTCTAAGCTTTGTTTCCAAATTTGAAAAAATGGAGGGGAATGGGCAAAGATATAAGTTTGGGGGTAATCCATGTATCAATATTAAAAAGAAAAAGGGCAATACACAGTAGCAAATAGAAAAAGCCAAATATATATAAAAAAAAATAAGCCTCTTTGTTGAGTAACCGGGTAATTTCATTACAATTGTTGTTATTCGCGTCAAAAGACAAGGAGGCAAACATAGAAAAAGGCAAAAAGATGAAAATTGAAAAAATTGTGCTGACCCTATGCTAGTTAAATTGTATGCATATCCTTGTATGTAGTAAAGCCCCTAAATCCTAAAGTTGTAGGAGGAATAGACTTGGGAGATTCTTTGGGGGGAGACTAAGGTGAGCTTGAGGGTTATACTAGTTTCTGAATTGAGCTTAAGGGTTGCACACACACACACACACTTGAAATTGGTGACCAAGTCAACGATGCATGAAGTACAAGGGGATTGCCTGTTTCTGAGTTTGTCCGAAAGTTAAGCCTTGTGAAATACCACAATCTCTGAAAATAATTCTGGATTGTACCTGCTGCATGTGTAAACTTTGTCTTTGTCTTAATTTTGTTTGTGTCATTACTTCAGGACAAGCAATGGTTCAAGTTTGGGGGTGTGATAACTCTTAGAAATGAGAGTTATTTAGCTCTTTTAAGCTTGAATTTGCAAAGCCAAAGTGTGTTTTAAGTGTTCAATGTGTGCATTTTAGTTTAGTATAGGAATGTTTAGCTTAAAATGTTTTAGTTGCTGTTTTGGCACTTTTAGTGCCATTTTAGTGTGAATAATGTCATTGGTTTAGTGTGCAGAATTATGCAGGAAATTCTAGTGCTGTTGTTTGGTGCCATGGAACCACGGTTTTGGCACCTATCGCTGGTCTGACTCAGAAAACATCCAGCTGCATATTATTTCGTATTGGAAGTGGCTCCAGCTGTAAAATGGTAGCCTCCATGTGCCATTAAGTGACAGAAACAGTGGTCCCCACTCATATGTTTGAAGGTATGCTTATTTGTGAATGGGCCTTAGTTTCGTTAGTGATTAAATGGATAAAACAAGGCCCATTAAGAACGAAAGTGAGGGATAGTCATTGGAGAAAAATCCTAATAGGGTAGAACAGTTGCTGAAACGTCAGAGAGAGGGATTTCAGAATTCATTGAGCAGCAGTTTGCCTCTCTCCCAGCCGCCAACCACACTCCATCTCCTTCTTCCTCCATTTCCTTCCATTTTCACCATCTTCCACCATTCCATCTTCAACCTCCCTTCACCACTCCATCTTTCACCATTGTTAACCCATTTTCGGAGCTGATTTTCTGCATATTTGCAGTGGAGCAGATTCACGTTAGAGAGAGGAGCTTGGGCAAAGAGGAGTTTCATGCTTAAACAAGCTCTTGGCTATTTCTTTTCCCTTAGCTCTATCATTTTATTTCTCCATTTGTAAATTTCAATATTCAATTCTGTGATGGATATTAGCTTTGGTTTAATTTTCTGTTTTCTTTTTTTTAAGCTCACCATGAGCTAAATCTTTTATGCTAGGATGATGAGATTTTTTATTGAATCCTTGTTGTGAATGTCTATTAGTCTTTACCTTTGAACCTTTGACTCATACGCATTTATTTATAATATGCTTGACCTAAGTCTGGCCAACTTTTGTTGGGTACATGTATGTTAGGTGCTGAAAGGTGAAAACATGCTGAATTCATGAGTTAATATGAGGGGTATTAATTAAGGGACACTTTAATTAATTTTGATTAAACTAGACATAGGAAATCTGTCTCATAGGGTGTTCTGGGTCACACTTAGAAGACAAGGGGGAACATAATGGGGGCTTAGACATAAGGTACCATTTACTTAACCCTGTGAAAGTGCTGAAAGGTACACACATTAGTGCCCTGCACCCAGTACCAAATGGCACTGAAACCAACTTGGTGAAAATATGAATGAACTGAAATCCTAGCTGTTTTTCTCATATTTTTATCACATCTTTTTAAGTTATTTTTACTGTCAATTGCACTTTAAATTGTTGTCATCATCACCTTAAATTAATGTGTTACTTGTTACTTTGTTTCCTCACTATTTAGATTAACGAAATTGGGAATTTGTAAAATTAACCGTAATCAATCCCTGTGGGAACGATCTTTACTTACTCTTTATTACTTGTTATGATTGTGTATACTTGCACGTTGCACTTTATATCGCAAACAAAATACTTTGTTATCTTCAAAATTATTGAGGGTCTAAACTTCTCAATCGTTTAGGTTCCAACATACCCTGTCAGCTATGTTATGACCCAAAAACACTTAGTCAGCTAACTTATTGATTGCCATATTAGTTGACCACGTCTTCCATAACCCTATTTATAAGGAAATATGCTCTTATACACATTGTTGACTTAGTCAGCTAATATAATTCGTATATCTACTTAGTCGACTAAGTTATGGGTCAAATGGCTGACTGCCCATCAGCTGACCAGATTCTTCATATCCCTCTTTTTAAGGAAATTAGTCTTCATGCAAGTTCTAGATTTGGCCAACTCATAGAATCCACATATCTTCTTAACCAGCTATGATATGGGCAAAAAACCACTATAACGGCTAATTATCCACCATTTGACCATGTCATCCATATCCCTATTTTCAAGGAATTGGGTACACGTTTTTTAATTGATTATCCCTTGATTCCAGGTGGTTATCTTCTTATCTTCACGTTCTCTCTCTGAAACCACCTCTAATCCTCCTCCCAAAAATATAGGAAAATGGTTACCACGCTTTGACATGGTCATTTCTTCCTTTTTTTAAATATATTTCTAATCTCTTGGGCCCTTAATCAACATTCACACGAGCCCATAAGACCCAATAACAGCCTCCAAGCCTATTTAGACTTAGCAGCCATGTGCAGCTAATTCTGTGTCAGCTGATTCTATATCACCGCTTCGCCGAAATTGCTCCTCAACTGCCTATCTCAGATGTGTAGCTGTGTTTGCTTCACCTGATCTCAGGCGGCTAACCTTGGATTTAGCCGATCTTGCCGTAGTCGATCTTGAGTTAGCCGATCATGATTCAGCTGATATGGCTGGAGCTGATTAAAACTTAGTTGCTCGGAAAATACTTGCACTTTATCCGAGTGGCTAACACATGATCTGGCCAACTATCTTTTAGTGTAAACATATGCCCCTTGCATCTTTTAGCTAACGACAATAAGTGGAAGCTGAAAGATGTATTATGTTAGCCGAACTTCTTTTTGCCTGCCACTCTGACTTTCGACTAATACAACTTTATTGCACATGGAAACTTAATCTTCTAGAACAAATAGGTTCATATATAGTAGACTCATAATGTCAGAATGACACTGCTAAATTCCCCCAGCTTTATATGATCCAGTAGATATGGGAAAATTCAACATTACAAAGACATTGGGTTTGCAGATAGTAGTCTTAGGTTGCTAATTTGGCACAGCTAAATGTCATCCCACTTTTTTCATTCAATTGGTTTGCCCATTTGTTTCCATTACTTATGCATCAACTATTTCCATTTATCCTTTGATGTAGGAAATGGTATGCCGAACCTCAAAATCATATTAGAGAATGTAGCTAGGAATAATTTTGTATCAGTCGTCATTTTAGCTACACCCTTATCAGCTAGCCTTTTCCTCAAGATCTCGGCTGCCATGACATTAGCTACCTAATCGTTATGGTAATCATATGCATCCTCAGACACATCGTAATCGTCCATAGGGACTATTTCCCAGTTAGATCCCTCATTCTTCTTCTCAAGAATGAAACGTTCAACCATGGAAGCTTTGGTCGTCAGCTGACTCAAGTCTGAAAGTTCACGAGAGATTAACTCTTCTTTCATATGTGGGAGCATGTTATCCACATTTATTACAGTATATTCTTCTTCTGGAAGCTGTCTTGTGCACCTGCTACCCAGCTTCCTGAATCTTTCTATGAAGTCAGCAGCCGTCATCCTCTTGTTGTTTCAAATTCGTCAAATCGGCTGCTGTAACTTCAAGTTGAGGTTTATAAAACCTATCATGGAAGCACCTTTCTATGTCTGCCCTGTTTACCACATAATTAGGAGGCAAGGAGGAATACCAACCAAAGGCTATCCTTGTCAATGACAAAGAAAACAACTGTAACTTATAGTATTCATTCTAATTAGCCTCTCCACACTGAGCAGTAAATCTACCAATATGTTCAATAATAGACATGCCATCTTCTCCTGAGAAAGTTGTGAAATTTGGGGTCTCAAACCCACTTGGTAATGGCATCATTTTGTCCACCCATTCTGGATATGGCTTTCCATACATAGGCCTACCTAAAGGCCTTAGTTGTATGCCGAAGTGCCTTCGCATAACCTCAGCTATCATGTTAGGATCAATTGACTGACGGACAACCGATCTACTCCCAGCCATTATTGATTGGACACGATTTGGTACTAAAGTTGGAGTTGGACCATGTTGCATTGTTGGCATTGCTGCCTCTTGAAGCAACATTTGATAAATTTGCTTCGGCATGTTTGGAATTATTGTTTGATTAACCGTAGTAGGTGGAGTTGGTATCCATTGCTACTCTGTTGCATAATCACCAAGATTTTCATATTGAGTCCTGTGAACGGTTGAGTGACTAGTCAAGAAAGGTGGAATGGTATTCATGGCATCTCTCCGTTATAATCGCCAGTTGTTGTATACAAAATCCCACAAGGAGGATTTGAACCCACCTTGCCATAGGGAGGTATTTATGGGACAGACTGGTAGAATGGCTGACTAGCCGTGGTAGATGGAATATTATTCCATGGCTGCTACCTCATATAATCACCAGGTAGCATCGTCTACATTCCAGAGCCCAGAGCTTGATAAGCAGCAAGTCCTTGGTTGGTGGCCTGTAGAGTCGTGCCATAAGCCAGAGTATTTGGCATAACAACGACATTCCAATATGTCCTACTGCATTATCAACCATACCATTTGCCAATATTTGCCCCCTAGGTTAATAGTAGCAAACGTATTCGGCTAACCATGTTGTAAAGGTTCTGCCTAAACATGTGGTTGCTCTTGTTGTAGTACACCAAAGTTGAACAAGGTGTTCACCTTCATGGTCCCACCGGGCATGCCAATTTGTTGAGGCGTTATATGAATTTGGTGCTTAACCGACTAGGCGTTTCCTAGGCTGATAAGACGATATGTCAGCTAACTCGCATCGCTAACAATGATCCCTTTTTTGATCAGGCGAATACGCTGAGAAAGGGACTCTGTTCCTCAGCAGCGGGTTCCTAGACTACTCCAAAAAGCGTCTAATGTAGAAGGTTGAACTACCAAATAAAGGTTGCATGAAAATAAAGATAAAGATAAAGAAAAGCAATAAAGTAAGAATAATTGTAAAAACTTGTTTTGATTGAATGGGTGTCTAATACATTTTGTACAATTGGAATTTATAGTCAAAGACAACCTAGGAAACCTATACATACCCTATTGGCCACGTTCTTAACCCACTAACTCACATATTACATCATATAAGATCATGGCTAACAACATAATTATAAGTAACTACCCTGTCAGCTAAGTTATGGCCCAAAATCACTTAGTTAGCTGACTTATTGATTGCCATATTTGTTGACCACGTCTTCCATAACCCTATTTATAAGGAAATAAGCTCTTATACACGTCATTGTCTTAGTCAGCTAGTATAATTCGTATATCTGCTCAGTCGACTAAGTTATGAGTCAAACGGCTGACTGCCTATCTGCTGACCAGATTTTTCATATCCCTCTTTTTAAGGAAATAAGTCTTCATGCATTCCTGAATTGGCCAACACATAGAATCCACATATCTTCTCAACCATCTAAGATATGGGCAAAAACCAACTATAACGGCTAATTATCCACCATTTGACCATGTTGTCCATATCCCAATTTTCAAGAAAGTGGGTACATGTTTTTGAATTGATTATCCCTTGATTCCAGGTGGTTATCTTCTTATCTTCACGTTCTCTATCTGAAACCACCTCTAATCATTCTCCAAAAAATATAGGAAACTGGTTACCGCACTTTGACATGGTCATTTCTTCCTTTTTTAAATATATTTCTAATCTCTTGGGCCCTTAATCAACATTCACACGAGCCCATAAGACCCAATAACAGCCTCCAAGCCTATTTAGACTTAGCAGCCATGTGCAGCTAATTCTGTGTCAGCTGATTCTATATCAGCTGCTTCTGCTCAGCAGCTGCTCCTCAACTGCCTATCTCAGATGTGTAGCTGTGTTTGCTTCACCTGATCTCAGGCGGCTAACCTTGGATTTAGCCGATCTTGCCGTAGTCGATCTTGAGTTAGCCGATCATGATTCAGCTGATATGGCTGGAGCTGATTAAAACTTAGTTGCTCGGAAAATACTTGCACTTTATCCGAGTGGCTAACACATGATCTGGCCAACTATCTTTTAGTGTAAACATATGCCCCTTGCATCTTTTAGCTAACGACAATAAGTGGAAGCTGAAAGATGTATTATGTCAGCCGAACTTCTTTTTGCCTGCCACTCTGACTTTCGACTAATACAACTTTATTGCACATGGAAACTTAATCTTCTAGAACAAATAGGTTCATATATAGTAGACTCATAATGTCAGAATGACACTGCTAAATTCCCCCAGCTTTATATGATCCAGTAGATATGGGAAAATTCAACATTACAAAGACATTGGGTTTGCAGATAGTAGTCTTAGGTTGCTAATTTGGCACAGCTAAATGTCATCCCACTTTTTTCATTCAATTGGTTTGCCCATTTGTTTCCATTACTTATGCATCAATTATTTCCATTTATCCTTTGATGTAGGAAATGGTATGCCGAACCTCAAAATCATATTAGAGAATGTAGCTAGGAATAATTTTGTATCAGTCGTCATTTTAGCTACACCCTTATCAGCTAGCCTTTTCCTCAAGATCTCGGCTGCCATGACATTAGCTACCTAATCGTTATGGTAATCATATGCATCCTCAGACACATCGTAATCGTCCATAGGGACTATTTCCCAGTTAGATCCCTCATTCTTCTTCTCAAGAATGAAACGTTCAACCATGGAAGCTTTGGTCGTCAGCTGACTCAAGTCTGAAAGTTCACGAGAGATCAACTCTTCTTTCATATGTGGGAGCATGTTATCCACATTTATTACAGTATATTCTTCTTCTGGAAGCTGTCTTGTGCACCTGCTACCCAGCTTCCTGAATCTTTCTATGAAGTCAGCAGCCGTCATCCTCTTGTTGTTTCAAATTCGTCAAATCGGCTGCTGTAACTTCAAGTTGAGGTTTATAAAACCTATCATGGAAGCACCTTTCTATGTCTGCCCTGTTTACCACATAATTAGGAGGCAAGGAGGAATACCAACCAAAGGCTATCCTTGTCAATGACAAAGAAAACAACTGTAACTTATAGTATTCATTCTAATTAGCCTCTCCACACTGAGCAGTAAATCTACCAATATGTTCAATAATAGACATGCCATCTTCTCCTGAGAAAGTTGTGAAATTTGGGGTCTCAAACCCACTTGGTAATGGCATCATTTTGTCCACCCATTCTGGATATGGCTTTCCATACATAGGCCTACCTAAAGGCCTTAGTTGTATGCCGAAGTGCCTTCGCATAACCTCAGCTATCATGTTAGGATCAATTGACTGACGGACAACCGATCTACTCCCAGCCATTATTGATTGGACACGATTTGGTACTAAAGTTGGAGTTGGACCATGTTGCATTGTTGGCATTGCTGCCTCTTGAAGCAACATTTGATAAATTTGCTTCGGCATGTTTGGAATTATTGTTTGATTAACCGTAGTAGGTGGAGTTGGTATCCATTGCTACTCTGTTGCATAATCACCAAGATTTTCATATTGAGTCCTGTGAACGGTTGAGTGACTAGTCGAGAAAGGTGGAATGGTATTCATGGCATCTCTCCGTTATAATCGCCAGTTGTTGTATACAAAATCCCACAAGGAGGATTTGAACCCACCTTGCCATAGGGAGGTATTTCTGGGACAGACTGGTAGAATGGCTGACTAGCCGTGGTAGATGGAATATTATTCCATGGCTGCTACCTCATATAATCACCAGGTAGCATCGTCTACATTCCAGAGCCCAGAGCTTGATAAGCAGCAAGTCCTTGGTTGGTGGCCTGTAGAGTCGTGCCATAAGCCAGAGTATTTGGCATAACAACGACATTCCAATATGTCCTACTGCATTATCAACCATACCATTTGCCAATATTTGCCCCCTAGGTTAATAGTAGCAAACGTATTCGGCTAACCATGTTGTAAAGGTTCTGCCTAAACATGTGGTTGCTCTTGTTGTAGTACACCAAAGTTGAACAAGGTGTTCACCTTCATGGTCCCACCGGGCATGCCAATTTGTTGAGGCGTTATATGAATTTGGTGCTTAACCGACTAGGCGTTTCCTAGGCTGATAAGACGATATGTCAGCTAACTCGAATCGCTAACAATGATCCCTTTTTTGATCAGGCGAATACGCTGAGAAAGGGACTCTGTTCTTCAGCAGCGGGTTCCTAGACTACTCCAAAAAGCGTCTAATGTAGAAGGTTGAACTACCAAATAAAGGTTGCATGAAAATAAAGATAAAGATAAAGAAAAGCAATAAAGTAAGGATAATTGTAAAAACTTGTTTTGATTGAATGGGTGTCTAATACATTTTGTACAATTGGAATTTATAGTCAAAGACAACCTAGGAAACCTATACATACCCTATTGGCCACGTTCTTAACCCACTAACTCACATATTACATCATATAAGATCATGGCTAACAACATAATTATAAGTAACTACCCTGTCAGCTAAGTTATGGCCCAAAATCACTTAGTTAGTCGACTTATTGATTGCCATATTTGTTGCCCCCGTCTTCCATACCCCTATTTATAAGGAAATAAGCTCTTATCCACGTCATTGTCTTAGTCATTAGTATAATTCGTATATCTGCTCAGTCGACTAAGTTATGAGTCAAACGGCTGACTGCCTATCTGCTGACCAGATTTTTCATATCCCTCTTTTTAAGGAAATAAGTCTTCATGCATTCCTGAATTGGCCAACACATAGAATCCACATATCTTCTCAACCATCTAAGATATGGGCAAAAACCAACTATAACGGCTAATTATCCACCATTTGACCATGTTGTCCATATCCCAATTTTCAAGAAAGTGGGTACACGTTTTTGAATTGATTATCCCTTGATTCCAGGTGGTTATCTTCTTATCTTCACGTTCTCTATCTGAAACCACCTCTAATCATTCTCCAAAAAATATAGGAAACTGGTTACCGCACTTTGACATGGTCATTTCTTCCTTTTTTAAATATATTTGTAATCTCTTGGACCCTTAATCAACATTCACACGAGCACATAAGACCCAATAATATCCTTCAAGCCCATTTAGACTTAACAGCCATGTGCAGCTAATTCTGTGTTAGCTGATTCTATATCAGCTGCTCCTCAACTGCCTATCTCCGCTGAGTAGTTGTGTTTGGTTCACCTGATCTCAGGCGGCTGACCTTGGATTTAGCCGATCTTGCCTTATCCGATCTTGAGTTAGCCGATCATGATTCAGTTGATAAGGCTGCAGCCAATTAAAGCTCAGTTGTTCGACAAATACTTGCACTTTATCCAAATGACTAACACATAATCTAGCCAACTATTTTTTTGGTATAAACAAGTCTGTTTTACCAAAAAAAATATAAATTTTTTTTATACTTTTTACATCGATTGACAGTATAACCGGTGTAAAAAATCTTTTTTACATTGGATATACTGTCAAACGATGTAAAAAAATTCGACTTAATTTCAAAATTACCACTGTGTTTCTTTTCACATCGATTTTTAGGATAATCGATATAAAAGTCTCTTTTTCATCCTTATTCTACACTAGTGATATCATAGCGATTTCATATTTGAAACCACTATGCAAAGTATCCAGTGTTTTTTTACAAAATTTGCTCACAATAATTTACCTAATTAAGCTTTATTCCCTGTGCAATTTGAAAAATAAATTTTTCAGAACTATTTATTTTTACAAGCACACGATGTAGACTATAGGCGTAGCATGTTCTACTAAGATTTATAAGATTTGTATGTGGAGATGAATTTATTGTACAACATTTTCTGAAACCAAGAATTTCTCTGAAAAGGCACAAAAGACTTAAATCATGTAGTGATAGTTTTTCCCAGTGACGGTGTTCGATGAATGACTACTTTGGAAGAAACATGGATCATATTGAAAAGCATCAAGTGAAATGAAGATCTTTCTTCGGTTGACATTCATGTCTTTCAATAAGATTTTTGCTTCTTTCAAAAGGTGTTAGTCTTGGAACAACATTGCTGGACTTAAAAATCTTGGCGCAACATGTTACTATCATTTCCGCTTCTATCACTTGATGATTTAAATCTTTTTCCACCCTCAGGAGAAATTTCTGATTTCAAATGAAGTTTAATAATTATTACCTTCACATGACGTACAAATCTTAGCGCAACACGTAATGTCAATAGTCTACACCATGTGTGTGTATAATTAAATCTTCCTAAAACGATTTTTATTTGTTTAAACACGGGATATAAATATTAATTGAATAAATTGTAATGAATTGTTTAAACATAAATAGTATAGGCACTTGACATATATACAAGTGAAGAAAATTGGCTTTGATGATTGAGTTACTATTGGTGAGCTAAGGAGAAAATATTTAAGATTAAATTAAAAAGTACAGAGGACACTTCTTTTATCAAGTTGTTTTATAAATAGTCTCTAAGCCTATGATACTGTTTTTCCAGAAAATCCATCTAAACCTTTATGCAAAAGCATATATTTTGGATGTTGGTTGGATCTTTGGAAAGAAGGTTTGGGAAATGCATGGATGGGTTGTGAGGTTGGATTACGTTTTGGTGGAAACACATTTTGGAAACATTGGTACTACCATAATTCATTTTCAAGTTTAACTAACCATAAAAAAAAGGGGAGAGTTGACCAAAACGTGTTTCTACGAACTTTTTGTTATGTCAAATCTTTTTTTTCAAAAGAATCATATGAACTCAGGAACCGAAGTTAATATAAAATAGAGTTATTTGTTTAAGTGACACACTTTCTTTTTAACACACTTTTTTCTATTAGTTGAAATTCATATTGGTCTCACTAAATTTATGTAGGACCCACATGCATTAATGAGACTTATTTATTATTGCTTGGTATATTATATTAAAAATATTATTTAATGCAAAAGGATTTTCAGATTCATTTAGACAGGAGAGGGTCCGGTTTTGGGTCAACCACTTTCATGAATATTTTTTTATTTTTTTTTCAAACTTACTCCTGTATTATACAATTCGATGTGCGTATCAACACACGCACACGTGTTCTCGCTTGTGTGTTAGTAAAACCGTCGGCTAAACAACTAACGATCTTTCTTCTAATTCGTAACTGTCATCCACTACTAACCCCTTTCAAACATCATTAGTTAGGTGAAAATAGCTGTTTTTAACAGTGCTACTCATTGAACTTGGTGCACCGTACTCTCTTAGTCAACGGTCCTCACGATTAGACCCTCGATTAGACCCCTATTCTACTCATTTTTTTGGGGACAATGTTGTAGTAATCTAATGATCTTTTTCTCTTTTGTTTTTTTGACATACTATTCATTTTTTTAACTCGCTTGTCGCTGGTAAAAGGTTTTCTATTTTTCTGGCTTCTGTTTTTTTTTTAAAACTTGTTTGTTTAACTTTTCGAGAACGTTAAAGTAGCACGTGACATGTGGGCAGTTCTGTCAACTGCTAGCTGGCTTGTGTGTCACGGTCCCAGCTTGTTTGATTTTTTTTTTTTCTTGGATTCGCAAATTTAAAAGGAATAAAAAATGTTCAAAAGAGACCCTTGGGATACATGAAGGATCATTTCATCAACAGAGAAAACTGAAAAGCAAAGGTTGTTAGTTAGCTTTATTTTTTGAAGCCAGCTGAGGTTGTTAATTGTAAAAGGGAATAAAAGGATTTTAAATTTTATTTTTATTTCAGAAGAACAAATTATTACTAAAACATAAATTAATTTTTATTACAAATAAACATTTTCCTCTTACTATAGGGTTTTTCTGCTTGTTACCATTTTTCCTCACCTTTCAATATCAAAATAATTTTTACTCGCATAATCAAAAAATAATAATTTTTACTCGAAATATTAAAGTAAACTGATATTATAAATTTTCTTTATTATGGAACATTATAATATCAAACTCATTTATATCGTAAGAATATAAAGGTCGTCAATATAATTTTTTTTATTTACTACTTTTCCAACCAATTAAGTAATAAGAGGGAATTATCATAACTTTACACTTTTTTCTCTCCATATAAACATATTAATAAATTATGAAAAATAGTTTCATAATAAAACTTTATTTTTTAAAAAAATTACTCTTATTAAATTTTTAGAAAGTATTCACATTACTTTAATTTTTTATTTTATAAAGTTATCTAATTGTTGGTAATATTTTAGGCATTTATTAATTCAAAATCGCTTTTTATTTAAAAAACAATTTCAAAATAAAAATAAAATTACATTAAACTTTTTTAGAAAAGTGTATAATTCATGCACTTATAGTTATAAGTATAGTTGTCAAAACCAGACCAGCCGGTAACCAGAAACCGAACCACTGTCCGGTCCGTTTGAACCTTAAAACCGGGTTGTAGTCGAACCGGCCTAAAAGCAATTTCAAAGGGTGAAAGATATACTTTATGTATGATCCACTAATTTGCTCGTAGAGATTTTTCGAATTTTAATCAAGTATTCCACCCCCATTATATCAAAGATCCTACTATTTATAAGCGAACTGGAAAATAACTGACTACTTGTCTACATGACACATCTACGATAGTTATGCCACGTTTTAAAATGAAACATTTAGACACATCCACCTACTTCGACATCAAGGTAGTGGTCTAGATTCCTTTGCATATTGAGAATACTTGTCTTCAAATATTACAACTACTTCATTCTTGACAAGTTATTATGGTTATTCCCTTGAACCCAACACTTAGTCATTTTTACCAATCTACCTATTTTCTCGACAATTTTATGCAACATATTTGATAGAACTTGACTTTTAGCAATCTTTGTCGAACAACATCCTCTTGTCAGCATTGATGATAACAAATAGTTAATATAACAATTTATCCTTTGATGTGTTTGTTAGTGTACAGAAGTCACATTCATCAAAAGGAATCATCACTGAAGACTAAGCTTAAGTGTGCATTTCAATCTGAGTTTCATGAGTCTGAGTCTGGCACAGATCGTCTGGTAAGAGTTGCTGATGCCATCGTCTTATAGCCTCACTCTGATTTGGTCAACGCTCTGTTGGTAGTCAACGCTCTGGTAGACCATGCTCTGTTGAGACCATGCTCTGTTATTGGTCAACGCTCTGTTATTGCTCAACGCTCAAGCAGACTATGAATAGGCTACACAGTGGAAGCCTTCGTTCGTTTCTCTATGACTCTCTTATATGAAAGGCCAACAAATTATGTACTGAAGAACTTGCCTCTGTTTTAAGCTCACTCTGGTGAGCAGAGTATCTCAGTAACAAGCATTGTCTGTTTAACAGATGCTCTGATTGGAAATCAGACAGAGTGTTCATTAAAGGCTACTTCACGTATTTAAGAGACCTCATTGATGAGTAATTTAATGTACAAGGAATCAAAGGCCAAAGGGAATGTCAACGGATATAATCATCAGAAAACTTGCTCAAGAAGTGTCTCATATGCAAAATGCTAACAAGGGACAAGATCCTGATATTGTCTGTTGTGTCAGTATACAAGCGCAAAATGGAAAGCGATGTGACTTGCTAAAAGCCACAAAAGGTGGATCTAAAGTTTTGTCCTTTGGTGCATAGAGTCGTTAGGTCACAACGGCACAGTTCACAACCCTAGCTATATATACCTCACTTCATTCACTGAAGTAGGTTAACAAGAATGCGTAAGAACGAAACCATTCAAATATCTGAGATAGTGAGCAACCAAGAAATTATTTTAAGTCTCTGAGATCACTTTGAAAAAGCACTTAAACGTTTTATTCTTTCTGTTTGAAAGTTATTCTTTGTGCTTAAGTTTTCTTTGTAAATTCTCTCTACTGAGAGTTATTTGTGGTTGCATTCCTTAGAGGCTTGACTGTACTAAGTCATTCTAAGAAGTTGTGAGTATAGCCAATTTGGCAGTAGTATACTCTCAAGTGTAATCAGGTTGATTATAGTGGAGAAATCCTTCAAGTGTGTGAAGGGACTAGACGTAGCTATCAGGTGATAGTGAATTAGTATAAATCACTGTGTCATTCTCTTCTCTTCTCTTTACTTGTTTTCATTACTATTTTGTTAAAGAGTTGTTTTGAAAAGGTTTTCAAAAATACACAAGTTTTGCGAAAAGATTTCTAAAACCCAATTCAAACCCCTTTCTTGTGTTTTTGCCACGTTCAATTGGTACCAGAGTTCGGCCTCTTAGTTGAGCACTTAACAGTGTAAGAGGAAAAGATCTTATTCTTTATACATGGCAAGCAACGAAGCCGGTGGTCACGTTAACCGTCCTCCTTTGTTCACTGGAACAAACTACGACTACTAGAAAGATAAAGTGAAAACCTTCTTCGAGTCTCAACAACTCGAACTATGGGATATGTTTCAAAAGCAATATATTGAACCAGTTGATTCCAAGAATAAACCCATTCCTAGAGAAAAGTGGGAAGATGAGCATAAGAAGGCCTATCAACTAAATCAGAAGGCAAAATATTTTCTTATCTGTGCCATTTCTGAGAAAGAATACTAAAAATGTGGGAAGAATGAAATTGCCAAAGAAATTTGGGACTCATTGGCCTTGGCCTATGAGGTTACTTCCCAGGTGCAAGAAACCAAGGCTAACATCTTGGTTAGACAATATGAACTCTTCAAGATGGAAGAGGGAGAAGACATTGAAACTATGTTTGGAAGATTTCAAACATTAGTTCATGGCCTAAAAGTTCTTAAGAAAAGCTAAATCACTGCTGATCACGTGAAGAAAATCTTAAGAAGCCTGCCAAAGAAGTGGAGACCTAAGGCCACAGCTATTCAAGAAGCCAAGGACTTGAAATCCTTGTGATTTGAAGATCTCCTGAGTTCCTTGAGAGCTCATGAGCTTGAACTAAATGAAGAAGAACCTCCTAAGAAATCAAAGTCTACAACTTTGAAATCTACTAGCAAAGCACCACTTCCAAAGCTCTTCAAGCTGAACTTGAAATAGATGAAGCATCGACCGATGATAGTGGTGGAGACACAGATGAAGAAATTTCCTTGATATCAAGGAAAATTCAACGTAAGTGGAAAAACAAAGGAAGGTTCAAGAAGCAGTTTCACAAGAAGGACTCAAGGGATAAGAAGGATTACAAGGACAAAAGTCAAGTTACTTGCTACCAGTGCAAAAAGCCAAGACATTTCAAGTCCAAAACTCGAGAAAGAGAAACCAAGGAAAGGTGGTTTCAAAGGCATGAAGAAGAAGGATCTCATGGAAACATGAGATGATTCTAATTCATCATCATCATCTGATGATGAGGAACAAGCAAACATGGCTCTGTTGGCTACCATAGGATCAAACAGTGAAGAAGAAAATGAAGAGGTAATTTCTAACTCATCCGCTAATATTCAAATAGCTTTTGATGAGCTCTTAGATGAGTCTTCTAAGATCAACATTGAGTATAGAGTTTTCTAAAAGAAATTCTCAAAACTTTCAAAAGAATTTTTAATACTCAATGGGGAGAATGGGAAGCTCAAAGCTAAAAATCACCATTTGGTGAATGAAACCTCTAAGAATGAAGAAAAGATTGAATGTAACTCTTCAAAATATGAAGAGGGATTTCAAAGATTTCTTGCTGAGTGTGTGACACGAAGCAAACAAGCATCTATGATTTGGGGCGTAACCCAAAATGGTAAGAAGGGTCTTGGTTACAAACCAGAGGAACCCACCTTTCAAAACACAAATTTGAAATCCAAGGATACCAACAATCATAGTGACTGTCTGTTTTGTACCTTCTGCAATAAGAAAGTTTACATTAGAAGTACTTGTTATGAATTGAAAAATAAGAAGGACAAATTTCCTTCTAGAACTAACAAAAGAGGACCCAAAAAAATTTGGGTACCTAAGGACATGATTGTATATGTTGCAGATATGCTTAGCAACAGAGTTGAAACACCAGTCCTAGTACTTGGACAGTGGGTGCTCACAAGAACTCCAACTTAAAGAGAGTGGAACAGTAGGTTTCGGAGGAAACTAAAAAGGTAAAATCATTGGAAGTGAAAGAATTTGTGAGAAATTTCTACCTTCTATTGATAATATTTTACTTGTTGACGGCCTAAAGCATAACCTACTAAGTGTAAGTCAATTATGCGATAGTGGTTATGATGTTGGCTTTAGTGATAATGCCTGTATAGTCAAGAGCAAGAAAGATGGCTCCATTTTCTTTAAAGCAAAGGGAAAGAAGAATATTTATAAAATAAAACTTTCTGAGTTGGCAAATCAAAATGTCAGATGCTTTTTGTCTGTTGATGAAGAACAGTGGACTTGACACAAAAGATTGGGTTATGCCAGCTTGAGGTTAATCACAAAGGTTAACAAGAAGGAACTTGTTAAAGGCTTACCAAATCGTAGGTATCAATCTCATGCTCTTTGTGAAGCTTGCCAAAAAGGGAAACAAACAAAATATTCTTTTGAATCCAAAAATATTATTTCCACCTCAAGACCACTTGAGCTTTTGCATTTAGATTTATTTGGTCCAACCAGAATTGCATCTTTGTCTGGAAAGAAATATGGTCTTGTAATTTTTGATGACTATACTAGATGAATATGGGTAAAATTCCTTGCACACAAGGATGAGTCATTTACAATGTTTTCTGTTTTCGGCAAACAAGTGCAAAATGAAAAAAGTTTTTGTATTACAACAATTAGAAGTGATCATGGTGGAGAATTTGAAAATGAATTATTTCAAAACTTTTGTGAAGAAAATGGCAGCTCTCACAATTTTTCATCTCCTAGAACACCACAACAAAATGGTGTTATAGAAAGGAAAAATAGATCTCTTTAAGAGATGGCCAGAACCATGATTCATGAAACTAATGTTGCAAAACACTTTTGGGCAGAAGCAGTAAACACTGCATGTTATATTCAAAATAGAATCTATATTAGACTTATCTTGAATAAGACTCCATATGAATTGTGGAAACGAAGAAAACCCAACATTTCTAATTTTCACCAATTTAGGTGTGACTGCTTTGTTCTTAATACAAAGGACAGTCTTGGAAAATTTGATCCAAAATCACACAAAGCTATCTTTTTGAGATATTTTAAACACTCTAAAGCTTACAGAGTATACAACAAAGAAACATTAATTGTTGATGAGTCAATGCATGTGAGATTTGATGATAAAAAGCCTGACAATGAAACGTTAGAGTTAGATGAGATCTTTGTAGATATGCAGATAAGCAAAGAAACAGTTGATGGTGTCACAGGTGCTGACTCTAATTCTGCGTCTGGTGACAAGACTTAAGAAGAGACGACAATAGACTGGAAGTCCAAAACCCATCACCCAAAGGACCAGATCATTGGTGAACCAAGTGATAGAGTTAGAACAAGATCATCTCTTAGGGAATACTCTGACTTTGCATTGCTGTCAGAAATAGAGCCCAAGACAATTGATGAAGCACTAACAGATGATGGATGGATCCTTGCTATGCAAGAAGAGCTCAATCAATTTCAGAGAAATGATGTTTGGAAGCTTGTGCCTCCACTAGAGGATAAGCAAGCCATTTGAACTAAGTGGGTTTTTAGAAACAAACTTGATGAAGATGGCAAAGTGGTAAGAAACTAAGCTAGACTTGTTTCTCAAGGATATTCACAAGAGGAAGGTATAGATTATACTGAAACCTTTGCTCATACAGCTAGACTTGAAGCAATTAGAATTTTATTATCATTTGTTGCACATCATGGCATTTGTAAAAAAACAACCACTTGGATTTGAAGATATTGCTTATCCAGAGCATGTATTCAAACTTAAAAAGGCTCTCTATGGTCTTAAGTAAGACCCAAGAGCTTGGTATGACAAACAGAGCTCCTTTTTAATGTCAAATGGTTTTGAAAAAGGACAGGTGGACGCTACACTCTTTAGAAAATCATCTAAAAAGCATTTTATTATAGTTCAAATATATGTTGATGATATTATCTTTGGTGCTACTAATGGATCTCTTTGTGAGGAATTCTCTAAGCTTATGCAGAATGAGTTTGAAATGAGTATGATAGGAGAATTAAAATTCTTTCTTGGTATTCAAATCAAGCAATGTCAAGATGGAACCTATATCCATCAGACTAAATATGTGAAAGAACTTTTGAAGAAGTTCAAGCTTGAGGAAACCAAACCAATGAGCACACCAATGTATCCAACATGTGCTTTAAGCAAAGATGAATATAGTAAAAAGGTAGACCAAAAGGTATATAGAGGTATGATTGGTTCACTCCTTTATCTTATTGGCTCAAGGCCAGATATTATGCTTAGTGTGTGCTTATGTGCAAGATTCTAATCTGATCCTAGAGAATCTCACTCAACTGCTGTTAAGAGAATCTTTAGGTATCTTAAAGGAACTACTAATCTTGGTTTGCTCTATAAGAATTCGGATAATTACAAATTAGTAGGTTTCTGTGATGCTGACTTTGCTGGAGATAGAATTGAAACAAAGAGCACAAGTGGTGGCTGCCAATTTCTTGGAGCTAACCTCATCTCATGGTCCAACAAAAGGCAAAGCACAATTGCACTATCCACAGCAGAAGTCGAGTACATATCTGCAGCAAGATGTAGCTCATAACTTCTATTGATGAAGAATCAGCTTGAGGATTATCAGATAAAAGAGAGTAACATTCCTATATACTGTGATAATACCTCTACAATATGTTTGACTAAAAATCCTATTTTGCATTCATGTGCTAAACATATTGAAATTAAACATCACTTCATTAGAGACTCTGTTCAAAAAGGGATACTTGAAATTAAATTTATTGATACTGACCGTCAATGGGCAGATATCTTTACAAAACCCCTTGCTGAAGATAGATTCAACTTTATAGAAAGAACTTGAATTTTCATCTTATAATGGAATAAGTGCTTAATTTGAATATATTTGCCTCTATTTTGTGTGCCTCCAAAATGTCTGCCTCTGATTGCATATGTGCCTCTGTTTTTATATGTGCGTCTGTTTTTAACATGTGCATCTGTTTTTGTTATTGTGTCTTTTTTTTTATAAGTGCCTCTGTTTTATGTGTTCGTCTGTTATACAAGTATGCCTCTTTTTATAGTTTAAATTACATATTTATTAATTATTAAATTCATTATTTGTATCATCTGTTATTGTTAACTATTCATATTCATGTGAGTCTGTTGCATTCATTAAGTTCCCTTGGGAATCTTGATATACACGTATCTCTTAGAGATTGGTTGATGCGTTAGTGAATAAACATTACTCTCACCGAGTCATAATCGTTTTTACTGCCGAATGACAGTTTTACTGCGCCCTTTTATGGCAAAGCTAGACACGTTTCACTTCTAAAATGACAATTTATTTATTTCATTTATTTTTGAAAACTGAACAAGGCAGTTTGTCTTCCTCAACACGTTTTTAACCCACTCACTCCACTCACTCACCCACTAGCCACTCTATCTCTCCCTGAGAAGCCTCACACTTGAAACCCTAAACCCCATTCTCGCTACCTACTCTCTGCTTCTACTACTCTCTTTGCAATGGCCGCTCCACTACTACCAGTTGTGTATGGTCCTGAACCCGAACCTCTACCTACTTTAATGAACGCAGAGCAACATTAACTAAAAGTGATGTGCGAATCAGATGTGAACTTCAAAGATCCAGCCGATAATAGGTATGCCTTCAGAACTGATTTTGCTGATATGGGCATTGTAGATTTCTTCTACATGGAGAACTACCCCATCTACCACGAGCCGGTGAAGGACTTCTGGAGATTTTCTAGAACTAAGGACAACACCATCTACAACTATGTGGAAAAGAGACACATAGTGATTACACAGGACTTGATCTCTGACGTTATTAAGTGCCTTAACTCTGGAAAAAGACTCACAAACAGCTGGGAAAACGAGTGTGGTGGTATGGACACTATCAACTCTACTATCTATGAGAATCTTGGAAGTTCAAAGGTCGTGGACATGAAGAACAAGTTTCGGGTGCTCTTCAAGATCATCAAGAATTGCATTCTACCCAAATCTGGATCTGTTGACACTGTGAGTTCAGACCACAAGTTTGTTATGTGACATTGTGAACTCAAATCCAAGATCAATCTGCCAAGCCTTATCTTCGATCACTTGCTCAGAAACATTTCTTTCTCCAGGAAAGGGAAGAACCTGAATATACCCTATGGAAGGGTGACCTCTGCAATTCTGGATAATCAAGGTCTGATTAGGCATCTTCAAGGATTGAACATTGAAGAAGCTGGTGTTGCACTTCAAACCTGTAGTGCACCAATCTTCAACAATGATAACTTGAAGAAGATGAGAGACCTATCTTCTGAGATCATTGCTGAAATCTAGAGGGAAGAAGAGGAAGCTACTGTCAAACCTGTCAGGAAAGGGAAAAGGAAGGTCACTGAAGTTGCCCCTGCTGTACCTACCAGAAGAATAACAAGGAGTATTGGCATTCACATTGCATCTGAGCCTACTCACCTTGTTCATCCAGAAAGGCCTGCATTCATGCCCTCATTGCTGACAGAGGAACATGAAGAGAAAAAGGTTGAACTTGCTGAGATGATTGCTAAATCTCAAGAGGAATGTCTTAAATTCTATGAGGACCGCAAAGTAAGAGGGCTTTTGCAAAGAGAGACCTTTGCTCCATCTGTTGATGCACCCTCTGCTGCTCCCTCCACTGCTCCTACTGTTGTTGCCTCCGGCACCACTACTGCTACTGCAACTGCTACAAAGAGGAAGAGAATAATTAAGTTGGCTGATATCCCTGCAAAGAAACCTAAGGTACTTGATGAGGTTATTAATCTTTATGATTCTGTGTATGGTACTGGATCAGCTGTAACTGGTTTTTCTGCAACCCAACCTACTCAATCCTCTCAACAAACCTATTCCTCCTCCCAAACCTTCTAAACCAACCCCTTCTAAACCTACCCAAAAACCTCTACGCCCATTACCTTTTGACTCATCTAATGATGATGAAGAAGATTATGTCCCCTTAAGACAGAGACAAAGACAGATACGTATTCCTAAAGTCTTAATTCCTTACATTGAGCCCCTCTCTATTGCTCTCCCAACTAATCCTATACCACCATCACAACCATTAACAACACAAATACCTTCACCACCCTTCACAACCCAAAACAGTCAATGAGACTATCAATCAGGAACCCCAATCTGATAAACCTGACTCTGATATGATCTGTGAAGCTCAACCCCTCACAACCTTACCACCTGTTTCAGATTCCTCTCTTCAACTTGCTATCCTTCTACCTGCTCCACCACAAATCATTTCATCACCACATTCACTAATCCACCATGAGTCTGAACCTGCTGTAGACCCAATTGTAGATAATGACTTAGTCATTACTGCTACAATTGCCTCTGAGGTAATTCAAGAACCTGAACTTGATGATGATGTCACCATCATTGAACCACCAATCCCATCACCTCCTGCCCCTGTTATTCAAATTGGTTGTGAACCTCCACCAAACCATCGTGAAGCAATAGTTGTACCTCAGCCTAATCCTCACCTCTTTGCTGGATTTGAAGTGTTTAAGGCTAGGAGACAGTATGAGTTTGATGTTTGGAGATATATTGAAGAGGACAGAATGGATGGTATTAGTACTGCACAGGCTCAAGAGGACTTCTATGAAAATTGGCACTTTGTTAATTTCTGGTTTGAGAAACATAGAAAGGATGAACTTGAGAAAAACAGAAGACTCCTAACTGGTTCAACTTGGAAGGTACCCCAATGGAGAGAAACCCCTGCTGTGTGGGAACCAGAAACTGCTCATGTTCCTCCACTTGCACCAGAACCTAGCTTCAACTGCAATGGTGTCTCAGCCCTCTGCTTCTGATTCTGCTTCTATATCCACTAGACATTCTGTTGTGGTTCCAAAAGAGGTTTCGAACCAACTTGTTGAGGACAACAAAAACTTCAAGGAGTTCATTGAAGTATCGAACAAGAGACATGAGGATGTTACTTCTATGTTGTAGTTCATTGTGGATCAGCTGAAGAAACCTTAGATAACCCTTAGGTTTTTCACCATTTTCTGTTTTTAGCCTTGTACTTGTTTTTCTTTTTTAGTTGAAAACAATTTTGTACTATGCTACTTTTTGCTTGATCAATGAAATCAATATCTTTTGGTATTTATTCTGTTTTAACTTTATCTTTCTCGAACTCTGTTTTGACTATGATGTTCTTTCTTTATTCTTAACCTTTTTGTCTGATGACAAAAGGGGGAGAAGAAAATATAGAGATATAGAGTAATTGATGAACCTAATGTATCAACTAAGTGTTTGCATTATAGTTACTACTACTCTGATACACTGCATTATAATATACATTATTTACCCTGATACATTATATTGGAATATATGATCTAATGTTGTATTAATATATATATGCTCTGATACATTACTCTGTATATGAAAGCTCTAATACTTGAAATGATTTGAAGTGATACATTTATCTGATGTGACTTTACACTTAGAAAATATTTATATGTGCTTAATTCAGGGGGAGCCTCTGAAATTCCTTTAAGTAAATATTTTTCTAATGAAAAATTGTTCATCAATATATGTATTTGTCTTCATCAAAAAGGGGGAGATTGTTGGAATCAAGTGGATTCAGAAACAATGACCCTTAATTGTTTTGATGATAACAAATAATAAATAGAACAATTTATTCTTTGATGTGTTTGTTAGTGTACAGAAGTCATTATTCATCAAAAGGAATCACCTCAGAAGACTAAGCTTAAGAGTGCATTTCACTCTCAGTTTCATGAGTCTGAGTCTGTCACTGATCATCTGGTAAGAGTTGCTGACGTCATCATCTTATAGCCTCACTCTGATTTGGTCAATGCTTTGTTGGTAGTCAACGCTCTAGTAGACTATGCTCTGTTGAGACCATACTCTGTTATTGGTCAACGCTCAAACAGACTATGAATAGACTACATAGTGGAAACCTTCGTCCGTTTCTCTATGACTCTCTTATATGAAAGGCCAACAAATTATGTACTAAAGAACTTGCCTCTGTTTTAAGCTCACTTTGGTGAACAGAGTATCTCAGTAATAAGCATTGTCTGTTTAACAGATGCTCTGATTAAAAATCAGATTGAGTATTCATTAAAGGCTACTTCACGTATTTAAAAGGCCTCATTGATGAGTATTTTAATGTACGAGGAATCAAAGGCCAAAGGGAATGTCAACGGATGTAATCATCAGAAATCTTGCTCAAGAAGTGTCTCATATTCAAAAAGCTCACAAGGGACAAGATCATAATATTGTCTGCTGTGTCAGTGTACAAGCATAGAATGAAAAGCGATGTGACTAGCTAAAAGCCACAAAAGGTGGATCTGAAGTTTTGTCCTTTGGTGCATAGAGTCGTTAGGTCACAACGGCACTGTTCACAACTCTAGCTATATATATATACCTCACTTCATTCACTGAAGTAGGTTAACGAGAACGCTTAAGAATGAAACCATTCAAATATCTGAGACAGTGAGCAACTAAGAAATTATTCAAAGTCTCTGAGATCACATTGAACAAGCACTTAAACGTTTTACTCTTTCTGTTTGAAAGTTATTCTTTGTGCTTAAGTTTGCATTGTAAATCCTCTCTGCTAAGAGTTATTTGATATTGTTTTAAACTAATTTTGAACCTTGTATCTAGCCCAGTAGTGGCTGCATTTCTTAGAGGCTTGACTGTACTAAGTCGTTCAAAAAAATTATGAGTATAGCCAGTTTGGCAGTAGTATACTCTCAAGTGTAATAAGGTTGATTATAGTGGAGAAATCCTTCAAGTGTGTGAAGGGACTAGATGTAGCTATCAGGTGATAGTGAACTAGTATAAATCACTGTGTCATTCTTTTCTCTTCTCTTTACTTATTTTCGTTACTATTTTATTAAAGAGTTATTTTGAAAAGGTTTTCAAAAATAAACAAGTTTTGTGAAAAGATTTCTAAAACCCAATTCAAATCCCCCTTTCTTGTGTTTTTGCCACGTTCACTTTGTAGCTGACATCATGTTTTGTCATACCATCTTCCGTTGAATGATACCTTCGAACATGAACATTTGTCATACATTTGCTTGTCAAAACCGAAACTATAAAATTTGTCACCTAATAGGTGTCCTTCAAATTTTGGCTTTCGACAGCTTATGGAGAAAGGCAAAAATTTACAACAACCAATTTTAATTTTCAACTTTGAATTTTTAAATTGAAAATCTTTTGATAAGATTTAGTTTTGTCAAGACATAAAAGAAACGGTTAATTAAATTAAGTAGGACTTGATTTAATTTTATAAAAGGGGATGGAGGAAGAGGATACATTATTATTTCAATGGCACTAATAACTATATTACAACTACCCTTGAGGGGATTTGAACACTGTCTCTTGGGGTTACAAGGCCAAACTTCTACCATTTAGCTAACACCCCATGGACAAGACTTGATTTAAGTAATGAAAGGATTAATGAAGTTGAATAGGATTTGATTTAATTAATTAAGGAATGATGTAATTAAATGTGATTTAATTAAATAGACCCATAATTGGCTTGGCCCTCTTGTCATGAGATGACATGAGGGTGAGGTCATTTTCCTTAGAGAGTATGAATGAGAAGGATATATGAAGGATGAAAGTGGATGACGAAGAAAATGTCATGAACTCTCATTTTTATACACAAACTCACATAGTGGTTTTTCAAATGTCATGACCTAGCTGATGGGTTTTTTTTTTTTTCCAGACATGAAGCATTTGGAATTACATTCATGACTTATTTGAAATAATTTGAGATGAAGAAGTTGAATGATCGAGGAGAAGTGTATCTAATGATGAATGACTATGAAGCGTCGCCGACTGATAGCAATGTGAAATACAAAAGAATATATTAAAAACATGATCTCTTTTAGCACCAATTTGAGCAAGCGTTTTATGAATGAGCTTCAAATAGCGCTTGCTTGAGCATGCATTACGTGACACATGAAGCTGTCGAAGGCGGGGAGTGATCGTCGGTGCATTGGGCATAGACACAGAGCGGCTCCTAGAAGCTTCGAGGTAAAGAGACATATGAATGAATCGAATTCCCGGAATGAGAAGGATCTTGAGGTTGTGCAGGTATAAGACTGCATAGTTAAAGGAAGGCTAAAAAGAATTGATTGGTACTACGTATACCAACAAGATGCATCTTCTTTTTGGGAGCCCTGAACATAAGAACTTCATAGTTAAGCATTATTGACAATTGGAAAACACTTATGGGATGAGTGAACTTTTGGGAAGTTTCCCAAGAAACATGTGAGTTAGGACAAAACATGCTGAAAAGACCCGTGTTGGTTTGTGGGGACAGTCGACAATCCTAAAAGCAGTCTGGGCGCTGTTACACATTATATGATAGTCAACTTCAAATAATGCTTGCCCAAGAAAGCGTTATATGAATGCGAATCAGATAATGTGCATTTGAGCACATGCTATTCGTGGTGCGACGCATAAGATAACACTTTCAACATGTTATCTCTACACACACCCGATCTGAATATTTCTCTTGCATAGTGTTTCATGTGATTTGATTTAATAATATTGACATTATTAAAAGATTTAATTTATATCGCTTAAAATCTATATTTTGGCTCTTAACCAAACTTTTGGATCATACTTAATTACTATAACACGTTTTACGATAGTAGTTTGTGTGTGCAGTTCTAATATATTTTTAATTATCCGATAAAATTTAAATAATTTTTCTTTTTTAATCCAGGGTATCCCACCAAGATTGGGCCTCCAAGCATTGGGCCAGACTCCAATTAGGCCCTCCTGGATCAACCGAGACCCAATAGAGACCTAACAACCAGAGTTCCTAGATTTTGTCACTATCACCCTTATGCAGACAATTTTTCATGGAGATTCCATGATAGCGACCTGTCCCCTCATCTCAACTATCTGCAAAGAGACAACTCGAGATACAAGGGTTAGTAATCCGAGACTCGCTACAGGGAATGAGCCTGACACGGGTATAGCCGATAGGGGGCACCTAGAGCAGGTCAACCCTGTCGTACCCCGACCAAAGTAAGGGTGTATTTGGTGGCAAGTGTTCTTTAGTACAACGCTCTTCAGTGTATAAGTAGGAGAAGTCCCACACTCTAGGTATGTGCACTATTCACCTTCGCACCAATTATCCCAAATACTGACTTGAGCGTCACAGTGTCCCTGCAGGTGCACCCACCTGTCCACACTCGAAGCTCGACAATCCCAGCACCCCAGGAAGAGAAGGCGGATACCAGGTCCCAACCTCAGACCAATGCACTTTTACATCTCGAGCACTTGATCCCGGCCTATTGCATTTCAGAATTAAATTTATTTTGTATGAAACATATGACCCATCTTATTTTTTTAAGTACAACAATTTTGTGTACTACACTTTAAACATGCTTTTGTATATTTTTCTTCGTATGATATACTTGACTATATTCAGGTACTGTACACTGTGTGATATGAATCTCATCTCTCCCTATTGAGAAAAACGGCATTAATACAGTTATTATAAAAGCCTGAACAAGCGGATAGCAGTTGATACTAAACATTTCCTTTCATAATGTGGTGGCAATGCCTGCTCAAAATAAGCGCACGAGGTTTCTTATTTTGATCTGAAAGTGCAACTGGCATCATGAATAGTTATGCGAGGGGTACTTCAACGATAATGGCCAACGCATGTTTTGCGCGAAGATATAAAATTTGCATTGTATGCAACTTCACATTGCTGTTTTCCTTTCATAAGGAAAGTTGTTTAAAGCAACTTTAATTGCACAGATTCCTTTATATTCCATATCGCCACACCTTTTCTCTCTCTTCATTTTCTTCAATTTATATGTACAGAAATTGATTTCCAAAACGACCCTTTACCATAAATAACCATCATTTCATGTTTATTAATACTGACATTTATGTTAGTTATTGTTCGTAGCTTAGTACTATAATTCAAGAGTTAACTTGTCATGAATGCTCATTAATTCCACACCGGGAATATAATATTCCAATATTCACCAACACGGTGTGGTATAGTTGGTAGTTAACCGAGTTTTTAAGCATGTGGTCAGAGATTTGACTTGTGTTTTGTGTGCATGAAAGAACTTCTGTTAGGAAAGATTACACCTTAAATATATCTTAGTACTCTAAAGTATTAGTCCTTGTCTTACGACTAGAAGATACCTTGGATTCACATGAAAAAAAAATGATAATAATTACAATATTTGGTAGTAAAATTTATCATAGGTCTACTTAATTTGTAATTAAGATTGGCACCATCACGTAAGATTTTTCATTGACTCTATGATAAGAGTCTTAAAATTTATAGTCATATCAAGAAGAAAACTTACATAAGTTTCGTCATAGTCATCATTGTCATAAAGAGTATTTTTTTTATGTTTTATTAGATTTTAAATAATTTTTTTAGGGTAAATAAAGAAAACTATTTTTTATCTTATCCTTTTGGTTTCTAACTTAGCCCTGTCACTCTAAGATAAGACTTACTCCCTCCGGAACCATTTATAAGGCAAAAAGTCATTTCCAGATTCGTTAAAAAATGTATGTATCTGGTCTAATTTTGGGACCAGATACATGCATTTTTTAACGAATCTGGAAATGACTTTTTGCCTTATAAATGGTTCCGGAGGGAGTACAATAGAGAAACATGATATGATAGAGCGACAAGATTGACTTATTACATTGTGTCTCTCTTATCTAAGAAAGATGATAGGATAGAGCGACAAGATTGACTTATCACATCGTGTCTATCTTATCCTGACTATCAAAACCAGCCCTATAGCATGTCACTCTTTTCAGTTGGTAGTGGGTTTAAAATCTATATTGAGTTGATTTGCATGCAATTGGTTTGGGTTCAAGTATGGTTAATGCTGGTTTAGAACAATGGGAATTGAGACAAAAAAAAAAAACAATGGGAATTTCAAGTATGACGAAATGTGAAGTATGATTTAATGCCTATGTCAAATATATTTACACCATCAATGCATAATTATTTTTGACAAGAGTATCAATGCATAATTATTAAAGTATAGACTGTATAGTTATCTTTATATGAGTTTAGTTCTCTTCCATTTTTCCAATAACTTTCCTGAAATAATTTTTTTAAGCTAAATGATACTTTTGGACCTTTATCTTTATTTTAGGTTTCGTTTTGGTCTTTGTGTATGAAAAATTTCGAATTGGTGTCATATGCATAAAAGTTATATCAATATAGTTTCTTTTTTTTTCTTTTCGAAATGTGGTCCATTATGTTACAAAAATTTTACCAATGTGATTCCTTTTTTATTCCATAATTTGCAAAAGATGAACCACAATGGTATAATTTTTGTAACTAAGGGACCACTTGGAAGCAAAAAAAAAAAAAAGAGGGATCACATTAGTTGATGTAACATTTACACATAAGAGACCAATTCCGAACAAATAATACGTAAGGGATCAAACTAAAACCTAAAATAAATACAAGAATTAAAAGTATAATTTAGGCTTTTTTATTTTAAAAAGGCCACTCTCACTTAGCTTCTAAGGGCTCATTTGATAGCCATGATATGATAGGAAATGATATGATAAGAGGATTGGATAATGACGGGATAAGATAGAGACATGATAAGTTCTTATCCTATCACGTGTTTGATGTGCACATGATAACAAGCTAGATAACATTATATTATCATATCATGTGTTTGAGATGAGTCAAATAATAATATGATAAGATATAAATTATATAAAATGATAAAATTACTCATGTGACAAAGTTAAATAGTTTTTTCTAAAATTAATTTATAATATTTTTTTTAATTTGATAATTTTTAATATGAATTTCTAATTTCTATTTTTTTATAACTTTTAATTTTTTATATCATATGTAATGACAAAATTAGTCTTGTGATAAAATTACATATAATATCGTAAAATTAGTTTTAATATTTTTAAATATTTTTTATCTTAAATTAATTAATTTTATAGTTTTTCATATTAATTGTTAATTTTTATTTTAAATATTTTTAAATATATTAGATTTTATATTTTTAATTTTATAAAATAATATAAAATGACAAAATTACACTTGTGGTAAATTGCACATGACTTTTAAAATTAATTATTAATTTAAAGTTTTTTATAATTTACTTTTAGTTTTATATTTTTATTTTAAACAAGTATTTTTAGAAAAATTAAATTTATTTATTATTTATTTAATTAGTATTATAATTTTTTTATTTTTAAGTTTTTTCTGTTAAATATTTTAATGTTTTATTAGATTATAAATTATGTTTTGAATGGTAAATGTGGGGAAAAAAAAATTATTATCCTATCTTGTTCGTTTCTAACCCAGACCTTACATCATGATAAGAATTAAACTAAAGAGACAAAATATGACAGAGTGACATGATAGACTTATCCTATCATGTTGGTTCATCAAAAGTTAGATTAAGACAAGATATAATAGCTAAACCTATTTTGTCTCCCTTATCCTGACCATCGACGTCCTTAAAGTGTTGTAACTTCTTCAGTTCTCCATCTATCCCTTCTTTTCCTTCTCATTTTCTACTATTAGTTTTCCATCTTTCCTTTCACTTAAAAACATCTAATTAAACATATAGCATTAGATTAGCTACGATAAATCACTTGTTTTTTTCCAAAACAATTACAAAAACGAGAATTGCCTTTTGTCAAAAATAAGAAATACTAACGTTTCCTATATAATAATATAAATGTCAAATTAAAGCAAAACCAACTTCAAATGATCAATAATCTGAAGTTTGGAAAAGTTGAACTACAGCCAGGGGATTCTGGCGTTTCTCCAGTTTCCAGAGAGGAAACACAAACAAAATTAAGGAACCAATCCCCCCCCCCCTCCGGGGCCTTTTCTTTTCTCTTGTTGGATGTGGTCCTTAGTTAAACAATGGCTTTATACCTTATAATTAAAACAAGTTGACAAAAATATGTACATACATATCGATCATACCACTAAAACAGAGAACCAGTACAAGTAATTAGTAATTAAGAGTACAATGTGACAACCCAAACCTACAGCTATTCCATCACATGTCTATATATAAATTTTGTTGTCACCTAATTAAGCAGAGAGAGTAATATAAGATAGGGCCTCAAGCCAGGTATAAAGTCATTGTTTAACTAAGGACCACCACATACGCCAGGTGACAAAAATTGGGCTTTAGCAAATCGCCCCCCGTTTTAGTAGCATACACCCCCGTCCGAAAATACATTTCTGGAGGTGTATCAGTTTGCCGTCCGGAAATATATTTCTAGACTGGGGTGTATCACACATGCAAAATAATGTCATCGGGAAATGGTGTATGCTACTGAAATCGGGGGTGTATTTACTAAAACCCTATAAATTAAGAACCTTGATACTAAGCACAAGATGTGCCCAATCCAAGCCCAACATATAAGTTTAATACACAAGAAGGTTTCAACCACGAGGGTAACTATTTACACCCTTCGTTTTTCTAGTCTAAACCCCCATTCGGAAATAAACTTTTGGATGTGTACTTTTTGTATTCCAAAAGTTTATTTCTGAACAATTTTTTTTTTGGTACATTATTTCTGGACAATTTTATGTCATCTTGAAAGAACTTTACGGAAAAAATTACTTTTTGGGGGTATTTTAGCAAAAACACGGTGTCAATAGTTACACTCTTATGAAAAAATTACATAAGTTGACCAACCCAATCCAACTCCAAACGAAGCCCGTACAACAGAACAAAACACAATCAGATTTAAGTAAAAAAGAAGATCTGTCCAAAAAAAGTAAAAAAAGTATAAAGTGATGAAAATTATTAGAACATAGTATCATGTTGGAGGAAGATATCCATTGCGAATTTATGCTAGATCTCAAATTTAGAGCCAATATATTTAAAAATTTGACAGACATGTATGCATCTCAATTCAAAGACTTCTACCACATTTAGATATGCTATGTTTTCCAGCCACAAAGTTGTTGAAGCAGAGAATAATGACCCTTTTTTTATGGTAAAGCAACTTCATTCATTAGCTAAAATAAAGTTCAGTACAATCAGATTGATGGCAGTGTAGGGGCATTCCTCATCCACGTCAAAGAGTCAATTCTAGTAGTTAAGCCTACCAGCTCATGAGCAACTTTACACACAGATTGTGCAGAAAGGAAAGAGGCATTAAGCCAATACCTAAATCCTAACATTCAACCTAACAAAGACTTCCACACCAGGGCAGTGACAGGGAGAGATCAGATATCATAGTCTTTATGCGTATCCCATTAAAGATTATTTCTTTGTCTTCTTTAAGCTCAATTCGACATCCGGTGGTCTCAGGATTGTCCACCTTAACCCCTTGTTCGGAAATCAAATGATATATGGAGATGATGCAAAATTCGATGTTAGCCTCATAAGATTCTGTACGCCCTATTTTTTTTTTGAAAATGCTAAGCTCGGTTGGGGCTTTATAACAAACATCTCAGGTGCAAACTTGGCCCAACCAAAATAGCAGATCAACCTGCACAAAATAAAACGGACAACGACACCAACAACAGTATGCCCAAAGTGAAAAATTGTGCGCGGTTTGGGCAGAGGGCGAATGGGAACTAAAACAGGAGGAGGGGATTAGCTGCAAAATGCTTTGGGTTAGGGCTTCTTAGACTTGCAAGGCCAAAAGATCCACACAGCTATATCTCACTTTCTAGTTGCTGTTGCTCGGGTGGAGGTGCACCTCCGAGGAAGAAGACATGATGACGATGGGTGCCCGCTCGGGGGGACTATGATTGATTGGCAGCTCTGAGGAAGAGGTCTCCAGTGAGAGAATCAACCTCCAACAAGAAATAGAGATCTAATCAGGGGTTTTGTGGAGGCAGAGTGGACCCCAGATCAACAACAGTAGTAGTAGCAGTAGTTAATTAGCTACATATATTTACATGCTCCATGATATACTATAAAATTTGGCAATTAATACCTAATTAGCTACATATTTTTCCAACTACAAATCAACTATTGAATTTTTCCAAGTAATCTGTAGTTAATTAGTTATGAGATTTATCCATGGGGTGTCATCTCAATGGTAGGAGCTTGGCCTTGTAACCCCAATGGACATGGTTTAAATCCTCTCAGGGACAGTTGTAACATGACCATTAGTACCACTAAAATAATAATATATCATCATCCCTCACTCCTTTTTAAAATAAATTAGTTTGATTTCGCTATTTAAAATGAATTACTTTGCTTGACAACAAAGCTGAATATGCATTCATTCAACAGGGTCAAGATACAAATCAGATCTTCAAGGCAGAGACTAGACCAGGACGTAACGACCATCATTTTTCCATTATCATCGCGAACAAAAAAATACCAAAACCCCAAAACTCCTGGTCAGATTGAGTTGCATCCACGTTCATCTTGTAGAAGCTTGACAGAGGTTTCCACTTCACATAGTAAATGAAGTCATGAATTAATTAAATAATAGGATTGAATCTAATTGACGGACTTTAACCGAAAAATGGAAAATCTAATATTTTAATTGGAGAAAAGAAAATCTAACAGGGTTCCTTTTGTCTAAAGATTTAAGAAAGTAAATTAATGACAGAGCTTCATGTTTTATAATCTTTATTTAGATAGATTTTTTGTGGAAAATACATTAGGCAGTTCTTAAAGTTTTTATTATGTAAGAAAGCATAAAACTATTATTGAATTATTTGATTAAATATTATTATTTAAAAAATACTTTTAATTACCAAAAAATGCAACAACAAATGAGCTCTGACAATTGGATCCGTGGGGAAGCACTTACACAAAGTGATTCTCTCGTCTCAAAAGTTCCGTCCATATCAAAACTGTGACACCACCTTAACAGGTGGTGCAACATACACCAGTCTTTTTTTGAATTTTAAATCCCTTCCCAATTTTTTTTTTTGTTGAAATTGTAGCAAATCCCCAACTCCACATAGCTTCAGAATGCGGCTAAACAAGTGAAGTAGTCGCCACAATTTCTTGTCAATGATTTCAAATAACAAGTTATAGCATTAGGGACAGGGCATTAGCTCCCCTAATTGCAAATTGACAAGGGATGTAACACCTCGTGAAAACAGGGGAATTTGGATTCTCTGCATTCCAAATCCCTAATGTTCCCTGCATTTAGGCAATTATAAAGGATGTAAAAGTCTTTACACCACCCAACACATGCAACTCAAATTTCTCTCTTGGCATGGTTTAGGCTAAATGCAGGAAAATTTAGGGGTTCCGACTGCAGGGAACCCCGATCCGAAACAGGGTGCCACATTTCAAACAACACACATAAAACATTTATTTACATACATCATAGTGTGCATGCATTGGTCAACATACATTATCTATTACAACGACCTAACTCGCTGGTTGTGGTACTATAATACTAATTAAGACTGACTGCTATGCACATCTTCAACAATATCTACCGCCAATGGATCAGGCTCCCAGTGGCCGAGTTAGACTGAATTCTTTAAGGGGATAAAATTGCTAAGGAATATATTTATTAATATTTAATATACAAAAGCTAAAAAATACTAATACTGGATTAGATCTCAGGTTCCAGCACTTGTAAAAACTAGCAGAACCACTGTACCAGCACTAGTGTAGATACTTGAAATATATGTGACAATCTATTTCTATATATCCACCTTCGATGTATATATACTTAGTCGTTAATTTAATTTAATTTTTGGGGTAGCCATGGCTACCTCATATCAACGAGAGGAGTCGCCTCTGCCAACTCCCCGAGAGTAAATCCCAAGGACAGGTTGATCCTCTCCTTCTGATATATCCAATGTACTAACAAATAGGAATACCACAAAGAATAGAATAGAGGAGGTAAGAATACATTTCAATTATTATACCACAGGAAAACATAATAGAATATAACAGGCCAATATGAACACAATCAACCGGAGTAATAATTTTCCTAATTAGCCTCATTGATTGATTATAACCTAAGATTGTTCTAACCGTCAAGATATTATTAGGGGCAACTAACGGTTTAACACTAAGGACTGATGATCGAAAATTCTACTCTGTATACAACTGCAACCCATACAGTTGGGTTGGTGCAAATGTCGCCCACATGGTCTGCAACTGCGACCCACATCGCTCCTTTGTGTGTTACTACAACCACACTGTGTGCTATTACTGTCCACACACCCTACAACTCTGTGTGCTACTGCAGCCTACACAAAGGCAATTATGGCCCTCACAAATTGCCTCTTCTATGCTATTGTTGTCCATAGAGACACCCAATCATAGCTAAGAAATTCTACGTACAGTTCAGTATCCCCTCACTAGGGTTTTTACCTAACATCCTATCATATCGAACAGACATTCCAGTACATGTCATATACACCACTGATAAACAATTATCCTCGATCAATATTATAGATCAAACCTAATGTCGCTTAAGACAACCTACTTTTATCATGTTATCACAAAAACCCACAAGTAGTCAAACAATTAAACATAATAAGGTCATCCAACCTAAGGTGAAATCACACATACATATCATAAATCAATCCTATATTGGTTGATAGGCCTACGATGCCAATCTTTAGATATCGTAGACTGTAACTCCTCTCCTAAGGTGTTGATGTTATCAACCGTGGTAGGGTTTGAGGAGCCCTAAACATACTGATTGCTATAAACTATAAACACTTTCTAGATAATTGAAAACTTCTTCTTCCTCATCTGACAATTCCTAACCATTTTTCTCCTATCACAAACCCACAAATAGTCCTAGCCCTTGAACTTTGCTTCCCACGAATTGTGCACATGTTAGGGGAGCTTCTGCTCCCTATACCTTTTTTCTATTCTTGTTCCTCTCTTATTCTGTTCATCCCCACTCTTCTCATAAAGTATTGTTGGCATTTGTTTTATATTTATATGAAGATGATTATGATTAGAGTTAGGAGGAGTAATAGGATAGAGGTGGGTGTGTTTGTCGAGGCCCTTGATCTTAAAATGACTGAAGAAAGATTACTTTGGTGTGGATGAAAGTTGTTATTCCTTTGGGAATCGTAGTGGGGATGATTTATTTTATAGTAAACGTCCAGTATTACATTCACAAAGTTGTTCATGGCTAACCACAGAATCGCTGGAGACGAGCTTCTTGTGGTTCACAAACTTCTTGTTCCTTCCTTTTTCTAGAAATCATGATCCCAATTTTTCATGGGAAAACCATGCAAAAACATGCCTCATCCTCTCCGCCTCCATGATCTCTTATTTCCTATCTCGTGTCGCTTTGTAGCTTCACTTTGTTATTGTTGTGATGACTTGTACGAATGGTGTGCACAGAAGTACTTGGATCCTCTGCAACAATTGGACCGATGCAGCCACTGCAGAGTCGTTGGATCTAGATTGTGATGTTTATGTGTTTCTATCTTAAATCCAACAACTCTGTAGTGGCTGCATTGGTGCACCCGTTTGTAGCCATGCAAGAAGCTTGTTGTAGAAGGAGTGATAGTGAAGTGTGCTTCGAGAGAGGGAGAGGAAACAAAATGAGGTGGAATTAGATAAACAAGAGGGGTTTGTTTGCAAATTCTAAAAATTTATAATCTCAAGCATTAAATTTAGTTATTATATATCTAATGATCTAAAATAGTTGTGCACCACCTTCCATGGTGTTGCATGCTAGAATATGCCCCATAATTATATGTTGTTGGTCCACACTAATAAAATAATGGGATTATTATATTTAGCAACTAATTTGATTTGATATATATATATAATTTTTTGTGAGCAAAAGGGGACAAGTCCAAAATCAGCCCTAAAAGGTATAGAAACAAAAGAAGGAATCGTGTCAAAAACCATAGAACACTCCTGGAGACTCAGGACAAACTTCGCAAATCCGTCAGCAACTTGATTAACTTCCCTCACCACGTGAGAAATTGAAGAGCCCATCGACAAAGCCATCAACCTCTTAAATATCCTGAACCAAGTTAAAACAAGGGTGCAACTGAGAGCAAGACCTCTTAATTAATAAGCCTCACTGCAACAAGCGAATCAGATTCAACCAACACCTTACCAAACCCTCTACTCCTAGCCAAATCAATGCCCATAACAATTGCCTTAAGCTCGGCCTCAATGATAGAACAAGCTCCTACATCAGACGCAAACCCAAAGATGAAAGAACTGTTCCTGTCCCTTAGCACACCACCACAAGAAGCTTTGGTGCCTAAGTTTGAGACAGCACCATCGCAATTTAATTTGACATAGTCCGTACCTGGAGGGGACCAACTCCATAAGGATGGTTCATGATCCGCACCCAACGCCAGCCTAACTTGCTTACCAGCTATCAAAACCTATTTCACCGCTTCATAAAGACTCAACACCTTGCACACAATTTGTTATTGTAATTACTAAATATGTGCCGACAAATTGTGGTCCATAATGTGATAAATTATTTTATATCATTTTTAACCCTCTTGTTGTTAAATATGCATGCCCCACCATGCATAATCACTTTTCCATTAGCCAATTCTCTTTAGAATGTCTTACACTTGGTGCACGAGAGAAAGGGAATATCAAATATCAACATAACGGCTGGCAAAGACAGGGAGAGGTTAGCTACAGACTTGAGGTTGGTAAGTCATTAGAATTTGGCTAAATATAAAGAAGTTAGAGGTAGGCGTGTGGCAAAAATTTTAACACATTTTTAAACAGAAAGAGAGAGCATGAAAACTAGATAAAAGTGAAGTTATTATGAAAATGAAAAGGGATAGCATAACGCTAAAAGTTAGAGTATCATTTTTATGTCTTTTTCATTTGGATTTTGTTGGGTCATAAATAAGATCTAAGCTAGGGTTTCTGATGGTAACTTTTCTCTGTGTGAGTTCCCATTTGTGTCTATTACTCGGTGATCCTTGTATTTTTGAACTAGTTATATTGGGTGGAACACTTTCAATGTTAATTGCCAACATTCACGGCTTTTGTTTTTTGACAGGAACGTTCAGGGATTTAATACCTTCATTTTGGTAACACATATATTAAACTACCCCTTTTTCTGACAAGGCACAAAATTCACCCTGTTATTGATTTTTCTTGTTTTATTATTATTAATTATTTGTATTATGAATTTATTTTTTATGCAATATACCTTCATTTTTCAAAAAAAAAATTTATTTTTTATTTTCTTTAGATTTTTTTAACTGGTTAAATTTTTTTTTGTCATTAACCAGATAATGTGAACCATTAACCAAATAAGTGAACTTTGTTAACCAGATAAATAAATGAAACGTGAGTTTGGCATTCACCAGATAATGTGAACCATTAACCAGATAAGTGAACTTCGTTAACCAGATAAATAAATAGAATGTGTTAAGTTAAGTTTCAGGGTTGGCATTCACCAGATAATGTGAACCATTAACCAGATAAGTGAACTCCGTTAACCAGATAAAAAAAAAATTTGAAAAAAAAAATTTTGAAAAAAAAAAGTAGGATCCGTACTGTACGGACGCGTATATGTGTCGCTGGTGTGTCGCACACTGTGTTCAATTAACAGCGTTGTTAATATAAAGTATTCCTCTTTAGCGTATTTCAATCTCTTATTCTACTTTCTTAAAAGAATGACGTGTTATTTTTAATTTTAAATTTTATATTCAACTTTTAAAAAAATAATCATGGCAGTATTCTTTGTCGTTTTAAATGCTTTTCTTGTAAGTTATAGTTTAATTTAGTTTAAATTTAAAAATACTATACAACACAATATATACTTGTTAGTAAATTAGTTAGTCTATGTAACCAAGAAAAACTAGGTAGTCTTAAAAAATAAATAATGCTTATATTAAAAAAAAAAAAAGGAAAGAAAAGTAGATAATATTATGGTTTAATTTTATCTTTTTGGTTGAAGGCCAAAAAGTTCGGAGGTAACAACGTTAATAGAAGCGAACAAGTGAAAGCCCAAAACCAACTAAACCCTCTATTATTTGTCCAAAAAAAAAAACGAAGCCCTTTATTATTCCTCACTCACTATAGACTCCCTCGACATTCCATGACAAAGAAAAGTCCATCGACATTCAATTCGAGTAAACAACCACTTTAGTCCTTGTGTAAGGCATTGTCACACTAATCTCTAATTATATCAAAATTACAAACTAATCTCTAAATGTGTTTTTCGTTAATCAGTTTAGTCTCTGAGGGGCCACATTTGAATGTTAATCCAGAGACCAAATTGATAGTAAGTAGTCACGTTGTGTGACTAAAGTGACTAAAGAATCAGTATTCAGAAATTAGTTTATAATTTCAATATAATCAGGAACTAGTGTGACACCGCCTCTCACATTCAGAGACCAAAGTAGCTAGCTGATTATCCCATTCCATTTTAGCACCTTTAATTTGGGGAAGGAAACACCAAAGGATATTACTATTTGTCACTCACTATTCACTATTCAGTAGTCTTATGGACATTGGGAACTCTCTAGGTGGGCCAGGGCTGTGAAAACTTGATTAGGAAACATCTGAAACCCTACCAAACCCTTGGATGGTTGTATTTTCATGCTCCAATAACATATAATTTTCCTTATAATTTTGCACTTATTAAAAACATATAGTCATATAATTTTGAACGAATTTCCATTAGCAAAGGTTTTCTTTTAAAATAAAGCTTCAATTTAAATATTTTGATATTTTTGTAGAATTTCCATACTCAAAATTTGTGCTGATGTTATTTTTTTGTCAATACGTCACAAACCAAACAAGAGACAAGGCCGAAAAAGGCCAAGACAAATAACTTTTCAAAGCCCAATACTCATTAACAAAACTTTCGAAGCCCGCTTGCAGCTGAAAGACAATATTTTTTTCAAGTACCATCAGCAACTCCATTATGTGTTTTGGTTTTATTTCAGGGGTGACTTCCAACACCTCTCTTTTTTCCAACAGTACCCCTTCCTCCTCTTTATTCTAAAATACTCCTATCCCTCCCTCTCTATCCCCTCTCGCTCCCCCTTCCCCAGCGATATCCCACCCCATGCATGTTTCACCTCCTGTCCCAACCCTTATACTTCTGGTATTATTACAAGAAATTTGACCTTTAGTGACAGACAAAATCTTTCACTAAATATCAACATTTCGTAGGTAAATGTCAACTTGACATTTACCGACGGACACTGCGGCCGTGCATTATGAGCGATGAATAACAACAACTTTGTATATGTCAGTCAAAGTAAAATCGATTGTCACTATAAGTACTTTTTACCTACAGTTTTTGTCTGTGGGAAAAAACTACGTGATGGATGGTAAAAATATTTGGCTTCTATATACAATTTATTCTGTCACTAAAACTTATTAATATTTATTAAATTATTTGTTTATTACTATTATAGATTCTAATAAATAAATTATTCGTAGTATTGCTATTAAAATAAATTTACACAACAAATATATTCAAAATCTGATTTGAGCTCTATTAGGTGGAAAGGTACAATCTTCGTTTAGCATTTCATGAATAAGGATACAAATATATGAAAAACAGTATAACATATTATCTAATAGTGGAAAGCAAGATATTTTTCCTTAGAAAATAAATTTCACAATGAATAAGGATACAACGTGAATGTGAATACTTATGAATTAAAAAGATTTTACTAGAATCCAAAAACCTCAAATAAATATATTGATCAGCGTCTAAGTGTGAATACAATGTTCTTATCAGTTCCCTATAATGTCCACAAAAACATGTCCCACTGAGCAACTGAAGTACTGAAGTAGCAGGCAATGGCAAATTAGCAATCCATCTATACTGTCCTACCAATATCTACAATATAACACTCACGAACCAATCCTTCTTCAAATTGTAAAGATTGAACCTTTATAGAGATCTTCATTCCACTGAGATGCTCAACTTAAAAGGAATGACAAAGAAAAAACCCATATCTATGTTGGTCCACCTGATTTTCAATGAGACGAACAAAAGATTAAGTATCTTTGGAAAAGGTTCAAGCATAGGTTAAGATTAGTTAAACCACACCACACAAATTAGCAAAAATATCAAACAAATCATATATAAATTTAAGAATAGCAAAGTTACAAGAACCCGATCAAGCTGGTAAAATGAGATAATCCCTCCAAACAAGGAAACGGGGAAGAGAAACTATCAACATTAGGTTATCTTTATGCATTGCTACAATAAGTTATCGTTGTTCTACTTGTAACTCTTGTAAATTATACATTCCAATTTGTTGTAGCATATATATTTTATTCTAAATTAGTCTAACCGTAACACCCACCAAGCTTGTTAATTCAATTGTATGATTCTCCTTTAATTATTATTATTATTATTATTATTATTATTATTATTATTATTATTATTATTATTATTAACCAGCTCTTCAGATAATTAGTATGCTTATTGTTTTGTGATGTTGGGAGTTAAATAAATAAATAAATAAGGGGTAAGAATACCTAAGAGGAAATAGTTAAGTCATAGAGGGATAGTGGTGAACCCATCCTTTTGTGAAGAGTAGCATGGACGATATGAGTAGAAGTCACACCAAATCTCCTTTTCCTTTTAACTTAGTCGACCAACACACCCACACCACCATTTTCCACTTTCATTCTTATGACATGCAAAGAGAGAAGGAGAAGGTGGTGAGAGCTTCCATGGGAAATTTCAAGAGAGAAGTGAGAAGATTGATATGATTCAGCTTCCAACCACTTGGCTAGGAAGAAATTGAGGGCTACCTATTGAAGATTTGGTGTTAGAGGAAAATAACTTGGAGAGAGCTCAAGAAAAAGGGGGAAACCCGAATTAGGGGAAGAAGGAAAGGAAAACAAGAAACCCTAGGTCTTATTTCTTCAGCTCAAAATTCATTCTAAGGCGAGTTTCTTCTAGTTTTAAAGTGTATTAGAAATGGGTACCCATAATATCCATGCTAGGGGCTCCATTCTTCTTCTTTCCCCTTGCTTGAAAATTCTATTTTGGTAACTTAGGGGATTCTTTAAACTCATGTGTCAAGAATATGGTTTTTTGGGGTTTAATGTTGCTATTCCCTTATGTTATAGTGCTTGCATGTGATAGGGTTTTGTTTCTTCCTTGTAGAAATGATTATGAAATGGTTTTTTGTATTACATGCTTGAATTTAAATCTAAGGTATTTGAGAATGATTCCCAACTATGTACATTATTTTTGTATTCATGAGCTTAGTGATAATTGTTATAAAAATGTGATGTTTGAAGTGACTACCTTGGTAAATTCTCATGATTGATTCTCTAAATCAGATGTTTGAGTTGTCCTTTAATGCTTGTTTATGACATAATCATGTGGGAAAGGGTTTGGAAAACACTACAAGAATTTTCGTCATTACCGACGGCCAAAAGCCGTCGGTAATTATCAAAAGCCGTCAGTAATTTGAGATTACCGACGGCCTACCGACGGCCTCGGAGTCGTCGGTATTTTCCTCCTTGGTAAAATTTACCGACGGCCAAAAAAGCCGTCGGTAAATACCGACGGCTTGGCCGTCAGAAAATCGTCACGTGACCGTCGGTAAAATCCACGAAAACAACCATATTTTCTATTGTACTTTACCGACGGCTAAGCCCACTATAAACTACAAATTAAAATAAAAAAAAACATAGTCACTAGAACAATTAAAACCAGAGGTTTATCATAAAAATCTTTTGACTTAACCCAAAAAATAATTTAAAATATCAAATTAATTGTTCCCAAAGGCCATCAGATGCAAATATCAAGAATAAATCATCTGAGTCAAGCTCCCTAATAATGACTGATGGTTCAGCTGTCATTACAGGACGCTTCAAAGGAATAGGATTTCCAAATTGCTGGAAAATGGGGTCTCTGTAGAAATCAGGTCTCTTCAAATACACATCACCAATAGATCTAGACACCTGCAACACCAAAATCAAGTAGATCACCTACCCCTGACCCCATTCATCTGCAGCAAAAATACACCAGGAGTAACCCCCCACGCCTCTCTTACAAGGGAGGCAAGCACATATGGAAGGCAAATCAGAAGATCATGAAAAACTAGAACATCTAGGTCCTTAACTTTAACCAATTACAGGACACCTCAAATTCTATAACATTTTGCAAATAATGTGCTTAAAAACCTCAAGAGATTATGCTACAATCGGACATGTATTGCTAGAGCGATCATAGACTACGAGAATGGATATATAGATGCAGTTTATCTGTCTAATATTCAACTCAAATTTAAAAAGTAGGCACAAATTTGTTAAGAAAATAATTAGTCGTATATATTATACCTGTATGATGCCCTTAATCCTCCAAACTCCACGGGTATAGACCACAATGTGTGAATCACCAGGGTGGAGAGCTTCAACTTCTCTCCTCACCTCCTCATCAGCTACATTATGATCAGTGGACAGGCGAACAGCCTCTACCGGACTATTCTTGCTCTCGGAATACCTCCTGCCAAGAACAATTCCACTTTTGAGGATGCTGAATATTTAAAGTGATATAGCAAATCAAATAAGCCTAATAGGAAAAAGATAAGCATAAAACTGAGGATATATATCCTTCATTCAGCCTATATAAAGGAGCAATGACTTAAGCAATAATTCAAGTGGATTTACTACTTGAGTTAGACATGTAAGGTATCAGAGTTACTACAAAAGGTCCATAATCATAACATTTCTATCACCACGTTAATCAATAGTTAAAGTTTGATGAAAACAGCGGGTTTCATTAAGGCTTGTTTAGTTTGAAAAACTATTTGCAATAAACTGAAAGCATTCTAACAGTTCAATTCCAAAATCTTGGGATTATTAAAAAAATAATTTCTGATATAATGCCTCCATAACACTAACTTTACAATAAACTGTTTGGTATCAAGCCTCAGGATGTAAGCGTTTGGAAAAAATAAAAATCATTTCAACTAATTTGAATAAGAGATTAGAAAAATGGATTGTGGATTATTTAGGCACAGTAACTGTTTCATATATGTTATTTGTTTTAGATCACTAAGATTGAGAAAGATTAAGTTATTATATTGGTTTAAAAATCTTGAATGGAAAAAATTGAAATTTGTTCTTTGCAGGTTTTGGTGAGCGCCCTTGCTTCTAGCAAATTTCCTTTGTGCGACAAAATTGATTTATTACTCCACTAATAAGATCTAATCCCGCAACAAAACAAAGAAATCACAACCCAGCTAAGCAGATTAACTACAAATAAATGAATGGATAAATAAATAAAAGTATATTGGGCGAAGGCAGAAGAGGGAGAGGGGGATTACTGTGCAAATAAGGGAAGAGAAAGTTGTTGACGAATCTATAAGCTTCGGGACCGCCGTGACCGTCATAGACGCCGACATAAGCAGTGTCCTCGTCGTGGTCTTCGTCATCATCGCGAGACCGGTGCTTCGAAGGGTGGCGCAACCGCCGCCCTGGCGGCCTCGCCGGAGCTGCGAGCTCCACCCCCTTTTTCCTCTTCTCCCTCCGTCGCCTCCCCTCTTCTTCTCTCCTTCTCTTTTCTTTCCTTTTCTTCTTTCTTTCTTTCTTTCTTTTTTTTTCTGAAACAGGACACGATGGGGAGGGGGTGAAGAGGAGATGAGAAAGTTCTAGGGTGTGTGAGGGTTAGGTGAGGTGTATGGTGGATCAACGTTCATTTTTTACGTTACCGACGGCTAAGCCATCGGTAATTACAGAGGGCTTATGGGCCGTCTGTAATTACCGACGGCTTAGCCGTCGGTAACGTAGCCAAAAAATCACTAGACACATTTTTACGTTACCGACGGCTAAGCCGTCAGTAACGTAGCAAAAAAATAATTTTGTAAGCAGATTTTTTCCGGTGCATTAGCGACGGCTTGGCCGTCGGTAATTAAAATATTACCGACGGAGTCGAGGCGCCGTCGGTAATACGGATTTTTCTTGTAGTGAAAAAGCCATGACCAAATGAGGGGAACAAAGAAATTTCTACAACATTATGCAGAGCATGCGCTTGAAGCTCATTTCGTGTGTTTGCCTTGGTCTATCACTGCTGCTGGCACGCTTGAAGCGCACCCCTGAGCGCTTGGAGTGCATTTCTCCAGTTCGGTTCTGTCTGTCATGCGCTTGAAGCGCATCTAGGAGCGTCGAAAGCGCATGCTGATGCGCTGGAAGCGCAAGCATGAGCGCTTGAAGCGCGTCACTTTGCATAATATTAAGTATTTCATAATTTTAAGGGGCTAGAAGGACTTTCCTTAGGCAATGTTTATTCCTCTCTTTGATGATTAAATTATGTTGATATTATGTATGTGATTAAACTACTAAACATATTATTGAAATGATTGGATGGGCCCCATTGTTCCTAGGATTATACTTAATGATCTTGTGTTGCACTTCATTAACATGTGTTTGAGATTGAGAAAGTTAATGATGATGTCAAGGCTTGAGTAGAGTAAAAAGTAAAACTTAACCAAGATTCCTGATAAGAGGAGAGCATCAGTATAGTTAGGCAAGTTGGGGGTAAACTGGAACATGATCACCACTCCTAGACAGTATGGGGGCCTTGGTATCCGTGAGTCCCAATTGGTCAATTATCCCTCATTGGTAAGCTGATTTGGAGTTTTTTTTTTTGCATGATAGAGAGAAATTATGGGTCCAGGTATTAACTCATAAATACTTATGTTGTACTTCGATTTGGACTGTGGCACAAAAGGCGAATGGCTCTCATATTTGGAAAGGTATCTTAAAAGCTATTGAAGCTTTCAGAGACAGTTTCATGTGCCGAGTTGGCTCAGGGGAAACGTCAATCTGGTATTCGAATTGGACCATGTGTGGCCTTCTTTGTCACTTAGTTGACTTTGTCAACATTTCGGACACCACCTTGCAGTTGAGAGATATTTGGGAATGGGGCATGGATGTTTGAAGGGCTTGCCAACATGCTTCTGCGTGACTTGATGATAGTGTTGAACTAGCTTTCTACACCTCCTAGCTTTCATCCCACCATCCCGGACAAGTGGATTTTTGGGGGGGGAGGGGTTCCAAGGATGACACCTGTAGGTGCTCCACAGGCTACCTTTAGCTCCTCGAGCAACATCGCAACTGAGATGGTAACTTTAACTGACTTTGGATTTTGCGGTTGAATGCACCCCAAAAAGTGCAACACTTTGCTTAGCTCTGTTCTCATGATGTGTTGCCTACGAATGAGCTACGATATCATCGGCATGGCTGACTCCCCCTCTTGCAATCGTTGTTCTGCTCCCAGTGAAGATGCTCTCCATTTCCTGAGGGATTGTCCTCACTCGAAGGAGGCCTGGATGCGGTTGGGTTTGGTATCTCATGCGAATTTCTCCAGCCTAGGCATCACGCCAGATGGGTTTGATTGATGGCTAAAGGTGACGTTTCTTCTCTTTTCCTAGCGGGCCTATGGTGGGTCTGGAGATGGAGAATCAACATGATATTCAGTGATACTCCGTGGAGAGTTAAAGAGGTGGTTCACAAGGCTTTGCTTTCTCATGATGAATTCATCCTTCATTTCCCATCCAAGAGTTCTTTGAATCAAGACCGCATGTTGATGGCTTGTTGGGAGCCTCCTATTGAGGGCTTTGTTAAGCTAAATACTGATGGGAGCTATGTGTAACACCATGCATTCATCTAAACTTGAAAGTAAAATAATTAGCAATTGATACAGAGTTTACTAAGCGGAAGTTAAACTTAAATATTACATTAAGTCTAAATTATCACAAGGTACCTAATCCCACAAAGGGGAATATCCCATATTTCAAAATTACATAACGATATAAGGATTTAATACAAATTACTAGTTCCTTTGCATTAAATTCAAAAGAGAATTACATAATTCAAAATACAAAATAACATAAAGGTCTTCACACCCCTAGCGTCTTCAACCTTCCTTTGGTACCTACGAATCTGTGATAATAATAAATGGGAAAGGGGTGAGATAAAATCTCAGTGAATCTTCCCCTCGACCCCTCACCATCTCTCTCAAACTTAAAACAATATCCAAGCAAATGATCAACATAATGATGTAATGCAACTTAACTAAAAACATTTATTTCTTTCATGATTCGTGCTTAGCACGTCTTAACTAGTCCCATATGGATGAATTAATATTCAACCGGAAATCTATGTTGTCGGATTTGGTCATATGCTATAATTCATAAGCCCCGTTCAACATAGCTAACGGTATGGTGGTTACACGTCATTAACCTCCAAGTGGCGTCCCACGAGACTAACCATACCGTACTCTCCACTTTTGAGGAATCTTGGTGTCTTTTATAATGAAATGATCACATGCTTTTACATAACAACATGAATATGTAATGAAGATACTCCTATACAACATACCAAACATATTCCTATAATCAAGGAAATGACCCAAATGGGAGGATTAGAAGTCACTCAAATAACCATTGAACCATTTAAGAAAATCAAAGAAAAGGAGGGAGCACGGCCTGGCTGTGGGCTGGAGCAGGGTCGTGCTCTGCTGCAGTTTTCAAAAAAAAGAGACAGAGTGGAACACGGCCTGGCCCTGGTGCATGGCACGATCGTGCCCCACTGTCAGGTCACCAAAACCACTCCAATCTCGATTTTCTTCTTTCTAAATTCATCAAATCATGCCTTGGACTCAATCCCAACACATTTCCAAAGAAAAATAAGGGCTTAACAACATCATTAACATGCATATTACAAAGGACAACAACACATAGTTCCAAGCATCTTCAGACCCAAATTCCAAACTAATTTTCCCATAGATTTCCAAGCTAAGAAGCAAGCAAGCCATATAAAAGAAACAAGAAAGAAAACCCTAACTTGGGACTTATGCATGCCCAAACCTAAGGAAGGAAGGACTCACCTCTTGCTTCAAGAACTTAACTATGGAGAATGGCTTTGATCTCCTTTCCCTCTCCTCCTTCTTTACCACGTTTTCCCCTTCTTCTTCTTCAATCAACTAGAAATTTCTACCCAAAGGAAAACACCTTAGATCAGCTTCTCCCTTTCAACAAAGAAGGAACAATGAAGCCTCACAATGTCTTCTCCTCTCTCCCTCAAACTCACGAACCCTAAGGGTTATTTTTCCTCTCCTTTCTTTTAGGACAGCAGCAGCAAAAAGAACAAAGGGCGGGGGAAATGAGGGCTGATCGATGGGTAGAGAGAAAGAGAGAAGTGAGATTGGGTTCCACTCAAAACACCCAAACTACCCATATTGTACTATACTAAATTTACTAGTATAGCCTCCCTCTTTCCTTTTACTTTCCTTATGCCATTTCTAATAACACTCTATCTCTTTATAATAACACACCAAAATAAATACTCATCTTAATAATTAAACATAGAATGTACAAATTAATAAACTAAAATAATTTTTTTTAAATTAGGCGGGGTGTTACATTACTACTCACCTTTTAAAAAGTTTTGTCCTCAAAAATTAGAGAAAATAACATACCTATTGAAATAAATAAGGATATTGGTCTCGCATTTCCTCTTCAAGTTCCCAAGTGGCTTCTTCAGGCGTGGATCTTTCCCAGATAACCTTAACCAAGGGAATAGACTTATTCCTGAGCGTCTTGAAAGTACGATCCACTATCTGGGCCGATTTGGGTTGATACGTTAAATCTGATCTGAGTTGTACAGACTCATGGTCCAAGGAATGAAATGGATCTGGAATGTTCTTCTTAAGCTGGGATACGAGGAAAACATTGTGGAGATTGGACAAGGAAGGAGGTACAGCAAGTTGGTAAGCCACAAGACCAATTCGACTGAGAATTTGAAAAGGACCTATGTACCGAAGGGTTAATTTCTTGGCCTTAAGAGCTCTACCGACACCAATAGTGGGAGTGACTTTCAGGAATACGTGTTCTTCTTCCTCAAACTCTAGGGGTTTCAGCCTACGGTCTGCATAACTTTTTTGCCTACTCTGGGCAGTCTTTATCTTTTCCCTGATCATATGAATCTTATCTGTAGTTTCTTGAAGAAGGTCTGGACCTAACAACTTCCTCTCTTCTACTTAAACCAGCATAGAGGAGTTATGCACTTGCAACCATTGAGTGCCTCGTACGGTGCCATACAACTTCCTCTCCCCTACTCAAACCAGCATAGAGGAGTTCTGCACTTGCGACCGTTGAGTGCCTCGTACGGTGCCATACCTATGCTAGAATGATAGCTATTGTTATATGAAAATTCAATCAGTGACAAATATTTATCCCAACTACCGCCATCCTCTAGAACACAGGCTCTAAGCATATCCTCTAGGGTTTGTATAGTGCTCTCGGACTGACCATCCGTCTGAGGATGATAAGTTGTACTCATACTCAACCTAGTCCCTAAGGCTTGTCGGAATGCTTTCCTCTCCCCTACTCAAACCAGCATAGAGGAGTTCTGCACTTGCGACCGTTGAGTGCCTCGTACGGTGCCATACCTATGTTAGAATGATAGCTATTGTTATATGAAAATTCAATCAGTGAAAAAGGTTTATCCCAACTATCGCCATCCTCTAGAACACAGGCTCTAAGCATGTCCTCTAGGGTTTGTATAGTTCTCTCAGACTGACCATCCGTCTGAGGATGATAAGTCGTACTCATACTCAACCTAGTCCCTAAGGCTTGTTGGAATGCTTTCTAAAACTGGGAGGTAAACTTATAATCTCTATCAGAGATAATGCTAGTTGGAACTCTGTGGAGCCTAACAATCTCACTGATATAGATCTCAGCTAACCTAGCGGTCTTGTAAGTGGAATTGATGGGAAGGAAATGGGCAGATTTGGTTAACCTATCCACTATGACCCAAATAGAGTCATACCTGACTTAGTGCGAGGTAAACCTCCCACAAAGTCTATCGTTATACCTTCCCACTTCCATTCCGAAATTTCTAAAGGTTGTAGAGGTCCAGAGGGCTTTTGGTGCTATATTTTGGTTTTCTGACAAACTAAACATTGGGCTACAAACTCGGCTACATCATTTCTCATACCAGGCCATCAGTACCTTTGTCTAAGATCATGATACATCTTGGTGGAACCGGGATGTACTGAAAATCCACTCTTGTGGGCTTCACCTAAAATCTGTTTCTTGATGGAATCATCTCTAGGATGCAAATCCTTTGATGGAACATAATTGTCTCGTCATCAGCTTCAGAGAAACTAGGGCGGTGTCTGCTAGACTGTAACTCCTCATCTAAGCTCTGGGCTAGTCTAATCTAGCCCCTAAAATCATAGGAAATCTCTAAGTGACATAACCAGAGGTTGTTCACCGTAGGAAACACTCTCAAGTTTAGGTCCATAAAAGACTCCAACAGTTCCATTTCCTTAATCATAATTGAGGACACATGCAGAGACTTCCTACCCAAAGCATCAGTGACTACATTCGCTTTGCCAGGATGGTATTTCAATTCAAAGTCATAATCTTTTAGGAACTCAACCCATCTGCTCTGGCTCATGTTAAGTTCTCTCTGATCAAAGAGATATTTCAAACTCTTATGATCACTAAACACCTCAAACTGGGCACCATACAAATAGTGCTGCCAGATCTTTAGAGCAAAAACTTTAGATCATGGGTAGGATAGTTCTCTTCATGTGGTCTAAGTTGTCGAGAGGCATAAGCCACCACTTGTCGGTTCTGCATGAGAACACATCCTAAGCCCTTCTTAGAAGCATCAGTATAGACTTCAAATCCCAAGGTCGGGTCAGGGATAATGAGAACCGGTGTGGACGTCAACCGATTCTTCAGCTCTAGAAAATTCTTCAACTCTTGTTCCACACAAAAGGTTCCCCCTTTCGGGTCAACCTTGTCAGTGGAAGCACTATCTGGGAAAAACCCTGGATAAACCTACGGTAGTAACCAGCTAATCCTAGAAAGCTCCTAACTTCAGTGACCGTGGCAGGTCGTTCCCAACTAAGAACGGCTTCCACTTTACTAGGATCAACTGATACTCCCGCTCGAGATATCATATGCCCCAAAAACTTAACTTCACTAAGCCAAAACTCGCACTTCTCAGGCTTAGCAAATAGACTCTTTCCTCTAAGAGTGCCTAAAACGATCCTAAGGCGTGCTGCGTGATCTTGAGGATCCTTAGAATAGACTAGGATGTCGTCTATGAAGACCATTGCAAACTTGTCAAGGAAAGATCTAAAAATCCTATTCATATAGTCCATAAATACGACCGGAGCATTGGTCAAACCGAAAGGCATAACCAAATACTCGTAGTGTCCGCATCTAGTCCTAAATGCAGTCTTTGGAACATCTCTTGCCTTAACCCTAATCTGGTGATAACCGGATCTCAGATCGATTTTAGAGAAAACCGAGGCTCCCCTAAGTTGATCCAATAAATCATCTATCCTAGGTAGTGGATACTTATTCTTCATTGTGACCTTATTGATTTTCCTGTAATCAATACATAACCTCATGCTACCATCCTTCTTCTTTACTAAAAGAACAGGTGCACCCCAAGGTGACACACTAGGTCTAATGAACTGTTTGGCAATTAAGTCTTCCAAATGGATCTTAAGTTCTCTTAACTCTAGAGGTGACATTCTATAGGGAGCTATAGAGATCGGTCTCGTACCAGGAACCAACTCTATTGAAAACTCTACTTCTCTCTCTGGAGGTAAGGTCGTTACCTCGTTGGGAAACACGTCTAAGAACTCATTCACTACAGGGATAGCATCTAGATCCAGGCCAACCACTGAGCTTGAGGAGAGTAACATCACATATCCTGCATGACCATCTACTATAGAATGATGCAACTGAAGAACACTAGCCAAAACACCAGGATTTGACACTTCTAATGATGGACGTACTTGTGAAAACTCTATTGTCTTACAAAAACAATTGAGAACAACATGGTTGGATGAAAGCCAGTCCATACCTAAAATGATGTCCATCCCCTCTAAAGGTAGACAAACAAGGTTTACTACCCATATTGTACTATGTTAAATTTACTAGTATAGCCTCCCTCTTTCCTTTTACTTTCCTTGTGCCATTTCTAATAACACTCCATCTCTTTATAATAACACCCCAAAATAAATACTCATCTTAATAATTAAACATAGAATGTACAAATTAATAAACTAAAATAATTTTTTTAAATTAGGCGGGGTGTTATCCTACGTTGCGGGCACTGTTTCCATGAGATCTGGTGGGCTTGTCAGATCTTCTAGTGACGATTGGTTAGGAGGCTTCTCGCTCCAAACTGTTGTTGGGGATCTGCTTAGGGGTGAATTGATCGGTATTTTAGAGGGTCTTGCATTTACTGATGAGCTTGGTTACCACAATGTTGTTTGTGAATCAAAATGCTTAAATATCATTCAGCTGATTAGCAATAGAGAGGATCATGTCTTTCATCCTTATGCGGTCTTGCTTGTTAAGATCACTTCTTGGCTTGAGAAACCATGGATTGTCTATATTCACCATGTTTTCAAGGAGCAAAATGCATGTGCAGACTCCATGGCAAAAGAAGGGGTGTGAACTCAAGGTTTTCAACGGTCGCTTTCCCCGCAAGCGGGACTTGGTTCTCTTCTTCTTAGGGATTCCCTCGGCTTGTTGCCTTAGTTGGGTTTCTTGGTTCTCCTTTTCTTCTTTGTTTGCTTTGTTACTTTTGTAACCCACCAAAAAAAAAGCACCAACAATGAAACAAAAAATCGTAGGTAAAAATAGCTTATACTGATGAAAGACACCCCATAGGTAAAATAGTCTGTAGGTATAGGGCATTTTCCTTGTAGTGTGTTGGGAAAGGGGTGGGGGCGGGGGGAGAGGAAAAGGAGGGGGAGGCAATACGAGTAGGGCATTTTGGGACAAAAAGGGAAGAGGTGTTGTAAGCAAAATGGGGGTGCTAAAAGCCATTCCCTTTATTTTATTTTTTGTTTAGGCCCTTTTATGATTTTTGACTAGCAATCAATCCGTATAGTTGTTCCAAACAAATTGCCACTGCTAGCCGAAATCAAGAATGGCAAAAATTTTACTGGGTCACGCATCATTTGCTTACCTAACCTATCTCAAATAAGGTTAAGAAAACATAAAGACCGTCTCAAATAAGTTGCTGCTTTAGGGCTGTTTAGTTAAGAAGATTCGGGAGTTTAGTTTGATTTAAAAGTCGAGAAATTGTTATCCATTACCACTCGTGTACTAATTGACTAGGATGTTCTCGAGTGTGCATTAACTGGGTTAGGTCGTTTTGGGCCTTGTAGCCTGATGGGCTTCATTTTCAGAAATTAATGAACATGCTTTTACCGACGGGAATTGCTAATGGCACCCCTAGAATTGCTGGGGGCACCCCACATTGGACTGTGATGACGATTTTACCCCTTTTTTTTGTTCTAATCGTAAAAACGGTTTTTGTGAGTGAACAAAATTAAAATTTTTGATCCCTCATAAAAACCATTTTTGCGAGTGAACAAATTTATTTTTTCTCGCAAAAACCGTTTTTGCGAGTAAAAATAAATTTGTTCATTCGCAAAAACTATTTTTGCAAGTAAAAAAAATTTATCCTCAACTCGTAAAAACGGTTTTTGCGAGTGAACAAAAAATTTGATCACTCGCAAAAACCATTTTTGCGAGTAAAAAAATTTGTTCACTCGCAAAAACCATTTTTGCGAGTGAACAAGTTATTTTTTACTCGCAAATTTTTTTTGTTTTTTTTTTAAAATATCAACGGATGAGATGCGACCGACACATTTTTAACGGTTCAGATCTCATCAAGCGTTCTATAAATAGAACCATTTTCACACACCCAAGAGTGGCATAAACCCTAAATCGATTTCATAGAACCTTTAGCCCACTCGTGAAGAGTGTCATGTAGCCCACTAAGGTACAACAATCTATCCTGCTGGCGTCGCCAAGATAACCGTACAAGTGGCATAGGGCTATCACTCCCCATGACCACTGTCCAACCTGGTCTAACCGACACAACACCTCCAAATATCTACAGTCAATACGGGTGCCAGTCTTGTCAGTCAGAATAGTCATCCCGAGTAGCAACAGTATGAATGCCCTCGCTGCCTCGTCCATCCGACCATTATCCCTTCGCCTATCATAAAGGTCCTCCAGCCAAGAAGAACTGACAGAAGCCCAACCATAGGGTCCTAACTCCGCCTGGGCCTCCCCATAAGATACCCCCAACAATGACTGTAGAACAGATATAGCAAGATCTATGTCCATCTCAGGGTAGATGAAAAGGGCACCTCTGATCGGTATGTCCAGAAGGCATGACACATCATCCAGCGTGATGGTCATCTCTCCGACTGGAAGATGGAACGAGCTGGTCTCCCGGTGCCACCTCTCAGAAAACGCAGTCAGCAGCGCGTTGCCGATCATCGTGTAGCTGCAATACGTTAGAGGCTCGAGACTAGAGAGATTAAGAACCTCATGTACTGCAGGTGGTACTTGCTGACGGTCCCGAAACCACTTCCACTACTTTAGGTCGTGGGCAAAAACCCTAAGAGGTGCCGCCCGGTCTTGCACACATAAAAATAAAAGCCACGTCATTAATTACACAACTCAAAAGAAAACCCTTAATTAAATGTTTTAAAACAGTAAACAATAATTGCTTGTCCATACCACAAGCTGTAAGCGATGTGGTCCCTGAATGAAGGCAGCAGCGATGTGTCAGAAGGTCCTCTAGGAAATGGTCCTCCCTCTGCTTGTGCATCAGCATCAATATGCATCTCAACTGGCCTCTCGCCGTCATCTCCCTCGTCCTCATGTCCCTCGTCCTGAGGTGGCTCGTATTGAGGTGGCTCATAATGAGGTTCCTCGTACTGAGGTTCCTCGAACTGAGGTTCCTCGTACTGAGGTTGTCATGTACGTCGTCCCCCTCTGCTCGAGCCAGGTCTACTGTCAACCATCCTCTGATGGTGTGACGCAGTCATGGCCTCCCGCTCCAATCGTCGCTGTCACTGCTGAGCATCCGCTCTCGCAGCCTCAACTGCCAGTCTATTGGCCTCAGCCTCAGCCTCCCTACCGGCCAACCAAGTTGTTCCCCTCATGCGGGATATAACTGAAACAAAAAAAATTAAAATCAAAACATAAAAAAAATATAAAACACTTGCAAAAACTCGCAAAAACCGTTTTTGCGAGTGAGGAAAAAACCGTTTTTGCGAGTGGGGGCTGGTTTTTACGAAACCTGCCTCAAATTTGCGATTTCCAGAGCGATTTCTGCGAACTGAAATTTGAAATTTGTGAGTGAGAAAAAATGGGAAAAAAAAATATTTTCAGTTTTGATATTTTTTATAGGAGTATTTTGGGAATTAGGGAGTGCCCCAACAATCTGTGGGTGCCCTTAGCAATTCCCTTTACCGACCAAAGAAAAGAGGTTTTTCGACCAAAAAGACAAGTTAGGAGGTTTTTTTTAACAAAAAACGTAATAAGAAGCTTCAAAGTTCTGAGAAAAAGAAAACTCTTATAGATGATTATTTTGAGTCATTATTCTTCAGAGTAATATAATCTCTCTGTATACTTTTTTCCCCAAAAATTACTTGTCTTTTTCTATTTTGTGATATGTATTCTGTAAATATAAATCAAATCTATATATTTTCTTCAAAATAATTAATTATAAAGGATATACTCAATCTGTATGAGTCCATTACGTATGAACTGGACATTATACCATTGGAAAGATGAATAGATAAGAAAATTGCCTTTGCCTCAAGAATATGTATAGAAATGTGATGGTTATAGGCATTTGAGTTAGGGTGTCCGCAATTTGTACCCTACCCACTAGGTATTTACAAAAATTATTCACGATGATGGGGTAATTACTCGCAAAATAGGTATAGATTCAGGTACGGGCCCCAAAACCGAGTGAGTTTTGGGGTGCGGGTAAGGGTACTATGGTGCCCACCCCGCCCCGCCCGCATATACGCGCGCGCGCGTGTGTGTGTATAATATAGGTTTAGAAAGTTTAAAATCTTTTATATTTGTTTTTAAAAAATTTGTATTATAATTAAAATTATATATATATAATTATTTATACTTATATTACTAATATATTTTCTTACTCCGATCTGAAATATAAGCAAAAAAGTCTATGTATTTAGTCCAAATTTTGACAAAATACATAGACTTTTTTGCTCAAATTTCAGACCGAAAGGAGTATAATACAAATTATTAAAAAACAAATATATAAGATTCTAAACTTTCTAAACTTATATATATATATATATATATATAATTCTAAGCACAATTTGGATGTTCACTGTGATATTTGCTCGTATATGATGTTTTGGATATTTTTATTTAGTTAAAATACTTTGATATATAATGTTTTATGAGTAGATTTGAAATATATTTTGATTATTAATTTTTTAATTGAGTTATGATGTGTTTTTTGTTATTTATTGTTTTTTCAGATTTAAGTGCGGGTAAAGGTACCTAGGTACCTAGATGATACAGACACGAATACTAAAATTGTTACCCACGCGGCATAAAGCACATGCAACGTAAATCCTAGCCATGCGACCACCAACACCTGAAATGAAGTATCATGAAATGCACATGCGGCATAAATCCTACTCATGCCATCATAGAGGGTGGCCTATCCTACTCCAAGCTAACATTCCCCCACGGTAAATACCTACTGATAAATAAAACTTTTTTTAAGGCAAAAAAAAAGGAAATGAACTTCGTTAAAACCTTTTAATACAAAACCCTCCTTAGGGAAAAAATATCTAGAAGGAAAAAGAGTACTCCCCCTAAATTTTATTAATAAAAAACGGAAAAAGATAAGCAAATAAACATGGGGGGACTAGGCCAAGACCCATAAATAAAAAAACATTGAAACCAATAGGAAAGAAAATCAAACCTATAATAAAGAAACTAGAACTAAAGAAAGCAATTATGACATGCAAAACCATCACTATAATGACTCTCATCCCAACTATGTTAGCACCAAAGACATTATCAATCATTTGCAGCACGCCAAAATCATAAAACAAAGAGAAAACAGAAAGACACCAACATGCGAACCAACCCCAAGAGACAGCAAGTCAGCGGAAACGAAAGCAGGGGAGGCCATGCCTGTTACCGAAAAAATCCTCCCTAATAAACTTTGGAATTAAGTTCCACCAGAAAAACTCTCTATGGTTAGCACCATATGAGGCAAGCTTGTCAGCACAACAGTTTTCCTCCCTATAGTTATGAGAAAAAATAAAGTGGAAATTTTTACAAAGAGACATGCAATGATTCCAGTGATTTCTCAAGGACCAAGGCACTACATGCGATGATTTAAAAGCAGAGATGACCAACATAGAGTCGCACTCCAACCACTGTCAATAGTTTATCGTTGAAAAATAACAAAAATGTCTCTTTAATTTCTCTCACATTTTCGACCCAATCACGAGTTAAGACACAAATTCGTGTTCTAACCATGATTTTACCAAAACTATTATTCTGAAAGTTAAACTTCATTTGCAAACCCTTTGACTAAGAGTTTGGTATATTTTAAAACATTATATTAAATCCTTATTTCTAAGGAACCCTAGAAAGTTGAACCCCATGGTATGCTTACTTGTACGACAACTTTGTGGGGCTACAGGTAGCACAATTCGTCCACTCCTTCCATTGTTCATCGAAAGCCACATGCCGAGAAAGGGAGAAACATAGGACATTACCAAGCAGCACCAATGACAGATAGGAGGATAAGAGAGAAAGATAAAACGATCATAGAGAGGATAGGAAGAAAGTTTGTTTATGTTAAGAAACATGGTATCCATTAAAGAAGGGGAGAAACTGAAAGAAATTGTAAAAGATTGTATTGATTGAATATGGTAAAAGTAATTACAAAATAATAACATCAAGCCTTTATATAGGCTAGAAAACTAGTAACAAACAAAAAACTAATCTATAACCACCTATATCTCTAACAGCCCTGCAAGTTGGAAGGTGTTCGCAACACTTTCAGCTTGGGAGAGCAATACAAATGTAATTCAAATAGGAAGTTCCATAAATACATCAGTTGAAAAACATGAATAATGATCATCAAAGCCAACAAAGGGCAAAAAGCTTAACAATCAAGCAAAAGCCACAACTCAAGGCTTAACTAGTTAACAAAAGCTACAATGCTTAACCACCATAAGGTAGAAGCTAAAATCAACAAAGCCATAAGGCAAGAGCTTAAATCCCAAGCAGAAACTATACCTCCAAATTTAACCACTTAATAGAAGCAAACAACAAAGATATCAATGTTTAAGCATTCATGGAAAAAAGCGTCATAACTTAACCACCATGGATAAAAGTTAAAATCAAGCCAATAAGACTAAAAAACACCAAAATGACAAAGAAGCAAATCATCAAACACTTGATGTGCACCAGAAGCTTCGTCAAATACCAGTAGAGAATACTTGAAAATAATAATTTCCCCTCTTTGTAATGAGCGATCTGTCCATAAATAACAATATTTAGAACACTCATTCGGTTAACCACCCTGTGTACACCCTCAGTATTGGTGCATATATAATCATCTTCTTTTTTTTGATGAGAAACATCTTCTCAATTGTTAAAGACAAGCTCATTATAGTAGGCAACGTAACAATGGGGTGGGACAGACCCCAGCCAGGTTTTTGATCCAAGACTTCTAGCTACACCTACCAAACTATGAGCAACCATGTTGCCACTTCTTTTGACATGCATTAATCTAACATTGCACAATCTAGACATCAAATCAACACAGTCCAACACAATAAAATCGATCTCAAACAGATTAATGAGACCATGGAAACACTTGACTAACAATTTAGCATCTGTTTGAATAATAAGATCAGAAAATTTTTGGTTCACAACCCATGATAAACACCATCTTAATGCCATTGCCTCGGCTTGCAAAAGGGAGGCTTTGACATCTTCCCATTTTGTCGCTGCAAACATAGCTCTCCCAGCATTATCTCTGACTATCATGCCCCAACCGGTGTGACCCAAATCAAAGCATCCAGCATCAAGGTTAATCTTAACTATACCCGATTCAGGCGCAATACAACAGGTGTTAGCAGCAACCTGTGGAACATGTTGCTTCCCTGGATTTTCTCTGTTAAACTCAGCCACAAAAGAGTTAATCTCATCAACCACTTTAACAGGGTCAAAAATGGTTTGAGTGAACACAGTAAAATTCCTATGTTTCCAAATTTTCCAAAGTGTAACCGCAATGTATTGTTGGGCCAGGATATCATTATTTTCGAGCCAATGCTCAAGCCAAGTTTGTATAGTCATGAGATTTGGCATATGCAAACCGAGAGGGGAAGCAAACCATACCAATTTTACCAAAGGGCATGCCATGAAAATATGCTCCTGTGATTCTGACTCAGCATTACATAAAGGGCAAGTCAAGTCCTGTTGAATACCCTTTCTTTCTAGATTGCACCTTGTTGGGAGGATGTTTCTACCCAATCTCCACAGAAAGTTTTTAACACAGTTTGGAGATGCCACCTTCCAAATACTCTTCCACAGTTTCTGGTTGTTCCTATTGGATGCCTCGGGCTTGTTCTTGTTTTCCTCATCTTTGATCAGATTATGGCCGGACCTGACAGAATAGCAACCATTCCTTTCTCCTACCTAGACTAACTTGTCATTTGGAAAATTCAATGAGAGAGGAATATTCAGACTATGTTTTGCTTCAAAGGAGTTGAAAGATTGGAAGATCAAACCTCTATCCCATTATTTTGTCTCAAGGTTGAGTAACTCCGCAACCTTTGCATCTAAAGGGAGAGTCTCATTCCTTCTAGACAATTGGATATTTTGAAGGTCAGGTATCTAGCTATCTTTCCAGATCTGTATATTCTGTCCATTCCCAACCATCCACTTTGTTCCTTGAGATATGACCTCCTTAGTTTGCATCAGACTTCTCCATGCATAGCTTGGTTGATACCCCATTTTAGCTTCCATAAAATTTTCCCTTGGGTAGTACCTACTCTTGAAAATTTGTGCCATCAGAGAATTTCTATCATTCAGAAGTCTCCAACATTGTTTTGCCAGCAAAGCTTTGTTGAAGCATCTAAAAGATCTGAAACCCAAACCACCTCTTTCTTTGGCAGCTCCCATTCTTTCCCAGCTAATCCAATTGATCTTCCTCTTTGTTCGGTTGATCCCCACCAAAATTAACTTGGACAGCATTCCTTCAATGGCATCACAACAACTATCAGGGAGTTTATAGCAACTCATTATGAAGTTTGGAATTACTTGAGCTACTGATTTTATGAGAGTCTCCTTCCCTGCCCGAGACAAGTATTGCTCCTTCCATCCTTTGATCTTCTTCCAAACTCTTTCTTGGACAAAAGAGAAAATTTCCTTCTTTGATCTTCCAAACAAAACTGGGAGGCCCAGATACTTCGTGTGAGATGCCACAGTCTTTAAATTAATCCTTTGACAGATCATTTCTTTCTCAATGAGGGGCACATTTTGACTGTATGACACTTCTGACTTATCCAGGTTGACCAATTTGCCGGAGGCTGCTTGGTATTCTCCCAACCCTCTCATGATTGTATCAGCTTCCTGCAAATTTACTCTACTAAATAGTAAGCTATCATCTGCAAAAAAAAGATGGGTAATCTTGGGGGCCCTCCTGGCCACTTGAATGCCATGAAGATTCCTGTTATTGGATTCTCTGTGCAACAAACCAGAAAGAACATTAGCACATAATATGAATAAATAGGGTGATAGGGGATCACCCTGTCTAAAGCCTTGTCTTGGTTTGAAGGCTCTACTAGGCTGCCCATTAACCAAAATTTGATATGACACTGTGGATATACATGCCATGATTGTCTTGATGAGTGGAAGTGGAAAACCCATAGCCTTCAGAGTAGTCTCAACAAAGGACTACTCAATGCGATCATAAGCTTTTGTCATATCCAACTTCAGAGCCATCATGCCTTTTTTCCCTTTTGTTTTTTTCTTTAACCAATGGAAATATTCCATTGCCACCAAAGCATTATCCGTAATGAGTCTCCCTTGGACAAAGGTGTTTTGTTCAACATCTACCAATTCAGGAAGGATTGGCTTCAGCCTATTAACAAGGACCTTTGTAATAATCTTCTTAACCACATTACAAAGGCTAATGGGTCAAAATTGTTTGGGGGAATCAGGATTCTTACACTTAGGAATAAGTGCAATAAAAGTCTTGTTTATATCCTCTGGGGATTTCCCATCATTCAAAATACCAAGAACCAAGGGTTGAACATCACCCCCCCCCCCAATATGCCAATATTGTTGGAAGAGCAGATCAGGAAGCCCATTCGGGTCAGGAGCTTTGAGGGGATGCATTTGGTCAATGGCATCCTTAACCTCCCGACCTGAGAAAGCTTTGCTACACCAGTCAATATACTCCTCATTTAGTCTTCCTTTCACTACTTCACAAACTAACTCCATATCTGAGGGGCAAGAAGAGGTGAATAAATATTCAAAGAAGCTCATTAGAATACCCTCTACATTGTTCTGCCCGCAACCCCACCGGCCCTGATCATCCTTCAGCTTTTTAATTGCATTGGTTTTCCTTCTTTGAGTTGCTTTCCCATGGAAAAACTTCGTGTTCTTGTCCCCCTCCTTGAGCAACATCGATCTACTTCTTTGGCACCATATTGTTTCTTCAATTTTCAACAACTCAGCATGTTGCTTCTCCAACTCCTTATACTCAAATAGGCTTGCAGCATCCTCAGCCCACATAGACTCCTTCTTCAACAACTTTTCAATTCTGATAATCTCCTTTCTAATTCCAGAGGATCTGTATTCTTTAAATTCTTGATCAATACCTTCAATGGATTTTATACCATCGACATAGTTGTTAGCAATTGACCAAGTCCTCCTAATCAAGTCTTCACACTTTTCATCCTTGATCCAACATTTTTCAAACCTAAAAATGTGAGGCCCTTTCTTCTCATTCTTCCTTCCATCCTTCTCCAATTCAATAGACAAAACCGAGTGGTCCAATCTGAACCGAGGGAGTGGGTAACCTGAATAGGGGAGAAACGGTTGCAAAAGCCATTGCCCTGTTAAGTCGGCATTGGATTCTATCTTTTCCCTTACCATTTGACGAAGTGAAAGGATATCCAGTGAACCCCAGATCAATAAGTTGGCATTCCCTCACTGCATCTCTACCAATTTGGAGTTAATCGAAGCTTTTCAAATTCCCTCCCTTTTTTTCTTCTTCAGCGAGGATGTCATTTAAATCCCCAAAACAAATCCACCTATCTCCCATACCTGTTGCGAGACTTTTGATCAGCTCCCAAGTTAATTTTTTTGACCCTCCACTGGGAAGCCATAAACAATCGCAAAAGACTAGTGCCCATCTTCCTCCCCATCACTCACCTCCCCACATATATGGTTCAGTGAGTATGAGGATATGTTGACATCCATATCATCATTCCACCATAAAGCTAAACCACCATATCTTTCTTTCCCCTGCCCAGAGCAAGAAATAGCCAAACCCGAATTAAAACCACTTCTCCTCCTAATTTTCTCAATTTCATACTCCTTTAACCTAGTTTCCATGAGGAAAACTAGGTGGGGATTTTCCAAACGAGTGAGCCTTAACAACGCTCGAATTACATGGGGTTTCCCCAACCCTCGGTAATTCCAACTCAAGTCCCTTCAGGTTAATCAACCTCCATTTTTTCAACATTTCTTTTTTTCTCTCTACCCCTTTTGTCCTCCAAATTCCCCTCAAAGATCAAGACATCAACAAGTTTCCTTTTCCCTAACTCTTGAGCTCCTGTTAAAGCCCCAGCCTTGGTATTCCTGCATCCCTTATGTCTACTCCACTTCTTTGAAGCCTTTTTCACCCCTTTTGTTTTAGAATTTTTCACCACCACAAAGGTGTTGGAAATGACCATAGTTCCTATGGTCTCAGCCACCCCTTCCACCTCCTTTCTCATTTGATCACCCCCTTCTTTCCTTCCTACAAAGCAATCCTTTTCATCTCCCCTCCTTTCCCCTGAGTCACCTCTACCTCAGAGCTTTTTTTCCTATCAGGAGAGGAACATTTGCTATTGCTAGTAGAAACAAATAAGGATTGGCTGCACGTACTTGAGCTTAGTTCATTCTTCGGCTCTGAGTAAATCTTTGGCAAAGGTGAAGCTCTGAGCCAAGGACCAAAGGATTGGTCCTTTTCTTCCCCCTTACTGAAGCTCTCATCTTCTTCCCCTCCGTTCTCTTTGCAGTCCTTAATTTGGTGGCCTATCCGTCCACAAGTGTAGCAAAAGGTGGGAAGGCGTTCATATTTGAAATCGATCCAAAGATCTCTGCCTTGGTACCTCAGAGTTATCCCTCGCTTAAGTGGATTACGCAGATCTAAGGCCACTTTAATACAAAGGGATTTCCCCATATGATAGCCTTCCCTCGTGCCAATCTCCTCGAACACCCCTATTGAATCTCCAATCCTCTTAGCTATGGGGTCTGGCCTCATTTTAAGAGGGAGGTCGTACACCCTAACCCAGAAGGACACCGTGTTCATGGTGAGTTCAGACGGTTGCTCTCCGCCTGAGATTCGAGTCAAAATCACGAGGTTCATGTCGAAATTCCATGGGCTAATCCTCAGAACTTGCTCAGAATCACGTTTGTTGGTGAACTTGAACAGGAAGAGATTCTTGTTCAGTTCCTGCACCTCCATTGCATTCTTCAATCACCTGGCCTGAACAATTGTTTGTTTGAAAGCCCTAATCACTATAATATAAAACGAAATAGATAGCGCTTATTTTTTGCCTTTGCTAGCGCTTAAAAGCGCTACCTATTCAGCCGCTAGTGATCCGGGTTCTTAAAGACAGCGTTCTAAAAGCGTTAGTGAAAACTGGAATTACTAGCTCTTCTTTGAGAAAGCGTATCTATTTTTTATAATAGATAGTGCTTTTTCAAGGAAGCGCTATCTATTATCTGTAGAGTAGATAGGGCTTCCTTGAAAAAGCGTTATCTATTAGCTATTCTTTTTTTTTTTTTACAGTTGCAGTATTTTACAATGATGCCAACCAAAATAAACAATACAACAATGCCAACCAACAATACAACAAACAATGCCAACCAAAATTAATGCCTCACATGGGCCAACAACATACATCTAACTACTACTATAATGTGTATACACAATTATCATAATCTTAAAACAAACTTCTCAGCCACATAATAACACCACTCTTCCTTGAGTTGAGCAAGTTGAACATCAGAATACGAATCATATTTACATTCCGGAATATACTGTGAAATAATAAATAAATCACATTAAAGTTTAAGTAAGCAAATGGTCAAATGAAAGAGTAAGTATTTTATGTAAATTAGAACAGAAATTAATTACATACCTCCTTTGGGATTTGCATTTGGTTATGAACAACAATATCCTTCATAAACATGATAACGTAATAGCCACAATCATTAGAGTTTTGTTGGCGGGGGAACTAAAAAACCAAAAATATTATAAATAAATAATTTTAATTTTTTAAACTAAATAATTGCATAACAATTTTGATAATACCGCTATAGTTATCCACTTAGTCGTTGTCATGGATGATTTAGAAAATCGGGACTTGTTTAGTGTCTGATGTCCTTGATGAATTGTCAAAGCCCTAAGTCATAATATACAATTAGATATATTAATTAGTGCAAAAATTTTCAACCTCAATTTCACATTCAGAACTCGTTCCAATACATGTATATATATACTAATTGAACGTATCCCTCATTTCTTTGCGATTGCTCAAAGGAGAATGCAAAGGATCTAAATAGTACATTGTGTCTTCCCCGGGGAGAAACACACATAACACTCGCAAGACACCAACAGCCTAGTGCACAAGGAATCCATTTTTATCTAGCTTTCTCTGTGACTTTTAATAACTGTTTTTTCAGCAGTAGTGTGAATCAAAGAATTCAGACTTTTGACGGGATAAAATCAATATAAGTAAAAATCATTTAAAAAGTTTGTTCGAGGAAAATTCAGATGCTGAGAAACTATCAAGTTGTCTTATGCAAACAAGGTTCAACTCTGTCTCTATTTTCTTTATATGATTAAGTCCATCAAAGCAGGTGGGAATACTGACTAAACAAATTGATAAACTTTGTTTATATATTATTTAATGACGGATTTATTATGGAATATTGCGGCTTGATTGATTATAATTAGAAGATTTTATTAATTATTATGAGAAGATTTTATTAATTATGGTAAGTAGATTTACACTAAATATCCTTTTTTCCTTCAAGATCAGAGTTTTGGCCTGGAAAATAAATATCCTAGTTTATTAATCATTTCCCTATGCATCCTACAATTTCATCGATGCACATTATTAAACCTTAAAAGAAGAATGTGAGACTTCTATGGTGTGATTCAACATATATATGAACAGGCGTACACTACTTTAGACTATACTCAAAGAATAATGCTATTTTATTGTAATTGGTTTGATCCGTCAAGTAGAGGCACAAGAGTGGATCGAAAATATAATAATGTTGACATATGCATGAGCAGAAGATACCAAATGTTTGATTCGTTTATCATGGCACAACATGTAAGACAAGTGTATTATGTCCCTTATCCATCAACTCGAAGGGACAAACAAGGTTGGTGTGTTGCAATAAAGACAAAACCAAGGGGTCGCATTGAAGCAGATGATCCACAGGAAGAAGTGGCTTATCAAGTGGATGAGATGTCTCATGTCAACATAGTAAATGAAGTGGAACCCATTTCTCGACTACGTGATGATCCAATCACATATGAAGATGTAGATGGAGATGAGGAATTAAATGAAGAAGTGACAGAACCATCAAGATCTGAAGACGATGCCGAAGCAGAGTGGGCAGAATGGGTAGAATGAAATTGTTTAACTTTTTACAATTAGAGAAATTAATGTCTAACAATATATTTTAATTTGTCAGTTATTTTCATATAACTTGTTTATTTTTATGGAATTCATTTTTAATATTGTTATGTTTAAATATAATATTTCATGACTGTTATTGTTGAATTGCTCTATAGACATATATGGCATCAGGAAGTCCAGGATCCGACCCCCCAGACCACCCACTGGTGGTAAACGAGGGGGGAAGGGCATTGCCATCGACCCCCTCGTCATCGGAGGCCGAACATTATTAGGATTGACGATGCTGGCTATGCGACCTTGTCATCCACACAGCGTCAGATACATCTACGCTCACACAGCCCTGCTCGCCCCTACACGCCTCTCCAAAGTGAGTTCGCACATACACAAAGACTCAAGACCTTCTCGTGACCGACACCCGATTTGCCTCCCATTTACATGGTCCCCACCCCGAGGTTCCAGCAGAAACTTGGCGCTTCTTCCTCCCATTTTGTGCCTGAGACGGTGCCCGATACTCATCTGTCCGATCATGAGTATAGTACGGGCCATACACCTGATCAGACCGGGGTTGAGTAGGACGAGAATGAGCATAAGGAGGTTCAACAGCAGGAGGTTGACCAGGAGGTCGTTGAGGATATTCAGATGCTGCATGATGTCCGAGTTGCTATCAGGCCGGCTGGTAAAGGGTAAATATTTACATTTTTTTTCGAGTTATTAATAATTTATATGTATATATATATATTATTTTTTTTTAATTTGTTTGACATCTTGTTATTGTTCAGATTCCTTCCCTCAAAGCCAGTTGCGACGGCTATCACAGCAATAATTGAGGATAATTACCACACGTTTTGGCCCACCTGGGGGAAGTTGAAGGAGGAGGAGCGGAATCATATGTTCAAATCTTTCAAAGTAAGTTATAATTTTTATTTTGTTGCATATTATTTTTTTTATTTCATAAAATTCAATTATGTTTAATAATGTATTATATTCATACAGGAGAGGGTTTCTTGGAAGAAAGAGGATGAGGAGCAGATCGAGAAGAACTTCTATATGAAGGCCTCCCAACGCCTCTCTGATATGCTTAGAGATGCCTGCCTCAATGGACAACCCCACTGGATAGGGGATCAGCTCTGGCAGCAGCTGTAAGCGCACTGGAACTCCTCTGAGTTCAAGGCGGTAAGCAAGAAGGCGAAGAAGAATAGAGCCTCTGAGAAGGATGGGATCTTGCACACCGGAGATTCGGTCAGTCAGGCACAGCACGCAGCTCGACTTGTACGTTTTATATTATTATTATTATTATTATTATTATTAATATTATTGTTAGTTACTATTTATTATTTATTATTTAGTTAATGTTTTTTATTAAATAATTACAGTCGAAGCGGTTGGGTAGAGAGGTACAGTTGCACAAGCTCCATCGTGCAACTCATATTAGGAGGAGTACCAGTTATTTCGTCGATGAGCGGTCGAGGCAGACCCAGATAATTATAAAATATAATGAATAGTTTTTTAATAATGTTTATATTGTTTTATTACAAAAAAAAATTGACTTATTTGTTTATGTTTGACAAGAGGAGTTTGAGGCGAGGATGTCTCAGATGATGTCTCAGACATCATCATGTTCCCCCTCTCAGAGCCCTGAGGATCCATCTGCACCGCTCAGGGTATGGGCAGATGTTGTTGGCGGCAAGAAGAAGGGCCGCCTATACGGTGCTGGCGACCTTGCCAGCAACTACAAGAAAGGGACTGCCGCCCCCACATCAGAGAGTCATCGAGTAGTGGTGCTGCCACTGGTCGCTCTGCCGCGGATGAGCAAGAGATAGCTGAGCTGAAGTGGGTCGTGGCCGAGCAGCAGCGGGTCGTGGCCCAGCAGCAGCAGGAGTCCCGTCGGACGAGTGCCATTTTGGCTTAGGTGCTGGCGGGACAAGAGCAGATGTAATAATTGCTAGCTGGCCAGCAGCCTCCTCCACCGCTCCGCCTCCGCCTCCTAGTACTGATGATCATGCCGATGATGCAGATGGTGTAGAGCATCTCGATCATGATCAAGACTACCAGAACTATTAGTTTTGCTTGTACTTAGCATATTTCCGGATACCTTTTTAGTTATTGATCTTTGTTCGTCTGATTTTTTTATTTATTTATTACGTTTCTTTTTTTTAATTTGTTTTTTAGTTTACGTTATCACATTTTTAAATATAGGAATAAATTAATAATTAAAAGTAATCAATTTAATAAATTAAATTAAAATACAAGTAATAGTTAATTAAATTAATAAATAAACATTTTTTAATATGGGAATAAATTATTTTTAATAAATAAATTAATTAATTAATTAATTTAATAGTTATTAATTTAATTAAATAATTTAATAAATTAAATTGATTTAAATTAATTTAAAAAATAATTAAATTATTTACAGAAATTAGTTAATTAAAATTAAATATAAAAAGTAATCAATTAATTTAATTATTTAAAAAAATAAATTTGGGTTTACCAAAGGGCTGAACCGTCGGAAAAAGTTTGCGGCTTTACCGACAGGCATGGCCGTCGTAACTCTACCGAAGGGTCTAACCCGTTGGAATCTACCGACGGTTTCCGACAGATCTGCACCGACGGTAAAAAAAAAACCCATCGGTAAGCATTTGTGACGCCCATTTTACCGACGGGCTTTTGGCCGTCGGTAATCTGTCGGAAAAATTGCATTACCGACGGCTTTTTGGGGTTACCGACGGCTTTTGGCCGTCGGTAATCCCGAGTTTTCTTGTAGTGTATGTTATCACAGCAAGCTCAAAACACAGCCAAACCAGAAGGAAAAAAAACACAGCATATGCAAGACAGGGCTATATGAATGATGAACACCTTAATGAATACATGAATTGCATCAATTTGATCACAAACCACAAATCCTAGCATGGCATGTGACAAGGACAAAGGGATCTAAACATTAACATCTTCATCTCAAACATGCAAAGGAAAATAAATCACAAAAACCACAATTCGGATAGACCTTGTTCTATGATCAAACCCAGCATGCAAAATCACAACTTGTTCTATGATCAAACCCAGCATGCAAAATCCAAATCACAGAAAATGGAAGCAAAGACAGGAAAACAAGATTTTATAAAGGGCATGATCCGAATAATCACTCCATCATTGATGAATTAAAAGAAAGACAAAAAATTTGAACCAAAAAAAACAGCAACAGAACAAACAGCGGCAAAACACATGGTAGCAAAACACATAGTGGCATATTACTTTAAGCACTAACCAACCAACACATATACATTCTATAGCTCATATATCTTGAAGCAAACTTATTCACATGGCTGGAGTGCATGAAAACAGAGTCATATATTCACATGACACTACAAACAGTACCAACACTATATTAATAGAGGGTAAACCATTTTACAATGTAACAACATGCATTGCAAGAAGTAACTCAGCAACTAAATTCAAGCCATAATTTTAAATAAAAGGAACCTAAAATTAGATTCCATATAACACAATATTATCAAGTAATGGCATACACACGAAGGAAAATGAGAGAGTGAAAAAATTCATTACCTGAGTCGCGAGTTTGCTAGAAAAGTGGGTTCACAGCAATGTGTTCACAACATGGGTTCACAGCAATGGGAAGAAAACAGGGTTCACAGTGACTACTGTTCTTCTACAATATACAAACAGTCACTAAAAAATGGGAAGCCCCAAACTAAAGCAAACCATCAGGTAGAGAATAAGAGAGGAAATCGAAAGGAGGGAGAAGGAGATATACCTAAGAGAGATGGAGAGGAGGAGGAGGATGGCGCGGTGGAGAGGAGGAGGCAGATGGACTTGTGCGACGGGTTGAAAGGGAGAGAGCGGCAGCACTGAGCGACTGAGACGGAGGCGAGACAGAGACTAAAGAGGCACTATTTCTTTCTTTAGACGAAAGAGAGGGAAGATATATCGCGCGTAAGAGAAATGAATTCTAATGGGAGGATACACATGATTTAATTTTCTAGAGTATAGGTAGCGCTTTTTTGAAAAAGAGCCAGCGATGAAGAAACAAAGACAACGCTTTCCTAGAAAAGCGCTAGCGAAGAAGAAACAAAGACAGCACTTTTCTGGAGAAGCGCTAGCGAAGATGCCACCACTTAATCACCAGCGCTTTCTAAAGAAAGCGCTAGCTATTTAATTGACTAAAGCTAGTATTTTTCCAAAGAAGCGCTAGTGATGAGTTACGAATTTTTTTAGCTAGTGTTTTCAGTGAATAACGTTGTTTAAGGTGGCGCCATTTTTCTACAAATCTGTTGTAGTGAATGTTGTAGGGGCTCTCGGTCCATATCTTCCCAACGAGGGTTTTCCGGAAAGCCTCCTCTTCGTAGATCATCTATTCTTCCACCAGAAGCACTTCACTCGCTTCTTTCTAATGGCTCTTCCCCTTTTTGTTCTCCATTTCACCACCCTCCTTATTACTTTCCATAACCACCGAACCAGAGAGAATAAGCACCGCCGCGAGCCACAAATAAGCTAGATCAGACCAACACAAGATGGGTAGAGGCCAGATGAGACTGGATGGATGCCAGGAGTTATTGGGTAGGGACCAGATGGAACTGGATGAAACACAGCCACATAACCCTAGCAGAGCCAAAGTTGGGGGAAGGAACAATTCACGTGGGGGTGTTGTTATGGCGGTGCACATATAATCATCAACACACAAACAACTCAGAAAAAATGGAGACTCAATTGTAAGGTTAGCTGTGGTTCTTTTTCTTCAGCACGATTTTTCTAGTATCTTCACTCTTCAAAAGCTTGATTATCACCTTCAGAATAATAAGAGGCAACCTTGCCAATAGCTAAAAACAAAGCTTCCATTCCTAACTCAAATGACAGAGTTGCATCTTTAGTTGTGATTCCAGAAACCAACAAACATATGTCTGAAAATATCAGAGAAAATCCCTATTGCATTAATCGAGCAAGAAGCTGCATGCAGAAAATCCCTAACGACCTTTCAAGATCTTTAGTCATTAACATGTGAAAACGAAAATGAAAACCACTGCAAGAAGATTTCGATGACAGGAGAGCTTGAATCAGAGTTGTGGGATCAAGATTCAATTACATCAAATAATCAAACTGTGAAATATGAAAATAGTGCCAATGAATCTTGAACAATAACAGACAACGACAGAAAGAATCAAGACTAAGAGTAGATCTTCTGCATCTTAAGGTCCGAACAAAAAATGAAAATCGAAACTAAAACCTCTTGGATCCAAACTGAAATCAAAGCCGAAAGATCGTTTGAGAAACTGTTCGTATTAGTGAGAAGAAGCAGATATGGTGGCGATTATGTTCAAGTTGCAACCCAATCAAGAAATCTGAATTGAATTGTGAACTCGAAAATGGAAAAAGAGTGAATGAAATCGAAAACAGAAATGGCAATCTGTGAATCGAAGAATCGACATGAAAACTAAAGAAGGAATTATCGAAAGAATGAAATATGACAAATGCCAAGATTGAAACTTGAACACAGAATCCGAACAATAAATCAGGAATAGAACTTGCGATCAAGAACAGTGAACTCCAGAAATGGAATATTGAGTTTCAACGACCAAAGATTTTATCGGGAAAACAAAAAGGGAAAATGAATGAAAAAGAATAAACAAAATAAAATAAAATAAACTAAGAAAAGAAAAGAAAAATAAAGAGCAACGGAACAACTGTTCACTGAGGATACCATGTGTGCTTTGATAGCATGTTAAGAAACATGACATCCATGAAAGGAGAGAAGAAATTTAGAGAAAATGTAAAATAAAAAATCTATTGATGAAATATGGAGAAAATGATACAAAATGGTAAAAGCAATTATAAGTGATTACATCAAGCCTTTATATAAGCTAGCAAACTAATAACAAACAAACTAATAATCTATAACCACCTATATCTCTAACAGTTTTGTTTAGGGCTTGTGAGGGTTTCGTTTGACAGAGGGATCGAAAGAGAAAAATATATATAATATAAAAAAAAATATTAGATGTTTCTTCTTTGAGAAAGCGTTATCTTTAAGCTATGCATATTTTTAGATCGCACTTTCTAAAACAAGTGTTATCTAATCTCAAAAAATAGACAACAATTCCTTAAAAATACACTATGTTTAATCTTCACATTTTTTAAATAGTTGTAGGGTGTAGCTTCTAACACCCTAAATTTTGCTAACACCACCCCGGTAGCAAAGCTTGACAGAAATTGTTGAGGGAGCCAAAATAATCAAGTAATATACTCAAATAAAAATAAAATAAGTAAATTTAAATTAAAAAGATTATTTACAAACAAAACTAAATTACTGTAAAAATAACTTTGACTTGACGATAGAGACGTATGGGGAAACTCAAAAATAATTTCTTAAAATGTAATTGTAGAATAATTGATTTTAACTTTTAAATGCTGAAATTATTTTTTAAAAAATTATTAAACACTTATTCGTAAATTATTTTTTGAAAATGATTTATATCGATATGATAATTTTATTTATATAAATATAGTTAAATACTAAGATGAGTTTGAATTATTTTTAAGTAAATTATTCTTAATGTGTTTAGTAAATAATATTGTATATACACAATTTTACTATTTATTACTATATAATAGCAGGCATTCCGCATTGTATAACGTGTACGAGGGGGGGAATAATAAATAAATATTATATTATACTATAAAAGTAATGTAAAAAACAAAGCTAAATTACAAAATTGGTCCTCTAAGTTTATTTTAGGTTTTAATTTGGTCCTCTACGTTTTATTTGTTTCGTTTTGGTCCTCTACGTTTTATTTTAGTTTTCAATTTGGTCCTTTTCGTCACTAAAAGTCAATTGTCCGTAGCTAGAAGTCCATTTTCCAAAATGTTATTTAACTTTTAGCTACGAACAATTGGCTTTTAGTGACGGAAAGGACCAACCTGTTGTAACTTTTAAAACGTAAGGGACCAAAACGAAACAAATAAAACATAGAGGACCAAATTGAAACCTAAAATAAACATAGAGGACCAATTTTGTAATTTAGCCAAAAAACAATAAGGCTGCCGGCTGCCTGCCATTGTGAGTGTGACTATAGCTATTCTACCATATTGATATGCCAAAAGCATTTCCAAAACAGAAATGATTTTTGAACACACAATGTGATATAGACACAATATATAGACGATCCGTATTGTACAGATATACGGTCTGTACAGTATGGATATAGTTTTTTTTTCAATTTTTTTTTTAGATTTTTTTTAACTTGTTACAAAAATATTTGTCATTAACCAGATAATGAACTGCATTAACCAGATAAATGAACTTCGTTAACCAGATAAATAAATGGAATGTGAGTTTGGCATTCACCAGATAATGTGAACCATTAACCAAATAAGTGAACTTCATTAACCAGATAAATAAATGGAATGTGTTAAGTTTCAGGGTTGACATTCACCAGATAATGAGAACCATTAACCAGATAAGTGAACTTCGTTAACCAGATAAAAAAAATGGAACTTGAGTTTGGCATTCACCAGATAATGTGAACCATTAACCAGATAAGTAAACTTCGTTAACCAGATAAATAAATGGAATGTGTTAAGTTTCAGGGTTGGCATTCACCAGATAATGAGAACCATTAACTAGATAAATGAACTTCGTTAACCAGATAAAAAAAAAATTGAAAAAAAATTTTTTGTTAAAAAAAAAAAAGTGGTGTTCATACAGTACGGACGCGTATTGTGTCCCACGCTGTGTTCAATTAACATCATTGTTTCCAAAAACAACTCATTAAGGATTCAAGCAGGGACCTGTTAGCAACAATATACATCTTAGCCACAACGCCAATCTTACCAATTGATATAATGAAGGAAATGGTGACATATATATACGTAACTTATCGATGCTATAAGTATATTTATCTATTAAATGGGAGAGCCAGGGCTACTCCCTGTCATAACTAAGATCCGCCCCTATCCAACCCCTCATCTCCCAAAAATATCTGTACCCTTACCTTATCCTTTTTTCTCTCCGCATCCCCACCCCTTTTGAGACGGTCAAAATTTGTTAGCAATGCATCTCCTACTGTTACCCGTTTTTATGGTGTTGGTGATTTTTGGCGTCTGATCAGAAAGGTAAAAGAAATTGTAACTTCTGCATGTACAACTTAAATTTCTGATACAACAAAAGTTTTCAAATGATTACATACAAAGATCATGTATCAAAAAATAAATAATATACTACTATATATACATAGCCGGTAGTATGTCAAATGACCAAAATTAAGGAACAAAAGAATCCAATAAAAAGAATTATTATTGTACACCCGGAGGATTAAAATTTCAACTATATCACAATGTAGTGGCTAAATGATTGTAAATCGTAAAAGTGATAATCTTTTTGACATCACATAGTGTCATTCTTGACAAATATATCAACTATACCATAAGTCCACGCCTTTTGACCCAAGTGACAGTAATTTTTAAATAGAAAGCCACTATAGAATCACCCTAGTCTTTATAAAGGGGTCCACCCTGATTATCAAGTCTCTTCCAGGTTTTTCTACATCAAACTATTAGATCTTGAAGGAAGTAACGGGGTCAAATGAAGGTGAAGTGGTGGTATACACGTGACAAGAGGCCATGCTTCCATCAAAACAAGCTACTCCTAATTGCAGATATATATGTATCACCGCTTATCATGTTTACAACAATTGCTTGTATAGTTTTCTAATATTATATTATTTATTTTAATGCGACTTTGTAATTGCTTGCGTATTTTTAAATTTTAACACTATTTCAAAGTCAACGCATTAGATGGCTAGAATTATAGCACGTATAGACATGCATGTCTGATTATGCAAGCAGGTAACGAAGGCTGCAATTGACATTATTATTATTATTATTATTATTATTATTATTATTATTATTATTATTATTAAGAAAAACATACAGAGACACTTAGACCTTATGCTTTTTGACAAGTGGCACCATTAATTTTAATTTCATCCTAATTATTTCTTATACTTCATATTTTTTTGGAAAAAAAAAAGCTGAAGTATAAGATGTAATTTTATTATTTCTTACACTTCAACTGTTTATTATATATAATAGGTTATTTTATTAAACTAAATTAATTCATAACAAAAGTACATATTGCAATAATAAATGGTCTTTAAGGATTAATTATGGTCAAATTAAAATTGAAAATCCTTATTTGCAAATGGTATAAAATTTACGGTGGTTTTATGTACTTTTGTTTTATTTTGACAGAATGTACTGTTGTTGTTATAATGTTTTTCTTTTTGACTCATATATAACGATTTTTTTGAACGCATTGTTAATTATTATTACTATTATTCATTCAACGTCTGAAGTGAAAATCTATGTCTCGGGCTAAATTAGAGGTCTAAAGCTAGCTAACGAAAGGGAATTAAATCTTAAAATTATCTCTAGCCGACAAGGCCCATTTCACAGAAGGTTTCAGCGTTGCAATTGTCAAAATTAGAGCTATATAAAATAAGGGGGCCCCTAAAAAAACAATGGAACGAAATGAACATGGTTTTGTCCTTAGTAGGCAAAATCAGGCATTAGATAGCAAAGCTTGTCATGGGGTCGGCTAGTGCTTTCTTTGATGCTTTTGTCGTTTTTATGTACTTTATTTAATGTTTCTCGTGTTTCTATATTTATTTTGGAATAGGATCAAAACAAGTATTGTTACCTCAGTTTCTTATTCCTTTTTTTTTTGGTAAAGTTTCTTATTCCCTTTTTGTCTCAAGGGGTTGGGGAATCGCAGAGACAGGAACAGGACCAGTGGATATCGATCGGACCAGGTTGAATTTGCTTTAGTATCAATGTTTTGAATCCCTGCTTTATGATGTAAATAATTGAAGAATTGTTTGACATTAACAATTCAAATTATGTCCATGTGGCATTCAGAATTGGTGAACAGCAATGTACCCTTTCAATAACAATATACAAATACAATTATTATCTATTTATTTGTAATATTTTTGAATATTAATTTATTCGGTAGGAATGAGGCAGTACCTGATCGAAAAAACCGAAAATTCTAGTTTGTAAAGGAAAAGCAAAAATTCTTCATGAAAAAAGATGAGTTGAACTGAAAAGATAATTTTTTTTCTCGCTACCTTATCCACAAATATGTCTTGTGACACGTGACAACTTTAATATTTTAATTGTATTTTATGCCATTTAACTTTTAGAAGGTACCGTCAAAAAAATAACTTTTAGAAGGAGGAAAAAAATTTATAGGGAAAGATTTTCAAATCGAGTATAGGCTGCTGCTACTCTAATCTTAACTATATACAACTATGAAAAATTCTAAAAAGAAAATATACAAATGGCATTCTCTCAATAAAAGTTACGGTCTAAATATTACACGGTGACAGTTTTTTATTGGCGAGTCATATATTATTTGCTGAGTAATCAGCCACACGCAAAGCCATATAGGATTTTGACCAATTAATTATTTTTTTCAAATAATAAAATGTCCCAATCAAAAAAAAGGCAACACCATAAATGTAAATTTTCACGTTTTTTATGAGTCTCTTCGTGTGGGAATATGTCCCTCCTATCACAATTCAAATTCAAAATCCCTGGAATAAAAAACTGAACATATTTTCAACATATAACAATTAACTCGTTGCTTTTATGAATCTGACTGATTTTCCACATCCGATCATCTCTATTTCAAAAAACCAAATCTAAATAATTAACAAAAGAGTTTGGACCAAAATACATTTTGTGATCAGATGCAGCACCAAAATAGGAAATACATGTCCATCATGCAATTTTGCGTTTTAAATATCGCGAATTCTACTACAGAATTAAAACATTGACCAATCAAAATTGAAACCGATATCTACAGGATTTAACCTTCCTTTTATAAACATCAATTCTTGAACAGGTTAATTCTTCTTGAAGTTTTTGCCTATTTAAACAAGCATTACAAAGATTAGAATTTGTGTCAAACCCTACTACTTGAATATCATATCACCCAAATATCACCACAAAGATGAAGAGCGATGTTGCGTGGGATAAGCCGATCGGATTGGCAGCCGAAAATTGGTCCCACTGAACCGATAATAGAAAAGAAAAATGTTAGAAGTTCAGGGAGCATCGTGAGGCCAGCCGATTATTAAAGAGTATAGCCGATACGGAGAAAGGAAATATCCGACATTATGGTCGATCGGTGAGCTATTTTTGATTAATATAGAGCTTTGAAGCTCGACCAAGGACTGAATATGTGAGAGTCATGTACTTTGGCGCTAAAATGACCAAAGCTAGCCGTTGAAAGTCTCCAACGCATTTAACACGTGATAAATCGTTTGCCCAGCCGATGGAAGAGCGGTTAACCCACGATACACATGAAGAAACAGTTGAGGGACACCCACGACCGCTCGTGGTCAGCCATGAACGTGTGAAACGCATAATGGCCGATAGGGGGTGGTTACAATTTTGTTTTTCTTTTGTATATATATACATCCGCTGAGAAATGTAAAAGAAGACACAGAAAATCAATCAAACAACTATTTCTTGCGCAATTTATCAGCTTTTTACAGCATTTATCTTAGCCGATTCCATATATCTTAGTCTTAGCCTTAGCATAGCGTAGATTCACCACACTCAACGCTTTCTGGAGCAGTTGGGGAACCTATAATCGAGGATCAGAGTTCCGTCCTCGGTGTAATCGCTTAACAGGAATCAATTTGTTGGCTGGACGTTAGCCGAATCCCTCGGCTGATTTTTCCACGCAAACAAGTTTGGCACGCCCAGTGGGACCATAGGTGAATTGAAGGACATGTTTGATTCTCCAGGGCAGGATCACGCTTGGCGTATGAACCTGAGGTTCGGAAAGAAACTCAACAACAACATGGAGTCGAGTTCGAATCCCAAAAGAACCCCACCATGCAAGAACAACGAGTCAGCATACACTTTAGGTATGCCCATAGCGGTTGAAGACATCCCAGTCTCCGCACCAGCCTCTGCAGAGATGAATAACCCAGAGAATGCCGAGGCTCCAGTGGTCATGACCACTTCCTTCATCAGGCAGCAGATTGATATGGGAATTCATGACCTTATGTACCAAGTGTCAAGGCAGTTGGCAGATATTGTCAGACCCATGGTGCATAACGAGGTTCAAAGAAAGTAGAGACATGGAGAGCAAATGAGGACAAAGAAGGTGAACACTCTGGCTAGTTCTCAGCATTGCAAGGGGAACGGCAAACCCAAAGATGCACAAGGCGGTCAGCTTGGCACCTCAAATTAATGTGGTTCAAAACGGGCCTCTTCGCACACGTACCCATACCACTACCTAGGCCACCAACCCGCACGCACGGTGATCGCCAGAATACATGGGTACCACCCCATGTCAGGCAAGTGATGCCACCCGATCGTTTAATCACAGATGGGCGATCAACATGGCCCGAGACCAATTAACGCGGTTGGGCATATCGGTTTGCCGCCAAGAATGTCGTATGCTCCAACGCATGGCCCTACTGCGGCAGCGAATTCATATGGACAACCGAATTGGCACCGATGGCCCCTGGTTATGGTTCAGAAAGATATCCTGGGATTGGAATGTTAACAATCCACCATTCTACCAACCGCAACCAGTCCCCACGCCATACCCTCCAAAGAAGTTCAAATATACTACGAACTACTGCAACTATGGGGAGAGCGGACATGGAACAATGTTCCACCTTTACCCTGCACGCATCGTACTGCTCCAGGACTCAGTCGGAGGTTTTGGGAATATGGTCCAGAGCGAGAATGGACTACTAATCCACCTCTAGGCAATGTTCCACCAAATACCTTTAACCTTCGTAATTGCTCCAACAAAGCTTCCTCGAGACCAAAGGGTCGAAAGGCCTCACCGAATCCACAAGATAATCGGCAGGGAGCCTCTCATTTGATAGACCCAGAAATGATCACAAATACCATCAAGAAGTACTTCGGGATACAGCTAAAGCCGCTGGACGCCCCTGCTTACAGAAACCGCACTGAATGGGTGGATCGGATGGTTCCTCTCCTAGGGATTCAAAACTCCAGATTTCACCATATTCTCGGGGAAGATGGCAAGTCTACCATGGAGCACATAGGGCGTTTCACACCAAAGGTGGTGAAAGCAGCACGAATGAGTATCACAAGCTTCAGCCTCTTCCCATTATCACTCATCGACAAATGCTCACCTGGTACTCCTCCTTGCCTCCAAACTCGATGCAGACCGGGCCGACATGGAGAGGTGTTTCCATGATAGATTTTATTGGCCGCAACCCCAAGTAACGGTGAATCGATCTAACTAGTCTCAGCAAAGCAAGTTGATGAGCTCGGTGGTCGATTACATTGAAAGATTCAGAAAGAAAGTAGGAAGTGTTCAGCAATTCCTCAAATGTAATACACTTCTATGATGATTAACAACATGCACCCGCAAATGAAGGAGAAATTGGTAGGACAAGCCTGGCATGCATTTGAATCACCGCGTAGCGGCTATCCGAGCCGAGCAATATATCCAGGAAAAGGAAAAGCCAGGCCAACCGAGGAAAGTGGTCCCCATCTAGTCTCTATTATAGAGGCAGAGGAATCGACCAAACGGCCGATCTTATCATTGATATGATGGTAGCCAAATAGTCAAAGGGAAGAGCTATTCCCGCCAAAGATCAAGGCCGCTAAAGCCAAAAAACTGAGTCAACAGAGGATAGAGGTGGTACTCCTTTGACATAACCAAGGCACTGCATTTTCGATTACTTGCTCAAGGACAAGCAAATTTGCTAGACGGCATCGGATTCCACCTCCTGAAGAATTGATGAACAAGAAATACTGTAAGTGGCATAACTCATATAACCATTCTACAGCTAACTGTGTAGTTTTCAGGAAGGCCATACAGAAGGCTATCAAAGAGGGTAGGTTCAAGCTAGCCGATAAGAGCATAGCCGAGATGTCAGTGGACACCAATCCATTCCCAACAGAACCATGGCCATGGTGTCTTTCTCAAAACCTCGATCACCAGGCCAATAAGAAGTGGAACAATCTATCGAGTGTTTGGATGCCCAAAGAAGAATCCAAAAGAAACTAAGAGGTCACCAGGATCTGTTTGACAGATTGGGAAACCGACCAGTGCTCCCCAACCGCGCTGGGGGTCAGGCATGTTCGAGCCGATTCCATGGTAAACCTCCCAAACCCGGACGTTTGACTAACGAGTTGATCAGCCAGTATCGCAACATGCACGTAAAGACCGAGAGAGCGCAGATGCTCGAGAGACCTGGGCAACTCGATCGGGGACCTCACCAAGCCCACCGAGTATGCCCGTAATCATCAAGAGCCTCTCCCAAAGTCTAAGAGAAGAGTGGCGGAGTTCAATGTCGGCGGGGACTGTCATCTCTTCGCATAATCAGAAGGAATGATGATGAACTCCAACCACGAGAGGATGATCAAGCCACCGCAAATGTCAAAGAAGCGGAAGTGGGTGGTTACTCAACCTCCGAAGAAGAAAGAGTTCAAACCAGTCACACTGACTAGAACGCAGAAGAGAAGGCTGCAGAGGGCTAGATCCTTGCAAAAAATGCAACAAACCTTGCAGATGATAGCCGATGCCAAGGCAGCCGATAAGAAGGAGATCCCAGAAGCTAAAGTGGCAGAAGCCATTGACAGTGGCTTTTGGACCTTGCGGTTTGGAGCCCGGACAAAGTTGAAACTGATCAAACCAAGGAGGTCCCAAGGATAATCCCGCCGCCGAGGTAGACATCGGGCAGCTGAAGAAGGAAAAGGAACCTGATGAAGAGGAAGGGCATATTCACATATACACAAACTGCTTAAATGGTGATGACGAGCCGATCCTAGAGTCTGGTTACCGAGAAGATTCAATTTTGGACTATCTCTCAGATGAGAGTGAAGCCGGACTGATGGCTGCCATCGAGGTTGTTAGTCTGATCCCAAGTGAGTTCTGGGCTGGTTACCCCCAGATCGAACACTTAGAAGGAGACGTATTTGTGGAAGAAGCAGAATGGGCAACTTTAGCCGATGACACGGCAAAAGATGCTTTGGGTACTATATTTGGTAGGCCAACCGAAGACATGATGAAGCACTTGAAGCCCCTATATGTGAGAGCCCACATCAATGGCAAGGCCTTCAGTCGAGTATTCGTTGATAATGGGGCAGTACTAAACGTGATGCCAGTGGCCACCTTGAGGAGTCTGAACAAGTCTGAAGAAGACCTGATCCCAACTAACATGAAAATGGCTAGCTTCATGGGAGAGGCTTCGTCTGCCTTAGGAATCTTGATAGCCGAGATTACAGTTGGCCCCAAGAGCATCAAGTCAGCTTTCTTCGTGATTGATGGCAGACCATCTTATGCAGTCCTGCTAGGGAGAGATTGGATTCACACCACCAAGGCTTACCTCCCACCATGCATCAGAAGCTCATTTTTTGGGAAGGGGATAAAATTGAAATAGTCCCAGCCGATGACAATCCATTCCCAGTTGAGGTACAAAATCTAGAAGCCTTGTTCTATTCTCCTTCTGTGGCTCCCATAGCCGCATCGAGGAATACGAGGAAGGATCCCTGGAATCTTGTAACTTGACACCCCAGGGGTTCAAGATTGAGCAATTAGCCGAACCACGGCTAGCCACGGAGGTTTGACATGGTTAAAGACACCCAGGTGGTGCAGGACTTATGGGACCGGCTAGAAGCTTTCAGGATTGAATCTCACGTAGCTGAGTCCTGGCTGATAGACAAACAGCAAGGCGATGGCCTCACATCGGCAGACGAGACCACGGAGTTGCCGATGGAGTTTGAATCACCTATTTGGAGGACTTTGCCAACCTTTGAGTCGCAAGACCCCTTGGAGGACCTCAATTTAGGAACTCCAGAAGAACCTCGGCTAACGCAAATCAGCGGATTGCTGGGGGAAGAGGATAAGGAAGAGGTGGTAGCCCTGTTGAAAAATACAAAGACTGTTTCGCATGGGATTATCATGAGATGCCTGGGCTAGCACGAGAATTGGTGGAGCATAGGCTACCGATCAAGGAGGGATTCAAACCACATAAGCAGCCACCTAGAAGATACCATCCTCAGCTGATACCACAAATCAAAGCGAAAATCGAGCGTTTGCTCAATGCTGGTTTCATCAGAACAACCAGGTACGTAGAGTGGTTAGCCAACATAGTACCTGTAAAGAAGAAGAATGGCAAGATTCGAGTCTGCATTGATTATAGAGACTTGAATTTAGCCACTCCAAAGGACGAATATGTGATGCCTGTGGCAGACATGTTAGTCGATGCACCGCGACACATGGTATTTTAACCTTCATGGACGGTACTGCTATAATCGATACTTGTAGCCGAGAAGGACACGCACAAGATCAGATTCAGGTGCCCAGGGCACCGGGAATTTATGAATGGTTAGTGATGCCATTCGGCCAAGAATGTCAGCCACGCACTGCAGAGCAATGAACGCTATCTTCCATGATCTAATCGGTAAGACTATGGAAGTATACATAGATGATGTGGTAGTAAAATCCAAAGACTTCAAAGCCCACTTAGCCGATTTGGAACAGGCTTTGCAGAGGATGAGGGTCCATAACTTGAAGATGAATCCTGCAAAGTGCATGTTTGGTGTATCGGCTGGTAACTTCCTCGGTTTCTTGGTGCATCAAAAGGGCATTGAAATAGACCAAAACAAAGTCAAGGCAGTGATGGATGCTAGACCACCCAGGAATAAAAAGGAGTTTCAGAGCCTGCTGGGTAAAATCAACTTTTTGAGAAGATTTATAGCTAATTCGGCTGGTAAGATGAAGGCTTTTTCCCCTTTGCTAAAGCTCAAGAATGCTGAGGAGATGGTGTGGGGCCCTGAACAGCAAGAGGCCTTTGAACAAATAAAGAAGGCTTTGGCTAGTCCACCAGTTTTGGTGCCCCCCATGCCAGGGAAGCCTTTGAAACTTTACATTGCACAACAAGAGTCTATCGGCTCGTTAGCGCAGATGTCAAGATGGAACTGAAAGAGCAGCAGGTACTACCTTAGCCAAGTCTCAATGATGTCGAGACCAGATATACTCCATTGGAGAAGTCAGGCCTATCTTTGTTTTACGCTTGTACAAAACTTGAGTATTATTTAATGCCACATGAAATATTAGTTTTGTACAAAATTGACATTGTTAGGTACTTGCTTAATAGGCCTGTCTTACAAGGTCGCTTGATGAAGTGGGCCATTAAGCTCATCGCCTTCGTTGAAATACGCCCCACTAAGGGTCATGGTCGCACTAGCCGATTTCTTGGCGTAACATCCTGCGTGGAAGTTGATGATCCTGGGTACCCCAATTACTTGCATAAACCTCGTTGCCTTGGGTCCTAACTTTTGATGGGTCCAAACCCGTAAGCGAGCTCGGGCCGGAGTGACAATTACCAACCCAGATGGGAAGATGTGGAGGTTTGCGTATCGGCTAAACCCGCATTTAACTAATAACCAAGCCGAGCACGATGCCATGATCATAGGGTTAAAGTTGTTAGCCATGATGGGCGCCGAGTACATTCATGTAAAGCGGCGACTCCCGGTTGGTGGTCGACAACTAACCAAAGAATATGGGTGCAACAACCCAAATCATATGCTGCATGCAACTACCGACAGATTGATTCACCAGCTTTATTGATGAAAAGGTGTCATACATCCCTAGAGGAGCTAATATGGAGGCGAACGATCCGCCCAAGAGGCCTCCTGATATAGGAACTCGTTGTCGACTTTAGAGTACGATTTAATTACTACCGAGGTGATGGTCGCAGACCAAGTCGAGTCATGGAGGAACGAGCTGATCGAGTACTTACAAGATCCTTCTAAGTGCACTAACCCCAAAGTTAAGAGATGAGCTCTAAGGTATGTGCTTCTTGATGATGAATTGTATAAGAGAAGCATGAATGGGGTACTGTTGAAGTGCATAGATAAAAATGAAGCCCTAAGGGTTATGGGTGAAGTTCACGAAGGCATATACGGCTCGCATAGGGCTGGGCCAGTTATGAAATGGTTGATTTACCGCCATGGTTATTATTGGCCTACCATCACAGCCGATTGCTTTCAATACGCCAAATGATGCGAAGAATGCCAGTTGTATGGTCCCATTCAAAGGGTACCAGCTGAATTGATGCATCCAGTGGTGAAGCCTTGGCCATTTAGAGGCTGGGCCATGGATTTGATCGGCAAAATCCATCCACCATCTTCTAAAGGATACAATTTCATTATTGTGGCAACCGATTACTTCACTAAGTGGGTGGAGGCTCAGCCGATGGTCAAGGTACAGCAAGATGATGTTATCCGATTCATTCAACACCAGATCATATACAGGTTTGGGATCCCAGAGACCATTACCATGGATCAGGGAACTATGTTCACTGGAGATAAGGTGGTTGCCTTTGCTCAGCAGTTTGGGATTAAGTTGATACATTCATCCCCATATTATGCACAGGCCAATGGACAAGCCGAGCCAACCAACAAGATTATTGTGGACCTGATCAAGAAGAATTTAGAAGACAAGTCTAGAAAATGGCATTTAACTCTGGATGAGGCTTTATGGGCCATAAGGAATTCCAAGTCAACAGCCACGGGCACAACTCCATATCGGCTGACTTACGGCCAAGATGCGGTTTTGCCTTTGGAAATTAATGTCACTTCTCTAAGGGTGGCGAAACAGAATTCCTTAAGCCTAGAAGAGTATCAGCAAGCCATGCTTATGGAGCTGGATCATTTGGATGAAGATCGGTTAATGGCTTTAGAAAGAATCGAGGCAAGCAAACGCAAAATGGCCAGTGCCTACAACAAACATGTTAAGTTGAAGAAGTTTGTTGAGGGCGACCTAGTTTGGAAAACTATTTTACCAATAGAGTCAAGGACCCTAAATTCGTAAGTGGTCACCAAATTGGGAAGGTCCGCTCACGGTTAGTCAAGTATTCGCAGGAAACGATATCGGCTTAGTTAACATGCAAGGCGAAGAAATGAATAGAAGCGTAAATGGCAAGTATCTCAAAATACTACCCACGGTGTGGCAAAGCATACTAGAACAATAAAGGAAGCTATTCATAGACAAAAGGGAATTGTTCTCGTGACCACAGCCGCCACCTAGCCAACAAAAATACTTGAAGATAACCGTAAATAACTAGTCTGTTGGGTCAAGTGTGGTCGCAATCGGGAATCAAAGAACCATAGCAGATCTACCGGTTCAACTTGGTTAGGGTGCCGACAGCTCTACGCTTCTTGAGGATCAACCTTCTCAATAGGATCACCACCTCTTCTCGCTGGAAACTTCAACCGTGCAGTCTGCACTTCCACAACTATCGCCTAACAATCTCAAACAATCTACACCATGTCTTCCTACCGTATGAAGAATATCGGTCGCCCATCGGCAAATGGTGCTTGATGGCCACCACATCGGCAGGGACGTTTTTAAAGCAAATGATTCTTCACCTTGAACTGCACTGCTTTACCGACGGTATTGAAGATTGTTCCTTCGCCTCGATTCAAAGAAGAGTCAAGTCCATCCCACCGGTGGTTGGCCGAAGTCTATGCTTTCTACCCTTCTCGCATATCCTGCTCCAAACCATCTTTTTGGGTGGTGAGTCGTAAAATGTCGTGGTCCAAAGAAGAAGCTTGAACGATAAGCCAAACGCCTCCGTGTGGGTCTCTAGCCTCGCCAAGTTGCTCAAGTTAGTGTTAGCTCTTTGATTTCATTTTGAATCTGAAGTCACCCGACCACCGAAGTTAACCGGCCTTTGAGTTCCTTTCCTAGCTAGGTCGGCCACGATCTTTATCAACCGCTTGATAAGAGGACAAGAAAGAGGACTTTGAGCTTGGAGATCCCTGAGGCGCTGCAGTCTTGAGTGGCATGGTCATAATTCTCCTTGCACACCGATATAACGCAGAGATGTCATTTACTTGTAATGCCATTTGACGATACAAATTGTTTACCGCGGAGGGAACATCAGGAGAGTCGGATAATTTGAAAAGGGAAGCCCTCAAATCGCCACCTTACTCTTATTTGTGGGGATCTCTCCCATCAAGACCTCGCCTACCTTCTCCAGGTGACTAGAGGAGGTGAGGAGACCTTCGCAGTCGGTCACCAAGCAAAATACTGCTGCAGTTCTTCCTCTGAAACCTGGATAGATGAAGTCAACTGACGAGGAGGAGTCCTATGAGCAATAGGGGATTCATCCCTAGCCGACTGCAGCGCAGAGCACAAAGAAGTTAGGGCCAAACCAACATAGAGTGGGCAATCACAAGAAAAGAGAAAAAGGAGGATACCTGGATTGGGCTGTGAGCCTCGGCTATTGGAGAAGCGGGAGCTGGCCGGTGGGTTGCCTCGGATTGAGGACCAGCCGAAGAACCCCCTGGCGCCCTTGGAGATTGGGAAGGGGGAACCTTGTGAGGAGGCGACCATGGAGCCGAAGTACGCTGTTTCTACAGTCAATATGAGCCGAGGGTTAGAATTATGACAAAGCCTTGAAGAAACAGTAAAAAACGGAGGTACTTACCTTTATCTGTTTACCCTTGCCAGCGTATGCCGTCTTGGTTTTCCGGGAGATAGGGGTTGCAGCAGAAGGTTCGTCAATATGAATCCCCCCAGATCTTGTCCTTTTCTTCTTACTCGGATGGGGAGAATCGTCTATAATGACAACTCTAGGGGTTGGTTTGGCTGTCAAGAAAGCAGTTAGCCGATGTGTTTGCAAAGTAAGGAAAAGCAAAATGAGACAAGAATACTCACCCTTCATGGCAGCAGAAACCTTAGTCTTATGCGTCGGCTCTGGCCTTACCATCTTCAGAGGGGGAACAGTCACTGCCTCACCTTCATCATCATCATCATCATCATCATCATCGGGACTGCTGTCGAGAGGCATGGCAAGCCTTATGAAATAACTAGATAAAGAGCCTTGAAACATCTTATCCTTAGCCAAAGGCCACCAATTAGCAAAGGCAGAGGTTTCCCCAGCCGACGGGTTAAATGAGGCCCATTGGAAGCTGTTCAGTTTTTCCAAGTTGAAAGCTGCCAAGGTCTTCACCTCTTCAGCCGATAGGTTAGTTCTCCCTATGGCTGGCACTTTGCTAAGGTATGGCCAAGGTACATGCTGTAATAATCCAAACTGACGGGCCACGCAGTTAGGATGATAAAATTCAGCCGTGGTCTTGTTATTCCTGGAATTCGGCTTTAGCCCACCAAGGAGGTCTCTAGCGGTCAAAACACGGCTCCACCGAGGACCATAGTCCCATGCGCTTCCCGAGAAATGATGCGGTCACCGTGGTGAATATCCAATCCGGCCGATCCGTCTTTCAAAGATCGGCCGCCAATCTTGAGAAATTCGTCAAGACATGTACTTTCTCCACCACGCCAAAGGGAGTTACTTGTCAAGAGAGAGTCACCGCAAATGCTCGGCTAACGTCCACGCTCACGGAGAGAGAGTGAACGCTGAAAGAAGGTTCAATGAACTCCGGGAAATAAAGGGTAATCCATAGTTGCAAGAACCATAGAGGACCTGAAGTATTCTTCAAATCGATACCTTGGTGCAACCGATCCAGCATATTGAACAAAGCCCTATAAAGATAGCAGAGGAAGAGTGATCCCCAAGCGACTTGCCTACCCGATACAGCTTGGACCACGTATACTTGAAGTTCTTGAACGACTGCGATAGAGCCGGTACAGACGAAGTACTTACTAAACTAATACAAGAGGAAGGCGTAATGCTCAGCATCAGAAACCACAGTGCCTCTCCCCTTTTGATTGGCCAGAATGAAGGCAGAATAGCTGGAGTTGTTCCGATCATGGACAATCTTGATGTTGGAGGTTGAAATGTCGTATAGATTCGGAGCTTCCTGACCAGCTAAAGGCAAACCTGTAATGGCCGCCACATCAAGAAGAGTAGGGGTGGCCATTCCCCAAGGAAATACAAAGGTATTGGTGGTAACGGACCAATAGCCGAGAAAGCCGAAGATCAGACCGATGTTGAGTTGAAGGTCTTTAGCCGACAGCATGATAGCATCGTAAAGACCCATTCTTTTCCATTCCTCGCCTTTTGCCTCAGCCATCCTAGAGTGCCAACTCAAGTAATCGGCAGTAGTACGGGGCCAGGGCCTTATGTCGGCTGGGCACCGTTTAATGGTAAACCAGTCGCAAACGAGTGGTAAACCATATGTGTCCGGGGAGAGATATTCTCTAAGATACATTGCACCACCCTGCAGGTCGGTGGACGGCCGCAAAGTGAGAGAACCTTGAATTGGATAAAGAGGAGGTATGACGCCTTCAGCTAACCCGGTCGTCTCTTGAGTTGAGGAGTGAGAGTCAGTTGAACGGGAAGACTCGTCCAAGGAGTCATGGCTACCGTAGCTATGTTCACGATTTTGAGAATCGGATGCGGAAGACATTGTCGCAAGAAGAGGATGCGCAGAAAGGAAGCTAGGGTTTAAGGGTTTAAAAGAGTTCAAAATGCCTGAGTAGCAAGAAAAACGAATGGGGCTAGCTACTTAAAGAGGAATCATGCGCACGATCAACGATGAGAGTTGTTAAGATATTATCGGATAGCAGCGCAGTCATCGGGTGTGGGAAAAGTAGCCGGTCAGGTCATAATGGGTAACATTAAATGCATATAAAGTGACTAACGACTGACGTTTCAGAAACTCGAATCTTATCCGATACATCAATCCAGCATTTACAATTTGAAATGATGTAGGGGGGCAATTGTTATCACCCGAAATATCAGCCCACACCGATGAAGGACAAATATGAAGGGAACAAATTGCGTGGGATAAGCCGATCGGATTGGCGTAGAAAATTGGTCCCATCAACCGAGGATAGAAAAGAAAAATGTTAGAAGTTCAGTGGAGCATCGTGAGGCGGCCGATTATTAAATAGTATAGCCGATACGGATAAAGGAAATATCCGACATTATGGTCGCATCGGCTCAGCTACTTTTTAATTAATATAGAGCTTTGAAGCTCGATGTGAGAGCCATGTACTTTGGCGCTAAAATGACCAAAGCTAGCCGTTGAAAGTCTCCAACGCATTTAACACGTGATAAATCGTTTGCCCAGCCGATGGGAGAGCGGTTAACCCACGATACGCATGAAGAAACAGTTGAGGACACCCACGATCGCTGTGGTCAGCCATGAACGTGTGAAACGATAATGGCCGATAGGGTGGTTCTGATTTTGTTTTCTTTTGTATATATATACATCCGCTGAGAAATGTAAAAAGAGACACAGAAAATCAATCAAACAACTATTTCTTGCGCAATTTATCAGCTTTTTACAGCATTTATCTTAGCCGATTCTATGTATCTTAGTCTTAGCCTTAGCATAGCGTAGATTCACCACACTCAACGCTTTCTGGAGCAGTTGGGGAACCCATAATCGAGGATCAGAGTTCTGTCCTCGGTGTAATCGCTTAACAGGAATCAATTTGTTGGCTGGACGTTAGCCGAATCCCTCAGCTGATTTTTCCACGCAAACAAATACCCATACCTATTAATCAGTACCTCATTGCTCACTAATGGTTGCTCAAAACAGCAACAACAATGCTCCAGATATTGATCTCATATCTGCTGTAACTGAAGACCATGAAAATTGGTCCTTTCTTATGTGCGTAGTAAGGATGTGGCGTGTTCCTGATGTAAACTCAAATAAGTTACCATTTGCGCTAGAGCTAGTCGTCATGGACTCTGAGGTAAAAATATTATGTTGCTATTTTAGACATTACTAAATTGCCTTTGAATATTAATTTACTTTTCTACGAATTTGTGTAACGCATTTTAAATTTATTTCAGGGTTGTAGCGACCGAAAAATCTGGTGGGATTTATTCGAGTTTAATGGAGCCGCCACCAATAATTTATTTCGAAGGAAAAATATTGGAAAAAACCTTTTTTGGAGAAAAATGGTCATTGAGACCGGATTTGGGTTCAGGAGTCGATTATGCGTAGGGAAGGTATTAGCACCCCACGACATCCTTTCGAAAAAAGGTTACCTCTAATTAATTGTACAAAATTTATATTAACTTCTAAAAAAAATTATTTCCCTTTTATTAAAAAAAGACAAGGATTTATAATGATGAAATAATAAATAAATAAATAAAAAGCTTAATGAAAGTTGTTTGTTTTTGCGCTTGACAGGAGTATGCTCCTGCTCCTACGTATCTCTGGGTGCAGTGGAGAAATCAAAGGCTACGTAGTTCTTGAATAAAAAATGGTTGCGTGTTTGTTGATTTTAATTAATCGATTTGTGACTTAATTTTAATGGTTTGCATAGTGATTAAACCAAAAGTGGATTTGGCGTAATCACTACTAATATTTTAAGATATTTTATTTTGATTGTTGCAATGACCAAACCAAAAGAGGATTTGAAGTAGTCCTTGATTTTATGTTTTTTTTAAAGAGTTTGCATAGTAACCAAACCAAAAGTGGATTCGGCGTTGTCACTACTAATATTTATTCAAGAAGATTGAAGAATTTTTCAATAAAAAAAAGTATGGTTAATAAATAAAAAGGATGAGGGGAATATTCACATGTTTTTTTTAGGAACCCTAAATTGGGTCAAAACCAGTGGGCTGAAGCCCAAAATAAAAATAAGAGGGGTCAGAAATAAAAAAAGGAGTGGGTGTAAAAAGAAAGGGGAATGGGCTGAGCCCAAACAAAAAAAGAAGAAAAGAACACAAAAAGGGGGGGCGTAGATTAAAGTGGGGCTGAAGCCCATTTGAAAAAAATAACAAAATAAAAAAAAATAAAAAGTAAAAGAAGCAGAGCGTATGAAGCAACAAAAGGGGATGGGATTGGGGATTAAAATCAGGTTCTCATTTAAACCCTAAATCAAAGAACAGAAAAAAAAACCAAAGAGAAAGAAGAAAAAGGGGGAAACGGTGCAAGGGGAAGGGGAGAAAGGGGAGGAGACAGCTAGAAGGGCGAAGGAGGAGAGGGAGAGGGAGACGTGGCTGGGAGGATGAGAGAGAGATTGAGGGGAAGAGGGTGACGGCGCAGGGGAAGAAAAGGAGAAGGGGGGACGAAGGAGAGGGAGGTCGCGAGAGGGGGAGGAGGAGAGGGAGAGGGAGACGTGGCTGGGAGGACGAGAGAGAGACTGAGGGGAAGAGGAAGGGGAGAGGGCGAGACAGGGGCTGAGGGTGCGAGAGAGGGAGAATGAGATTCTACCTTCTTCTCTTCTTTCTTCTTCTTCTCTCTGTTTCGTCTTTCTTCTGTTTCTCCGATTCTGTTTCTGCGTTTTTTTGTTTTTTTTTGCCTCTGTTTTGGTGAATTAGGGCTTCAGTGTGGAGCCTCTAATTCTTTGATTGGTGGTAAAAACGCCCAGAATTCTCCTCCTCTTTTCTTTGCTGTTTTGTGGTTGCATTTATAGAGCAAAGGGGCTCCAATAGGACAATGGTTGCTGACCCTTGTATTGGCTGTTTGCTGCAGGTATGGTTGGTGATGCAGAGGAGGGCTGGTGGTTCTGGGTGGTGCCTGCAAAGCTACTTGGTTGGAGAAGAAATGGAAAAAAGCAAAGGAACAAGAAGAAAGCACCTTGGACCTATTCTCAAAATGTTTCGCCTCCTCTCTGTTCTTTGTTGGTTCTTTGTTGGTCGTGATGCATGCAACATTCCTGCGTTGCTTTGTGCTGTTTTGTTTTTCTTTTTTTTTTGCTTTTTTTTGTTTGTTTTTTTTATTCTGATTTTGTGATTGTTTTGGGCTTGGTTTGTATTTTGGGCATGGAATAGACTGTATTGGACTGTTGGTATTTTTGCAATTTTTGTAATGGACATGGTTATTATTATTGGACTTATGCTTGTGATTGTAATTTGTAACAAAAAGGCCAGCAACTTGTACCTCCCTTTTTTATTGCAATTGGGCTGAAATTAGCCCAAAGGATTTAACAAAAATGAACCCAAAATGTGTTGCTAAGAATAAAGTAAAAACAAAAATAAAAATAAATTACAGGTGGTAGGTTGACAAAATTAGGGTATAACAGCTGCCCCTCTTTAGTTATATTTTATTAGAAAATGTGAACAACAAAGGTTTTCATATTTTCGTCATAAAATAGAAGTAAAGATAAAGACACTAATTTTGTCCCGAACCAGGATAGGCAAAGGATGACAACGAGGGATTGACGATCCGTGCGTTTAATCGAAAAGCAACAAAGAAGGATCACCGCCAGGTCAGATACTGACGCGGTGATCAAAAGGCAATAATGAAGGATTAATGCTTGGTGCGTCTATCGGAAAGCAATAGAGAAGGGTCACCGCCAGGTCGGGTACTGACGCGGTGATCGAAAAGCAATCATGAGGGATTAACGCTTGGCGCATTTATCAGAAAACTATAAAGAAGGATCTCCGCCAGGTCAGGTACTGACGCGATGATCAGAAAGCAATAATGATGGTTCGACGCCAAGTAAGGTATTGACGCGTCGATAGGAAGCAATAAAGAAGGATCACCGCCAGGTCGGGTACTGACACGGTGATCGGAAGGTTCGACACCAAGTAGGGTATTGACGCGTCGATGGGAAGCAATAAAGAAGGATCAACATCAGGTCCGGAACTGATATGTTGGTCAAAATGCAATAATGAGGGATTACCGCCAGGTCGGGTACTGACGCGGTAATCTTAAAGCGATAAAGAGGGAGCGATACTTGGCGTGTCGCTTTAGGAGGCAAAATAAAGGACCAATGCTCGGCACATTGTTTGTAAACAAAAGTGAAGGATCAAAATTTGGTGGACGGACCAGGTGTAACAAAACGGCTAAAAGGTGGTGATATGAAGATGATGCATAAATATATGGTATGTGATGCATGTATGCAATGCGATTATTATTTTTACTGATTCCTCGTCTCGTATGATCTCTAGTGCTTAAAGATATGGAACGGACTGAGATTCATCGGATTTATTCATGCTATGCCTTCGACTGGGAGGGAGCGCGAGTTATCGATGCAATGCTTGTCATTTTTTACAGGTAATCCTTTTGCCCTTTCGAAACTTATTTGTTGAGATTTGGTGTTTCCCCATGATTTTTAAGATGTATATAATAACCATAATGCTTTTCAGTATCATCACATATTTCACAATTCAGTGCCCGTTATCATAAAACAACATTTTGAAATACGAGAACGGAGGTGTTTGGTATTCAAAAAGAGTCATGTGTACATGGACTGAAGTTACACAGACTTGAAAATACATCAAGAAAAATGCGGGAAGAAGAAAAAAAAAACAAAGAAAGCCAATAACTAAGCATATTATTTATTGTTTGTGTCTTTTTAGGAACAAATGCCAACTTCTCATATTCATAACTTTAAATACTCATTACTCTACTTCTGAATATATAGAACTGCCCCAATTGGGTAAGAGCCTCTCGATGCATCAGCTGACTTTAATGTCCAATTTCAAAACCCTAACTTCTGCTTGGATTGCCTTTTTAAGTTTTCAATCCAACGGGCGCTTTAATTTTTGCCTAGGTCGCCCTTTCAGGTTTTCAACCTAGCGAGCTCATTTTTGCTTGGCTCTTTATATATTTTTAGGCATAATATTTTTTGACTGCATCAGAGTTTACTGGGAGTGGGAGATCTTCACCGTCCATCCTTGTGAGGATTAAGGCTCCTCCAGAAAAAGCTTTTTTCACAACATACGGGCCTTCATAATTTGGCGTCCATTTTCCACGAGAATCCTTTTGGATGGGCAAAATCTTCTTGAGCACTAGGTCTCCTTCTTGAAATTCCTGAGGGTGAACTTTCTTTTCGTAAGCCCTCTTCATCATGTGCTGATATAGCTGTCCATGACATAAGGCCATCACTCTTTTTTCTTTAATGAGGTTCAATTGATCCAGCCGAGCCTGAACCCATTCTGCCTCTTCTAGTTTTATCTCCATCAATACCCTTAACGAGGGGATCTCGACTTCAATGGGAAGTATTGCTTCCATTCCATACACCAACGAGAAAGGGGTTGCCCCTGTTGAGGTGCGAACCGAAGATCGATAACCGTGCAAGGAAAAAGGGAGCATTTCATGCCAGTCTCTAAATGTTACAACCATCTTCTGGACAATCTTCTTGATGTTCTTATTTGCAGCCTCAACTGCCCCATTCATCTTTGGGCGGTATGGTGAGGACTTATGATGTTGGATCTTGAAGTCATTACACAGCTCCTTCATCATCTTGTTGTTCAAATTGGTCCCATTATCAGTGATGATCTTATTTGGCAAACCATAGCGACAGATCAAATCTCTCTTGATGAATTTGACAACCACATTTTTTGTCATACTCACATATGAAGCTGCTTCAACCCATTTAGTGAAATAGTCGATTGCGACGAGAATGAAGCGGTGTCCATTTGATGCCTTAGGTTCAATGGGTCCAATGACATCCAATCCCCACATTGAGAATGGCCATGGTGCTGTTAAGATGTTCAAAGAGACTGGTGGCACGTGGATGTTATCGGCGTAAATCTGACATTTGTGGCATTTCTTCACATAACCGAAACAATCAGTCTCCATAGACAACCAACAATAGCCAGCCCTCAAGATTTTTCTTGCCATTGCATGCCCATTTGCGTGAGTCCCAAAGGAACCTTCGTGAACATCTCGCATAATCTTTTCTGCCTAAGTTTTATCAACACACCTGAGAAGTACCATGTCATGGTTTCTCTTATAAAGCACTTCACCATTTAGAAAGAAACCCATTGCCAACCGCCTTAATGCCCTTTTATCATTCTCTGAGACATTAGGAGGATATTCTCTACTTGTGATGTATCGTTTGATGTCGTAATACCAGGGTTTGCCATCAGGCTCTCCTTCTATTGCTAGGCAATGTGTCGCTGGCCATGACTCTGTATTTTTATGAGTGGTAGGTTCTCCTCACATCGATTTTGAACATTGATGATAGAGTAGCTAAGGCATCAGCTAGCTGATTATCTTCACGGGGAATGTGATGGAAGGTGACTTCGTCAAACTGCTCCGTCAATTCTTTGATGTGATCGTGGTAAGGAACTAATTTGGAATCCCTCGTTTCCCATTCGCCTTTTAATTGATGGATAACCAAAGCCGAGTCTCCATATACTTCGAGAATTTTGACCTTCGATTCAATGGCCGCCTGAATGCCCATAGCACATGCCTCATACTCTGCCATATTGTTTGTACAATCGAAACATAATCTACCAGTAAATGGGATGAAATAACTTCCTGGGGAAATCAGCACAGCTCCAATCCCATGTCCCAATGCATTAGAAGCACCGTCAAAAAACAAGATCCATTTTTCACCGTCAGGGGTTTCTTTTCCTTCAAGTAGAGCCATTATGTCTTCGTCTGGGAAATCACACTACATTGACTGATAGTCTTCCACAGGTTGATGAGCCAAGTATTCAGCTAAGGTACTGCCTTTAATTGCCTTTTGGGTGACATACACAATATCATACTCGGATAACAACATTTGCCAACAAGCAATTCTTCCTGTGAGAGCATGCTTTTCAAAAATATACTTGATCGGATCCATTTTGGACACCAAACAAGTTGTATGGGATAGCATATATTGTCTCAAATGATGTGCGACCCAGGCTAAAGCGCAACATGTTCGTTCTAACAATGAATACCTCGTCTCGCAGCTAGTGAATTTCTTGCTCAAGTAGTAAATGGCATGCTCCTTCTTACCAGATTCGTCATGTTGTCCTAGCACACAACCCATTGATTCGTCCAACACTGTCAAGTACATGATGAGGGGTCTCCCTAGCACAGACGGCACCAAAACCGGCGGATCTTGTAAGTACTGTTTAATTTTCTCAAACGCTTTCTGGCAATTGTCGTTCCATTTGGTTTCCTGATTCTTACACAGCAACTTGAAAATTCGCTCACAAGTAGCAGTTAGCTGGGATATAAATCTAGCGATGTAGTTCAATCTTCCCAGGAATCCACGAACTTCTTTTTCGGTGCGAGGAGTCGGCATTTCCAGGATTGCTTTTACTTTGGCCGGATCAACTTCTATTCCCTTCTGGCTGACTATAAACCCTAGCAGCTTGCCTGAACTTACACCAAAGCTACACTTAGCTGGGTTTAACCGGAGTTTATACTTTCTCAGTCGCTCAAAAAGCTTTTGTAGGTTAATAACATGATCTTCCTCTGTTTTGGACTTTACAATCATGTCATCTATATAGACTTCTATCTCTTTATGCATCATGTCATGGAACAAAGCCACCATTGCTCTTTGGTATGTTGCCCCAGCATTTCTTAATCCAAACGACATTACTTTGTAACAGAAAGTTCCCCATAAAGTGATAAATGTGGTTTTCTCCATATCTTCGGGAGCCATCTTGATTTGATTATAGCCAGAATATCCATCCATGAAAGAGAAGACAGAGTGTTGAGCAATGCTATCTACCAAGACATCAATATGTGGCAAAGGGAAGTCATCTTTAGGGCTGGCCCTGTTTAGATCTCTATAGTCAACACACATTCGGACCTTTCCATCTTTCGTCGGGACTGGGACAATATTAGCCACCCATTGAGGGTATTTTGCTACAGCCAGAAAACCGGCGAACTGTTTTTTTACCTCATCTCTAATCTTGAGTGACATGTCTGATTTCACTCTTCTCAACTTCTGCTTGACCGGTGGGCACTCAGGTTTTAATGGCAATTTGTGCTCGACTATGCTATTATCTAATCCGGGCATATCTCGGTATGTCCACGCGAAAACATCAACATATTCAAATAGGAGTTTAACCAATTTTTCTCGCTCACTGCTTTTCATTGTGATGCCGATCTTAACTTCTTTCTTGTCGTTTTCAGTGCCCAGATTGATTGTTTCAGTTTCTTCCTCGTGGGGTTGAATCACTTTAGCTTCTTGTTCCATCAACCTTATTAATTCAGGAGGGGTTTCCCAATTGTCCTCATTATCTTCCTCAGTGTGATTAATGGGGTATTTAAAATTATAGTATGAGTTACTGACATCGTTATTTTCAAAGACAATGTTTTTGGATCTGCATTAGTTAAAAAATAACGAAATGAAAAGCGGAAAAAGATGAAAAGAGATGGAAAAGATGGAAAAGGAAAGAAAAGAGAAATGATTGGAAAATTCAAAGTGCACTTTATTGATAATGACACTGAAATAAAACATGTGCGCCCTTTTGACAATAAATTATTCTAAAGCCTTGGGCAGAGCAATAGAATTTGCATTACATAATTACTTTGAATCAAAGATCACGGGAAACTCAACAATCTCTCAATTTCCAAGTTCTTCATTCGGCGAGCAAGGGTGGACAAGGTTGACATTGTCGTTTTCTGCACTGCGATCGTCTTTGATAGCTGCTATCTGATTCGGATTCAATATTCCTGCACTCTGAAAGCTTTGCCTGATGTCGTAGATAAGGATACTCTCATCTTTTGGCTCCCTGCCTTCCAATCTAGCTATCCTCTTTTCTTTTCTTTCTTTGGCAAGTCTCTTTTTGTCAAACCTATTAGGTTCGTATCCCAACTCATATATGTTTTTGTTATCTGGAAGTTCTACCAGCATCACGATCCCTTATTCATATCTTCCCAATCCACATCCGGCCTGATACCCTCCTTTCATCATAACTTTAGCGATCATCATGGAGGTTTCAGACAGCTTTGGTTTCTTCATTAAGACTCCTTCTCCCGCGAAGGTGGCATTCGCAATCTCCAACGTGGAGGAGGCTTGCTTACTAGCATCTCTTCTTCACCAGAGACAGTTACCAACTTATTATCCATTGAAAATTTTAGCTTTTGGTGTAAGGTTGAAGGCACAACTCCAGCTGAATGGATCCATGGTCTTCCAAGGAGGCAGCTGTATGCTGGTACGATTTCCATCACTTGAAAGACTATTTTGAATGTGCGAAGGCCGACTTGTATAGGTAGCTCGATTTCTCCAATAACCTCTCTTCTAGAGCCATCGAAGGCTCTTACCACCATGGTACTGGGCTTCATATACGATCCATCAACAAACAACTTTGCCAAGGTAGATTTTGGCATAACATTTAGAGATGAGCCATTATCGACGAGTACCCTAGCAAGGATATAGTCCCCACACTTCACAGAGATGTGCAATGCTTTGTTATGCCCCATTCCTTCAACTGGAATTTCTTCATCAGTGAAGGTAAGGTAATTACTAGCAACAATATTACCCACAATCCGATCAAATTGGTTCACCGTGATGTCATGGGTGACATGGGCTTCATTTAGCACTTTCATCAATGATTCCCTATGACGCTCAGAATTCAGCAGCAGTGATAACACAGATATTTTTGCAGGAGTATAATTCAACTGATCCACCACCTTGTATTCACTCTGCTTCATAAATTTCAGGAATTCACAAGCCTCTTCTTCAGACACTACTTTCTTGTTTTCTTCTTCTTTCTTTGCCTTCTTACCCACATCTTTATCAATGGACTCTTCTTCTTTATCCTTTCCCTTGCGAGCTTTGTCCATGGGTCCGATAGGGGTATAGATTCGTCCACTTCGGGTCATCCCACCGATTCCCGAGATGTTAGTGATAGCAGGATTGCCAGATCCGCATAATCGCTTAATCGTCATCCCCTAAATTGTCCACAAAGACCTTCAGATTGTAATCCCATAGCACTGCATTAACGTTCTTGAAAGGGAAAGGAGTTGGTATATGAATAGGTATCGGGTTAGGCACGCCTGACCGGGCTTTAGATTTCCCTTGTTGTAGCAAATCTCCAATGGTTTTGGGAAGGTCGTGTTTTTATCTTCACTTGACTGAAGGGTCAATATGTTTTCATCTTTCTTCATACAACCTACCTGTATCAAGTGTCTGTCTAACAATTCTTGGAGAATTTTCCTGAATTCCTCGCATTCCTCTATGCAATGATTGTCATCAGAATGCAAGCTACACAAGTCCCTCTCATCGTATTTCATCTCAATTATACCGAACTTGCAGAGTTTGGCATAAATGATCCTTAAGGGAGTACGAACATCTTCCACTTTTATTATCAGGGGCTGATTCCTAAACTCTTCAATAATGGCGTTGACTGCTGAACCTCCATGACCTGGAAAGGGATTATTACCCACATTAGGACCATCCTCCTTAAAACTCAACCATTTGGCATTGATCAGATCTTGAACCACGTACTTCAAAGCCTTGTAATGTTCAACAGGTGACTCCATCGCCTCGCATGAAACTCACACTTGGCATTTGGGTCATACCCTCTTGGGAAGGGAGGGTGAAGCGGCTTCATTGAGCGTGGAGAGACCAAGGAGTTCTTGATGAGGTCTTTGGAACAACCAGATAGGTCATGGGAATAAGATCAAATTGGACTGCTTTCTTTTCTTGGTCATTTGGTTGCTTCTGGTTTTGGTTCGGTTGGGTAGGAGCAACTGGTTGTGCTTGTATTTGGATGGGGGGAAGTGGTCGAAAGGGCATCATTGGTTGGTTTGGCCGAGGGGTTGGGTTATGAGAGGCGGCGGCAATGTATGGAGGTGGAAAGTAGCGGTATGGAAAAGGATGTGGGAAATTGGTAAAGAATTGGGGTGGTTTTCCTTGTGTTTGTCCTCTCGGGCTCGTTATCACAGCATTGGTTTCCCCTTCTTTCTTCTTTACGAAGTTCGTCGGGGGTCTCTTGATATTACTAGTTCCAGCAAAACTTTGGGCAATATTTCCATTCCTCATTCCTCCTTCAACTCTTTCCCCTACGATGACCATATCTAAAAAGTTTGATGATACACTTCCGATCATTTTGTCATAGAAGGGTGATTGAAGAGTATCCATAAACATGGCCACCATTCCTTTTTCAATCAGAGGCGGTTCCACTTGGGCTGCCAATCCTCTCCATCGTTGGGCATATTCCTTGAAAGTCTCATTGTCTCTTTTTGCCATGTTTTGCAACTGCATTCTATCAGGAGCCATATCAATGTTATACTTATACTGCTTCAAAAAGGCATCAGCCAAATCTTTCCAACAGCGAATATGAGATCGCTCAAGGTGTGTATACCAACTCGACGCTGCCCCTATTAAACTATCCTGGAAGAAGTGAACCAGAAGTTTGTCATCATGTGCATAGGACGCCATCTTCCTACAGTACATGGTCAAGTGACTTTTCGGGCAAGTTATCCCTTTATACTTGTCGATGTCTGGCACCTTGAACTTCGGCGGTACAACCACATCTGGTACGAGACAAAGATCTGAAGCGATACTTGAACCGAGATAACTCACTCCTTCTACATCTCTTAGTCTATCTTCGAGGATTTGCAACTTTGTATCAGACCATTGATTCCCAACTGGGATGCTCAGATTAGGTCCCCCCATAGCTGGAGACCAGGCAATGCGGTTAGTCTGGGGATTTAATGGATTTCCTTGAATATAATAGGGGTAACCAAATGGTCGGGGATTCACTATAGGGGTCACTACGGGCGTACTGACTCCTTGAGTATTCCCGACATGGGGTGGTGCATAACTAGGTGGAAAGGTATATGCCATGAAGCCAGGAGTTGAGCTTTGAACTGGTATGGTTTCTGTACCAGAGCCGGATCCTTGAGCTACATCTTGCACAACAAGTGCTTGGGAATCAGTTCTACAGAGTTATTGTTAGCACCTAGCGGTGTGTAACCGGGTGGGAGACCAAATAGCGGGAACTGTTGTGCCTGGGGGCCTTGATTATTATGGTTCGCAGTATCATCATTGGCCATAGGTGGCGTATAACCAGGTGGGAGTCCGTACAGTGGGAACTGCGGTACTTGATTCTGAGGGTTGCTAGCTGGTGAATGTGTGGGACCATGTGGGTAAATTGCAAAAGGTACCATCATCCCTTGAGTATTGAGACCATATTGCAACTGCATAGGACCGAAGCCGGGTGGGTGGGAAGGTGTAGCTTGACTTTCATCATTCACTGCTGGAGATACCCCATCTGCAGTCTTGTCTTTGTTTAGGGACTACAGAAGCTCGAAAACTTTGCTCATCTGTTCCTTCAACTGGTTGACGTCCTCTTTCATCTCTTGGTCATCCATGATCTTTGATTGAGAGCGAGTTCGATAAGGGTATCGAGGAACCAGTTTGTTTGATTATTTTCTTCTTCTGATTAAAAAAAATGATATGAGTATGTAAGAAAGGAAAAATGAATGAATGGATGTGGATGTAAGAGTCTATTCATTTTGTACCAGGGAACCGTAGGCCTCATTGCTTTGTTATAATTATCCGTTTATTTCTTTAAAAGCGTTATGTAATTTGGAGAATAAAATGGGATCAATAAGCAAAGTAACAAATCCTTTGTTGACGAGAAAGAAAAATAGTACAATTCATTCAAACTAAAACCTCATCAATTAGCTGCCCTTTTTTTCTTCTTAATAGGACAACCAGCCTTTTCTCTCAATTCTTCTATCAAACTTTTACAAAATTCAATAAACTTGTAAACATTGACTGGAGTATTTAGTGGGTGCATCGCCGCATCAGCCTCCTCTAGACGCCTTGGGATATCTATGATTGCTTGATTGGCCAAACTTGCCAACTTTGAAAAACAGTTCCTCCAATGCATGCCTTCATTCCTTAGTTCATTAAAAAGCTCTTGATTTTCTATCTGACTGACCAGTTTTGTAAAACGATTCTCCCAATACATGCTTTCATTTTTTAGGTCGTCATAGATCTTCTCTTGGTATTCAATATAATTCTACAACTCATTTGCATCTTCTTGTTCTTTTTTCAGCGCCTCTTGATACTTCACAAGCATCTCTTCCATTTCTTCCTTACATTGCTTCTCCTTTTGGGCTCGGTTCTCATACCCAGCTACCACCTTCTCAAGATGTTGTTTTAAACCTTCAAGCTCCTCTTGTAAATTCTTTTCAGTAACCGAGGATTTTTTCCACAATCCTTTCCATATATAAGCGTTATCTATAGCCTTATCCCTCTCTTGATTATGCAAGCTCAATTGTTCATTTGCACCTCTTAGACAAAGTTGTATATCATGCTTGTTTTTTTCCTCTATTGCTGCTCTTTTGTTGCTTCTTTCGATGAATTGCCCTTTAAGAGTGTTTTCTGAACGTAAGTTCCTGTTCTCCTGAAGCGCTCTTTCTAACTTTGCTTGTAACCCTTCTTTTTCCTCTTCAGACTTCAGCAGTGATGCCTTAAGTTCTTCTACCTCTTCATTTGTAATAGGGATAGGTTCATGTGTCTCTTGCTCGGGAGGAGGTGTCCCATTGAAAGGCAGCTTGATTTCCTGAACTCTATCTTTAACCCACTGACGGTAGCTTTCTTTGGCGTCGGTGCTTCTTTTCCCAAGTATTTTTCCCTTTCGGACGACTTGGTTCCATGCCTGCCTGATCCTTTTATGCTCCTCTGTATCTTTCTTATTTATCCCATACATAATGAAAGGGGTTATCAACTCTTCGGTTGGGGGATGCATGATGGGATAACACAATTGTCTTAGTGATATAGAGGGGTTATAATTTATGCAACCCTTCATTCCTAAGAGCAGTACATTTGGGAAACTGCCACACTGGTAGATTACCTCATTCACTTCTTGCCATTTGGGATACCAACGAATAGTCTTCTCATTAAGATCGCGTAGATATTGAGCCCACTCTGGTTTGCTCTTAGTTTTCACAGAGCACCAATTGGAATCAACAATAGGGCATAGTGCTCTTCGCCCATCATGAAATACATGGGTGACAAGCCATACATAAAGCGCCGGTAGGCAATAAGATATCCTCTTCTTTTTCTTCTCATGACAGGTGTTAAGGATGTAATATGTATCAGCAAGCACAGCGGGTACAGGGTTTTCGCCCTTGTTTTTTACTGCCATGAAAACATCAATCGCTGCAAAATCAACATGGTCATCTATCTGTGGGAACAGAACAATCCCGAAAATGGCAAGGGCTAATACATCCATGAAATCAACCCATTCCCCACCTTCAAATAATGACTTTAATCTCTCCTCTAGGTATGCTAGTGGGAAGCCATCAACACCATTTGGATTTTTCATGTTGGCTTTCAACTTACTTTCCTCAACTTTTAAAATTGAAGCGACTGTTGGGTAGGAGGGATAATGCCCTATATAATGGTAAGGCTTAGCATTTTCCAAAGGGTACCCTAAAATTTGCTCATACTCTTCTAAAGTGGGCGCCATTTGGAAATCTTGAAATGTGAAGCACCTCATCGGGGGATCATAAAATTGGGCTAGTGCAGTAACAGCCTCTACTTGTACATCTACCTCCATCAATGCAAGATTCTTCCCATATTTATCATTGAAGGCTATGCGGTTTTTCCCTGTTAGCAACTTCCCAAATACTTTTAACCCTTGTATTTCCGGCATCTTTGCTTTGGCATGTATGAGCTTTTTTGAAACTGTTTCCTTATTTGATCCCATATTATTTTGGTGCAAATACTTACAAGCTAGCTCTTCCTTACGATTCCCTGGTGAACCTATTCAAAATAAAATGAAATGAGGATAAATGCAATATGTTCAATCTTTTATCATGTTTGACTAAAAAAATGCATGAACATGACGAGTGATGCAACTACTAATGAAAGGTACATATTTTGAAATATTTGTAAATGATGGGATGCCTATACTACTTTGAAAAGAAGCATTTAAAAAGGTCAACCAAAAGTAAGACTGCCTCCTTGTGTCCGAAACAAGGTCACTCTAAATTAGAGGATTTCTATCTCTGATGATCTATAGGTCATTCGACTTGTGAACACTTTCATAGGTGGTACTAACACTTCCTCACCAAAGGTCTCTAGAACCAAGTACCATTTCGGGATGTGACCACCAATAGGAAGAGGATCCTACGTGTGGGCATCCACGAAACGGTCGCACTCTAGATAAGGTTCTCGTGATACCCAAATCGAAAGTAGATCCGAAGTGACTATCACTAACAACCTCTCACTCCCTAAGCTGCACTCGGGCCCGGGTATAGGGTCCCACTCATAAGTGTGTGTAAAAGGTGTGTAAGTGAGGTGTGTGATGGAGGCAACCTAAAATTACCCAAGCTGCAAAACAAATGAAATATACAAAATATGGTCTTCAAACCTATGGTTCAATATATGCATAATATTCACAACAAATATTCACAAAAGAACAATAAATAAATAAATAAACAAATAAATAAATAAACAAGAGAAACTAAACATAAGTGTTAACTATTTAGCACAATCAATTACTTAGGCTTGACTCTCTAAAAAAAAAATCCCCAGTGGAGTCGCCAGCTGTAGCGACCGAAAAATCCGGTGGGATTTATTCGAGTTTAATGGAGCCGCCACCAATAATTTATTTCGAAGGAAAAATATTGGAAAAAACCTTTTTTGGAGAAAAATGGTCCTTGAGACCGAATTTGGGTTTGGGAGTCGATTATGCGTAGGGAAGGTATTAGCACCCCACGACATCCTTTCGAAAAAAGGTTACCTCTAATTAATTGTGCAAAATTTATATTAACTTCTAAAAAAAATGTATTTCCCTTTTATTAAAAAAAGACAAGGATTTACAGTGATGAAATAATAAATAAATAAAAAGCTTAATGAAAGTTGTTTATTTTTGCGCTTGACAGGAGTATGCTCCTGCTCCTACGTATCTCCGGGTGCAGTGGAGAAATCAAAGGCTACGTAGTTCTTAGATAAAAAATGGTTGCGTGTTTGTTGATTTTAATTAATCGATTTGTGACTTAATTTTAATAGGTTGCGTAGTGATTAAACCAAAAGTAGATTTGGGGTAATCACTACTAATATTTTAAGATATTTTATTTAGATTGTTGCAATGACCAAACCAAAAGAGGATTTGGAGTAGTCCTTGATTTTATGTTTTTTTTAAAAGAGTTTGTATAGTAACCAAACCAAAAGCGGATTCGGCGTTGTCACTACTAATATTTATTCAAGAAGATTGAAGAATTTTTCAATAAAAAAAAGTATGGTTAATAAATAAAAAGGATGAGGGGAACATTCACATGTTTTTTTTAGGAACCCTAGATTGGGTCAAAATAAAAATAAGAGGGGTCAGAAATAAAAAAAAGGAGGGGGTGTAAAAAGAAAGAGGAATGGGCTGAGCCCAAACAAAAAAAGAAGAAAAGAACACAAAAAAGGGGGGGCGTAGATTAAAGTGGGGCTGAAGCCCATTTGAAAAAAATAACAAAATAAAAAAATAAAAAGTAAAAGAAGCAGAGCGTATGAAGCAAAAAAAGGGGAGGGGATTGGGGATTAAAATCAGGTTCTCATTTAAACCCTAAATCAAAGAACAGAAAAAAAACCAAAGAGAAAGAAGAAATAGGGGGAAACGGTGCAAGGGGAAGGGGAGAAAGGGGAAGGGAGACGCGGCCGAGGGCGAAGGAGGAGAGGGAGAAGGAGACGTGGCTGGGAGGACGAGAGAGAGACTGAGGGGGAAGAGGGTGACGGCACAGGGGAAGAAAAGGAGAAGGGGGGACAAAGGAGAGGGAGGTCGCGAGAGGGGGAGGAGGAGAGGGAGAGGGAGAGGGAGACGTGGCTGGGAGGACGAGAGAGAGACTGTGGGGAAGAGGAAGGGGAGAGGGCGAGACAGGGGCTGAGGGTGCGAGAGAGGGAGAATGAGATTCTACCTTCTTCTCTTCTTTCTTCTTCTTCTCTCTGTTTCGTCTTTCTTCTGTTTCTCCGATTCTGCTTTCGCTTTGTTTTTTTTTGCCTCTGCTTGGTGAATTAGGGCTTCAGCATGGAGCCTCTAATTCTTTGATTGGTGGTAAAACGCCTGCATTCTCCTCCTCTTTTCTTTGCTGTTTTGTGGTTGCATTTATAGAGCAAAGGGGCTCCAATAGGACAATGGTCTTGACCCTTGTATTGGCCATTTCTTTGCAGGTATGGTTGGTGATGCAGAGGAGGGTTGGTAGTTCTGGGTGGTACCTGCAAAGCTGCTTGGTTGGAGAAGAAATGGAAAAAAGCAAAGGAACAAGAAGAAAGCACCTTGGACCTATTCTCAAAATGTTTCTGCCCCTCCTCTGTTGCTGTTGGTTGCTGTTGGTCAGGGATGCATGCAACATTCCTGCGTTGCTTTGTGCTGTTTTGTTTTTCTTTTTTTTTTGCTTTTTTTTGTTTGTTTTTTTTATTCTGATTTTGTGATTGTTTTGTATTTTGGGCATGGAATGGACTATATTGGACTGTTGGTATTTTTGTAATTTTTGTAATGGACATGGTTATTATTATTGGACTTATGCTTGTGATTGTAATTTGTAACAAAAAGGCCAGCAACTTGTACCTCCCTTTTTTATTGCAATTGGGCTGAAATTAGCCCATAGGATTTAACAAAAATGAACCCAAAATGTGTTGCTAATAATAAAGTAAAAACAAAAATAAAAATAAATTACAGGAGGTAGGTGGACAAAATTAGGGTATAACAAGGGTTCTAAGATCCAATCAAAATTTATCTCGACTTCGGCTGTTTCTAGGAAAACTCAAGTCCCGTTGGTCAGGTCCCTATGAAATAATACAAGTTTTTCCCTATGGAACAATAGAAGTGGTTGCTAAAGATGGTTCAACCTTAAAGGTGAACGGACAACGAGCTAAAGTCTATGTTGCAGGAACACCCAGAGACACCTATGCCATGTCCTTGTAACTCCCAACCACTTAAAGCAACACGTCAGGCTCGTGACGTTAAACAAGCACTTTACAAGAGGCAACCTGTAGACTTTTACTTAATTTATGTCGTTTATTTTTAGTAATTTTAATTCTTTTTTACTTTTCCATTTTGATTCTCAGTCTTCAAGACACTCAATGGAGCTGACAATAATGACATAGAAGCATCAAATTCCCCTGCAAATTACTCGTGATATTTTTCAGAGGGGAGTCTCTTTCCACCTTCTTTCATTATAACACTTATTTTATTTTATTTTATCTTTTTGTGCTTACTTTATTTAGTCGCAGTGGGGACACTGCTAGAAATAAGTGTGGGGAGGGAATTTTATTTTATTCTTGTTACTTGGATATGCTTATAACTGCTTATAATTATATAAGAACTTAAATTTTTGTTGATTTGGGGTCTACAAAAAAAAAATTCTTCCTCACAACATATGATTGAGTCAATTCTTTGCTAGTATTAGAATTTGCTGAAAATTAGCATTGAAGTTCTGTGAGTTCTGACTTTCTGTGTAAATTATTAAATGTGAGTTTTGAGCCTGAAATAAGAGGTCATATCATGCATTTGCCTCTTTTCTTTGTTTGAGTGATATTTTTTTATGAATATGCATTCTAGAACTTGCGCTGAGACCATTACGAAGTGAATATGAGTTTATTTTCATGTGAATTTGGAAAAGGCAAATTTTAGGAATTCTTCAGGCCACTACTATTTTGAATACGTTGTACCACTAGTTGCCCAATTTTGTGCCTAAAAGTACTTTATTTAATTTCTTTGGTACCCTTCTTGTTACAATTGATTATTTTCTGCGAAGGCAACCTTAGAAAAATTTTATTTGAGAGCAATTAGTGGCAAAATCAAAAATAATAATAATGTTATGAATCCCTTTTATTTGTTACAAAAAGAAGGCTTAGCAATTATTTTCCCTCCTAGTTTTTAAAAAATGATTGATTGCTACATAAATGCATGAAGGAGGAAAGGAAAAGAAAAGAAAGAGCATTGAAAAGAAAAAATTCTTTATCCTACTCATGCCTTCATAAATTGCAAAAAAATATTGATTGAAAAATTGGGATTCTTGTCTGCCCTTTAAAAGTGAAAAAGAAAAGGGTTGCTTGTTTTGGTTGATTTGTTTCTGACCCTTTGCATGACATTTTCTTTCTTTTATCATACCTAACATTATTACCTTGGCCCCATTACAACTAATGTAAGACCCTCATTCCTCTTTTGCATGATAAATAGATTCTAATAGTAGAGTTTTGGTCAATGTACAAGCCTATGATAATGTCACTTTATTTGAAAAATCTGAGCGTTAATGACTATGCCAATAAACACTCTGAGATTGGTGAGAGTGTGACTTGAAAATCACAGTTTGTTGGCTTATTTGAACTTACACCTCTAATTGAGCATTCTATTTATTGGCATGTTTTGTGATATCATGTTGTTGTCATACTCTTGTTTTTTTCCCAATCCAGTGAAAGTAGTTTTTCTTACTATAGTTACCCAATTAGTTTGCTTGAGGGCAAGCAAACCTCAAGTGTGGGGATGTACTAACACACCAATTTGTCTACTTTTATAGGATATTTTTAGTATCTAAATACAGCACTTTGCACTATTTAAAGCACAAAGGTCCTTATTTATGTTCTATTTTGCAAAATTATCACAAAGATGCCACTCGAAGCAAAAGATGCGAAAAAGGACCAAAAATTGGCAAAGTTTTGGAGAGTTTTAGCACTATTAGACGAGAGGTACGGCCTGACCTATCCTCAGTACGGCCGTACCTAGATCAGAATATCAGTAGGGGCGTACCCCTTGGTCTGTACCACCTGGCGCCGATTAAAAAGTCCAGTACGGCCGTGCCTAAGACAGTACAGCTATACACAAATGATGTCAGGGATGCAACACGCATAGTTACAAGCCAACGTCATAAGGAAAGCTCAATACGGTCGTACCCCGCTCTGAATATGCAGATTTGAAAACCAGATGACCTAGTTCGCAGCCAACATTATAAATAGGGGCTATTAACCTTTTACACAGACCTTTTGACGAATTCCCAAGTCAAGAGCCCCTTTTTTAGAGTTATTCACAAACACCATACGATTGGAGTGAATCCTGGATCATTGGAGCTTATTGTCAATTCTAAATTGCTGCTGGAGTTCTTGGAGATGTGAGGAACACACGAGAGGATCATCGTCTTACCAAAAGGGTGTCCCGGTTCTATTTAATCATGTCTTTTAGGAGTTTACGTTTGGATTTATTTTATTTTATTTTATTACAATACAATATGAGTAGCTAATTCCATCACTAGGGGTGATGGGGGATCTTTTACAATGTTCTTGATTTCTATTTAATTGATATTTTGAATTCCTTGTTATCCTTATGAATGTGTTGATCTTAGCATGCTTAATTTCATAGGAAGTAGCTAATCCTTATAAAATTAGTTAATTGTGGTAACAGGATCATAGTTAACTAGTGCAGCTATAGGATCAACAGAACTCGCTTTATACGCCGGATAGGTTATTGCTTGTTTCTAATCAGTTATTAGATTAACAAACTTTCATGATCTTAATGCTCTTTCCTTTAATTACCTTCTAGGACCAAACAGAGTAATTAGTTAAGAGGAAGACTATTACACGCTAGGTAGCTCTTAGTAACTTAGAGCAAGTGATTAGCATTCAATAAGGAAAAACAATTCATAATAGCAACGAAATAGACCCAGGATCTAGTATTAGTGAACCCGGTTCCCCTAGGTTTCTCCTATTCATTCTTGCTCTAATATTTAAATTCGATGTGTTATTCTAGTTTTCCTTAGTTTTTCTATTCAATCCTAATCCAGTTATTTCGATAGTTTAAAGGACTTAAGATCTTCATTATGCTGGTACTTGCGTGTTCCCTGTGGGTTTGACATTCGGAGTCCTAATTATACTCCACTTTTATTACAAGTTACGATCAGGTGCACTTGCCTGAGCCGCAACAACACGCACAGAGCAAATAAGCGGAGAAGAACTAATTAAACTAAATATGATTTAAATAATTAATTATGGTTTAGATCTGTAAAGTACGAGACAATCAGAGTTAGGGATAAGGAAGGGTGAGGGTGCCACAACTTAAGAAGTAGGCGCCTCCCTCATTGACAACTATTGGAAATTGTGCCCTTGTTGTCGTCAACTAGCACGACATTCTCTTCGACTATAATTTGCCCGTGTGGGATGAGTAGAGGTGTTTCCCTTTCGCAATACTGGTGATCAAAGCTCACTCTCCAATAGGAAAACACAAACACCTTTGTGATTCTCGTAGTTCTATGTGATCTTTGGCAAATGGATTTTTCGCTCATAAGAGATGCTTTAGACAATAAATTATAAAAGTCTATCTTGTGATTCCCTAAAATGTTAATGGTCGGATTATATCATGCACAAGATATTATTTGTAAGGAAATTATTCTTACCCATTTTTCTCCATCAAAACTGCGACCATTATGGCCTTCATCTTGGGAATTTTCTTCACTTTCATGCATTCTATGCAGGGATCATGAGTGGATCCTTCACTTTTCTTTGAATCCTTGAAACTATGACCATTAGAAGGTCTGATCTTCCAAGATCCATGAAAAGATTTTTCATGCATGAAGTTTAATTTCAGCATGTCATGATCATGGTTGGATCCTATCATTTTCTTGAATCTTTGCTAAACATAGCATCTTAGGGGTTTGATCTTCCAAAATCTTGAAAAATATCCAACATGCATGAAGATCTGGGACTATGTCTTTGATTCTCCTCTCTCCCAGTGTTAGCCAAATTTTTGATTATTATATTGCTTTTTGGCACCTATTGGTGGATGATCAAGTAGATTGAAGTTGTGGATAGCAGAGGAAACGAGGATCTCGAGAGCATTTTTATGGCATTCGAGTGCTCGCGGTCAAGGTTGTACGGTAGGAGCTTGCGTAGGAGAATTTCTAGGTGAGGAGAAAGAAACCTCAATTACTAGGAAAACAAGTGTAGGATATAACTTTTAACATGTGTGGGGCTCTTCAAACCCTTCTAGTGGTTGAGTAACTGACAACACTTAACCTACATCCCACACCAAAATCACACTAAGTTTAATCCATTATACTCCACCTTGAACACCTCTCTCTGTATCTCGAAGTACGGGACCAGTGTCTTCCTCATATCCACCTCCACGCAAATTCTTGCAAAGCATGTTCTCTCTGTGTCAAACTTTTCCACCTTAGTACCCTCATTCCTTCTCAACGTGTTCGAATCAATCTTAAGTGTCCTCCCCACTGTATTCCCAATCTTCCATAAGATGGACTTACTGCCAGAAAAAGTTGAAATAACGACAAAAATTAGAGATGAAAAAATGAAATTGGTCTCCAAATTTGGCATCGCTAACACTTAGAGATGAATTTTGCCTTTTTTTGTCTCTAAAATTAAGTTGTTATTTCAAAATTTTCTAGTTTCTCATAAAAATCCAACGACAAACTTCGAACATGTGTTCAGAGAGTGGCCTTTTTGAACTCATCTTTATGTGGGAAGATCCTTGTGTGCCAACGTTGAACCAAGAGGCAATGTTCCAGGATTAGCCATGGTCCATCTTGAATAGTCCTTCTTACGTTAGAAATATTCTCCGACGGTCTCACCAGGAAAAAATCATTCTCCAACATCATCACTTCCATCTCCTTTTGTGGGTTCCACAAGCTTTTAAGTCTCTGTGAAGAAATCTTGCCCCTATTCTCTTTCCCAGAAGTTTGACAATGAGGCGTCTTCTTTAGGTATGGCAAGCCTTTTGTGATTTTTCCTTCGATATCCTAACTATAGGGTATAGAGGGTTGGCCTCTCCCTTTTCCACATCCTCAGAAACTCTACCTCCCCTTCCACTAAGTCGTCCAATATCTCCTCATGTTCTCCATTCAGATCTCCAAATTACTTCCTCTCATTGACTGCTGAGTAAGTGGTGGTGGCGGGAGGGGGTGGTGCATAATCCGCACTTGGGTGCCCTGAGGAACCCCTATTGGGCCTCGGCATAATGGAAGGATGTCTGCTCAATCGGTGTCTGTAAGGGTTTGGCGGGGATTGGTTTGCGGAGTCGGTGGGCTTAAAACTAGGGAACAAGAGGTGCCTTGTGAAGGTAGTCGGTTTTTCCTGGTAGCTGCTGTGGGATAAGATCTCTACTGAGGTGAATCTCCTCCGACGGGGGGTCATTACGGATCCCGATGCTATGGCCTGTGCACTCTGCAGTAGAGCTCGAGATTCATGTACTCATCTTTTTTCTCACTGTCTTTTCTCCACACGGGTTTGGTATGGGGTATTCATCTGGTTGGGATGGGTTTTGATTATGCCTTAAGATCTAATGCATTTATTCCCCATTTTCTGCTCTAATGGGCCATCATGGCCTAGTAAGAAGGGGATGGTGTTGATTTGGCATGCAGTTCTCTAGGTTGTATGGGGGTTGTAGAAATAGGTGTATTTCCTCAGTGGAAATACCTAATGTGCAGTAAGTAGTGGACCTTATAAAGGTTACCTTATGGAAGTGGTTCCTGACTAGGCCGGGAAGGAGTAGTTGCCTATTTTATGAATGAGAGGTGGACTCGTTGGAATGCATTTCGAGGAGGTAGGGTTAGGGGGACTCCTCTTGGTTCCTTTGAATGGGGAATACATGATGGATGGCTAGGCATGATGTTGGGCTTTTGCCCAAGAGGTATTAGGTAGGAGTACCCCTTTGTATTCAGTATGATGGGTTGGAGTGTCCCTTTTGTATTCATTGTAATGGGTTGGAGTACCCCTTAAGTACTCCTAATTTATTAATAAATATATTATTTTTATTGTTATTTAAAAAAAAAATTCCTCCCATTGACATCACCCCTGCAAATGTCTCTATAAGAGACTAGGCCACATTGTAGTGTTTCACCAGTGGCAGTATGGAAGAGCTCCCCTTGCTTCTTACCCCCTCTACTACTTGTGGGTTGTCCTTACGCATATTCTCTTCAAGCAAATCTTTCTTTTCTCCGGTTAGGGCTTGGAAAACCCTAGCAGAGCTCACCTTTATAATTTTTAAACATATAGTGTTTTATATAATTAATTTATATGAAGATATAATTAATTTATACTTCATACTTCATTAATGTTTCTCAAGTAAATTATTCTAACGATTTTTCTAACACGTGCAACCTTGCACGCGTTAAGGTACATTAAATATCTAAATTTTCAATTAATGTAGTATAGTTAATTAATTGTGATTCCTTTAAAAATATGATTATATCTCTCATATTAATTTTGTGGATTTTGTCCCCTATAATATCTCTCTTTCTACAAAAAAAAAATAATAATTATTTGATTCTCTCTTTTTATTATCTGCACTCTCTCTCTGTTCCAAGACCCTTTTCTTTCTTTTCTATGGCTTTTTCTATATTTTTTTTTCTCCTTCTCCTATATTTTATTTATTTTTATGAAAATAATACTATATTGTTCAATGGATCACGCTAGAAATAAATAAATGTACTAATTTACTACTTTAAGAAATACTATATTATTTTCCTATAAAAATAAGAAATACTATATTATTTAAACAAAAAAGAAATACTATATTATTTTTTTATGGGTGCATATGTCACTTTCTTAAAATCTAGTAAAATATAAAAATAACTCATCAAACTTCAAAAAATAAAATGATGTCCCAACTGGCAAACTGATGTTTCACACAACATACTTTATTTTTTTTAGGTCTCATGATATTTTCTTTAAATTTTTATGTTTGAGATTATGTTTCACTTATGAAATGAAAGTTTTGCTATGAAAGTCACCATTCCAGTATTTCTTAAAGTACTAGTTTATTTTTATATTTTCACAAATACAAAAAATAGTTAAATATGTCTAAGAAAGTTACTGGATTTTAAGAAAGTGACATATGCATGGTAATATTATATGAAAGTGACATATGCATCCATAAAAAAATAATATAGTATTTCCTTTTTTTTAAGTTTAATTAAGATAGTATTTCTTTTCTTTTTTTCTATTGGAAAATAATATAGCATTTCTTAAAGTTGAAAACTAGTATTTCTTTGTTTCTAACATGATCCAAAAATAATATAGTATTATTTTCATAAAAAAAATATAGGAAAAGGAGAAAAAATATAGAAAAAGCCATAAAAAAGAAAGAGGAGTCTTGAAAGAGGGAGGGTGCAGACAATAAAAAGAAAGAATCAAATAATTATTATTTATTTTGATTAAAAAATAGTTATTATTTTTTGGTAGAAAGAAAAATATTATATGGCAGAAAAATCGACAAAATTAATACGAGAGAGATAATCATATTTTTTAAGGAATCACAATTAATTAACTATACTATATTAATTAAAAATTTAGATATTTAATACATCTTAATGGGTGTAAGGTTGCACGTATTAGAAAAATCGCTATTCTAATACAGACACACACATATTACTTGTATTAGATAATTCATTTTCACTCCGTTTAATCTAAATCTATAAATTCTTTCTACTCTTAAGTATATTAATTTTTGAAAGGGTTACAATATATATAGTTTGGTCACATTAAATATTGGTATTAAAAGGTATAGTTGTTCACATGAAAAAGAGTTTGATAGTGCCTCGAAATTTATCACACAAGTTGGACTTGAGTCCAAAATCACTGTGAGATATATACAATCATGTGACCATAATTCCAAACCCCCCCCAAAACAAAAAAAAAAAGAGCACATACATTGAATGACAAGAGTGACAGTTTTATTAATATGTACTCTCTCCGGAATGAATTGTAAGTAAAAGTTAACTGATTCACGATTTTTTTTTTTGATGTTTGATGAGTTATTTTTATATTTTACTGGTTTATTTTTATATTTTACTGGATTTTAAGAAAGTGACATATACACCCATAAAAAAATAATATAGTATTTCATTTTTTGTTTAAATAATATAGTATTTCTTATTTTTATAGGAAACTAATATAGTATTTCTTAAAGTAGTAAATTAGTACATTTATTTATTTCTAATGTGATCCATTGAACAATATAGTATTATTTTCATAAAAATTCATAAAAATAAATAAAATATAGGAGAAGGAGAAAAAAATATAGAAAAAAGCCATAGAAAAGAAAGAATAGGGTCTTGAAATAGAGAGAGAGAGTGCAGACAATAAAAAAAGAGAATCAAATAGTTACTATTTTTTTTGTAGAAAGAGAGATATTAGGGGAGAAAAATTCACAAAATTAATATAATAGATACAATCATATTTTTAAAAGAATCACAATTAATTAATTATACTATATTAATTAAAAATTTAGATATTTAATGTACCTTAACGCGTACAAAGTTACACACGTTAGAAAAATCGAAATCACTGTGGGATATATACAATCATGTGACCATGATTTTTCCCCCGAAAGAGCACATACATTGAATGACAAGAGTGACAGTTTTATTAATACGTACTCCCTCCGAAATCAATTATAAGTAAAAGTTAATTAATTCGCGATTATTAAGGTAGGTAGTTAATCATATTTAATCTACGTAATCTTAATTAAAAAATTAACTTTATTGCCTAAATTACCCTCCATGACTAATAAATTGATTCATTGGAAATGCAAAAAGTTAAATTAAATGAGGAGTATTTTAGAGATACTATCATTAAAAAAGAGAAAAATAGTTAACATTTACTTATATATTATTCTAAAAAACATAAGATAAAATTTGCTTATAATTTATTCCGGATGGAGTAATTTATTACCATTACACATTTCCCTTGTTTGATCTACTACTCCCTCCGGAACCATTTATAAGGAAAAAAGTCATTTCCAGATTCGTTAAAAAATGTATGTATCTGGTCCATTTTTAGACCAGATACATACATTTTTTAACGAATCTGGAAATGACTTTTTTCCTTATAAATGGTTCCGGAGGGAGTATATTCCTAAGAAACATGATTAGAATTCATCAGACATTAAATTTGAGCTTATGATTTGAAAGTCCTGTACTTAATTAAAAGCTTATGATGAAGAATAACCTTCAGCATTCTCATCATAATTTGAGTATTCGTTGCACATACTTAGAACTCAAAGTATTACTCCCTCCGTTCTTTTTTAGATATCTTTTATGCTTGTTTTATACAAACCAAGGAAACTAATTTTCTTTTTTAGTAACTTATCCAATATCTTTGAGTTTTTTTTAATGAAATTATTAGTTTTTTTTCTTATAATACCCTTGATCATTCATTATTCCATAGAATATATTTCTCTCTCTACAATAAATAGTTAAGGGTATAATTGATAAACAAGTAATTAATGTAACTTTAAATTTTGAGAATAACAAGTAATTAGAAACAAAATTTCTCTAAAATGAATAAACATGAATAAAATTGTATTTAATAGACATGTTAAATTTGAATTATAAATACTAATTTATTATCTTAATATTTCAACAATTTTATTAACATAAATAAATATATATATGTAAATAATATATTCATATATTATTGTGCATGAAACTGACGTTGAAATGATACATTAAATAAGGATGTGGTCATGTGGACTAGCGTGTCATTTTACATTAGCTTCCCATCATAAAGAGCAATGTAACAACTAACAGGTAACAACATAAATAAGGATGTGAGACCTGGCTAGTGGCAGGGACAGAGTTCTGGACGTAGCATCACTCTCAGTCCATCACCATTTCCATTTGCATATATATAATGAATTCTCTGTTGACAATGAGTGTTAGGTTCAACCAATTGACAAAATTAGAAGCCATTAAAAATGAGTTAGTTGTAAGAACAAGAGTAGTTTGGTAAGAGACCCTAAACTTAACTTTTTCTATAAATAAATTGTAATACAATGACAACATTAATTAGAACTTAGAAGCGCAAAAAAAATCCTGATTATTTAATACAAATAAAATGAATTTGAACTTTTTATTTTTCTTTTCTTGTATTCTTACTTTTATCAAATTTGAAAGCTAGAAAAATATATACAAAAAGTTTAATTAATAATGAAGATAAATAATAATGAGTTTATAAGCTTTTGTATTTCTTCCCTTATACACGAGAATAACGAAGATGAAAGATCTAAAATCCAACTAATTAAATTCATATTTATCTAATAAGAAAATAAAGTTGCTACTCTACCTTCATCAAGTAATATTACTAATTCTTTAATATTATATTTAGATTGATGGACTGAGATAGAATAAAATGAAATAGAATAATATTGGATTCGTGGTGCTTAGCACAACTGGCAAAGTATTTGCCGCTTGGATGTTTGGGTGCGGGTTCGAACCCGCTACGCCCCCTTTCAATTTTCTTAGGAGTGCGTTGTAGGCCGCTAGGCCATCAGACAAAAAAAAAGAATAATATTGGATGTTTGTATCCTCTCCCGCAGCAATTTCTCTGGATCTATCTACAACACAAATATTAGTCGTTGGATTAATCCAACGATAGAGAAATTTAAAACAACAACAATAATAATAATACTAATAAAATATTGCAATCCCAAAATTGTTACGTGCATAGGATCCTTTGAGACAGAGATCGTGTGAGAGGTATGGGATGTATGGAGCCAGCCAATGGCCGACCACAGCGGAGGCTTGACCTCTAAACTGCCGAGAGTTGGAACAGTAAGACAAGTGTCCTCACCCATCACCATCAAACCTGTAGAGAACTAGCACTACGCCAGGAACATGAAGTGATAAGACGCCCAAATAATTCATAAAATCGACATGTTATCTAGAAAAATATTGAGCACTCCAATAACGTCTTGTCGAGAAAGCGTCATTCGAGCTAGTAGTTTAGATAACAGTTGTCCATGGAAGTGTCATCTGAATTCTCCGCATTCGCACGTCACAAGGTGTAATTTTCCCACAACCTTTTCTTAGGAAAGTGTTATCTGTATCAATAATTCAGATAATGCTTTCTTGAGAAAACATATTTAAGCGTGCTTAAGATGACGCTTTCTTGAGACAGCTTTTTCTGAAATTTAAAAGTAAATATAAAACATGAGCTAACTTCTTGCTCCCATTACTCTATTCTGCATCACAAGCCCTAAACTAAACAAATATTCTCTTCGATATATATCACTACTAGAAAAAGTTGAAATAGCTACGAAAATTAGAGACGGAAAAAATGAAATTAGTCTCTAAATTTGGCGTCGCTAACACTTAGCGACGGAATTAGAAATAGCTTTTGTCTTTTTCCGTCTCTAAATTTCCATCGCTATTATAACTTTTTCTAGTAGTGACATCTATGTAAAGATCTTCAATAACATGTATGTAAACATCTTCAATAAATCTCAATTCATTCATTCTTTCTCACTCTCGTCCTCCGTTCTCACTTTTTCATTCTCGTCCTCCATTCTCACTTTCTCTTTCTCGTCGTTCGGTTTTCAAAACCTTCTCTCTAAGCGGTTGCGAGGGTTTTCCCTCTAGGTGGCTCTTTTATCTTTGTTGTCATGGGTGGATGGTGGCGAAGCTTTTCTCCCCAGGTACATTCTTTTTTCTCTATTGAGAAAAAGGATAGGGTTGCAATGTTAAACTTGTTAGATTAAACTTGTTCTCCTATTAAGCTTGTTTGGTGATATGAGATCAGTTATAGATTCTTGTTTGTTAGGATTATAGGGAACTCGTTTTTGAAAATAGGGTATTTTTCTTTTGCATATTTATATCAATATATGTTGATTTCGTATGCTCTAGCTTTCCCACAACTTAATAATAGTTAATTCGTTTTAGAGTAATTATGTTGATTATAATAACTATTTATGTGTTGTAGATAGGAGATATGAGGATTGTGGGTTAGTAATTTTTGAGATGAGGCAAGTTACACGATAAAGTATATGTTCGAGCATGACAGACTTGAGGATGCAAATTTGTCCATTAGAAGTTAAGCATGGTGCAAACTTAACTAACGAGATCTAAAAGTGTCGCGAGAAGTGGTTGGATAGAATAACAAAGGCCAACCTGTTGAAAATAATAGCAATATTGATACTGAATATTAGTAACTTGCCTTGACATAATCGAGGTAGTGAATGTTGGTGTTGGGATCTCAGTTGAGTTCAAGTACCTAGGAGAATTATGACAGTAGAAAGAATATGCATTGTTTGTCCCCCACGAGGAGGAGGTGAGAACAACATAGTTTAATAACTATTACGACAACACGTGGTACATGGTACGGGTGACCATGGAGGGAAAACAAACCCTCAGAGAGTACAGTTTGCTCTGTGTGAACTTGGTATCTCACCATAGACACACATATTGTGTATTGCGCATCATCTTATAGCTCTTGAACTTCATCGTGTAACTCGCTCATCGTCGTGTGGGATAAGTAATGTGGCCATATTCCTTCTCCTAAAACAATTACTCTCGGGCACTCAACTTTAACTGGGATCTTGATCAAGTCCTTGATTAGGTTAAGATAGATTACTAATACTTAGTGTCTTTATCACTTTCAGTGCTATTAGTATTTGTATCCTCGTGCCAACAATTTTCTCTTCTTGTGATTCTTGGTGTTAAAGTCTTGGGCTTTCATCTAAGGTAATTATCATACTTATGCGCCTTATATATTTCTAATCATGCATATTATAGTTTATATCATGTATGTACATCATTAATCTACTCTATCTCATTTATAGATCACCAACAACAAACCACAGAAATGTAATATACCTGAGTTAGAGTACAATAACTTGAAGAATGGTTACTATAAATTCAAAATCTCCTTAATATAAAAAAAATCTCCAATTCAGGTAAAATTGTGTATGGAACTTGACGCCAGATACCGATCTGCTATTGGAGCTTTCAGAAGAATATGAATCTACTAGAAATCTTCTTCTTTGAAGATATGTTAGGAATCTATGTTCAATTATTATGGTATATATCTTCATCTTTGAAATGTAGTAAAATTTGTAGAAACAAAATTCATTGATATTCAATTAAATTTTCTATAGAGAAAATATATTTTTTGTTGTATATTGGCGAAATAACATAACAAAAAAATTAAATGCAATTGTCTGGCTGTTATTTGTATATGAGGAAATCATAAAAATAGATAAAATATTAAAAGAAACAATCATTTGGACAACAGTTGCTCACAAGAATTATCTAATTGAGTTTATGATAACGCTTTCTTGAGCATGTGTTATCAAAATGTCACAACCAGATAACGCTTGCCCAAGAAAACATTATTTGGATGCCACATCCAGATAACATAAGCTTAAGTAATCATTATCTGAGGTAGATTCAGATAACATTTATCAGGCCATATGTTATCTAGATGTGTCATTCCGTGTGTTTTTTGGTAAGACTCTGATAATAATTTTTAAGCATTATCTATAATTGCACATGCATCATATGATGGTGACGATGATGATGTGCATAATGCTTTGATGTGTTCTTATAAGTAACAATAAACGCCATCTGGGTGCTTTTTCGTCATAGTGTAGGGATGGGAAAGCGGGTTGTAGCTACCTAACCCATCAAGAAAGCATATCAGGGCAGTCAACCTTTCAACCCACCCCTGAACAATGTAGTTATAGTTCCCAACCCACTTTTCTTGATGGGCGCGAGTTGACCCACCCCTTTTAAGGTGGGTCAGTTGACCCGCATTGCCACCGAGAACCCCAAAATTGTCAAACATGCAATTCATCTTTCATAAACTAGTGATCGAATAGTCTCATCTTGTAACAGCCCGGCCCACATCAACTGCCTTTGGCAGCCCGGCCCACATCAACTGCTACTCACAGGGAAACTGACAAAGGCAGTTGATGTGGGCCGGGTTGTTACACATCTCATCTTCCTTTACCATGTGAGTCCTACTGCAACCAACTCTCAACTGAAATTCACCCCAAACCATTAGACGAAACCATGCGAGCACCCAGAGACACAACACGTGTTGTATCATCACATTGCCACAAGTGAAGCCATGTCACTACAGGACCACTGCCAGGAATCGTGGGTATCAACCATCTCGCATCATTCCTCCTCCTCCTCCTTTCTCTCTCTCTCTCTTTCATGTCAGGCCCCTCAGTGTATCACGTCTCCCTTTTTTCTTTTCTTTTTTAATCTCTCAATCATTAGATTTATCCCGTAATTGAGATGTATATTGGAGAGAGAGCTGTAGAGGATCTAAATGATATATTAGGTTCTAAGATTTGTTTGACGTATCATATTGGATATGACATAATAAATTTATACAATAAATTATGATTTTATTGATCATTTGATGTTAGTATGGTATTGCTTGAAGTGGAAGTAACTTGTGACCCTAGACGAATCTCACAACACTATGGTGATTTTTGATAAAAAAAAAAACTCTTTTAAACATTAAATTGATCAATAACAAAATCAAACATTATAGGATATGTATGATTAGACTTTATAAGATTTTGATATATAACTCTGGAGTCAGAAGACATATGAAGTCTTAAGATTCTAAGTTTTGATGAGTCTAAACACTTGTTGACTTGATGATATTTATGAATGTTGTTAATTGGTTTGTCAAGTACATAAAAACAAATGAAGGTTTCTAAATTTAACGTTTATTTAATGGAGAATCTAAACAAATTTATCATGTATCATGATCGCCCAAGAATATAACTGGTCTCAAATATTAAAAAGTAACTTACGTTCCTTTGCCTATGGGTAAACTAAATCCTAAACTCAAGTTTGTTAGGTTATATTACAAATTTTTAGGAAGCATGGACATATTGTCTCAAAATTACAAATGAAGATGAAGTCTTCTAACCTAAAAGAATTTTGATACCAAAATAATTAATAACTCTTTTTGCAGACATCCTTAATAAAACAAAAGGAAATACCAAAGATCGTACATAGACAAGGGAGACGACGACACATTATAGGAAAAATGTCTATATTCCTAAACCTACAACCTAAGGATGGTAGGTTCATGATGTTTGAGTACATGAAAATAAAGATCAATGTAGTTGATAAGGTAGGTAAAATCTTTCTCCCTACTATTGAGATTGCTATGTACGCTAAAGAACTCAAGCATAATCTATTGCCTAAAGGTCAATTGTGTGAAACTTGATCTGTCATATTGTTTGACAATGATATTTATATAGTCTAGAATAAATATAACAAGCTATCGTTCTCTACCAAGATACAGTGATGCACCCCCAAAGCATGTATACGGAAACAACTCGAAATTTATGTAGAATTTTAGTTTCTACCCTCCTCTTTTCACTCCAATCATACCAAATCACAAACATTGGACATATGCAAAACTCAAGGCAAGCAATACCCCTTTTTTCTCAACATATCTCCCACATGAATTCACATTTTCAAGGATTCCAAACATATATAACTGTTGGACAAAATCGCAAGTGAACGATTTCGTCGTTAAGTAATAAAAGATCGAATCCGCAGGGATTGTGACCAATTATTAACTAAACAAAAGTTATAACTAATTGAACTATTGACGAATACGAATGTGTTTGAAAAAGTTGTTTAGCAACAAAAACAGTACTAACGAGACAATGTATTTGGATATTAAGGAGAATAGAGTGACTAGGGTTCGAATCCCTTTGTCTCACCCTTTACGCTCTTGAATCCTATTCCAATGCAAGCAATGATCATGTATTTGACGTTCAAATCCTATAAATTAGATTAACGAAAATTCCTTTTCTCTTAATCCCTTTAATTCAACTAATAAGCCCTAATCCCTTAGGTTCCAATTAATTAAATCAAGCATAAAGGATATGGATTCATACAAACTCATACCAAAGAGAATTATATCCCTATAACCCTATAGATATGTCAAAATATCCCAAAGCAAGTTTAAAACCCCAACTTTCCAATTGATGTCAAACCCTAGTTCAACCCCATGGTGATCAAGCATAGAATCGCATTAAGAAAAGAGATAATTGATCAAATGACATACATCAAACTTGCATTGAAAATTCTGAATTCAATTACATAAAAGGATCCACAAAGTTCATCTTACCCTAGTACAAAGGAATTAGTTCCTCATGGAAGAGAAGGAACCAAGCAATTGAGATGTAGAAACAGCAAAAGACTCCATTGATTCCTCAACTTTGCCTAGAATCACTTGTTCTTGATTCAAACTCACCAGATGCTAACAAGAGGTAACTCCTAGGTCAATGTTTTCTCTATCTATATATAGTTCTGGACCAAAAGGGTTGAAAAACATCTCAAAATTAAGTCAAAACGCGCAGAATCAAAGTCTGGACTAGTCGCGAAGACGGCCAGTGGAGCCTGGCACTACCTGGCCGTCTTGCTTTTAAAGCACGTAATATCGGATCTGCGCACTGACACTGGCGTGGTGGAGAACACGCCAAGCCGTGTTGTTCTCACGAAAGCGAGAGGCAGTAGTGTTGGATAACACGGCCTGGCCGTGTTATTCACTGTTCTCTAAATCTTGATTTTCTTCACATCCACTAAGGCACGGCCGTGGCATAGGGCACGGGCAGGCCGTGTTTTCCTCTGATCTTGCCATATTTTGTGATTTTGGCCTCCGAGATGGTTGCAACATCTGTCTAACTGATCTAGCTCCGCTTTCCTAGGCCAATCACCTTCTTTTCTGCACAATTGAACTCAAACCAAGTGCATTATCTAAATCAAGCAAAAATGCATGAGAACTATGGGTAAAAACCACTACAATGCCTACTATGCAATGCAAAACTAACAACAAACTATATGCTATTATGAACGCATCAAATTACCCCAAGCTTAGAATCTTGCTTGTCCTCAAGCAATTGCAATGGCCCAAGATAAGCAAAGAAACAAGAGACGCAACAAATAAGGAACCCGAGATAATAGCACATTCAAGTAATAGGCTAAAGCTAGAACAACCAATAGGGACAACCAAAATCAAGTCCAATTAGAGAATCAGGCTCTCTGAAATCATGTCTCTCACTGATAGGGCACTCTCCTCACAACTCTCCAAGTGTTTAAAGGTTATGACAAATCGCTCAAATCCATCCATGAAAGTGTTCTACCATAAGCTTGACTATAAACCAAATCTCATCATACATTTCATGAAAACACACAAGAATCAAAAGGTCTTTGCAAGGTTGTAACGTGGCCATGGGATTTTTCTTGTACGGTGGCTAAAAACCAGAAAGGGGAAACACAAGGGCTGAAATAATAGACAAAGAAAACAACCCTTTTAAAGCAGCATAAGCGGAACAATTCATTCTCCTTTTTTGTTTTCAACACCTTTTTATTTTGCTCCTCTTCTGTTATTTTATTTCATATATTTTTCTCTCTTTTTTTTTGTTGTTTCCTCCCCCATTTGAGATTTTTGCAATTACTGGGGAGGAATTGAATAACAGCAGAGGTTCCAAATTTCAAGCACTGCATAATTTACACAAGATTCACAACTAATTGCTCCCTTACACATACTTTAAAAGGTACTGTAACATTTAGCAATCACCTGGGTACCAAGAAAATTAATTTCATTTCAGGTTCAAAAGGGGCAACTAGAGGAAGTTTTCATTCAACAAACAGAGGCTTGAAACATGCCTAAAATGCCTAAATCATATTCAAGTGTGTTGACAAAAATTTTCAAGCTTTGAAACGGTTTCAAGTCAAGTTCTAGAGAACACAATCAGGATGGACACACTCATACAAGGAGAAGGGGGCATATAAACATGATGAAGTGAAAGCCCCAATATGAAAGCCCCAATATTAAGCTCAAGTCTCACATTTAGAAGTTAAAACCAGTGAGAAACATCAAATCAGAGTGCCACATGCTAATTCTCAACTTATCCAAAGATTATCCCTATGTACATTAAGAATACTGCCTTCAAGCCCATCACAAGAACAAAATAATTGGGTTTCAAATCATGCAATCTCAAATTTCAAAAAGATTGTAGCACACATGCCAAAACACAAGAGGATAGCGTACAATTGGGGGATAAAATGATGCGAACAAAACAACAATTAAAACAAATATGCAAACATTAAACTAAAAATGCAAACCTAACCTGCAAAACTAAATGCAAAAATTTAAACGCCCTACCCCAAACTTAAGAATTTACATTGTCCCCAATGTAAACAATTTAACTGAGATAGGGATGATGCAAGAGAGGACTCACTGTGGGGGATGAGGAGGGAACTGGCCAGGATATTGCTGGAGGTGCCAGTTATACAGTGCAGAGACCATGTCCTGAATGTTATGGACAGTGTTGTCAAGACCCGTCAGCTGAGTGAAGGATTGGGTAAGGTCAGGCACACTTGAGGAACGCCTAATCTTGGCTGAAGGACGCTCGAACACGGGCGTGCCATAGGGCATGGCTAGCCCGTGTTATTCACTGTCTCTCCCACACACAAAAAATTAGCTCAAACACGGGCGTGTCATCCCACACAGGCCGTGTCTCACTGGGCATTTTTTTTTTAAATCTAAATTAAAGAAAAAGGATACAAACTTGGGTTGCCTCCCAAGAAGCGCTTCTTTAACGTCACTAGCTTGAAACTTGAGGGAGTCAATCAAGGCTCCTTAAAGGAGGAAAAGAAGATTGAAGCACCACCTTCCTTGGGAAGATGCACACCCATAGCCCTGAGTGCTTGCATGGAAATCATTTCCCTTTTTCGCATTGGTCTCCTTTTTCTCCTCTTGAATTTATGTGGGTGGACATTGTCATCCCTCGCCTGTTTGGTGCGCTTTTCATAAGAATGAGTAGGTTTTACATGTGCCTTCTTTGGAATTTTGCAATTTGGGAATTGTTTCCCATGGCCCATATGCAAACTACTCTTTCCTTTTCTTCCTTTTTCCTGCACTAAAATTTTTTCCATCCCATCATCCAACTCTTCAGACATCTCCTCAATAGAATTCATTGTCACCTTTTCTAAGGGTTTGGAAGGTCGGTCTTGATCAAGATTCTCTCCAACCGGCTGCCCAACTACATCAATTCTAGAGCACTTTTCGGTGTCATCGGGGTGCCTCATAGGCTCAAACACATTGAAAGTCTCTTTCTCATCTTGGAACCTCAAAATTAATTTACCTTGTTGGACATCAATCAAGGCTGTTCATGTAGCTAGGAAAGGTCTTCCAAGAAGAAGAGGGACCTCCTTGTCTTCCTCCATGTCAAGGATCACAAAGTCTGCCGGAAAAAGGAATTTGCCAACCCTTACCAATACATCTTCCATAACTCCATAAGGGTATTTAATTGACCTATCTGCCAGCTGCAGTGTCATTTTTGTAGGCTTGACTTCACCTCCTCCCAGCCTCTTCAACATAGATAACGGCATCAAATTGATGCTAGCTCCTAAATCACAAAGGGCTTTGTCAACATTTAAATTCCCAATAGTGCAGGGAATTGTGAAGCTTCCAGGATCTTTCAGCTTTGGAGGGAGCTTTCTTTGAATGATGGCACTACACTCTTCTGTCAAAGCTACAGTCTCATCTTCTTTGAATTTCTTCTTTTTAGTTAACAATTCCTTCATGAATTTGGCATATAAAGGCATTTGCTCAAGAGCTTCTGCGAAAGGAATATTGATCTGGAGGCGCTTGAAGACATCCATGAACTTAGAGAATTGTTCATCCTTCTCCTTTTTCTTGCTCACAAGAGGATATGGCAGCTTCTTATATGGAGGAACAACTCTGGGCTTCTCTTGTACTTGCAGTTTGTCAGTAGCAACCTTGTCTTCCTCACCTTCTTTTTTCTCTTTTTTCTCAACATTTTCTCTACTCTCATTTTCAACTACACCTTTTTCTTTTTCAACTTCTTTCTCTACTTCCACTCTCTCTTTTTCAACTCCATACACCTCACTTTTTTCGCTCTTTTTCTTTCTCTATACTTCAGACAATAACTTTCCACTTCTCAAAGAAATAGCACTACAATTTTCATTTTTGGGGTTATCTACTGTGCTAGCAGAAAACTTACCTTTTGATTGTTCTGCAAGTTGCTTTGAGAGTTGCCCGATCTGATTTTCCAGATTCTTGATAGAAGCCTCCTGATTTTTGAAATGTGACTCATGGTTCTGGAAATTTGACTGAGTCATCTTCATGAATCAAAAGAGCTTCCTCCAGTTGATTTGGCTTCTCTTGCTTGGGAGGTTGTGGAGGGTTGCTCGATGATGAATTATCCTGTTGCTTCCAAGAGAAGTTGGGATGATTCTTCCACCCTGGATTATAGGTGTTAGAATATGGATTCCCTCTTTGCCTTTGGAAGTTACCCATGTAATTAGCTTGCTCCTTGGAGTCTCCCAAAGTATCACACCCTCCATTCTCATGAGGCCCTTGGCAGAAGTCACATCTCAAACTTTGATTTACTTGGTTCACCTGAGCAAAGGAAGAGGCTCCCACTTTCAGTGCTTTCAACTCTTTTGTGATAGCCTCCAATTGTTGAGAGACTAATTTATTTTGAGCCAAGAGCGCATCTTGTGTTTCCAATTCTAGGACTCCTCTTTTACCCAGTGTCCCTCTATCATTCTGACATAACTGCTCATTGGAAGCCATTTGCTCCACCAAGGTTCTTGCTTCTGCAGCTGTCTTGTTGTTGATTGTACCTCCAGCTGAGGCATCCAACATCATCCTGGTGTTCGGCCTCAAACCATTACAGAACATTTGCATCTGGTTGAAGTCATCATATCCATGTCCTGGACACCTCTTTAGGAGGAGCTTGAATCTCTCCCATGCCTCATACAAGTTCTCACTTTGGTTCTGTTGGAAGCCATGAATCTCACCTCTTCTTTTGATGAACTTGGAGGGTGGAAAAAATTTTGTCATGAATTTCTCCTCCAAATCGTCCCAAGTTGCAATGCTTCCAGTAGGCAAGGTGTCTAGCCAATCTCTTGCTCTCTCTCGCAGGGTCCAAGGGAAAAGCCTCAATTTCTTGCTTCCCTCAGTCACTCCAGCCAGCCCAAAGGTGTCACAAATTTCGTAGAAACTCACCAGCTGCTGGTTTGGGTCATCAATCTCATTCCCCACGAATTGGCTTTGCTTGAGAGTGTTCAACAATGCCGGCTTGATCTCAAAATTAGCATTTGCCTCCACCTGTTGGTAGGCATTGACAGCCCTTGCATGGTTGTTCCGTCTCCCAAAATCACCCAAAGTGCGTGGTTGGTCCCCCATCACTTCTTGAGTTGGGACTTGAGAAGTAGATGCAGAGGATTGTTTTTGTCGTTGCTTTGCTTCCTTAGCCTTCTTCCTTAATGCCTTCGCTGTTTTTTCGATCTCCGAGTCAAACAACAGTTCACCTGTTTGTTTACCTCGCATGCACAAAACTAAAGGGAAAGATCAGTAGCAAAGCAACAGATAATGTAATAATTTAATTTAATTTTTTTTTAGAAAATAAATAAAAGAAATAGTTCAAAAAGGTACTCGTTTGCCTTGTTAAAAATTAATTCAACAATCCCCGGCAGCGGCGCCAAAAACTTGTTGGACAAAATCGCAAGTGAACGATTTCGTCGTTAAGTAATAAAAGATCGAATCCGCAGGGATTGTGACCAATTATTAACTAAACAAAAGTTATAACTAATTGAACTATTGACGAATACGAATGTGTTTGAAAAAGTTGTTTAGCAACAAAAACAGTACTAACGAGACAATGTATTTGGATATTAAGGAGAATAGAGTGACTAGGGTTCGAATCCCTTTGTCTCACCCTTTACGCTCTTGAATCCTATTCCAATGCAAGCAATGATCATGTATTTGAAGTTCAAATCCTATAAATTAGATTAACGAAAATTCATTTTCTCTTAATCCCTTTAATTCAACTAATAAGCCCTAATCCCTTAGGTTCCAATTAATTAAATCAAGCATAAAGGATATGGATTCATACAAACTCATACCAAAGAGAATTATATGCCTATAACCCTATAGATATGTCAAAATATCCCAAAGCAAGTTTAAAACCCCAACTTTCCAATTGATGTCAAACCCTAGTTCAACCCCATGGTGATCAAGCATAGAATCGCATTAAGAAAAGAGATAATTGATCAAATGACATACATCAAACTTGCATTGAAAATTCTGAATTCAATTACATAAAAGGATCCACAAAGTTCATCTTACCCTAGTACAAAGGAATTCGTTCCTCATGGAAGAGAAGGAACCAAGCAATTGAGATGTAGAAACAGCAAAAGACTCCATTGATTCCTCAACTTTGCCTAGAATCACTTGTTCTTGATTCAAACTCACCAGATGCTAACAAGAGGTAACTCCTAGGTCAATGTTTTCTCTATCTATATATAGTTCTGGACCAAAAGGGTTGAAAAACATCTCAAAATTAAGTCAAAACGCGCAGAATCAAAGTCTGGACTAGTCGCGACGCAGTAGTGGAGCACAGCACGGCTTTGGCGTCTTGCTTTTAAAGCCTGAGAATATCGGATCGCGGCTGACACTGGTGTGGTGGAGAACACGGCCAAGCCGTGTTGTTCTCTGGCGAGGCACGGCCTGTTGGATAACACTACCTGGCCGTGTTATTCACTGTTCTCTAAATCTTGATTTTCTTCACATCCACTAAGGCACGGCCGTGGCATAGGGCACGGGCAGGCCGTGTTTTCCTCTGATCTTGCCATATTTTGTGATTTTGGCCTCCGAGTTGGTTGCAACATCCGTCTAAGTGATCTAGCTCCGCTTTCCTAGGCCAATCACCTTCTTTTCTGCACAATTGAACTCAAACCAAGTGCATTATCTAAATCAAGCAAAAATGCATGAGAACTATGGGTAAAAACCACTACAATGCCTACTATGCAATGCAAAACTAACAACAAACTATATGCTATTATGAACGCATCAATAACCATATCCAACCACTTAAATTGCATAATCCACACCAAATGAAGAAACACTACCACAAACTCATAATTTCACATCAATATTCACAAAACCTATTTATGGACAGAATTTCGGTTTCTACTTCCTCCCACTACAAGAAAAGTGTGTATTACCGACGAAATTTTACCGACGGCCCTGACTCCGTCGGTATATTTTAATTACCGACGGCCAAGCCGTCGCTAATGCACGGGAAAAAATCTGCTTACAAAATTATTTTTTGCTACGTTACCGACGGCTTAGCCGTCAGTAACGTAAAAATATGTCTGGTGATTTTTTGGCTACGTTACCGACGGCTTGTAACGTAAAAATATGAACGTTAATCCACCATACACCTCACTTAAACCTCACACACCCTAGAACTCTCTCATCTCCTCTTCACCCCCTCCCCATCGTGTCCTGTTTCAGAAAAAAAGAAAGAAAGAAAGAAAGAAGAAAAGGACAGAAAAGAGAAGGAGAGAAGAAGAGGGGAGGCGACGGAGGGAGAAGAGGAAAAAGGGGGCGGAGCTCACAGCTCCGGCGAGGCCGCAAGGGCGGCGGTTGCGCCACCCTTCGTGGTGGCTAGAGCGAGAGAAAGAGAGTTCACAAAGAGAGAAAGAAAGGGAGCCTGAGAAACACATATTTTCCTATTGCCTGTTATACAAATCCATTCGAGCCTCCAGGGTCACCAACGACACCGATTCCCGAGCCAATTCCAGCAAACTTCGTCCCCCTAAGCACGACAGCGTCTTTCGATCGCTCGAGCTGCAGTCGGAGGATCGGCGCCGGCGCATTCTCGAGGCGCGGATGGTCGCCGATGCCGAGTTCGACGACGCTCCGGTCAGATCGAAGCACCGGTCTCGCGATGATGACGAAGACCACGGCGAGGACGATGAGGATGTGGATCATTCCGCGGAGAACGGGAAAGCGGAGGAGGCGAAGAGGGTGAAGCAGAAGAAACCGAAGAAGCCTGAGGTTACGGTGGCAGAGGCGGCAGCAAAGATTGACGCAACTGATCTGGAGTTTTTTCTCGTTGATATATCGGTAGGGTATCTGATTTGGTTAATGTCGAATTTAATCACGCATGTCTAGGTTTTGTGTTTGGGTTTGATCTGTTGAATCGAGGAACAAAGACCACGATAAAGAAATCATGCATTGCGTTTGATTTGGTTTGTTTCGATTTGAATTTATGCATGTTTGTTTTCACAATAGGCATCGTTCGAGAAGCGAGGAGGACATACGATGATGCGGTTTGCGAATTATTTTGGGCGTGCTTTTTCTGCCGTGAGCGCTTCTCGGTTTCCCTGGGTGAAGTTGTTGAGGAGTCACCGTGGCTAAGATCGCTGATGTGAGTTTGGAATTTGTTATTTTCGTTCTTCTCTGTAGATGTTAACACGTGATGATAAATCATGGAATGGGAAGATTAACTGTTGTGATGTGAATGATGCTGGTAAATGTATGTGTTTGACTGTGATATGTTCTCGTGTTTTTGGATGAATTATTGGCCACTATTAGCTAGGTTGCAATTCAATGCTTTGAGTGTGAAAGTTGTCTAATTTATGCTATAAGATTTGGGATCAAGTTGTTCTCGAAATTCCTTCCGCCTTTTGGAGAAACCCTACATGACAAGGAAACGTCCATATGATACGAACGTCAGAAATATATGGTCTTCTTAAGTAGGAAAACAGAGATTCACACCGACTGGAGTGCACTATTTGAGTAACCTGACATGGTGTTCATATGCATTCTTAAAAGCATTCTTCATCATTTTCTTTGCTGTTAAAATATGCTACCAACTTTAGAAATATTGGTTAGTTGGAGATACAATCGAGAGATCTTCCATGTTTTTCCTGCGAATTACCGTGTGTTTGGATACTCATGGAATGTTACATGCATATAGAATGTAAGGTTATTTATGTGTAGCACGTCAAATTTCCTGGATTGGTGGCAGCATATTGTGGTGGTCCTTTAAATTTATGAAAGGTAACAGTTTATTGTCTGTCATCACTCATCAATCATAATAAAAGTTGTCTTCATGAGCATTGAACTGCCATTACATTACATTACATAAAGATACATAGGAAGATATGGGCTGGAGTATACTGAAGAAAGCAATAAATCTTATTTTAAAAGGAGGCTGTTTTCTTCACAATAAATATATAGAAATGTCCTGAGAGGAAGTGATACAGTAAAACAAACTGGAATCAGCTGTCTGATGTGGTAAATAATATGTTTGGAGCGGTTAATTTAGTGGTCTTGTGGAAGCAAAAAAGGTGTAAAAAGCAGTATACAACTGTCATTATACAGATCCATATCTAAAAGCAAATCATCCCAATTCCACTGGCTGCTACTACCCTCTCCACTTATCATTCCTTCCAATTGAAAGTCCATTGGAAACTCACCAACCAAAGGTTATTCATAAATGATAATATCCTACCCATTGTACACAAAGGTTATTGGTCTGGATATGATATTTCAAAACTGATTGATGTAATTTAAAACATCATTTTGAGGTTGCCCTCCAATGAGGAATTCAAGTCATATTGACAGTTAATGTATTCATGAAGGCATGGCATCAAACTGATCTATGTTTTTTTTTATTTTAATTTGTAGTTTACAGTGGGCTTAGCCGTCGGTAAAGTACAATAGCAAAAATGGTTGTTTTCGTGGATTTTACCGATGGTCACGTGACGACTTTCTGACGGCCAAGCCGTCGGTAATTACCGACGGCTTTTTTGGCCGTCGGTAAATTTTACCAAGGAGGAAAATACCGACGACACCGAGGCCGTCAGTAGGCCGTCGGTAATCTCGAATTACCGACGGTTTTTGAGAATTACCGACGGCTTTTGACCGTCGGTAATGACGAAAATTCTTGTAGTGTCCTTTCACTCAAATCACACCAAATCACAAACATTGGTCCTCAAGGCAAGCAATACCCTTTTTTTCCTAACATATCTCCCACATGAATTCACATTTTCAAGGATTCCAAACACATACAACCATTTCCAACCACTTATAAATTGCATAATCCAAACCAAATGAAGAAGCACTACCACAAACTCATAATTTCACATCAATATTCACAAAACCATTTCCAACCACTTAAATTGCATAATCCACACCAAATGAAGAAACACTACCACAAACTCATAATTTCACATCAATATTCACAGAACCTATTTATGGGATTTATGGTTACCAATGATTTTGAATACGTAGCAATGGAGGAAAATAACTCACTTCTTTGAGAAATGACTAGTGGGATTGAAGACAAAGGTACTAAAAATCAAGTTAGAGATGCAAAATTTGAGTTCCCTTCTTCTAACTTTAACCCAGCTACTGCCCTAACATCGTCTTCCCTTTCTTCAGCTCTGCTTCTCTTCTTCTCATGCCCCGTCTCTCAAACTTGTGTGGGTGTGTGCGCATTTGAGTAGATATGAGTTTTTAAAACTTTTCAGGCTTTCTTGCTTGTGGAGAGTGGGCGGTATCATGTAGGAAGAGGAGAATACGTATGGAGGTTTAAAAATCGTGGACTTCCCATTGTATCTTTACTTATTAAAGTCAATCCCTTGTCTATCCCTCTTGTATAACCTTGGGCCAAACTATCATGGGCTAGATTAAATACTCACACCTTATCAAAATTATTTTTAATACCAAAACAATAATGTCAGCTCTCACCACATGTTCCTCTTAGGGAGGGAATTATTAATGAAATTCACACTATTACCTAATAACTTCAAGAGTTAGTTGAAGTTATTAGGTAATACACACACAACTAAAATAAATACTCAAACATCATTATACATAACAAGTAAAGAAATAAATTGAAAAACAAGTATCTTGTAAATATTTAGGGTGTTACCGAGTACCCGCATTTGACTCAATCCTAATAGTGTTTCAATTGAATGGTCCGACTTGAATTAGTACCCCCTAAGTGGCATCAATCGATTAGGATCGCATTTGGAGCATATTCGAAAAATCAATATTTTTTTGTGTTGTACTATTTTTGTATCGGATGAGATGTATGAATGCATTTTTGATAAGAGAAAGAAAACTAAAAGTAATACGAAATGGAAAAAAAGTAAAAACAAGTGAGAAATTCCTTTATAGTTAAACATTTGTTACTCACCACGAAAACATTTGTTAAAAATTTTCAAATTACATTTCTTACAGGAGAAATTGTCTTATTATTTTGTAGTGGTTAACATTGATAACATGTTAGGTATATTTCAGGAAGATAATAATATAAATGACAGTTGGTATTATGAAACTTGATATATTTAAATTTATTAGAATATAGAAATATCTTATCTTATCTTAGAGTATCTTGAATTGTTTCCTAGATTAGGTTTTTATCACTTAGTTATTATCAAGATTAGTCTCCCTATTCATTTAGAATTAGGAATTTTGGACCCCTTTAAATAGGGAACCTTTTTGGATCAACATATCATAATCAAATCGTCAATCATAGTGATATTTTAGAGCATTTATTCTTTCTCTTCTCCTTGTCTATCCAAAACACATAACTTTAACATGATACCAAAGAGGTTCCATCCTTTGTAACCTAATCCGTCAGTATTCCTCTCATGATTTCTTCAAAGTATGAAACTTTGCAAAACTTGGAACTCCGTATTCTTCTAATAAATCATGCACAAATTCATATCATGCCATTCTCTTCGCTATTTTTTTCTCTCGTTACAAACATAATTTGTTTTAGGGCTTCAAGAACCATTGAGTCATGGGGGAGCTATGTTGGGATCTGCCTGGGCTCATCCCCCCCCCCCGATTTTTTAAGATCTTTGTTTTACACCCAGGCAATAATCGTGCAAGGATTACCTGTCCCTTTTCTTAAAGACTTTTTCACATACAACATAAAAACCTCAGTTCTACGAGGCGACGTTCTTGGCCCATTTACTTTTTCACACACCAAAGCATTTTCAAAAGAAGAATGAACGAAGAAAAGTAACCATTTATCGAAAAACGTTCAAGTGGCAACAGGTTCCTTAATTCCCTTCTTCAATATCCCTATAGTCATTCTCTCCAAGGAGCCTTAATTCACTACTAGAAAAAGTTGAAATAGCCAGAAATTAGAGCCGAAAAAATGAAATTAGTCTCTAAATTTGGCGTCGCTAACACTTAGCGACGGAATTTGAGACCGATTTTGCCTTTTTCCGTCTCTAAATTTCCATTGCTATTTCAACATTTTCTAGTAGTGATTCTCTTATATCTTCCTATTGAAAAACGTACAAGCTGCGACATTCAGGCACTTGAAAGAGACTTCCCAAAGCCATTACTTTCATTGGTGAGTTCATTACAATCTTGTTTGGGCTTCTTGTAGTGCTTTCCCTCATGTCTCGTGTCTTTTTCAAGTTTCAACTACTTCCCACTTCTTTTTATTTCGCATTGTAGAATTAAATGAAAATGAAACACAGGTTCTCCTTCTTCCATTTTAAGATTTCACTAATATTGAAGACTTTCAGGTCCACTAATTCGTTATTTCCAGTCTGTTAAAATTCAGGCAAAGTTATCAACTATTAACTCAGTTTTGTTTAATCTCATTACTATCTTTTTTTATTGATGTTTATTTAGGCGAAATTTTCACTTTTTTTTAATCTCATTACTATTAACCCGCCCCCACAATGGACCAATCCAGGCAAAGTTATCAGTTATTAACTCAGTTTTGTTAAATCTCTTTTGTCCATACCTGAGCATTGGTCTACCCCTCAGATGTCTATGGCTGAGCATGAATGTGTCTGTTGAGATCTCTATTATTTCACCCGCATTATTGTATGCTTCAGATTTTCATAACTGAGCATGAAGGGAAGTGTTGAAATCCCTGTCATTCTCTTGGCTTGATCTACGCTTCAGGTGTTCATATCTGATCGTAAGTGGGTGTTGTTGAGATCCCTTCCACCTACATTGGCCTACACTTCAGATGGCCATAACTAAGCATGAGGGGTGTGTTGAAAGTACTATTTGGTTGCACCATGATTGTTTTTTGACCTCAACTGCTATACTTTATTGTTGCGGTTGGTTTGGTTGCAGGTTGTGGTTCTGGCACTAGTTTTGTCTCAATATTTGCTTATATTTCTCTTTCGAATGATATATTTATAACAAGCTTAAAACTTAGTAAGCTTTAGCTTGAGAGAGAGTATTAGAATATATGAAAATATTTTATCTTAGAGTATCTTGAATTGTATTAAAGGATTATGTTCTTATTACTTGGTTATTATCATGATTAGTTTTCCTATTCAATTGGGATTATGAATCTTATTCCCTTATAAATAGGGGTCCTTTTTTGATCATCAGATCATAATCAAATCAATAATCATAATGATATTTTAGAGTCTTTATTCTTTCTCTTTTCGTTCTCGATCCAAAACACACAACTTTAACAAAATTTAAATAATTTTTATTTAAAAGTTAAATGTATTGTAAATATGACACATTTTATGTTACAGAACTTAACAAATGATAATTTTTTCCTAAAAAAATGATAATTTCAAAATATTTTCTTAAAATATTAATCTTTTATACATATTAAATATAGAACATGAAATTTAAACTAAATTTTAGTACTTAACTATATAGTAATACATAGATAGTAAACAAATAAATTTAATACACATATAAATACAATTTACTTTTAGACTATGAAAAGAATTGAAAATTCTTATAAAACTCTCCCACTAACCAATAGATCCAAATTAATATATTATAATAATATTAATCTTTGTGTTAAGTGTTTATATTTATATCTTTTATTTTTTGTTACAACAGATAAAAATAAAAAACAAAGCCGCAAAAGACCTAAGATCTCAAAAACGAGATGCCCATATCATCCGCCAGAAGAAGATTATCCATTCCCGAAGGAGGCCTCCCAAGCATGACACAAGTCAAGTTACTCCTGGCACCCATTTTTGCAAGAAAATCCGCACATTGATTGTCTTCCCTGAGAGTGTGGCACAACCGAACATCCCAATTCCTTTGAAGCATCCTCCTTATAAGAGCAATCTCATTCCCAAATTTGTGATATCTATGATCTCCCTCCCGCACTAACCTTAGAGTGTCTAGAGAATCCGAGTAGCAAATAATGCTCCGAAAACCCCTCTCTAAGTACACGAAAATTCCATGATAAAGCGCCATAAGCTCGGCATGCATAATATTAGAGTACCCGATGGATCCATAAAAACTACCGAGAAAGGCTCCAATGTGATCCCTGACTAAGCCACCAAACCATGCTAAGCCAGGATTCGAAATGACACTACCCTCAACATTAAGAGAAACACTCCCAATGTCAGGTTTCTTCCAAGAAACTTCTCTGGGAGCTATCTTCAAAGTAGAACCAGAAGCACCTGAATTGTAGGCTAACATGATATCATAATGTAGAGCTTTAGCATGAGCAGGAATCACTGAAAGGTGTTGATTTTTATCTTATCTATAATTATACCGTGCATTGTTAAGTACTATATGATATTGTTATGATAGTATTATCTTATATAATATCATAAAATTTTAATTAAACTTTTAGTCCACCTAGGATTATGCATCGACAATTTTGGTCTTATATATTCAATTGAATGATTTTGGTAATACCCTTTTTGGTCCCGGTAATTTGAGCGAAATTCGGTTTTAGTCCCTGTAAAATTTCTTGTTTAGATTTAGTCCCTGTAATTTAAGATTCTTCCACTTTTAGTCCCTTCCGTCAAATCCCTATTAAATTACAGGGATTAAAAGTGGAAGAATCTTAAAATTACAGGGACTAAAAGTGGAAAAATCTTAAAATTATAGGGACAAAAAGTGGAAGAAAAACTCAACGTTTTGAATAGAGATTTGACGGCAGGGACTAAAAGTGGAAGAATCTTAAATTACAGTGACTAAATTGAAACAAAAATTTTACAGGGACTAAAACCGAATTTCGCTCAAATTACATGGACCAAAAAGAGTATTAAACCTTTTAAAATTAAGTAAATTGATCTATAAGATAAATCCTCTCAATATAAAAATATTACCATCCAATACTTAACGACACTGATGATGTGGCACTTGGGAGATGACATAGAGACTTACACATGACTACATATGGTAAAATGTGACTGAGGATCTGACTGATGAATGTTTGCTTGCATTTTTTTGTCCTCTTGATTTAGTACTTAAGCAATTTTGGCCTAAATATTTTTCAAATCATATAACTTTAGTCCAATCTACGTTATTAGGTATACTTGACATGTTCATACATAATTTTAAATAGCACACACGTCTCTCTCTCTATCTCTCTCTCTCTCTCTCTCTCTCTCTATATATATATATATATATATATATGTATATATATGTGTGTGTGTGTGTAATGATACATTTTAAATACTATTTAAAATATTGTTCAAAATAATACATTATTTTCATAAAAAAATAATATATTATTAAAAAATAACAATATTTTATATTTTCTAACTGCTGTTTGAAATAATTTATTCAAATTACATTTAAAAATTACTTAACATAATAAATTATTTATATTATTTATATTATAAAATTTAAATGTAATTTTTATTTTTTTATACTTTTTATTTAAAATTACATTTAACTTTGAAAATGTTGACGATTCCATGTACTTTTTTATTGCACTGCATTGATGGACTCAAGCGTAAATCTGTAAAGATACTTTCATCCCTCCCAAATCCCAATCCATCCCTACCTCAGCCACCCCGACCCCAACCCATTTCCCTTCCGCCCAATACCCACCACCCTTCTGCACCACGGTGGTGACCGCTTTCCTCCCTTGACCCCCCCACTTTGTCCCCTCCCAGCATAATCAGCCACGACCATCATCCTCTCATCGATCACCCAAATAACCCCGTTCAAACTCATTGCAACCATAGGCCTAGCTGATAACTACTACCCATTGTCATTGACTTCACTGTGACCAGTACAACATATCCCAATGCTTCCATTAGTGTTTTCCACCCTCGTTATATCATCAATGTAAAAACAAAGCATAAGAACAAGGAAGAATCAATAATGAACACTACAACAAATTCTTTAAAAGATGGCGCCACTTTAAATAGCGTTTAAATATGGAAGTGCTACTTAAAATTAGGTAGAGCACTTTAAGTAGCGTTTAACAAAGAAACGCTACTGAAGGGAAAAGAAATAAATAGCGCTTACAAAATAAGCGCTACTTATAGTATAGGAATAAGTAGCGCTTATACTATGAAGCGCTATTTAAAGATGGACAACAGAATAAGTAGCGCTTAACCCTGGAAGCGCTACTTATTGTCTTATACCTAAAGTAGCGCTTAAATCTGGAAGCGCTACTTATTGTCTGACCAAAAGTAGCGCTTAAACGATAAAGCGCTATTTATTGTCAAATACTAATTTTAATTCAGCCCGCGTTTCTCAATACAAATACTTCCACACCGTCGCATATCTCTCTCTCTCTCGAAGTTTCTTCGCCGTTGTTACTACGCCGTTGTTACTCGCCGTTGTTGTTGTTGTTCTTCTTCTTCCACATTGTCTCTCGAAGTTTCTTCTCAACGTTCTCGCCGTTGTTGTTGGTCTCGCCGTTTGGGACGTCAGACCGCCGCTTCAGACCGCTGAGCTTCCGCGACCGTTGGGCGTCAGCCGCCGCCGCCAAGACCGTCCGTCGTCACACTTTCTGTTACCAACAGGTTTCATCTCTTCCATTCTTCTTGCTTTTCTTTTTTTTTTTCCCAAAAACGCTTTCATTTTTTTTTCAAGGAACTCAGTGTTTTCCAACCATGTCTTAGTGCTGAAATGGAAAATCAAAACGAAATGGAAATGAGATAGGTTTTTAGTATAATTATTATTAATGTTAGTGTTTTTTCTCATTATGTTAAATGAAGAATGAGATAATAGATGATATTGCAGATCGTTTTAGAGAAATAATTGAATTTGAAGTTTTTAGTTGTTTATATTTGGCCTATGTGGAACCTTGTCTTTGGTTGGTATGATATTTTATTTTGTTACAGTGTTGTATAAATTTTGGAATGTCCATATTTTAGGGGAGGTTCTGTCAAAATTTTGTTAGAAATTTGATATAGTCTGTGTGTTGTTGTTAAGACAAGTGGTAGTTTTAGTCTTGGTTTATCTAATTGGGCTTTAGTTAATCTCAATTTTGTCTTGCATTAACGACATAGCCTATGTTGTTGCTCTGAATGCCTTGGTGTTGTTTTATTTCTCAATTCATGGGCAAATGTGGATGGAAAGTGTATGTCTCGTAAGCGTTTGTCGAAGGAATATAAGGATGGAGTGGAAGGTTTTATTGGGTTTGTAGTTGGGCATACAATGGATCTTAGTAGAATCGTATGTCCGTGTTTAAGTTGTTGTTATGCAAACAAAGTTAATGTTAAGGAATTAGAATGGCATTTAGTGAGCAATGGGATTGATCAAACTTATACCTGTTGGACAAAGCACGGTGAGACAAGAGGTGAATCTTCGAATATGGGGAATAGTGGGAGATATGCGTCAGAGGACACCAGTACAAATACATATGATGGTGACCGTTTTGAAGAGATGGCAAATGCGGTTGAAGAAGATCTTCGTGATTGTCCTCAAATGTTTGAGAAGTTGATAAGTGATGCAGAGAAGCCATTATATGACGGTTGTACCAAATTCACAAGATTATCGGCAATATTAAAGTTGTTTAACTTGAAGTCGGGCAATGGATGGGTGATAAGAGCTTTACGAACTTACTCACACTGTTGAAAGATATGTTGCCAAATGATAATGTGCTTCCTAGTCGGACATATGAGGCTAAACAAATATTACGATCTATTGGGATGAGCTATGAGAAAATACATGCTTGTCGTAATGATTGCATTTTATTTCGTAATGAATATGCGTCGTTAAAGTCGTGTCCTAAATGTGAAGCCTCACGGTATAAGAAGGAAGATTCGGCTCCAGAGAAGGTTTTATGGTATTTTCCCATAATTCCCAGATTCAGGCGCATGTATCGTAGTTCAGAAGATGCAAAAAACTTGACATGGCATGAGGATGAAAGGATTCAAGATGGCAAGTTACGGCACCCAGCAGATTCTCCTCAATGGAAAAAAGTTGATATTGATTACCCTGATTTTGGGAATGAACCAAGAAACTTGGTGCTAATGCTGAACTTCAAGAAATTCTTAATGATAATGAATGGCTAAGTCAAACTGTTATTAGCGTATATCTCAGGTACTGTATTCAACTTTAAAGTATCCAATGTTTTTATTGTTTCAGTTAAATATTTATGTTATTGTTAATGTATTAATTTGTATGCATGTTTTAATTTAAGGTACCTGTATCAAGAGATATTGGTCCCACAAGAACAGACTCAGAGGTTTGTGTTTTTGTGCCCACAACAAACCAATTTGCAAGCTTGGAATGCTACTGTATCTGAATATATAGTTCAGCGTTTTTCATTGGCAAATCCTGAGTATGAGACTTTGTTTCTGTCGCCTTGCAACATAGTGTGAGTCATTTAATTTATACACACACACACACACACACATATATATATATATATTGAAATGTGATTACCTGCTTATGATTTTTTCCTCCAACATTTTTGTAGGGATCATTGGTTATTGATAGCCATTAATCTAAATCAAAACATTGTGTACTATTTGGATCCATTGCACGTACACTTCAGCCTGCGCAAAAAATTGAAAGAGACATACAATCAGTAAGAGTGTGTGTGTGTGTGTATATATGAATTTTCTTAATAAATATATATATATATATATATATGCACTTTTATGCATGTATTGGATTGATTATCGTTATGAATCTGAAATTGAATATTGGAATGCTGAATTTATTATGTTTAAGGATTGTGATTGATTTGTTTTTAATGACTTAAGTATTTGGATATTGTAATGTTGAAGTTTTTATTTGTTTATGTTTGGTGAATTTGAATCTTTGTGCTGGCTGGTATGGTATTTTATGCTGTTACAGGTGTTGTATAAATTTTGGAATGCCCATATTTTAGGGGAGACTCTGCCAAAATTTTGTTAGAAATTTGATATAGTTTATGTGTTCATGTTAAGAGCAGTCTTATGCATGTATTGGATTGATTATCGTTATGAATCTGAAATTGGATATTGGAATGCTGAATTTATTATGTTTAAGGAATGTGATTGATTTGTTTTTAATGACTTAAGTATTTGGATATTGTAATGTTGAAGTTTTTATTTGTTTATGTTTGGTGAATTTGAATCCTTGTGCTGTTTGGAATGCCCATATTTTAGGGGAGACTCTGCCAAAATTTTGTTAGAAATTTGATATAGTTTGTGTGTTGATGTTAAGAGCAGTCTTATGAATGTATTGGATATATATTGAATGATTTTTTTGGATTTTCCACTCAGGGCTATCCTTGTTCATCGAACACTAAATGTCAAGTCTCGGTTTTCTAAATCAACGACACCTAAATGGATACCGATAAAGGTATTATACCAAATTTTTATGCAATTATTTAAATTACCAAAATAAAAGCAATTAATTTCATATTTTTTGTTTTATAGTGTCCTCACCAACCTAACTCGATGATTGTGGCGGTATGTATTGAAGTTTCTCAAGGATATTGTCATTCATAACCAAACACAAATTCCAACGGAGGTATGTATATGTAATAATTAATTTCAAGTTTATATAATTTTTACTTTTACACATACCATTTGGAAGCATGTATTCAATTCTAACTTGATTTAATTTTTATTTAGATTTTCCTCGATTGTCAATTCGACGCATATCCTGATCATACCGTACTCAAGGAAGAGTGGTGTCGATATTTTGTTACTGAACTTTATTATGTATAGGCACATAGAAGAAGAAGAAGAAGATGATGATGATGATTAGTGTGTAATGTTTAGGTACTAGCATAATATGTGTTATGTTTTAGTTAATGTATTTTAATGTTTTATTTATGATACTTTTGTTAATATTTGGTTGAGAATTATTTCATGTAATGTTAAATTTGGATTTTGTGAGCTTTGATATTAGCACAAATTTGAGTGTTGATGATTATTTTATGGTGTGCAAGTAACCACTATATGCATATATAGGTATGTGAATATAACCAAAAAAATCATTATTGAGAATAAGTAGCGCTTATTATGATAAGTGCTACTTATTCCTTGAGAATAAATAGCGCTTTTTAAAGGAAGCGCTACTTATTCTCAGGAATAAGTAGCGCTTGCTAAATGAAGCGCTACTTATTCTCAGGAATAAGTAGCGCTTTATAAATGAAGCGCTACTTATTCTAAACGAATAAGTAGCGCTTCCTAACTAAGCGCTATTTATTCGCAACTTTAAGTAGCGTTTAACAAACGCTATTTATTGAAGATACAATCAGTAGCGGCACGATATATAGCGCCTTTAAGCGCTATTTAAGGCCAAAAAAAGCGCTATTTATTCCCTTTTTTGTTGTAGTGGAAAAAAGGAAAAAGGAAGAAGAATCTATAAAAAGAAGGCTGGACTCTCACATTTACCTCCGACGCGGCCAGCTTTCGCCTCCGATGCCATTTGTGACACCCTCTACCCCGTCGTACAAGAAATGCATAGAAACACATGCGAATGATGATAAAAATACGGTTTTATAAAAATCTTTTAACAGAATAGAGGTTTCACATCAACATAACCCATCTACGAAAAAAAAACAATTTGCAGACGTAAAACCCAACAACCCGATGTCACATCTCATAGGTTAACCCTTAGTTTTACGTTGGTAAATAATAACAACATAATACGTAAATAAATCCTAAGCTAAGCAGCAGCCCAAAGTCTACTCCTCAGCATGCACGTCCATGTCATCATCTGGAAACTCACCATCTACTCTTACACAGGATGTACAAGTACACACAAAACACAGAGGGGTAAGAAATCATACTCAAATGAAAAGACAACAACATAGGCAAAATAACATGTTGCATCAATAGCCAAGCAACGTTTCAATCACGGTCAAACAAGTCTCGATAATAAATCATCGTGTGGTCATCAATCGTTCGACAGTCCTATGTTGACAATTAGCTAACACGAACCTACAGCTATTGCATCATATCTTCAGGATCCTTTTCCTTGTTCGAGTGAGCGAATGCTAGCATCCTCAACATCCATATACGACGCCATCAAGCCATGGGATCCCCCTTTCAGTAAAATATCGACGACCGTCACCATAGTAACTCTTACACAACGGCGTTCTAATGAGGCATGCGATCCCCCGTCAATAAACGTTGACGAGTGTCGTCATAATAACCTAATGCTCCTTGAAACAATACCAACGAGCCATGGGATTCCCCCATCATTAAACGTCGACGAGTGTCGCCATAGTAACTCAAAGTCTATACCCGAACAACTAGCGAACAACGGAATCTAACGAGCCTTGCAGTCCCTCCAAGCAGTGAAATGTCGGTGAGTGTCGTCATAGTAACTCACCATCCTTCGAATCAATACTACGAGCCGCATCGATGAGTGCCACCATATAAACTCGAATGCGAGCAACGGAATCTACTACGTCTAAAACTGGCGACAAGTTTTACAAACACACGATATCCAACAAAAACCGTTGGATACCAATCCACCAATTGGTCACAAACTTGTGACCAATAAACAACAATCAACAAGGCTATTCAACATATACAAAACTTGGCCACAACCCGCGGCCAACATCAACCATTACAAACGTACCAATTAATAATTCTAAGTTGGTCTCACTACAAGAAATCACGGGTATACCGACGGCCTTTTACCGACGGTCTGTGGCCGTCGCAAAAAACACGGCTTTTCCGACGGCTTTGCCCGTCGGTAAGTCCAATCCGTCATACGCTCAATGTTACCGACGGCTAGGCCGTCGGAAAGCCGTGTCTTTTTCGACGGCCATGCATCCGTCGGTAAAGGCCGTCAGATACCCGATATTAGTTTTCGCTTCATTGTTTTTCACATACCGACGGCATTAACCCGTCGGTATTTGAAAAAAGCCATCGGTAAACTCGAGAAAGTTTCCGACGGGTTTAGCCCGTCGGTAATGTTAATGGGGTCGTCGATAAAGTCCAGATACTGACCAGACAAAACCGCTTCTTCCCCTTTTCTTTCGTTCTCCTTTACTTCTCTTCTTCCTCTCTCTTTCGCTCCCAGCCGCCACCACCACCTCTTCCGCCCTCTCCTCCCAGCCGCAGCCTACCACGTCTGCCTCCGCCAGGGCCGCATCGGGCGGAGCAATAAAAGGGTTCCTGAATCTTCCAAGAAACCTTCGGCGCACCGCGTTTCGCCATCCTCCACATTTCTTCGTCTTCCACGTTTCGCCTACCGCGTTGCGTCGTCCTCACACTTTTAGCTTTGTCAAGGTAACTTCCTCTCCATTCCCCTGTTTCATTGTGTTTAGGTGGAAAACAATTTCTGTTTTTGCAAAATGCAGTTATTCTGTTTGTGTTTATGAATCTAATCAAATGGGTTTCAGTCTGGGTCATAGAATTTTGCTTGTTCATATGCTTTTCTAGATTGTTGTTATTCATACCCACACGCCCCGCCTCCGCCAGGGACGCAGATCGAGTTTTCTTGATTCTTGAGTATGCTCATAATGGTGAGCTTTATAGAGAGCCGAGAAAGAAAGGGCATCTCACCGAGAAGCGGTCGCCACGGTAATCCACTCTTTCTTTCTTAACTGCGCAATGTGTTTTGGAAACTTTGTGATAATAACTCTTTTAAGTGTCCTTGCTACATAGTGCCCTTAATGTTACGTTTGATTGTAGGTTTTTGACTTTTGAGAAAAGCTAGGTATGAGCAAATGAAGCCATAGAGCCAGTTTGGATATGTTTTTCAACGAATATTTATAGGAAAAGTTAAGTTGAAATGATCTTGTGAAAATCGAGTTTTTTTAAAAAATCATAGCTGCCAGTGGAAAGTTGAAATCAGCTTTGCTTAGGTATCTCAATACTCAACTTTTTTAGAACCTCTTTCATTTAACTTTTGTATAAATATCTATAATAGACTTAGAAGGATTTTTGTGTGGTAGAAACCAAATACTTATCTCGCTTAAAAACTCCTATAAGTTAGAAGCTATTTTAAGTCCAAACTAGGCTATAACATGTTTTGTGAGAAAAAGGATTGCTTATCTGAAGAGATTGAGTGGACGAAAATCTTTTTTATGAAATTTTTAATATTAAATTATGAGATGTTTATGATGATTGCAGCAAATAAACTAATTGTAATGAGTCTACTGACATGCTGTGAAATATGAAACTATAGAGGCATTAATTGAAGATGGGTTGGAAACTTGAAAATTTTCCAAAAATCTTCCAAGCATGGATTATATTATGTTGTATTGTATGCATCATTGTGCTCCTTCTTCTAGATGCAACCCTTTCTTTTTATGTTGACCCTTAACTTTTTTTTTTGTTTTTTTGTTTTTTGAAAATTGTAGTATATACTGAGCCTCACAAAGGCATTGGCTTATTGTCATGAGAAGCATGTTATTCATAGGGATATCAAGCCAGAAAATTTGTTACTTGACCATGAGCTACGCTAAAATATCCTTATCCTTATTTCACTTTCTTTAACTTCTTGATACCTTCCTTGCCTTTTCTTTTGCTAATGATGTACTTTTCAGACTTTGTGTCAACTCATGGCAATATGGCCTAAGAAATTGAATACCTGCACAATATTAAGTATAAAACATTTTGCAGTTCATTTGAATGCATTTTTCTGCCACATCCCCCCCTTCTTTTGGTTCATTTTGTGTTTCTTTCTTTAAAAGCTTCGCTCTCATGTTAATGTTGTTTATGTTTGATCATCTTACTTACCACTTACCAACTTACAATTCGTGACACAGGCAAGACAATCACTTATTATAAGAGGTCTCTTTCCCAGGCTTGCTGATCCCCGACATCCCGTAAGTTCTTGATCTTGTGGGGATATTGTTTCACGTTAAGGGTTGTACTTTTTGGGGGGGGGGAGGGTTGAGCATTGGATGCTGAATATTTGATCAATCTAATAGAGAAGCTAGACTATAGGTGTTGGGTTCTGTTTATGTGTTCATCTTCAATGCATATTCTGGCTCTAGAGGTCCTTGTAGTCTCTCTAGGTAGATCTGGAAATGGGACAAGTTTTGTATATTTGTAATAATGGTCACATTCGTGGTTAACTACTTAAGATACAACCTAGGCTATGATGTTAAGACATGGACATCATTCTTCATGAAATATACACATGCTGATTTGCAACCATCCGTCACTTGATGATCTGAGACTAACTAGTTTATCTTAAAGCCATGAATGTAATAATAGAAAAAATTTTGGAATTTGAATGTAGACTAACTTGAAAAAAATTTGATGTGATAATAGAAATGCTAGGTGCTGAAATCTGAAGCCATGAATGTAGACTTTTGGAATTTGAATGAGCCATATATGTGATATTGGTAAGCTGCAGGTACTGCAAGTTTTAGGTTTGCTAAATCCTTGAGTAATGTATTAAATACGTTAGTAATGAGTTGAGAAAGTGCCATTTTAGTTGGATAAAATTCTGGGTTGATTTTGTGGCTTAAAAGTGATAAGAACTATGTGAAAAATGTAAATATAACACTTATAATTTTTGGTTGTATTACATTTCTTTTTGCAGAATTTTAGAGCTTTTCAAGTGTGGAAAAGTAGCTTAAAATGTTGAGTTTAGTGATAGAGAAAGATATTTCAAGTTTTGTTAACTTTGGTGAAGGTTCTGATCTGCTAAAGTCATCTACAATAATATATTTGGTGTTAGAGAAACTTATGTTCAATTTTTTTAAAGGAAGAAGCTTAAGTTTATAGATAAAATGATTCCCTAAAGTTAGAATATCCATATGGATTGTTACGAGAAAGTTGATGTAATTTGTTGGTGTTCTTGATGATTCTATGGCTTGTGATTTGAAAATCTGATTTGGTGACTGATATATCTGCATAATTAGGTTCATATATGATTTGAAAATGTTTTAGATGAAGGAAATGGTAAGTTATAGGCTGCATCAAGACTTGAGGAAAGTAGGCAAAAGCAAGAGAGTTGAGTTGAACCAAAATAGTGGTTGATTGCTATGTGCATTACAGTTAAATTTCTTTTATTGGAATTCTGTTAGTTCCATTTTCATCTGCATCATTTGAGTTTAATTGGGATTAGAGAAAAGTATTTGAGGGTCAAAAAGGTCTTATAAACAATTATCTATAATAATGCAAACAATTTAGGACTCCAAAATTTTGGATAGGTAAATGATTTGTGCTTCAAAAACATATTAAGTATTTGCTCCACTTCAATAAGTTTTCTACAGTACTGTTAGGAATTAAGTTAGGATTTCCAAATGTTGGCCAAATATGCTTCGAAACCCCATACAAAACTTAGATATGAAGTTTACTGAAAGTTTAATGTAAATTGACCCCTGAAGCTATGAATATTTTGTTAGTAGCATCAAGTGTGAACAATGAATTTCTATGATGTTTAAAAGAAAATTAGTGTAAGATTTCATATTTAAACTGCATTATCTCCATTGGATATGCCTCAAAGGAAGTGTTGGACCACTACTTACAGTTCCTGAATTTAAGTTGCCTCTAAACTTGAAAATGTCAACCCTCTAAATCTGATGTAAATAAATATTTGACATCACTTGAAATAGAAACGTACTATATAGTTCCCTGTTAAGAAATAAAAGTAGAATCTAATGATGATTTGGGCTTGTAAAGATAAATATCTATATCCATAATAGGTATGGCAATTTGTTACCCATTTTGCATGTGGCTTGATTATCTCCTTTTGTTTGGATCTTTGCTGCATGCTTGACCCCTATTATGATTAATTGCTTATCTTAATTGGAATTCCTTCATTTCCTTGATCTGAATCAAAATGAAATTGATTAATTACTGATTCCATATGACATTTTCTTATATATGTTTTAACTGCTAATTTAATTTAATTTAATTTAATTTATGCATTTGATTGATAAATTATTGTTGTTTTGACATAAGATATGGGGTTTGTATGATAAGAAAGAGAACATGAAGTTTCATGTACATGGATCTTGTGATTGGAATTAATTTGCTGCTTATGAACAAGGGTTTCTGGATTCCTTTGGTGGTGACAAGGGTTTTACATTGCATTTTCTTTCTTTTTAGGTTTTTGGATTCCTGGGTTTCTGGATCTACTAGTTTTTAGGTATGTTGCATTCGAACTTGTTTGGATTCTATCCTTATTTACATTCTGGTGTGGTTTTGATATTCTTGTTTATATCTTATTAGTTTCTGCTAACACAAAAAGCTTTGTTTCATAGGCCTCTGAGTTCACCACCTCCACCAGTTCGCCACTTGTACCACTAGGTATGCACTCTAACAAAATGTCGGGTAACTCATTGGGAGGAAAAGGGTTGTCTGTTGACCCCCACACCGACATATTTATTTGTTTTCGTTCATAGTTCTCTCCAAAGAGGGGATTTTGAAGTGTATTGTGTAATTGTGTAAATGATATGTACTGTGTAATTGTCTGTCAGTTCTGCTATCACTCATCACCACAATGCTTGTGAGTAAAGAGTGCAATTTTAATTTATAATTTAGAAATGGTCCATGAACTTCTCTGTAATAGATTTATACCTTAAACTTTTATAGTTTAGATTTCTTTTAATCCCAAAGATCGATATTATCAACATGTAAGTAAATCAACATGAAATAGCTTATCACGTAATGTATTTAAAACAAAAGATAGTTGGAAGAAATCCAATGAAATCCACATCTTTGCCATTTTAAAATCTACAATGCCGTTTGCGATACCATTAGACTCTTTTCCCTGTCTTTCTTAGTATTCGATGCACTTAAAAATTATATATTTTTATTAAAAAAAATAAAATAATAATTTACTTAAAAACTAGATAAAATTTCTTCAATTTAAGAAGTTTACATTGGTGATGTTGCTTGGCTGCAATTTGCTTTTCACATCTCTCTCTGCATTTCTTTCCCTTGCCACTTCTGCTTGTCTAATTCTATCCTCTTTAAATGACCTAGTATATTTTTCTAATTCCAGTGTTGTTAATCGAGGATCGCGAAAAATAGAGTAAAATTGGTAGGATAGCGTAAAATAGCGGACAGATAGCGTAAGTTAAATAGCGGGTGAAATAAATAAAATTATAAAATTATATATTAAAAAGTGACATATAATATTTAACGTTCAGCACAAAATCTGAAATGACATAATAAAATATTTATTTAATGAGCTATTTTTAGAAACTTAAGTGATTATTTATTCATAAATTACTTTAGAGGCTTATTAAAATAAAATGAAGAGATAATATTCAAATATATTTTTATGTTGATATATTTGAATATTAATATCAGCATTTATTTTAAGTGATGTAAAATAAGTTTAAATAAACCCTGAATGAATAAGAAGCTCTTCCCCTTTAAGAAGATAAAATATAGAAATTAAAATTTCAATATTGATTGAATTGTTAATAATTATTATTTATTGAAAAATAAATTTTTTTTATTATATATGGCGGATGGCGTAGTGGCAACTAAATGATTAATAAAACTACACACACAATAAATGGAATAAAACTACACACACAATAAATGGAGCATTGCACAAAGAAACAAGACAGACTTGAAGTGGAAAGGACAAATAATAATAGAATTAAAAATAGATTTAAAATAAAAATAATTAAAAAGCAGAATTTTTAAGAACAATAGAATAAAAAGCAGATTTTAAAAAGAAATAAGAGAATAACAAAACGAAATGAGATAGAGTTAAAAAATAACATAATTAAAAAACTAGACGGATTGAAAACAGAATTGTAAAAATAATTAATGATGAGCAGAATTAAAAAAAGAGAAACAAGGGAAACAATCGTTAAAAAATATGATATAACAAAAATGAAAAAAGATCTGAAGAAGTGAAGAAGAGAAGAATTAAAAAAATTTCAATAAAAAGGAAATAAAAAATAACAACATTAAAAATTATCATATAAAAAATTAAATGAAAAAGGAAAATAAAATATTTTTTATTATATATATAATAAAACTAATTCTACCCTTGTCACTTCTGCTTGTCTAATTGTTATGTTAATCATTGATCGAATGGATGTTTGATATTTGTTATTAGTATCGGAGAGAAGCCTTAGCTTCCCGTTTGAGGTTTAATATATTATTGAGTTCATATACTCTTTTAGGGTACCATGTGCTCATTGTATATTGAACCTTGATTTGTCCAAGTCGGATAGTTTGGGAAAAAACTTTTTCTTTACTCGTATAATAGTTGTTGCTTAATTCTCGTATCTTTATATTTGATGAAATTTCGGTTCGATTCATTTCCTTTTGTTCTCCTGGTGCATACTTGATTATGTGTTCATAATCTGCGTTCATTTTGTGTACTCGAGAGACCAATGGGAAATGTCACAAATTTTGTCAAGTATAAGATACGAGAATTAAGGAATGATTATTATACGAAGTTCTCAAAAGTTTTTTCTCGAATGGGATAAGTCATACCATTTAAAGAAAGAGAGCGGTTGTAAGAACGTCGTCTTCTTTGAAATTGTGATTTTTTTTGACATGCAGAAGATGGAATATTTTCTTTCGAGTCGTAGTTGGATGTACGATAGGTTGTATCCGGGGAGAGGGGATTTGAAACCAGATTTTTGCGCTGGGGTTGCGTACTTTGTCCAAGTCGCAATGGCACATAAAGATTTCAAAACTAATGGAGGGATTAGATGTCTGTGCTTTAATTGCGATTGCAGAAGGATTAAGAGCTCAAGTGAGGTCACGCACCACCTGTATTCAGTTGGATTTAGGCTTAATTACTGGATTTGGACTAGACATGGTGAAAAGTTGCCTCACGTTGATTTAGGGGTTGGTGATAATTGCGAAGGTGCTTCAACCAATTACGTAGATTCGGGATGTGGTGAGCAGATTGAATTGATGCAAGATATGGTTTGTGATGCCTTGGGGGTGAACGTGTTATTCGAGGAGCAACAGTATGATGACACAGATGAAATTCCAAATGAGACAGCACAAAAATTTTATAATCTATTATTAGAAACAAATAAGCCGTTGTTTGAAGGGTCTACAGACTCTAAGTTATCAATGTGTGTGAGGCTCTTAGCTCTTAAGTCCAACTGTGGTGCTACCGAAGTGTGCTTGGATCTCGTAACGAAAATGATGTTGGACTCGTCACCTATCAGAGATGGTTTGCCAAAAAGTTATTACGAGGCTAAAAGCTTAGTGTCCAAGTTGGGGCTAGAATCTAAAAGGATTGATTGTTGTGTGAGAGGGTGTATGTTGTATTACGACAATGAGTTTGGTAAAAACGATGGTGCGCTAGTTGAATGCAAATTTTGTGGTGAGCCTAGGTATATGTCACATACTAATAATCGGACGGGTAGACAAAAACTAGTTCCAGTGAAGGCAATGTTTTATTTGCCAATTATTCCAAGGTCACAGAGAATGTTTGCATCACCACGCATCGCAGACAAAATGACATGGCACTATGAGAATAGAAGCACTTCAGTATGTTGCGCCACCCTTCCGATGGTGAAGCTTGGAAGCACTTTGATCGTGTGCATCCCGATTTTGCAAAGCAGATCCACGTAATGTACGACTTGGCTTATGCTCTGATGGTTTTACCCCGTATGTTCAATCCACGGCGAAACCTTATTCTTGTTGGCCAGTTATCGTTACCCCATACAATCTTCCTCCCGAAATGTGCATGTCTAAGCCTTATATGTTCTTGACCTGTGTTATACCGGGTCCAGATAATCCGACAGATGGTATTGACATCTATTTAGAGCCTCTTATTGACGATCTCAAAAGGTTGTGGAATGGTGTTGTGACGTACGATATTGCACGAAAGAGGAATTTTACAATGAGGGCAGCGCTTATGTGGACCATTAATGACTTCCCTGCATATGGCATGTTGTCTGGTTGGGGTACTCATGGTAAAATGGCATGTCCGCATTGCATGGAGCATACAAAGGCCTTTACCTTGAAATTTGGGGGGAAGAGTTCTTGGTTTGACTCACATCGCAGGTTTTTACCCGATGATCATGCATTTAGACTAATAAGAACGCTTTCAAGAAGGGGAAGTTGAATTAGATGGCCCGCCCCAAGGTTGACGCCTTGAGCAGTTGGGAAAGGGTTATGGAACCGCCAAAATCACAGATTTTGGCAAGTTGGATCGATTTGAAGGATATGGACAATGGCATAATTGGACAAAAAGAAGTATTTTTGGGATCCGCCATACCGAGAGATAATTTATTGAGACACAACCTTGATGTTACGCACATTGAGGAGAACTTTTTGACAATGTTTTTCTCACGGTGATGAACGCCGAGGAAAAACAAAAGACAATGAGAAGGCCGACTAGACTTACCACTTTATCAGAGGCGAAAGGACTTGCATTTGACGAATCACCGGATGGGAAGACCACGAAACCCAAAGCTGTTACTCTTTAATCCGAGGAAGCCAAGTCAGTCTGTCGGTGGATAAAAGAACTTCGGATGCCAGATGGTTATTCTTCTAATTTGGCAAGATGTGCCGATGTGAACAAAGGAACCATGATTGGGATGAAAAGTCATGATTGTCATGTATTCCTGGAGTGTTTACTTCCTATTGCATTTAGTTTCTTGCCGTCAAATGTTTTAAATCCACTGACTGAACTCAGCCAATTCTTTAAAGATTTGTGTTCTGCGACACTGAGAGAGGATGATCTCATAAGGATGGAAATGTAACATACCAACATTCTTTGTAAGTTGGAAAGAATATTTCCCCCTGCTTTCTTTGATTCTATGGAGCATCTAGCAGTGCATCTTGCACATGAAGCTAGGCTTGGTGGACCGGTTCAATACAGATGGATGTATCCATTCGAAAGGTACTATAATAAAGTATTCTCTAAAATAAATATTTATTTGAAGGGTTAAATGTATCAATTTTTATCATCAACGTTGTTATTTTGTAGATTTATGGGTGACTCAAAACGGTCGGTGAAAAATAAGGCCAGGGTTGAAGGATCTATTTGTGCAACTTACTTACACCGTGAGACAATCCATTTCTGTTCCCATTATTTTACGAACTTCATGTTGACACCAACAAATAGTAGGAACGAAGTAGAAATTGAAAGTGAAAGACACCCGCTTGCCTTATCAGTATTTTGCCTTTCCGGCCGTCATGGTGGAAAGGAGGTGGATAACTGGATAACGGGCGAAGTGTGGAAGTCAGCCCACGTTCACGTGTTGATCAACTGTGCAGAAGTATCACCGTATCTAACGTATGTATCATTTTGACCACTTTCAATTTCTTTAATCCACAATTGCTCTTGATCATTTGTTTGATAATGACTTGATCAGGACATTCTTGTTAACTAAGCCCACAAGCGTACAAGACTCTTCTGCCTATATTCATGAATATTTCCCAACGTGGTTTAGGAACCAGGTATGTTTTTTGAGTCGTCATATATATATTATTATTATTATTATTTATTGTTTGAAAATACAAAAATATTGTTTGAAAATAGGAACCATAATTTGTTTGCACATGGTGTGTACACAGGTGTATAGCGAGGCAGAATCCCCTAAAATCCAACACTTGTGAAATCTATCTCATGGTCCTAAATCACGTATAAGAGAAGGGCACCCATTCTTTGTAAGTGGATAGAAATCCAAACACAAGCAAAAAGCAGAGGGAAAAAAACCAGTTAACAGCGGGGTTTATGTAAAAGGTGCCACAGATGGAGGTGAAGATGACTTTTACGGCGTGATTCAACATATATATGAATTGACGTACAATACTTTAGACTATACTAAAAAAATAGTGCTATTTTATTGTAATTGGTTTGATCCGTCAAATAGAGGCACAAGAGTGGATCGAAAATATAATACTGTTGACATACACATGAGAAGAAGATACCAAATGTTTGATCCGTTTATCATGGCACAACATGTAAGACAAGTGTATTATGTCCCTTATCCATCAACTCGAAGGGACAAACAAGGTTGGTGTGTCGCAATAAAGATAAAACCACGTGGTCGCATTGAAGCAGATGATACACAGGAAGAAGTGGCTTATCAAGTGGATGAGATATCTCATGTCAATGTAGTAAATGCAGTGGAACTCATTACTCGACTACGTGACAATCCAATCACATATGAAGATGTAGATGGGGATGAGGAATTAAATGAAGAAGTGGCAGAACCATCAAGATCTGAAGACGATCTTTGAAAATTGAGCGGCGTAATGGGGCAGATTGATATTGTTTAACTTTTTACAATTTGAGAAATTAATGTGTAACAATATATTTTAATTTGTCGATTATTTTCATAACTTGTTTATTTTTATGGAATTCATTTGTAATATTGTTATGTTTAAATATAATATTTCATGATCAAGTATTATTCAATTGCTCTATAGATGGATATGGCATCGCAAGGTTCAGGAGCAGACTTCCGACCACCCGGTGGTGGTAAATGGAAGGGAAGGGATCGCCCTCGACCCCCTCGCCGTCGAGGCCGACCATCATTAGGCGTGACCTCATCGGGTTTTCGGCGTTGTCATCTACACGTAGTCCTAGTACATCTACGCCGAGACACTGATACACCTCCCCGCACCTAGACAAATTTTCCGCACCACCTACAGACTCAGGCACATTGGACACCAGCTACACAGACTCGGGCACGTTCGGCACCTTTGCCTCACATTGACATGATCCCCACCCCGGGGTTCCAGTTTGCACATGGCGCTTCGAGTTCCCATGTTGTGCCTGATCCGGTGGCCGATGATCATCAGTCCGACCATGATTATAGTACAGGCCATACACCTGATGACATTGATGTTGGGCAGGACGGGGAGGAGCAGGAGGTTCAGCAGGAGGAGGTTCCTGAGCAGGGGGGGCCAGGAGCCTGACACTCTTGAGATGTTGTATGATGGTCGAGTTCTTATCGTGCCATCCGTAAAGGGTAAGTATTTGCAATTTTTTCGAGTTATTAATAATTTTTATTAATAATTTACATGTATATATATATTTTTTTTTTATTTTACTTGTTTTTATTGTTCAGGTTTCCACCCTCACAGAGCTCTCCGTTAGCTATCACAGCAACAATTGAGGAGAATTACCAGGAGTTTTGGCCCACCTGGGGGACACTGAAGGATTTTGAGCGGGACCATATGTTTAATTCTTTCAGAGTAAGCTGCAATTTTTATTTTATTGCATATTTTATTTTCGTAAATTTCAATTATGTTTAATAATGTCTTATATTGATACAGACGAGGGTTGCTTGGGAGGAAAAAGATGAGGAGCTGATGGAGAAGAATTTTCATATGAAGGCCTCCCACCGCCTTTCTGACATGCTTCGAGATGCCCGCATCAGGGATCGCCAGCCCAGTTGGATAGGGGACGAGCTCTGGCAGCAGCTGGTAGCGCACTGGAACTCCCCTGAGTTCCAGGCGACCAGCGCGAAGGCCAAGAAGAATAGGGCCTCTGAGAAGGGTGGCAGCTTGCACACTGGAGGCAGTGTCAGTCAGGCGCAGCACGCAGTTAGACTTGTACGTGTTATAAAATTGTTATTATTATTATTTTATTATTATTATTATTATTATTATTTATTTAAATTTTTTTATTAATACAATCTCAGTCGAGGAGGTTGGGGAGAGAAGTTCAGTTGCACGAGCTTCATCTTGCAACTCATACGAAGAGGAGTACTGGTGATTTCGTTGATGAGCGTTCGAGGCGGACTCAGGTAATTATAAAATATAATAAATATTTTTTTAATAATGTTTATATTGTTTTGTTAAAAAAAAATTTGACTTATTTGTTTTTTAACAGAGGAGTTTGAGGCAAGGATGTCTCGGCTTAGATCTCGAGCTCATCATGTTCTCCATCTCAGAGCCCTGACGATCTATCTACACCGGCCGAGGTTTGGGCGGAAGTGGTTGGCGAAAGAAGAAGGGTCGCTTATATGGTGTCTTGGCGACCTTGCCAAAGAACTACAAAGGGGCCCGCCGCCTACACACCGGAGAGTCGTCGAGTAGTAGTGTCGCCATGTCGCTCTGCGCGGATGACCAGGAGATAGCCAGGTTGAAGCGGGCCGTGGCCCGGCCAGGAGCTTTTGACTCGAGTCTTTGCGGCGACGAGAGCGGATGTACCCATTGCTAGCTCGCCAAGAAATTTACTCCGCCTCGACCTCGACCTCGCCTCCGCCTCCGCCTCCGCCTTCGCCTTCGCCTCCGCGTACTGATGGTCATGTCGATGATGCAGATGATGTAGAGCATCTCGATCATGATCAGGAGTACCAGGACTATTAGTTCTGTTTGTACTTATATTTTTTCATATTTTTGGATATCATTTTTTTTTCGTTTCAGATATTATTTTAGTTACTGATTTTTATTTGTTGAATTTTTTTATTTATTATGTTTTCTTTTTTTAATTTGCTTTTTTAGTTTACGTTATCACATTTTTATATATGGAAAATCAATTAATAATTAAATTACAAGTAATTTTTAATTAAATTAATAAATAAATATTTTTAATATGAGAGTAAATTATTTTTATAATTAAACAAATAAATAATTAAATTATTTAATTAATTAAAGAATAAAATTAATTTGGTTATTAATTAAAATTAATTTATTAATAAATTTAATTAAAAAAAAAATTCCCGATTACCGACGGCCTAAGCCGTCGGAAACAATTCAGATTTACCGACGGTCACGTCCTTCGGAAATCGACGTCATTTACCGACGGCTTTGCCCGTCGGTAATCGACGTCATTTACCGACGGCGAAGAAGAGTCCGTCGGTAATCCTTTGCGACGACCATATTTCCGACGGGTTTTAGGCCGTCAGTTATCCGTCGGTAAAAGTGGGTTACCGACTGCTTTTATCGCTTACCGACGGCTTTAGGCCGTCGGTAATCCCGTGTTTTTTTATAGTGTCTTAAGCATACAAGAACATACTTATTAATCAAAACAACAACTAAAACACATGTATCATGCCTTTACACAATCATCATAATAATATTCGGTTTTTCTAACGTGTGTAACCTTGCACACAATAACATTCATTAATTGTTCACTTTTTTTATTATTAATTATTCACTTTCATTTTTATTTTATAGATTCACATTTATGTAATCTCTCTCCACTCACAAAATAGGAAACTAGATAATTAATAAGAAAAAAATTATGAGCAATTAATGGTCCTTATCGTGTACAATATTGCACATGTTAAAAAAACCCATATTAAGTCCTAAATCACGCTTTTACTACATTAACACCTCCAACACCAATGAACCAACACTAATCATATTCCTTATTATACAATTGAAAATCATTAAAAAACAACCTTGACATGTGTCAGCTTCACACTCATCATTTACAAAAAACACATTAATGTGATGTTAAGCGACAGTTGTCAGAATCTGGAGCTTTGGACCCAAAATGGAAAAGTATCATTTTCAAATTTTTATTTTAATAAACTTGATTGCATATTATAGTATTGAATTAATTTGACTTTCTAAAAATGTATATATCTTCAGTGAATAAATGTATATATCTTTTAAATTGATTCCCAGTGGAATATTTATATCTATAAAAATGATTACTATTTAGAATCTTCTTAAAATGGTGCAATTATTTGGTTTGATTGAAAATTAAATACGTTTTTATAAATACAAGGATCTATCATGTGAATGAAGCCAATTATAACTACAATTATTATAATGATCTTAATTATAATTGTAATTACAATTATATGAATCTTACGATCAATGCCATTAATGTCTATATGAATTAAAATAATTTAAGACAATCATTTAAACAACTTCACGTTCAAATTCTCCATTTTAAAATATTAAAAATTAAAAATTTATTTTCTACCAATTTACATAAACATTTCTAATATTTTTTATTGTATATATTGTAAAGTAAATAAATTTGAAAGTCACTTTTATTGTTTTTATTTTAAATTTAAATTTAATAATGTTAATTATTTTTATTTTGATTATTACTATTATTATTACATGTTTATAAATACGTATTCTCTGTAAATGTTTTTCATAAAGATGCACATTTAGAAAGAAAAGTTCTGGGGCCAATTGTAGCTTAATAAAATGACTCAAGTAAATATGTAAATAAATTAATAAAAATATTATAGATAAAATACAATATATGAAAATTAATATTTTACTTTAAAGTATATAGGAGAAAATTATACTTAAAACACAGTGATGAATATTATACATGAAATAATATTAACACATGAAATACTAAGAGAAATTTATACTTTACATGAATGAACATTATTATTTATATTTACTATGGATGTATATTTTACAAAAAATAATACATTAATATACTTTTTGAAAATAAAATTTATAATACGGGCCTATAAATATATTCTAAAAAAATCTATCAATTTTTTTTATCTAAGGATTTTTTTTTATTTTTTTCTTTTTACTTTGAGTATCATATATAAAGCATAAGACATAGGATGGACATTTTTAAGAAAACACATAGGGGATTCGTGTATAAAAAAACACATAGGGAAAAATTACACTCAACACAAACACAAAAAATTAATATCTATATGTAAATTGATCAATATAGAATACATAGATAAATTATTACATATTGGAATAAAATTTTACATGAAAGCAATGAATAGATTTACAGTTAAAGATAAATTTTAGTTAATTCACGACACGAGGATGAATATTCTTCATTAAAATCTTACTAATTTGTATACAAATTATAGATCCTTTCTTTTTTATTAATAACATTTGTTAAATATAACAATTTATTTGCACATCAAATATCCATACTCTACCAACGTCAATTACTTTGTGCATGGCACAACTCAATTGTGCGCTTATTTCTTATGATATTCATCCACGTAAATGAAAGACCACTAATTTGTTTTGTATTTTTAATTATTAAAAATGTTATTGATATTATTAAATAGGATCAAACAGAGTAATTGAAAATATTGATTTGTTTGTTGCTACTTCAGAGATATCTTGCCGAAAATTTAGGGTTTCCCCCTATTTTTCTCGATAGTCACGAGTTCTTGATAGTTCTATGTTATTCCTTCCCCCATTTACTTGATTTATTTTGGTATGTAGCTACATTTTTTTTAAATTATAGAGTAAAAATGTATTATAAGATTGGACATTTTGCATGAAACAACAATGTTATTTAAATTACTATAGATGAATAGTTTGATAGAAACAACATATTGTTTTATATGCCGTGCATAGCACAAACCATCTTATTATAGATATATTGTTATTAATATTTTGTGTAATATAAGTTAATGAATAAGAATTTAATTCTAATTTTTTTTCAAATTCTTAGTTTCTAAATCCTAATTCTTACAAAAGAACACTAATGTCTAAGCCATAGAAGTAAATATAAATAAAACATAATAACTTAAGCGTAAAATACATCACACACATGAAAACATATTAATATCTCTATACAGATCTATTGATACTTTAATTATATAATAAAGAATTATTACAAGGATATTGAATAATTTACATGAAAGAACATTATTATTTTATTTACCATGTATGAAAATTATACTAGAAATAATACATTAACATATTTTTTTAATATAAAAATTATAATATTTTTAAGTATATAGCATGCGTAACATGAGTCATCATACTATAGATATATAGTAAAAAATTATCAAATATTTTTTTATCTGAGATAATTTCAATTTTCTTTTAGAATAGTATATAAAGCATAAGACGCAGGGATGAACATTTTACATCAAAATATATAGGCTAAATTATGCTTTTGGTCCTTATGTTTATTTTAGGTTTCGGTTTGGTCCCTTATGTATTAAAAGTTTCGATATGGTCCCTTATGTGTAAAATGTGGTCCCTCTTGTTTTTTTTTATTCGAATTGGTCCCTTATGTTATAAATATTATATCAATATGGTCCCTTTTTTATGCAAAAAAATGGACCACATTGGTATAATATTCGTAACATAAGGGACCGATTTGAAACTTTTAATACATAAGGGACCAAACTGAAACTTAGAATAAAGATAAGGGATTAGTTCGGAACTTTTAATAGATAAGGGATCAAACTGAAAACTAAAATAAAGATAAGAGACCAAAAGCATAATTTAACCAAACATATATATGGAAAAATTACATTCAATACAACATTTTACCCAAAAAAAAAACATTAATATTTATATGTAAATTAATCAATAAAGAAATTATAGATAAAACATTATACTCAAGAATAAAATTTTACAAGAATACAATGGGGGAATTTACACTTAGGTATAAATTTGAGTTAATCTACGATGATGGACATTCTTTATGGAAGTTTGATATCTAAAATCTTAAAAAAAAATTATACAAATTATTGTTCCTTTCTTTCTTATTATATTTTCACGTAAATAATTTATTAATAATTTTATTTTTCCTAATTAATTTAGTTTTGATTACTTGATAAAAAATTAAATTATTTGTCAAAAAAAAATTAAAAACTTATGTTTGTTTTTATCTTCTCAATGTAATTTTTTTATGACATGAACAATGTAACTTTAAAATCTTAATAACTTTAGGTATATTATTATATTTTTTATTTATTATTTTTCCACTTAATTTATTAAATATTTTATTTTATACGAACAATTTTTTATGAAAACCCAAAATTTCATTTATAAAAAAAGTTTGACACAAAACAACGTTAAACCATCGTAATCCAAACCAATCAAGATAAGTACCATTTGGTACAACATAAGCAATACATAAATGCCTAGCTGACTTTCCAAAGCTATGTATAGACCACCGACGACAAAAACATAAGAATTGAAACAGAGCAAAACAACCAAAATGGTGTGGCACAAGTGGTAGATACTTGAGTTCCTTAACCATCTGGTTCTGGGTTTGATCCCTAGCCTGTGCGTATGGAAAAATATCTGTTGGGAGAGGTCAACATCTTAAATGGATCTCAGTTACCTCGAAAGATTAGTCTCTACAGTTGTGCGTGGAGGATACCTTGGTTTATCAAAAAAAAAAGAAACAGAGCAAAGCAGGGCAAAACTATTTGAATTGAACAATAATTAATATCCTTTTCTCAAAACAATAATTTATTTAATCAAAATAATAATTTACTTTCCACAAAAAATATTTTTATTATGCTAACGTCAATTATCCACTTACACTAAAAAATTGTCTTAGAGTGTGTTTGTTTCAAGTCATCTTAAAACATTCTTGAGAATATATGGGTAAAGTATTTGTATTCTTATGTTTGCTATAAGGTTTCAAAATTTTATTCCTGGGTGTAAAAAGTTACTGAGAAATAAATAACTTCCACATTCCAATCGTTTTATTCCAACGGAGAAGGGGTGGGAAAAAAGATTCCCATAGAGGTGGAAATAAATTCCATTGGTAATCACCTATATACCCACCCTTACAATAATTCCTAAGAATGTAATAAATGTTTACCAAACACAACTTTTTGAGAATACCTGAGAATAAGATTTCCATCATTTTATTCGTAGGAAAATTATTCCCAGGAAGAAAATTACGTAACTTGAGACAAACGCCCCTTAAGTTTGGAGGACTCAAATATAAGTAAATATCAACAAATCTACCCATATTTAATGTTATTATTCCAAAAATATCATTAATTTAATTCATTAATGTTGTTAGGAGAGAATCATTATGATTAATTGTAGTTTAATAAATATATTTTTCTTTTTACATGAAATCAAGAAAATTAAATGTATTTGACTATCAACCTTAATAAGTGTGAAAATATGTATTTTTTCTTATAATTGAGTTTGCATAGAGTATACATTATCTAATTATTATTAATGGTTAAGAGTCATATTATCTGTATTATAATATCAATAATAGTTATTATGTTTATATCTATTGCACTTTGTGATTGAGACAAAATAACTTTTCAATAAATTTTTATTTATAATTTTGCACCCAAAAAAAAATTTAAACCAAAAACTTGAAATCATCAATTACATATTTCTTTAATGAAATCTAAAAAAATGAGCATATTTCCTATGCCAACACTAGTATATAGCCATTTAAAAACACTTATTAACAACTCCACATTAATTCTAAATATGAGAACACTTAGCCAATTATTAAAACAACAATTAAAACAAATGAATCATGCTTCTTTGCAAATTAAATAGCACCAATAATCATTAATTATGTTCTTACTAATAAATACACATAAAGCACCAACCTTTTATTATTAAATATGCATCAATTTAATAAAACATGGCATTTATCAATTCTAACTTAATTCTAAGCATAATTTTTTTTTAAATGAAGGAAAGGAGCCTCGTTAAAACCTTCTGATGCAAAACCCTCCTTAGGAAAAAAAGCATCTAGAAGGAAAAAGAGTGCTCCTCCCTGTTATTATAGAAAAAAATGGCAAACAGAATACAGAACGAACATGGGGGGGACTATACCAAAACCCCATGCAAAGAAAAAGATAGTAACAGAAACAACCCCAAATATAAGGGAGAAAGAACCAAACAAATAACTAAGCAAATCTATAGGCAGAAAAGCCAAACGTATTATTAAAAAACTCAACAGCAATAAAAGAAGGGATGTTATTCCACCAAATATAGTCCGTCTGAGAGGCCCCGAATTTGGCCAGCTTATCCGCACAAGCATTCCCCTCCCTGTAGATATGCGAGAAAACGAACTGCATGGAAGAGGTGAGGGCCATACAATTATGCCATCTGTTACGAAGGAACCAGGGGATGACAGTAGAATTGTTGAAGGCTTTAAGAACAATTAAGGAGTCACATTCAAGCCATAACCTATGCCAACCCTTGGAATAAGCAATCTCAATAGCTACCATAGCACCGATGAATTCCGCCTGTAGAGCATTAAGGGATCCAAGAGGCTTAGCGAAGCAACCCAACACAGCTGCGCTACTATCACGAAAGATGCCCCCACAGGCAGATAAGCCAGAAGAGCCAAAAGCAGAGCCATCAGTATTACACTTTACCCAACCACCTAGAGGAGGAGACCACGAAACAGTCTTGATGACTGGAACACAAGGCAGGCGACGCTGCACACCAAAGTAGCTGAGGATTTTCAAATCAGAATCAAAAGCGATTCTTTACTATTGTGTCCCACCAAAGCAACGTGGTTGATAACGGTGCGGATGGCAACCCGAGCGAGTGAAAGAATTCTCAAATCGGCCATGTTGCGGCTCGCCAAATACCCCAGGATGATAGTGGTGATACAAGCAACAACTAAATCCAAAACTTGAGAACTCCACCGCAATTGCAATAGTCAAGAATGGAGGGACCGAGATGGTGTTGATGTTATGGCCAAAAACATCAGACATCCAAGACCAGAGGCACTGGGCATAGGAGCAACTCAGAAACAGATGGGAAGAAGTTTCTGCTGCCTGGTTACAAAGCGAGCACATAGAGGGGTGAACGGAGCCAACCCCGATTACTTGTTCGTCGATTGGGAAGCTTTGTTATGGAAACCGCCAAGTACAAAAAGACTTAGAGGGAGGAATGCAACGCCTCCAAATAAGCTTGTACCAAGAGATGGGCAAAGCATCCGGTTTATAGAACTTATAAGCGTCCTTGAAGGTAAGAAAACCAGAGTTAGAAGCACACCAGACCAGCCTGTCAGGAAGACCCCCAGAAGGAATGATAATCCGCTCAATAGCCGAATGAAGGCCCGGAACATTAGCCAAAATAGAATGTGGGATGCACCAATCTCCATCATGGATAAAATCGCACACTTGAGCAGTGAGCTTGCAATGAAGCGTAGGAGGAATGCCAAGCCGTTTAGCAATAGAGAAGGGTAGCCAATTGTCTAACCGTAATCTCACCGCCGAGCCATTGCCAATCAAGCAAGAAGAATTATCGAGGATAACAGGGACAACATTTTTAATACCGGACCAAATAGAGGAGCTGATATGGTAAGAGATGACCTGGTTTTTGCGGTAGGCTCTAGCCTTCATGAGCTGACACCACTCAAGGGAAGAGGAGATGAAATCCCAGCCAAGCTTAAGAATACCAGCTTTATTTATAGAAATAAGAGAGCGGATGCCTAAACCACCTTCCTTGAGAGGCCTGCAAACCTTGGACCAGGCAACCGTGACAGGTTTGCTAGAGTGGATATCACCAGACCACAGGAAATTGCGGAGCCAACTGTCCACCTTTTTTAGAAGAGAGGCAGGCCAAGTGTAGAAGTGGAAGCTATACATAAGGCTGCTTTGAAAGACCGATTTGATGAGCTGGGCCCGCCCCATGAAAGAAAGCATAGATCCTTTCCAAAGGCTAAACTTGCACTTGAGACGATCGGCGATAAGTCAGTAAATGGGTCTTCTTGGGATGGCCTTTGAAGATCGGCACACCAAGGTACTGAAAGGAATGGTGCCAAAGACGAAACCAAGAATGTCAGTAATAACCTGCTGACGACAAACAGGAATAGATCCAGCATAGTACTTGGACTTGTGTAGGCTAATAGATTGGCGTAACAAGAAGCATAAGTGTTGAAAAATCCACCAAGTTCTTCAAGCCCCTACAAAAAGCCCCGCAAAAACAAAGATGTCATCAAAGATAAAGAATGTGGCTTGGCATGGTGTAACCTCTGGGGCCAGTCATTAATTGAAGCTTCCCATCATGAACCAGCTTAGTAATCCCCCTACTAAGAACCTCTTCAGCAATGCAAAATAGTAAAGGAGAAAGAGGATCCCCTTGACGAACACCTCTATTACAAGAAAAATAGCCCACCGAATGTCCATTGATAGAAAGGGAGAGTCTGGCAGAGCGAAGGATGCAATTGATCCACCTGCAAAATTGAGAGCTGAAACCAAAAGCATTGAGAACATTGTAAAGGAATTCCCAATCCAGGGTGTCAAAGGCTTTCTTAATATCAATTTTCATGGCCAGATGACCCCCAAAAGATCTTTTATCAAGCAAATTAACCACCTTAGAAGCTAAACAGACACAGTCAGAGATGTTTCTATCCTTGACAAAACCACGTTGATTGTGAGAGACAATTTTGGGGACCACCCTGGCAAGCCTATCAGCCAGCACTTTGGAGATGATTTTGAATTGGAAGTTGGCAAGAGCAATGGGCCAAAACTGATCAATGCTGTCTGCACTATTGACTTTAGGCAGTAAAACCACCAGATTAGAATTGAGATTAGGCAACAACCACCCCTGCTTGAAAAACTGTAAAACCGAATTGTAGACCTCTTCGTGGATAATATCCCAGTAGCGATGGAAGAAAAAGCCCCCAAAACCATCGTGGCACTGGGCACTGTCGCCATTTAGGGAGAAAACCGCAAGCTTAACCTCCTCCCTAGAGGGCAAAGAGGCGAGCATGCTGTTGTCCTCCTCAGACACCAAATGAGGGATAATATGGGAAATAAAATCGAGTTCGAGAGCAAGGAGTGGAGTTAAACAAACCTCGTGTAGTATTGTAAAATATGATCTTCAATAGCATCGTAATCATATAACATATCATCACCATTCCTCATGACGGAGATTTGTTTTGAGACGGCTCTAATTTTGGCAACTTTGTGAAAGTAGGCAGTGTTGCGGTCTCCCTGAGTAAACCATTTAATTCTGGCCTTATCCCGCCAAAAGGTTTCTTCACTGGACAAGGCTTTCTGCACCGAATCAAGCAACTTTTTCTTGGGCAAATAAATCGTCGCTACCTCCCAAACTATCAATTTGCTGCTGGACAGAGTGAACCGCAGAGAAAGCTTCTTGAACCTGCACTTGAACATTGCCAAAGACTGAGTGATTCCAATCCTTGAGCTTCATTTTCAAATTCTTAAGCTTTTGAGAGAGAATATACATAGGGCAGCCAACAATAGGCTCTTGCCAAACCTCCTGAATGAGCCTAATGCAATCCTCATGTTCTGCCCACATACTGAGGAATTTAAAAGAGGAACCCGCAGACTGTTTATCATTCTTGGAAACAAGCAAAATAGGGAAGTGGTCAGACTGGCTCCTAGTAAGGGTACAGGCAGCAACACTAGACCAAGTATTAATCCATTCATCATTACAAATCACCCGATCCAATCTCTTCTCCGTTAAAAATCTTCCTTTCCGACCATTCGACCAAGTGAATTGGGCCCCACGAGTGTCCAAATGATTGAGAGTGCATTGATTGGACCAATCTAGAAAGTCCCTGCAGGAGAGATTGTTAGGGGAACCCCTTCCTCTTTGCTCATGGTCGCCAAGCACAAAGATTGAAGTCACCTAAAAACACCAAGGGCCAGGGTTGCCTTCTTTGCCAGGAGACATTTCTTTGCCAAAGGTTTCTCCTGTGAATATAACTAGAGGAAGCATAAATAGCAGCAAAGAAAAAATCCTGATTGTTAACATTTAACTTAAAAGCCACGTGTTGGTCAGAGATGGATAAGGTAGTAGGAAAAAGATTGACGGAACAACAACACCAGAGATTAGGTAGAAGATCACCTCGGTTATTTACAGCAACCAGCTTCATGTTCAAGGATCCCCAAAACCCATTTGGAAATTGAGTTTGAGGAATCCAAGGCTCCGAGATAAACAAAAAATCAGGCTTATTAAATGAGCAAAGCTTATGCAAAACAGACCTGGTATTCTGGTTGCCCACACCACGGGCATTCCAAAAAAGAAGCTTCATTTGGAAGAGTACTGATTACCAGCCCGTGAACGGGTTAGATAGCCACCCGCTGTAGTCGCAATTTGTCGTTGTCTCTTAAGCTTTTTCTTCTGAGACTTGGTTAGAGCCTTAGTGAAGGGCTCATCGTCTTCCTCAGGGGAGGAATTAGTCTCATTAACATTCTCAGCATCATCAGCTTGCGCCCAGAACTTAGAAGCGATAACCATGTCTTTCCTAACACGGTCGGGGAAATCATTAAAAACAAAGCTTACAAATAGCCTTACGAACGACATCAGCCAAGTAGGTATCCTTGGGTTGTATGGTCTCCGAAACATGGTCTGTGGAGTGTGAGGAACTGAAGGAATCGTCAACCACCTGATGAATAGAAGGTTCAGCTGGCGGAACAAAGGTTGGCGAAGGCGAACCACTGTGTGATGTCGTGGGAGATTTAGCAGCCACCATTTCGTCATAAACAACCTCCACCGAGTCATCATCCTCGTGGAGATCATCAACCTGCTGTTGTCGATTATCAATACCATGGTTATTATCAACCAATTGATGATTACCATCCGCAACATTAAGCATGGCATGCAAATCAGTATCACCATGAGTCGGCACCAGTGGCACTGGATTGACGACCTCAGTAGCATCACCAATCATAGGGGGGACCAGAGTACCTGCATTTGCAGGATCTACGATCGCAGCGTGCAACGCAACGCGGAAGGGTGCTAGCCTGATGGTTGTTATGTTTGGTATTACCACCTTGCCGGCCATGACCAGCACCTGGGACATGCTTGCGAGCAACGGGCACCAAGAGGAGCGGCCGGTGTCTCTTGCAGTTGGCGGCAGTGTGTCCAATGATGTTGCAAACATTGCAGAAGATGGGAAGCCTCTCATAAACAATTTGGACATTGAAAGCGTGGCATAGCCTTTCAACAAGCAAACGATCCCGCAACTCATCCTTAAGATCCAAATCCACTAAAACCCGAGCAAAATGGCCATATGTTTTATTCAGAGTAGCCTCATCCAAAGTGATGGGAATTCCGACTCCACGGGCTATGGAGAACAAGATTATTGGCCGCCAATATTCTTGTGGTAAGCCAATTATACGAATCCAGCATTGCGAGCGAGACTGCCCTTGCAGGGAAGGATGGAAATCCGGTTGCCATCTCGATAGGTGAAGGATACCAGGCTTCAACGACCAAGAGCCAGAAGACCAGACGCATCGTAAGTCTTCAGCGGAGGAGAAGGAGAACTCGTAGAAACCCTTGCCAAGCGAGACCATGTGCCAGGGTCCAAGAGGTTTCCACAGCGAGGCAAGCTTAATGCGCAAATCTGCGTTTTTGATAGGAACGTCGCCCTTTGCCAGGATTAACCGACCGTGGAGGTTATTTTTACACGCCTCGAGGCCAGCCTGATACTCCTCCTCTGGTATTTGGACGGTGAGTGCATCACCTTTGAGCACGGGCGCAGTTAGGAGGTCGAGAGGAATGGCGCAGGATTTGGAGAGAGCAGCAGCAAAGCTCTTTTTTTGAGCAGCGGCGATAGGGGTCAACAGGGGCGAAGAGGAAGCATCGCGGCGTGGGGATGGAGGGTTCTGAGAGGGAGGAACCGAGGGAGGGGGAGAAGAGGCGCCAAGGCATGGCCACAGGCAGATCAGCGCTGGTGGAGCCATGGCCGAAGCCATGAAAGCCGACGGCAGAATTAGAAACCCTAGCAGAGAAAGGCTATAAGTTGAATCTAATTCTAAGCATAAGAACACTTAATTAATTGTCAAAACAACAACTTCATACCGCAATTTATGTTATTAAACAATCCAAATAATATACTAGTGATTCAAAGTCATGCCAAGACACACAAAGTATCAACCTTTCAACACTAAACATTTTCCAATTCTCATAAACATATTAATTAACAATTTCAATGGTTCCTTGCTTATACAAGGGCCTCAAATTAAATTAAAATAGAAACTATAGACAATCAAATCCATGGTCTTGCAAAGATTACACAACAATAACTTGTCCGATAAGGCATAGGGATCATCGGACATACCTAACATGCTATTTGAAGCCATAGGTCTCTTTTCAAGAGATCATCCACCCCTCATACCTTGTATGGTCGCAGCCTCCAAATCAAGCTTTAGAGAGCTCCGAATTCGATTCCGCTTGTGGTTCCTATCATAACGAAAATCAAGGGATTCAATTCTAAGGTTAGAATTTTTTTTTAAAAACACAAAATTGATGTGAAGAAGCATCACTATGGTAGGCATCATCCGAACTATGCTGACACCACACCTACCAACAATTCTAAGGCTAGAATTTGAATCACTAAGGAATTGGAAAAAGATGAAATTGAGAGGATTAGAGACGCAAAAGAAATATCCTTCTTAGAATCAGAAAGGATGTGAAGAATCAAAGGGGAATTGTCCTCTGGTCGTGGCCTTGAAGACGACGTCCAAAATGGTGGAGAAACGAGAGAGATAACGTCAAAACGGTAGCAACGGCAAAAATAGAGTTCTAAGGAATTCTAGAGTTAAATTAGAGATCCTTAATATGTTTTAAAACTAGGTTTAGGGTTGTTTTAGGTTTATAATTAGGTTTAGGTCGAGTAGGATCATCTGGGTCATGCCCAATGGGTCGAAACACGTCAAAACGTGTAACAGAATTGATCCTTTGGTACAACGACACTACGTCACGATTTTTGATGCAACTTGAGCAACAGGTATCTGATTGAGAAATTATTGGTGGCGTTGGAAATATTAGAGGGAGATCTACAAAGTGTGTCTCTCAAGCAAGCCCTAATTCAAACTCTAGATGGGTCAAAAAGACAATGAAAGTTTAGAGACAAAATTGGTAATTATTTCTAGATAAGACTTTTAGAAGATCGTATCTATTCAATGATTGAACCTCTATGATATCTAATTGATCTTATATCCATACAAATACAATTATCATAAATATAGATATTTTATATTAATATAAACTTGCTTTGAATATGAATACAGATAACTGTATATTAATATAATTCAGTCGCGAATTAATACAAATCATCCGGTACAAATATAAACATATAATGTAAATATAGTATGGACTCATATAAATATAAATGAAACATGTAAATAAGTATACACTATTTTATTGATTTATACACAATCATATCTGAATATAAACACCATATATAAAAATAGGAGTAATAATATATTAATAAAAACTCAATATAGTTATAGACAATTACATCTTAATACAAATTATTTCCTATTACTAAAGACATGATTAATATAAGTGATTGTGTATCAACATAATTAATCTCATGTTAAAAATAAACACAGTTAGATGTCAATGCAATCACATGTTAATATAAAAGATTTCGTATTATTATAAACAGGTATAAATGAATATGCAATCACATACTAACATATGCACAATCATATATTAATCCATACAAGATCCCATATAAACACACGAGATCACACACTTACATAATAATATAATCAACCTATATTTATTTAGATAAGATCACGTACTAATACATGTAGTATAGTTAATAATATAAATAAAGACACCAAATCATATATCACTTATTATCATACAAAATCAATTATTATTATACACGATCATGTATTCATGTAAATGATCAGATATTAATATAAATATATTATAATTATAATTATTGACCATTATCTATTAATACATCCAATCATATATTAATATAAGCATGATTAATATAGCTCATTTACATATCAATATGAATCATTTACAAATTATATATATATACACACACACACACAAAATATATAATAACATTTTAATATATAATATGTAAACACACTTATAACCATACAAACATAAGCATGCATGTTATCACTTAAAATACACACACACACACACACACACACACACACACAGATATATATATATATATATATATATATATATATATATATATATATATATATATATATATATATATATATATATATATATATAGTAACGATGTAAACAAGCATATTATCAACTATTATACTACTAATAATAGAAGTAATAATAATAATACAAATAATTACAGCAACACATACACAGTCATACGAAAAATCGGGGTGTTACACCATCGCTATGTAATGCGCAACCTTCTCCATTGCAGATTTATTCCCTTTCCCAGTTTTCTTGATTCCTCCTTGTCTCTCTCACGCTCGTTCCCTCAGGCGAAGATGTCGTCGCGCCGCTCGTAGTCCACTGCCACGAGCGCGTGACCTCCCTCTCCACATTTGGTCTAGCCCTCACCCTCTCTCTGCATCTTGGTATTTCTCACCTAATGGGGAAGGGGTGGTGGGGGGAAGTGGATGGGGCTGGGAGGAGATGTAATATGATTTTCCAGATTTACCCTTTGACCAAGTTTTTCGTCCAAACCGTCCATTAGAAACAGTTCATCATCCGATGGCTATTGTTTCATATCCATTGATGGACCCATCTGAAAGGGTCCATGAGAAAACACACCTTTGAAAATATGTTCAAAATAATACATTATTTAAAATAAAAAATTTAAATATATTTTAAAAAATTTTGTATTTTATATTTTTAAACTAATATATGCAATAATTTATTTAAACTACATTTAATTTTTTAGGATAATAAATTATTTAAAGTATACATTTAAATTTTTTTATTTTTTTATTTAAAATAATATATGAATTTAAAAATATATAAAAGTATTATTTAAAATTTATTTTACATATCATAAGCGTATTAACAAAATCAATTACGTATAAAAATATTTATATAAAATAATAAATTTACGTGAGATCAATCTACTTGTGTATTAGGGGGGAAGGAAAAATAATCCTTCACCTTATTTGGAAGAGAGCATAAATACCTCAATTTGAAAGAGCATTAAAAACAAAGAAAGAGGGACTTGGGGTTTTAAAATGAACAAAACTTACATCAAGTTCTGTAGGTCAAGTTCAACCATTTTTTCTCACAAAAAAGTGGTTATTTTTTATGAAAAGATGCAAGAACAGTTACATAATATCCCTTTTAAAAAACTAACCAATTTTTTGTGAGAGAAAATGGTTGAACTTGACTTATAGAACTTGATATAAGTTTTATCCTTTAAAAAATACTCCAAACTCATTTCCTTGCTTCGAAAAGGTCCCAAACAAAGAAAATACTAATTATTAACCTTTCCCTCCCCTCTATACCTATCTCCCAAATAAATCCTAAGACAATAAGTGGTTTTGATAAATTTATAATTATAATAAGTCAATTACACACACATGGATTGAATTGATATAAATTTATTATTTTATATAATATATTATTTTATATAAATATATTAGTTTATACATTAGTTTAAAAATATAAAATATTAAAATACTAAAAATATATTTAAATCTGTTATTTTTTTAACAATGTATTGTTTTGAACAATATTTTAAATAATGTTATAAATAATTATTATATGGGTAGGGATCAACTTTCTCTATGAGTACCTCTTGTCGGAGTTACTTCGCTTAATAACTTTTTAAAGATATTAAATTTTACAATCCAACTCTTGGAGTAAGTTGATCTCCATTCTTACTATAGTCTATATATATTACATATAATTAATATACTAATAAAATGATTTATATATATAAAATAAATTATATATGTGTGTGTCAAAATTATCTTGGAACATAAATTGCACCAAAATTATACAATTTGATAAATATTTGGACCAAAATTGCATAAGTAGTACTAATGTATGAGGACCAAAAGTGCAATCAAATATTCATTAGCCAGATCATTGGCCACATAATACCACCTGTAGCCACGTGTAAGACCCCGTGCTGACTCTCAAGTGCCAGGTACTGGTGTCATTGTTAAGTATTGGACAAAGATTTAACTTGTTGAGAAAATTAAATCTGCTTAATTTTCAAAATGTTGGGAGAAAAATCACCCTATTGAAAATATAGGAACTAAAATCGCCGATGCTTCATACCAGGGAACTAAAAGTACAATTAAACCTATAATATTTTCTATAATGTTGCATCAAATACAACATAGCAGCAAAGTTTTATAAGGTTTTATACTATAAGTATATATTATACTACAAGAGGACCATATTATGTTATATATATGTAGATACTCATGAGTAAAATCTGCTACAGATTAATTTTAGATTTATTAACAAGTATTTGTGGATGAAATAAATATATTTCTCCACCCGTTTATTAAGAGAGAGTGAGAAAATATTTAAGTACTCGTGACTGCAGTTGCCAGGCCAATAGTGTTCCTTTTTATCTACTTTTCCTAATATCTCTGAGGATATGAAGCAGGTTATTGTTCCTATTGACGCCGGTGCGGACCGTCTCGTCTGGACTGATAGTGATACTGGGGATCTGGGCTTCAAAGATGCTTATTTGAAGCTTAAGTCGGTCGTTCAACGGGTCAAATAGGGGAAAGCAATTTGGGGTCAGGTTATTCCTCCTTCCAAATCCTTTATTGTGTGGTGCTTATTTCATAATAAAATCCCCATGGATGAACATTTGCAACAGCGAGGTTGTGTTACAGTTTCCATGTGCAGTCTCTGTGGTAAGACCTCTGGGACATTTAGCCACATTTTTTTCCACTGTTAGTTTGCAACTTATCTTTGGGATTGGCTTAGCTCTATCCTTTAGTTTCGGATTGATCACTGCTCCATAGCCTCTATTTTTTATTTTTGTATGAAAAATTGGAGCTCTCAGGTTGGTGATGTGGTTCTCTCAGCCGTTACCCATGTGTTATGGGCAATTTGGTATGCTCGTAATCAACACCGTTTTCATAACAGAGGAGTCACCAGCATCCGGGCTATTCATCTTGTTGTTGCCTTGGTGTCACTATCTGGTAATCTATCTAAGGGTACCACTTCTTCTTCTATGGAGGATTTCTGGATCCTTAAATACTTTTCAGTTGCTTGTCACACTCCCAAAGCTCCTTTAATCATCCAAGTTAACTGGTGCAAAACCCCTTGTGGTTAGATCAAGTGTAATGCAGATGGTGCTTCTAAAGATAATCCTGATTTGTCCGCTATTGGAGTTATTTACAGGGACTTCAGTGGGGCTATTGCTGGTTGTTTCTCAAAACATCTGGGTATAGTAACTTCTTTGCATGCAGAATTTTTGGTGGCTATGAAGGCTATTAAGATTGCTCATGGCAAGGGCTGACACAAACTTTGGCTAGAATGTGATTCAAAAATTGTGGTTGATGCTTTTAAAAACAATGACTTGGTGTTTTGGAAGTTCAAGAATCGGTGGCGTAATTGTTTGTCTCTTATCTCATAGATGATCTTTCATGTCACCCATATCTATAGGGAGGGTAACTCTTGTGCAGACAGATTTGCTTCTCATGGTGTCACAAATAATTGTTTCACTTGGTGGGATTTGCCCCCAAGTTTTATTCTGGATGACTTTTTTCGTAATAGATTTAGTTTTCCTTTATTCAGGTTTAAATGATCTTCTCATGGGTTTTGGTCTAGGCTCCCATGTCTTCTCTTGTACTTGGCTTCTTTTTTCTTATTTTTTTTAATAAATTTTGGTGTGCTACAGATGATGGATAGGGTCTAAGTTGCTGACATAGTTGGGATCTCCTTCTCCTATTGCGATGCCTCTGCATGCCATTTTGTCTAAAAAAAAAAGATGCCAGGCCAATATATCAATTCATTTAAATACTCATGCCTATGTACAACCAAATTTTACCATCCTGATAAAAAAAAACAAAATTTTACCATGATTTTGTTTCATCCTAATTGTATTTGTACAAAATATTGGGATATATTATTACACCTTTAAGTGTTATATTTTTTTTTTGACGAAAACCAAACTTAACAGATATCATTAATCAAAGGCTCAATGAGCATTACAGGGCAATCTGAGAAAATAAAGGGACTAGCATAAGAACTGGATGCCCGTGCCAAGGAATGAGCAACCATGTTCATTTGTCGCAACAAACTCTACCTTAAAACCTTGGTGGATAGATAAAAGTTGTTTACATATAGAGGTTACGCTACCAAATTCCGTGATGTCAGCAGTGTTTCCCCTGATAGCATCGACTAGCTGCTTACAGTCTGATTCGAAAATAACTTCGTCAGCTTCTATCTAGATCATCAACTGCATTGCTTGCAGTAACCCAACCGCTTCAGCTTCATGAATTTCTATAGTTGCTCCCACCCAGTTGCTGAGAGCTAGATAAAATTCACCCACACTATCGCGGACAATGGCGCCCCAGCCTGTGATGTTTCAGTCCTGGAATATGGCAAAGTCGACGTTGCACTTAAGGAAATCCGGAGAGGGGGGAATCCATCAGTGAACAACATGACCAGCCGCTGAAATGTCACCATGGCTCAAGTTTTGTACCTTGTTTGCCCAATTCCAGTCGCGAAGGTACCAAGAGGCATGCTGAATAATGTTTTGCGCGGTCTCATCCTTGTTATTCCATAGCTTTTCATTGCGAGCTTTCCATAGACTCCAAAGTCCCATTGCTAAAATAATACAGTCCTGCATAGAAACCAAATCACAGAGGCTGAAAAAGAATGAACTAAAATGATCAAATGGGGCAAGTAGAGGTTCCATCTTGGTCGACAATTCAAGAGCGCGCCAAACTTCTTCTGTGAATGGGCAAGTGAGATGAATGTGCTATATATTCTCCAACGGGAACTCGTAGCGGACACAAGTAGTAGGACAAGGAACGCCGCGCTATTGAAGCTTCATTCTGGTAGGAAGGACATTGTGACAAATTCTCCATAAGAAATTACGATCTTTGAGGAACTTGGAGACTCCAAATGTTATTCCAATCCCCTAAGTTGAGTTGAAGAAGCCGCACCAGAAAAGTGGTCCATGTACAACCTATAACCGGACTTGACTGTATAGTTACCGTGCTTTGAGAACCTCCAGATACGCTGATTAACAAACAATTAGCTATGAAGAGGAATAATTGAAATAGCAGCAACATCAGACTGGTTAAATAGATGCGAAATCAACTGCATGATCCGACACTTGTTATTAGGAATAAAGAGATCATGCACAGCGAGAGCCTCTAAGCCAGGCTTGACCGAAGTATAAATTCGAGGTTGGGTAGTGGATCTTAGCCACTGCTTAGACCAAACCTATATAGATTTTCCGTCGCCAATTTTCCAACTATAACCACTACGCAACAACTCTTGGGAGGACCAAATACTACGCCAAGTAAAACTTGGATTATGGCCAATAGCCGCGTCCAAGAAGTCCCCTCTGGGAAAATATTTGGCTTTGAGGATACGGAAAGAGATAGTATTTTGGTTTGACATAAGCTGCCATCCTTGTTTCCCAAGCATTGCGTGGTTGAAACCGGTGAAATCTCTGAAGCCCAAACCACCATGTTCCTTTCTAGGAGTCATTCTCACTCACCGGAACCAATTTATGCCTTTACGGCCGTTTGTCTTCGAACCCCACCAGAAAGAGTTAATCATCCTCTCTATCTCCTTACCAAGGGAGGTAGGTGAGAAGAAGACACTCATGTAGTAAGTCGGGATAGCTTGAGCAATGGATTTGATAAGAACTTCTTTACTCGCCCTTGATAGCGATCTAGATCTCCGAGAGTGGATTTTCTTCCAAATTCTGTCCTTCATGAAACTGAAAACTTCTTTCTTATTTCTTCCCACAAGCGACGGAAGGCCCAAGTATTTACCTGCCAAAAGGAAAATAAGTGTTATGTTTTAGTACCTACCAAAAGAAAGTGTTATATTTTAGTTTCAAATCATGTTACTTTATGATGTAAAAATTACTCCAGTTTATAGATTTTTTTTTACTTTTTTTTTTAAAATTTTTTCTCATATCAATTCGTTACGTTTTTAAATATAACTGAATAAAATTAACATTTTAAATATAACTGAAGTCATTGTAAAAAAGTATATATAATTTTTTTTTGGTTAACAAATACATAATTTAAGTCATTTGTGATCATCGTCCATGACATTTCGGGTGCCATATGTGAACTGAAAAATTGATGACCTTTTTTATATGAGTTTTTCTAACTTATGCAACCTTGCACACGATAAATATCATTAGTTGCCCATATTTTTCTTTATTAATTACCAAGTTTCCTATTTTATGGAGAGAGATTACAGAAATGTGAATCTATAAAATAAATAGGAAAGTGAATAATTAATAAGAAAAAAAGTGGACAATTAATGATTCTTATCATGTGCAATGTTGCACACGTCATAAAAACCGTTTTTTATAAGTCAAATATATATTGATTATCAAAAGCAAGTATCATTCGGCACACAAGAGGTGCAAAAAGTTAGCCATTAATAGGGTAAACAATCACTTTGTTTCCTAAATATGTGAGACATTGTCACATTAGTCTCCGATTGTATTGAAATTACAGATTAATCCCCGAATGTGTATTTCGTTAGTCAATTTGGTTCCTGAGTGACCAAATTTGTATTTTAATTCAGTGACCAAACTAATAATAAGTAGTCAATAATTAGTAAGTAGTCAAAAATTGGTTTCAGTTTCTTATAACCGGTTTTTATTGTTTTTTAATTACAATTCAACATATAAATTAAGTATTCAATAATAAAAATAATAAGATTATTTTAAAGAATTTAATTTCTATACATCGTTACATGGTTATCCAATAACACGTGCTACATTATTCATTGATTTTAAAAACACATAGCTTATCGTACTCGTTAAATAATGTGACAACACATAAAATTGTATACATATGTAAACTATTTTTATGTAAATCCTATTTTAAATTTGAATTAAAATGAAAAATTTAATACAGTACATGACATATTGTAATTTGAATTAGTTTTTGTTTCTTAAAACAATTTGATGGTGGGTCCTATACTAAAGACTGAAAAACTAAGAAACAATTAAAAGTCAAAACAATTGAAAAAAAAAAGAAAAGAAAAGAAAAGAAAAGAAAAAAAGGAAAAGAGAAAGGAAAGAGAAGGGCTTTTTGTCCCCTATTAATTAATACTAAAAAAAAAAAAGAAAGAAAAAAGAAGGGTAGAAAAAGAGTGAGATATAAAAAGAGATCGAAAGTCCAAAGAGAAGAAACAACAGAAGCACGTATATACAGCTCAGCCTCAGTTGTTATTTGAGCTCCATTTTCAGATTTGGGATGCGGGTGCAGGTTCCTATGGTGGGTCGCAGGAGCACGGTAACAATTTTCTGACTCTCTCACCGGAAAAACTGCCACAAACAGTTTCTCTTTCTCTCCTCAGGTTGGTTTAAGAAACACTCAATTTCTAATCTCCGGCATCGTTGTCAAACACAAACTGGGTTTGTTTCGTTTTTGTTTTTGTTTTCATGTTTCTTTTATTTTCTGTTTTTTATTTTTTCGGGTTTGTTAAGGTGAAGTAAGTCAAGGGTTTCGTCGTGTCGTGTCGTGTCGTGTTCATTCTGATTCATCCATCCCCTATGGTTCCTTAGAAGTCTAGGTGGTTTGGTGGATGGATCCGAACGCCAATGCGGTCGTGTTTTTCGGGGTGAATTTTCTCGGGAAAATCCTGGATGGTGTTTGGTTGGTCAGAAAGTGGGAAGAAAAAGGGGGAAAAAAAGTGACAGTGATTGGTTAGTGGGGAAATAATTTGGCCGATTCAATTGGATAATGACGGAGGCTTTGGAGAGAAAGAAAGAATACTGGGAAACGAACAAAGGACACTGGGAAAATTAAGTGAGAGATATAGAGAGAGAAAAAAGGGTGATATTTTTTGGTGTGAAATTTAATGCTGTAAGATACCCTATTGGTTTTGGTCTTTTGGGGATTGGACGGTAGGGTAGGGGGCCTGTTTGGTTCTTTGTTTTTTGTTTTAGCGGTTTGTAACGCATTTATTGCAGAAACAGAAGGTGGAGGGTGGAAGGAGGAAGAGGAGTTATAGAGAGAGAAGAGAGAGAGAGTAATAGTTGACCATAATGAAGGTTATAATTACAACTCATCCATTATACTTCTCTGTTTGTTTGCTTTTATTATCAGTTTTAATTAATTAATTAATTATTATATATATATATATATATACGTTCCTTTTTTTCCACCCGTTAACCATTGAAGCACAGTTACCGACTCACAAACGAAACTCTTGCTTTCTCTTCTCCCGCTTCAGACTTTGGTAATTCTCTTTTGCTTCTGCTTTGATCTCTTCATTGTATGAATGTCTCTTTCCCTTCTTCTTTTGCCCCAAACCTCTCTCTCTCTATTTTCTTCTTCTATGATCAACCAATTTTGTTTTTTTGTTTTTTGTTTTAATTTCACTGTGTTTTGTTGATATGTTTGATTTTGTTTTATACTATTTTTTTTTACTATTTCAATTCCATGCGAAGTTAGAATTTTCTCAGAAATTGTCAATTCTCAAGGGAGATAGAGAGAATTAAAAAAAAAAGGAATAACTGTACTGTTTTTATTTTTGCAGATTAAAATCGAATTTTCTTTTTGAATATATGGGCTAAATTGTTTAGCTTTTTATTTAATTTTTATATAAGGCTTTGGGATCTGAAATAGATCTCGATCGTTTTGACCATGTTCCCCGATTTCCTTCAATCAGATTGAGGTGTAAGTAGCAAACCCCTCTGAGAATTTCACTGTACCTTTTTCTGGATTTCTAAACATGTTTATTCTGTTGAGTCAGATCTAATCAGTGCAAAAAGACAAAGAATTGGTAGGGATTTTGTGGGTTTCTTTGTAGGCCTTGTTGTGATTTAAAATTTGGGTTTTGTAATTTTGTAGTCGAAAAACTTTCGAAAAGTTGGAGATTTTTTTATTTAAGACTTTTCCCTTCTTGTCCTTTTATACGTAGGGCACTGTCCTTGGATTCTATTTGTGCCACATCTTTTTGTATTCTTAATAGAAAAAGGCAACTGGTACTTTGTTTTTGTACTAAAAATTATTATTATTATTTCGTATTCTTAATCAAACCAAATTGATTCCCAGTTTTACTAATTCGAGTGCCGATTGAAACCTTGCTAAACTTTCTATTTGGTCCTTTCTCTTATGTTCTCAATTAGGTTTACCTTTCAATTAGAGTCAGGAATCGAATTGGGTTCTTTTCATTAACATTAGCAGCTAAAGTTTCCTTCCCTATATGGGAATTAGGAATACAAGTTATTTGATATAGAATCGCAGTTTCCTTTCTACCCAAATATAAATATACTCTTAAGGTTTCTTTACTTTCTTATGATGATTCTTTTATTTATTTGTTATTTAACCTTTTTGCTTGTTTTTCTTCTTTTAAATTTGGTTATCGTTTGTGGCATTGAAATAGGATCCTGAATTTGGTGCTTGGCTTTGAGTAAAACATTTCCATTATTGCTCTTCTTTTAATTAAGTGCAGTTATGGTAGGTTACTTGCTAACTTAATTGTTTTTGTTTGCTGGTTTACAGGTTTCTGCATAATATTATGTGATCAGATTTGTCTCTTTGATTGAAAATAGTCCAAACAGCATTGGATGTTGCAGTATGGAAAATTCGCCCGTGTATTTAAATATATAAGTACTCCATGAAACTAGGTAACAATTTGTTTATTTATGATCTCTGAAATCGGTTCTTTTACTATTTTTCAGCAACCATTTGTATTTGCTCTTTGGTTTAACAAGGGTTGACTAGCATAGTAGCATAGCTTTGGTTGATTTTTTGGGCAGTAACAAGATTGTGATCCTTTAATGGGGTTCCTATGTGTATCTTTTTAAATCTGATAGGCCATGATTCCTAGCTTTTCTGATTCGTATATCGAATATGGAACTCTTGAAGATTGTCAATTTAGCTGATGGATTAGGTTAAGGATATGTTCTTGTAACTTCTTTGAAAGTCATTATTATATTCACAATTTAAACATTGAATCTTCCTATGGTTTACTGAAATCCATAATGTTTTTAATAGTGTGTTTTCTGCTTAAGATTGTGAAATTGATGCCTTACTAATTCAGTTTTCACTTGTATGAAAATTGATGTGCAGAAGGTGAATTGGCTTTCTTGCATTCAAAGATGGGCGTTGAGCCGGAATCTCAATCATTTGAGTTCAATGACGGTGATCAAAACTCCGCTGGATACAAGTTGCAGAATCAAAAAGCGAAGGAATATGAGAACAGAGTCTCTATTAATTTAAAGAAGAACGAATGGGATTTAGATCCATCACCATATGACATGAAGTCGGCAGATTGTATGGCTGCACCAAAACTTGAATTTTATAACAGCATCATTGATTTCAAAAGTGATAATGAAGCACATGTAGCGGACTTAGTTGAGCCCAAATCTCACTCTTCCAAGGATAAACGGGGATTAGATCCATCGCCACATGTCATGGAGTCGGCAGCTTGTATGACTATGCCAAAACTTGAATTTTATGACAGCATGATTGATTTCAAAAGTGATTATGAAGCACAGGAAGATGTAGGGTCATTTATGAAGTTTCAAAATGTTAAACAATCAGTTAAGAAGTCCCCTACTTCTCCAATCTCTAATCCTTTCGAAGAAATAGGTAAATTTCAGAATTCGGCGAATGCCTATATGGACATAACTGTTACAGAATGTGAACCAGAACTGGTAGTTTGTTACAAAGATAATAATTACCATGTTGTGAAGGATATCTGTGTTGATGAAGGAGTCCATACCAAGCAGAAGTTTGTGTTTGAAGATAGTGTTGATGGCAAGGCTTACAATTTGTTCCCTTCAGAGAGTTTCCAAAATAAAGAAATACAGAAAGATAACACTGGTATCAAGGTATTAAATCCACCAGCAACAGAGAAGTCAGACCAGGTTTCTGCTAATCATGATCAGCCTAATGACGTGATGCACAAAGATGAAGATGTGAGTGAAAATCTTATTGGTAAGGCCAGCAAAGATATGGTTTTGCCTGAAGACACACAGGATTCTATAACTTCCGATGACAAGGGTGAACAGGTATTAAGCATGTTAGCAAATTTTATCTAAATATTTTGTTTGTAAACATATGTTTTTCCTCTTTTTTCTTTGGTATGTTATTTATACTTTCGTGGTTGTTACTTGTTAAATACAGCAATGAAAACCGAATGCATGTGTTTATGATGGAGTTACTAGTTGAGCAGGATGGCTAAAGATTTCAATACTTAAAAAACATATCTATTGTGTTTTCAATTTACCTACTATTATTAAGTAAAGTTCCTAGGTCATTGATTATTCCCCATCCATATTTTGCAACAAGCAGATTTGTTGGAGAGTTTATCGAAAGAAAAAATATTGTTATCATTAATTTTGATGTATTCTTTTGGAAATTTTGTCCTGTTATGTGTGCTTGCATGTATGTATGCTTGCGTGAATGTGGTAGGAAAGGGAAATAACAAAAATGATGTTTGTGTTTTGCTTGCAGCTCTCCAGTGAACCTGAATTGCACTCCCAATCCAAAGGGTCCAAAAATTTGGTTGAGGAAGCAGTAATGGCAAGGCCTGCTTTGGGATTAGCCGTTGATGAATCAAACAGCAATGGCACCGGAAGTTTCACATATCATTTTGAACCTTTGGCTCCTGCAGAGTGTGGCAAAAAGGAATTTCACCAATTTGGTGGCTGTAACTGCGATGAACCTCATCATAATTTTAAGCCTTTAGAAGGGCATTCCTATGATCATGGTGAAACAAGTCAGGTTCGTAACAGCTTAGGCGAGTCGAGTTTCTCTGCTGCAGGCCCTGTATCAGGTCGTATAAGTTATTCGGGATCCATACCTTATTCCGGAAGCATCTCTATTCGATCAGATAGCAGCACTACCAGCACGCGGTCCTTTGCTTTTCCTATGTAAATTTCAAGAAAACTTTTTGCCTCAACTCCTTTTCAATTGGCCTTTTTGTTTTCAATGCATAGCTAATAAGGCTGATTTCCATCTTGTGCTTGCAGAATGCAATCTGAATGGAATAGCAGCCCAGTCAGAATGGCGAAACCTGACAGGAGCCGCAGCCGTTGGAGGCAAGGCCTTCTTTGCTGTAAATTCTGAGAGATAATTTTCTCTTATAATAGGTTTAAACTTTTAAATACATCATTTAAATTTTACTTGATCTCAGTGTGCAGTAGGAGTAGGTTTAGAATGCCTACTGCACAGTCAATGCTCAGTGGTGGTTTAGAATCGCCAGTCAGTGCTCTTGCATCTCTGCAGGCAAAAAGTCTTGTTTTTAGATTTGCTTGCACCTGCTTATACATGGTTTTATTGAATTTTTTTTTTTTTTTTAAATTACAATTGCAAACAATTCGTAGTACATATAAATTTTGCATCATTTTATCTATAACTGGAAGATCTAAAGTTGGTAGCTAGCTAGTTTAATTATTAAAGCCTTTTGATTTGTTTGTTTAGTATTTAATTTAAAATGTTGCTTTAGTTACTTTACTAGGGAAGGAAGGGTAGAAATAGAATCTACAGATTTACCTCCAGTTAGGTACATTTATTGGAGAAAATAAGGAGAAATAGAATAAGTAATTTTCTTTAAATAACCAACAGAGACAAAAGCTTTACCTGGAGTTTTTAAGGCCACATTTTAGGGTCATGTTTGGTAAGAAGTCAATTCAGGGTTTTAATGGGGGCGAAGGCATGCCCCATATTATTAACTACTTTCACGATGTTACTTTCATGATTTCATCTATAAAATAGCAATAAATAAAGACACTGCTATCTGAACCAAACATGATGTATATAGGAGGAGCTTAACTTTAGTGTCTATTGAATTGAATTTGTAAAGATCTTTATGTTGCCTTTTAATCTTATTAGAGTTGGAGATATTTAGATTTTTTTTTTTTTTTTGGGATTGGTTTGCTAGGATTTCTTGTTGCTGAGTATCTATTCAATTCCTATGTTCGCATAAGTCGCTCCTTTGTCTTGTAGTAACTTTGCTTGGCCTTTGGATTCCACCCTTTAAGATTCCATTGATCTATTTTTCCTAATATATATTTCGAAGTATACTTGTACGGATGATCTACACCGAACAAGATTTATTTAAAAAAATTGTAATATGAAGCACAGTAGTGTGTACCATTGTATTTGGCACAATAGTGTGTACCATTGTATTTGGCCTAGATTAATGATGCTCCTTTTTTGTTGGTCAAAATTAATGATGCTCCCTAAAGCACCTTTAATACAAGTAAACTATATGGGCTGCGTAAATATCTTTTTATGGGCCGAAAATATCACATAGGATTTAAACAATTCATAAGCAACCCAACTAGTTTTTACTCCAATGGTGGTTGCATATAAGCAACCCACAATTGACCCTACATATTGCCTCCATCCCTATTTTTAAGACCCTTTTGATTAAATCACACAAATTAAGAAAATTAATGTATTAAATTTTTCAACAATGTGTATTGTTTTTTCAAAATCACCATTCAATATTAATACTAATTTTTTTAATAATCTTAACAGAGAGAAATGATCACCCCGTTAATTAGGGGTATTTTTATAAAAAAAAAATAATTAATGCGTTTAATAATTTGAAAATGGTTTTATAAAAAGGGACACAACTTTTTTCTAAAATGGTCTTATATATAGAGACAAAGGTAGTATTTATATTTTTTTATTGACAGTTAGTTTGAATTTTTGAGTTTGAGAGAGAAATAATGGTATTTTAATGTTATTGCACCATCTCTTGTACAAGGCACAAACCTTATTTTTAAGCTTCCTCACCTGTCATATAGACTTGCTCCAATAGTAAGAAACAACAATACACAGACCTTATAGTTAAGCTCATCGTTAGTTCACCTGCATTAATGGTATCCTTATGGTGCCTGAATTAGAAAAAGATTCAACTTTTTTTTAATTTCAACACATAATTGCCATTATGAGAATTGCCATTCCTTTATATTAGGTTTAAATATTGTATGCTCAAACCAAAACAATTAAGAAAAATATTTTTTGAACACATTTTTTTGACACAGATACGTATAATATACGGTTCGTACCGTATGGATATATGGTCAGTACAATTCGTATTGTACGGACAACTTTTTTTTTTTCAAAAAAAAAATTATTTTTTATTTTTTTTAGATTTTTTTTAACTGGTTAAATTTTTTTTTTGTCATTAACCAGATAATGTGAACCATTAACCAGATAAGTGAACTTCGTTAACCAGATAAATAAATGAAATGTGTTAAGTTTCAGAGTTGACATTCACCAGATAATAAGAACTATTAACCAGATAAGTGAATTTCGTTAACCAGATAAATAAATAGAATGTGTTAAGTTTTAGGGTTGACATTCACCAGATAATGTGAATCATTAACCAGATAAATGAACTCGGTTAACCAGATAAAAAAGAAAAATTGAAATTTTTTTTTTAAAAAAAAAGTGGGATCCGTACTGTACGGACACGTGTCCGTATAGTACGAATGCGTATGTGTGTCGCTGGTGTGTCGCACGCTGTGTTCAATTAACAGGGTTGAACATTTAAACATATCACTATGAGAAATGAAAAACGTTAGATAAGACTATATAGTTATCATATAAGGAATGTCCATTGTTTCGTTGAGAGTTAATATGGCAACCGTGCAGTCTGTGGTAGAGAATATATAGAAATAACCGTCTGTATTTTTAGGAAAACAAATAAGCTTATTGATCCATCAAATACATAGTTTATTGATGCAACTTGCTTGTTTTAGGTGCATGATAGTCATAAGCTTTATGTTATTTTAGTTGATTAGAGTGTGCAAACTGGCCTTATCATCTTATTCAAGTGGATGAATTTGAGCAGTCTAATACTAGTTTTGATGTTCTCTTGCGCAATACATCTATGTTGCTTGAAGAAACTTGTACTCCCTCCGGACTCATTTATAAGTAAAAAAAATATCTAAGTTTTATGGACTCAAATATAAGCAAATGTCAACTAATTTACCCATATTTAATACTATTATTCCAAAAATACCCTTAATTTAATTTATTAATATTGTGAGAAGAGGACCATTATGATTAAGGATAGTTTTGTAAATGTATTTTCCCTTTTACATGAAATCAAGAAAATTAAATGTACTTAACTATCAACCTTAGTAAGTGTGAAAGTATGTATTTTTGTTTATAAATGAGTCCGGAGTAGTAAGTTGCAACGCATTAGGTAGATAGGTGTCATTCCAATTTTCGAGAGGATTTAATTTCTCCTGAACTACACAGATTATGCATTTAATAATTGACGATAGTCATAATGTTAAGTATCTTTGACAAGGAATGTTGCATGGAAACAAAAATCAAATTCTAAAAATTGTTTTTAAAAAAAGGGGTTCACTATAAAAAAAGAAAGAAGTCATTGGACTTTATCACTATAAAAAAAAAAGTCAAATGGGTTCAACTAGTTGTTACGTTGTTGCCACATCCTATTTGTAATATTATCCCTATACATTGTCATTTCAACTACACGTTCGTCAGATAACCTTAATAAATTGTCATCATTTGAGCTTGCTCACTCCATTTCACTTGCGTATGTAATTATAAATAGCACAACATGCTATTACTATAAGTCGCTGCCTAGAAGGTTTATAAAGAGGCATCAACTTCAAAATAGGGAATCTATTTTTTAAGACCCCAAAGCAACACTCAATTGTCATTTTTAGAGATGAGTGTCTGTAGTTAAAAAATAACTCTTCGTGACTCATGGGTTGTCTGCGTTGACCCATGTACTCTTGTGCATGATATCTTTCACCTCTATAAGGGGGAAGAAAACCTCCCGCACATGGATATCCAAAATCAACGAGATAGAACGATTCTTCATCAAATAAATTATATATTAGCTCTACTTGCTCATTTCATCAATAGAACATAATTTCATTACGATATTATTACTCATCTCTAAATGGCGAAGGAAATTCTGTACTTGGATTTGTAATTGCATCCATTTTTTTTTGAATCATGTGCATTTCCTTCCCACCCCGAATATACATATGTAAACATCAAGTTAAAATCACAAACACACATGACGTTATGTGTGATTGTTGCCTTTCTACCTCTCCATGAAATTTGTTTCTCAGCAGGAACCCATGCACTTAATGTGTACAATCAATTGAACCTATGCAATTCTATAACGCATAACCCAAATAAAAATAATCAAAATAAGATAATATGAATAAATAAAAAATGAACGAATTAAAATACTCAATAAAATTACATACCTATTAAAATACTCAATAAAATTGCATACTTTAAACCAATGATAATATTTTCGGTTATTTTTAATTCTGTCAGCAATTCTGTGGACTCTTGCTTTATCAGTTCTTTTTCCAATCAGCACACTGCTCTTAATACTTCCTTGAAATAACATGATATTGTTTCCATGGAATGTTGAAAGCTAACAGCAACAACTCTATGACGAATATTATGGCCAATTATGAATAAAAATGTAGCAACCTTTTCTTCAAGAAGCACATCCCTTGAGTCCTTAAGGTTTTTTTTAAAGGCAAATGTTAGTGGTTAGTTTGTTAGAGGGGAGAGGGATTTTGTTAGTGGCAAAGATCTGAGCCCTGCACCTCTTGCTTGCAACTCCTTCATGTCCCTTGGCTCAACCACTGAGTCACCTACATGGGACCCCTTGAGTCCTTAAGTAGTTCTTGTTACAGGGTTGTGGCATCAATTGTCCCGTGGCGGAGGCCCAGGTGGGGTCAAGTCACAGTCGACATGTGACGCTTGGGCTGTTACGATTAAATAGAAAGGGTTATGCCCTGACTAACAGCTATAGCTTTTGGCCTAGTGGTAAGCGCTCGATCCAACAGTTCTTTCCCCTCAATTCATTACAAATTTTAAGAGAACATTCATTCTCCATTCGAAATAAGTCAAAACAAGTTTTTCCTTCTCCATTTAATACTTTAGCAACAAATTCACGACCACTCAACACAGATGTTCGAACCTTGGTTTTATTCAAGTACTTCCTATGATAATCATAAATCATATTAATAAAGAAAAATTCTGCTAATTCATCATCACTATCATCACTTGAATCGGAAGAAGAATCATGACTTCTATCAATATCCATTTTGGTCATAACCTGTCATACAATTTCATAACAAAGCTTTAAATGAAAACAAAATAAAAGGTCCAATAACATAACAATAAATTTCATAATAAGTCATAAACACACACATCCAAATGTTCACCAAATAGTATGAAGAACATAACCATAAAGACAATAAACAAAATACTAAGGAAAAGTGTGTCTCATCATTAACATAACATATGCAGGTAAGGTTTTATCCTTAAAGTCTAACTAGCCATGCACGTCTCCTATCTTTAGACATGGAAAGAAACATTTCCCTCCAATTCAGCTCCCAAAACTGTTCCAGTGCTTTCATATAGATGTCATCTGAAATGTCTCCAAGCTCTTCAAGGACAGTCACATACTTAGTAATAGAACAATCTGGCGTTACAAGTGAATAAGTAGCCTCCACACTCCCACACCTAAATCTCTTAGCTTTTGTGGTACATCCTTTAGCCCATGCTACTAGTGCATCTTCCATCTGATGTGATATAGATGTTTTCTTAGATTTATGATCTTTAACTTGAATTTTTCACTTTCCACTGTGTGTACTTGTTAACACATCAATTTATCTATATTTATAGGGCATATTTATTATCTAATTACATCATTTTGCACTGATTAATACACAAAGGTACTCATTTATGTCTTATTATACAGAAATATCATGAAAACACCACTTGGAGCAAAAGATGCGAAAAAGGACAAAAAACTGGCTAGTTTTAGAGAGTTTTAGCACTACTGGACAAGCGGTACAGCCTGACCTACCAACGGTATGGTCGTGCCTAAGCGTAATCCCGAGCGGGCGCACTTCTCACCGTACCACCTGACACCGATAAAATAGTCCAGTAAGGCCGTGCAAAGGAAGTACGGCCGTACACAAGTGATGTCAGGGCAACAACACGAACGGGTACGGGTCAACGTCATCTACGAAGCTCGGTACGACCGTGTATATACGCTATACGACCGTACCCCATCCCTGATCAGTGCAGATTTGACGCCGAAAAACCTAATTCGCAGTCTAGTCTATAAATAGTGGCTCTTAACATGTTACAAAGACCTTTTGACGAATTTCTGAGTCAAGAGCCCCCAATTAAGATCTGATAGCAAACCCTTGCCCATTCAAAAGAATTCCTGTATCCTTGAAGCTTGGTGCCATCTCGAATCGCTATCGGAGCTTGTGAGGATGCGAAGAACGTGATTAAGGACCGTCGTCATACCGAAAGGGTGTCCCGGTTTAGAATTTATTCTCTTGTTATGGATTGTTCTGAATTCATATATTTGTTTATGTTATTATCATTAGTAATGAGTAGCTAAACCCATTACTAGGGGTGATGGGGGATCCTTTAAAATACTCTTGATGTTTTGTTCTTTAATTATATGAGTTTCTATTGATTGTTTGAGTATTTTATTCCTATTGTGCTTATTCCAATAAGGCTTGATCACCCTTTATTTAGTTGGCTTAATTGTGGTAATAAGATCATGATTAGTTAACGGAACCATAGGATAAAAGAACTCGTGCTATACGCCAGATAGGTTAGGGCTTGTTTCTAACCAGTTATTAAGTTAGCAAACCCATCTGAACTTAATGGTCTTTTCCTTAGTTATTTCCTGGACCAAACAGAGTAATTAGTTAGGAGGAAGGCTATTGTACGCAAGGACAACCTTTAGTAATTTAGAGTGGATGGTTAGTGCTCTTACATGATAGATAACTCATATCAATTGATTAATAAACTCAAGGGTAGAGTATTGGTGAACCCGTTTATCCCTAGGTCCCCCATACCATAGTTAAATCGTTCTTGCATTTAATCTGTTTACTGCTTTAATTCCAATTACTTTTAGTACTTTCTTAATCATGATATTTGCTCGCCTAGTAGAATAGAATCATAGTAATTCACTGGTACTCGTTCATTCTCTGTGGGTTCGACATTCGGAGTCCTAATTATACTCCACTTTTATTACGAGTTACGATCAGGTGCACTTGCCTGAGCCGCAACACGTTTTTGGCATCGTTGCAGGGGAATGATTGTGATATTAATTGAATTCTAGATTTTATTCGCATTAGGCATAATTTTATTTAATTATTTAATTTTCTGTTATTTTTGTTTAATTCTAAGACATTCTAATTTGGTTTTCTTTGGTGTATGCAGACAAGGTCTCAACATCCTGAATTGATTTTTGATCCTGAAATTGAAAGAACACTCAGATTGTTGAGAAGACAGCAGTTAGCAATGGCTGAAGAACTAACATTGAACGAGTACTTCACATCAACTACAAATGTGGCAGATAGTGTTAACTATCTGGCAATTGAGGCCAACAATTTCGAACTGAAGCCATCACTGAGTTCTATGGTATTTGCAGTGCAATTCTCTGGCTTATCTTCTGAAGTCCCAAATGCCCATCTTAAGAGATTTCAGAAGGTTGCTAATACTGTCAAATGTGAAGGAGTATCACCGGAGGCAATCAAGTTAAGACTGTTCTCTTTCTCACTGCAAGGGAAAGCACAACTATGGTCGGATTCATTCCCACCTAACTCTATTACTACTTGAGAGGACCTAAAAACTAAGTTTTTAAATAAGTACTTTCCTCCTGCAAAATCTACAAAGCTGAGAGCTGATATGTCTTGATTCACCCAGAATGAAGGAGAATCAATGCATGAGGCATGGGAAAGATTTCAAGATTTATTGAGAAGCTGTCCTCATCATGGTTTCACTAAGTGGCAACAGCTTCAGATTTTATATAATGGGTTCAATATGCAAACTAGAGGAGCTATTGACGCTGCTTGTGGAGGATCTTTCGGAAAGAAAACATCCACTGAGGCTTTTGATATTATAACTGAAATGGCTCGGAACAATGCTCAGTGGTCAGCTAATGATAGGCAGCCTGGAAAGAAGAACCAGCAAGCAGGTATCTACAAAGTTGAAGCCAACACAGCTCTAGAAGCAAAATTGGAGGCAATGACTAAGAAGTTAGAGACTTTGATGGCAGTGCAAACCCAGTCTAATCCTAAATGTGATTGGGGTTGTATGGCAATTGAAGGACAAATAGAAGAAGTCAATGCTATAGGCCATAAAGATTTTGACCCAAAATTGGGGATGCAAGAGGCTATGTTAAAATATATGCAAAGACATGGACATCCGTGTATAGGAGTTTTAGCTAGTTTTATGGAGAAGACTGAAGAAAGATTAAAGGCTATAGAAAATAAGACAGTTAAGGCATCTTGCAATTTCTGTGGAGTTACAACTCATGATTCAAAGGACTGCACTGAGGAGGTGAATTTTATTGGGCATAAGTAAAACGACCCATACTCAAGCACCTACAATCCTGGTTGGAGGAATCATCCAAACTTTTCATGGAAAGATCAACAGAGATCCCAGGGCCAAAATCAGAATACTTATAAGCCCCCACATATGCAAAATCGTGGCCATAATGATAAAAGTCTCGGAGAGAATGATATTAGTCATGTTATGGGACAGATGAATGAGAGATGTAGCAACTTGGAGAAAATAGTCACTGAGCAAGCAGCATGCCAGAAAACATTGAGTGAACAAATGGCACTTGTGTTGAAAGCAGTGACTCAAAGAGAAAAAAGAGCACTCCTATGTCAAGTGGAGCCAAATTCCAATACAAAATGCAATGCAATCTTCATGGAAAAAGAGGAACCAAAAGAGGAAAAGACTCAACCCTAGTCTCAGCATGTAAGTAACTCTTCCAAAGGTTCTAAAAATTCTTGTAAAGATAGGCAAGATAAGAGGTTACTAGAAAAACTTAGAAAATTGCCTATTAATATCCCTTTGACAAAAATTGTCTCTGAAGTCCCTAAATATGTTAAATATTTGAAAGAAATAATTTCTAACAAAAATAGGATAGAAGATGAGACTGTTAGGTTGAATGAGGATTGATCTGCGATTTTTTTGAAGAAATTACCACCTAAGCTTAAAGATCAGGGAACTTTTGCTGTTTCTTGTTCAATTGGTAATAATACATTTAAGGCACTTTGTGATTTAGGATCAAGTATAAATTTAATGCCTTTATCTGTTTGGAAAAAACTGAATTTGCAGGAACCACAACCTACTTACATGTCTCTGCAGTTAGCTGATAGAACTCTTGTTTACCCAAGAGGAATAATAGAAGACATGCTAGTTAAGGTAGGAAAATTTATTTTTCCTGTGGATTTTGTAGTTTTAGATATGGAAGAAGACAAAAACGTTCCTATTATTTTAGGAAAGCCGTTCTTGGCAACAGGAGATGCTACCATCCAAGTGAAGAAAGGAACCATGACTCTAAGAATTGAGGATGAGGAAGAAGTATTTAATATATATAATTCTAACAAAATTTCTCCCTCTAGTGCTTCTTGTTGTTTCTTCAGGATATAAAAGTTGAAAAAGGCAAAGAAGTGCAAGTTGCAGAACAAGATAGTAACTCTTTAGAGCAGGATAAAGACATAACCCCCTCTTTGATTTTGGATGCACTATGTATTCCTAAATTTAAAGAACTTGATATTGATGAACCTTCTTGTCATTTATTAAACTTTTATGGCTTGGAAAAATCTAACAATCCTACAGGAGCCAAAGCTGAAAGAATAAAGCTCAAATTATTTCCTCTTTCTCTAGGAGGAATAACAAAATAATGATTCTCAATATACCCCAAAGACCACTTTTCAAGTTGGGAAGAATTAAAAGAAGAATTATTAAGAGTTTTCGAGTCCACACCAGAAGAAAGAATGGACCTATTCCAATTTTTCAGAGGATCCAAGAAAGACACTCAAGAGGAATTTACAGGTTTTAAATTAGACCCATCTTTAATCTCGGAAGTGTCAATTCTACAATTCAAAGGAACCATAGGACAAGATCCTATTGAGCACATGAGACAGTTTTGCAAGAAGATGAGGAATGCAAAGTTTAAAGGCTTATCTCCAGATGAAGCAAAACTAATGACTTCCCCATTCTCATTAGATGAGAAAGTCAAGATTTGGCTTTATCTCCTACTAGTTGAGGAAGTAAAAACATGGAACAACTTGGTGAAGAAATTCATTAAGACCTTTGCACCCAACTTAGAAAAGCCAATTTACATCTGCGTAGACTGTGGATACACAATGAACCCACCAAAAAAGTGCTCAGGACCTGCTTGGATGGACCACTAGAAAAAGGTGACTACTTTGCTGTGTTTCCCAATGGTGAGAAGACCAAAGGTAATGTCAAGGACGGGCCATTGCCCGCTGAGGACTAATTTCTAAGTCCTCTGACCCGTCAGGCTCGGGACGTTAAACAAGCGCTTACCAAGAGGCAACCTCGGTTACTAATATTTTTTATTTTCTGTCTGTTTGTTTTATTGTTATTATTATTTTATTTGTTTACAAAAAGAGAAGATTTATGAATTTTTTCCCCTCCTAATTCTTAAAAATGATTTATTGCTGCATAATTGCATGAAAGGAAGAAAGGAAAAAGAAAAAGAAAACGAAAAAAAGAAAAAGCATTGAAAAAGAAAAAGAAAAAAAATTGTGATAATGCTCATGCCTTCATAAGTTGCAAAAAGAAAATATTTTGATTGAAAAATATAGATTATTGCTTGCTCTTGAAAGTGAAAAAGAATTAGGTTGCTTGTTTTGGTTGATTTGTTTCTGACCCTTTGCATGACATTTTCTTTCTTTTATCATACCAAACATTATTACCTTGACCCCATTACAACCAATGAAAGACCCTTATTCCTCTTTTGCATGTCTTATAGATTCTAATAGTAGAGTTTTTGGTCAATGTACAAGCCTATGGTAATGCCTTTTCATTTGAAAAATCTGAGTGTTAATTACTATGCCTACAAACACTTTGAGATTGGTGAGAGTGTGACTTAAAAATCACAGATTGTTAGCTTACTTGAATTACACCTCTAATTGGGCACTCTATTGACTGACATGTTTTGTGATATCATATTGTTGTCTCACTTCTTTTTCTACCCCTATTTAGTAGAATTAGTTTTTCTTACTATAATTAACTAAATAGTTTGCTTGAGGGCAAACAAAGTTCAAGTGTGGGGATGTGTTAACACACCAATTTGTCTATAATTATAGGGCATTTTTGGTATCTAGTTACACCATTTTGCACTGATTAATGCACAAAGGTACTCATTTATGTCTTATTATGCAGAAATATCATGAAGACACCACTTGGAGCAAAAGATGTGAAAAGGACAAAAAACTGGCTAGTTTTGGAGAGTTTTAGCACTGCTGGACAAGCGGTACGACCTGACCTACCAATGGTACGGCCGTACCTAGAGCAGAATCCCAATAAGGGAGTACCCCCTCTGTCTGTACCATTTGACGCCGATAAAATAGTCCAGTACGGCCGTGCCAAAGGAAGTATGGCCGTACACAAGTGATGTTAGGGCAACAGCACGAACGGGTACGGGTCAACGTCATCTACGAAGTTCGGTACGGCCGTGCATATACGTTGTACGGCTATACCTCGTCCCTGATCAGTGCAGATTTGAAGCCAGAAAACCTAATTCGCAGTCTAGTTTATAAATAGGGGCTCTTAACATGTTACAAAGACCTTTTGACGAATTTCTGAGTCAAGATCCCCTAATTAAGATCTGATAGCAAACCCTTGCCCATTCCAAAGAATTCCTGTCTCCTTGAAGCTTGGTGCCATCTCAAATCGCTACTGGAGCTTGTGAGGACGCGAAGAACGTGCTTAAGGACCGTCGTCATACCGAAAGGGTGTCCCGGTTTAGAATTTATTCTCTTGTTATAGATTGTTCTGAATTCATATATTTGTTTATGTTATTATCATTAGTAATGAGTAGCTAAACCCATCACTAGGGGTGATGGGGGATCCTTTATAATACTCTTGATGTTTTGTTCTTTAATTATATGAGTTTCTATTGATTGTTTGAGTATTTTATTCCTATTGTGCTTATTCCAATAAGGCCTGATCACCTTTTATTTAGTTGGCTTAATTGTGGTAACAGGGTCATGATTAGTTAACAGAACCATAGGATAAAAGAACTCCTGCTATATGCCGGATAGGTTAGGGCTTGTTTCTAACCAGTTATTAAGTTAGCAAACCCACCTGAACTTAATGCTGTTTCCCTTAGTTATTTCCTGGACCAAACGGAGTAATTAGTTAGGAGGAAGGCTATTGTACGCAAGGACAGCCTCTAGTAATTTAGAGTGGGTTGTTAGTGCTCTTACATGATAGATAACTCATATCAATTGATTAATAAACTCAAGGTATAGTATTGGTGAACCTGGTTATCCCTAGGTCCCCCATAACATAGTTATATTGTTCTAGCATTTAATCTGTTTACTGCTTTAATTTCAATTACTTTTAGTACTTTCTTAATCATAATCTTTGCCCCCATAACACAATAATTCACTGGTACTCGCTCATTCTCTGTAGGTTCGACATTCAGAGTCCTAATTATACTCCACTTTTATTACGAGTTACGATCAGGTGCACTTGCCTGAGCCGTAATAGTACTGTGCTCCACTTCTTGGATGTCATCATCTGAACTTTCATTATCAACATGTACATTACTCTCAGTGTTAATGTATTGATTTTTAAGATCATTTTCTTCATTTGTATTTGATGGATCTTGGGTAGATGCATGACAATGTACTCCAGTTGCATTATTTTTGTTGAATAAAATTCCCAACAACTTATAATGGTCACACTCTTTCTTTTGAAACTGAGCAGCTTTATCATGTACATAATATAATATAAGTATTTCATCAATACATTAAAAATATTGACAAATAAAACTAATGAAAATACCACTAAAAAATATAAAAAAAAACCATACTCGAAGATAATTTTGCCAATCCCCTAGACTTGCAGTAACCGTGTTGGTGTCTACATCCCAACCAAATCCAGTGTTTTGCAAAAGTAAATAGTACTCATGATACATGGCTCACAACCTATGCATTTTTGCCTTTAGTTTTTCTTTTTTCATTGGAACAACTAGTTATCGAATTCAACCTAGTAGTCATCGAATTCCATGTTCTAGTGTGAAACACACCATTTGGCGTATTTCGTTTGTGGCTTTGTCAACCATAATGTCTATGAAAGCTTTAGTTACTAAGTCAGACCAAAGCTTTGCGTCACTATTGTCAACATTAGTTGCCATCTATCATAAATCATCTACAAAATTAAATAAACAACCTAACATCATTTATCAGGTAAGCTTAACGAAAACAAATAAGACAGTAAAGTGAAGAATGCAATAAATCAATTTTGACATTATTGATGCTGCAATTTGGTCAAGTCTGTGGCTCAATGGACAGATAGGGCATTAACAAATAAAACCATGTTTCTATGCAACATGCACATCATTCCCAGCCAATTATACCTAGCCAAACCAATTTAGACTTGACCTCACCAATTATACCTAGCCAAACCAAATTTCACATCTCTTAAACAATTGATTATACCCCAAACCCAAAACCTAATCCATCACCCAAAAAACCTCATTCCAATCCAGCCACATTGTAGTGGATTCCAAACAATAGCGCTTACTAAATGTTGAAGCAACACAAAAACAATCATCTACCATTAAAAAAAAAGGTAAAATAAAGAGACAAAAATAGGCAATGTCTTTCTACTTGCTTACCCCATTATCCATTGGGGAAAACACAAAAACACAAAACCATTTCATCTCTCGAAACATAAACATAAATTTATGATTAATGAGTAAAAGCATAGATAACGGTGAAGATATAAAGCACAAGTGCAGAAGAAACCAAAATAACCATAACGACAATAACATGTGCCGTAGACTTGCTACCACATGTAAAAGGGTGTATTACCTATTTAGCCGTGACGGAGATGACGTTGCAAGTATAGGTAACGCGCGATAGAGATAATGAGCAGAAGGCGCAGAGGAGATGAAGACGCGACGGTGAATGAGCGAGAAAGGAAAACACAATTAGGGTTTACTTTCGTATTAGATGCAACAGTGCTTAGGGTTTACTTTCGTATTAGACGCAATAGTGCTTCAAACACACGAGAGGAAAACACATAACGTTCAAGTTGACAATATTATGACTGTGCCGTTTTTTGTCATAAAAATTATGACCATGCCATTAATGAAAACACACTCTTCTCCGTGTGTTTTTCAGTTATCCCAAAACAGAAGAGAAATTGAAAAGTAAAACAATTCTAACCTGTTTTATTTTTTAGTCCCCAAAACTGGAAAACAGGAAATAGTTTTCAAAACTATTCTTGTAGAAGTGGTTAACCAAACAAATTTTTTAGGTTTTTAATTTTTGAAAACTAAAATTATTTTTTGAAAACAGAATTCAAAAGGCCCTAATTCATTCACATTCATACACTAATTCATGCTCGTGTAATGCACGGTCCCATTTGCTAGTTCAGAGAATAAAAAAGAAAATTTCAAGGAAGTTCAGTAAAATTTGATATTGAAGTGTGGACAGTGATGGTAGCCAGAACATATTTGCTTTTGTTTTCTCGTGTAATTCAATGCCAGTGAATCATTGCCTGAATTCTAACTGGACCCATAATGAGAGATCCCATTCCCACAGCCTGATTAATTTGGGGCTTTAGTATCTGTACCCCCCCTTTTAGTAGGATTTACCCCCTTGTCAGTTTTTCATTAATTTTTCTGTTTTTAACTTTCTCTGTAAATATATTTACAGACGCTACTTGTCTGTAAATATATTTATGAGAAATCACGTAAACCCGTTTTTTAAAACTCTTTCCTTCTTTTTCCTCACTTCTTCATCCTCACTCTCACTTATCCCAAATCTTCCTCAAATCCCTTCCTCCACATTTCTCCCATATCACTCACCTTAACACAACCATGTTGTCAATTCCCTCTTCCATCTCGTCAAAAGAAGCTTAAAGTAGCCCTCTTTATTCTTTTACTTTCGTTTTTCACGTTAGAACCTATGTCCGTAAATATATTTACTGAGGCGATGAAACCTATGTTCAACAAAAATGAGTGCAATAATATTTACATTAAATTGGTTTATGTATTTTTTTATTATTTTAGTATCAATCTTCTCCTTTTTTTTGCTTTGTTATTTACAATATACAACCATATACAGCTACAGAAGATTGTGGCAAGATGTGACAAAATAGTAAGTACTTGTTTTTTTAATATATGCATTACTTATATTATGGGAAATTATTTGTGTAAACTACATATATTGTGGAGAGAATAGCTATTCGATTTGCAAACCGTTGGGCACATGATCTTACAAATCCCTTGACAACGAGGAGAAATGATGGTAACATTAGACCAGTTGAGTTTGAGGCAACAAATGGGAAGTTGTGGCTTAGTAGAGATTGGGATCAGCTTGTGGATGAATATGAGATTAAATTCCAAGATATTGTTTTATTCAATTACCATGAAGGGGGCAATTTGATGTAACAATACATTCCAAATCAATTGTCGAAATTAATTGAGTAAATCGTCCATCAATCTCACTGCCAATCAGTTTATTCAAGCTAGTAGCTACTACGAAATTATGAGAACAATTATAAGTAATTTTAGTTGAAATCATACACCGATGCACATACCTATTTTGCATGTTGTTATTGTAAGATATTTATCTATTTAACAATGTTAATGGTTATTAACCATGTGATAAATGCAGAGCCTACCAAAAAACTTTAGGAACACTTTTGGAGGATATCTACCAAATCAAGTCACTGTAGTTGCTATGGACCATACCGGATGGACAGTGCACAGGAGATTCATTGATGGGACAATATGGTTGTGTCAGGGATGGAGACATGTCGCTGTAAATTTTTCCATTGATATTGGGGACTTTGTATTTTTCAAATATGATCATGGCACATCTTGAATTGCATTTAACATAATCAAAAAAGAAAGTGGATTTTGTACCACTGCTAGCCATCATAGAAATCAACCAATAGTTCAGATGGATGTGAGAGCAAACATGGATGTATGTATTTCATGGGTATATTATGGTATTATGGTTATTTGGACGTATTATGATTATTTGAGGAAACATATTTCGTTGTTGGATGTACTTCGTTGTTTTAATGTTGACTGAAAGTCTTTTGGTTTATTTGGTTGTATTATGGTTATTTGAGCAAACACAAGTATTACGGTTATTTGGGTGTATTGATTTCGTTGTTTTAATACTAACTCGAAGTCTATTGGTTTAATGCACAACGTTTTAATGTTGTCTAATTTTTTTTCCAAGTCTAGGACATGTCTGTGAATATACTTCCGGACGCCTATCAAACGTATCTGGAAATATATTTACAGAGGTTATGAAGTCTCTGTAAATGACATTACGGACGACTAATTCACATGTGGACTGGGATTATGACGTCCATAAATATATTTACGGACAAGGGCATTTTGAAAAAAAAAAAAAAACTAAAAGCTGACAAGGGGTGTATGGTACTAAAAATGGTGGTGTATTTACTAAAACCCTTAAGTTGCTCCACTTACTTCAAAACCCACACAGGAGGTCTCAAAGGCTCCCTAAAGTCTGGATCATGAGCCCTTTTTATTTCTCCAAATCCAAAGCCAATGACAAGTCACAAAAAATACATCCTCCCACCTTAAATCATTCATACACACAAAAGAACCATTTTAATTGGCAGTGACCCACATCTGTGTCCAGAGAATAAAAGGTGTGCAAGATTCACTCTTCACTAAGTATAACCGAATCTGACTCGCTCTACTAAAGTCACGTAAAACATGCAAAGCAATCTCAGAAATGGCAGTGCAAATTTGACAATCCGCAGAATTGCCACACAAGGAGCTCCTACTCTCATTAGTGGGTACTTTATTATGGCAGATTTTCCACACTTGCATTTGCATTTTTCTTGGCCTTTCCAACACCAAATAGCCTTTCATAAGTCTTCTTTAGGATCCTTGGCAACATTCTACATAAAAGAATACACCTATTTGACTTTAAATATGCATGCTATTAGATGATCCCCTATAGAAAATCAAATCCTTACCATCCTCCTCTCGCGGTGGAAGGCATGAAATGATTCTCTTCACAACTGAATCAGGGAAAGCTTGAGCAAGCTTCAACAGATCCCAATTGCCACCATCCATAGCCCACTCACGCACCAAGGAGCATTTTTTATGAATAGACAAGTCATTGTAGCACCATTACTGAAGAGTACCAAAATCTTCAAGCCAAGGATCATGTCATAAAAGTGTATCCCCACCATCACCTACCTCATTTCTAACACCATCTAGAATCTTAGGCCAAACACCATGAATATTCTTCCATAGGCTAGAATCCTGTGGAGAATATCTAGTCTCCCATTTAAGATCACACCATCTCCCAAATTTTCCTGTTAACATTGAAGAAGCATAGAAAGACAAGATTAGCCAAAATGTTCCAACCAATCTACATAATGAAAAATTCATTTTCCAAGTTCAAGTCTTTAAATCCAAGACCTCCGGCAAGCTTAGCTAAACGCATAAATATCCCATTTTACAAGGTGTTGTTTTCTTCTCTCAGTTGTTGAACCCCACACAAAGTTCCATTGAATCCTTTTCATCTCATTTCACACCAAAATATGAATCCTATCATGTTGCATGGTACAAGATTCCGTAGAACCCAGAACTGCCTGCGATAGAGTTACCCTACCCGCCAAAGAGATACAATTAGCTTTCCAACCCGAAAGCTTAGTATTCATGCAGTCAATGATGTGTTTGAAGCCATTTCTCTTCCTACTACCATGATGAATAAACGAACCCAGGTATTTGTTAAGGGCTTCAACAATTTTAAATCCACCACACTTAGGAATTTGAATTCTTAAATTATGATCTAGATTCTTGGGAAAAGAAAAGATACGAGTCTTGCTTGAATTGATAACGTGACTCGATGCCATAGAAAAGTCATGCAATACTTTTGCAATTCTCTCCATTTGATCCACCTTAGATTCCACGAATAATAACACTTCATCTACGAACACTAGTTGACATTTAACTGGTCCATTTCTCCTAGCTTTAATTGGGATCCATTTTTCACTATCAACAACATCATTTATCAAATCAGTTAACTTTTTCATGCACAAAACAAAATATATGGCGATAAAAGATCGCCTTTCCGAATGCCTCGCGAAGGAATAACTTGACCTACCTTTTCACCATTCAACAATAGCTGAATCAAAGTAGATGTGATATATACCCTTTATTAAATCAATGAATTCAGTAGGAAGATTAATCTCCACTAGACAAAATTGAATGAAGCACCAATATAAACAATTGTATGCTTTCTCTATATCAATTTTTGTGGACATGAAACCTTTCCTACTATTCATTCTAAGCTTAGTATGGACCAATTCATGCGCAATAATGATATAATAAAAAATATCACCTCATTTGTATTTTGATGACTAGAATATATGTTTGAATTGAATTAAAGGAAAACAAACCAAACAAATATCAAAGAATCTGCTGTCTAGAGTGCCAATTAGCCGCAGATCGGCTAAATTCCAAAATAGTGATTCCTTTTTTTTCAAGCGATTACGCCAAGGAAGGAACTCTGTTCCTTAGCTATGGGTCCCTTAACTCACTCCAGAAAGGTTTAAGTCGATGAACTAAGATAAAAATTGGGACATAAAGGTAAACATAAATGCGACTGAATAAAAACTTGAGCGAAAAATAAGTTGTATGATTGATTGATCGTCCTTAAAACTATTTACAACTTGGGTATTTATAGCAACAACTGAGAACTACCCCTATTTGCCACGTTCAGTTGGCTAACAATGATAAATTCTTAGTTGGCAGTTATTCGGCTGAGCCGTGCCACATTCCACTAACCATGATCCTAAAATCTACCCGCACTACCACGTTATGGCCCCGCCTCCCCTTTCAACGGCCTTCTCGACGTAGATCTTATCTCAGGTTCCTTCGCTTAGCTCCTAAAATTGTGGAGAAAAATCTTGATCGTTATACCTTGGATTCAAATTAAATCAAAATTATTTCCACGCCTCTCGGCTCATGGAGCAAGAATCGATCCAATATGTGACTTCATGCTAACCCAATGGACCCAAATATCTTCCTTGAAGCCCGGTAAGCCCAAGGCCCATTGTTCACTGATTTCTGCTGGCTCTATCACCGCAAAATCGACTATCATGCAATGACGCCCAATCGGCTATTTGATCCATTCGGCTGTGGCTGGCTTTGGCTAATTCTAAGGAATATTTTTAGGTGTAAACACATGCCCCCTACGCTGTCCTTAGCCGGTAACTTTAAATTTAGGCTGAAACGGCGTAATGATTCAAGTCAAATCACCCCTTTCCATCACAAATGCAAGGTAATCCATTTGCAACAAACTTTTAAACAGTGCAACGGTTCGCCTCATCCATCCGATTTAAGTGCCTTAAAATCCCACTATCAGCGATTCTTCCATCTCTTTAAATACTCACTAGCCGAATTACCTCTCACGTTTACTACCAGCCCTAAATCCTGTAGCTTTCACCATCCTCCAACTTTCGTCTTTCACCTACAAACCAGGCCCACCATGTCTTCTGCTTCTGATTCTCAAAACCAATCCTACGCACATGATAGCGAACAGTCTTCTTCCTCCTCCGTGAACCTTGACCGCTCCCTTAGCCCCCCTGAGGCTCCTGGTTCTGGCCTTCAATCTCCTCTGTTCGAGATTCAAGACTTTCTTTCTTTGGCTCCTTCCACTGTAGATATGGGTGAAGGAGCGATCTTTCTGAAGGAGTACATGGCCCCCTCTCTCTACGCATTACCAATCTCCTGTGATTGGTTCACCACGAAGTCCAAACCCACTGACTTTCGTTCATGGCCTCGTTCGTCTCAACCCTACCTTGATTGGGTGGATCGGTGAAAAGGTCGCCAATCGATAAATGGAAACAAAGGAGGTCTCTATGACATGATTATGTTGTCGACTCAAGATATTCCCCTTAACCTGGAGTTGCTTTATGGCTTCTTCGGCTATTGGAGTATTGCTACCAACACCTTTACCTTTCCATGGGGCATGGTTTCCCCTACTCTCCTGGATGTGGCGGCTATTTTGGGGCTTCCGATCACAGGCGATGATGTCCTCTCTCACTATTCCTTCCAAATTCCAGAACTGGGATTCCACTTCTCGAAAAACACTCCCGGGTATTCCAATTTCCTTGCCAATAATGCCAAGTCCAGAGGATCTGTGTCAGATGCTGAACACAACGCATTTCTTCTGTACTAGTTCAGCAAGTACTTTCTCTGCTCCAGCTCTATTGCCATGGTTCAAGAGTTACAGCTTTATGTGGCCCTTGTCAACTCTGATGGCAAATTCTCCTGGGGAACCATTTTCCTTTCATACCTCTACCGCTGCCTATTTACCATTATGGATCGGCTGCAAAGAGGCGAAGACATTAAGAACGTTCAGGGACCACTCTGGTTCTTGTAGCTCTGGATAGTGCAATGCTTTCCAGAGTTCATCTACTCATGTTTCAACCCTAGCATTCTTCCTCGGGGTGCAAGCGTTTTGGGCACCCACTTGGTACTCACTCCCTGTGAGCCCTCTTATGCTTTCACCGTAGCCACCAAACCCTTCAGTCTGACCCGAATAACCACTGACTGGCGTCCTGTCTTGGAGAAAGGTATTGGGCCTTTCTGGATTTTCTCCACAAATGAACCTCTCCCAGTTGAACAACAAAACCAATTAGAGCTCAACTGGAGCTCAGTCTTGACTTCTCGTGACTTGCTCTGTGGCCTCAAACCCACCTCACGAAATAACAAGTCTTCGGCTGAATTCTATTTCCCCAACTGCGTAGCGAGGCAGTTTGGGTTGTTACAGCATATACCTCTGTCGTACAACTCTATGGTAGGGAGCCTGGGTTGGCTGCCCTTTGGTGCCAATGATGTAATGGAGGTGGTCTCTACCAACTTCAAAAGAACTCAGGCTTTCCGTTTCATCCCTTTCACTCCAGTATCTGGTGAAACTTCCGTTTTCGCCAATTGGTGGCCATCAGTGAAGGACAGACTGTTCCCCAATCGGCTGGACAGATATGCTATCCGATTAGTACTCACTGATGTAGCCGAAGCAATGGGGCCACCGACCCAACCAAAAAACACTCCTGTTAAAACCAAGCCTCAGGTACAAGTTCCAATCCAGAAACGGACTTCCACCAGGATGAGAACCTCGGTATTCCAACCAAGTAAGTGCCTTTACATTCGGCTCTTTGCGGCTCTTGCTTTTTAATTCAACATAGTCTCTTACTTTTCTTGTCTTATGGCAGCCACCACCACTACTCCGCAATTTATTGTCGTTGAAGACGACCCTGTTAGTCCTCCCTCCAAGAAAAGAACAAGGGCCCCTGGCGTTGTAATAGAAAAACCTGCCCAGGTTCGGCCAAGCCCAAAGAAAAAGCACATTCGGCTAGTAAAGGAAAGCAGCCGAAGGTGAAGGTAAATATCTTATCCTTATCCCCCCTTTTCTTAATATCCTTTGTTAGCCTGAACCTAATCACCTTGTTTTCAGAAACCACGTGTGGAAATTCCCTTTCCGTATGTCCAAGAATTTGCTGAAGGCGCTAGCTCTCAATTTCCCCCAATGGTACGACCGTTTTCTTATTCCTTTCAACATATATTGTTTGCTTACTTAATCGGCTAACCATCATCTGTCACAGGATCCTCACTCACAACCCGAAGAGGCCATCTATGAGGCTCCCCGGGTGCCTTTGCCTCCCATAGCTCTTGTAGTGGCTATCTCAGAAGAAGAATTGACAAAGTATTTTACCTCTGCAGACCCCTACTCAATGGCTTCCTCTCCCATCTCCAACCACTTGGAGAGAGTCAATGCCGCATTGATGGGGGAAATACCAACCAACAGGGAACAGGTTGCTACTTTAAGAACTTCTTTGTTCAAACTAGCCAATTCGGCTGATATCCCTACAGCTAGCCAAGAGGTGTACAACACTTTGGCCCTCCAACTGAGCAGGTTTATCTCAAAGAATACGGCGTTCAGGAAGTTCATGACATGACATCTCATGACCTCCAAAGATTGAGGGACCTCCAGCGCAAAAACTCATCTCCAAACCTCCTTCATGACCTTGGATAAGGATCGCCAGAAACTCTAACCCAACTTAAGGACACGGATGAAAGGTTATCCGCTTTGTCAATAATTAGAGAGGTTAAGAAGGAAATAGCGAAGTTGACCCCTCAATCGATCGCCTTAATCGAAACTCCGTTCTAACTCTCAAAGAACGTTATGGTCTCTTCAAGCAATCTTCTTCTTTAGACCGTGACTTAGCAAAGATCGGGCGCCAGAGGACGTGCCTAGAAAAAGATCTTGAAACTAGCAAATACTGGTTAGCCGAGGCCACTCAAGCCTGGAACTCCTTTAAACATCACCGGATGAGATTAAGAGACAGGAGTCGCTGTGGCGGCCGATCCTCCACCCATCCAACAAGGCGATTCTGAAGGTGCTACTGTCCCACCAGGGGAGACATTAGTTGATGCACCAGCACCTGAGCCCACCCTAGATGTAGCTGCAGCTTCGGCCATTTAACGATGCTCATGCATCGTCACCGATCCAGGTCCTCGCCCAATCAAGAAAAATCAAGTGATGATCCTGAGGCTGCAGCTCCCTAGCTTTTATATCTTTGGCTAAACTTTTGTAATTTTGGCTAGGTGGCCAGCCTGTGGTCACCAAAAACAATTGCACTTTTATGTTAATGCAACTACTTTTAATTCTTCAATATGCCTTCCCACATAGTAGAATAGTATCTCTTAATATGTTTTCCATTGATGCTTCTATTTAGTTCTTTGCCTTGCATGTTAACTAGCCGATAAGCACCACCATGATAAGCTTTGCTAACAACAAATGGTCCTTCCCAATTTGGTGACCATTTCCCGAACTTGGGATCCTTGATCCCAATAGGTAGTATGGTTTTCCAAACGAGGTCTCCTTCAACAAACCTTTTTGGCTTCACATGTTTGTTATAAGTCCTAGCCATTTTTTGCTTGCTATGCTCAATTTGGTCTAAAGCCATGAGTCGATCTTCGTTAACCGAATCTAACTCCATTAACATGGCCTGTTGATATTCATCCAGACTTAGCCGGTTTTGCTTTGCTACCCTTAATGAAGTCACATTTATCTCTAAGGGTAACACTGCATCTTGACCATATGTCAGCCGATACGGGGTAAAACCAGTTGCACTGCACTTGGAATTCCTCACGGCCCACAATGCCTCAGTGTTTCATGCCACTTCCTTGGCTTGTCCTCAATGTTCTTCCTGATTATATCAATAAGAACTTTGTTGGTTGCCTCTGCTTGCCCATTGGCTTGAGCATAATAAGGGGATGAGTGAATTAACTTAATCCCAAATTGTTGCACGAAGGCCACCACTTTCTCCCCAGTGAACATAGTACCTTGATCTGTGGTGATGGTTTCATCTATCCCAAATCTATAGATGATTTGGCATTGTATGAACCTAATCACCTCATCCTGAGTCACATTCACCATTGGCTGGGCCTCTACCCATTTGGTAAAGTAGTCAGTCGCAACTATGATAAACGCATGCCTCTTGGATGAAGGTGGATAGATTTTGCCTATTAAATCCATGGCCCATCCCCTGAATGGCCAAGGCTTTATCACTGGGTGGAGGTTTTCGGCTGGAACCCTTTGAATTGGACCATGCAGCTGACACGCCTCACATCCCTTAGCATATTGATAACAATCAGCTGTAATGGTAAGCCAATAATATCCATGTCTGTATATTAGCCATTTCATTGTGGGCCCAGCCCTGTGAGATCCACAAATTCCTTCATGTACTTCTCCCATGACCTTCATGGACTCTTCTTTGTCAATACACTTAAGTAATACCCCGTTGATGGTTCTCCTGTAGACTTCATTGTCTACCAATACATATTTAAGTGCCTTCTGCTTAAGCTTGAAATCGCATCGCCAAGGATCTTTAAGATAGTCGATTAACTCTTGTTTCCAGGAGTCGATCGTTCCTATGGGTGCATACTCCCAAGTTGGGCATTCTTCCTGTTTTACCTCGACTATCATGTCTTTGTACCCTGAAGCTTGTTGGGCCAAATCATTCGCCTCTTCGTTCTCTTCCCTAGGAATGTGATGTACTACTGCATCAGCAAACAAGCGCAATAGCCTGCTAGCCGTTTCATAGCACTCTCTCAAGTTAGTGTTATTACATATATATTCCCCAGTTAACTGTTTTATCACCAACTGTGAATCTCCCATGACTTGAACATAATTCGCTTTCATGGCTGCCAGGATCTTAAGCCCCAAAATCGAGCCAGACTCTGCCTGATTATTAGAATTCCCAAGATCCAGCTGACACATGAATTTCCAACTTTTTCCTGCTGGGTCCGTAATGGTGATGCCAGCACCTACCCCTCTTTGCGTTTTTGATCCGTCAAACGTCAGCACCCAAGGTTTCAAGTTAATACACGCAACGTGTTCGGCTAACGGGTCGTTGACTTCACCACAAGGGTGTTGAGCCAAGAAATCGGCTACTGCCTGACCTTTCATTGCTCTCAATGGAACATATTTCAACGCAAAAGCATTTAACTTAATGGTCCATTTCATTAATCGACCCTGTAAGACAGGCAAGTAAATACCTAATAATATCAATTTTGCACAAAACCAATACTTCCTTAGGCAACAAATAATATTCAAGTTTTGTACAAGCATAGAACAACGATAAACATAACTTCTCAATAGGGGTATATCTGGTTTCGGCATCATTCAAGATGCGGCTGAGATAATATACAGCTTTTTCAGTCCCATCATCAAAGATCCTCATGAGCAAGCAAACCGATTGACTCTTCTTCTCGCAGCCTATATACAATTTGAGTGGCCTTCCGACACCGAGGTGTTAGCACAGAGGTCCGCCAACCCTTGCTTAATTTGATCAAAGGCTTGTTGTTGCTCTTTCCCCATACCATATCCTCCGTATCCTTTAATTTCAAAGAAAGGGAAAAAGCCTTCATTTTCCCAAATTAATTAGCTATGAACCTCCTTAGGAAATTGATCTTGCCAATCAAACTTTGCGCTTCCTTCTTGTTCCTAGGAGGTCCGCCTCCGTGATAGCTTTCACCTTGTTCTTGTCTACTTCTACTCCTTGATGGTGGACCAAAAATCCTAGGAAATTGCCACCGCTACTCTAAAAGTACATTTGGCAGGATTCATTTTCAGCCCATGGGCTCGCATCCTCTTTAGGGCCTGCTCTAGATCTACTAGGTGGCTTTCAAAACCCTCAGACTTGACAACCACGTCATCTATGTACACTTCCATGGTCTTGCCGATCAAGTCATGAAAAATGGAGTTCATGGCCCTTTGATAAGTGGCTCCTGCGTTCTTGAGCCCAAAAGGCATGACCACCCATTCATAGATCCCCAATGCTCCTGGACACCTGAAGGCTGTCTTATGCGTATCTTCTTTCTCTAGAAAGATCTGGTTATACCCTGAGTATCCATCCAAAAAGGTGAGAATACCATGTGTGGCTGCCGCATCGACTAACATGTCAGCCACAGGCATAGCGTACTCATCCTTTGGAGTGGCCAAGTTCAAGTTTCTGTAGTCAATACATACTCTTATCTGGCCATTCTTCTTGATGACAGGGACTATATTAGATAGCCATTCAACATACCTGGCTGTCCTTATAAAGCCTGCCTTCAGTAGTCTTTCAATTTCAGATTTAATTTGAGGCATCAGCTGGGGATTGAACCTGTAACGACCCGTTTCCGGACCGCTACCGAGCTCGATATACCGAGCTCGAGTTACCGAGCTCAACACACCAAGCTCAACATAAACCTATATGAGATGTGTTTTAAAAACAAAACTCTTGTGCCTTTTAAAAATACGATATATTTTTTTTTATAAAACCAACTCGTGCACATCAGAGTAATTACAGCTTTTCGAAACATGGTGCAACTAAGACACAAGACTTAAATTCTAATAAAACATACATGCATAACATACACATATATATATCACTCGAAATAATAATGTATACAAAATACAGAGTAGCAAATGTGCAAAGAAAATACACCTAAGGTACGATTTACTTCAAAAGAGCAATCATACCCTGGGGTACTTCCAAAGCAGACTTCCCACGCAGGGGTCGCTCCAAAAGTAAGACCACCACTACCTCAGAAGAACAAAACAACACCGCCCAAACTGGTCACGACATACTACTCCAAAAGAAAACAAGGTACGCCATCAAAATAAATACGCCGAACAAACAATCAATCACGACAAGTACAAAGTCGTCACTCGGGTCCTCGCCGAGCTCCTCCTCGGCATCATCTATCGCCAAGTTCCTCGCGCCTCGACATCGCCTGGGTAACCGCTATGGATTGAAGGCACCACGGGAAAGCGGTCAACTTCTCGGCAGCTCAAGATAAGCTCGACATAAAGAAATAAGCAAACAGCAATAATATATCTCAATCACCACACGTGACTCGACCATCTCACTCTAGACTCGACTGACTCTTATTCCTAATATCGCCGCGAGTCCATCCCCAAACCGACGTAATAGGTAAACGGCAGTCCATCCCCAAACCGAATTCCATACATTAATCGCCAGGTCCATCCCCAAACCGATAATGCTACAACGCCTAGCCAATCCACCATAAACAAAAAGGGGACCTAGCACCCTCGATTATCTGGGTCCGGCTCAAAACGCCATACGACTCCTAGCTCTCTCACTGATGATTAGCTCGCCGCATGTCAAAGAGTAACACAACTTACTTGATCACATATCAAATAAAGAGAGCATGCTTAACATGAAGAAAACGCACTAACATTTAAGCAATAAAACATTCGCATGAAGAAACGCACTTCGACAGCAATACACCATTCACAACATATATTCAATCACATATCAAATACATGTAAAAATCCAATCATATCACAACATTCCAATCTCGACACCAATCAAGGAGTCCATACATAAATATAACAATAAAAATAAAGTCTTAATAATGTCTAAGAGTTGCCCTTACGCTAGCATACTATGAAAGTATTAATGTGAAGCGCCCTTACGCACAAAACATAAACAAGTCGAATATGAAGTGCCCTTACGCACAAAACATAAACAAGTCGAATATGAAGTGCCCTTACGCACAAAACATAAACAAGTCGAATATGAAGTGCCCTTACGCACAAAACATAAACAAGTCGAATATGAAGTGCCCTTACCGAACTCCAAGTTAATGCTGCTCGACAACGACCTCGACACAGCTGTCTTCAAATGAGCTCGACAATGACTTCTCTTACTCGATCTCGACACGGCTGTCTTCAACGAGCTCGACAACGACTTCGACACGTACCGTCCTCAATCGACCTCGACACGTACGCTTCTCAGTCGACCTCGACACGTACAGTTCTCGATCTGGATCCCACTGCTTCCACGTCCTTGGATTCGCTTTCCCGTACACCTCGATTCGGAAATCACTCGATCTCGGGAATCAGACTTCCTAAAACAAACACAACTCAGTTCGATCTATGGTTTCTAATACATCTAGCTCTCATCCCAAACTTAACCACAACCCAGAAAATATAAAACTCAAGAACTGAAATATATTTTTCCTCTAACACAAAGTTAGGGATTTCGATCAAAAGTTCATGAAAAAGTTATCTGATGCTTCAACAGATAGATCGACAACAACAACAACCAGAAGCAACAAACGAAAAACAAGAAATCGAAACAAACCGAAAATGGGGGTTTCTGGGCACTGCCGATTGCAGAAAAACAGAGGAAGAAAATTTGTTTTACAAGCCCAATTAATCGGTTAGAAAGATAGGTAATATTGTGAAGAAGAAAACCCATCAATTTGACATGATTTGGAAGCATAAAACTGGCTAAAAATGGAAGAAGAAATAGCGCTAAACAGTAGCACAGAGAAAAAGAAAAATCTGTTTTTCATACCTCAATGGTGATCGAGCAGGCGAGATATGGGTCGAGAAGATGATGATGAACAAGATTGATGAAGAAAGCATGCGGCAGACTCGATGGAACTCACGGTTTAAATCGATGGAGATTTTTGAAGAAAACAACGAAACTCAGACCAGAAGGAAGGAAGAAGAAAGAAGAAAAGAGAAAGAATGAGTGTTTGAGGGAATCGGTCGTGAATACAGCTGGAAGGGCATAATCGTAACTCCAGCTATAAGATGCCAATCCCATCAATCATCTACCCGTTTAATCGTTCCTCTCATAATTACCTCTCACTCGCTTGGCCAATCCGCCTAGACACACGACGAGAACGGAGTTTACAATATAATTATTACAACAATATAATAATAGTGCTGAATAACGTTCGAAAGAATACGAGGTATCATCTCGACACGATGTCGACTAGGGTGCTCGTGCAAACGCACAAGGCTCTAACACGAGTTCGTGAACGCGGCCTCCTCAGCTCGACATGCGTCCTCATCAGCTCGGTACGCGACTTCATCAGCTCGACACCGGACCTCCTCAGCTCGGCAAATGACCTCGGCAAACGATCTTGGCACGGGATCTCGACACAAGGTCTTGGTCGAGGTCTCGATACGTCGTCCTAATACGATGTCGATCTCGTCCTCAGGTGTTACAGAACCTGCGAGGCGCCTGCTCGAAAGGTTTGTATCCTGCTTTGATAGGCAACCTGTGTTCCACCAATTTCCTCGCCAAACCAGGCATTTCGAGGTAATTCCAGGCAAAGCAATCTTTGTACCGCTGGATTAATTCGACTATCTTACCCCGTTTGTCTTCCTCAAGCAACCCACTCACCTTCACGATTCTGGGTTGTTCTGGCGTACCCAAATTTATCTCAATTAAAGGATCCTCTGCCTCAAAAGCAGGAGTCGTCTTGTGAAGAGGGGAGTCCAATTCCATAGGCTCAGCTGCACACGCCTTATCAAGCTCAGCTGCCGCACCTTCCTCCTTGGAGAATAGGACCTCCTCTTCCTCATCAGTATCATAGTCTTCCATCATGGCATCCATCACTTTGGACTCGGCCTTAAAGATTTCTAGCCGACCCAAAAGGTCTTCGAGTACTCGTGGTGCCCTATTCATTAGTCTCCTGCGCATTAGGCCATGGCTCGGCCTGAGATCTTAGCTTGAATCCCTTATTAGTAAGGTTGCATGCTTTCCAGGCGCCTTCTTCATAATCCTCTGCACTACAAGAAATCGCGGGATTACCGACGGCCAAAAGCCGTCGGTAATCCACAAATACCGTCGGTAATAAAAAAATTCCGATGGATTACCGACGGACTAATGTCCGTCGGTAAAGTGCGCGTCGCAAATACGTACCGACGGCTTTAACCCGACGGTAAATTTCCGACGGCTTCTCCGACGGTTTTAACCCGTCGATAATTCCGATGACTTTTCCGACGGCTTTAACCCGTCGGTAAATTTCCGACGGCTTCTCCGACGGTTTTAACCCGTCGATAATTCCGATGACTTTTCCGACGGCCATGACCGTCGGTAAAGCCGGAGTTTAAATTTTTTTTTCAATTGAAAATTGTTTAAATTTTCATTAAAAAATTATTTAATTTTTTAAATTATTTAATTTTAATTTCTGTAATAAATTTATTTTATTTATCCACTTAATTAACGATTACTAGTTATCACATTTAATTATTAATTTATTCATGTATTTAAAAATGTAATGCGATAACATAACTATAAAACAAATTAAAAAGAAACGTAACAAATAAATAAAAATTGATTTAACAAAACAAGAATAACTGCTCGATGTCAACCTCAAGGGGCCATCTAATTCAACTTCCCTTCTTGAAGGCGTTCTTATTCCGTCTAAATGGATGATCTCGGTAAAAACCTGCGATGTGAGTCAAACCAAGAACTCTTCCCCAAATTTCAAGGTAAAGGCCTTTGTATGCTCCATGCAATGGGGACATGCCATCTTACCATGAGTACCCCAACCGCACAACATACCATATGCAGGGAAGTCATTAGTGGTCCACATAAGAGTCGCCTCATTGTAAAGTTCTTCTTTCGTAACATCATAAGTGACAACGCCATTCCACAACCTTTTGAGATCGTCAACGAGAGGTCAAGTAGATGTCAATACCATCCGCTGGATTATCTCGACCCAGATAATACAAGTCAAGAACATATAGGGCTTAGACATGCACATATCGGGAGGAAGATTGTATGGGGTAACAATAATCGCCAAAGAAGAATAAGGTTTCGCCGTTGATTGAACATATGGGGTAAAACCATCGAGCATAAGCCAAGTCGTACATTACGTGGATCTGCTGCAAATTCGGATTCACACGATCAAAGTGCTTCCAAGCTTCACCATCACATGGATGTCGCAACATACCCAAGTGCTTTTATTCTCATAGTGCCAAGTCATTTTGTCTGCAATGCGTGTTGGACGCAAACATTCTCTCGCAGCCTTGGAATAATTGGCAAATAAAACATTGCCTTCCGTGGAACTGGTTTTTGTCTACCCTTCCCATTATCGTTATGTGACATATACCTTGGCTCACCACAATTTGCATTCAACCAGCGCGTTATCGTTTTTACCAAATTCATTGTCGTAATATAACATACACCCTCTCACACAACAATCAATCCTTTTAGATTCCAACCCCAATTTGGACACTAAGCTTTTAGCCTCGTAATAACTTTTTGGCAAACCATCTCTGATAGGTGACGAGTCCAACATCATCTTTGTTACGAGATCCAAGCACACATCCCTAGCACCACAGCTTGGACTTGAAAGCTAAAAGTCTCACACACATTGATAACTTAGAGCTCGGGCACTCTTCAAACAACGGCTTATTTGTCTCTACCAAGAGATTCTAAAATCTTTGTGCAGCCTCATTTGGAAGTTCATCTGTGTCATCATACTGTGGCTCCTCGAATGATACGTTGACCCCCAAGGCATCACAAACCATATTTTGCATCAATTCAATCTGCTCACCATATCCCGTATCTACGCAATTACTTGAAGCACCTGTGCAATTATCGCCAACCCCTAATCCAACCCGAGGTAACTCTTCACCATGTCTAGTCCAAATCTAGTAATTAGGCATAAATCCAACTCTCTGCAGGTGCAACATGACCTCTCCTGGGCTCTTGATCTTTCTGCAATTGCATTTAAGGCACGGACACCTAATCCCTCCATTAATTTCGAAATCTTCGTGTGCCATTGCGACTTGAACGAAGTGATCAATCCCATCGCAAAAAGATTGTTTCAAACCCCCTCTTCCCGGATACAACCTATCGTACATCCAACTACGATTCGAAGGAAAAAATTCCATCTTCTGCATTTCAAAAAAAAATGACAATTTCAGCAGCACGACATTCTTACAACCGCTCTCTTTCTTTAAATGGTATGACCCTATCCCATTCGAGGAAAAACTTTTTCAGAACTCGTATAATAGTCATTCTGTAATTCCCATATCTTATACTTGACAAAATTTCGGCAGTATTTCCCATTGGTCTTTGAGTACACTAAATGATCGCAGTTAGGAACAAGGCAATCAAGTATGCACCCAGAGAACAAAAGGAAATGAATCTCACCGAAATTTCATCAAATATCAAGATACGAGAATCAAGCAACAACTATTATACAAGTAAAGAAAAAGTTTTTTCCCAAACTGTCCGACTTGGACAATTCAAGGTTCAACATACAATGAACACGTGGTATCTAAAAGAGTACACGCACTCAATAATATATTGAACCTCAAACGGGAAGCTAAGGCTTTTCTCCGATACTAATAACAACAATCAAACATCCATTTCATCAATAATTAAAAAGTAACATGTTGAAAGTTGACATCCTCTTAAAGGATAGAATTAAACAAGCATTCCGACGACAAGGGAAGCATAAATCCTTTTAACAATTTTTGTTTTCATAGTGGTTTGGCTTGGTATATGCCATGCAATTAGAGCTCCTATATGGCCACATCTACCATACATCCTAATCCATTAATTGGCCAAAAAACAATCATTTTCTGTTTCTGCAGCTAAAAACTAGCCTAGCACCGTAATCTACTACATTAACCAAGGCAATGATGGTCACACAAGGTCAAACTTTTCTAACGAACTGCCAACCTCTATTATATTTGATATTTTTACGATGTTTAAATCACACACTGTCTAATGCACTGCCAACCTCTATTATATTTGATATTTTTACGATTGTTGTTGTTGTTATTGTTGTATAATATTGTTGTAAAATAACCTGCGTTACGCATAATATTGTTGTAAACAAAAAAAATTCAGGTGAACATTAACATCACACACAGATCAATCATAATTTACAAAGACAAATAATCATTTCATATAACAGGTTCTATCATCCTTTAAAGCTAATTTTAATGATAGCTCCTGATAAATGGAAATTCCAATAAACTACAAGGTGCTAGCCAGACATAATTTAAAAGAGGATGTTGAAAAAGAACGTCTTTTATAAGACCATATAATTATATCAGTATATTGTAACACCAGTGTAGTCTTTGCATCGCTTAGGTAGTTTCCTTCCTAATTCCAATATGCTAAAATAAAAATGAAATATAAGTGAAAAATCTCCACTGAATCAAATTTTCACCACTTGATTTCCATTTATATATGCCGATGCTAACATGCATGAAAAAGACAAATAATGCAAAGAATTAAGTCATCCATTGAATTGAAACTTCGATCATTTTTTCCATCAAGAATATGTTGATTCCAAATCTTTGGTACATATAGGCGTAATAATATGCCCAAACCCACCTTAATAGCAATGTTTCTTCTTGAGTTACAATTTAAAGGCAAGGAAACTTAGTCGCTGACCATGATTAAGGAATAGAAAGGTTCCAAATCGCTGACCTATCATTCCCACATGTCGCTTGTTTCCAATGACCTTAATACATATCATCACATTATTTACAGATCATTATGTGAAGGCTTCATAACCGTAGGTCAAGTGCTTGACATATCTTTGTTTTTTCTTTTAACTTTATAGTATTAAATGAATTGTTTTACAAACAAAATAGGGGAGCATAAAAGTAGCTAAAAGAAAGAATATGATTCTTCAAATTTATCTCCATTTCTAAATAACATAAATAAAAACTTCCTAAGAAGAAAAGAAAATTAGATATAATATAAAGTGCTAAATGATATGCTTAGGAATACAACAATAACAACAATAATCAAGAATTTTCCCACTAAGGCACAACAAAAAGGAAGAAAAAGAACAAAACTTATCTAAGTAACAAATGCTTTGGTACAATTCAGTGTCCTATCAAACACTAGAAATGTGATAGTTAAAGTCCCTAAGAACATGAGTAAAAGGCAACAAATTGGGTAAAAATAATTCTTGCCATGGAGACGCAACTAAAAGAGTAGTTTCTATAAGTATAGTGAGACGTGGCAAGAACTCCATACACTCTCTTATTATGTGGCAACAAAAGATCACAATTACACCTATACCAGCCATTAAAACAAGATAAAGTTTCAAATCTAGGAGTTGAGCTTCAGATAATTCTTTGACCAATTTGACTTCAGAATTAACTGCTGGGAATTTCAAATAAAAATCCCTAAGCCCCATTTTAGTGTGTGGGCGATTCACTTAAGAATAAGACAACACAAATTCAAAAATGGATGAACATAGGATCAGAGATTCACTTATCGAAATTGAGTTTATGTGTTGCTTGCTAAATGAATAATCTACATGCTACCTTACTCTAACATAAAATATACATCAGACAAAATTCCCTCTGTGGAGAGAACTATACATCACTTCAACATAAAACATCCTTTGTTAGCCAAAACACACATCACCTCAAAATTCTCTCTCTGGAGAGAACTACGAAGCAAATCAAATAAATATGTCGGTGTGGGGGTCAACAGCCAACCCTTTTCCACCCAATGAGTCAACCGACATTTTGTTAGAGTGCATACCTAATTCTCAGAACAAGAGAGTGTCCACGTCCTTCGATGTAAGTGGCAGTCTCGGAGCAATGTAGTGGCCTCAAACTAAAAATACTGAAAAAGTTGAAGACTTAAAGTCCTAACAACCAGATTGCCCAGACCTGGATACATAATCAACATATTAGGCATTAGCTGAATTACTATGACAACAAACTTCACAAATCACAACAATAAAGCATCAAATTTATTGCTCAAAGATTCACTCATCTCAATCATATCCCACCAATCTTCCACAACTCCAATGCAAGCAACACACCAGCATCCCCAATGCACTTGAAAAACACAAAATCACTTGCCCATATTTGAATGGAAAGTGGAAACACACACAAACACATACACAACACAATCAAGTGATTCAAAACATGGCAAGATGATATAAATGGAGACTTGCCCATAACTTGAAAAAGCGCTTTAGAGTTGAATTACCAAAATCAAAGTCCTTAATAATCATCCTAAAAAATTGAAAAAGTAATCAACCATGACACAAGGCCTGAATTATGATGACAAGTCGGGCAAATTATATAAAGATTACCAATTTTCATTAGCAACAATCACTTGGCAAAGAATAACAACAACAACAACAACAACAGAGTTTGAAATGTGAAATAGAACCTAACCTTTTAGGAGGAGCTGAGAGAACAGATTGGCGGCGTGGTGGTGGTGGCGGCGGCGTGGTGGTGGTGGCGGCGGCGGCGGCGTGGTGGTGGAGAGAAAGAGTGAGGGAACAGAGTGGTGAAGATGGAGGAGAAAGGGTGGTGGCGGCTTGGTGGTGGTGTGGGCGTGGTGGTGGTGGTGGTGGTGGCGGGTTAGTGGTGGTGGCGGCGGTGGCGGAGGAAGAGAGGGAAGTGAAAGAGAAGAGGGATGAAGATGGAGGAGAAAGGGAAGGCTCGGTTTCTGGTTATTATCGCGCATTACCGACGGCTTTTTACCGACGGTGTAGGCCGTCGGTATTTGAAAAATAGGCGCCAAAATGAAAAATCTGTTCAATTACCGACGAGCATTGACCGTCGGTAAATCAGATTCGATTTACCGACAGACTTTTTGTTTTACCGATGGCTTTGCCCGTCGGAAAATCCCACGTTAACCGACGGTCTGTGACCGTCGGTATAAGCCCGTCGGTAAATCCGAATTTTCTTGAAGTGCTGGGATGGCAATAGGACCTAGGTGTGGGGAATAGAATAAGGCTTCTAGCATCTTTACTTCAGCCGAAAAAGGATTCTTGTCTGCTTCGACTGTCTCAACATTGTCTCTAACCCAAAACATAAGCTTCTGATGAAGTGTGGAAGGGACACACTGACTTGTATGAATCCAATCCCTTCCCAGGATTACGCTATAGGAGGGTTTGCCATCAACCACAAAGAAAGCTGCTTTGATGGTTTTAGGGCCTACCGTGACTTCGGCTATCAAGACTCCAAGTGCTCGAAGGTTCCCCAGAAATTGGACATTTTCATGTTGGTAGGGACTAGGTCCTCCAGACCTTTTCCAAGTTTCCTCATGGTCGCCACAGCATGACATTTAGCACGCCCTCCGTCCACAAAGACTCTTCCAAAGATCTTCCCGTTGATATAGGCCTTGATATAAAGGGGCTTCAGATGTTTCACCATTTCTTCTGTAGGTTTCTCAAACACTACCTTGGTAACCTCATCAGCCGGTGTATCGGCTAACATGGCCCATTCTGTCTCCTCAGCAAACAAGTCTCCCTCCAAACCTCCTGGTTGTGAGTTGTTTGCCCAAAACTCTTCTGGGAATAGGCTAATAGCCTCTATCTCAGCTAGTAGGCCATCAGCTTCTTCATTGAACAGGAGATCCAACAAGGAATCTTCCATGATATCGTCCTGCTCCCAATACCTCTCTGGGATCACTGAACTTTCTATAGTGACTGCCTCTTCGCCTATGTCGACTGAGGCGATAAGACCTCTCGCTTCAGAACAGGTTCCTCGCCAAGAATCGCTTTATATCTTCGGGCACTTCCTCTTTCCCAGTTTCCTCAGCCTCCAGCTTTGGGAAAGCCTTATCCAGTGCTTCATTCACAGTTTCAAAGGGGATCTCGCTCTTTTCACTGTTCTTTACATCGGCTATCATCTGCAGAGTTTTTTTCATCTTCTAGACAGACCTCATTCTCTGCATCCTTCTCTTTTGGGTTCTTGATAGCACGACTGGTACTACCTTCTTGTCTTTGGTATACTTATTCAAGAACCAGTGCCCTTCTTTGACGTTAGCCGGGGGTTTTAACATTCTCTGAGTCCTCAACTTCTCATCATTCCTTATTGTTATCTTCAAGGAAGACATGCCCCCTTCTACCGTGAACTCGGCTACCCTTCTTTTGTCCTTGGGGACAGGTTCCTCATCTATCTTGGGCAAAGATAGCCTACCACTTTCTCTGAGGGTTAGCCGATCTTGCCCCCCAGTTTTAGCAATGGGTGCCTTACTCTTCTCCTTGTCAGGCTTCCCTGTTAGGGCCTGGCCATGTGTAATGTACTGTTTTACTAATTCCTGGGTGAGCCTACCTGGTTTAGGTGGCTTGCCCCCTTGCCTATGTCTTACCTCCGGTTGGGGTTTTCCCAATCTGTCAAAGACGGAAACCTTGGCAGCCTGAGGTTTCAGTCGATCCATATGGGTTGAATCGGCTGATCCCTTTTTGGGCCTCCAGACTTGTTGTACAGATATCCTGTGCTTGTGGCTGGGTCCTTCGTCATCGAATCCTGAGAATGAGACCATGCCTACCCCAAGGGTAGGGAATGGATCAGTATCCACTGTCATTTCAGCGATTCCTTTGTCCGCAAGCTTGAACCTCCCCTATTTTATCCCCTTCTGAATGGCCTTCCTGAAAACCATGCAATTTAGAGTCGCATGATTATAAGAGTTGTGCCACTTGCAGTATTTCTTATCTTTTAACTCCTCAGCCGGTGGGATTTTGTGCCCATCCAGCAAGTAGTCAAAGATCTGGTCTGCCTTGGAGATATCAGAGGAGTATTCTGTCTTGCCGTCTCCTGAACTTGGCTCCTTTCCTTTGGCAGCTCTTAGGGCAGGGCAGGTATAACCTTTACCCTTTACTATTTCAGCTGCCATGATGTCTGCCATGGAATCGGCCGAATCATCATCGGAGTCTTCAGCTTCTACAATGGACACCAGTTGAGGACCTCTCCCTCTACTGGCTCGCCTCTTTTCTTTCTCCTGGATAAACTGCTCAATGCGTATCGCCCTTGAGACCAACTGGTTTAGGTCAGTGCAAGCTTGCCCTACTAGTTTCTCCTTGAGTTGAGGATGCATGCTGCTAATGGCCATGGCTGCATATTCTGTCTCAGGGAATTGCACTGAACATTTCCCAGCCATTTTCCTGAACCTTTCCACAAAATCAGCAGCCGATTCATCTACCTGTTGTCTCAGGTTCATGAGGTCGGCTTGATGACTTCGGGTTGGGGCGATGGAATGCATCGTGAAAGCACCTCTCCATATTTGACCATGTTTGTATGGAATTAGGTGGTAAAGAGGAATACCATGTAAATGTTGTCCCGGTAAGTGACAAAGGGAACAGCTCCAGCTTGTGATATTCATTCTGGTTCCCTTCACCACATTGGGCAGTAAACCTGCCTACATGCTCCATAGTCGATTTGCCATCCTCTCCGGAGAAAGTAGCAAAATCTGGAGTCTTATATCCTCTGGGCAGAGGTACCAATCTGTCTACCCACTCAGGGTATGGTTTCCTATAGATTGGACGATCCAAAGGCTTCAGCTGCACACCAAAGTATTTCTTGATGGTGTCCGCAATGATGGCTAGGTCTAGCAGCTGTGAACCCCCCGGCCTCACTTCTCCCAAGTTAGGAGCAGCCGTTTGTGGTTGCTGTCTCCAAGTTGGGGACGTGCCTGGGATACTTGTTCTGGAGGATTGGGGCAGGCTGGTTGGTTAAACGATGGAGGTGGGTAAACCCCCCATGGCTGCTCCATGTTCCCTTCATCAGGTGCCCTGTATTGAGTTCCAGGAACGCCTGTGTTAAATGGTAGATGTGGGATCTTTCCCCATGACTACTCCGCCATCAAACCAGGTGCCCTTGGAAGAGTTGACCCCATTTGAGCGCCTGCAGACCCTTCAGGATAGGATGGATAGAATGGAAGGTTAGCCGATACAGGTGGAACATTGTTCCATGACTGCTGACCCGCATATCCCCTAGGTGGTCTTGTACCACCCATTCCCGGGCCAAGAGTTTGCCCCCCAGTGTACTGTGGGTTAGTCGCCTGCACCGCAGAGCCATAAGACTGAACCCATGGCATAGCTTGCGGTATACCAATTGGTCCCACTGCATCCGGTGGTCTTCTAGCCATCTGCACCTGTCCAAAATGAAGATTAGCCTGGTTAGTCATGTCATTCGCCACCTGTTGACCTCCAGTGTTCAACGTGGCAAAAGCACCATGCTGGGAATTACTTGGATTAAAAGGTACCAGATTATATTAATTTGAACCTGAGTGGGTCCTGCCTGAATGTAGGTAGGCTGAACTTGTTGTGCACCTGCCTGAGTCACGTTCGGCTGAACCTGAATTGGTCCTACCTGAGCTGCACTCGGCTGGATGACGAGTCCCTGCTGGGTAGGGTACCCACTCTGCGTTGGGATAGTAGAATTGATAAAGCTTTCACTTGGGTGAGCCCTCTTAGCCTCTATCTCCCTGGCTTGCTGCACTTCGTTATGTACCATGGGTTTCACAATATTGGCCAATTGTTGTGACACTTGGTACATGATATCATTGATTCCCAAATCTAGTTGTTGGCGTATAAACGAAGTGGTCATCACCACCGGGGTCTCATTGGGCTCGTTGGGTTGAGTTTCAGCTCCTATCTCCACTTGTGTTTGCTCTGCTGGTGGAACATGGCTTCCACGGGATGGACTTCCTTCAATCGGTTTCCTGGGATTGCTTTTTGCGGTCATATTGCTCAAACTTTTGCCCGAACGCAAGTGCATATGCCAATGGTAATCCTGACCTGGGGATTCGATTGTGTTGATTCGTTCACCTTTGGTCCCACCGGGCGTGCCAATTTTGTTGTCTAGAATGCCAATTAGCCGCAGATCGGCTAAATTCCAAAACAGTGATTCCCTTTTCTTCAAGCGATTACGCCAAGGAAGGAACTCTGTTCCTTAGCTATGGGTCCCTTAACTCACTCCAGAAAGGTTTAAGTTGATGAACTAAGATAAAAATTGGGACATAAAGGTAAACATAAATGCGACTGAATAAAAACTTGAGCGAAAAATAAGTTGTATGATTGATTGATCGTCCTTAAAACTATTTACAACTTGGGTATTTATAGCAACAACCGAGAACTACCCTATTTGCCACGCTCGGTTGGCTAACAATGATAAATTCTTAGTTGGCGGTTAATTGGTGGCGTGCCACATTCCACTAACCATGATCCTAAAATCTAGGCGCACTACCACGTTATGGCCACGCCTCCCTTTCAACTACCTTCTCGACGTAGATCTTATCTCAGGTTCCTTCGCTTAGCTCCTAAAATTGTGGAGAAAAATCTTGACTGCGTTATACCTTGGATTCAAATTAAATCAAAATTATTTCCACGTCTCTCGGCTCATGGAGCAAGAATCTGATCCAATATGTGACTTCATGCTAACCCAATGGACCCAAATATCTTCCTTGAAGCCCAGTAAGCCCAAGGCCCATTATTCACTTCTGATTTCCTGCCTGTGGCTCTATCAGCTGCAAAATCGACTATCATGCAGTTCGGCTGACGCCCAATCGGCTATTTGATCCATTCGGCTGTGGCTGGCTTTGGCTAATTTTAAGGAATATTTTTAGGTGTAAACATAATCGAACTACAAGAATTAGTGAACTCTTAGATTTGATACACGCTGATATTTATGGTTCTTCGACGTCCCATATTAGGGCGGTGAAAAGTACTTTATCACCTTCATTAATGACTTTTCACGTTATTGTTACTTGTATTTGCTACATAAAAGTCTTAATCAATTGACATCCTCAAAGTGTTCATTAATGAGGTTGAAAGGCAGCTGGATAAAAAAGTATAAGTTGTGAGGTTTGATAGAGGTGGTGAATATTATGGAAAATATAATGAGAATGGTCAATGCTAGGTTCATCTGCAAAGTTCCTTTAAAGTCGGGGCATATGTGCACAATATACTATGCCTGGTAAACCATAAAAATTCGTGTAGTTAAAAGGCAGAATCTTCCTCCTATGGATATGGTAAGGTCAATGTTAAATTATAGTATCGTACCTTTATCTTTGTGGATCCACGCATTAAAGACCGATCATATCTGCTTAATAGGGTTCCTAGTAAAGTAGTTCCCTAAGACTCCTTATGAATTGTGGGTAGGAAGGAAGCTCAATTTAAGGTATCTTCATGTTTGGGGTTGCCCAACCAAAGTAAAGGTGTATAATCCACATGAAAAGAAGCTCAACGCAAGAATCGTTAGTGATTTTTTCATTGGCTATCCCGAAAAGCCAAAACGGTACTAACGTCCTAATCGTAGTACGAGAATAGGTGAGTTTGGTAATGCTCGGTTCACTGAGAATTGTCAGTTTAGTGGGAGTTAGAAATCACGAAAGGTGGATATCATGGAGACTCTTGGTTAATTTTCTTCGTCTAAAGCCTCGTCTTAGTTTGTTGTCCCTCTTGTTGTATTACCATTACACAAAACAAAGAGATAACACACCAATATTCAAAACCCACAGGATAAACATATGGTTGATGAACCAGCTAACAACATGCAATTCATAAATGAACAAAAAAATAGAAGAAGCGCCAGAAATAGCATTAAGAAGGTCTGAAATGCAATAAAGGCCAGCTATTTCGAATGATTATGTTATTTATTCACTTTAACATAAATGTGACTTAAGCATTGATGAGGATGTAGTCTCATTCAAACAAGCAATTGAAAGTAACAATTCCGAAAAGTGGCTCATGTTATGAAAGAAAAGTTGAAATCAATGGATGGCAAAAAGTATGGGATCTAGTTGAGTTTTCTGAAGGTTCTAAACGAGTCAGTTGTAAATGGGTCTTTAGGACTAGATGTGATTCAAAAGGCAACATCGAAAGGTATAAATCTAGATTCGTTGCTAAAGGTTTCACTCAAAAGGATAGCATTGACTACAAAGAGACTCTCTCCCCAGTTTCAGAGAAGGACCCTTTAAGGATCGTTTTGGCTTTGGTGGCTCATTATGACTTTGAGATTCACTAAATGGATGTGAAGACCACCTTTTTGAATGGTGACTTAGAAAAAGAAGTTTATATGGACTAACTGAAGGGTTTTTGACTACAGGAAAGAAAAATCTGGTTTGTAAATTAAAGAACTCAATATATGGACTAAAACATGCTTTCACACAATGGTATCTTAAGTTCAATGATACCATTACATCGTATGGTTTTGTAGAGAACACTATTGATTGGTGTATCTATATGAAGGTCAGTGGGAGAGAGTTTATAATTTTGGTCTTGTATGGTGACGATGCACTCCCTACTACCATTGTTGTTGCTTTTTTCGATGATGTGAAAAGGTTTCTCTCTAATAACTTTGAAATGAAAGATACGGGTGAGACATCCTATGTGATAGGGATGGAAATATTTTGTGATACATCGCAAGGACTGATAGGATTGTCTCCGAAAGGATATATCACTAAATTTTTCGAGAGATTCAGAATGGAAAAATATTCTGCAAGGATTGTTCCAATTCAGAAAGAGAACAAATTTAGTCAAATGTAATGTCCCAAAACAACTTGGAATGAAATGAAATGGAGTCTATTCCCTATGCATCAGTGGTTGGGAGCTTGATGAATGCCCAAACATGTACTCAGCCGGATAATAGCTTTACCGTTGGAATGTTGGGCCGATATCAAAGTAATATTTGAATAGATCTTTAGAAAGTTGCAAAGAATGTTCTTAGGTATTTACAAGGCACCAAAGATTACATGCTCACGTACAGAAGGTCACACTACCTTGAAGTTGTTGGCTACTCGGATTCAAATCTTTATGGATGTGTGGACTCGAGACTCGAGGTAATCCACATTTAGGTATATACTACTGGGTTGGAAGAGCAACATCATGGACAAATGGAAAACAATCTGTGACTTCTACCTCTATCATGGAGGTATAATTTATGGCATGCTTTGAGGTCACAATTCAAGCATTGTGCTTGCGGAACTTTACCTTAGTGTTTGGTATTGTCGACAATATAACTAGGCCGCTAAGAATTTATAGTGATAATTCTGTGATTGTATTTTTCTCTAAGAATGATAAGTACTAAAAAGTGTGTTAAATACATGGATTTGAAGTACTTACTTGTTAAAGAAAAAAATGTAGAAACAGAAAGTGTCACCAGAGCATATTAATACATATTTAATGGTAGTGGATTTGTTAACTAAAAGGTTATTGCCCAAGGCATTTGTTGGCCATGTTAAAAGGATAGACATTATAGATAAGTCCTTGTTAACATTATATTGTGATCTATGTATATATATTTATGGTTGTAATGCTCGTATCGTATGACACTTATATTGTATGAAACTTATGAATTCAATATTTTTTTTGAATGACTATATATATATATATATAAGGAGGAGCACTAGGGGTACTCCAACCCTTACATAAGAACCAAAAGAAAGAAGAAGAAGCTCCAAAGAGGAAACTACCACCAAAACACAAGGAAACCAAAGAAGTGAAAAGCATGAGATAACCCCCAACTGCAATGAAACCCCTCCAGACTGCTACCTACTAATACACCTAAGGGTGTGTTTGGATGAGGTAATTCAAAATTTTAGAGAATTTAAAATTCTAGGGTATTAAATTGCTTCAATTGAATTCCCTTTGTTTATGAAATTTATTGTTTGCATAGAGTAATTAAATTCCTTTATTCTTAAAATTATTTATTTGACTATAGTAATTAAATAAAGGTAATATATAAAACTAAAAAAAATTCATATATTTTTTAAAAAATAATTTTTCGGAAAAAACATTATTTTTTGAAAAAAAAAAGCGAAAAATTTTTTTTTTCCAAAAAAATTTTTTTTAAAAAATTCGAAAAAAAACTTTTTTTAAAATTTTTTTCGAATTTTTTAAATAATAACTTTTCAAAAAAAAATATTTTTTCGGAAAATATTTTTTTAAAAAAAATAGAAAAGGGAATAAGGAAGGAATTTCAAATTCTTCATTTTTAGATGGTATTTGAAATCCCTTAAATTTATCCTTAATAAAATATCTCATAAAATCTCTTCATTGTGGAAATTCTCTATATTTTTTATCCAAACAAGGTAATTTGATTTGAGGTATTTGAATTACCTTCTAAAATTATATTACCTCATTAAAATCCCTCATCGAAACACACCCTAAGGGAATCAACAAACCACTCATAATAGAGGCATGAGCCAGACTTCCCCCTAGCTAAGAACCAAGACAAGACCTTAATCCTTTCCACAATCTGTGCTCGATTTATAGGCAAGTTTGAGAAGATACAGTTATTACGCACTTCCCAAATAGTCCGCACCACCGAGTGCCATAGGATATGCCTTAATTGTTTTAGTGTAATGACATGATGTGTCTTTGGAAAGACATTTAAGACACAACTTACTGTTGCCTTAAAGTTGTTTGAGTTGAATTGGTTTGTGATACATGGAAGGAGTCAAGTTGACAGATAATTTATGACCACCATGATTCAATCATTTCAATTCAATTAAAGATGATGATTTAATTTGGTAATTTCAACGTATGGTGCATAATTATGGTTTAATGTTGAACCTTCAAGTCGTCACATAGGCCAAATGAGAGATTGTTGGATTATTTTTTAATAATCTATAAATGTGTCTCATGTAACTAATAGGCTGACTTTAAATAAAAGATGGCCTAATGTTATGGTGGTTTAGTCTTATGGTAATTAAAGTCTGTGGGGTATATTTGGAAATTCAAATATAAATCCCTCTCCTCTCCCTTTTGAATGGGTAGTTACTAGTCAAATAGGCAACTGTTAAAGGAGTGGAATAGAAAATAGAACAATAGAAAATAGAACATACGTTTTCTGAAAGGCAACACCGAAGACATTATTCTCATCATCAAGAATACAAGAAATGAAAAGGTATAGAGGGAAGAAAAACTTCAAGATGTTAAGGCTTGACTTGTATCATGGATCCGGGTAAGTTTTTTGAACCCTCTAAATTTTTTTTAAAGCAAAATGGTATGCAGAAGCATCACTCTAAAGGAGGCAATCCTAACTAGGTTGGTACCACAACCTCTTTTGAACCCTCTAAATAGATATTAAGGCTTTAGTGAGAATCATGATATAAAGATCCTTATACGGTTCACAAAGTATTAAATGTAAAGTTAGAATTGTAATATTCAAGACTTTGCAAACAACTTTTATGAAAGCTATAAGTGATTGAAGGTAATCAAAGATGCAGATATATGTAAAATGGGAAAGAAAAATCAATAGAACTACAACCATAGACGACTATTATTTGCAAAGGGAAGGAGAGGGGTTGTGGGTTGCGACACATGCAGTTAACTCCAATTTGATAAATAAAATAATTAAAAAATGGACTAATCCGGCTCAACCCTAATCTAACACGTCTCAACACGTGGGTTAATTAACCCATTTAGCCTGTGAACCAGCTCACATACCATAGTCCATGTTGGCAACGCTACAAGATATGTATTGCTCTTTTCATATTCTCATCGTACTTTTAATTGATCAGTATGTTTTAATTTCAAATCAAGGTTCTAAATTATGGCCCGTATCACATGTTGCGGCCACAATATTACGAACGCGGACGTCGTCGCAATGGCATCAGACCACAATTGCTGTGTGTTTGGTAATCACGTGATGCGGCCGCAACAAAACAACGTTTCGTCCGCAATGGGCCGCAATGCCGTTCCGTTTCAGACATCAGATTCATTACATAGATCATACTCGTACCTTCCGTTTGATCTTTTATCTCTTTTCTCTGTTCTCACTCATCTCCTATAAAGATTTACATATGTTGATGTTGCCTATGACTTTGCAATTTGCTACTCTGCTCTGCTTCTCGACTCTGCATCTCGACATCTCCTTCTCCCTGATATGTGTCTTCTTCACTCTTCCGTCCGATTTGTTCCGTCGACCGTCATTCTCTACCTCATGCCGATTTATGCGGTTTGTAGGTTGTCCGTTGTTCTCCTCCATTCGATCTATTCCAGTAAGATTTGTTTCCAATTTGCCTCTACTCAATCGATATGCCTTTGGGTTCTATTGCTGACTTATTGTAGTTTTAAGGGGAAAGTGAAGGGGTTGTGGGTCGGTGGGTGTTTTGCTATGGTAGGCGTAGCTTTTGGTGTACAACCTCTTCTTGATGGCCTTGTATTTGATGAATCTACATTTCTTTTGGTTGACTTTAGAAGTGAAATTTATTTTCGTGGAGGGAGAGGGAGATTTTGTGGTGGGTCACGTGGGTGGGTAATGTGGGATTGTGGGTTACTGTCACTGGCTTTAAAAGGGCAAGGGGGTGGTGGGTAATTTGTTAACGTGGGGAGATTTATACTGAGTGTTTTTTTCCCTTCTTCTGTACCAAAGAAAGAAGCTAAATTAGGAGATGGAAAAATTAGAAGCTGAATTACTTTACGGTAGTCTTTGAATAATTTTTTGGTAGTCTTGAATAATTTTTATTGGAACTATACATCAGTTGTGAGGGAGTTTTTGTAGATGGAAAAATTGAACGTGATAAAAAACACAAGAAATGGGGTTTGAATTGGGTTTTAGAAATCTTTTCTTAATCCTTGTGATTTTGAAAATCTTTTTCAAAACAACTCTTAAACAAAAATACCTTTAAGAAGCAGTAAAGATAAGAGAAGAAAAAAGACATAGCGATTTATACTAGTTCACTACCACTTGGTAACTACGTCTAATCCCTTCACCACACTGAATGATTTTTCCACTATAATCAACTAATTACAAACTCATGAGTATACTACTGCCAAATTAGCTATACTCTCAACTTCTCAGAACGACTTTGTACGGTCAAGCTTCTGAGGAAAATATAGCCGCTACTGGGCTAAATACAAGTGTATTCAAAAATGATTTTGAAAAGTATAAGTAAACTCTCAACACGAGAGGATATACAATGAAAATTTACATTACAAGAAAAACTGGTCATACCAACGGCCACCAGCATGTCGGTAAAAAATGGAATTCCGATGGCCATGACCGTCGATAAAGGCGACCAATGACGCTGCAAAGGTTTTTCGATGGCCAAACCTGTCGGTAACATTTTCGACAGTGAAACCTGTCGGTAACTTGAGGAATCCATCGGTAAAAAAATAGCGCCTTTTCATCCCCGCAACGATTTCAAATCACCGACGGGCTACGACCATCGGTAACTTTGACCGTTGAGATTACCGATGGGCCAAGACTGTCGATATTTGGAAATGTGGCCGTTAGTAATGCCACGGAGTTTACCGACGGCCTCAGGATTATCTGTTTACCGTCGTGCATGATAAGAATTATTAGTTTATATGTTTTGACTTATGTTTTTTATATTTTGATATTTTGAGGATATTTTTAATTTGTATTACTTTTCTTTTTTACTTTTCTTTTTAGTTTACGTTATCACATTTCTTAATATTTTTTAATAATTAATTAATAATTTAATAATTAAATAATTAAATCAATAAATAACTAAATAAATAAATAAATAATTTAAATAATAAATACGTAATTAATCATTAAGTAAATAAATAAATAAATAAATAATTAAAAAATTTTAAAAAAATAACTACAGAACCATATACCGACAGCCTTACCTGTCGGTAATCACCGTCAGCATTTACCAACGGTCGTGTCCGTCGGGAATTACCGACGGCTACAAAAAACCTGTCGGTAATCGTTTGCGATGACCATTTTTTCGACGGCCACGAGGCCATCGGTAGGCCGTCGAAAATTCTCCGTTACCGACGATTTTTTTGCATTACCGACGGCTTTTGACCGTCGGTAACGCTGCTCTTGTAGTGTTAAGCATAGAAAAACTTTCTTGAAGAAAGAACGAAACGTTTGAAGTGCAGTTCTCTTGATCTCAGAATGCTTGAAATAATTTCTTGGTTGTTCACTTGTCTAACCTTCTTCAGTGATTTGAAGATGATATATATAGCAAGATATTCAAATAGTGCCATTGTGACCTAAGCAGATCTTTCACCAGCGGATAAAAATCCATATCCGCTTTTTGTGGCTTTTTGTGTGATATGTCGTTCCCAACTTTCCATTCCGTACACTGACACAGCTGTCAATAAAAATATCTGTCCTTTTGTGATCCTTTTTGAAAATGAGAACCTTTCAGAGCAAGACAGATTGAATGATTATTTCCGTTGACATTCTATTTTGCTTTTGATTTCTCGTACATTAAAGAGCCATTGATGAGGATCCTTTAATGCTTAAAATAGACTTTAATGTTTCACTTAGTTTGGTTGGATTCCAGAGGCACATTTCTACCAGACGATCTTGACAACAATGATACTCTGTTTACCAGAGCAAACTTGTACCAGAGTATACTTCTTCCAGAGCGTAGTTTCACTAAGACATTCATCTATCAGAGCATTCTTACACAGACCATGGTTCTAACAAATGTAGTCCCAACTGAGCATGGTCTTACTAGAGTGTGGTCTACCAGAGCATCTCACCAAAGTATTGACTAACAGAGCATTGTCAACAAAGCTTAGCTATAAGATGCTGACGTCATCAACTTTTACCAAACTATTCATGCTAGACTCAACTTAATAAACTAGAGGGTGAATTGCGCACAGAGCCAAAACTTTCTGGGACAGATCCATCTGATGAATAATAGTGAATTTTCACTAAGTTCTGTACACTAGAGAACACATCAGAGGATAAATTATTCTTATACATTATTTGTTATCATCAAAACAATTAAGGGTCATTGTTTCTGAATCCACTTGATTCCAACAATCTCCCCCTTTTTGATGATGACAAACACATGGATTGATTAACAATTTTCCCATTAGAAAAATATTTATGTAAAAATTTTCAAGGGGAGCCCTAAATTAAGGGCATAATTTTTTTTTCTAAGTGCAATGCCACATCAGATGCATGCTTATGTTCAATCATTAGTATGACATATCAGAGTGTAAATATAGATGTATGGTGTTGATTTCCTTTTTAACACATGGTTGATACGTTGTGGCATCAATTACTCTCCATATTCTTCTCTATATTCTTCTACCCGTTTTGTCACCAGACAAAAAGGTTAAAGATAAAGAACATCATTGTCAAAACAGATTATAGAAGGATAAAAGTTAAAACAGAATAAGCACTAAAAGTAACTTTGTCGTTTAATGAAAATGTTAACAAAGTGCAAGGTAAAAGTTTTTAACAATAAAATAGACAGAAATAGGCTAAAGGCAAAAGGTGAAATTCCTAAGGCTTTCTAGGGATTTGATACTTCCTCAAGTAGCAGCTTCAGCATGTCAGCAAGTTTATCTTGTATTTTGCTTGAAGAAGCCATGAAATGCTTGAACTCCTTGTTGTCCTCAACTAGCCTATCAAGAATATCCTTTGGAACCTCAATGCAGTCAGGCCGACTAGATTGAGCAGAGGCAATGGAGTGTGCAACCATAGCAAATTGAACAGGTGTAGAAGGAGCTATTTCCTGAACAATAGGTGCAGGTTCTGGTTCCCAGATTGCAGGAGGTGGAGCTGGAGACCTTCTCCATGCAGGAGCAACCAAGAGTTTCTTGTTTATCTGAAGTTGCTGCTTCTTGTGACTTTCAAACCAGCCATAGAATTTTTTCCAGTCAAAATAAAATTCTTCCATTGCCAGCCAAGTGTGAACAACTCTCTGTTTTTCTATTTCAATTAGCTGAACCCGTTGGTTAACGTACTTCTCAAGAGCCGAAAAAATAGAAGGAGTTGCCAGAGGCAAGGGAGGTGTTTAGGTCTGGTTCTGGTTCTCAGAGGTTGAAGAAATGATGGGCCTTGAAAGAAGAGTTTATGTATGGTCTGATTCTGGAGAGTTAGGTTCAGACACTAGTTGTTCAATGACTTGCGAGGCAATTTTAGAAGTGGTGAAGATTTCATCTTCTAGAATTGGATATGTTGTTGTTGATGGTTCAGAGTGGTGGATGGGTTATGGAGGTTGTGGTATTGATTCAGGTATGGTTTAAGGTTCAGGTGGTATGGTTTCAGAGCCAGGTTCCTGTGTTTGAATCTTCTGGGTGACAGGTTCTGGATCAGGTTATGTTTGATAAGTAAGGTCTGGTTGTGGTTCTGGTTGTGGTGGAGGGTAAACAAAGGTAGGGGTTTGAGTGCAACATCAGTTGACTCAGTAGTAGGAAAAGAGGCAGAAGTCCTCTTCCTCTTTACTTTACTAGAGGCATCTCATCCTCTGAATCATCAGAGCATGTAATAGAGGTTGTTAGGTTCTGTGGGGCAATGGTGGTTGATGCGTTTTGTGTAACTTGAGAAGTACCAACAGAGGCAGGATATACTGAAGCAAACAAAGCAACAGCAGAGTCAAGTACCTTAGTTTTCGTAGGTGCTGCTTCTCTAGCCTTGACCAGGTTCCTTTTCTTTGCACCAGAGTCAAAAGTTGGAAGTACATTTGCAGAGGCTTCCTTTTGAAGTGTGTTGGCTCTAAGTTCAGTGTAATACTGTACGGTTTCCTCTTGATGTTTTTCCATATATTCCCTCAGATGTTCCTTGTTTTCTTCATCTTCTTCAGTAAGAATATAGGGTAAGTCAGGTGGTCATTGAGGTGGAAGTAAAGGCAGAGCCTGTGATGAAGAGGAGTTTCCAGAGCTTCTGGTGACCTCCTTGTTAGTTTGATAGAGCCAACACCAACACTCTTTGTCTTCTTCCGCTTTTTCCTTTCCTCAGCCTTAGCTGCTCCTGCTTCTTCCTTAGTAGCTTTTGCAACCAAGTCTTCAGTTGAGAGGCCCATTCTCTTCAGATTCTTACTGTCGAAGATTGGGGCACTACTTGTACGAAGTAGGAGTTTGGTTTCATCAGTGTCTTTCCCTTGAAGATCCTTGATGACATTATGCCCTTCCAGAATGGCATAGATGACTCTTCCATAGGGTATATTTCTGTTCTTTCCAGTTATGGAGAATGTAACAACCCTCTTCAAGAAATTGAAAATGATACTGGGGAGGTTAACTGGTTTCTTCTGGTCATAATGCCACATCACAAATTTGTGATCTGAACTTACAATGTCCACTGAACCCCCTTTTGGCATTACGATTCCCTTGATGATTTTGAAGAGTACTCTGAAGTGATTCTTCAACTCTACCGCCTTGGAAGCACCCAGGTTTTCATAAATGTGATTGGAAATCATAGAAGGTCTCTATCCCTTTGTCTGCACAGTTAATAGCTTGAGAGATCAAACTCTTTTTCACCAGAATCTCCTTCCCCTAAATGTGGCTAACAATGCCTCCTTGAATGACCTCTGCAAATTTCCAGAATTCCTTGACTAATTCTGGGTAAATGGCCTTTGACTCCACATAGAAAAACTCCCTCCAACCCATATAGATGAAGTTGTTTCTAAAATCGAAGTCATGTTTCACCAGTTCAATGAAGTCGACTCTTGCTTCCATCATAACGACGAGATCATCAAGCTCAAAATCTCCAGTAGGCTCTGGAGCATTTTGGGGAGAAATTTCTTGTTGTTGTTGTTGTTGCTGTTCTTTGGCCATGGAAGAAGATTGTAGAGAGATTGCAGAGAGAGAGAGAGCAAGGTTCGCGAATGGGGGTTAGGGTTTAAAAGTGTGAGTTCTCAGAAAAAGAGAGAGAGAGTGGGCAGTGGGTGAGTGAGTAGGTGAGTGTATTGTTGTGTAAAATAATAACACAATTGTGCAAGTATACACAATCGCAACAAGTAGTAAAGATTAAATCAAGATCGTTCCCACGAGGATTGATTAATTGAATTCACAAGTCTTTCCATTAGTAAATGAGTTAGTGAGTAAGTAATAAAAACAGAAAATAAACATCAAGTTTTTGTGATTTTAATGAGTGAATAAGATGCACTAATCAAGTGATTTGAGAATAAAATGGATAAAAGCAGTTAGGATTCAGTTCATTCATATTTCCACTAAGTTGTTTTCAGTTCCATAAGTCGCTGCCATATGGCACTGGGCGCAGTGGCACTAATGTGTGTGCCTTTCAAAGACTTTCACCAGGGTTAAGTAAAGGTTCCCTTATGTCTAAGCCCCTTTATGTTCCCCTTGTCTAATTAATATGGCCAAGAACACCCTATAAGTCGATTGCCTATGTCTAGTTTAATCTAACTCAATTAAAGTGTCCTCTAATTGATAATCCTTATAGTGCCTCATGAATTCAAGATGTCACCACCTTTCAAAGACCTAACATACATGCACCTAACCTAAGTTGATCAGCTCAAGTTAAGCATATTAAAAATAAATGCGCATTGAGACACAGATGCATAGGCAAGGACTTATAGACATTAACCAACCAAGTTTTAATACAAAGTCACTTCATCCTAACCTAAGAAAATTAGCTCATAATGAGCCTAAAAACAAAACAACATAAACCGTGCCGCAAACAAAGTTCATGGCACTAGAGTAGAGTATAGAGACTATTACGTATATGAATGAAACAGAAAAACAGAGTTGAATCTCACCTTGTGAGCTCGAAACCACTCTCTCTAATCAAAGAATGCCTTGTCACCTCGCTCAATCAAGACCGAGCAAGTAACTTCTCTCCATGAACAAGGTTAATAGCTTGAATCAATGGTGTTTTGGAAGAAGGAAGGTGAGATGCGGCCGCTTCTATTTTCGTGGGGAGATAGACGCTCTAGCAGAAGAATGTATCGTAATCCACCTCCTTTTCATTAGGTCATTATCCTTTTATACTCTCTCCTCAAAATGGGCCGACCACTACTAATCCCCAAAAAGATACTTCCTTTTAAGCCCAAAAGTGAGAGCCTTTGTCTTGTATTGAAATGAGAGAAAAGTGCATTAGGACAAGGAGGGGACCACACTAAAAACGCAGTCGCAAAGAAGACACAAAAGGACAGAGTCCTTTGTTTAGCTTCACTGATGATCACACGCTGCTGCTTCAAAATCCAGAGCTGCTAGCAACACAGTGCCGTGGCATGGCACCAGACTTGGCACTGAGCAATTCTCATAAAAATCTGCACAATGTGACAAAAACATCAAAATGCTCACAAAAGCACCAAAGTGCTTTAAACAGCTCCAAATCAGGGAAACCACATTATTTACATAAATCTAATAATTAAAGGACCTAAATTACTCTTAAACTCACATGATTCATAGTTATAAAGGCATAAATAACTCTTATTTCTAAGAGTTATCACACCCCCAAACTTGAACCATTGCTTGTCCTCAAGTAATGACACTTAAACAACAAAGCAGTAAATGTAAGAATTATCACAACTGCAGCAGCTTTGAACATGAAACTTTTTTATTTTTTATTTTTATTGGGTGGTTTTCACAAGGCTTCACTTTCAGACAAACTCAGAAACAAACAATCCCCTTGTACTTCATGCATCATTGACATGGTCACCAATTTTAAGTGTGTGTGTGCAACCCTTAAGCTCAATTCAGAAACTAGTATAACCCTCAAGCTTACCTTAATCTCCCCCAAAGAATCTCCTAAGTCCTGCTCCTCCTAATCAAACAAAGAGAAATGGGCTTTTAACTTAGGATTCAGGGCTTTACTACATACAAGGATATGCATACAATTTAACTAGCATAGGTCAAGACACATTTTTTTCTTCTTCTCTTTTCAATTTTCATCTTTGCCTTTTTCTATGTTTGCCTCTTTGTCTTTTGACGCTAATAACAACAATTGTAATGAAATTACCCTGCTACTCAACAAAGAGGCTTCTTTTTTTTTTTTTTTTTTTTTATATTTTGGCTTTTTCTAATTGCTACTGGTAATCGCCTCTTTTTCTTTGAATATTCACACATGGATTACCCCCAAACTTATATCTTTGCCCATTCCCTCCATTTTTCAAATTTGGAAACAAAGCTTAGACTAAACTAGGGTTTGACTCTCACCTTGCTTCTCAAGTCACCTATGATTCCTTCTTAAACTAAGTGGTAAGTGTTAGAAATTAACAAACAATAACTAGCAATCGTAACAAGGTTCCATAAACACCAAGCAATCATTCCTCATTAAGTCAGCCCATGTGTTAACCAAATTTTTTTTTTTTTAATACAGTAAAAGATCACTACTGCAATTGTGACAAACATATCCCTCCCCCCAACACAATTCCTTGCAGTTGTCCTCACCGCAATTACATTATGTTGCAGAAAGGGTCGACTGAAATGCACTAACAAAACAACTTTGAAACAACAGAATTCAGCAAGAAACCTACTAAACTATTTACTACAAAGCAAGCATTATTGGTAAGAGATTAAGGTTGTGGCATCCCTGCTTGAAGCCGTGAGCTCCTTCTTTTGGGTGTCCTCATCGACAGAGATTGGCTCCTCCTCCTCCTCATCACCGCTGATGGTGATGACCGCTTCTTTGGCGCCTCTTTTCTCCTTCTTGTTTGCTTCCCTTCAGCAGGGAGGCCGCCTTCTTTGATGTGTCACAGGGGAGGTGGTGGTTGCCACCTTCATCAAAGATTGGTGCCGACTGGCACCGCTTTCTTCTCGGGAGCTTCAAAGACATTCTTCAGGCTCCTTTCCTTCTCGAGCCCTCTTCTTCTTCTGTGGTGCTTCATCGTGGCAGCTCCTCTTCACCGTAGTCTCCTTATTGTCTCCTAAGATCCAATCAGAAACACAGAGGAGCATTACCCAATTTCTCGGAAGTTAAAATTGAAAAGCCTTTTTCCGCCATAGGTATTGCTCATGGGCAAACTTCCAAGAAGCTTGTTGCTTCTTCAATAATTGGCTCACCATCTCACCAACTCCTCTCTTCCTCATCATTTTGTGCAGAGAACAAAGCAGGCTGGGGGCACCAGATATGGCATTCCAAGGCTTTGGAATGTGCCAAGTGCTATCACCGCTTAGAATGGGCACCCTTCAAGCTTGCACAGGCGTTGATCAAGCACGGGAAAATAGACTCCCTTGGTCCTCCTTGCACAGCAACAATCTCTATGAATCACCTTCCAACATCCACTAATTTCCTCCGTAACGTGATGCAAGAGCAAAATCCTCTCCTTGTCAATGGTTTGATGGTGAGTGGTGGGGAGCAAGCTAGTACCCATGAAATTGTACCAAACCTTAGCCGCAGGATTAGGGTATTTCTCCTTATCCCGTAGTCGCCCCCGCTTTTCTCCCATTTCGTGCCTTCCATCGCAAGCCGTGCATTATTTCGCTCATCCGCTTCTCTCATATCGCTTTAATCCTCTTTTCAAAGGCATCACCTTTCTCTGGCAGAGCAAGGTACTCATTGATTCCTACCGAGGAGAAGGGACAATGACTCCTCCGATGTTGGAGTAGTTTGCTTCAGGTCGACCATCTTCCCGAGGGGTATTCCAACAGAGAACTCTCTCACAATAGCCGTGATGGGGCTCTTAGGGTGAGAGCAAAAAGTTTGCCATTGATACCGCTTCAATCAACCTCATTATGTCGAGAGGCCATTTGCAATTCAATCCCTCTCAGATGCAAATGCCTTTTTCCATGCAATTCTCATATCTTTTTCTTGCCCTCATCATGGAATCTCTTCTCCGTGCCGATTGGCACTCGTGAACTTTTTCCTCCAGGCTCCATGCTTGGTCCTCATGGCTAACAGTAGTTGCTTCCAATGCTCGACAGCTTCGGCTTCAATGATTTCTGGACAAAAAGGGAAAACTAGGGTTTACAGATTTGAAGATTTGGGGAGATTTGGAAACGAAGGAGAATGTGAGGGTGAGTATAATGGATGGGGTTAGGGTTAACAAGATGGCTTTTACGCTAGGTAGTAGGGAAGACGAGGGAATGGTGAGAGGTGTTTGTAGTCAAAGATGGGGTCGTGGTGGATCAGGGCTCGCAAAGGTAAGTGTTTGGGAAATGGGGTGAGTTTTATGAACTACCCGTTAGACTTAATGAAGGAGGGAGAGGCTGATTTTCTAATTCAGAGTGCAAGATTATGAGGATGCAAGGTGGCATACTGCCATTGGTTCATGTGGAAAAAATGCACAACTGGGCCGCTCATTTAATGCCCATAAGGTGCTTTTGCCTTTATCACAAGAATCGCCCTTCACCTTTCCTTCTTAAAATTCAACACTTGTTGGTGCTCCCCTGTGGTGCCATGGCACCAAGTGTGCAAAGATTCGTAACTACAAACCACTCACCCTCTCGCACCGCACTTCCAAAGACCAAAATTCAATTTATTCCTCGCAAAACAAAATAAAACTAAGTTAAAAATAACTGGGCTGCCTCCCAAGAGCGCTTGGTTTATGAAAGTCCTCACCAGACTTATTTTCCACTTCAGATATCCTCGAGTTCCGTGGTGACCCTTGTTCTTTCATCGTGGTCACCCCAATATCGCTTTACTCTCCGCCATTAACCTTAAAGGTTGCACTGTGGCCTCATCCAATAAGTCCACCGCCCATATGGATGTAACTTAACTAGCTTGAATGGACCGCACCACCTTGATTTGAGCTTCCCAGTGAATACTTTCAATCTTGAATTGAACAAAGAAGACTTGAGATCCTTCTTTCAATTCCTGGTTGAATTCTTTTATCATGCCAAGCTTTAGTTTTGGCTTTGTACACTCTAAGATTCTCATAGGCAAAGAGCCTATGCTCTTCTAGTTCATGAAGTTGCAGCAGCCTTTGCCGCACCAAAGACTCTCCAAGTCAAAATTCAGCTTCTTTGTGGCCCGTAAAGCTTTGTGTTGCAACTCAATAGGCAAGTGGCAAGCCTTACCAAACACCAATCTATAGGAGATGTCCCTAATGGTGTCTTGTATGTCGCTCAGAAGCCCACAGTATGCCGCCAAGATGCAAGGACTAATCTTTCCTAGAAGGATTGACAACCTTCTCAAGAATCCTTTTAATTTCCCTGTTGGAGAGCTCAACTTGGCCACTTGTTTGTGGATGATATGCAGTAGCTATCTTGCGCTTCACCCCATACTTCAGCAGAAGTTTTTCTATTAGTTTGTTACAAAAATGGGTGCCCTCATCACTGATAATGGCTCGAGGGACACCAAACCTTGTGAAGATATTCTTATGCAAAAACTTGCTCACTGCCTTGGCATCATTGGTAGGCAGAGCTACTGCTTCAATCCACTTAGACACATAATCCACAGCCACTACCATGGACAGATTGGCAAAGGAAGGAAGAAAAGTGGCCATAAAATCCATGCCCCATACATCAAAGAGTTCAATTTCAAGAATGCTGTTGAGAGGCATTTCTTGTTTGCTTGAAATATTTCCTACCCTTTGGCATCTATCACAATGTTTAACAAATTCATGAGAATCTTTAAATAAAGAGGGCCAGAAATAACCTGCTTGCAAGACTTTGGTCAGCTGCTCGCTCCTCCTAAGTGTCCTCCACAAGGTGCAGAGTGACAATGTTGCAGATGCCGCCAACTTCTTCTTCTCGCTACACACCTTCTAAACAACCGATCCACACCCTTCTTATATAGAAACTGCTCATCCCAATAATATTGTTTCACTTGCCGGAGAAATCTTCTCTTTTGTTGGTAATCCATCTCCACCGGAAGGATTTTGCACACCGTAAAGTTCACTATGTCAAGATACCAAGGTGCCGTAGCGGCATCAACCTTGGCACTGTGACTACCAAAGCAGCTTGCTCATCAGAAAATTTTCTTTAATTTCACCTCCTCGTTGTTCAACACCGCCATTTTCACCTCGACAAGTGGTCACCTACTTGATTCTCCACTCCTTTTTATCTCTCGATTTCTAAGTCAAACTCTTGCAATAACAACACCCATCTTATCAATCTTGGGTTTGCATCTTTCTTGGCAATCAAATACTTGATTGCCGAGTGGTCGCAGTACACCACCACCTTTGTGCCAACCAGGTAGGATCTCAACTTGTCAAAGCGAATACCACCGCAGCGCTTCTTTCGCTGGTGGTATAATTCAACTGAGCATCCACCAATGTCTTGCTTGCATAGTAAATTGAATGAAACACCTTGTTATGTCTTTGACCCAGAACAGCTCCTATGGCAAAATCACTTGCATCGCACATCAACTCAAATGGCTTATCCCACCTGGGGCAACAATGATAAAGCTGTGATTAAGGCTTTCTTCAGTGTTTGAAAGGCTAGCATGCACTGTTCATCAAAATCAAATACAGTTTCATGCTGAAGGAGTTGGCAAAGGGGCTTTGAGATTTTTGAGAAATCCTTGATGAATCTTCTATAGAAACCAAAGATGCCCCAAAAACTTCTTACCCCTTCACACTAGTTGGTGGAGGTAATTTCCCAATGCCCTCGCTCTTTCCCCCTCCCACTTCAATTCCTTTCTTAGAGACTTCGTGACCTAGAACAATACCCTCTTGCACCATGAAGTGGCACTTCTCCCAGTTCAGTACTAGATTAGTCTCCTCACACCGACAAAGACTTGTTCTAAATTATCCAAGCAAACTTGAAATGTTTCTCCAAAAATGTAAAAGTCATCCATGAAGATTTCCATGGATTTCTCAATAAAATCTGAGAATATTGCCATCATGCACCTTTGAAATGTTGTCGGTGCATTGCACAACCCAAATGGCATCCTTCTAAAAGCAAAGGTGCCATAAGGGCATGTGAAAGTAGTCTTGTCTTGATCCTCAAAGCATGGCAACTGATTGTAGCTCGAATACCCATCAAGGAAACAAAGAAACTCCTTCCCCGCCAACTTGTCAATCATCCGTCAATGAAGGGCAAGTGGGAAATGATCCTTCCTTGTTGCCTTGTTGAGCTTTCAGAATCCATACAAATTCTCCAACCACCACAGCTCGTGGGAATTAATTCATTCTTATCATTAGCTATGACAAATACTCCCCTTTCTTCTGAACACACCGCATCGACTAACCCAAGAACTGCCTCGAGATCGGGTAAATGATTCCAAAGATCCACCATTTAATGATTTCCTTCTTTACTACCTCCTTCATCACCGGGTTAAGCCTTCGCTGTGCTTCAATATCGTTTCTGGCATTCTCCTCCAAAAAGATTCTCAGGCATACACGTAATAGGACTTATGCCTTTATGTCACCATCCGCCATCCTATAGCCTTCTTATGTTTCTTCAAAGACAAGAAGCAATTCCTTTTCCCGCAACAAACTCAAATCAAGCAACAATAACAGAAGAAGGTTGTTCTCACCCAAATAAGCATACTTCAAGTGTGGAGGTAGCACTTTCGGCCCAGGTCGAGGCTTTTCAACAGATGGAATATTGATTTGGAGCTTTTATCATCGAAGTTCCAATGAATCATATTTTCTCGAGCCATAATTGATTTACCAAGCCTTCCTCGCTGTGTTTTTATCCTCGCTAGCTCATAATCGTGACATTCAGCCTCGCTTTCAAAGACATTCTTGTCCCTCATGAGTTGATGTTGAACCAACGAATCAATGGTTCTAACAAAGGAGCATTCCTCCACATTTTCTCGCAGGATACTTGAGAGCATTCAGACATTAAATTTGATTTCTTGATCATTGACTCTCATAGTGAGTTCACCCTTTGCACATCAATCGCTGTTTTCCCCGTGGCAAGGAATGGTCTACCTAAAATAATAGGTACCTCAAAGATCGCCTTCAAAATCAAGGATAATAAAGTCAACAGAAATACCAATTTATCAACTTTGACAAGCACATCTTCGATCTTCCCTTCTCGATAAGCTAGAGTTCGCCCGCCACCGCAGAGTCGAGTCAGAGGCCTGGCCTTACCAATTCCAAGTCGTTGGAAGATGGACTTAGGCATTAAATTAATGTCCGCCCCTAAGTCACATAGAGCTCTCCCACAATAAGTGTCACCAATAGTGCAAGGGATGGTAAAACAAACAGATCTTTTAACTTTTGGGGATCTTACTTTGCATCAAAGATATCGCACTCGGGTCATAGCAACTGCCTCAAATTCTCCCAACCTCCTTTTCTTGGTTAGAACATCCTTCATGAACTTTGTGTAATTTGGCATTCGCTGCAAGGCATCAACTAATGGAATGTTGATGTGCAATCGCTTCAAGACTTCAATAAACTTGTCAAACCGCTTGTCTTGATGGGCTTTTTAAGTCTCTCGAGGGAATGGTGGAGGTGGAAATTCAGAACTAATCTATTGCTTGCAGCTTGCCGTGTAACTTTCTCAAGAGGTGCAAAGCTGCACTGGTGCCGGACTCGCACTGCACTCGCCTCAGTAGTTTTTGGCACTTCAGGTTCAACTTCTTTTCTTTTTAAGGGCTGGTTAGTGGTAACATCGTGCCTAGAAGGACCTGCAATTCAAGACCACTCCTCAAGTATATGGCTTTTATTTGCTCTCCCCTGGCTTGGCAGCTCGGGCCAGAAAGGTGCAAAGGAACCACTTGGTCTTTGGTTCATAGTCGCTGCCATCCGCCCTAACCGATTCTCCAAGTTTTTAATTGTCGCACTCGACTTTGGTACCGGGCTTTGTTTCATTCATGAAGGCCTTCAAAGATAGCCTCCATTGAGTTGTCAACAATAGGAGCAGCAGCCTTTGAACCTGGTCAGGGAAACCAGGGGATGGGTAGGCTTTGCGGCATACAAAGAAGCAGTGCCGCAGATTATTGTTACTCCACTAAAAATTTGGGTGATTCTTCCACCCAGGGTCAGAGGTGTTGGAGTAAGGATTATTGTTTTTGTTGAAATTCCCACGAATTGATGCACACAGGTTGCTAGGGCATTCCTCATATAGATGACCTCCTCCACAATACACACAAGAAATAGCTTTAGCCTGCACTGCGCAGATTCTCGCAGACCACAGTGCCGTGGTTGGTTCCACCACATTCGCACCTTTCAACATGTTTGCGATCAGAGCCACTGCGCAGATAGAGTCGCTATTTCACTCACTTCATGGACTCCAAAGAACCTTCTTTGCAAAGACTCAACCTAGCAAGAGGCCATTGGTAATCAAGCTTGAAGAATGGTCTCAATTTTCTCATATGCATCATTGTAAGACTGCGTACAAGAGGGCACCACCGTAAGAGGCATCAAGCATCTCTCTTGTTCTTCCCGAGAGACCATTATAAATTGTTTCCATTTGAATGCAAATAGGTATGCCATGGTGAGGACACTTCCTGAGCAGCTCTTTAAATCTCTCCCAAGCTTCAAACAAGGATTCCTCTTCATTTTGCCTCGAAAGATGTAATTTCATTCCTCATCCTAGCATTCTTGATTGGAGGGAAATACTTGGTTAAGAATTTCTCTCGCCATACCATTCCAATCAAGATAGAGTTGGGTTCCAAGGAATTTAACCAAGCCTTGGCTCTATCCTTCAAGGAGTATGGGAATAGCCTGAGTCAAGGCATCATCTCAGAACTCCAGAATTTTGAAGTTACCGCACACTTCAAGGAATTGTTTCAGGTGCAAGTGAGGGTCTTCGAGGTGTGCCACCAAATTGTCCCACGCTTGCAAAGATTTGGAACATCATAGGCTTAAATTCAAAATGATTTGCAGAATGTCGGCCTTACTATGCCCGTGTGTGCATGGTCCGAGGATCAAAACAAAGATAGTCCCTCATTGGCCTGTCCCTATCATTGGCTAAGCCTATGATATCAAAGATGCAAAGACCAAGGCTTGGTAATCGACCGTGGAACACTTTGCTGAACACCGCTGCCTTCGCTTCAGGAATTGTTTCGCAGATGGGGACCAGCTTGTCGCCATATTTGCAAAGAAGACCTAATGCAAAGAAATGCTTGTCTCTCCCTTTAACAACCTTCTCCGAAAGTTCTCACAATCTCAGATCCAATCGATATTCTCGTGCCGCAGTGCTCAAGACGTGCAGAGTCGAGCACTAACAAATGACACAACACCCAAAAGAATTAGAATATCTCAACTAACAAACCTACTAAATTCAAAACTTTGTAAATTTAATCAATTCAATCCCCAAGAATCCGCCAAAAACTTGTTGTGTAAAATAATAACACAATTGTGCAAGTATACACAATCGCAACAAGTAGTAAAGATTAAATCAAGATCGCTCCCACGAGGATTGATTAATTGAATTCACAAGTCTTTCCATTAGTAAATGAGTTAGTGAGTAAGTAATAAAACAGAAAATAAACATCAAGTTTTTGTGATTTTAATGAGTGAATAAGATGTAATTAATCAAGTGATTTGAGAATAAAATGGATAAAAGCAAGTAGGATTCAGTTCATTCATATTTCCACTAGGTTGGTTTCAAGGTTACATAAGTCGCTGCCATATGGCACCTGGCGCAGTGGCACTAATGTGTGTGCCTTTCAAAGACTTTCACCAGTGGTTAAGTAAAGGTTCCCTTATGTCTAAGCCCCCTTTATGTTCCCCCTTGTCTAATTAATATGGCCAAGAACACCCTATAAGTCGATTGCCTATGTCTAGTTTAATCTAACTCAATTAAAGTGTCCTCTAATTGATAATCCTTATTGTGTCTCATGAATTCAAGATGTCACCACCTTTCAAAGACCTAACATACATGCACCTAACCTAAGTTGATCAAAGCTCAAGTTAAGCATATTAAAAATAAATGCGCATGAGACACAGATGCATAGGCTAAGAGTTATAGACATTAACCAACCAAGTTTTAATACAAAGTCACTTCATTCTAACCTAAGAAAATTAGCTCATAATGAGCCTAAAAACAAAACAACATAAACCGTGCCGCAAACAAAGTTCATGGCACTAGAGTAGAGTATAGAGACTATTACGTATATGAATGAAACAGAAAAACAGAGTTGAATCTCACCTTGTGAGCTCGAAACCACTCTCTCTAATCAAGAATGCCTCATTGTCTCGCTTCAATCAGACCGAGCAAGTAACTTCTCTCCATGAACAAGGTTAATAGCTTGAATCAATGGTGTTTTGGAAGAAGGAAGGTGAGATGCGGTCGCTTCTATTTTCAGGGGAGATAGACGCTGCCTCTAGCGTAAAGAATGTATCGTAACCACCTCCTTTTCATTAGGTCATTATCCTTTATACTCTCTCCTCAAAATGGGTCGACCACTACTAATCCCCAAAAAGATACTTCCTTTTAAGCCCAAAAGTGAGAGCCTTTGTCTTGTATTGAGCCGAGAGAAAAGTGCATTAGGACAAGGAGGGGACCACACTAAAACGCAGTCGCAAAGAAGACACAAAAGGACAGAGTCCTTTGTTTAGCTTCACTGAATGATCACACGCTCCTGCTTCAAAATCCAGAGTCGCTAGCAACACAAAGGTCGCGGGCATGGCACTGCACTTGGCACCGAGCAATTCTCATAAAAATCTGCACAATGTGACAAAAACATCAAAATGCTCACAAAAGCACCAAAGTGCTTTAAACAGCTCCAAATCAGGGAAACCACATTATTTACATAAATCTAATAATTAAAGGACCTAAATTACTCTTAAACTCACATGATTCATAGTTATAAAGGCATAAATAACTCTTATTTCTAAGAGTTATCATGTATAAACCGTGAAGGTTTTGAATATGAACCCCTTTCATCAATTTTTCAAAATAAAATTAAAAATAAATTAAAAATGTCTTTTCAAAAACAAAACGTGTCAATCGCTTTCAAGGCGCAGTAAAACTGTCCTCGCGCAGTTAAAATAATCATGACTCAGAGAAAAACAATTCACAGCCACTAATATATCAACCATTCTCAGTGAGACACGTGTACACTAATATTCCCAGAGGGAACAAGGTAAAATATGCACCAGACGCATGCATATATGAACAATGTAACAGATGCATGAGTGATAACAGAGGATAGATATAAACAGAGGTATCATACTCAACAGAGGCAATCATGATATCAGAGGCAAATATGTTATCAGATGCAAGTACATCAGAGGCAGAAATATCAGAGGCAAATATATATTCAATTTAAACAGTCATTCCTTTATAAGGTGAAAATTCAATTTTTTTTCTTATAAAGTTGAATCTATCTTCAGCAAGGGGTTTTGTAAAGATATCTGTCCATTAATGGTCAGTATCTATAAATTTAATTTCAAGAATCTCTTTCTGAACATAGTCTCTAATAAAATGATGTTTAATTTCAATATGTTTAGCTCTTAAATATAAAATAAGATTTTTAGTAAGACATATAGCAGAGGTATTATCACAAAAGATAGGAATGTTACTCTCTTTTATCTAATAATCCTCAAGCTAATATTTCATCCATAGAAGTTGAGAACTATAGCTTACTACAGATATATACTCTGCTTCTGCAGTTGAAAGTGCTATTGCGATTTATCTTTTGGTGGACCATGAGATTAGTTTGGCTCCAAGAAATTGACAGCTACCACTTGTGCTTTTTCTTTCAATTTTATATCCAGCAAAGTCAGCATTACAGAAACCTACTAACTTATAATCTTTTGATTTCTTATACAATAAACGAAGGTTAGTAGTTCCTTTAAGATACCTAAAGATTATCTTAACCGTAGTTAAATGAGATTCTTTAGGATCAGATTGAAATCTAGCACATAAACATACACTAAACATTACATCAGGTCTTGAGGCAGTAAGATAAAGGTGTGAACCTATCATACCACTGTATACCTTTTAGTCTACCTTTATACTTGATTCACCTTTGCTGAGAGCACAAGTAGGATGCATTGGTGTGCTCATAGGTTTTCTCTCTTCTAGCTTGAACTTCTTCAGGAGTTCTTTTACATACTTTGTCTGATGAATATAGATTCCATCTTGACATTGTTTGATTTGAATATCCAGGAAGAACTTCAATTCTCCCATCATACTCATCTCAAACTCATTCTGCATAAGATCAGAGAATTCTTTGCAAAGATATTCATTAGTAGCACCAAAGATAATGTCATCTACATATATCTGTACTAGTATTTTAGATGATTTTCTAAAGGGGGTTGTATCCACATGTCCTCTTTCAAAACCATTTGACATTAAAAAGGAACTGAGTTTGTCACACCAAGCTCTTGGAGCTTGCTTAAGACCATAAGAGCCTTTTTAAGTTTGAAGACATGCTCTGGAAAAGTGACATCTTCAAAACCAGGTGGTTATTTTACAAATACTTCCTCACTTATGAAACCATTTAAAAATGTATTTTTTACATTCATCTGATATAAAGTAATGCCATGTTGTGCAACAAATGATAATAGAATTCTAATAGCTTCTAATATAGCTACAGGAGCAAAAGTCTCAATATAATCTATACCTTCCTCTTGCGAATACCTTTGAGCAACTAAATGTGCTTTGTTTCTTACCACCTTACCGTTTTCATCAAGTATGTTTCTGAAAACCCACTTAGTTCCAATGGCTTGCTTATCCTCTGGTGGAGGTACAAGCTTCCACACACCCTTCTTCGTTCTTCTTAAGTCTGGTCACCAGACACAGGACCAAAGGCATCATCAGAGTGGTCAACAGATGCATCATATTCTGTTCTTTCATTGATATGCATATCTGCGAAAAGCTCATCTAGCTCTGCCATTTCAGTGTTAGGCTTCTTGTCATCAAACCTTACATGCATTGATTCTTCAACAATATGAGTTTCTTAGTTGTATACTCTGTAGACTTTAGATCGTTCAGAATATCCCAAAAAGATAGCTTTCTAAGCATTAGAATAAAATTTTCCAAGACTGTCCTTTGTATTGAGAACAAAGCAGTGACATCCAAATTGATGAAAATATAAAATGTTGGGTTTTCTTCCTTTCCACATTTCATAAGGAGTCTTATTCAAAGTAGGTCTAATGTATATTCTATTTTGAATATAATAGACAGTATTTACTGCTTCTGCACAAAAGTACTTAGCAATTTTTGTTTCATGGATCATGGTTCTGGCCATCTCTTGAAGAGATCTATTTTTTCTTTCTATAATAACATTTTGTTGTGATGTTCTAGGAGAAAAAAATTGTGAGAAATGCTGTAACACCCCAAAATTCCCTAAGTTTAGTTTGGATATTAAAGTTGTTTATGATGTGTAATTGTTTCAAACTCTAATTTGACTTGTTTTCAAATTGGTGAGTATGATTGCATATTGTTGTTAGATAAGTTGAATTTAGCTTTAGAATGATTAGAAGTGTTGGGTAAGGATTGATTAAAGATGAGTTTGGGTATAAATTTCATTATTTACTGTCAAAACTCAGTTTTTCTGCTTTTAGCACTGAATGAATCGATTCATGATGACTTGAATCGATTCAAACACGGTTTCAGGCCACTAGGGAGGTTATGTTTATCGAATTGAGCCACAGTGAATAGATTTACCAATTCGATTCACGAAAGGTGCTGATGCATTTTTGACTGTGTGAATCGATTCACACTTAACTGTAAATCGATTCATAGACTAAAAAATGCACAAAACACTGCAGAATTGAGCAGAGCATGAAAAAGGAAAGAAAAGAGAGAAAAGGAGAGAAAGGAGGAGAAGAGAAAAGGGAAAAAGCTATGGTTCTTGGTTTTGTGAGAGATTTGAAAGATTCTTACTAGATTTCTTCAATTCCTAGCTTGAAAAAGAGTTTGAGAGTTGAGATTGAGCTTTGGGTGGAAGTTTTGGTGGAACCTTAGAAGAAGGAAGAAGGAAAAACGTGAAGGGAAAGAGGAGAAGAAGAAGGGGACCAAGCTTCATCACCTCTAGCTCAAGTTCTTGGTGTTTGTTTGTGAGTTCTTCCTTCCTTAGGTGTTAGGCACCCATAAGTCCCACATTAGGTTTTCCTTTCTTTTTCCCTAAATGTTCTATGAATGTTTGATTCATGTTTAGGGGTTTTGAAAAGTTTGTGAAATAGTTGTATTTAGTGATGCTTGATTTTATGATTGATGATGATTTCAAAAGAACTTGTGTTGTCTTGGTCATAATATTGGTTAAAGATGCATGTTTTGGATATGTAGTGTTCAATTACATGTAAAGCTTGATTCCTTGATTTTGTTGTAAATTTCAGTGGAGTTAGTCTGAATAGTTAAATGATGATGTGGATTGAGAATCCTTAGTTGCTAAATTTACTTTATTGTAAACATGCATTGATGATATGAGAGTTGTGATAAAAATCACTTAAAAGATATTACAAGATTCCTCATAAGAGGAGAGAACGATATGGTTAGTCTCGTGGGATGCCACTTGGAGGTTAATGACGTCTAATCACCATACCGTAAGCTATGTTGATCGGGATCTATGGATCAAAGTATATGACAAAACCCGGTAACATAGATTCCCAGTTAAATATCGATTTAACCATATGAGAATAGTTCAGCCATGCTAAGCACAAAGTAAAGAAGGACTATATGTTCTTAGTTAAATTGCATTGCATTTTGATGTATTACCTATTTTTCTTGGAAAATGGTATGAGTCGACGAGAGACAGTGAGGAGTCCCGGGAAGGACTCACTGAGATTTTATCTCACCCTTTACTTTCATTGTTTCAGATTCGTAGGTAGAGAAAGAGGACTGAAGAGGCTTGAAGGCCAAAATCTTCTTATTTTGTATTTCAGATTATGTAGCACTCTAAGTTATTTGATAAAAAAAGACTAGTACTTTGTGTTAAATTTCTTAGATAGCTATGTAAGTTTGAAATATGAGGTATTTTCCCATTGTGGGAATAGGAACCTTGTGGACATTTAGACTTGATGTAATATTTAAGTTTGAATTCGCTTGGTAATCTTTGTATCTGATGTTAATTATCTTACTTTCAATTGAGTTTGAATGTATCGGTGTTACAAATGCCATGTTCTTCACAAAAGTTTTGAAAGAGTTCATATTCAAATTCACCACCATAATAACTTCTAATAGTTGTAATACAAAAGCCTTTTTCATTTTGCACTTGTTTGCAGAAGACCAAAAACATTTTAAAAGACTCATCCTTATGTGCAAGGAATTTTACCCACGTCCATCTGGTATAGTCATCAACAATAACAAGTCCATATTTCATTCCAGACAGAGAGACAGTTCTAGTTTGACCAAATAAATCCAAATGCAAAAGTTCAAGTGGTCTTGAAGTGGAAACAATATTTTTAGATTGAAAAGAAGTTTTTGTTTGTTTCCCTTTTTGACAAGATTCACAAAGAGTATCAGACTGATACTTGAGATTTGGTAAGCCTTTAACAAGTTCCTTCTTATTAAGCTTTGAGATTAACATCAAGCTGGCATGACCTAATCTCTTGTGCTAAGTCCACTATTCTTTATCAACTGACAAAAAAACACTTGACATTTTGATTGGTCAACTCAGAAAGTTCGATTTTATAAATATTATTTTTCTCTTTACTGTAAAGAAAACGTAGCCATCTTTCTTGCTTTTGACTATACAGGCATTATCACTAAAACCAACATCATAACCACTATCACATGATTGACTTATGCTAATTACGCAGGTTATGCTTAAGGTCATCAACAAGTAAAACATTATCAATAGAGGGTAGAAATTTCTCACCAACCCTTTCAATGCCAATGATTTTAGCTTTCTGGTTTCCACCGAAAGCAACTGTTTCACTTTCTTTATATTGCAGTACTTGGAATATATGCCTTTCTCCCGTCATGTGTCATGAACACCCACTGTCCAAGTACTAAGACTAGTATATCAACTTTGTTGCTAAGGAAATCTATAACATAGATAATCTTATCCTTAGGTTCCCAAATCTTTTTGAGTCCTCTCTTGTTAGTTCTAAAAGAAAACTTGTCCTTCTTGTTTTTCAAAGCATAGCAAGTGCTTCTTATGTGACCATACTTGTTACAGTATGTATACAATAGACCATCACTATGATCGTTGGTCTCATCAGATTTTAAATATGAGTTTTAAAAGTGGGTTCATTTAATTTATAGCCAAGACCTTTCTTCCCATTTTGGCTGACACCCCAAATCATAGAGGCTTGTTTGCTGCGTGTCACACATTCAGCAAGAAATTTTTGAAATCCCTCTTCATACTTGGAAGAGTTGCATTCAACTTTTTTTTTCTCTCTTAGAGCTTGCATTCACCAGACGGTGATTTTCAGCTTTAAGCTTCTCATTTTCTTCATTGAGCGTTAAAAATTCTTTTGATAGTTTTGAAAATTTTCTTTTTAATGCTTTATATTCAATGGAGAGCTTGGAAGACTCATCTAAGAGTTCATCAAAAGCTTTTTATAAATCAGAGGATGAGTTAGAATTTACCTCTTCTTCACTATCTGATCCAATGGTAGCCATTAGACCCATGTTAGCATGTTCTTCATCATCATCAGACGATGATGAATCAGAGTCATCCCATGTTACCATGAGTAAAAGGTTTTAAGTGGTTTGCCCTAGTATTTTTGGTGTTGATTTGAGTAAAGGGTTTGATCTTTTAAGGTTTTAAGTGGTTTGCCTTAGTATTTTTGGTGTTGTAGCCGTGGCCTAGCATTTATCGTTGTGACAGTGTTCGTAATTGTAACACCCCACCGTCTTATCTATGCTTTATTCTACAAAATTAACCTAACTCGCGTAATTAGCGTGAATATACTTACGTGAAAATATGAAGGAATTAAAAAAAACCAAAGGCATAAATAAGATGATGACGCGTCAACTAAAGAAAAACTTTCTTAAAGAAAGGGTCGGACGCTGAATTCAGTTCAGTAGTCCAAGGACTTAGCACGAGACTTGGTTGCTCACAGAATGTTCTCTCTTTTTCTCTTCAATGGATACCATGAGGTATATATAGGAGATCTAAGGATATGACCGTTGAGGTAAAAATGGCTCCTTACCATTGACTAGAGTAAATTCAAAATGCTGTTTCTTTCTTGCTTTGCAGAGAATGTCCCAGTAGTCCATGTTACCGTTTTTCTTGCTTGTACGATTTTTGTCTTGTAGTTAAAGATTTCAACTTTGATATCTCGTACACCGATTTTAGCGCTCAAGATCAATTTTGAGATCCGTTCCAAAGACTTCTGAGAGGTAGAGCAGCAACGTGACTAACACGTGATTTGAAGTGAGGTTCAGACGCTCGCTCAGAGTTGGAAGTTCGGACGCTCGTTCAAAGTTGGAAGTTCGGACGCTTGTAGCAATTTGATAAGCATAGTGTATAAAGAGGAATTTCCAGACGCTCACTAGGATGAGCCGGATGCTGACAAATAGAATGAATCCTTCTCTTGAGAATTACTTTCTTCTTGCTTGAGTGGCTTAGAAAATACATATTATTAGTATCTGCACACTTCAAAAAATGTTAGAACATAAATTGTTCTCTTGTGAATATTTTGTTATCATCAAAATTAATGAGGGTCTAAACATCTCAATCGTTTAGGTTCCAACAGGATCCTCCACCCCCTTTCCTGATAGGGACGTCCGTTTCCCCTTTTTCCGATAGGAACAGAGTGGATCTAACCTGCTGGACGAGGTATCCCCCTTTCCCGATAGGGATCCTCTCCACATCGCATTCCCGTTAAGAATGGAGTGCTTACTAATGCAATATCATGTTCATGCATCCAACACCTCATAATCATATGCCTCACATCATGTTATGCTCATATACCCAAATTCATATCATGTTATGCAACATATCATACTTAAGTGCTACAGCATTTTACACAACATCTTATAAGCATTCATTTTCGTATATTAACACAAATATCACAACATCACATATTCAATAGGCATGTCATAAAGCAATCCTAGGCATGTTACTACCCTCATATGACATGTACAGCATAACTCACAAATAAGCATATTTATCAGGCAATCATATTTAATAATAATAAATCCTAAGTTAGTTGATGGGTCTACCACACCTATCCTTAGATGTGGCACACTGTAACCCCTATCCTTAGGTGTTACTGACATTAACCCCTAGTAGGGCTTAGGTCACCCTACATATGCCAAATAATCATATCTACTTCACATAACCCAATGAAAGTGTATTCTTTCTCCCACCTAGAATTCGTAGTACTCGGAACCACGAGCGGACACTGAACCACCACCACAGACTCACGAAGAAATAATCAAACACTCCCCACACCAAGCTTATTTTAAGAAGGACTAAGAAAAAAATGGAAGCAAAAAGGTTAGAGAATCTCACTACGAGATCATGGTTTTCCCTCAAGAAGGAGTAGAGGAATTTCCAACTTTTCTCTCACTTTCTCTCTCTAGAACTCTTGAGCTTCTCTCTCTAAAACTTCTCACAAATGAAACTTATGAATTTCTCCTACATTGCCTCGCTATTTATAGGCAAACACAAGGTTGCATGTTGAATTCCTATGGTGCCATTTGTCACAATCTTGTGGTTCTGCTTGCTTAAAAGTTGTGGTGCCACTTGTCATAATTTTGTGGTACAAAGATTCAAGCTTATCCTTAATGACTCATCAATCTTATCCATAAAGACACATGTCAATTAATTGTGATTCCATTTGTCAAACTTTTGTGGGTACTAATTCCAAGCCACATGTTTAGCTCAAGCTTATCCATATCCTATCATCACTTAGTCATCAATCCTATCCATTATAACACTTGTCAAATAATTGTGGTTCCATTAATTCTAGCCACACACACTAATCCATACTTATCCATCCATAATTCAAGGACATTTTGGTAATTATCAAAAATTATTAAGGAAAAAAATAGAATTTCATAAATTAAGGGCATTTTGGTAATTTCATACAAGCAGTAAGGGTAAAATGGTAATTTTATACCTAAGGGTATTTTTGTAAATTTATGAAGGTAATAAGAAAATTCATCCTAATCATAATTACTCACCATACTAAGTGTTCTAATAAGAAAATTCCAAGTGTTAAAATTTTGCTTCGTCACGTAAATTAATTTATCGAGAATTTAATATATCGCGTGACTAAAAAATTATTCTAAAAAATTGGGATATTATAGTAATCGGGTGGAGTAGAGATCGTGGCTCTGGAGTAAAGTGTCAATAGATTGTAAGGGCTTTTTTTATGATCAATATGTTTTCTATTGTGTGAAATGATTGAGTTGGTGTGGTGATGTTTGTTGTGGTGATAATGTTGGCTTGATTAGAGACCGAAAGAGAGAGAGCAGAGGAAGAAGGTGGGAGAAGGAGAGGCAACAACGAGGATGAAGGAGAGATAGGGAGCGGATCTGTGAGGAACAAGATCTACCCTTTTTTCTTAATGGTTTTAGTAAATGAAGGAAATTGGTTACTTAGAGAAGGTTGTGGATTGTATAGTTTTGTGCCATCTCCTCTTCCTCCATGAGCGGCTGCTTATTCCTCTTCTCCTTTGATGCGGGGTTAATGTTCAATTTGAGCACATGATATTATTTTTGTTTCTTATTTGTATTTATTTTTATTTTTATTATTTGCTTATCTATTTTGTGTTTGTGATTTCAGAGCTAGGGTAGATGTTGATTCAATTGGTTTAAAATTCTCTTGTGCTAACTGTGCCAAAACTGTAATTCTTTAGTAAGTTTTCTTATCTCTCTTTCTATCTGTGTTCTTTCTTTTCTTACACAAGTCACAACATATTTTTTTTTAATTTGTTTTCGACTATAAGGCGTTGTTTCTGCATTTGACATGGTTTGATATGTTGTAGAAACTTAGTTTTTAGTTGTGATCAAATGGTTTTTTTCCTCTCTCTAGATTTCAGCAAAAAGCTGCAGTTGCTGCTGGCAGCTTGCAATTTTGGGTCTTGTGAGTGTTGGAGTTGCTTGAGATTTTTTATAGTTCCCACTTCATTTATGCTAGAGGTTTTGTGGTCAATTGGGTGATGAAAGATACAATTTTTAAGCTTGTTTTGATGGTCTAGCAATTGGGTGTTAAAGGTTTGGCATGATACTGTTGTAGAGGCAATGGAAGGGTATGTCTTTACGCATCTTTTTTATTTTATTTTTACTTGGCTAATTTTCCTTTTCTTTCTTTTTCTTCAGGTGTTCGAAATGCATGGAATTGAAGCTTCCTCGTGAAGGTTCTGCCTTTTGGTTTGTGATTGTTTTCTACTTTGTCAGTTTTTTTGAAGTTTCTTTATTTTGGTCATTGAATCTCAGTAGGATATTATAAAATGAATGAACACAAAGACCATATGTGTATCAGCAACAGGCTTATCTTTCAGAAATTTTACAAGAGCTGTGTAGATTTTTTATTTAGTGTTTCTGTTAAGGTAGTGATTCTATGTAAGGCTTGAGTTCTTTCAATATTGCCTAAGAGATAATGAGCCCTTGTGATTCCCACAGAATGCTGGTTGGCTCCTGTATTTTTATTTGAGCCACTGCTATTGTTTAATTACAACATAATTCATGAGCGTGAGTCAGTACTATTTCAATTATTGTATATAAAAGAAGTAAGCTGTGATTGATCTAATTCAATATTTATAGCAGCAGATTGGTTTAGTTATTAGGGGTTAGCATTTTGGGGAAAGGGATGGCATTGTTGCTCTAAAGGGCACCATTTAGAAGGCTAATGAGAGAAAAATGGTTACTATTAGATACTTGTTGTTAAAAAATCACCTAGAACTTTACTTCTCACAGTATTAATATCTTTCATATATTTACTGACCAAAAAGAAAATATATTTCATATATTTGGAATCAATTTTGATATCTGCAGGATGTTCTACAATACTCAAGACTGGAAGCTAGAGGAGGAAGCTTATCTACAGCAAGCTCTTGAGCTTCAAAGTAGGAGGTTAATTAATGGCACTACTACTTTAGAATTGACGGAGACTACGAAGGCACTAATGCAATCAGATGATTTGATATTTGGTGGCATTACTGCTAATTTTGTTGTGGCTCAAATTTAGTCTCATGTAACATTTTGCTTTTTTTGATAGGCTTTGTTAGTTGTCGCAGGGAGTCTATATGTATAGCCCAGTGGCTGCGATTCTGATTTCAATTTATTCTGGTTTAGGACTATGTATGTTGCGTAGTAACCCTCCGTATAGCTTGTGCTGAGGGTTTGGCCTTTAATAAAATTTATTTAATTATCAAAAAGGGAATGACCTTTAAGTTTAAGGAATCTGATAAAATGTTGAAAAATATATTTTTGAATGTTTAATTTTTTTTTGGAACAAAACACAAATTAGTGACCGATTTATAAAAAAATATGAAATCAAATTAGTCATAATTTCGGTCTTTAAATCGGTCTCTAAAATCGGTCGCTGAATCGGTGTCTAAAATCGGTCACTAAATCGGTCTCTAAATTCGGTCTCTAAATCGGTCGCTACAAATTCGGTCACTAAATCGGTCGCTAACAATTAGCGACTAGTGGTTTAGCTACTGATTTTTGTTGGTCTCTAAATCGGTCACTAATTTGATTAGCGACCGATTTTAGAGGTTTAGCGACCGAAAAATCGGTCACTAAAAGACGATTTTTTTGTAGTGGGTCGAATTGTATGGAGCTCACTAAGAAGATGGTATTCATTTATTCCCATATTTTTTGCGAAGGCAATTCTTGTGGGTATAAATTGGCAAATTATGCTATTACTGTTGCTGGTTTATATTGGTGGAATACTATTCCCTCGTTCTTGTTGGAGGACTTTTCCCGTAATAGGATAGGTCTCCTTTGTTATCGTTTTTCTTGACTTTCATAGCTTTGGGTTTATGTCCCCCCGTGTTTTTGGTACTAATTTCTTTTTCTTTTTTAATAAATTATGGTTGTGCTGCAGATGATTGGTACACTAGTGTAGAAATAGATAAAAAAAACAGGGCTTTAAAATCGGTTATAACGAACACCGATTTAAAAGATAAACATGGTGGCAATTTTGTAAATAAATATCTAGGGGAACATGTTTCAAATCGGTTTTTTTATTTTTTAAATCGGTTAAAAAAAACGGATTTGACAGGTCTTAGAAGTCTAAGGAAAAAAATGAGAGAAACTCTTTTAAATCGGTTTTTAGTGATGACCGATTTAAAAGACACAATATTTTAAAATAGTCAGGATAACCACCGATTTTAAAGACACATTTAAAATGATCTAATATTATTTTTTCTCATCGCTCTCAAACCCGTCCCTCTCAAACCCTACGCTCTTCATTCTTCTCTTCGTGACAGAACTGAAAAAGAGACTCTTCATTCTTCTTCATCACCGCCGTTTCACTTTCACTTCAACTCTTCATTCTTCATTCAACTCTTCAAGCTTGAAGAAGAGACGAACCATCATCGCTGTCGTCCTCTCCTCTCGACTCGTTGGTGATTCCCGCCACCGTACGTGCTCTGGTTTGAGAACCTCTCCTTCGTGCCTCCATCCTCGTCGTCGTGCTCTCGTTTTGCTCGTCGTTGTTCGTGTTGTCGCCGATTCTTCTCTCATTTGAGAACCTCTGCTCGCGTCGCAATGCCTCCACTCTGCTAGGGTAGGCCTTTGTTCGCATTGCCGTGCCTCCATCTCTGCTCGGGTGCGCGTCTCCTTCTGCAAGCGAGCTCCGTCGCGGCGAAGCATTCCCACAACCGAGCTGGAAGTATTGATTTCTATTTAGGGTTTTTTCTGTTTTGGTATTTCTCTATTTAGGAAACTATAACCTAAGTTGGGTTATTTCTGCTTCTATTTAGGGTTGTTGAAACATTTGGATTTGGATTGCAGCTGCTTCTGTTCGTAACATTTCATCCTCATAAACTGTTTATTTTGTTAATGTTTTAGCTTTGAAGAGATTAACTACTCTGATGTTAAACATTGGCTTTTTATAACAACGACATTTAGAAGCTTTGATTTCCTACACTAACTCACCTAACAAATAATCTTTAGGTTTTATGATGCATTAACAGTAGTTTATTTATACAGTAATGCTGCTTCCCCCCTTTTTTTTATTGTTCTTACTGCAATTTTAACTTGCTGCAACAAAGCAGTCAAGGAAATGTTATTGTGAATGACATGCATGGGAAGGGACTATCAAACACAGCACCCAGATTCCTTATCTGCACAATGATTACTACACATTTTGTATTTTGTGAGTTGTTAAATATTAACACATATTTACAAATTAGATAGAGAGAACATGCACAGGTTGAAGTAATTGGTGATATTGCTTTATTCATGTTAGAGTTACATTTTATATAGTTCAGTTGTTGGTTTTAACTTTCATTTGTGTTTTAATGGCATTCATCTAGCTTGTGCATTTATTTGGCTTCATGTCCTTTTCAGTCATTAAAAAATCCCAGGGTGTTGGCTAAGGAATTGCAGAAATTGACAGAGGTTGAAGCCTTATTTGTTATAGTGCTATTTCCTGCAGCATTAACAAAGGGTCAGAGTACAACGGCTTTTCTTCGAGTTTTGAAATATTCTACAGGAGGAGTTCTTGAAGTAATTCTTTCTTTCTTCTTCTCTTTTCTTTGGGATATGCTTTATTATGTAGCTTCTGTGGGTTTCAGCTCATGATTTCCCATCCCACCTTCATATCCAATGCATAAAAGTAGCTAGAGATCCCTCTTTATATGTTGTTTCTTGCTATATGTTTCTTTTTTCTTTTCTTTGATGGTTTTTTAATTAGAAAGTCAGAAATATGTTTTTCTTTCTGAAGTGGACTTCTCATTTAATTAACTACGACGTTATTGTTTAATTGGAAATTGAATTTGGTTTTGATAATTAATAATTTGACATGTCTGCCTCGGTGGCAAATTACTGAATAGGACCAGTGAGTGAGATTCAATCAAGGTTGTAGTCTTTGGCATAGAAACAGAAGAAGAAGCTTAGAGAGAGAGAGAGAGAGTTGAAGGAAAGGAAAGGAAGAGACAGTGATATGAAAAGCGAAGCTCCGAAAATCTATCGTGTTGGTTGGTTTGGTCGATAGAGAGAAGCAACGAATCAAATGAATGACATCATCGCTAGCTGAATCGGTGTCGTTTTAATTCCTCACTGAGTGACTCTCGCTGACTCGGTCAGATTCAAGTAAGCATTTCCCCTTCACAAACCCTAGTTAGCTTCCTATGTTTCTTCCTTCGATTCATTCAATTCACTCACTCCTTTTTCTCTTTTCAATCTATCAATTATTCTCTCACTGTTGCCTCTATCATTAACGGAACAAAGGAATTTGCTATCTTTTTTTTTGTTTTGTTTTGTCAGTGATGAGAGTGTTCTCGCTTTTATCAACTCGTTGTGTCTATGAATTTTGTTTGATCAAATGCGTGTGGTGATTTTTAGGCTGGGCAATTTTACGTGCACGTGATTTTGTTTTATTTTTTATTTTTTGGGGATTTACGATGCTGAAGGTAAGAGATGTTGCAGTGAAAGCGCTGATAAGCTTGAAATTTTTCATGAAGATGCAAAGTTTTTGTTTTTGTAATTGGTGGTTGGTTTCTTAGATACGATTGAGTTTATTTGGTTATTGATAGAATGTGTATGTTGAGCATATCGTTTTTTTTTTGGGTTGAAGAATGACTTATGTTCATCCAGGTTCTTGGTTCTCCAAATTGAGTTACTGCATTTTTTTCTCTCTTTGATGATTGACAATATTTTGATCTCTTACATTTGGAACTCGTGACTTTTTCTTTGGGGCCTATTTTGGATGTTCTGTTTAGTTGTTGCATTTTGTATGATACATTATATTTTACTATTGTCTAATTCAATGGGTGTGCCTTGTCTTTTATTTATTTTTTGCCATTAAAGAAGCGAGCAGTATTTTAGACGTCCAAAACATAAAGCACATATCTGAAGATAAGGAATTGATAGATGTTGTGGAGAAGATTGCTGATGATTGGCACATCCAGAAACAAACATTTTATAAACAAACCGGATTGGGGGAGGATGAAGTATATGGGCAGGAGCTGGAGCAATTACTTCTATATCAGTGTCCAAATGATCAAGAGAGTAATCAAGATTAATGTAGACAACAACTGAAACGCAGTTTCTTGTGTAAGATTGTAGGGAATTTTAAAGAAGCATTGCATTTTTTTTTGTTGAGGAATTAAAGCCCTTTGTATCGTAAAATAGCTTTTATTCGAATATGTTAGTAAACCGATTCAATCAAGTTTTTGTTTTTGTTTAAGCGGTCTCGAATGGTTCGGTAGGTTGGCAACCGTCAAAAACAAAAAAAAATAAAAAAAAAAGATATTTTAAATCAGTTGTTCTCAAAACCGATTTAAAAGGCTGTCATTTAAATCGGTTATTTGGAAAACCGATTTAAAAGACTGTCTTTTAAATCGGGTATTCCTGTCTTTTAAATCGGTTATTTGAATAACCGATTTAAAACACAGTCTTTTAAATCAGTTTTTCGAAAAACCGATTTAAAAAGTCAATTTTTACAAAAAAAAAAAGCGTTCAGAAAAGGTCTTTTAAATAAGTTAAAGTGACATTTTAAATCGGTTTTATAGCCGATTTAAAATAGTCTTTTAAATCGGTTCAAAATCCGATTTAAAAAATGTCTACATACTATCACGGCAGTATAGAAATCGGTTTCAAAACCGATTAAAAAGGGTCATTTTAATCGATTTAAAAGACTTTTTCTGCACTAGTGGTAGGCTCTAGGGTGCTAACCTAGTTAGGATCCTAGTTATCTATGGTGATGCTTTTGCATAACCATTTTGTTTAAAAAAAAGTGTATATTGTAGAAGTAACAAGTCATTGTTTCTTGGCTTCTTGAGGGCGGAAATGTAGTGACACGGTAGTGTTCCTTGGCTCAGTGAGAGCGGTGTTGAAGTAACAGGTGTTGTTGCTTGGTCCTGTGAGGGCGGTACTGAAGTAACATAATTTTGTTGCTTAGCTACGGAGAAGCGGTGTAAAAGTAATTGTATTTGTGTTTAAATATGAGTTGATGATTGTTTTATTGCGCATATATATATATATATATATATATATATATATATATATATTGTTGTTGTTATTATATGTTTGTTGAGAAGATGGCCCTTGCCCATGGTTCTCCAATTTCAATGGATGTAACCCAAAAGATGATAGCTGTGGAGTGATCGAGACTGCTGACAAGCATTGCCGAGGAGGTTTCTACCTGGCTATTTTCCTGGGGTTGTATTTTGTTAAACTTACTAGAGAGTTTAGTAAGTGTTGTAGTGTGCTGACCAGCAGTAGGAGAGTTTATGTTTCCAGTGTATTTGATTTGGGTTGTATTCGTATTTTCGAAAACTAGATCGCCTTCGTGTGAATTTTTATATAAATATATTTCAATTGCATGGTTATTCTTCTGCTTGTTCTGTTGTTGTACGTGTTTTATTATGCATCACGTTTCGCAAATGCTGGCATACTCTGACTTGCTGTTTCGAAAAGTGGTTTTAAAGAGAGAAAAGAAATTTTATACTTATTGGGAAAACCATGCAAGAAGAGTAATTTTAATCAAAAGCATATCTGCATTTAGAGTTGGGACTAGAGAAGTAGCGCTCTCGGAGACGGGGCATTACAAATTTTGTAGATTATTGTTTTTATATATATATATATATATATATATATATATATAAACTTATTATGTTATGTACATAGTTAAAGCTTTTTAGAGAAAAGAGTGAAACATTTGGTACGCCTTTGGCTCAAAGAGGTTGGTCTAGGATAAATCCAGGTAAAATACTAATTTTTCTATTTTATAAATCAATCAAATTTAACTTTGTTTTTTAATATAACTAATAATTTTTTTTTAACTTTTGTTGCTTTGTTATAAAGCTGAATGGTGGTTGATATTTGGTTCATGTGCTCCTAAACTTCAACGTGTAGCAATAGAAGTTCTCAGTCAAACAACTTCAGCCACAAATTATGAGAGGAATTGGAGCACATTTAGTTACATCCACACAAAGACAAGGAATAGATTGAAGTATAAAAAGTTACAAAAGCTCGTTTTCACACATTACAACATGAAATTGAGTGAGGAGTAAAATGAGAAAAAGTCAAGAGGAAATTGAAGCAAGTTTTAATCTTATTAACCTTGACTATATGTTTCAAGAGGATGATCTATTATCTCCATGGATTGAAGAGAGAGAAGATCCACTATTAGATGGATTACAAAATGTAGAATGGTTGCTTATAGTGGATACAGATGATAAAAATATGGAAACTGGTGATGATGATGATGATGATTCTAATGAAAATGTGGAAGTTGGTGATGATAATGACGATTCTAATGAAAATAGATAGTTTAAGTCCACCGAATAATAACAGTGGTGATGGTGATGGAGGTGGAAATGTAGAAGCTGAAGAAGATGGTGGTGATGGTCATAATGATGATGATGATGATGATGATAATAATAATAATAATGATGATCAAAATAACTATTATCAGGAGTTACCATGTAATAGACATTATAGGAGCTTGACTGATATGAATCCTTTTGATAGTTCATTAAATGATAGCAGAAGAGGTGGATCACGTTCTCGGACGGGAAAAAAGAAACAAAATGTTTCACTTGAAGATTCTTCTTCTAGTGTTGCAAAGAATTTCAATGACTTAAGTATTGATGATTCTTCTCAGAGTAGTCAAGAATCATATCCTCCTTTTTATCAATATCCTCAATTTAACACATATAACTCATATGCAAGTGATCAAGCTCCCTCGTACCACAAACCATCAAGGAATTATGAAGATCTTTATCATCAACAATCAAGTGGGGGATTTTTTTGATTATGTCTTTGGTCAAAAAGCTACACAAGATGATAGTCAAAGTGAAGGTTATGATCATCCACATATTCCACCATGTGGTAGCAAATGGTGATGATGTGACGTTGCTTTCTAGAATCAAAATTGTAATTAAGTGTATTTCATTATGTGAGTCTAGTTGCTTTTTACTAAATTTATTTGTGGTTTGTTTATATTTGTACACTTTTAATATTCTTATTTCTTTGTTAATTTCTTATTTATATGCGCTTAAATAGTATATTTTATAAGGTTTATTTATAATAATGCTATTTTTATTATAATTAAATTTTAATTATTCATAAAGATGATGCAATGTCTTAAAAATGAATGAAAATTTATACAATACTATTCATAAAAAAGATATACAGTGAATTAGAATAATTACAGATTTTTTTTTTTTACATTTTATGCAAACACATAAAATTATTTTACGTCACAACGGCCATAATGCACGCTGCCAGTGTTTTAAATTGCGGATCGCATCACGTTTTGCGGCTGCAACATTGCGAATGTGAACGGCGCCGCAACCGCATTGGTCCGCAATTGCGGTGTTATTCAAAATCAGGCGATGCGGCCGCAACAAAACCGCAATTCGTCCGCAACAAGACGGCATCGCGGCGGCAATGCGCCGCAACGGGCCGCAACACCGTTCCGTTCAACAATTCTTTAAAAAAAATTCCAGATTCCAAACATCAGATGGATCGAACTCGCAAGATTCGGCGTGAATTAGAATAATTATAGTCTTTTTTTTTTTACATTTTGTGTGAACTTAAAATTATTTCACGCCGACGCAATGCGTACCGCAAATGCAATATCCGCAACATAGCGACCGCAACCGCAACCGCATCCGCGACCGCAACCGCAATTTAAAACCTTGCACGCTGCACGATCGCAATGACTGCAATCGCAGCGATCACAACCGCAAAATCAACCGCATCTGCGACCACAATCGTAATTTAAAAACATGTTTCAAATATATCCCGTGACAAGTGTCCTTGATTAGCAAACTCATTGTCAGGACCCTTAAATGCTTGATATTTTCACGTTTTGGGAGGCTACATTTGGACAAAAAGTTTACCTTTCTTGAAATACGTACTGCGTCGTCCTCATGTTTCATGAAACATGCATGTTGTTGCATGTGCTTGTCTTTGAAAACCGCAAGTCTTTCTGGGGTATCACTTCTTGATTGTGACATGGAAGCAAGACGTGCTAAGCTTATTATAAATCTAATTGAGTTCGCTGTTCCCACTAGTTATAGTACTGTATGAACCCTTGTAGTATTTTCTTGGCTTGCAAATGTCGGTCCACTTGACAGGTTCGAGAGTTTTGAATTTCGGTAGAACAATATAGTAATAAATCCGTACAATCACAACTGTTATGTTATGGCATGTGATTATCAGAAAGTTCATTTTACTGTGCTCTTCACAGCCTAGCTAGCTAGGCTGCTAGCAAGAATGTTCCATTCCCGCAGTTCTTTTTGTTTCTGAGAAAGACATGAAAGAGCCAAAAGGAGAATGATATGGATTAATAAAAGTATAAGGGGAGGGATTAAATTACACCGGTGTAATACTTGGGTATTGTTACACCGTCCAATAACTTTGTACCGGATACCTGTATTACAAAACTCACCGTTGGATTGAAAGATATTATCAAATATATCATATCTACAAAATTTTACATTAATCTAAAATCATTTGATATGTCATTGAGATGCATCAAGATTAACGTCTTATGCACTTTTATTAAACAACGTTAATCTTGATGCATCTCATTGACATATCAAATGATTTTAGATTAATGTAAAATTTTGTAAATATGATCTATTTAATAGTATCTTTTAATCCAACGGTGAGTTTTGTAATACAGGTATCCAGTACAAAGTTATTGAACGGTATAATAATACCCAAGTATTACACCGGTGTAATTTAATCCCTTTCCAAAGTATTAATATTATTTGTTAGCGAATGACAGTGACAATGAGGTTAAATAATTTGAATCTAAAACGTTATGTAAAATACGAAACCCCTTATTGCTATAGGTGAATCCCAAATTAGACTTGCAGTATTATGTTTCATGTGTGTGAATTACTCTTAGGGTGTGATTGGTAGACGAGAGAAAATGTGAAGAGAGAAATTGTAAAGAGAGGGTATGAAAAGAGAGAAAAATGTGAGAAAGAGGTGAGAAATAAGGTAGATTTAAGTATTGATTGGAATAAATGAAAAAGAAGAGAAAAATAGAAGAGAGAAGTATTAATTATTTTTGAAAAGACATCAATGTTCTTGAGTTAAAAAGAGAAAAAATAAATATTGATTATTTTTTAAAGGAGAGAAGTGTTGATTATTTGATTTGGAAAATAGGGCTATAATTGGAAAAAGGGGGTGATTTATCTTTTCCACCCATTTTCACGCTACCATCGAGCAGGAAAAAAAAAGGCCGCAAGACCCATCACTATTTTTTCTTTCGCCCCATTTTCTTCTCCGTCCAATCACGCTCAACATTTTTTTTCAGCTCATTCTCTCCCCAATCTTTTCTCTCGCCTCATTCTCTTTACATTTTCACACCTGCCAATTGTTAAGTATTATTATTATTAGTTAGTAGTAAGGGTATTTTAGTCTTTCTCAGTCTCTAGTATTTATTCCTTTTGTAAGCCAACACTATTATGTTTTGCTTATTGTTGCCTTATGAAACCCTAGCAAGGGCTCTTTCTCTCTTAGCCTTCCCATTCTTCATCTTCTTTATCCACTATTTTTCTGGCCGTTTTGCGATCCGGTACCAATTTCGGCGTTCGGTTTTCCTCCTCCGTTTCTGATTCTGCTCAGCGCCCCTTCGTTTGGTAGCCGGTTCTCCTCCTCTCGCTCGGCGGATTACACGCTTCGCTTCTTCTCGCTTCGGCTGCACAAAGTTATCCCTAATTTCTTCTCGCTCTCGATTGTGTTCATCATATTTTGTGATTGTTTGCTATGGTCATGTTAAGGATGATTCTTTGCAAGTCAAGTAGTGTCCAACTCAATGGACTGAATTACTCTTATTGGAGTTATGTGATGAAAAATTTTTTGATTGGAAAAAATGTATGGAGTCATGTTGATGGAACTTCTATTAAGCCCACAGATAAAACGGATGTAGCCAAATACACTATTGATTTGAATACTTGGATAGTTAATAATTCGAAAATCATTACTTGGATTAACACCGTTTGAAATGTCTATTGCGTGCAACTAGCCAAGCATGATACGCTTAAAGAGGTTTGGGATCATTTGTAACGCTCTATATGTTCAACCTAATTTTGCAAGACGGTGTCGGTGAAAAGTGACATTAGGGCCCTTAAACGTAACAATATGACCATTCGCATTCTATTCGCCATGACTAATTTGTAGGATCAATTGGCTCTTATGGAATCGATCAATTGAAAGTCACAAAGCATACATTGATCGGTAAGAGCAATACCGTGGTTTCTGATGGCTCTTCGTGATGATTTTGAGGGCCTTCGTGGGGTATTCTTCATCGCATTCTCTTCCTAATGTTGAATCGATGGTCGATGAATTGTTGGTGAAGAAACCAGACTTAAGACCCACTCCACTGTGTCCGGACAAAGGAATTCCTCCCTAATCCTCCATTTGTTTCTTTGCCGCCTCGCCAAAAGGAAAACCTCAAGCGGAGGATTGGGCTTGGTAATGATGAATGTGCTTTCGCAAAGAAAGGTCATTGGAAAGCACGCTGTCCGAAATTGGGGAGAGCAAATAAGAAGAACTTTAGGGGTCCATCATCCAATGCCGCCGCTGCCGCTACTTCCTCCTCTCGCTGGCTCTAGTAATCGTTCTCAGATACCCACATGAGACTCGCTTCTCAAATACATGATATTGCGAACAACTTCAAAAGCTTGCTACTCACCACATGCCATGTCCGCTCTTCTACTACAAAGTGTTTGAAGTCCTCTGTCTGTCGAGGTATATCTCCTTCCATATGGATTCTTGATTACTCGGAGCATCGCACCATATGTCATATGATAATAAATCTTTGTGTCTGTGAGTCCTACCTCGCTATATGTGCCGCTTATGACTGCCGATGGCACTCTATGCCATTACTTGAGCGTGCATTGGTCTATGCCTCCACGCCTAACTTGTCTTTTTTTCGATGTTTATTATATTCCTAACCTCACTTTGAGTCTTGCTTCAGCTGGTCAATTGTGCGATTCCTGGTTATTCGCATTAAGTTTTCTTCCACTTGTTGTGTGCAGATCAACATTCGAGGCTGATTGGGGACAGCCATGTACAGTGGGGACTTTATGTGTTGGATGATCTCGAGAGTCCCGGATATTGCACTCAACATCCACACGATTTACTATCTAGTTTTCGCTTGAAATCTTCGCCTTCTAGTTTTTATTTATGGCATTCCCGCCGGACATGTCTCTGGCTTCTAGATTAAAGTATTTGGCTTCATGGAGCTTTAGGAAAGTTACAAACCGTTGATATTTCAGATTGTTGTGGTTGTAAACTTGCTAAATTTTCAACTTACCGCTTAGTAAAAGTGTTTCCCTTTCATATGCACCTTTTGATTTAGTTCACTCGATGTTTCGGGTCTATCACCTGCTCCTACCAAAGGTGGATCTAGATATTAAGTTTCATTTATTGATGATTACACTCAAGTATTGCTGGGTTTATCTTATGAAACACCGCTCAATTTCTTGATATTTATCATATGTTTCGCGTTATGGTAAAGACTCAACACAACGCCGTTATAAAGTGTTTCGTTGTGATTTAGGTGGTGAATATACCTCTAATAAATTTTCACGAATTACTTGCTTATGATGGCACCCTCCACCAAACATCTTGTATCGATACTCCTCAACGTATCGGAGTCTGAAAGGAAACACCGTCATATTATTGATCTTGCTCGTTTCTCTTTTGTTGTCGGCTTCTTCCTCAAAGTGAATTTTGGGGTGAGGCTGTTTCTATCGCTGTCCATGCTATTAATGTAATCCCATCGCCTGGTCATATCAGTTTGTCTCCCTTTGAAAAATTGTATGCTTCTATCTCTCGATTACTCTTCTTTAAAAGTCTTTGGCTCTACTTGTTTTGTTCTCCGCCCACAAGTAGAACGTAGTAAGTTTGGTTATGTGGATGGTCGCGGCTATCGCCGTTGTTATGATCCTCATGCAAGAAAACTTTATGTCTCTCGTCATGTTGTTTTTCTTGAGCATATTCCATTCTACTCCTTTCTTCTTCGAAGTCTTCGACACAACAGCCTGTAACTAACCCATATTGATCCATTTGGTCCTAATGATAGTACTTCTAGTGATTGTAATATCGGTGAAATGACAAATACTACTACTCCATGATGACATCACTCTTGCCCCCGACCGCCTCAACCACCTCCTGCGATTGTTGATCCTTCGCCTCCCTCCTTCGCCGCCGTTATCCCTATCGCCACCGTAAGTCTACTCAATTGCCTGATTTTGTCTATTCCACTTACTCGCTTCGCTTGCTTCTTTCTTAAGCTCTATTCACGGTTGTCCGAGCCTCTTCCTATAAAGAGGCTATCCTTGATCCTCTTTGGCAAAGCGTGCTACGGCGTAAGAACTTTTTGCATTGCGCAAAACAAATACTTGGGATTTAGTATTCTTCCTCCTGGAAAACGTGCATATCGGGTCTCGTTGGGTATACAAGATCAAAACTAAGTCGATGGGTCGCTTAAGCGCTAAGCTGGCCTTGTTGCTAAGTGGATTCTCTCAACAAGATGGTATGGATTATGAAGAAACTTTTGCTCCTGTGGCTAAGATGACAACTATTCGTACTATTGCGCTGCATCTATTCGCTGGGGGTGTTTCTCAAATGGATGTCAATAATGCCTTTCTAAATGGTGAGCTTCATGAAGAAGTCTATATGGTACTCCACGGTGTTTCTCATAATCGTGGGAAAGTGTGTAAGCTAAAAAGGCTCTTTATGATCTTAAACAGCTCCTCGAGCTTGGTTTCGAGAAATTCTCATCAGGATCACATCTCTTGGTTTTCGTTCTAGTGACCATGATTCGCATTGTTTATCGTGTCCACCACTCCACTAGTCGCATTATACTTTCCTTGTATGTTGATGATATGATAATTACAGTGATGATGTTAGTGGAATCGATAAGTTGAAAGCTAAGTTAGCTGCAGCTGAGATGAAGTATTTAGCACTCTTCGCTACTTCTTGGGATTGAAGTTGCATACTCTCCTAAAGGCTATCTTCTCTCTCAATCCAAGTACATAGCCAACATTCTTGAACAAAGCTCTCGTCTCTCGATACTAGAGCAACAGATACTCCACTTGAGTTGAATGTGAAATATGCTCCTCCGGGATGGTGTGCCTCTGCGGATCCTACTTTATACCGTACTTTGGTCATACCGTGTACCTTACAATTACTGCACTCGACATTGCTTATGCTGTTCATGTTGTTAGTCGGGCTTTGTTGTCTCTCCCACTCATCGTTCATTGGGCAATGTTCTTCGTATTCTTCGCTATCTCTGGGGAACTCAATTTCAGAGCCTTCTTCCCTCTTCATCGTCCTCATTGGAGCTACGTGCTTATTCCCGATGCTTGATTAGGCGTGATCTTTACAGATCGGAAGTCCACCACTAGGGTTTTGTATCTTTCTTGGAGACTCTCTTTATTTCTTGGAAGAGTAAGAAACAGGACATTGCGCTCTTCTACGTAAGTCGAGCATCGTGCTATGGCATCCACCATCAGCTGAGATAGTTTGGTGCGTTGGCTTTTATCCGATATGTGGTATCTCTCTTCCGAGCTCAACTCCGATGCACTGTGATAATAAGAGTGCTATTCAAATTGCTCATAACTCGGTCTTCCATGAACGCACCAAGCACATTGAGATCGATTGTCATTTTACTCGTCATCATCTTCAGCATGGAACAATTACTCTACTGTTTATTTCCTCCTCCTTGCAGATTGCGGACTTGTTCACGAAAATGCATTCCATTAAACGTTTTCATTTTCTGGTTGACAAACTCTCGATGCTCCCTGTTAATGCATCGTGAGTTTGAGGGGAGATGTTAAATATTATTATTATTAGTTAGTAGTAAGAGTATTTTAGTCTTTCTCAGTCTCTAGTATTTATTCCTTTTGTAAGCCAACACTATTATGTTTTGCTTATGGTTGCCTTATGAAACCCTAACAAGGGCTCTTTCTCTCTTAGCCTTCCCATTCTTCATCTTCTTTATCCACTATGTTTTTATGTATGTTAACACCAATCACAGCGTTAAGTTGCACATAAAATAAACATATTGAAAGTAAACTATATAATTCTAGCAGAAAAAGGTAGTTGTTTAGTTTTTTTTTTTAACACAAAGGTAATTGTGATAAGATGATCCCCGAAGAGAGTGTGAGTTAATTTTGAGCAATGGTAAAAACTCTAATTTTTTTTTTTGGTAAATCTAAAAACTCAATTTTAAATATTAGTTTTATGTGAATTATATATATTGAAAAATGTTGTATGAATAGAAGTCAGGAATATAAACTAAGATACATTCAAATATTGTGGTATGGAACCAGTCAACAAGATCATCTGCAGTGGCGGCTGCACTTGAATTCAATGGCTCTGCAGTGGCCGAGCGCATGCAGCACTCCATAGGATTTGAGATCAGTTGGGGATCAATATACTCCACCAGTGAGTGTATGTCAAATTAAAAATTGGCTATGGAAAATAGATTCACTTAAGTTACACAATCAGTTTTTTGTGTGTCGGTACATAAATAGGCCGATTGCTGCCACCAAAGTGTGATTTATTCAAGATGTCTTTCTCTACCCATCCACCGAGATTGGTCCACGCCGTCGCCGCAGCACTGAGAACCAGCACCTCTCTCCCGAATCGAAAACCCCTTCCCATGTTTTTTAAAATTCGCTCCAACCACCATCCTCTGGTCGACCAACACAGACCAGGACCACAGTCAGGTGCCCCGTCCTAAGGTCGACTTACTAGACCCCTTTTTTGACTCGTCCTGCCGTCATAGCCTCCGTAATCGTCATTGTTGTACTGGTACACAAAGGCACTGTGTAGATGTCCATGGAAAACGCTTCCACAGCTTTTCAAGGAGTTTACATGGTGAAAATTGCCATGTAGATAAATCATTGTCCCTATGATTGACATCATTGATGAAAGGAGAGTACAACTGCCTATCTCAATTAATAGTTCAAAATATATCTTTCCTGCACAAGAAATATACTAATGAATAAAACTAACATGATGATGAAAACATCATACAGGATACATGGTTGAGGGAGTGATGGAGTGGGATAAATAAACATGGGTTAAACAGAAAGTCAGAAACCAAGGGCCCTACTGAATTAGGTGAAAAACCAGCTCAAATTGTGTGAAGCCTCCTAAAAAGTGATTTTTCTGTACTTTTTTTGGAACTCTGCATTTTGTGCTTTGTGTTTGTTTCTTCTCTCTCTCTCTCTCTCTCATGCGCGTGTCAGTGTCAGGTTTCCTTCCTTGGTGGGTATATAAGTTAAACTCACCTGCTGAAGAAAGTCACTCATGCATACTCTCAAGAAAAGAAATGGAACTCATAATCATCATCACTCTTTTAAGCCTTTCCTTCTCTGCTCTACAACCAGCTTGTTCTTCTTTGCAAGTTCAATCACAACCTTCATTCCAGCATGAAAGTAAGCACCTTCTCTCTCTCTCTCAGTTAGCTATCTATCTATTCATGTACGTAGATGAGTGACGATGCTATTAAATTTTGATCAAGTCTTTGTTGACATTAATTTTGCTCTTCCTTGCAAATGTTAGTAGAAGCAGTACTCAATGCACACCAGAAGCTTTCTGTCCCAATACTACCTAGAAAGCTAAGATTCAATGAGAAGGTCAAGAATAAATCTGAAGAAGCTTCTTTAGTCCTCACTGATTGTTTTCTCCTTAATTATTTAAGCTATTTATTCCTGAATATATGTTCCTGTATACAAAGCAGGTTATAGAAGCTGATGAAGCCAGAGATGTTGTATCACACAAGCAGAAAGATTCCCTTCCTGAAGGTAATGATAAAATAATTTAGTTGTTAGTGTCATTTTTTTTATATCTCAAAAGCTCTAGAGTTTGCTATAACTCAAGTGAAGTTTTATTATCAAATGAAGTTTTATGAAGCAAAGGGTAAACAAAGTGAAACTATAAATAAGCGTTTTTGTCACTATTTAGGAGTTTGGAGGGGGGAAGGAAGGGAAACACTTGTAATTTATCAGTACACAGAGAAAAACGACGCTCTAAAAACCCTGCAAAGTTCTCTCTTACTTCACTTTTTCATTTTTTGAGTTTCCCAAATTGGTGGATTTTAGCCTATGGGAAAAATAAACCATCAAATATGTGGGCTATCCTCCTTTTCCCTTCCCTTTTTTTTTTGGTGAAACCCTTCTCTTTCCCTTTCCTTCTCTCTGTTCCCTCAAATCCCTCCCCTCTCTTTCCCTCCCAAGTTCTCCCGAACAATCTTAAGTGAATCATCTTTAAGCATTTATTGACAAATGTTAGTTGTTAGCGTGTTATATTAGTAAAGAGAGTTTGAACCTTAGACCTACTATTCCAACTTCTTAAGTTGTCTTGGCTTAACCACTTGAACTATGTCTGGAGACCTTTTCTTATTGGTATTTAGTCTTTAGCACGAAACCATATAACATGGGATTTACATCTTCGTTACCTATGCTTTTTCTTTTTTTTTTCTCTTCTCTACCTTCTTTATTTGTTACGAACAAGAAAATTCTTTTTCCTCTTGCAGTATGTACACAACAAGGGAAAAGAGAGAAAGATAGATATAAAATGAAAAAAAAAGAGAAAAAGTGAAAGACATAATATATATATATATTAGATAGCATGACATAAAAAAAAAGTGGTGTGAAGGAAGTATAAAAAGTACGTTTAATAAGATGGAAGTTTGTTTAAAGGCAAGAGTGTAAAAATGATTTCATATATCTTTTTTGCATACTATAACTTGGTCTTTATGATTGATACATAATAAAAAAGAACAAACATCTGTTGTCTAAAAAAATGGTGTCTCTCACCAATCAAAGGCCGAGGATATACATATGTGTTAATAAGTTATGATTTTATTTTATTACGTGGCAAATTGTCATTGATGGGAGACAGAAAATGTAATAGGAAAGTGAAACAAGATATTTTCATCCAATAAGAAGTTGCTTTAGGTTCCGCCCCAAAAAAAAGTTGCTTTAGGGTGTTAGCTTTCAATTGGTTAATCAATATTTTGAACGTAATCGAGATTCTTAGTCATGGTTTATGACAAAAATAGAGGGAGGTCACTATTTGTTTTTTAATTGGTATGTGACTAATGTTAATTAGTAAGCTAATTTATGATACTTTATTTGTATATGGGTTTTTATTAGGAATATTTGTTAATGGGTTAGGTTAGAGTAAGAGTACCTTTGTACTCCATTTAAAAAAATGATTTTGCTTATATCTATAAAACAAAAAAATTGATATAACAATATGCTATGTATTAAATTCAAAAGGCATGGTATGTCCGTATCTGTGTATATATATATTATATCAAATTCTAAATATTAGATTTCATGCATTTATTCAACATGTTTACGAAATTATGCAAATTTTTCAGGTAAACAATACAAGGAAAAGCAAAACATGGTGCTCGGCAAGAGGGGGACAAGACAAGAGTGGATGGAGGAGGATGAGGCTTCAGAATACTTTACAATGGATTATAACCGCGTGAGAAGACGACGTCCCATACACAACAAACAATTGCCGGTTGGTCCATAAAACATGGTGAGGAGAAGAAAGAAGACTCACCTGATTTCAATCCTTAGACTTAGGAGCAAGCAAACATAACTTAGGAGGTTTTAGACTACAGTTTTGCCAAATATGTGTAATTAGGAATAGGAAAATGTTTTTTTTTCCCCAGTATGAAAGGTTTTTAATATGTATATATGAACTATGTAGCAATGCATATAATGGACTGATTATAAGTCAGTGGTTATGCAGTTATTTTTAAATTCATGTATTATTAAGCATTCTTTCCGTTTAATTATAACCCTCTTCATGACTCTCTTTTTGTACTAATTAAAAATGTGGCCAACGTTAAAAACCCTAGAATTTGCAAGAAAACTAGGACTTTTTTTTTTAATAAAAAATTTAAATGAGTTGGGTCTAGAGGCCCACGAGGGTTAGGAAATGTCACAATGCTCAAAAAACACTTACTACTTACATATTACTCACGGTAACATGATTCGAACTCACGTCATTATAGGACATGAGTCATATCTTTATCATCTAAACAAACTTTAGTTGCGAAAAGCTAAGACTTTACACAACTAAAAATAAGTTCTTATAATCAATATCTTAATGAACTTATTTTGGTTTTTTGTATTATCAGAATAACAGTCAAATGGGTTACGACGGCCAACATTTCGTAAAACATGGTCTCCGAAAATCAGAATCTGGTTTGTATAATAGGGGGAACCCAACATGTTGTGCTTAAACAAATATTTTAATCTGTAAAGGAAGCAATAGCATGCCATATTATCATCGAAATTTGGATAATACCACTGTCATCCAATTCATTAGGTGGAACCCAAAATGCTTTGGCTTATTTATGGTATCTTTATTGACACATATTCTGGGGGTGAACGCAGAACGACAATATTGTGCAATACCTATGTTTGACCGAATCTGTACTGTTTTGACATTGCACTCTAAACATATCAAAGTACATATAGGAGTACTTCTTGGAAACTAGACAGAGTGGGAAAGAAAACTGTATGACATTTTGGACTAACACACACTCAAACCTGAACAAAAATACTAAATGGACTTGGACTGTTATACAAGATTGGACCTTCTCAAAAGGCAATTATTATCACACCCAGCACCCCGTCAACCACACCCCCACAATGTGATGATTTGATCAAATTACCCCTTAAAAAAATTCAATAATCTCTCTTCGACTACCAGTTCTCATTCTCCAGAATCTCTCACACTTACAACCAACGAACACTTACTGGAAATAGCAAATTTACGGTTCCAATGCGTAATTTTTTTCTCTATAAACAAACAAATTTATGGTATATATCTTTTTCAAGCGTATATACCGTAAATTGGCCAATTTATGGTATATATGTTTGAAAAATATATATATTTTAAAAATACATACCGTAAACTGCCCAATTTATGATATATATATTTGAAAATTTATATACCGTAAATTGGCCAATTTACGGTATGTATTTTTAAAGCACATATCATAAATTGTCCAATTTACGGTATATATGTTCGAAAAATATATCTACTATAAATATATACAATTTGCTACCTGTTGAAATGACTCAATTAGAGCTCTTATATTAATGCCACGTGTCCTTTTTAAGGGTAAATTTGTCTTTTTGTGATCTCCCTCCTTTGTCTTTTTCTCCGTTATTCTTCTGTAAAATTGAAATGACGTTTTGCTTTGGTGCAAGTGCCACGTCAGTATCCTTGCAGACTATTTATCTCTCTCCTGATCTCCCTCCTTTCTTCCTCCTCCAATCTCCAAGGACCCGGTACTTCACTTTCCTCTTCTTCCTCCTCCTTCCACTTTTCACTTGCACATTCACTCTTCCGGATTGTATCAAAGGTGGTTTTTGTAGGTTTTGATGCGTCCACGGTGACAACGATGTGTCGTCGGAGAACCCGATGCGTCCACGGTGACGACAGTTGAGCTTGATCTCAACTGCCGAGATCAAGCTTGCTCGACATGTTGAGGATGATATCAAACTCAACCTCGCCGAGATCAAGCTTGATCTCGACAGGTTGAGGACCAACCGCAGCCGATCTCGGCGGCCAGATCAAGGTCAAGCCGCCGAGAACAAGGTCAACCTGTCGAGATGAAGCTCAACCCGTCGAGATGAAGCTTGATTTCGGCGACGAGGACCAACAGCGGCCAGCGTGATCTCGACATGTGTGAATAGATGTCGAGATCAACATCTTCGAGATCAAGCTCAATCTGTCAAGATCAAGCTCAACCTGTCGAGATCAAGCTTCAAGTCGGCGGCAGAGAACCAAACTCAACCGAGATCAAGCTCTGCCGCTGGTCCTCGTGTCGAAATGAAGCTTGATCTCGCGGCCAGGCTTGATCTCGACAGTCGAGCTTGATCTCAAGCCGCCGAGTTCAAGCTCAACCTGTCGAGATCAAGCTCAACCTGTCGAGATGAAGATTGATTTCGACGGGTTGAGGACCAACCGCAGGCACGATCTCGGCGGCAGATCAAGGTCAACTGTCGAGATCAAGCCCAACCTGTCGAGATGAAGCTCAACCTGTCGAGATGAAGCGATTTCGGCGACGAGGACCAACCTGTTGAAATCAAGCTTAATCTCGGCGAGTTGAGCTTGATTTGAGGCTGATCTCGGCTACCTATTCACACCTGTCGAGATCAAGCTCAAGCGGTTGGTCCTCAACCTGTCGAAATCAAGCTTCATTTCGACAGGTTGACCTTGATCTCGACAGGTTGAGCTTGATCTCGACAGGTTGAGCTTGATCTCAACCTGTCGAGATCAGGCTCAAGCGGTTGGTCCTAAACCTGTCGAAATCAAGCTTCATCTCGACAGGTTGAGCTTGATCTCGACAGGTTGAGCTTGAACTCCACAGCTTGAGATCAAGCTCAACCTGTCGAGATCAAGCTCAAGCTGCGAGATCAAGCTTCATTTCGGCGGCGAGGACCAACGGCGAGCTTGATCTCGGTTGAGCTTGGTTCTCAGTGTCGAAATCAAGCTTGATCTCAACCTGTCGAGATGAAGCTTGATTTTGGCGGCGAGGACCAAGCTTCAGCGTGATCTCGATATGTGAATAGTGTCGAGATCAACATCTTCGAGATCAAGCTCAATCTGCCGAGATCAAGCTTAACCTATCGAGATCAAGCTTCAACTCGGCACTGAGAACCAAACTCAACCGAGATCAAGCTCTGCCGCTGGTCCTCAAGCTTTCGAAATGAAGCTTGATCTCGCAGCAGGCTTGATCTCGGCAGTTGAGCTTGATCTCGCCGCCGAGTTCAAGCTCATCCCGCCGAGATCAAGCTCAACTCGCCGAGATGAAGCTTGATTTCGGCGGGTTGAGGACCAACCGCTGAGCTCTGATCTTGACAGGTTGAGATCAAGCTCAACCTGTCGAGATCAAGCTCCATCTCAATCTGCCGAGGTCAAGCTCCATCTCGCCGCCGAGATCAAGCTCAACCTGTCGGTCCTCAAGCTGTCGAGATCAAGCTCAACCTGTCGGTCTTCAAGCTGTCGAAATCAAGCAGGTCGAGCTTGATCTCGACAGGTTGAGCTTGATCTCAAGCTGTCGAGATCAATCTCAAGCTGTTGGTCTGTCGAGATCAAGCTCAAGCTGTTGGTCCTCAAGCTGTCGAAATCAAGGTTGAGCTCGACAGGAGATCAAGCAGTTCACAACCTCCATCTTCCTCGAATCCTTGGAGAAGATAAAGACATGCATCTTCTCCCTCCAGCTTCGTCACCATATGAGAAGCAACTCACACTTTTCCATCTGAGAACTGAGGAGCATTGATCTCGACAGGTTGAGCTTGATCTCGACAGGTTGAGCTTGATCTCAAGCTGTCGAGGTCAAGCTCAGTCTCAAGCTGTCGAGATCAAGCTCAAGCTGTTGGTCCTCAAGCTGTCGAAATCAAGGTTGATCTCGACAGGTTGAGCTTGATCTCGCCGCCGAGATCAATCTCTGCCGCTGGTCCGCCGAGATCAAGCTTGATTTCGACTGAGGACCAACAACAGCCGTGATCTCGATATGTGTGAATAGTTGTCGAGATCAACATCTTCGAGATCAAGCTCAATCTGGCCGAGATCAAGCTCAACCTGTCGAGATCAAGCTTCAACTCGACAGCTTGAGAACCAAACTCAACCGAGATCAAGCTCAAGCTGTTGGTCCTCAAGCTTTCGAAATGAAGCTTGATCTCGCAGCTTGAGCTTGATCTCGACAGGTTGAGCTTGATCTCAAGCTGTCGAGTTCAAGCTCATCCTGTCGAGATCAAGCTCAACCTGTCGAGATGAAGCTTGATTTCGACAGGTTGAGGACCAACCGCTTGAGCCTGATCTTGACAGGTTGAGATCAAGCTCAACCTGTCGAGATCAAGCTCCATCTCAATCTGTCGAGGTCAAGCTCCATCTCAAGCTGTCGAGATCAAGCTCAACCTGTCGGTCCTCAAGCTGTCGAAATCAAGCAGGTCGAGCTTGATCTCGACAGGTTGAGCTTGATCTCAAGCTGTCGAGATCAATCTCGCCGCTGGTCCGCCGAGATCAAGCTCTGCCGCTGGTCCTCGCCGCCGAAATCAAGGTTGAGCTCGACAGAGATCAAGCGCTCACAACCTCCATCTTCCTCGAATCCTTGGAGAAGATAAAGACATGCATCTTCTCCTCCAAACTTCGTCACCATATGAGAAGCAACTCACACTTTTCCATCCGAGGCGAGGAGCATTGATCTCGACAGGTTGAGCTTGATCTCGACAGGTTGAGCTTGATCTCGCCGCCGAGGTCAAGCTTCGATCTCAAGTCAAGATCAACCTCAAGCCGCTGGATCCTCGTCGCCGAAATCAAGGTTGATCTCGACAGGTTGAGCTTGATCTCAATTGCCGAGATCAATCTCAGCCGCTGGTCCGCCAAGATCAAGCTCAAGCTGTTGGTCCTCAAGCTGTCGAAATCAAGCTTGATCTCGACAGGTTAGGGAAGGGGGATGTGTACTTGATCTGAGATCACTCTTTAGAAAAGTCCTATATATGTGTACTAATAGATCTACATCAACGATGTTAGTAGGGTTCTTGATCACAAAAAAATCTCATTAGGTACCTCCTCCAATTACTTTATAGTCCATATATAATTACAAAAAACAGCGTCCTACCCGTGCGTATGCACGGGTAAAATACTAGTATGTTTTAAAAATACATACCCTAAACTGCCCAATTTATGGTATATATATTTGAAAATTTATATACCATAAATTGGCCAACTTAAGGTATGTATTTTAAAAATATATTTATGGTATATATATTTGAAAAATTTATATACCGTAAATTGGCCAATTTACGGTATGTATTTTTAAAATACATACCTTAAATAGGTCAATTTACGGGGTACGCGTGTGTGTGCGTGAACTTAATTTTTTCCAATTTTTTGATATATGTTTATGTTTTTTATTTTGTTTTATTAATGTTGTTTATTTTTTTTCTTGTTTTATTGTAGAGTTATTGGAAATGGAAGAGTATAATATGTTAAATTCATATGAAGTGGACAAACCTACCAACCTTACTGACATTGTGGATTGTAGTGATGCATTCACTACTACACAGATAATTTAATTGTGAATTAATATTGTTAATATATTATATTTTTGTGAATATATTATATTTTTAACATCAATACCTTAAGTTCATTTTTATATAATTTTATATATTTCCCACACGAGATAATTTATTGTATTGGGCTCAAGAGGTTGGGAAGCAAAATGGTATTGTTGTTATCATTGCAAAATCAGACACAAAGACTGCGAAAAAAGGAAGGAAAACAAAACTGATTCTAGGTTGTGGAAGAGGGGGAAAGTAGAGGAAGTTCAAGGATGCAGTATCTTCAAAGGCAATTGGTTCTCGAAAGTGTGAGTGTCTGTTCATGCTTAGAGGAAGACCTTTGTTAACTGGGGAAGGATGAATACTTAGAGTGAAATATGGAATTCACAACCATATGTTAGCCCAAACATTGGATGTGCATTCATATGTTGGTCGTTTATAATTAAGTGAAAATGAGAAAGAACTTGTTCATGATATGACAACCAACAATGTGAAGCCGAGAAACATTCTACTTACATTGAAACAGCGCAATAAGAATAACTTAAGTACTATTGACCAAGTTTATTATGAGCTGTATAAGTATTGATCATCTCAAAAAGGTCACAGGACAGAAATGCAACATTTGATAAAGTTAATACAATGTGATCAATATGTGTTCTGGTATAGCAAACATCAAGATTTCGACATTGTCTGAGATATTTTTTGGACACATCCAAATGCTATCAATTTGTGGAATACATTTCACATTATCTTGGTCACTGACAGCACCTACAAAACCAATAGATGTCGGCTGCACTACTTGAAATTGTTGATGTTACTTCAATAAAGCTTACAGTAGTATTTGCCTATCTGGATTCTGAGATGGAGGATAACTTTGTCTGGGCACTACAGAAGCTAAGAGGGATGATTGTGAGAGATGAATCAATGCCTCAACTTATTCTAACCGACAGAGATCTTGCTTTGATTAATGCAATTGCAGTTGTTTTTCCATCCTCATCTAATTTGTTGTGTCAATTTCACATATGTAAAAATGTGTATATAAAGTGCAAGAAGTTGGTATTTCGTGATGACACATGAGGCGGTGAAAGATGCATGGAATGACGTTGTTCATTTTACTGATGCAGTTGAGTATGAGCAGCGGTTGAGGGTTTTTGAATGTGTATGTTCAGAATTTCCTAATTTTATCGTATGTGAAGAATAAATAGTTGAATACTCACAGGAAAAGTTTGTCGCGGCATGGATTGACCGACTGATGCACTTAGGGAATACAACAACAAATATGTGTGCTCAAACTAATACGTAAATTTGCATTGATGAAAACATAATATGGCTTTGAATATTATGGGGTCCTTTATGTTTTTTAATAGGATTGAGTCTCAATATTGGAGATCGAAAAAATTATTGCAAGACAGTAAGAGTGACATGTGTAGTTGTTAGGAGGCTATGAACAATATGCTTACACTACAACACAACGAGATAAAGGCATCATTTGTGAGAAGCATAAACGTAGTGGAGTGCAGGCACAACAATCGTATGTTTATTAGATTGTAGGAATTTGTATCACGGACTACACTACATCATATTTCTATGGGTAAATACTGATTTTGGTCCCTATAATTTGAGCGAAATCCAGTTTCATTCCCTGTAAAATTTTTTGTTTAGATTTTGTCCCTGTAATTTAAGATTCTTTCACTTTTAGTCCCTCTGATTTTAAGATTTCTCCACTTTTAGTCCCTCCAATTATACCTATCTATTAGCCTCCTTAGTGTTTTTTAATAGAGATTTGACGATATTGACTAAAAATGGAAGAATCTTAAATTATAAGGACAAAATCTAAACAAAAAAATTTTACAAGAACTAAAACCGGATTTCGCTCAAATTACAGGGACCAAAAGCGGTATTTACCCTATTTCTAATGAGTACAGTAGAGTGAACAGTGTAGGCACTGATAAATCTTCTTGTGGTTGCATAATTAGAACCACACATAGCTTACGTTGTGCCTGTGAGATGGCGGAATATAGTATGATGGGTGTTCCAATTCCATTAGAGGTTATTCATATGCACTGGAGGAGATTACATTTTGGTGAGCAACAAGAGCAAGAACAGACAGACATAATGTCAAAGGAGGAGCTTGCGCTTCAGTGGGATGCATTAGTAAAGGGATTCTGGACCCTTGATGTTATTGGCAAAAGGACATTATTTGCCAAAGTGCGTGAGCTTGTGTTTCTAGACACAACTTCAATGCGCCCACCTCCTAAAAAGGTGAACACCAAAGGAGCACTGAAAAAGGGTAAAGGTAAGGCCTCGAAAATGGATGGATATGATGTTAGACACGACCCATCATATTTTGAGCATGTGGACAAACTATATTCTGTCCATGACAGTACGTCCACTCATTCCAACCCATCCGCAAAGAAGACACGTTTACCTTTCTTGGGTCAACAATTTCCAATGGAGTTTCATCCATATATTGATGACATAGTGGATGTGGCAGATGATGGAAAATGTGGATATCATTCGATTGCCTCACTACTTGGTAAAATAGAGGATGATTAGCCTCTAGTCTGTTAGGACTTAGATAAAGATATTAGAATGTATTCTGATTTATGTGGCCCGCTTTTTGGTGCACGATTACAAGAAGTGAGGGAGTCTTTGTGTGGTGTAAATGGTTCCTGCCGTCGTGATAAGTGGATGTCCTTACCAGATATAGGTTACGTAATAGCATCAAAATACAAATTGATTCTAATGTCTTTACCAGACTCACTCAGTTAACTCAGTTCTCGATATATTCGAGCATGGCCATTGTTTATTACAATGGTAGAATTAAACAAGTGTTGATGGTGTGGTTTTTGAATGTGATGATCCAAAAATATTTAGGATTAAGTCATCCATCACCATTGAAGAATTGAAACAAATGATTCATCGAAAGATCAGAGCTGGATCACAAAGGTGGAGAGATCCATTATCGATGTCCTATGTCGGTAGCAAATGGGCGTGTTCAATACATGAATATGACACTTCTAAATAATGACGACATACAAAGGATGTTTGCCGCATTCGGTGATCATGCTAACGATGGCCCTATAGAGTTGTATGACGTGTTGGTTAGATCGACTAACGAGATCATTGACAGTTTGCGCCGACCAATATCCATTGACATGATCGTCGTCAGCTTGCGCCAACCACAATCGTCAAACAAATCTGATTAGTAAGCCATGTAATGTAATGTATGTTTTGAATTCGCCATGTAATCTGTTGTGTCATTGAATAACAATGTTGTCTTTAACGTCTGATTAAGTAATTGCATATAATTTTATTCGAAAAACAAAACATGACGATAACAACAAAGTGGTAATGACGATAATAATGAAGTAGTAATGACGATAATAAAAAAGTAGTACTATGTGCAGTCTAAAAAAAAGTGTCAACAAAAGAAGTCTTAACAAAAAAGCCAAATACAACACTCATCACTCCTCCTCACTGAGTAGATCGAGATTGATACTTCTTTTTGGTCTGAGAGGTAGATGTTGCATCTGTCTCACCTCGCGCTATGTGTAGTGCCTGGGCAAGGTGCTCAGGGAGCTCGATGTCTAGATCGGCCATGTCGTCCTCATGCATCATCTGGAGAATGTAAGTAACTTGATCTAACCTCTACCTCACACTATGACATCTCGCCCGCAAATGACATTAACATTATAAGAAATAACCAAATACTGTTAGAAATGGACAGCATAGACATGGCCTATATCTAAACACTTATATTGTCACACCCAGGCTCAGTCTCAGTTTCAGTCTCTAGGGCTTGTAAGATCGGAGGTATCAGACGAGGATGCGAGATCCTGCGATACCACTCGATGTATCCCTCCGTGCAGTTTGCTGGATAAGAGGGCGAGTGTAGTATGATGGTGCGGCAAATAGAGTGCACGAGAAAAGATATCTAAACATCAGTAACCATCCCAGTAGGGGAAGTGGTGGTGGTGGTGGCTGAGGAATGTCCTGCCTATAACCAAACTACCTAATACCCTATCCGGCAGGTATGGCATCGTGATGGAAGCACAACAGATGTTCCCCCCAAAATAATGACACCTCATATAGGGCACAAAAATGCCTACGGGCAAGCCACGGTGTCCAACAAACATTATCAGGTGTCAATGCATCAAGTGCTCTCCTGATGGGCTCCACCTGGCATGTACCCTTGACAGGACTCCAACGATGGGTGCGACACATTTCATTGTTGTACCCGAAGTCTCTTTCTGGCTGCAGATGGAAGGAAAATACTTGTATATCTAAGTCTGCGACAACAATAATGGATCAATTAACATACTGGTACATAAAACTAGTTATTTGAATTTAAAGTATACATATGTTGGAGTGTCATGTAGCCTTATATCTACTTAGTCTGATACTGACTAGCATCGCCTAAATATTGGTACAACTAACACAAGCCCACAATAATCTAGGTCACGGACCAAGTCAAGATATCAGGCGTCAATATATGTCTGGCTCTTGTCCGCTAAAATGGTACAACCTAGCAACTGCATGATGAATGCCCTCGTTGCGTAATCCCACTGAGATAGGTACTTATGATGATCATAGACACTACAACCACCTCATGCTCATATGAGCACCCCTCTAATCGTGGACCTATATGACTGCATCCGATTGTGTTACCTCCAGCAATGATTGCATATAAGATGTCGCAATGTTGATATTCATCACTGGGGTGTGTGTAGAAGGCACCTGTAATAGGTATGCCCAATAGGCACGACACATCATCCAGCGTGATGGTCATCTCTCCAAAAGGCATGTGAAAAGAGTTTGTCTCCCGATGCCTCCTTTCAGCAAACATAGTCAAAAATGCCTTGTCCACCATTTTATAGCCGTAATACATCAAAGATTGTAGGCCAGATCTAGCAACCAGCCCCTCTACTATAGGAGGTAGCGGCTGACGACACTTTAGCCAATCCATCAATTTTTTACCATAAGTAGCCACCTTAAGGGGACCACCATCCTGCACACATATAAACTTTGTCATAATCATTATTATATAATAAAAAGGTAAACATTGAATCAAATTTAAACAACAAACAATTCATTACCTATCCATGCCATAACTGATAAGCAACGTAGTGCTCAAATGATCTAAAGAGCGGCCTATCGTAAGGTCCTCCAGGAAACGGTTCCCCTGCTCCTAATGTAGCAATAGGGACCTCATCTGCATGTTGAGGTTCCTCATCCTGAGGGTCATTGATGACTACCAATCTCCATAGTAGCCTTTGAAACGATCTTAGGTTGAATTTTTATGGAACTGAATTTTAGAACAAGTAAATAGAAAAGAAATGGAATAGAGATAAGAGATTGATGCACCACAATTCCCTAAGGAATTGATAAGCAAGATGAAGAATGCCACAAGAAGGTTAACTTCTTGATAAGTCAGTTTTGGCTCAATCCAGAACCCAAGAGAAACAAGTCTCTCATAATGTATAAAACACAATTTTTAACATCCAAATTCTTCATTCATTGATATAATTTTCGTGCATACATATAGAGGCAGGAAATACACTCAGAAACAGCTCACTAATGGCGTTATTTCAAAAGACATGCAGCTGCTACAATTATTTGCTTAATTTAAATAAAAAGCTAATGCAACTCACTTAAAATAAATAACACAAAATTAACTAAAATATTTTAGTCCAGATTTTTGTCTTCAACTTCCCGTCCATTTTCCACCATGATAGAAGCCTAATCTGATTAAATTGCTTGAAATATGACTTGTAGAAAATTTTGTAATCTTTCCAACGCATCAAGAACCATATCAATCGGACTTCTGTAACTTCTGATTTAGCCAAAACAACACATACGGGTCATTTCTAACGAATTTCAATAAAGCTCAATTTTATTCTTCTTTTGTCAAGGGTGGTCATCCTAGTTTCACATCACTCATCATGTTGAGTTTCCTCAGGAACTTGTGTCTATCTATCTGAACACACCTCCTATATGTAGAGGCAGTCATACGCTGACGCTCTCTAGCAACCGCAGAAGAACCACCTCTCGTATATGGCATAACTGAAATCACAAAAAAAATATGCAGTTTAAAAAAATATATAAAGAAATATGTAAAAACTGTATATAAAAAAATATATAAAGAAATATGCAGTTTAAAAAATATATAAATATTAAAAACACATAAATATTATAAAAAAATAAAAAATAAAAACAGTAGCATACCATAAATTGCCCAGAATACGGTAAGGGCAAAAGAAACGAAAAAAAAAAATAAGGTAACCATCGTACCTTGAAGGGAGGAGACTGGAGATTGGAGGAGGAGAAGAAGAGGAAGTTTTGGTAGGGGTGTGGAGAAAATGTGAGATGGAGTGGGTGTGGAAAAGTGGTGGGAGTTTTAGGATGTTTTTTAAGTCAGGAGTATTTTAGGATTTTCAAAAAATGTGGGGGTGTGGTTGATGTGGGCAATAACTCCCGCTCAAAAATGTCTAAAATGTGAGTACTAGTTAGTCCAAAATGTCTTGACACTTAGATAATGTAACGCCTATAATTCAGTTAACATCGAATCAGAGACACTAAACAAATTATGATACAGTTCAAACGCGGATAAATTAAAACTTGGCTACTCAACAAGTAATAATTTATAATGAGTTACATATCCATAAGATTACAACCCATTAAAAAGTGTGTTTCCAAAATAACACATTACAAAAGTCTTACTACTTAGATTACATAAGGTATAAAAACCTCAAAATGTAATTACAAAGCAAAATATAAGGAATCATCTCCTAAGAAGAATTCCTCAGAACTGCCATCAATCACCATGAACCTGCCTATCTGAAAATCATAGATAGAAAAGAGTGAGATTTGAAAATCCCAGTGAGCCCTTCACGGACCCCTCGCCATCACTTTGCTTAATATAACATAACTTCATAAACAATTTTTAAAACACTGCTCCTAATGCATTATAATTTGTAAAGGAATCATAAATGTGCCAACTTAGTTCAATTGTTATTGAAACCCATTTAGAGTAATGCGTACTACCAAAAAGGTCCACATCGCCGAATTGGAATCCGGACATTGTACGACGGGAATGTCGTCGGCCGTGAAACATCAGGCCGACAAACCTCGCACAACAAACGAATTTCAAGTAATCAATGCACTACACAAATATTCTTTCAATTTCATAAAATATAAAGCAAATCCCTTCATTTGTTATAGCAACACAACTAGGGTTCGGACCCTACTAATCACGGACCAACATCCTAAGTTAGCCTTTAATCCTTTAGGATTTAGAGTACTAAAAACAAGCTTTAATTGCCTTAGAAGCCCTAAATATATGAAAAATTACAAAATTGCACAAACTAGAGCGCGCGCTCCGTACGCCCTTCGCGCGCACCAGAACCCTATGGTTCTGTTTCTACACGCGCAGGGCGCGCTTCGCTCATGGGTCACATGCGCTTCAACTCTGTGTTCCGTCTCTGCGCGCTTCTCGCGAGCCACGCACATTTCTGTCCTTTGCTTCTGTTTCTGCGCGCGTAGGGCATGCTTCACGCCCGTCACCTGCAGAATTCTACGAAAAACTGGTTTTTTCTGCATAACCCAATTCCAACCTTCAATTCTACTTAATCCAAGCCAAATCCCAAGCAATTAAGGACTCAAAATCAAGGATCAACACATGAAAAGTATGAGAAGAACACATTCAATATAACATCATGAATTCAATATAACATCATGAATACAACATGCTTTAAACATCTTAACATTCATCACAATGAAAAACATTTCCAAACCCATTTCCCTTCACATGATTCTCAAAATTCCCCAAATAGGTATCAAGCAATCATACAAAACAAAGGAAATGGAAACCCTAATGGGGGTCTTATGGTTGCCCACCACCTAAAAGAAGAAGAAACTCACCTCAATGCTCAAGGAGTTGAGCTAGAAAGTGAATAGCTATATCCTATCCTCTCCTTCTTCTTTCACTCGCAGTCCCCCTCTTTTTCTAAAACTAGGGCAGCTTCAAAGCATCCTCCAAGTGTTAAGAAGATCAGCCCCAACGTTCTTCCAAGATAAGGATGAAAAAATCACTCAAATCTTGCTTTTTCTCTCTTAATCTCCCAAGCCCTAACTCTTTCCCTTCTTCTTCCTTCTTTTTGTTCTTTCTCAGGACAGCAAAACGAGAGGGAGGGAGAGAATGAGTGAGTTGAGAACGTGAGAGTGGGAGAAAAAGAAGAGAAAAATAGTTGTGGACCAAATTGTCCTTACTTCCTAAAGCTAGTTTACTAACATACCCTTATTTTTACTCTAATTCTCCTCTTGCCAATGCTATCTACACCCTTAAATTAATTAATTACACCCAACTTAATTTCCTAACTTTAAATTTGAAAGCATAATAAAGCCTAAATTTATGGAGCTAAATAATTAAATTAGGTGGGATGTTATATTACTCCCCACCTTTTAGGATTTTTGTCCTCAAAAATTAGATATACATACCTATTGAAACAAGGATGGATACTCGCTCCGCATCTCTTCCTCCACTTCCCAAGTAGCTTCTCCCGGGGTGGATCCTTCCCAGATGACCTTAACTATACGAATAGTCTTGTTCCTTAGCGTCTTAAAGTTGCGGTCCATAATTTGGACCTGCATGGGCTGGTACGTTAGATCTGATCTCAATTGTACGGACTCATAGGCTAAGAGTTAGAAAGGATCAGGAATGTATCTTCGGAGTCGAGACACATGAAACACATTGTGTAAATTTGACAAGGAGAGAGGAGGTGCCAGTTGATATGCAACTAAACCGACTCGACTAAGAATCTGAAAAGGACCAATGTACCTAGGATACAACTTTTTGGCTTTTAGTGCTCTTCCAATGCCTATTGTAGGAGACACTTTCAAAAAGACATGTTCGCCTTCTTCAAACAAGAGAGGTCTAGACTTTAGGTTGGCATAGCTCTTTTGCCGACTTTGAGCGGTCTTAAGTTTTACCCTAATCATTCGAATCTTGTCTGTGGTTTCCTGAACCAAGTTGGGACCTAGTACCTTTCTTTCTCCCACTTCGTACCAACACAAAGGTATCCTACACTTTCGCCCGTAAAAGGCTTCATAGGGAGCCATTCTAATGCTTGAATGGTAGCTGTTGTTATAAGCAAATTCAGCTAGTGATAAATACTCATTCCAACCTCCACCATCCTCCATAATACATGCTCTAAGCATATCCTCTAAAGTTTGAATGGTTCCCTCGGTTTGCCCATCAGTTTGAGGATGGTAGGCGGTGCTAAGACTCAACTTAGTTCCTAAGGCTTGTTGGAGAACCTTCCAAAATCTAGAGGTGAATTTAGGATCTCTATCCGAGACTATGCTCATAAGGACCCCATGAAGCCTAACTATCTCCTGAATATAAATCTTGGTTAACTTAGAGGTAATGTAAGTGGTCTTGACTGGGATAAAGTGAGCTGATTTGGTCAATCGGCCCACAATAACACAAATTGAATCATATTTGGACTGAGTACGAGGTAATCCCTCAACAAAGTCCATGGATATTCCTTCCCACTTCCACTCAGGAATTTTTAAGGGTTGTAGCATACCAGAAGGCGTCTGATGCTCTATCTTGGTCTTTTGATATACTAAACACTGAGCTACAAACTCAGCTATGTCATTTCTCATCCCAGGCCACCAATACATGTACCTAAGGTCATGATACATTTTGGTTGTACCAGGATGAACTGTGAATCCACTCCTATGAGCTTCTTCCAAAAATTTTCTCTTAAGCTCTTCATTCTTAGGGACACAAATTCTTTGTTGAAAGAGAATGGTCTCATCACTATCCACTGAAAAGTCAGGTTAGTGTTTCCTAGCTTGTAATTCTTCATCCTACACTGGGCTTACCTAATTTGTGCTCTCAAATCGCAAACTATCTCTAAATGATGTACTATTAGGCTATCCCCAGTAGAGAAGGAGCCTAGATTTAGGTCCCTAAAGGACTCTAGCAACTCCATTTCACTGATCATCATGGAAGATACATGGAGGGATTTCCTACTCAAAGCATCGGCGACTACGTTCACCTTGCCTGGATGATATTTCAACTCAAAGTCATAATCCTTGAGGAGTTCTACCCATCTCCTTTGCCTCATGTTTAGTTCCTTTTGATCAAGGAGGTATTTCAAACTCTTATGGTCACTAAAATTTCAAATCGGGCACCATATAAATAGTGCCTCCAAATCTTTAAGACAAAAAACTATTACCGCAAGTTCTAAATCATGAGTTAGGCAGTTCTCTTCATGAGGCTTCAGTTGCCTAGAGGCATATACTACCACCTGTCTGTTTTGCATTAGCACACAACCTAAACCCTTATTTGAAGAATCAATAAAAACTTCAAATCCTAATGTTGGATCTTAGATAATCAAAACTGGTGTAGTGGTTAACCTAAGCTTGAGCTCTAAGAAACTATTTTCATAACTTTTTCTCTGGACAAACGGCTGCCCTTTGTGGGTTAGTCGGGTCAAAGGGAGTACTAACTGGGAAAACCCCTGAATAAATCTACGATAGTACCCAACTAGTCCTAAAAAGCATTTGACCTCGGTAATTGTGGTTGGTATTTCCCAGTTCAGTACTGCTTCCACTATATTGGGGTCGACTGACACTTTCGCTTGGGTTATGACATGTCCTATGAATTTCACCCCATCTAACCATAATTCACATTTTTCAGGTTTTGCAAATAGCCTTTTCTCCCTAAGAATGGTTAAGACAACCCTAAGATGTTCCCCGTGCTCCTGTGGGCTCTTGGAATAAATTAGAATGTCGTCTATGAAAACTACCACAAACTTTTCTAGGAAGGGTCTAAAGATCCGATTCATGTAATCCATGAACACGGCTAAGGCATTAGTTAGACCAAAATGCATAACTAAATACTCATAATGACCATACCTAGTCCTAAAAGCTGTCTTAGGAATATCCTTGGCTTTAGAGAAAACAAAAGCTCCTCTAAGTTGATCTAAGAGATCATCTATCCGAGGAAGTGGATACTTATTTTTTATGGTTACCTTATTGATCTGCCTATAATCAACACACAGTCTCATAATGCCGTCTTTCTTTTTCACTAACAAGATAGGGGCTTCCCAAGGGGAAGCACTAGGCTGTTAACACACTATTTTGTCTATTATTTTGGGGTATTTTGAGTATGAAACATTATGATTTTGTGCTTTATAAGATAAAATATGCTCATAATTTCCTTATCTATGCAGAAAGTTAATAAAGACAACATGGAAAGTAAAAGAAGTAATTTTGGAAAGATTCTGGCTAGTTTTGGAGATTTTTAGCACTTTTAGACGAGCGGTACGGCCGTACTTTGCGCACAGAAGCAGGGGCGTATAGAGCAGTCAATACAGGCCAACACCAAAGTTTTTCAGGGGTACAGACGCACATCCCTTCAGTACGACCGTACATATATAGGGCAAAATTCGGCTTTTACGCTGTTGCAGTATTTTGACCATAACATGAGCTGGGAATGTCCGATTGAGGTGATCTTTGTGGCGTTGGAAATCTCTCAAAAAGATCTAAAAGGCTGCATAGGTACAAATAGGTAGGTATGGCTGTACATAGGTGTGGTACGGCCGCACATGTTGTGTGGTACGACCTATATACACCCTTAAATTAATTAATTACACCCAACTTAATTTCCCAACTTTAAATTTGAAGGCATAATAAAGCCTAAATTTATGAAGCTAATTAATTAAATTAGGCGAGATGTTACAGATAACATACCCACAGCATTATATACACTTTAGGCTTGTCCTCAACGAGGCTGGGCTATGTGGCTACAGTTCAAGGCCCAGTTCAACGAGGCTGGGCTATCAGCCCCAATGTTCTTCTTTTTTTTGTTGAGTCTCAAGGCCCAGTTCAAACTTTAGTTGTTTAATTATTAATATTTTTGGACTAGTGGGTCGCAGACCCAACTCTAATACCAGTTGACATTTGGTGAGCAAGTCCAAATTCGTACAACCCAGTGCAGGTAGTTCTTTAGGCCAACTGTGAGTGCTAGTTAGTATAAACTAGAGGGCCTAAAATAATAGAATAGTAAACCCAAGCCTAAAAGGAACTTGACCCAACAAGAAGCCTGTCTAAAGCTATCACCGAAACCATATGCAGGTTGTATCCAAAGTGCAAGCACAAAGCTTTTAAAGCCCAACACAGTGTTATTTATGGTGCTACCAGCACCCTTTTTTTGCCAACCGCACCCCTCCCCATTATCTGTGCAAAATTACTAAAACACCCCTAACCCCTTTCAACCCCCACTCCCCTTCACTTTGTGCTCTAGCATACTGCACCCCGTTCCCCCCGAAAATTTCTAGTGGCCTTCAAAGGTGGTTCTCCGACCAACAACATAGGCGCACCACCATGGACCCTAACCCATAAATGTTTTTTGTATTCCGACGTCGTCTTCTTCGTCTTTGGTGAAGGGTATAGTCGCACATTTTTTTCTCTGATTTGCAGTTCTCCAAAATTTTAATTTTTTCAAATGTTCGGAAAATATTTTTTGGACACTGTGCCAAAAATGTATTCAATAAACGACATTCAAATAACATATTAAGCAAAAGTGTTATCTAAAAAAAATTGAGCTTTCAAATAATGTTTGCCTGAGCAAGTGTTATCTAGAAAAAAAACACAGAGCATTCAGATAATGTTTGCTTAAGCAAGTGTTATCTAAAAATTCTATGTTTATTTTTTCTTCGAATAACACTTGTTCAGGAAAAAGTTATCTAAAACCTCCATGTATTTTCTTTTTTATTTATCACTTTCGTTTAAAACCCTAACTCTTTTACCTAAACACCATCATCTGCACCCATCTCCCTCTCATTCTAATTTTTTTTCTCTTTCTTCGCTCTCTTTCTCTCTCTCTCCCCCCTTTCTCACTTTCTCTCTTCTCACTTGTGGTCACATTTTAAACAAAAATGGTCATGCAATAGTTATGGCTCACAGAGGAACAAGGCTTGCATTCTGTCGTGTGGAACCTGGTGGCTCTATTCAAGTGACAGGGTGATACAACCAGTGGTGATGTGTTCAGATCTGTTCAGTTTGATAGATTTGCTCGCGTTTGTATTGTTTTACTCTTTTTTACCCCATTGATGTCCTTGCATCTCGCGTCTATGCTCACAGCAAAATCCCACTGCATTCGGTGGAGCTCCATGGTGGTGGACAGATCTTCCATCGTGCCATATCTGCAAGAGTGTTGTGCTCATAGATCTGCATAATTTGTAGGAGATTCAGGATTGCGAAAACGAGGAAAAAAAAACAAGAAGGAAAAAAGATAATAATATCGTATAACGTTTCTAAAACTGTTATATGTTATATATGTCCATCATATGGCACATGATCAGATAACACTTCTGGTTTTAAAAGAGCATTATTGGAATATGTTTTAGGCATGCTGGGGCATTATAATATATATCGTACGGAAACTAATTTTCGGGATGTATATACTATAACGTCCGAAAATTTAGTTTTTGGAACAAAAATGAAAATGGTCTTTAAATGTGTACCGGAAACTAAGTTTCTGAGCGTTATGTTGTATTTTACACGTCCAGGAACTTAGTTTCCGGAACACATTTTAAAACAATTTTCATTTATGTTTTAGAAACTAAATTTAGTGGAATTGGGATATGCATCATAGTGTACTTGACAAGTTCGGATGCACAAGGTAGGCTATATGTAGTTTTACTTGTGAATCCATAAATAGAACAGTCAATATTGCCAACATCATTAACTCGATCACACACGTCAGCTACATGATTCAATGCAGTCCTTGACACAGATACACAGAAGTGGTTGTAAAATATAGTATTGTGTCGATGTTCAATGACATATATGTTATGCTTAAACTAGTGTGTTGTAGTATGATCATATTGTTCACAACATCCTAACACTACACAGGTCCCCCCACACTATCATGCAACAACTTCTTCAACATTCAGTGTGCAAACTCAACCCTATTAATAAACACAAAAGACCATATCAGATGCAATACCAAATGTTAGACTAATCATTAATTAAGAATATATATAAGTTTGAGCATATTGATTTGTTACTACGTTCCCAATTAGTCCATGCCGTAAAAATCTTTCCTTATGAGGAATCAGCCATGTTTCTTACGTAGTCAAAAAAATAAGAAATGGTGAGCATACTAACATTCAAAAAAAGCCAACAGCTGGGCCTACTCATCCTCGTGGGGAGTACTTATAACACCATCTCATGCATTCATGACCAACTGCAGTTTCTCCTTCGGACACACATACATCTTGCATTTAGCCTTGACATTCTTACGATTATGAAATTGGCACAATAGATTAGTCGAACTCGGATAAACAACTTGCAGTGCAAAAAAATTTTACAAAAATTTGGTTTAAGTACTTAATTCAATTTAAATAAAAAGAGGTGTTACAAGCATTGTATACCTTCGTGATAGTAGTCAAGTTATTCACATTATGATCTTTCAAAGTCAATAGTATCTTTCTCGGCTTTACCATGTTTTTTGTCATGTCACAAAGCAAAGACTTCTCTTTAGCAGATAACCGACCAACATATGCATGACCCACTAATATTTTTGCCAACTTGTGGTTGTGAAATCCATACATTATATTGATAATCCATCCTTTACCACTTTCCAAGGGTCTTCCTTTTAACCTGAAGGGACACTCTCATTTTAAAGTACCAGTACCAACGGTAATTAATGAATGCTTCCATGGTCTATACTTACTATTTGTAGTACCCTAATTTTGTCCGGGCTTTATTTATTTATTTTATTTAATTAATTTTGCTTGCTTATTTAGTAATAATAATGATATCTTGGTCTCAATAAATAAAAAGAAGAAAGAATAAAAGAAGAAGGAGTAATAAAAAGAAGAAAAGGAAAAAGAAAAAGAAAAGAGAGAAAAAAGAGAGAAAATGAAAAGGGTTGCACATAGTAAAAAGAAGGGTTGCTAATAGCAACCCAGCCCAATGGCTATGGTCCAGTAGGCCGTGCGCCTTCCTTTGACCTTTACCATGCGCACCCCCATTCTTTTTATCAGCACCTCCCATGCGCCTTGCTTCCTGCTTACTCGCTGCACCCCTGCTTCTTCTTTTCCACACCCACGCGCGCCACCAGCCCTCGCCTAAAACCAAACCTGGCCCAAAACCATCACCACGCAGCCCACCCATCAACTAGATTTAACCTAATTCCCTTTCTTCTCTCAAAACCTAAAAAAAATCTTTCACCCTCTCTCTCATTTCCTTCACTCTGTGGCGCCTTTTCCCCTTTCCTTATCTCTTATCTTCTCTTCCTCCATTCTCTCAAACCGAACCCTATTCTCGCCTCCACCTCCACCTCCCTCTTCACTCTTATTTCCATCTCTTCCAACCCTAACCCTAAACCCTTCACACCCAAGCGGTCGCACCACCTCCTCCTTCTCTCTCAACCTTATCTCTTTTTCCTTCTCAACACCACCAAACCCTAACTTTGAAAACCCTAATCCTTCTCACCCCTCCAACAGCCGCGGCGCACCAAGCTCCTCCTCCCACCATTTTCTCCCCATATCTCGGTCCCTATCCCTCCATCTCAGCTCTCCTCTTTCCCTCATCCTTTCCACCATTCTCGGCCTCTCCTTTATCTTTTCTTCCAAACCAAAACCCAACCCTAAAATCATCCAGACGGCCGCAACCTCTCCTCCTCCATCATCAAATCCGAACGAGATTTTCGCCAAAAAGGGGGGTATTTGGTTCCTTTCTTTCCCTTTATCTCTCTATTTATTTTTCTGATCTTTGAATTGATTGGATCCGTTTGTCTCGCAGGTATTGGCCTATAAAAGCCACACACGCTCAAAGGAAGAGGAGGCGGAGAGAGTGAGAGCACGAAGTGAAGCAGAGACTAGGCGTGAAGAAGGAGGAAAAGAGAGTGAAAAATACAAACACTTTTTCTTTTTAGGCTTTTAGTTTTCTTCTTTGCCTTGAAATCTGTAAATTCGATTTGAGGGCATCCTGATAACATTTCATCAGGTTTCAATTCTTCTCTTCTCTGTCTCGGTATTTTTTTTATGAACTATTTGGTGTTTTTTTGTGATTTGTATGATCGAGGTTGAATCTGAAATGAGATACTAGCAAGTTTTTTTTTCCTTTCATTCTTCATCTTCGTGTGCTTAAGATTTCGTCTCTTATTTTTTTTATTTTTTTCCTCTGTTTTGTTCATCTGAATCGAAATCATCTTCCCCAATATTTCCTTGCATTTTTCTTATTTCTAAATTCGTAGGATCTGATTTTATTTTGTCCTTTTTTCTTTCTTACGTTTTTTTTACATATTCATAGGGCATAGATCACAAAAATAACAACTTTCTTTTATTCTGATTATGGTTGTATTTCTATAAAAAATTTGGTCATCGATTAGGTAATAATAACAGGTAACAAATATTTTCTTTTATTCTGATTATGGTTGTATTTCTATAAAAAATTTGGTCATCGATTAGGTAATAATAACAGGTAACAAATAATTATTTAATATTATACTAGGGGAAAGTTTTTTTTATAATAAATAATGGGTTAATGGTAATAATGGGTACTAAATATTTTGTTACCAAAAACTATCATAACAAATCGGTATCTTTCAGATTGTGATGCAAAAGGACATTTTTTTTAATAAAAAGTTAGAAAATTAAGTTTTTTTAAAGGGTTTTATTCAGCTCAATAATAAAATGAAAATCTTTTCTTTTAGGAAATAATTCATAATGATAACGGCAAACAAAATCTTTTTTTCCAAACAATTAAAGGGTACCATTTTTTTAATGAGCGTATAGGGGTGCTAATCCTTCTTTACGTGTAATCAACTCCCGTACCCAAATCTGGTTCGAAGACCATTTCTTTCAATTCTTTTCAAAAAATAGGTTTTCTAATGTTTTCCTAAAATTAAATATTGGTGGCGGCTCCATTGAAATTTCAGGGTGGTTGTCACAGCTGGCGACTCCGCTGGGGACTTTAGAGAGTTAGGCCTTTTGATTGTTTGAATTGTTTGTTTGCCTTACAATGTGAATTGTTTCCTTTTCTTTTATTTTTATTTATTTATTTATTACTATCATTTTTTTTTTCAATTTATTTATTTTTGTCTTATCTTATTTGTTTTTATATTTGTTTAGTTTATTTATTTTTATTGTGATTATATGTATATTGAACATTAGGATAGTTACCATGTATATATTGTTTTATTTATTTTGTAGCGGGTAGTTTTAAGTTTGCTCCTTCACACACTTCACTTCATACACTTTATTTACACACACTTTGAGTGGGTGCCCTATACCCGGGCCCGAGTGAATCTTAAGTTAGGAGAGGCTATGTTGTGGGTGCTCTGCTGGACGTACGGCCAGTGGGTTCCTATGAAAGCCTCACCTAGAGTTTGGCTCCATTTGAAAAAAAACCATCCTTTAATAATATACTTATTATTAGTGGTAACATTTTCAAATGGGACCCTTGGCTCTAGGGACCTTTTAAATTAGTATCTTAAATCCACCCAATGGAAAGGCACTTAATATAAACCCTAGATCATTTTTTAGGAATTACCAACTTTAGTCACAAAAGGAGCTTACCCTACCACTTTTATTTGTTTACTTATTTTTACTAATTTATTTCAAAAATAACACTTCCAAAAATAGTTTTTCAAAATACGAATTTTTGTTTAGGAGCCTAATCTATTATTCCGAAAAAATAGATGCTAGGTTCTTATAAAAAGAATAGGAGTATGTTTCTTTGTACCTTCATAAATAAAATAAGTACGGTTCTTTCTTTCTTTTTTTTCTTTTTTTAATTTTTGAAATAATAATAATAAACACGATCATACCCATTCATATACATGCCATAACACTAATTACCCCATTTCATCAGGCATGTTGGAAATTTCAAAAAAAAACTTTGGTGCAAATGTCTTCGGAAAAGCGCAGTTGTGGGTTTAGAGAGGAGAAATACTTTGAAATTCAAGATTGAACCTCTCTGTTTGATGCATCTAAGATCATTGGTTGACTTCATAGCTGAGAATTGGGTACAAGTGGATCGGATTAGCTTCGTGGGGAAATTTGGGAACATTTTGGAATTGCTGAATGTAGACGTGCAAGTAGGAGCCTTAACGGCATTGGCCCAATTTTATGATCCTCCCCTAAGATGCTTCACGTTCAAGAATTTCCAAATGGCGCCAACCTTAGAAGAATATCGGAAAATCTTGGGCATTCCAGAAAAGAAAAAGGGTCTGTATCGCCACACAAAGGACACCCCGACTATGAGTACCATTGCTGATGTTTTAGGCATCCCTAAAGAAGATTTGACAGTCGCAGTAAAGGTAGAGGAAGATTTCAAAGGTTTCCCCAGGAGCTTCCTGGAAGGAAAGGTTAAGGACCTTCATGGTGCAGGAAAATTGAAGGAGTGCATGGATGTGGTAGCCCTCATTATCTTTGGAGTGGTCCTATTTCCTCATGTTGATCATTTTGTGGATGAAACAGCTATTGACGCCTTCATAGCATTTAAAACTCAAGGTATGGATCCCACTACTGCCGTCCTTGCAGATTTATACTATGAGCTTCATATGCGCCACGAGAAAAAGAGAGGTCGAATTCGTTGTTGTGTCCCTGTCTTATACTTATGGCTAAAAAATCATTTGGTAAAAAAGGGGCATCCCTTTGGTCCTAGGAGCAATGCAGAGTGGGCTACTTATTTGTTGAGTCTCAGTGAAGAGTCTCTAATATGGTATTCCAGGGAACAAGAGATCAAGCAAGTAATCTGTCGATGCGAAAACTTTCCCAATGTACCCCTCATTAGGACCATAGGCTGCATCAACTACAACCCTACTTTGGCTTTGAGACAATTCGGTGCCCCGTTGCTGGGTGAACCTGCTGAAAAAGGGCTAGCCGCTTTCATTATACATGATCGGGGCTCTTCAGATTTGGCATTGTTCACAAGAGTGTGCCGAGCTTGGAAGAAAATGATCAAAAGGACACTGGGGCGCAAGAGCACTCACACGGATGAAAAATACCGTCAATGGATTATAGCAAGAGTTCAACAAGTCAAGATGCCCTTCCAAAACACATTTTTGGTTCCCGAAGTGCCGCCTCCACCCCTGCTGAGAATGAAGAAGTGGAAGAGTTAAAGCTAGCCTTAGAAAAGGTGGAAAAAGAGAGGAAGCTTCTCCGGGAGAATTTGAAAAGGGCATATCTAGATATAGAAGTCCTGCAAGATGAATGTAATAGAAAAACTGAATCTTTGGAAGGATCCCAGAAGAAGGCCAAGGCTGAGAAAGCAAGCCGGCTCCAGACTCAAGGTTGTCTAAAAGCTGCAAATCAACAATTAGACTTGATGAAAAAAGAGTTAGATCTAGTTCTCTGTGAAAAGGGAAATTTGAGGAAAATGTGGGTTGATTCTCAAGAGGCTAATAGGGCTTTGCAAGGACGGACTGAAGACTCAATACAACAGTTGAAAAATACCATGCAATTGCACGAAGCCCAACTTGAGGAAGAAAAGAGAATCGTTGAAGAAAAGTTCATAGGCTACCACATTGATCTCGAGGAAGAACGTGAGAAGGTCCTCAGCATGCAAGGAAAGATTGACAACCAGCGAGAAGTCATTACTTGGTTTGATAAGGAAACCAGATACTGAATGGATCGTTGCTCTAAACTAGTCTGACTTGCAAATAGAGGTATCCAAGATATGCCAGAACTCTTGGAAGAAGCGGATTCGGCAATAGGTTTCCGACCTTTACCAGGGAAAGTGATGAATTTCCTAGAGTACTGCAAGAGTTTGGTGGAAGAGCTGGAGAGGCAGATCCAACGAGATCGTTGAAGACGATGTTCCTTTTGTTTTTATGAGTTCATGCAATTTCCATTTCTTTCTCAATTTTGTAAGCCCTTCAGGGTAATTTGAATTATGGTATTTCTTTTTTAATAAGAGAATGTTTATTATAAGACATTTGCAAGGTTTTGTGATTCTCCAATAAGCCAATAAAAATAAAACAAATTAAGCAAATAAATGAGCATCTTGCATAGCATACATAATCATGGCATAACATAAACCATTCATCCATACTCATGGTATCTTTCGTAACCCAGAAAATAACTACGGAGAATCTACATCCCTACAGAACGAGGTCCCAGGCTAGACTCATGGACGCACTTGAACAGAATCAGCAAGCGTTGAGGGAAGAGTTCGGTCAAATGAAGGAACAAATGGGCAGAATGTTTGACCTCTTGTCAAACTTGAGTGCGAAAATGACCCAGGAAGATCCTCCCCATGAGGAGGAAGAGAATCCCGATATGTCACAGGACGATAATCAGATGGATCCTCCCCCTAAAGGAAGCAGTACGTCAATCCTTATTGACTCCCAAGGGAACGTACATCCTAAACGTCCCTACGGGACTTCGCAAGGTACCCCGAATTTCACGTCCCAAGAGGATGCCCAAGCCAAAGAAAGGCTTCAAATAGTTGAAGATAGGTTGAAAGCAATTGAAGGGGGAGATCACATTGGTTTTAAAGCTTCAGACATGTGCTTGGTCCCCGATGTAGTTATACCTTCAAAATTCAAAGTACCCAAATTTGACAAGTATAAAGGAGAAACTTGCCCCAAGAGCCACCTGGTTATGTATTGCCGAAAGATGGCTTTCTGTTCTAATGATAACAGACTCCTGGTTCACTTCTTCCAAGAAAGCCTGACTGGGCCACCTTTGTGATGGTATATGCAGTTAGAGCAATCTAAAATTCGCTCATGGAAAGGCTTGGCAAACGCATTCGTCAAACAATATAAGTACAATATGGATATGGCCCCTAGCCGTAATCAGTTGCAAAACATGAAGAAAAAAGATAGTGAGAGTTATAAAGAATATGCTCAGAGGTGGAGAAGCATGGCTGCTCAGGTGGAGCCACCCTTATTGGACAAAGAAATGATTGACACGTTCATTGACACGCTCCAATCTCCCTTTTATGATATGATGAATGGAAGAATGTTCTCAAACTTTTCTGACTTGATTGTCATATGGGAATGCGTGGAAATGGGGATGCAAAGTGGGAAGATCCATAATAATACCTCATCATCCAACACTCAGAAGCCCTTCATCAAGAGAAAGAAAGAAGGAAAGACTAACGCGGTGAGTAGTGCCCCTCTATACGTTGCGGCAACTATCACGCTTAAGTCTCCTATTCAAATGACACCATTTGCTTCTGATAGTCAAGGAGGTCAGAACCCCAATCAACCAAGAGCTCACAACTCTCAAGGGAGAAAGCCGGCCCAGTTTGATCCAATTCCCATGACTTACAAAGATCTCTATCAGCACTTACTCAAAAACTCATTAGTGGTCCCTTGTCCGCAAAAGCCCATGGAACCACCTTACCCAAAATGGTATAACCCAGATGCCACCTGTGAATACCATGCTGGGGCAGCTGGTCACTCTATAGAAGAATGTCGAGCTATGAAGTTTAAAATTCAAGATCTGATAAATGCAAAATGGTTAAGTTTCCAAGAGAACAGTCCCAATGTGGGGAACAATCCATTACCTAAACACGGGAACGCAGAAGTAAATATGATAGATGATGAGCATGAAGAAAGAATGATAAAAGATGTTGTTGGAATAAAAACCCCTATAAGAAAAGTGTTCATCGAACTTTGCAAGGCTGGTCTGATAGAAAGAATAGATGTCAGCAAGACCTATGATGAAGATTTTTTGTCTATCGAAGAATGTGAGGAATTTAAAGGTATCCTCCAAAAACTGCTTGATGCGAACATAGTTCAAGTTATCTCTCAGAAAGAAGAGGAAGTATCTATGGTCCAATCTACTCAAAGTTCAGGAACCATGGTCCCAAAGCCCTTGGTGGTTCAATTCTCTAGAAATGTATCCCCCACAATGCCTAATGCTCCCAAAGCTATTACTGTTCAAGTACCATCTCCTTTTCCATACAAGGAAGACAAGGCAGTCACTTGGATATATGATGTGAAAGTCCAAGTTGAAGGAAGTAATGCACAACCAAGCCTTCCGGCAGTTACCAACATTGTAGGAATAGGCGGGATGACACGGAGTGGGCGGATCTATGCCCTGAAAAAAGAGCCAGTAAAAGTAGCTGCAAAGGAACAGGAAAAAGATCAAAACAAGGAAAAAGAAGTTGCGGTAGAGAAAGGAAACACAGGGAAGGAGGACAAGAAAGAGGCCTCCAGAGAGGAAGTTGCTGAATTCCTAAAATTCATTCAACAAAGTGAGTATAAGGTGATAGATCAGTTAAACCGCACACCAGCAAGAGTTTGTCTACTCGCCTTGCTAATGCACTCTGAGAGTCACAGGAAAGTATTAATGAAAATTCTGAATGAGGCTCATGTATCTCAAAATATCACTTTGAATCAGTTCGGCGACCTGATTGGCAACATCACCGCATGCAACTACCTTTATTTCAATGATGAAGAAATGCCTGCATAAGGAAGAGGACACAACAAAGCACTGCATATCTCGGTTCAGTGTAAAGAGCTTCTTATGGCCAAAGTCCTTGTGGACAATGGATCCTCCCTAAATGTGATGCCTAAATCTACCTTGGATAAATTGCCCATTGACAAGACTCATATGAAGCCCAGCTCTGTGCTCGTGAGAGCCTTTGATGGTTCTAAAAGAGAAGTAATAGGAGAGATTGAGCTGCCAATCCAGATTGGCCCATTCACTTTTGCCATTAGTTTCCAAGTAATGGACATCAAGCCCAGCTATAGTTGCTTGTTAGGAAGGCCTTGGATTCATTCTGCTGGGGTGGTACCATCAACTTTGCACCAAAAATTGAAGTTTGTGGTGGATGATAAGTTGATTATCGTATCCGGAGAAGAAGACCTGCTAGTAAGCAAGCCAACATCGACGCGTTACATTGAAGCTGCTGAAGAGGCCCTTGGGACTTCGTTTCAGGCATTGGAAATTGTCGATAGCGCTTATATAGGGTTTACTTCTAAGGAACCTTGTCTATCCAATAACGCCCTAATGGGCGGTGTCATGCTGAAGGGAGGGTACCAGCCAGGAAAAGAACTGGGGAAGAGTCAAGAAGGTATCGCCTCAATTTTAAGAATTCCCGAAAACAAAGACCGATACGGCCTGGGATTTGTCCCCACTAAAAAAGACAGGGAAAGAGCAATTGAAGAAAGGAGAGAAAAGAGGAAGGCTCGACTTGAGAATCGGGAACCCGAGCTAGGGAAGATTTCCGTTTGTGATCTCCGTCAAAATTTCTTGAGCGCCGGATGGATCTATGCGGATCAAGTAGCTGCTGTGGGAGATGATCTTGCTGCTCCTAATGAGGAATGGGTCCGCCCATGTCCCTCAATGCCTTACAACTGGGAGATTGTGGAAAGTCCTAGGATCCTTAATGCATTTTTAATGTAATCCATTTAATGCTCACCTCCCCGCTCAGCCCGAGGCGGTAGAGGAAATGTTAAAGGGCCCCGCATGTTTTTCCTAAGCATATTTTGAATATTAATAAAACGCGGTTTGATTTTATCCCAAGTGTCTCTTTTTATTCTTTTCCTTCCTACCTCCTTTCCTTACTCTCTCCTCATTGCTAACCTTAATAATGCAGGCTCACGGATAATACTTTTGAAAACGATTGTTCTGAAATTTCGTTACCAGATTTTGATTGCCTAATTAATCATACTGACGAAAGTTGTGAAGAAGACTATCCCGATGAAGATCTTCCCCCTGAACTGATAAGACTTATAGAAGGGGAATCCAGAAAGATCGAACCTCACAAAGAACCGACTGGGTTGATTAATTTGGGAACTGAGGAAGACAAAAAAGAAGTCAAGGTTGGTGTTACCATGTCACAAGAAGTAAGAGCTAAACTGATTCAACTCCTCCGAGATTATAAAGACGTATTTTCCTGGTCGTACCAAGATATGCCAGGGTTGGATACTGATATTGTCAAACACAAGCTACCTCTTAAGCCTGACTGCCCTCCCGTCAAACAGAAGTTGAGACGTATGAGACCTGATATGTCCTTAAGGATTAGGGAAGAAGTTAAAAAACAATTTGACGCTGGATTTTTTGTCGTGGCTAAATACCCCCAATGGGTTGCTAATATTGTCCCTGTTCCAAAAAGGGTGGAAAGGTTCGAATGTGTGTTGATTACTGGGATCTTAATAGAGCAAGTCCCAAAGACGACTTCCCTTTGCCTCACATTGATGTTCTGGTGGATAATGCAGCTCATCACGCTTTTTTCTCTTTCATGGATGGTTTCTCCGGGTATAATCAGATCAAAATGGCCAGAGAGGACATGGAGAAAACTACGTTTATTACAGCTTGGGGGACTTTCTGCTACAAGGTGATGCCTTTTGGGTTGAAAAACACTGGGGCAACATACCAAAGGGCAATGGTGACTCTATTTCATTATATGATCCATAAAGAGATAGAGGTCTACGTGGACGATATGATCGCTAAGTCGCAAACTGAAGAAAGTCATATAATTGATCTACGGAAGCTTTTTGAGCGATTGAGAAAGTTTCGCCTAAGACTCAATCCTGCCAAGAGTAACTTTGGTGTCAGGTCAGGTAGATTGTTGGGATTCATTGTAAGTCAGAAGAGAATAGAAGTTGATCCGGAAAAAGTAAAGGCCATCTTAGAGATGCCAGCTCCTCGCACTGAGAAGAAAGTTCGTGGTTTTCTAGGGAGATTGAATTATATTTCCCGGTTTATATCACAACTCACTGATACTTGTGAGCCAATTTTCAAGTTATTGCGCAAGGACCAAACCGTCGAATGGAATGAAAATGCCAAGAGGCCTTCGACAAAATCAAGCAATACCTACAAAAACCCCCTGTGTTGGTACCTCCAGTACCAGGCAGACCATTAATCCTCTACTTGACGGTGTTAGATGGGTCTATGGGGTGTGTACTTGGACAACATGATGAAACAGGTAAAAAAGAACATGCCATTTACTACCTGAGTAAGAAGTTTACAAGTTATGAAGCTAATTACTCGATGCTGGAACGTACTTATTGCGCCCTAGCTTGGGCCGCTCACCGTCTAAGACAATATATGCTTTCTCATACAAGTTGGTTGGTGTTAAAAATGGACCCGATCAAATACGTATTCGAGAAACACGCTCTCACTAGAAGGATTGCCCGGTGGCAGATGCTATTATCCGAGTACGATATTCAATACGTCTCTCAGAAGGCCATCAAAGGTAGCGCCCTCGCTGAGCATTTAGCCAACCAACCAATAGATGACCATTCACCTGTCCACTATGAATTTCCTGATGAGGATATAATGTCCGCCGAAAAAGAAGAATCAAGAAACGAAGAGTGGACCATGATGTTCGATGGGGCTTTTAATGCATTGGGGCACGGAATCGGGGCAGTACTAATTTCTCCAGAAAACCAGTACATTCCTATTATGGCTCGCTTGTGTTTCAGTTGTACCAATAATGTCGCAGAATATGAGGCGTGTGTCATGGGAATCAGAGCTGCCATAGAAACTAAAGTCAGAGCTCTAAAAGTATATGGGGATTCTGCCCTAGTTATCAACTAGTTGAATGGAGAATGGGAAACTCGAGATTCTAAGTTAATCCCCTACCACGAGTATATCCAAGAACTCGTTGAATCCTTTGATAGGATCACTTTTCAGCATATACCACGAGAAGAAAATCAGTTGGCTGATGCATTAGCCACGTTGTCGTCTATGTTCCGAATAAGCAGTGATAAGGAAATGTCTCTCATCATGATGGAAAGTCGTGCTAATCCCGCTTATTGCCAGGTGATAGAAGAAGAATCTGACGAAAAACCGTGGTACCATGACATCAAATGCTACCTCAAGAGCAAGGAATACCCTTCGGGCGCCTCAGAGAACAATAAGCGAACTTTGAAGAGACTTGCTATGAGTTTCTTTTTGAACGGTGACATGCTCTACAAAAGAAATCACGACATGGTACTCCTTCGGTGTGTAGACTCTGCAGAAGCGAGACAAATCTTGACGATGTCCACGAAGGTTCCTTTGGGACCCATGCCAATGGTTACGCAATGGCTCGGAAGATTCTCAGAGCTGGGTATTATTGGCTTACAATGGAAAGTGATTGCATCAAGCATGTGAGGAAATGTCATAAGTGTCAGACTTATGCTGATAATATTCATGTACCTCCAACTTCTCTAAATGTCCTCAGCGCACCCTGGCCATTTTCCATGTGGAGTTTGGATGTCATAGGAATGATTGAACCAAAAGCCTCTAACGGACATCGCTTCATCCTCGTGGCCATTGATTACTTCACAAAGTGGGTCAAAGCAGTCTCCTATGCCAATGTGACTCGCAGTGTTGTTGTCAAGTTCATCAAAAAAGAAATAATTTGTCGGTATGGTTTACCAAGGAAGATCATCACGGACAATGGGACTAATTTAAACAATAAGATGATGAAAGAATTGTGCGATGACTTCAAAATTCAACACCACAATTCTTCTCCATATCGCCCAAAGATGAATGGGGCAGTGGAAGCGGCCAACAAAAATATCAAAAAGATTATTCAGAAAATGGTGGTAACTTACAAGGATTGGCACGAGATGCTTCCTTTTGCTTTACACGGGTACCGAACTTCTGTACGCACTTCAACAGGGGCAACACCTTTCTCTCTAGTATACGGGATGGAAGCAGTACTCCCCATAGAAGTAGAAATCCCTTCTTTAAGGGTAATTATGGAAACCAAGCTCGAAGAAGCCGAATGGGTCCAGACACGATATGACCAGTTGAATCTCATAGAAGAGAAAAGATTAGAAGCAATTTGTCATGGCCAGTTATACCAAAAGAGACTCAAGAGAGTGTACAAGAAAAATGTACGTCATCGAGAGTTCACAGAAGGGGAATTGGTATTAAAGAAGATTCTACCTATTCAGAAAGACCAACGCGAAAAATGGACTCCGAATTATGAGGGTCCATATATAGTGAAAAAAGCATTCTCAGGAGGAGGCCTCATTCTTATAGATATGGAGGGGCATGACCTACCACTGCCAATAAACTCAGATGCGGTCAAGAAATACTACGTCTAGGATGACACAGTACTTTTTTAAAAAAAAAGCTCGCTAGGCTGAAAACCTGAAAGGGCAGTCTAGGCAAAAGTTAGAGCGACATGGTAGGTTGAAAACCCGAAAGGGCGGCCTAGGCAAAAATTAGGGTCAAATACAAGCGCCAAGTTGAAAACCCGCAAGGGCGATTTAGAGTAACCCGCTAGGTCGAAAACTCGCAAAGGGCGGCCTAAGCAAAAGTCAAGCTTGAATGCGTCAAGAGCAGCCAGAATTGAGCCCTGACCAATGGGGGCAGAGATGGTCAAAACTAACCGCAAGCACAAGTTTTTGAAGTTGATCAAGAAGGCTATCGGGGTCTGAATCGCAGAATAGCAGCACGATTTGTTTTCAAAATGATTATCTGTAGGGCTAATCTTTCTTACCAGTTTCTAGTTTAGCAAATATGAATTTGTTCTGTTTGTAATATTTTATTTCCCCATCATAGTGGAGATTCATTCTTATCCATATTGCCATCTATGGAACGCCATCGGCACAATAGAATGCTTATTTCAGCCTCTCCAAATTTGACATGGGATTTTATCAACCTGTATTTTCTTTCTAAAGAAATCCATGCTAAAAGACAAACATGTGCAAATCAAGACATAAGAGCATTTTTTATAATTACTGAAAATTCTGAAAGGATCTAGGGAATCTGGCGTCTTCACATTAAGGAGAAATAGCTAGTAAGGCATCTCACCTAATGCAGAATCATCAGTGTTGAATACATTACAAAAGGGCCAATTTGCTTGTTCAGAATTCGCCAACTAAAGAGATCCGGAGCTAATTTATCGAGAAAAGTTTCAGAACCAGTCAAGAGGACAATGCCTACCTCTAATAAAGCAAATAATACTCATGCATGGCATACCATTCTTTGCATCTTGCATAGCAATCAATACTTTTCGGGTCCACGACCCACCTTAAAAAACATTTCTCTAAAAATAAAAAAATTTCATGCATGTCATACCATTCATTGCATCCTACATGACCATCAAAGTTTTTGGGTCCATTGACCCACCCTCTTAAATATTACATACAGTTGGTTTGTTGTTACTCAGTAAGAACTAGTACTCAGCCTATTCAATCTATTAGCATGAGTTAGGAACCTGTCCTACACCTTGCTGGGAATCTGACCCATCACCTTGGGAATCTGACCCAAGCCTTTGGTCGGGAACATAACCCGCGTCTCGGATCTTCCTCAATTATGGAAATCGATCCACACCTTTTAACAAGAGTCATGAATCAGACCTACACCTTGTCGGGAATCTGACCCGAACTATTTCGAGTGACAGAGAAGCTCGTACACTGGACGTTCACCTACTATAGGAAAACTAGTCCATACTTTAGCAAGAGTTAGATTCTGACCTATACCTTGCCGGGAATCTGACCCGAACCTATATTGAGTGACAGAGAAACTCATATCGCGGATCTTGCCCAAAATAGGGTAGCCAATCCGTACCTTTTAGCAAGAGTTAGAAACCTGTTCTATACCTTGTTGGGAATCTGACCCACCACCTTGGGAATCTGACCCAAACTTATATCGAGTGGCGAAGAAGCTCGCACCCCAGACTTACCCTAAGTAGGGAAGTAATCAATACCAAAGTTGTGAGGGTTAGGAACTAGACCTATGCCTTACCAAGACTTCACTAGGAATCAAACCTAGAATCTCTCACCAATTTCGTAAGAGCTAGGAACCAGACCTATATCTTACCGAGAATTTGCCAGGAAACCGAGCCTGGAATCTCCCACCCATTTTTGTAAGGAAGCATAGTCATACCTATGCCTTACTAGGAATTCACTAGGATACCGACCCTAGAATCTCCTACCAAAGTCGGGAACTAATCCCGCAATCTCAAACCACTTGTTTCGGACAAAATTAGAGTCTTTTATCCTTAATTATATTTTACAACGAATGCACGAAGACCTTCGAGTAAAATGTAATTAAGGAGGGGCAGCTGTAGTACCCTAATTTTGTCCGGGCTTTATTTATTTATTTTATTTAATTAATTTTTCTTGCTTATTTAGTAATAATAATGATATCTTGGTCTCAATAAATAAAAAGAAGAAAGAATCAAAGAAGAAGGAGTAATAAAAAGAAGAAAAAGAAAAAGAAAAGAGAGAAAAAAGAGAGAAAATGCAAAGGGTTGCACATAGTAAAAAAAAGGTTGCTAATAGCAACCCAGCCCAAGGGCTGGCTATGGTCCAGTAGGCCGTGCGCCTTCCTTTGACCTTTACCATGCGCACCCCTATTCTTTTTATCAGCACCTCCCATGCGCCTTGCTTCCTACTTACTCGCTGCACCCCTGCTTCTTCTTTTCCACACCCACGCGCGCCACCAGCCCAACTCGCCTAAAACTAGACCTGACCCAAAACCATCACCACGCAGCCCACCCATCAACCTGATTTAACCTAATTCCCTTTCTTCTCTCAAAACCTAAAAAAATCCTTCACCCTCTCTCTCAATTCCTTCACTCTGCGGCGCCTCTTCCCGTTTCCTTATCTCTTATCTTCTCTTCCTCCATTCTCTCAAACCGAACCATATTCTCGCCTCCACCTCCACCTCCCTCTTCACTCTTATTTCCATCTCTTCCAACCCTAACCCTAAACCCTTCACACCCAAGCGGTCGCACCACCTCCTCCTTCTCTCTCAACCTCATCTCTTTTTCCTTCTCAACACCACCAAACCCTAACTTTGAAAACCCTAATCCTTCTCACCCCTCCAACATCCGCGGCGCACCAAGCTCCTCCTCCCACCATTTTCTCCCCATATCTCGGTCCCTATCCCTCCATCTCAGCTCTCCTCTTTCCCTCATCCTTTCCACCATTCTCGGCCTCTCCTTTATCTTTTCTTCCAAACCAAAACTAACCCTAAAATCATCCAGACGGCCGCAACCTCTCCTCCTCCATCATCAAATCCAAACGAGATTTTCGCCAAAAAGGGGGGTATTTGGTTCCTTTTTTTCCCTTTATCTCTCTATTTATTTTTCTGATCTTTGAACTGATTGGATCTGTTTGTCTCGCAGGTATTGGCCTATAAAAGCCACACACGCTCAAAGAAAGAGGTGGCGGAGAGAGTGAGAGCACGAAGTGAAGCAGAAACCAGGCGTGAAGAAAGAGGAAAGGAAAGTGAAAAATACAAACACTTTTTTCTTTTTAGGCTTTTAGTTTTCTTCTTTGCCTTGAAATCTATAAATTCGATTTGAGGGCATCCTGATAACATTTCATCAGGTTTCAATTCTTCTCTTCTCTGTCTTGGTATTTTTTTTATGGACTATTTGGTGTTTTTTGTGATTTGTATGATCGAGGCTGAATCTGAAATGAGATACTAGCAAGTTTTTTTTTCCTTTCATTCTTCTTCTTCGTGTGCTTAAGATTTCGTCTCTTATTTTTTTTATTTTTTCCTCTGTTTTGTTCATCTGAATCGAAATCATCTTTTCCAATATTTCCCTGTATTTTTCTTATTTCTAAATTCGTAGGATCTGATTTTATTTTGTCCTTTTTTCTTTCTTACGTTTTTTTTACATATTCATAGGGCATAGATCACAAAAATAACAATTTTCTTTTATTCTGATTATGGTTGTATTTCTATAAAAAATTTGGTCATCGATTAGGTAATAATAACAGGTAACAAATAATTATTTAATATTATACTGGTGGAAAGTTTTTTTTATAATAAATAATGGGTTAATGGTAATAATGAGTACTAAATATTTTGTTACCAAAAACTATCATAACAAATCGGTATCTTTCAGATTGTGATGCAAAAGGACATTTCTTTTAATAAAAAGTTAGAAAATTAAGTTTTTTTTAAAGGGATTTATTCAGCTCAATAATAAAATGAAAATCTTTTCTTTTAGGAAATAATTCATAATCATAACGGCAAACAAAATCTTTTTTCCAAACAATTAAAGGGTACCATTTTTTTAATGGGTGTGTAGGGGTGCTAATCCTTCTCTATGCGTAATCAACTCCCGTACCCAAATCTGGTTCGAAGACCATTTCTTTCAATTTTTTTTAAAAAATAGGTTTTCCAACGTTTTTCTAAAATTAAATATTGGTGGCGGCTCCATTGAAATTTCAGGGTGGTTGTCACACTATTCCTTTCACAATCCAAAATTACTCTTTGTCTTCTATCTTGTATTGAATGCATCAGTACAATCTACGATCTGTAGTTAGCATAATAGTTGTCATGTCCACTTCGTCAGACATCATGTCAAAGTAGTATTCTTCCATGTCGTTTTACTGACGCACAAAACAAAGTGTTAAAACATGAAAAGCCTAGAAATAACAACTTCTTTTTGGTCATTCCAGAAAATAGTTTTCAAAAGTCATTTTAATTAAACTTCCAAAAACTGTTTTCAAATGTTGTTCCGAAAACTAATTTTCATAACATTATTTATTTAACAACCAAAAATTAGTTTTTAGAACGTTGCTGGAAATAAAAAAGCATGTCTAAAATCTATTTTTCGGAAGCCGATCAAATAAGTTTCCAAAAAATAGTTTCTAGAAGGTTTACAAATGCCAAAAAGAATACCTTTGCATGAGGTTCAGTTGGGCCAAAGAGTAGGGTGGGTGGCATAGAAGACATTGGGGTCATCGGAGAAGGGGTAGGGTGGTGGGCGGGGAAAAGGGATGTTGACAGGGAGGGTCGCTGAAAATGGAGGAGGTTGGGGGTGTGTGGAGGATGCTTATTGTAGGTAAGGGTAGTTTGGGTAATTCAAAAAAGTTAGGGGAGAGGTGTGGATCAAAAAGGGGATGCTATTAGCAAAGCCCATTATTTGTAAGCATATCATTCTTCACTGCCTTGAAAAATCTAGAGCCCATGCCACAAAAATTCCTACTCTAAGCATAATCAGTATCCAATGAGGATCTGACTAGACACAACAAGTAACAACACCCTAATGACTTCAAAGTCTGATTAGAACCAAATTGCTCTGATACCACCAAATGAGACGATCTCGTCCCATTATCCCAAACCTCGGTTATTTAATTAATTCTTAAATGCGTAATTTAAGTCAATGAAAATAAGAGTAGATTAAAAATCATCGCATGTGGAAGTGTGCAAGTGCATATAAAGGGTCCCCCTCCATTGATAAAAAAAGGGTCCCCTCCAAGGGGCCACTATATAAAGTGTATAAGTGTACAATCACAGTCACCCAATAAAATGCACTGATCTCATAAATACAGACTTTGACTCACTGGCTATACCATGTACATCAAATAGTTAAAAGAGAAAAGTGGATCACTCACGAAGAGTACCCTTAATACTGCTCCAACTGCAAATGATATGTCCACCCTGTCGATGCTATATGCTTTCACCCATACCTACTTCTACTCTGTTTCAATTGACAAGGACCCAGAAACATAAGAAAACAAAAGGAACTAAGAAACTCATCACAACACTATGAAAGTCAGGAAAACATGAATAAAAAGCATATATAAACGACACACGTACAACCATACATACACAACCATCTCCCGAGTCTACTCAAATCATATCCACCTCATCTAAGTCCTGTTCCCTTAGCCTACTACCTCTAACCTCTATTTCTACTCTCACATAGGTCCTTTTTGTGTCTTGTGGCCACTTAATTATACAACATTTGGCCCCACTAAGCACATCCCTATCGTAGCAAGATGCTCATCCTCTACCACAAAAGGATGATAAGTCAGTCATCAATCCAACATATCCTGCTCATCGTGTCCACTAGGAATGCATCGTCATCCTTTATCGCAGCAGAATGAGTATCATGAACGACACTCGGGATCGTCACTATGGACTATGAAACAATAGTATTTTAATTAGGATGATAAGGAAATCGGTTGCCACGAAACAATGATAGCAATCCATCTATCACTTATAGAACTTGTCAGACCCTAACAATCCCCAAGGTCTATCACAACACAAGTACTGTATCCCGTACTAGCACTTAAGTACATTTAACCTCTTGTGATACCGCAGCCACACGACAGTGGTTTAACGAAACTCACCTAATCCTAACAATTACAACAATGAATATTCTGTGTGATAACACACAACCAATCTTTTTGAATAGACACTCTCTATTGCGGGCGACAGAGTATCAATGTAACATCCCAATTTTTATAAAAATTATTTTATAGTTTCCGACTACTTGGAAATAAATCATAGAGATTGATCACCTCAATGGTTTGTTAAAAGTACGAAGAACAACAAAGATTTATTGTAAACAATTTACTGTTTTAGTAATTAATTCAGATTAACAGACAGTGTAGACGTATACTGTTTTTAATATGAATTAATCTCGAAAAATGTGAAAGATTGTTGTTTGATTAAAGAAAATTATTTTATTGAAATAGAAATAATTCTCAGGATTTAATAAATATTTTTAAGTCATAGTTTAGATTTTTATTGTCTAGTTATTGTATTAATTGTCTATTTTATGTCATATTTAATATGACTATTATTTTAAAGATTTTATCTTGATAATTTTATTGTTTGAATAATATCTATATGATAAGAGAAATTGAAATTAGTGATCCTCGCTAATTTACAGTTTTTATTACGCTGCGAGAATTCTATCGAATTCTGCCGTAATTAGGCTATTGTGTGTGTTTCTAACTGAAACATGCCCAAACGTGATCCAAATTTTATAAAATTTGAGATCTTATCATTTTCCAATATTTATGATTTATTGGAAATTTTTCTGGAAATTTTTAGGCATCAGAATAATATAAGGTGTTTTCTACGCCCAGAACTGCATTACAGTAGCGTTTTAGCTCATAAATCGAGAAAACGACATTCATAGAAATACTTCTAATATTTTTGGGGGCATTTTGGTTGATTAATAATTTTTGAGTATAGAATAATTTATTAGATTTATTTTTGGAGTTTTTGGTACAAAAACCCTAATAGATGTGGAACGCCGCGCACCCGATTGATCGATAACGCGCCGAAGCGAAACCCTTTGATTTTTTTTGGGGGATGTCGACCAAAATGGACCAATGGGAGGCCAGCCATGTGCTGGTAGCCTACAATTTGGAAATGGAGCCTTTTGATTGGCTTAGGTGTAATAGGTAGTTAGTTTACTTAGTTAGTTTGTAACTAAATGGTTAAGATCCAACTAAATGAACAATTTTTATCTCTTCCTTGTCCCTGAGATCTCTATAAATAGGAGATCAGCCCCTTCATAATTTTTCCATTTATGCTTGGTGGAGAAAATTCTAGAGAGAGAAAGTGTGAGGAATCTTGAAAAACTTAGTGTTTTTTAGTGCAATCTTCCTTCCTTTGTTCTTGATTCTTGATCAACCATCCTTAGACTTCTTGGTAAGCCTCCTAAACCATGTTATTTTCCTCTTGGCTTCCATGGAAGAGTTCTTCAAGGTTTTAGTGTTGCTTTGTTTAGAAATTGTTAGATCTTGATATATTAACTTGATTAATCTTTAGATCCATCCTTTTCCTCCATGATTAAGCTTGTTTAGTGTTTTTAAAATTTGAAAACTTCAACTTTTGGTTCTGGTCAAATTTATAGGGCTGTTGGAGGCTTGATTTTGTTGATGTTGGCTTGATGTTGTTGATTTAGAGTTAGTTCTTAGAGGGTTTTGAGTAGTATGTTTGAAAACTAGTCATATAAGCATGTTTTACAAAGTTTTGGAAAAATAAATTTGGTTGTTTAGGGGGCTGAAAACCGTGGCCTCTAAGATGATTTTGGGGGATGTTTTAGCTTGATTTTAAAGTATGTTAGATGTTATGGAAGTTGGTTTAAGGTTTAAGGATTTAAGTGTGGTGAAATGATATGTTTTGGAAATGAAAAGTTGAAAATTTTGGGTTTGTTTTAGGGCACTAAAACCGTGGCCCTTATGTTATTCTTAAACATTATTTTAAGTTGTTTTATGTCTCTAAAATATTGTAAAAGTTGGTTAAGAGTTTGGTTTGGCAAAACATTTCAAAGAAGTTTGATTTTGGGAAAAGATTTGGTTTATGTTTCAATAATTGTTTTGAACTTCTAATGAAATTGTTTCTAAAATTTGGTGACATGTTTTAGTGTTTCAAAAAGTGGTTCAAAGTTGGGAAAACACTATTTAAAGTGGTAAAATACTATTCCAATTGGTAAAATTTTGGGTTAGGTATTTTTCTAAGTGTGTAATGTTTGAAAAAGGTTCAAAACTTGCATAACTTTGACTCGATTCATGACATATGACTAGGTGTGATTCAAATAGGATTAAGTGAGTAATTCTTAGACCTTTTTAGGGACCCAAACCATGGCTGTCCTAGGGTGTTAGGACTTGTATTTTCGGGTTCTAATTGCATTAAGTTTGTGTTGTTAAGGTTCGTGCTTAAGGTTCGCGCGAGGTTCGACTTGACGATAGTTTGGAATTGCCTTGCTTGGATTGTTAAAGCGCCCAAGGTAAGGGAAATTCTTACATAATGAGTTTGGGCTTTTCGTCTTGTTTGTTGAGTGGTTTGATTGATTGTTAATTGTGTGGTAGTACTTGTAGTATTACTATGTGTTATAGAGATATTGTAGCATGTTTTTTTGGCCCCGTGTGGCAACAATGATTTGGATTTTATGTCTTAAATCAATTATGAATGTTTTGATTTGAACTTGGAATTGATTAAAGTATGCATAAATAAGGACAATGATGATGGATTAATGAATAATGCGATGATCTACTGTTATTAGTTTGACGATTTACGAACGGTAAATCCGATGTGATTCCATAAGCTGAGAAAAGATTTCATAAAAGAAATATTAAGGGGCATTTTGACTTAAAAGTAAGCGTGGGGATTTTAGTAAAACTAGACAAAGCTTGCAAAGAATTTTCCAATGGAACCATAGTAGAAAAAGAACTTGAGTAAAATTTGCGAAAATGGTTGAGTTGAATGATGCGTCTGGGAAAATTCTGGCTAGGAAAGACTTGGTAATTAAGAGTGTTCGCACCGCCTCTTTTTCCTGGGAATTCCCCTAATGACTTATTTAGCACAACTAGGGTTCCAACGACCTAAGCTCAAAGGCTATTTCTGGCACAATATCACTTAGATGTGACACCAAAACTGAGATTTAAAAATTCACTAAGAAAGTGAGGACTCGTCGATCCGCATTGATTAAAATAAATTATGCCTCAGACGCTCCTTAAAGGTAAGTGGGATGTATTAAAAAAAATTGTTTGGATGCATACTGACCATTGAGCATCGACACTCGTAGTGTTTGATTGTCTTAAGGACTTCAAAAGGGCGGGTTGTCACTTCATTGCCAGCTACCCAAGGTACCCATTGGACCAGAGGTAGTAGTTGGCAACACGGCTTAATGTGTGGCTATACCCTTGGTAGGGGAATTTGTTCGGACCTGGAAAAGGCTTTCCTTGTTCCTATTGCTGTCCTTGTTTAAGGCTGCAAGTGTATACACAAACTTGTTCATAATGCATTGGCATGCATGGCTAACCACATTTATGATATGTGATGAATTGTTTGATGAATCTGACATTATGATGACTAGATCATTGATCTGCTGATAGAACTGTTTGATCACATGCAATTGTTTAATATTGTGGTGACTTGATTGTTGATCTGATTGGTTGATTTGTCTGTTCACATTCAAATGCTTGATATACCATGATGATGTGTGCGGTCTATTAAGTATGTATATATATATAAAGGCGTGTTGTTGTATTATATATATATATATATATATATATATATATATATATATATATATATATATCTTGTTTGCATGCGACATAGCCAATGATAAACTCGTGGACAAAGAATTTACCCTTGCACTGTTGTTGGATTGGACATTCTTATGGATGTTACCAGATGGAGTGTCATTGCTGCTGCTGTTTCCGCCTTCCCGGATGTATTGAAGAATGAGCCAGTGGAGGAAGATTCCTATGAGTGCTTTGTGTTGTGATCTTGCTGAATGACTTTTTTAGTAAAGTTTATAGTTATTGGCCAGCTTAGCTTAGGGTATTGTTTTGATTATTTGCGTAATTAAGTATTGCCTTGTAATTACACTCTTCGAAAAACTCGCCTCAGTGCGAAATGATAATGTTATGTCTTATGTGATCTGAAGCATTAATTGTGATGTGATATACTCTGATATTTGCAAAAGATTGATTTGACATCATTTAGAAAACTGCAGTACTCTTTATGTCTCAATTTTGAAAAGGATTTCAAGGAAAGGAAAAGAAAAAAAAAATTACTCCTATTTTTCATTGCGAAATACAGAAGAGTACTTTTTACTGAAAGTATATAAGCATTAAATGTTTTTCAGCATTAGATTGGGTTGCACAGTAGCGCTCCGGAAACGGGGTGTTACAATCAACAACGCACAGGCAACAACATTCAGCTAACCACACACAACCAACAACACAACTCATTTCATCACTCAATTCATATTCTTAACCAGTGTTACCAACATATCCTATTCATAGTCCTTCTATATCATCACCCTCATATCCCAATCACTAATGTTATACTCATCATTTATAATAATTAATCAAATAAGCATGCAATCACACAGAGTCATTGAGCATACATCAAACATCCTTAGCCAACGTATTGATTAACCTTGGCATCGCAATAGGCAACCTACTATTATCATGTTATCAGTCAGCACAGTCACAAGCAATCATACATAATCATTACAACATCCATCAATATAAGTCGTCTATCCTAGTGTTATCATCCATCCATAGATACCAATAGATCAAGCCTATGGTTGATAGACTCACAATAACTGTCCCTAGTTATCGTATGTTACAACGCCTCTCTTAAGGTGTTGTTGTTGACAAGTGACTCCAAACACAAGAGGGGGGTGAATTGTGTGTGAACGGTGCTTTCAAAAACTTTTGGAGAAATAAGTGCTAATTATGAGTTGCGGAAATATTAATGTGAAATAGATAAATCACTTGAAGAATAAATTGCAAACGAGTTAAAAATAAAGTAAATAGTAAGATATAAATAACAATAAAATAAAGTACAGAAATTTAATTGTTGAAAAGTAGAGATAAGGAGTAAAAAAGCACACAACAAATTATCCAGGTTAGCCACTACCCCTTTGTGGCCTCGTCCACTGTCCCAAAGCTTAAACCACTATGGGATTTTCACTAAGACACTAGCTTTTAAATCGGGTTCAGCTAGAAACCTTTACAACTCTAAACCAGGCAGCAATCGTTCAAGAAGTATCACCTCTCTATGAACACCTTGGGATTCCTACCCAAAAATAAATGATTTTCACAAATAAATGAGGCAGAAAGATACACTCAATAGTGCGGATATAACAAATTGAAGCTCAAATAATACAACTCAGATTATGTAGAATAAAGACTCTCAAAATTGTGCTCAAATAAGTGTGAGTGATGAAAAATGTTGTGAGTTTTTGGCACAAAAATTAAGCAACCTTTGCGTTGTTGTATTTTTTTACAAGGCTCACAATTTGTGTTTATATAGGCAATGGAGGAGGCGTCACTTTAAGAAGATTTGTCAGTTGAGGATTTGCGTTCTGCGGCAGGGATCTGTCCGTTGGAATTTGTCGTTCGTTGAACGCATGAAAGAATTGAAAACGCTCTGAGGCGGCTCGGCATCGACCTCACGAGCGGCTCGGCGAGCGACCTGCGTCGCACGGCTCGACCAGAGCGACCTCGACCTGGTCGGACATCACGACCTCACGAGCGGCTCGGCGAAAGACCTCGGCACGACCTGCGGAACCGGCTCGGCATCGACCTCTCTCGCCATTCGGTTCTCATGGCTCGACGCGCGACCTCATCGGCACGACCAGCGACCTCGATGCAGCGACCTCATCTCGACCACGGATCATCGGATCGGCCGCGCGTAGCGAAGAGCTCATCCACGGCGACCTCGATGCAGCGACCTCATAAGATTGACCGCGCGACCTCCTCCTCGGTTCGACATCGACTTCCTCAAGGCTCGACCGCATGACTTCCTCCTCATTTCGACATCAGGCTTCCTCGGCATTTCGACATCAGGCCACGAGATATGCATGTCAAAATATTTTGTGCGTGTGTGATTTAATTTTAATTGAGAGCTTTTTATTACTACTTACAAAATTGTCTTAATAAAGATAAATAAATACCGGGCAACCCAGACTTGAGAAACAATCATTCTTGATACGCGTCTTGGTATTCTTTTTCCACTTTTTGCACGGTTGACTATTTGCAGACTCCTTTTAGCCGATCATCAAAATCATCTGTCAAGGCATGTATTCTGACTCCCCCTTTTGATGATGACAAACATCTCATGGAGGTTTTTAGTAAAAATATAATCATGATATAACAATGAGATATAAGCAAGGTTTTTCAATAAAAGATATCGAGTTTAAGCCGCGTATTTTGAAAAACTCCCTCACAATATTAAAAAAGATATCGAGTTTAGGCGCATTTTGGCATTTTGGTGAAGAACTCCCCTCACTGTATGCATGGAATAAACCACTCCCCACTGAATCATATAACTCTCCCCTTTTGGCAACATCAAAAAGCGGAAAAAGATAAAGGAAAGGCATGTAAAGCGTATGCATATCGTGTAACTAGATGGCGAAAAATAATAGAGTATCGAGGGTTCAATGAAGCATAATTGTTTGCGATTAACATAACTTTGCACAAACTTTTATTTTAGCGATTACTGGGGAAGAGCGGTTTGCATTTCTCCACTTTTAGTCTTGGTAGCGGAACTTTGCATAAAAATGTTAGCACACTCCAGCGAAGTTAGAACTTATTCATAATAAAATGCACTCGCACGCGGTCATTGATACATGATTGATCTAAAATTCTAACTTTCGGTTCTTATAAAAGAAGCTTTCTTTAGGCAAAGGTTTAGTAAAAATATCTGCAAGTTGTTTAGATGTTTCCACAAACTCAATCACTGATCTCCTTTTTGAACATGATCTACAATAAAATGGTGCCTAATTTCTATGTGTTTGGTCAAGGAGTGATAAGCGGGTTTTTAAATGAGGTTTATGGCACTAGTATTATCGCACTTAATTGGAGCAGGTTTTCAGTTAATCCCATAATCATTCATTGTTGTTTCATCCAAATAATTTGTGCACAACAAGCGCTCTTTATAACGTATTCGCGGCGGTGGACAAAAGCCACAGCTTGTTTCTTACTATGCCATGAGACGAGGCATTCCCAGTAAGTGACATGTCCCACTAGTGCTTTTCGGTCCATTTGCAACCGCCAAAATCAGAATCCAGTACCCAATAAGTGTGCGATCCGCGCTTTGGGGTACCATAAACCCATGGTTTGTGTGCGGTGAGATATCTCATGATGCGTTTCTGCAGCTAAGAGATGTGATTCCTTAGGATTTGCTTGGCGTGCACACATACATACACTAGACATAATATCAGGACGACTAAGCGGTGAGATAGAGAAAGATCCTATCATACCTCTATACTTACTTGCTTGACCGCTTACCACCTTCATCTTTGTCAAGATAGCATGATGTGCTCATGGGAGTTGAGATTTCTTTGGCGTTGCTCATTCCAAATCTTTTAAGCAACTCCTTGCAATATTTGGATTGATTTATAAAAATTCCTTCTTTTGTTTGTTTGATTTGAAGTCAGGAAGTAATTTAAACTCTCCCATCATTGACATTTCAAATTCACTTTGCATGATATCGAGAAAATTCCTTACACAAGGATTCATTAGTAGCACCAAATATTATATCATCGACATAAATTTGAACAAGTAAAATGTCATGCTTTTTTGTGTTTAATGAAAGAGTGAGTATCAACTTTTCCTCTTTCAAAACCTTTTTCAAGTAAATATTTGCTCGACCTCTCAGTACCAAGCTCTCGAGACTTGTTTTAAACCATATAAAGCCTTTTTCAATTTGAAAACATGATTTGGAAATTCAAATTTTCAAAACGGAGGTTGATCAACATATACTTCTTCTTGAATAAAGCCATTAAGAAATGCACTTTTAACATCCGTTTGAAATCCATGATGCATGCAAATCACGAGAAGCATCTGAATAACTTCTAATCTATTGCGGGTGCATAGGTTTCATCGAAATCTATGCCTCTTATTGGTTATAGCCTTTTGCAACAAGTCTAGCTTTATTTCTAACAATGATACCCGTTTTCATCAAGCTTATTGCGAAGGACCCATTTGGTCCCAATGACTAGGTGATCTTTAGGCCTAGGACAAGTTCCCAAACATCATTTCTCTCAAATTGATTTAATTCCTCTTGCATAGCAAGGTCAATGCTCATCAAAGATGGCTTCATTGGCGTCATTTGGTTCAATTTGAGAGACAAAGGCCATATGATGACATGCATGATTAAGAGAGTTTGATCGTTACCGCACACGAGATATCACCTATTATGTTGTCAAGAGGATGGTTCTTTGAGACTCTCCATTCCTTTGGAAGATTTAGGTGAGAGAGTTCTTGAGAGGGTTGAAGGCAAGGACTCTTGATCCTCCTTTTGAACTTTGATCTCTCTTGTTCCTCTAAATAGGTATCTCCAAATACTTACGCAAGATCATCAACACTTTCTTCTACTGAAGATTTGGGGTTAGATTCATCAAAGAAACATGCAGATTCTTCAGCAGTCCAAGTTCTTTTATTAAAAATTCAGCTTTACTAGAAGTGGAATATCCAAGAAATAAACCTTCATCGACTTTGGCATCAAATTTACCAAGGTTATTCTTACCATTGTTTAGGACAAAACACTTGCATCCAGAAAGCATTGAAGGTGGGAAATGTTGGGCTTCCTTCCTTGTAGAGTTCATCACGGTGTTTGTAAGGATCGGCCTTATAAGAACTCGATTCATCCGCATGTAGCGGTGCTCACGGCATCTGCCCAAAAGTACTTAGGAAGGTTAGTCTCATTGAGCATCGTCCTCGCTAGCTCTTCAGAGACGATTTTTCCTTTCAGCCACTCCATTTTGTTGCGGTGTCCTTGGAGGCGAAAGGTTGTGATCAATGCCATTTTACATGCCAAAATGCTTCAAATGCTTCATTCTCAAATTCCACCATGATCACTTGAATGGAAGCAATGTTAGAAGTCCCTTCTCATTTTGTATAACCTTTGCAAGTTTTAAAAGCATTAAAAGCATCATTTTTGTGAGAAATAAATAAAGTCCATGTATAGCGAGAATAGTCGTCCACAATAACAAGAGCATAGTAATTGCCACAAAGCTTTTAGTTCTAGAAGGGCCAAATAAATCCATATGTAAAAGTTGTAAAGGCAGGTTTGTAGAAACAATATTTTTAGATTTGAAAGATGCACTTTACTTGTTTTCCTTTTTGACATGCATCACAAAGTTTATCTTTTTCAAAGCGCTTTGGTAAGCCAATTACTAAGTCCTTTCAGACTAACTTATTAAGATGATCCATGTGAATATGACCATTCTCTATGCCATGCCAGATTCATCCTCTTTACTAATAAGACAACATGCATCATTTGAAGGTATTTTATCTAAATCAAGCATATAGATATTTCCAATTCTAGGTCAATTACAATAACATTTTCATTTATAGAATCCATGACCATGCATTTTGAAGAATCGAAAACCACTTTGTTTCCTTTATCACAAAGTTGACTAATGTAGCAAATTATGCTTCAAACCATCACGTACAAAACATTTTTAATAGTGGGATTAGGACTCTTACCAATGAACCAATCCCAAGAATTTTACCTTTTGTTGTTGTCACCATCGGACATAACCACTATTCTTAGGTACTGATAGGAGAACTTGCTTTTGTCTCTGTCATGTGCTTTGAAACTGACCGCTATCAAGATACCAATTTAAGTCCTTGGCTTTCAAGCACACCTCTGACAACAAATCATATTTTAACCTTTGAATTTTAAACCATCTTGGGTCCATATGAGTTAGTCTTGGGCAAGGTGCCCTTTGGAATCACATCTTTTTTGCCAACTACATTTTTATTCTTTCTAATATTGCAAATAAGCGTGTGACCATTTCTACCCACAGTGAAAGCATTTAATGAAAAGGACTACTTGAGGGTTTGTTGTGATTGAAGAGTTTAAAAGATTTTTCATGAATTTTGGATGATAACCTAAACCAGACTTTTCTAAAAGTACCTTTTTGGTTTCCTAAAATAATGTTTAGATTATCTCTCTTCCCATTGTAAATTTTGCAAGAGTGTTATTTAAATCCTCGACCTTATTTTTAAAACACTTACACTCATTGCATTTTAAAACTTCATCTTTTTATTTTCACAAGATATGGGAGGAGAAGTTTCAATCTGCAGCAACCTTGTTTTCTTTGAGAATCACTATCTCTTTGTTTAAAATTTCAATTTTTGATTCAAGAGAAGAGATGGTTTTCTTAGAAGAAGAACAATTTTCAAGTTTAATCGTTTCATTATTTAATTCTTCACAAGCAATAAGCGCTCATCATAAGTTAAAGGAGATTGAGTTCAGAGCATTTACCTGTCATCCTCGTGTTTTCCATGAGACATAAGTTGGCCTCGGTAGTACCTTCATGGGTCAATAGATAGAAGGGTGTCCCACATTTCTTTAGCAGTCTTGCAATTTGAGACACCATCAGAACTCATGTGGCTTAAGCGAAGTGATGATGTTGCCAGCTTTCAAATTGTATTGGACCTTTCTTATCATCTTGGTCCAAAGTGATCTTGGTTTGTCTACCACTTTGCATCATTAATTGATTGAGTGGGGACAAATGGACCATTTTCCACAACATCCCAAATATCAAGATCACACCTCAAGAAGGTTGCATTCTATCCTTCCATACCCCTCACCCATTGAAAAATGGGAGTGCGATCATGGAGGTTCCCTGTTATTGTTTGAAGTCATTCTCTTGAGGCAGTTAAGTCCTTTATACAGAGTCTAGCTCACGATGCCCACTTGTTGACAAGTGACTCCAAACACAAGAGGGGGGTGAATTATTGTGAGCAGTGCTTTCAAAAACTTTTGGAGAAATAAGTGCTAATTATGAGTTGCGGAAATATTAATGTGAAATAGATAAATCACTTGAAGAATAAATTGCAAGCGAGTTAAAAATAAAGTAAATAGTAAGATATAAATAGCAATAAAATAAAGTACAAAAATTTAATTGGTGAAAAGTAGAGATAAGGGTAAAAAAGCACACAACAAATTATCCGGGTTATTTTAACACCTGTGGCCCTCGTCCTGTCCCAAGCAAACCATATGGGATTTTCACTAAGACACTAGCTTTTAAATCGGGTTCAGCTAGAAACCTTTACAACTCTAAACCAGGCAATACGTTGAGAGATATCACCTCTCTATGAACACCTTGGGATTCCTACCCAAAAATAAATGATTTTTACAAATAAAATGAGGCGAGAAAGATACACTCAATAGTGCGGATATAACAAATTGAAGCTCAAATAATACAACTCAAATTATGTAGAATAAAAGACTCTCAAAATTGTGCTCAAATAAGTGTGGTGATGAAAAATATTGTGAGTTTTGGCACAAAAATTAAGCAACTTTGCGTTGTTGTATTTTTACAAGGCTCACATTTGTGTTTATATAGGCAATGGAGGGCGTCACTTTAAGAAGATTTGTCCGTTGAGGATTTGCCCGTTCTTGGCGGGGATGTGATTGGAATTTGTCCGTTCGCGTTGAACGCATGAAAGAAAGAATTGAAAACCTGCAGGCGGCTCGGCATCGACCTCTGAAACGGCTCGAGGCGACCTGCGCCACCTGACCGGCTCGACCAGACTGACCTCGACCGCGGTCGGCATCGACCTCTGAAGCAGCTCGGCAAAGACCTCGGCTGACCGACCTCGGAACCGCTCGGCGTCGACCTCCTCGTATTTCGGTTCGCCCGGCTCGACGCGACCTCATCCCGGCCGACCACGCGACCTCGGTGCGCGACCTCATCGACTCGACACGGATCATCACTCGGACCGCGGCAAGAGCTCATCCGCGCGCGACCGATGCAGCGACCTCATAAGATTGACCGCGACCTCTCCTCGATTCGACATCGACTTCCTCAGGCTCGACACGCGACTTCTCCTCATTCGACATCAGACTTCCTCATTTCGACATCCGACACGAGATATGCATGTCAAAATATTTTGTGCGTGTGTGATTTAATTTTAATTGAGAGCTTTTTATTACTACTTACAAATTGTCTTAATAAAGATAAATAAATACCCAGAACCCAAAGACTTGAGAAACAATCATTCTTGATACGCGTCTTGGTATTCTTTTCCACTTTTTGCACGGTTGACTATTTGCAAGACTCCCTTTTGTCAATCATCAAAATCATCCTGTCAAGGCATGTATTCACAGTTGTTGTTGATCAACCTCTAATAGGGCTTAGGTCACCCTATGCACATCCATACATACTATTCTATCTTATAGTTCTAGTGTGAAAGGTTTTGTGCTCTCACCTGGTCACAGACGCACACAAGACCTTCCCGAGATGTGATCTCTACTACGTGCACCCCCGAGAGTTTCTAACATTACGTCCAAGTTCTACGATCACCAATAACTGAAATTGCGTATCGAATTGCATATGAAACAAGGAATAGTCAACGATCATTTATAGGGACTAGAAATAGCCTAACAGCTGCTAGTTCTAAGAAACTCGAGTTGGATTAAGGTTTATACTTCTAAACGACCAACTTAGGTTAAAGAACTGCTACCCACACCTCTTTTTCTTCTTCCGCACCCCATGTCTTTTGACCGTCAGACTGCTTCCCGAGACTCTAACCCTCGACCATTACTCAACCCTCGATTCCAGAACCCCCGAGGTAGGGATTTACGACCTAAAACTCTAGAGAGAGAAGGAGAAAGTTTAAGAGGTGTGAGAAATGAGAAGTGAAGGCTCCTATTTATAGGTAGGGAAAACCCCGTTCGCATCACGAGGAAAGGCGTTCACATCGTGAGCCCTGCGTCAGCTTTCCACGCGTCACACTTCGAACGATTGCGGTGTCAGGATGAGTTCACATCGCAAAGGTACCTACATGGGTAATATTCGCATTGCGAGGGTACCAAAATGGAAGATCTTGATTTTGGGTTATGTTTCGTTCTAAAGTCGTTCCAAACCCTAATCTAGGCTCCTAAGTACACATATCAGACAGTCAAACACCTGAACACATATGAACATATAACCAAACAATTAATCGAGGTTCCAGAAAAAGTGGGATGTTACACTTCCAAACCCCTGGAAACCCTAACAGAGCCTACGAAGCAAGGAGAAAGGTAGGTGGATATCTTTGTGGACTTTTTATTGATATCTTATATCTTATAGTGCACATTATTTGTAATTAATTATGGGTTACATTTTATTAAAAACTCAGCATATGTGGTTTATCCGTCCAAGAAGTAATACTGTATACAATGCACATAAAGCAAATAGTGGAATTGGAAATTGTGAGCCATAGATGCATAGCAAGCATAGACCCTCCAAATGTGACTGATGCCTCTTCTGATGCATTGATTATGAACTTTTATCCACCCACCATTTTAGTAGTTGGGAATACGAAGGGATGAGTCTCACAAAAGGGTTTAATAAAGGGTTCTTATTCTTTCTATATATATATTTTCCGTTGTTTTCCATTTCTCTGCATTTTCTCTCTCTTTTTTTTCGAGAGTTTTGCTTAATCTTCTTGCTGCTACGAGACAAGTTTATCCAAAGCATTATTAAGCATGACATTGTTTTCATTTGGTCAGTACCAAAAATAGTTTATAGAGCATACTGTTCTTTTGCATCATGTAGCTTCGTCATTAAAACTACTAAATATCTCGCTTTTAACAATTCAAGTCCGGGGAGTTTGATTGCCAAAAATGGGGACGAATATGTTAAATTGGCTCTGAAGTTGGCCTTTGACATTTCAGCACTATAAAACTTAAGAATGAGTTTGGGAGAACCAACAGGGGTGGTAAACTCAAGTGAAGGCAACCCTAGATCTGTTAAGACCAATAGATTCATTTCAAAAGTTAATATTAATTTTTTATGACTTTTATATGTTTTAAATCTGTTTGTTACTATTTTTCATGACTTTTATGTATTTTAAATTATGCTTATGCTTTTTGAGTTTGTTCTGCAGTTTCCCAAAATGGTTTCAACTATTCATTGTATGTAAAAAGGGAAGTCTGGGAAATGAATTTTGTATGAAGAACTGAATATCATTCTTATCTACTTCCTTCGCACCATTTCATGTTTAATCTGTAATTGTTGCTTCCATCGTATTTACCATTTAATTTTTCTTTTGGCTGTTTAGATAATTTTAATGTCATTGTGGAAGTGGCAAAGGCTTTGTGGATGGAACCCAAAACAAGACCTCTGTTGATCTTATATGCTGCTTTTTAAGCTATATGCATATATTATAGTGGTTTTGGCAAATAACAATGCAAATAACAGTTGTACTTAAGCATACAATTTATGTTGTTGTCCTTCATGACAGTGCCTGTAGCCAAAGGAAATTAAGTGTCCAATGCTAGGGCTGAAGAGATGAAGTACGTTCTTAAATGAGACTATGTGAAAAGATTTGCATGTGTCACATAACTGTGCGAGGCAGAGGATGAAGAAGTAACAAGGCGTATGGGCTATCTGAAAAAAGGGTGGGTTGCGCGAATTTCTGGTCTTTGTATTATGGTTAAGTGTGAATTGGGTTTGACGTATGAGAAGCTTTGAATGAGTAAGTGTATGTTTTGGAAGAGAGGCCGCTAAAACCCGAATATCAATCGAGAGGTGTGATGTGGCGAGGAAGATAAAAAAACCCCTTATAAAATAGAAACAGTTTTTTAGTGTGGACCACACAATTACCTTAATCTTTTTTTATTGATAATATCAATTACCTCAGTCTCTGAGGAGTATAGGAAATTCGGAACTGATATGGATGTAACACATACACCAATACACAATGCATGAAGCTTTGTAGTGGCAGTCCGCTGGGATGCAACTTACCACGGTTTGGCACCATTTACTAGACTAGACATTTTTTGGGGTATTTTTACTTCTTTTCTTTTATTGAACTTCTTTATTCACCCCAAACAAAAAACGGTTGGGCAATATATAAAATTAAGGTTGAGTTAAGTTACTGAAATAGAAGGAAAAAAAAAAGGTTAAAAGCATTTTTGATGACTATCAACCTCCATAGTAGCCTTTTAAGCGATCTTAGGTTAAATTTCTAGAAAATAATTCAGTTTTCAGATTTTATGATCAAGATATTAGGAGAAATAAAATAAAAAGGTGGACGAGAAGAAATGAAAGGCGCCACAATTCTTAAGAAATTGATAAGCCAAGAATGAGGATCGCCACAAGAACTGATTCTTAATAAGATCAAAAGGGTGGTTTAATCCAGAACCAAAGAGAAACAATATTCTCAAAGTATATAAACACCACTATTGAACATCCAAGTTATTCATTTCATTCATAGAAAAGGGGTATATGTAGCCCTTGGGCTGCTGGACAGATACAAACCAAAGGTCAATATTAAGTGACTTAATTCCTAGTGCTAGACTACTAGTGCTAGACTTAATTCTCTAATAAGTGGATCATTCAAAGAGCACCCAAGCTACTAAAGAGTCACCTAGGCATGCAAGACAAAGGTTGCCCTCCTTTTCAGCCTAAAAAAAGTGGACTCCCTTATTCCAATTGGATCTGGCCCAAACATCAAAATAGTGCAGCCTGTCATAAAAAACTAAAGTAAATAAAATATTTTCGTCCAGAAAAATGTCATCAACTTGTAGCCCCTTTTTCACCATGATAGAAGCCAAATCTGGTCAAGTATCATGAAATACAATTTGTAGATAATTGTCTTATCTTTCCAATGCATCAAAGAACACATTATTCGGACTTCTACAGCTCAAGATATTGCTAAAACAATCCAGACGGGTCATTTCCAATGAATTTTAAGAATTCCCAATTTTGCTCTTCTTTTGTCAAAGGTGGGCCATCCATGATCATATCATACCCTCCCTTTTCAAAAGAATTCGACCTCGAATTTTTTGATCCAGTACCTCCAGGGTCAAAAATAATTCTAAAGAACCCATCACATGAGACTTGCATATAAGGAAAATTTGCATGTTCATTGAAAGGTTTTGCTTGATCCTTTTTTCCTTTAGATTCCAAAACATATTCATCTTTCCAAAGTTCACAAATGGTAGCCACTCCTTGAGGCCATTCTCTTTCATTCAAATTCTTCTCTACCTGACATTGCTCCTTTGGAAGCACTTCTTCAATTACATGGATTTTCTTGCAAGCTTCCTTTGTAATTTTGTTTGCAACCTGTTTCTCAAAGGAATTTACACAATTTGGCAAACAGTTAGGATCAAAACAAGTAACCATGATTTTTGTCTTCTCTTCACTTTCATAAGATGGCTTAATGAGTAGAGGAGCACTTGGAATGAGGAATACTGGATTTTTAATATGGTCATCCTCAATATTTCTTTCAAACATTTACTCACTATCTTTTCTTTTCTGAAGTTTTACCTCATTTTGTTGTGTTTCCTTCTCCTCCACACTCTTCTTTTCTCTCAAATATTTTCTCTCTATGTTTTTCAACTCTTTTTTGAACTCTTCAGTAATTTGCATTCAACTCTTCTCAAAGACACACTTGATCTTTTCACTCTCTTTTTTTCTACCTTTTTCCTTATCATTCCTCTCATTTTCTCTGCACCTTCTTTCTTTTTCTCTACTTGTCTCCTTTTCATTAGCTACCCTCTCATGCCTTTTTCTTAGCCATATACCAACCTGATATTTCTCAACAATAAATTCATTTTTATAGTGCTAATCTCTAGAACCAAGTCTCAACATGTTGCAAAGAATGAAAAAAGATAACAAGATAGATAAGAAGAGATGAACAAGAAAAGAAGATCAATTCAACCCAAACCTATGCTTTGATACCACTTGATGACTACCAACCTCCATAGTAGCCTTTTAAGCGATCTTAGGTTGAATTTCTAGAAAACAATTCAGTTTTCAGATTTTATGATCAAGAAAATTAGGAGAAATAAAATAAAAAGGTGGATGAGTAAGAAATGGAAGGCGCCACAATTCCTAAGAAATTGATAAGCCAAGAATGAGGATCGCCACAAGAATTGATTCTTGATAAGATCAAAAGGGTGGTTCAATCCAGAACCAAAGAGAAACAATATTCTCAAAATGTATAAACACCACAATTGAACATCCAAGTTATTCATTTCATTCATAGAAAAGGGGTATATGTAGCCCTTGAGCTGCTGGACAGATACAAACCAAAGGTTACTATTAAGTGACTTAATTTCTAGTGCTAGACTTAACTATCTACTGGTGCTAGACTTAATTCTCTAATAAGTGGATCATTCAAAGAGCACCCAAGCTACTAAAGAGTCACCTAGACATGCAAGCCAAAGGTTGCCCTCCTTTTCAGCCTAAAAAAATATGGACTCCCTTATTCCAATTGGATCTGGCCCAAACATCAAAATAGTGCAACCCACGACATAAAAAACTAAAGTAAATAAAATATTTTCGTCCAGAAAAATGTCATCAACTTGTAGCTCGTTTTTCACCGTGATAGAAGCCAAATTTGGTCAAGTATCATGAAATACGATTTGTAGATAATTGTCTTATCTTTCTAACGCATCAAAGAACACATTATTCGGACTTCTACAGCTCAAGATATTGTTAAAACAATCCAAACGGGTCATTTCTAATGAATTTCAAGAATTCCCAATTTTGCTCTTGTTTTGTCAAAGATGGGCCATCGGTTATCATATCAATTTTACTCTCCTAATTTATAAGTGTAGTTGTATTTTTCATCCCAATTTTTAAAATTAAGCATTGTACCTCCGAATTTAATATTACTTAAAGCACTTTATCGCTAATTTAATTTTGCTATTGAAATTTATTGTAAAGATTTAAACTATTAGTAAAATGACAAATGTATCCTTCAAGGTAGAATTTCATTTTACTATTAATAGATTTAAACATCAGCTCTCAAATTATTTTAGTCTGGAATCGTTCAACTCTGAGAACAGCTACAAGATTTTTTATTTTGATTAATCATGCTCGAAAAATTCAATGTTACGTTCACAAAAAGGGAATTGATTTATGAGTTGTGATTTTTATAGACCACAAGTTTCTTTATTCCTAAACATTATCATCAGTTTAAATACCGATATTGGCTATCCTGAGCAGCCACCGGCATTTTTGAACTTTGAAGTGTGACATGAAGGATAAATTTATCATTTTAGATAATATTTTAAATTTATACAGTTAATTTTAACAACAATTGTTATTTTTATTGTATAAAAAAATTATGTTAAAATTGTTAATGTTTCTTTTTATGTTTAAGAAGTTTTTCTCATTAGTTGTATCTGAGTTGAGGTGTCATTAGTTGTACCTTCTAAATTTTGTTGCACGTTTGCGTAACGGGATCATACTTATGTTGCAATTTTTTAGTGTCTTTAGTATGTATATGTGGTAAACATTACCAATTAATTTATTTTGTTTGATATATGTAATATGTAAATGTAAATATATTAATTTTTATATATTTTATGTTTTCATTATAATAAAAATATTTAATCATTATTGACAAAAAAATATTTAATCATTAGTCTTTTATTATTTTAAGCTTCTAATAAAAATTATCTTTCAACATAATGGAAAAATATTACTTTTCACACATAAAATACTTGTGTATCACACAGATCGCCGCTCTAGTTTGTTTATAAAAAAAAGAAACTAAAATGAAAAAATTAGTTTAATTTCTATGTATTATTGGTGTAAAAATATTTTACATAGTTATTATTTAATAATTTAAAAATATATAACTCGTCATATTGTAGAAATACATGGTTAGATACATGGGTACACAAGGTGTATACAAATTAAATTCAAAAGAAACTGAAAAGATTCATCCAGTTTTCTACAAGTCCGCCATCATACGGTGTCGTATCCTCTTCAAAGAAAGTCCCAATCTTTCTCATCGTTTTTTCGGTCGTTCCTCTCTCCTTTCATCTTCAGCCTCTTTCTATCGCTGTCTCCTTGCTTTTTCTGTTACTGAACGAGCAATGGAGGACTTCTGGAAGAGAGCGAAGACGTTTGCCGAAGAAGCGGCGAAGAAATCGCAATCCCTGAGCAGTTCCTCCGCCACCGCCAGGATCGCCGATCTCGTCTCCGAAACCGCCAAGAAATCGAAAGAGCTCGCCGCCGAGGCTTCCAAGAAAGCCGACGAGATCAAAACCGCCGCCCTCCGCCAGGCTGATCAGATCAAGTCCTTCTCCGACACCATCTCTATTCCTTCTCAGTTCTCCGCCATTGCCGCGGCCGCAACCTCCAACGTTACCACACCGTCCTCTGCTTCACCCTCTCCTTCCCAGGAAGAAGAGCTCGAAAAATTCGGCATCACGGACGATCTCAGATCCTTCGTCAAAGGCCTCACTTCAACCACCTTCCACAACTTTCCTATCAATTCCGGTAATTGATGATGTTTGAGCTTTAATTACAAAAAAAAAAAAAAATATATATATATATATATATATATATATATATATATATATATATATATAACTTTTATTTTTTTCATTTTTGTAATTAATAGTTAAAATAAAAAAAATAGTTATTTAATAGAGGTATTTTTAGAAATTATTTTAATTTAATTTTTGTTAAAAGCATTAAAATATTTCTTTTGAAGTGTTCTATTTTTTTTTTGTCAAGAAATTTACATGATTTTTTTGAACATTTTTAAATTAAAAAAACCTTGTGTATAGAAAAAATTTATACAAAGAGTTTCTTGTTTTATTTGGCCTTGTTGCTTGAGTGAGTGATTTGGTAATGCAGATGAATCTGAGGCTTCTGAAGTGCCCACTTCTGGTTCTAATGTTCGGAAGGATCTCAATGAGTTTCAGGAGAAGCATGCCACTCTTGTTTTAACTACTGTTAAGGTAAATTCAGAGTTTATTATTATTATTTTTAACTTCTCTTTGATCTGAGTGTGTTTTATATTGGTTTCCTGTTTTTGAGAAATTGCATTGTGTTTTAGCATATGTCATGTGATTGCTTTATAGTGCGTTTCACTTCACATGTTTAGGAAAGACAACGAGAGAAGAGAAAACACCCCATCTTTCTGTAATATTATTTTATTGTAATTGCTTTATAATGCATTCAATTTCACGTGTTTACTTTAGAAATGTGCCAAATGCATGTGTAAGTGTGACTCAAGCTAGCTGAATTTTCTTTTCTGGGGAAAAATTAATGTTCCATGATTAAGAGATGTATGTATTTACCCGGTCTTTTTTGTGCTTGCTTCCATATCCTTTTTTTCCCATTCTTTTTTCTTATGGTTGATGTTAGTGTTATATTCTTGCTATCATACATGGTCAATCTATTTGCTCCGTGCGTGAGTGTGTGTGTGTGTGTGTATCTATATATAGAGAGAGAAGGAAAGTTGTCTATGTATCCCTCTGCTCCTGTTCCCATGTGGTGATTGAGTTTTATTCTTTCTAATGCCAATTGGTTTTGATTTAGATGATTCATTAAATGTAACACCCACTTATCACTATTTCGCTAAAATGTATCACCATTTACCACCAGCAATGCTAAATTGGTAGTATAATGCATGGATTGAAAAAGAGATGTATATATTTTACAATGCAAGTTATCACAGGCTTGTGAGTTTCACTGTTCATCTATTTTATTTTTTATTCCTTTACAGGAAATTTCAAGGTTGAGATATGAACTATGTCCGCGTGCTATGAAAGAGAGACACTTTTGGAAGATATATTTCACACTTGTGAATACTCACGTGGCTCCGTAAGTAGCATATCATTTTAACAATTCATATACTATGTTAGATTTGTTAATGAAAGTGAAGAATTTTGTTATTTTATATAATATTTTTATTTAAACTCCTGTCTGCTGGTTTCTTTATTTTTTTGAGGAATGAATATGTACGTAAAAGGAGGGATACGAGAAGGATAATAAAAGATACAATAGTGATCTCTGCTGGCTTATATTGTGTACTTATGTACGTTAAAATCAAATTGTTCTGGAACAATGTAAAAGAGGATAGAAACATTCTTTTAGAAATTCATAGTTATCGCAAGCTTCTTTTAGTATTTCTTTTGCACAAGTGCTTCTTGAGAATTTTATACAAACTAGGTTTTATACTATTATTATATGAAAAATATTAGCTGGTCTCAACTCATAATAGGCCAAATTGATAATTCTAGATTATGTCTAGTTTTCCTGGCTTTGTATGTGATAAGAGATGACACAAGGAAACTTCTAGGAGGAGGGAGCATTTCTGGTTTCAAATTTGGTTACACAAGTATTTGACAAAGATTCTAATGTAGATTTTAGAGCTTACTAAATAAGGCTTCATCCTGTGATGCAATTGAGTTAAATTTAATAGAGGCCAAGGTTACTAGTACTCAAGGTAAAAGTGGGAGATGATTTTATTCAAGGAATGAATAAGTTAATTATGGAGATTATCATATATTATGGAAACAGTAAAGATTATAACCCCAGATAAAACATTTTTATAATGTACTTGGCATTTGGGATGTAAATAATTTGAGCCAGTGTTATCAAATAGCGGCATAACGGTCGCTATAGCGCTATTGCGTAGCGGATTTTGGCCTCTCCGCTATGAAAACCGCTACGCTATTAGGATTTCGCTATCATCGCTATAGCGGCCGCTATGCTGCTATCTGCCATACATTTCATCGCGGGCATAACGGAATTTAGTGGTTGTTCAGTTTTGTTTTTTAAAAAAACCAAGGAGTCAGGCACAAGACTTTGTTGACTCCTTTAAAACCCTTAAATACCGCATGTGATAAGTGCAATAGGACTCTTTAAAAACAAAAAAAATCAAGGATCAATCAAACTACCCAACGATCAAAGTATGTCAAACCGTTCCACTACCCAACGGTCAAGGATTAAATCTCTCCACTCCTATATGTAAACCCTTCCACTAGTCTCCTTTAACAAACGTGCTCTGGAGTCACAAGGAATAAGGATCACTAATCACATTGTTTTGAGTTAATTTTATGTTTCAATTGAGCTTTAGAGTATTTTGTTTTGAACAATTGGGTATTCAATCTTTTGAGTTAATTTTATTATGTCATTTCAAATTTTGTTTAAAACAATTGAGCTTTTGAGTTAAATATTATGTCACTTTTTTATATATAATTTCATTTATTTCACCCGCTATTTGACTTCTGCTATTTGCCCGCTACGCGATCTACTATTTCACATAGCGGATTTTTGGGTCACCGCTATTTTCCGCGATCCGCGATTAACAACATTGATTTGAGCTACCTAAATAATATGAGGGCAGTGTTGTCACATTTTTATGTTGGCCTCATTCAACAATTATGATGTTACAAGCAGGTATGAGAAGAAGTATATGGAGGAGGTTCAGCTCAGAGAAGCAGCAAAGCAGGACGAGGATATTAAGGTAGAGCAAACCGCTGTTACTGGAGGAACTGGAAAGGCCGAAGCAACAGGGAAGAATGCGAAGAGTAAATCTTCTAATTCATCCTCTACTGAGCAAGACTTGGATACATTTCTTCTTGGAGATCTTGAAGATAGTGATGAAGCTCCAGGTATATTATTCAAAGTTTGTTTAGATTTTGTTACAGTAACATAAAGTTTAACATGTCATTTTGAGCATAGCAACTTCTATGTTCAAAAGCATGAGCACTTACCATCCTTAAGATTGCTGAGAATCAACTTGATTTTGAAATCTTGGGGCAGGCATTGCCTTTGATGGTTAAACAAAATTTGTCTGTCATGATCTGCTAATGCTATGATCTGGTTATTGTGATTCTATCTATGTATTGATAATCTTTTACTTCTTTCAGATGATGGTGAGGGCAGCTTTGATGACGATTTTGACAAGATTGGCAATTCTGTAAGTGCTTTTATCTGGATCCTCTTTGGGTTTCTGTTTTCCTTTCATTTAATATTCTCTAGTCACCTTAATATTGTTTGAGAGGTAACTAACCGAACATTCCCTTTGTGTTTGTTAAAATAAATTATGATAACCTAAATGTTTGTATTTGGTAAAATTGGTTTTGTTATTAGTTAATAGAAGATTAATTGGGTTACAGTATCATAGTTAGAAAAATGAGAGAACTTGGGAGCAAGTGCTGTCACAAACATAAAAGAGGGGCATGAAAAATAGAAGGAAGACCAGGACAGCGTGTAATGTTCATTTAGAAGGTGTCTTTGAGAGATTTGAGAAAGTTTATTTGCATATTTGACCTTCCTCAGAATTAATAGTTAATTTCAGCTGCAGGCAGCTTTTTTTGTTTTGGTAAGATGATTTTGATTTATCATGTTATGGGAACTTTCAGGATGTTGAAGATGAGAAGCATGTGAAGAAAACATCTGCTGCAACAGTTTAGGATGCACAATGACTTTATGTTTGAGACTCAAGTGAAAATGAAGCATGCTGCTTGCAACTAACCGAGATGAAGATGAAGGTTGTAGCATTCTCGAGTTTAAGAACAGTGGCCGTGGCACTCTGTAGATTTGGTCGAAAAAGCTTGAGTAATTCGTTATTGTTTATTTGTTTACCTTAATACCCTATATAGTGGCGGATTGACCCCTTGCCTTGTACAGTTGACCTTATTTGTTGATGTTACTAAATTCTTGTATGATGTCTCACTGAGCGACTAACACCGGCATAACGATATTTGGGCTTGTAACGTGGTTGGCATTGCGAATAGGTTCAAAGGGGTTGTTCAGTTTGAGAACTTCTATTTATAGGTTAAAACTAATGTTTCTGGCAATCTTTTATCTTGTGGTAATGTTAATTTTGGGGCAAAGGAGATATTCGGAGGTAGGGATCACAGTTAGATTTGAATTTAATGGGTATACCGTATATGTAAAAAAAATACCTGCAATGAGTAATTTTTTTAGGTTTAATCAAGTAATTAACAGTCATAATACATACCGTTTGATTTTGTTCCTTGAGAATATCTTTTTTAATATGAGTTCTTTTGTTATTTCACCCTTTTTGTATTTGATCATTCATTCTTAACTTTGTACTCCCAAGTATTGATGTGGCATTGGACTGTCATATTAGTTGTCACAGGTCAAAATTTATGAGTAGTATGTCACTTCATCCTTTGTCCCGTTGTTATCCCCCCCTCTCTTTTTCCCGATGTTTTAAGAGCCGGACTGGTCGGTTCAACTAGTTGAATTGGGAATTAACTATGTTTACGGTTAGATTATTTGGCGGTTTGAGTAGTTTAAAGCAATTGAACTGTGATTCGTATGCCCTATCGATTCGATCTCTTGTTTGATTCTTAAAACATTGCTTTTACCTAACCTCTTTCCCTTTTCTTCTAGATCTGTTACCTCCACTCCCATTTGCCACTCGCCCCTACATCACTCCAAATCACCATTGCCCAATATCTCTACCACCATTTGATATGTAATCTTATTCTCCGTTTCATTTATCAAATTCAAGTTAATTAGGTTTTTAGTCTCTCAACTTAAGGAAATGTTCGATATTAGTCCTTAAAGTTTTAAAATAGTTTTTTCATCCTTCAACTCCTGAGATGTGATACAATTGGTTATAAAAATGCTAAGAAGGCAATGCTTAATAATGCGATGAGGATCAGAATCCAATGCCTAATGCTGCCAAGACTAGGAAGTAGAGCCGTCAAATGGTTTGTGGCTCGTGAGCCAACTCGGCTCACCAGTGAGTTAGGTTACAAAAATCACAGCTCACGGAGACCTCAGGGTCATCGGGACTGCAACAATCACAACAAGGATTTCTTAAGGCAAAGAAAAGGTTGTTACCCATATTCGTGGATACCCATAAGTAAAACTCGATGTGGAATAAGCTTCAATTTCATAATAGGTACCCGTGAGTAGTATAAATAGTTTTTTCTCTAATCATTTATTAATTGGTCAGAGATGGGTTCCTAATGGTACTTACGTACCCGTACGTGTGGATGCCTGATATATGAATTGACTTAGATACCCTTATTATAGATTGTGACGTCCATTATTATAAATAAGCCTAGTAAACAATTACGTAATTGTCTGAATATTATTTTGAGTTGCTTAATTTATCATGTGCATTAATAATGCTTTATAGCTGTTATACATGTATATTGATCAGATAGGAATTAATTAAATAATATTTTAATTTTATTAGTAATTATAAAATAATATTTTAAATTATAATGTTTGAATGAATTATTTTTAGATTTTAAATCAAATTAGTTTTTAATTTAGAAATGATTTGGTTTAGAATTAATCGCAAATTAATTCTGGACCTTTGATCATTCGTTTTTAACTTAGAAATGATTTGGTTTAGAGTCAATCGCAGAGTAATTCTCGACCTTTGATCTTAGTGGCTGACTAAGTCAACCTTCGATCTCAACATTTGATTTAAATTTCAAAATTCCCTCTTAATTCCTTATACAAATCGCAGAGGCCCCTCTCTACAATTAGAAGAAACTCACCCAATCTTAAGTTTTGCATTTAATTCTTTCCTTCCATTTAGATCCTATGGCCATGATCTAATCTGATTGTGAGAAGCAATCTCAGCCACCATTTCAACAACCTACTATTTGTACTAGTTTCGATCACAGCATCCTTAAATATGAAAAGGAAAAAGCTAAATATTACGAAAGGGATCAAGACGAAAAGTGACGAATGTTTTTCAATCGTTGGATTTCCTTTTGATTTTAATGTGTTTTGACTTTTTATTCATTTTAAAAATGAAAACCATCGCCGCCTTTTATTCTTACAAATTCGTGGGCCGTGTTTTCGTAAGATATAGCAGTTCTCATATGAAAAATACTATTATTTTTACAAAAAGAGGACTATAGAAGAGAATAAACTATTGTACCAAAAAAAAAAGAGAATAAACTGAGAATGCCACATAGCTTTTTCTTAACCATTGATTTCGTTTGAAGGACAGTGGAGAAACTTTGTGATTTAGGAAACACAGTATATGAGCATTTTTTTTTGGAGAAAATTACACTCCCCTTTACTGAAAGATACTTGAATTATATTCTTCTCTCCTCTTATGTTAAAATCTACACTTCCCTCTTTTGAAAAGTAAATGTGTATGTAATATAATCAAACTTCTCATGCATGTTTTTTTTTTCTCCATTTTTTTTTCACAGTATCATTAACATATAGTTTGAAACAATATTATCAATTATGGAGCAGTAAAAGATAAAATAAAATCTTGGGCAAATTATTAAAGCCGATGAAAATACTATTGAAAATTGAATTTTATCTTTTATTTAAAATTATAAAATTGACAATAAAGTATTCAAAATTAATTATCATTGATATCGAAAGTTATAAGAAAAGAAAAAAAATCTCAAATGATGGTTTAAAATTATTTGCTACAATTAAAATATTCGTTTATGTTAAAATAAATTAAAGTGTAATATATATTTACTTCTTAGATGAGAGTATAATTTACTCTACATATTTATGAAAGAAATTGTCTCTTTTAATCTAAGAGAAGAGGAGAGTATGATTCAAACTTATCTCAGGAAAGTATAATTTAACTTTTTTTATCATGTGCCAGTGTGAACGGATTTGATTAAAGTGAGTATTCTCACTTTAGAGGATAAAGTGCACAGATCGTAACCATCAATTAATTTGAATGGTGGAAATGAATTCATATTTTAAATTTTAAATTAATAATTATAGAAAATAAGATACATAAAACAATCACTCGTGCATCACGACGGAAAAATTGGGGAACTACGAACGTTTCTATGTAAAAACAAATTAATATAAAAAACGGAAGGTGAGAACTCCGATACCCTGGAGTTTTATTGGGTATGAATACCCAATGACTAATTATTTGATGCCACATCATTTTTTAACTTTTTTAAAGTAAAATTAAATGCTTAGTTTTCATACCTATTGTTAGTGTGAAATATAAGAGAAATTCCCTGAAAAAATTCTATATTTATTAATAAATTTTCATTTTCTCTAAAGAGCCTTTTTATTCTTTTTCTATTTCATTTTTTATAAATTTTTTCTCTATTTTTGCTATTTGGATCATTGCTTAAATAATATTCTAATGTTTGTATAAATTATTTAATTTTATTCCTAGCTTATTCTTTTTTTCTTATTTCATTCCTAATAATAAAATTATATTTTTGTCAATTTCTTCTATTGTTTTACTTATTTCATACATGATTTCAATTTCTTTTGATATTTCAATTTATTTTTTTATTTCGAGTTTGTTTTGTAAGTTTTATTTGTTTTGTTATTTATAATTTATGTTTGAATTATAGTTTTTTATTTTTATTGAGATTATTTTTGTCTGTTTTACGGATGGGTATCGATACCCACATTTCTTCCTGAGTATGGAAGAATTTACCAAAACGGAATTGATGATCATGAACGCTCTCAATCTCTCCCGCTGTCCTCCATTTTTACAATACTGCAACTTTTACTATATCAATTCTCCATATGCTTACACTCCAAATGCCAAAACCGGAAAGGAGTTTTAAATTAGAATTTTGCTGAAGGATATAATGGCATTGGGGAAACTGGTCGAAAATGAGTTCTGTGGATTGACAGATGACATATTTGTTGATTATTTATCTGTAGAGATTTTTCTTATTCTCGCCCTTTTTTCTTGGGAATCAGAATTAGAATTACCGTGGAAATAACTTTTTTTTAGAAAAATTATGGAAGATTGTATTTTGGATTTTTCCGGTAACTGAGAGTTTTGTAGTTAACGGGATGAAGTATGAATCTATGTGAGGTGGTTATTTTGAATTTGATTTTTTAAATTATTAATTTAAAATTTAAGATATGAGATCATCTCCACGGTTCAATTAATCAATGGTTAGAATTTGTTCACTTTACCCTATAAAGTGAGAGTGGTCACTTTAGATGTGTCAAATCTAATGTGAACCACACACCTCAAACATGTATCAGAAATACGAGCAATTCATCTCTTACTAGCAACAATTAATTTTGCATATATGGTCATCAATACAAATTACGATATCTAATCATTTTTTTAAAATATATTTGAATAAACTAATTGGATATTGTTCAACATAAAGATATTTCCCACCACTTAAAAAATTATTTATTTAAAAATTGAATTACATAAAAGCAAAAACACGTAACAAAATTTTAAAAGTTAAATTTGAGATTAGATGCATTCAAACTATATATACAAGCATGACCATTTTACAAGGCAATAGTGAAAATGCAAAGATGCATTGGAGAATGCAGAGAAGCTTCGGAGAACTTGAGTCAGCAACAAAAGCCTCGTAAAAGACTTCCAATTTCAAAAGCAACAAACGCGCAGAAAAATGGATCGATCTTCAGAGCAACAGAGCAACAAGAACAACAATAAGGAGTGGACATGGTGGGAAGAACAAGCCTATGAGGAAGGCATCGAATTATATCCCGAGGGCGTGGAGGGGCGATGGGAGAAAGTGGCGAGTCTTCTTCAGGGACGATCGCCAACAGAAGTTAAAGAACGCTACGAGGCATTGGACGATGCCCTAGTTCAGTTGTATCATGTTAATAATGAATTGCCAGGTTACTCAGATAACGTGACTTTAGTGGCACCATTAACAACAAAAAGTGACGATTCGGCTGAGATCAAAGCCCCTCCGCTTAATAAGAATGAGAACAAGAATGTGACGCATTGGACTGAAGAGGAACACAGGTATATTTTTTGTTTTTTTGTTTCATAAAAAGAGATTTTTTAATGATTGTTTGTTTGACATTGCTCTTTTTATTTCTTTTGATAAATTTTTATTTCTTTTGTTTTTTAAATTTTCAAAATAGATTTCCCGGATGTTTATTTCATTCATCCATCTATCATTTCTGTTATCATAACGGTTACTATTACTTTATGAACTACATTTAATTACATGCTTCGGATTGGAAAAGTAACAAACTTGCATGACAAAATAAGAATATATAACTTTCGCAGATGGGCTGTAATGCATTTTGTAGCTAACAATTATTTTTGTTTTTCTTCCTTCAAGTAAAATTTTAAAAAGAAAATTTGCCATATAATTAATGAAGGTGAATCAGTTTTTAGGACAATATTTATTCTTTGTTTCCGGAAACGAAAGATTTTTTTATAAATTTTTCTTTTAAAAATTAGTATTAGAAGAAACTAAATTCTCTCATCTTGTAAGTGAGATATTATTTTCATGAATAGGTATATAATACTTTTGATCATGAACTAAAATTTAGATTCAAATCTTAATAATTTAACTAAATAAAAGCTACTTTTTGTTATTTTTCGTATAAAACTCATTTTATTTGTTATATATTTATTTTAATATTTGACTTCTTCTCCTTGTTATAGGTTATTTCTCAAGGGACTGGAGGAATATGGTAAGGGAGATTGGAGAAGCATTTCAAAATATGTTGTTCGTTCAAAAACTTCAACTCAAGTTGCTAGTCATGCTCAAAAATATTTTCTTCGCCAGACTGATGCGACGAAAAAGAGAAAAAGAACAAGCATCCATGACATAAACTTAGGGGATCAAGATTCAAACCCTCAGATCAACAATCCAGCTCCTCTTCCAAATATTTCTTGATTACAGCAAATTCAAATGCGGATAGTAAAAGAATTTGAACAAGCCAGAGAAAAGTTTTGGCAAAATTTGCAGAACACACCAAAACAATAGGCAACATTAATTATGAGCGCCGGTTTTAAAAAAAAAACAATTGTGTAAGTTTGTTAGGAGTCTATTGCCCGACCAAACACTTGGGCTCAACTCCACCATCTCAGTTGTCCCCTTTTTGTTTTCAGTGGTTAATCAACACACGCACGGTATCACGGAAAAGAGGTTCCACATCCATTTTCTCATCGAGCTCAGCAAATTACCACAATCCTCCCAATGTTTAATAAAATTCAAATTTGATTAATAAACTCGATGATTTACAACTTATGTTAATAAAACAAGGAAAAAAAAATATAGATTCCCTACCATATTTTTATTATGGAAAATTATCAACCTAAATTAAATTTTGAATTACCAAACTGTCGCAGCTACATTAACGTACTGTTTTAAATATGAAAATAATATCTCCTACAGAGATGAGATCCGTTGACACCAGGTGTAAGTCAAAAGAGTTACATCAAATCTAAAGCGTTCAAATCAATTAATCCTACAACCAAAATATCTTGACAAAAAAATTAACAAAAAAATTAAAAGAGGGCACGTGACCCTGTTTAGTGTTTACGTTCTTCATGTTCGTCTTCTCTATAGTCCTGATTCACTGACTGCCACCCCTCCTCTTCCAACGACCACCACCACCGCAATGTCTTAGTCGCCAGACCATTACACCGCTGGTAGCTTGTAGTGTAGCAAAGGAGTCAACAAAGTGATCTTTAACTACTCATCTCAACCTTCACCAGCAGCACTTTTCGAGCATCCAACACTACAAGAAATAGGTTAGATACCGACGGACATTTACCGACGGCTTGAGTCCGTCGCTAAAAAAGCGGGATTTCCGACGGTGTTACCCGTCGGAATACGTGACCCGCCGTATTCTGGGTATTACCGACGGGTTAAGCGGTCGGAAATCCCGCTTTTTTAGCGACGGACTCAAGCCGTCGGTAAATGTCCGTCGGTAGACCGTGACTTTTGGAAAATTCCCACTTTTTTTGAAGACCGACGCCCATTGACCGTCTTTACCGACGGGTTAGCCCATCGCTAATCCCGTGTCGTTTACCGACGGGTTTAACCGTCGGTAAGTTTAAAATGGCCGTCGGTAAGCTCTTTATTTGGCCGAGCGTAACCGCTTCTTCTTCATTCACTCAAGCAGCCTCCTCGTTCGCCCTTCATCTCCGTTAAGCTGCTCGCCCTTCATCTCCGTTCGCCGCTTCATCTCCGCTGCTCGCCCTTCATCGCCGCCGCTTCCTCCGCCAGATCGCGCTGCCAAACCTAAGCACTGCGGTGGACGGGTTCACTCGCGCAGAGCTCCTCGTTCGCTTCTTCATCTCCGTTACGTTCGCTCTTCATCTCCGCTGCTCGCTTCTTCATCGCCGCCGCTCCCTCCGCCAGATCGCCGGCCAAACCTGCACGGTGACAGGTTCGGTTGCTTATTGTCTGTGTTTCTTTCCATTTTCTTCAATAGCCTATGTTTACAAAGTATGAGCAATTTTGATTTGATGGGTTGTGCAACATTGTATATGTTAGGATGCAATGCAAAGATCCTAGATTTTGATGTATATATTTTATACTTTATTTTATATATATTGTCCTGAGTCAAGATCCTAGATTTTCACAAATTGTGTCGTTTTGGATACAATAATCGTATCTTTACCTTTGCGACTTAGCTTGGACTACCTTATGCCTTGAAAGTTATTTTAAAAATCATATGCTTAGGCTCCATCAAATAAACTTCCAATTCAGATTCATTCAAACTTGGCCTTATCCAACAGGAAATTGTGCAGATTATACATATACTAATCCACCACATGCAGCTATGACATACAAATTCAATTTATCAGTTTATTGTCATGGGAATTCTACAGTGGGTAGTATTAGTACTTGATTTTCGTTCACTCTAATGCAGAAAGGTAATGCATAGACTGCGGCTATAAACTTGACCGTAGCTAATAAATCCACAAGCATTTTACAGCCAAATAAATTGGCATGAGCCCCACCTCCTCCAAAAAAAGAAAAACAAGAGAGCACCACCTATACTCCTTCCCAAGGTACCCACCCCCGCCAAATAAAATGTAAGCCGACCAATTTCAAGCCAACTTGTTGATATTTTGTTTATTTGAAAAGTATATCATAAGTTAAATTTAAGACATCTCAATGGAGTGCAAAACAATCTTTGATTGAATCTGAAATTCTATGAAATTTTATAAGCATGATGTGGATGATACAAAACTCATCATGCAAATTTATTTTTCATTGGTGCAAGAATTTTGATTTACAGCAATGTGAATGGATGTCATCATTATAAAACTTAAAATAGGACGTGTTACCCATGATGAAATCTAAAGAACCCAATAGTCTTCTAGTGGAAAAGATGCAACTCACTTACGTGGATGTCATGTACTCTTCATGTACAAAGTAGTCAAGGATGTATAGTTGGAACAAATTTGTAGAAATTCAAAAATCAAACACACAGAATAATAGCTTTTTCAATCAACGAAAGAAGTATGCAAGTTTTTGAGATTACTGCATAGAATAGCTGGTAGAGAATCATTGACATGCTCAAAGTACCATCTTCAATGCCCCTTGCAAGAATTGATAGATTGATAACTAACCACCCCATCATTCCAGCTCTAACAAAGAAGAATCTGCAACAGATAATATCATTAAATGTATAACATGTCAGATTGATTTCAGTCATCATTCATATCTCCTTAATTATGCTTGATCTTTGTTGATATAGTCTAATTTCAAAAGTCAGTTAAGATGCATGTGAACTATATAAACAAACTTTGTCAAAGAAAAATATTGCCCAGGAAAATAAGAACAAGAATACTATCCCTAAATTTAGTTAAAAGATCCAATAAAACACAAACATTAAATGTAGAAATTTTATAATTAGGACATGACATTAGAATAATAGAATGTAGAGGCACAAATAATTTTTAGAATAGTTATTCACATGTTTAGATCCATTTGAAACCTGCTTAGAGTATCGTTTGTAGTTACATATATATCCCTGCTTTTAAAAGTTAAACTTACAATACAATAAAAACATTTCTTGCCCGTGCTTGCTTTATAATATGACTACCAGTATCCGGTGCTAAAAAGCTCAATTTGATTCCTTCAAACACACATACATGTTTTTTTTTACAATTTTATGATAATCCAGGCTGTATGCCCCTAGTGTTTGTCAATAAACCTTGCAGGGAAAAGAGAGAGCACATTCTGGGTGTACTGTATGATACATGGATATATGAGTAGAGTATAAGGAACATTATATTGACATGTGTGGAAGGTGAGGTATCGTGTGCTTGATGTGGATGATGTTATGTTTGTTGATTGTGTGCTTTTTATCTAATGCGATCGTTGTACCATTTTAAAACATGAGATGAGACATACTCATCCCCTTACTTTTATGTGTGTTTGTCTCCTATGCTTTTGAATGCAAATGTTCCTCAGAAGGATGTCAATGAGTAGTATTGGATGCTTCGTCCAAAAGGATGGAGTACAAACACATTTCTCATTTCTCTGTTACTGTTTTCTTTAGTTTTATACCGTTGTAATTACTTTTGTTTTTTTTTGGGTTGTATGGATCTAATCAATGTGACATCGATTGGGAATCTTATTTTTATTATTTAGATATGCTCTAGTGTTTCTGAAGTCCCTTTTATCACTTGTGTTTCATTTTGGAAAGGATTGTAAGGTCGTTTTCAGCCAAGTTTACCATTTTGTTTATTTTGAATAAGAGTTAAGTGATTGTTGTGACAATTTGATATTCTTTATCGCTTGGGTGGTTCTCAATCATCCCAATCCCAAAGGAAAGGTGTATGTTATCCCGTTCCATATGGGGATAGTTCTTAATCTTCCCAATCTCGAAGGAAATGTGTACGCTATCCCGTCCCATATATGGATAGTTCTTAGTCTTCCCAATATCGAATGAATGGTGTATGCTATCCCATCACAGACATGGATAGTTCTTAGTCTTCCCTTTAATTTCTTCTAGATTGACTGCTTGTCTCAATTCTATTTACATTTGCTTGTTAAGTTTCTCTGTATTTCGATTCTTCTATTCTGCTACTGTGTGCGCTGTGTTCATTCTTGGTTGCAGGATCTTAATTGTGCATAATATGCACTTTCAAAAAGTTGTAATTTTGATGTTGGAATGATTGTAATCAGATTTGTATATATTTCCTTTACCCTGTCACCGACTGAAACAATGTTGATGATCATGATCCCCATATCAGGTGCTTGTACTGCTTATATGATCCCCATATCTATACTAATCATGAATATGTTCGCTTGTTGAATAGAACTGAGCCAAATGGATTCAGGACTGAACCGTGATGCTATGTTAATGGGTTCTAGAGTTATTATGATTGGTGAAGTTTTTAGGGTCCTACTCTATCTCTTCCATCTTCATGTGTATCACAAACTCCTTCAAAGTTTCTCAAGTCTTTCTAATTGTTCATATCAGAAAATTCATAATTGACTAAAGTATGCTTTTGAAGTTGTAAAGGTTTAAGCATAAGTGGTGGGAGTAGTATTTCTTAGTCATAAAACAAGCTATAGATTTTTGTCTTTGCATATATAGTTTGAGTCTCCCTTTTGTTTTTTCTCACTTTTGGCTAGTATTTCTTGATTGGTACCCTGGTGGATAGTATATAAGAATAATGGCTTAGAGAATTTTTTTTATTGTTTTATTAAATTTTTGGGTGCCTTAATTTGTTTGACGGGGTGGAGTGGGGATTCTTTTTCTTGTTCTATACTTAGGTAGCGCTTGGCCCAGTTTTTTTTAGCTTCAAAGCTACTTTAAAATTAAAGTTTAAAATATGAGCTTTAAAAATAAAGTAAAAGTCGTTTGGTAAGTTTCATATTTTGTTTATTTTAAAAGCTACTTTTAAGTTATAAGTTGTTTGGTAGAATATTTTCATAAAAGTACTTATTTGAAGAATACCTAATTGCAAACAATTTATTACTAATGAATGAAATGTATATAAACCAAAAGGTAAATTCTTTAAAATAATCCACAGATAAGGATAAATAATTTTTTTTATCATACATATAAAAATTCATAAAAAAAATATAATAGAAAGGTGATAAATGCTAGGTTATTTTCTATAGTTGTAATATTTTTTATTTGTAAAAAAAATATAATATTTGAAGTATAGCACGCTTCACAATATCTGCAACTAGTCAGATTAAAATTATTTTCTAATATTCCCACTTTTGCTTTTCTTTCTCGATTTTTTTCAGTTCTGCAGCTTCAGCCTTCAGAGCTGCTTTTTTTAGGTATGTTGCATTCGAACTTGTTTGAATTCTATCCTTATTTAGATTCTGGTGTGGTTTTGATATTCTTGTTTATATCTTATTAGTTTCTGCTAACACAAAAATCTCTGTTTCATAGGCGTCTGAGTTCGCCACCTCCACCAGTTCGCCACTTGTACCACTAGGTATGCACTCTAACGAAATGTCGGTTAACTCATTGGGTGGAAAAAGGGTTGTCTGTTGACCCCCACACCAACATATTTATTTGTTTTCGTTCATAGTTCTCTCCACAGGGGATTTTGAAGTGTATTGTGTAATTGTCTAAATGATATGTACTTGTGTAATTGTCTGCCGGATTCGCTATCACTCATCACCACAATGCTTGTGAGTAAAGAGTGCAATTTTAATTTATGCTTGCCATTTCATTCATGGATATGGATATTGGTGATGTTGCTTGGCTGCAATTTGCTTTGCACATCTCTCTGTACTTCTTTCCCTTGCCACTTCTGCTTGTCTAATTCTATCCTCTTTAAATGACCAAGTCGATTTTCTAATTCCAGTGTTGTTAATCTAGGATCGCGAAAAATAGCGCAAAATTGGCAGGATAGCGTAAAATAGCGGGCAGATAGCGTAAGCTAAATAGCGGGTGAAATAAATAAAATTATAAAATTATATATTAAAAAGTGACATATAATATTTAACGTTCAGCACAAAATCTGAAATGACATAATAAAATATTTATTTAATGAGCTATTTTTAGAAACTTAAGTGATTATTTATTCATAAATTACTTTAGAGGCTTATTAAAATAAAATGAAGAGAGCATATGAATATTTTTTTTCTGCTTGTCTAATTGTTATGTTAATCATTGATCGAATGGATGTTTGATATTTGTTATTAGTATCGGAGAGAAGCCTTAGCTTCCCGTTTGAGGTTTAATATATTATTGAGTGCATATACTCTTTTAGGGTACCATGTGCTCATTGTATATTGAACCTTGAATTGTCCAAGTCGGACAGTTTGGGAAAAACTTTTTCTTTACTTGTATAATAGTTGTTGCTTAATTCTGATATCTTTATATTTGATGAAATTTCGGTTCGATTCATTTCCTTTTGTTCTCTGGGTGCATACTTGATTGCGGTGTTCATAACTGCCTTCATTTTGTGTACTCAGAGACCAATGGAAAATGTCAACAAATTTTGTCAAGTATAAGATACGAGAATTAAGGAATGATTATTATACGAGTTCTCAAAAGTTTTTTCTCGAATGGGATAAGTCATACCATTTAAAGAAAGAGAGCGGTTGTAAGAACGTCGTGCTGCTGAAATTGTCATTTTTTTTGACATGCAGAAGATGGAATATTTTCTTTCGAGTCGTAGTTGGATGTACGATAGGTTGTATCCGGGGAGAGGGGGTTTGAAACCAGATTTTTGCGCTGGGGTTGCGTACTTTGTCCAAGTCGCAATGGCACATAAAGATTTCAAAACTAATGGAGGGATTAGATGTCCGTGCTTTAATTGTGATTGCAGAAGGATTAAGAGCCCAAGTGAGGTCATGCACCACCTGTATTCAGTTGGATTTAGGCTTAATTACTGGATTTGGACTAGACATGGTGAAAAGTTGCCTCACGTTGATTTAGGGGTTGGTGATAATTGCGAAGGTGCTTCAAGCATTTTACGTAGATTCGGGATGTGGTGAGCAGATTGACTTGATGCAAGATATGGTTTGTGATGCCTTGGGGGTGAACGTGTCATTTGAGGAGCAACAATATGATGACACAGATGAACTTCCAAATGAGACAGCACAAAAATTTTATAATCTATTGTTAGAAACAAACAAGCCGTTGTTTGAAGGGTCTACAGACTCTAAGTTATCAATGTGTGTGAGGCTCTTAGCTCTTAAGTCCAACTGTGGTGCTACCGAAGTGTGCTTGGATCTCGTACTTGAAAATGATGTTGGACTCGTCACCTATCAGAGATGGTTTGCCAAAAAGTTATTACGAGGCTAAAAGCTTAGTGTCCAAGTTGGGGCTGGAATCTAAAAGGATTGATTGTTGTGTGAGAGGGTGTATGTTGTATTATGACAATGAATTTGGTAAAAACGATGGTGCGCTATTTGAATGCAAATTTTGTGGTGAGCCTAGGTATATGTCACATACTAATAATCGGACGGGTAGACAAAAACTAGTTCCAGTAAAGGCAATGTTTTATTTGCCAATTATTCTAAGGTCATAGAGAATGTTTGCATCACCACGCATCGCAGACAAAATGACGTGGCACTATGAGAATAGAAGCACTTCAGGTATGTTGCGCCACCCTTCTGATGGTGAAGCTTGGAAGCACTTTGATCGTGTGCATCCTGATTTTGCAGCAGATCCACGTAATGTACGACTTGGCTTATGCTCTGATGGTTTTACCCCGTATGTTCAATCCACGGCGAAACCTTATTCTTGCTGGCCAGTTATCGTTACCCCATACAATCTTCCTCTCGAAATGTGCATGTCTAAGCCTTATATGTTCTTGACTTGTGTTATACCGGGTCCAGATAATCCGACAGATGGTATTGACATCTATTTAGAGCCTCTTATTGACGATCTCAAAAGGTTGTGGAATGGTGTTATGACGTACGATGTTGCACGAAAGAAGAATTTTACAATGAGGGCAGCGCTGATGTGGACCATTAATGACTTCCCTGCATATGGCATGTTGTCTGGTTGGGGTACTCATGGTAAAATGGCATGTCCGCATTGCATGGAGCATACAAAGGCCTTTACCTTGAAATTTGGGGGGAAGAGTTCTTGGTTTGACTCACATCGCAGGTTTTTACCCGATGATCATGCATTTAGACGGAATAAGAATGCTTTCAAGAAGGGGGAAGTTGAATTAGATGGCCCGCCCCCAAGGTTGACACCAGAACAGATCTGGGAAAGGGTTATGGAACTGCCCAAAATCACAGATTTTGGCAAATTGGATCGATTTGAAGGATATGGACAATGGCATAATTGGACAAAAAGAAGTATTTTTTGGGATCTACCATATTGGAGAGATAATTTATTGAGACACAACCTTGATGTTATGCACATTGAGAAGAACATTTTTGACAATGTTTTTCTCACAGTGATGAACGTCAGAGGAAAAACAAAAGACAATGAGAAGGCCAGACTAGACTTACCACTTTACTGTAGGCGAAAGGACTTGCATTTGACGAATCGGTCGGATGGGAAGACCCTGAAACCCAAAGCCTGTTACTCTTTAACTGTTGAGGAAACCAAGTCAGTCTGTCGGTGGATAAAAGAACTTCGGATGCCAGATGGTTATTCTTCTAATTTGGCAAGATGTGCCGATGTGAACAAAGGAACCATGATTGGGATGAAAAGCCATGATTGTCATGTATTCATGGAGTGTTTACTTCCTATTGCATTTAGTTCCTTGCCGTCAAATGTTTTAAATCCACTGACTGAACTCAGCCAATTCTTTAAAGATTTGTGTTCTGCGACATTGAGAGAGGATGATCTCATAAGGATGGAACAGAACATACCAGTCATTCTTTGTAAGTTGGAGAGAATATTTTGTTGGAATCAAGAGGATTCAGAAACAATAACCCTTTAATTGTTTTGATGATAACAAAAGATTAAGAGAACAATTTATTCTCTAACATGGTTATAAGTGTGCAGAAAGTATTTATATTCGGAAAAATTCTGCTTCAGAAGACTTAGTGAAATCTTGAATTTCACTCTGGAAAGCCCGGCTCTGGCTCTGGTTCTTGGCACATAGAATCTGTTTGGTCAACGCTCTGGTGTAAGTCAACGACTCTGGTAGATCAGTCTAAGAGACTACACTCTGTTTGGTCAACGCTCTGGTGTAAGTCAACGACTCTGTAGATCGATCTAAGAGACTACACTCTGTTTGGTCAACGCCTGGTGTAAGTCAACGCCTGGTAGATCAGTCTAAGAGACTACACTCTGTTTAGTCAACGCTCTGGTCTTCAGTCAACACTCAACAGATTGTGTTATATGTGCTCCATGATAGACTTAGTGCTTTCCTACACGATTCTGTTATTTGATAGCCCATTAAATTCTACACACAAGAATCTGGTGATCTGTGAAACTCAGTTCTGATAGTAAAATTCAAGTACCTTGTTATACGAGGTATCTTTAGACAAGAAGAATGTCAAAGGATAATATCATCAAGGAAACTTGTGCTTGAAGTGTCTATATTTTTGAAAAGCTCACTAAGGACAAAGTTACTGACATTGTGTATAATACTCAGAATGCTTTTCGTCTTGAAAGCGACGTATCCTGCAAAAGCCGAAATTCAAGGATCTGAACTTTGACTTTGGACAAAATTTAGACAAAAAGAAACGTTGTGCGGACAAAAAGAAACGTTGTGCGGACAAAAAGAGACGTTGTGTCACAACGGCACTTTTTCAACCCTAGCTATATATCCTACCTCATACACTGAAGTAAGAGAGGTATTGAGTTTTCAACAAACGATTTTCAACATCATGTATGCGCAATCTAGCAACTTGAATATTTTTACGAGTAGTGAGAGCATCAACATCTATCTTCTCAAACACTACCCAATCAAGAGACAAAGGAGCAATCAAGAATTCATCCAAGTCTCTGAGATCGTTGAACAAGGCACTTCTTGTTTTATTCTTTCTTTTAAGAAAGTTATTTTGTGCTAAAAGTAGTTTCATTGTAAATTCTCTCTCAAGAGAGTTATCTCTATATTGTTTCAAAAACTCTTATTTGAATCAGTACTTAGCCCAAGAAGTGGCTGTATACCTTAGAGGCTCAACTGCATCGAAGTCGTTCTAAGAAGTTGTGAGTATAGCCGGTTAGCGTAAATATACTCTCAAGTGTAATCGGTTGATTATAGTGGAGAAATCCTTCAAGTGAGTGAAGGGACTAGACGTAGCTATCAGGTGATAGTGAACTAGTATAAATCACTGTGTCTCTTTCTTCTCTCTACTCTTTATTCCTTGCACAGTTTATTCAATAGTTATTTTTCATAAACATTTGTATTTGCGAAAAAGTTTTTTAAAAACCCAATTCAAACCCCCCCTTTCTTGTGTTTTGCCACGTTCAATTGGTACCAGAGCTCGGCCTCTTGGTTGAGCACTTAACAGTGTGAGAGGAAAAGATCCTATACTATGGCAAGCAACGAACCCGGTGGTCATGTTAACCGCCCCCCTTTGTTCACTGGATCTAACTATGACTACTGGAAAGATAAAGTGAAAAACTTTTTCGAATCTCAACAGTTTGAACTTTGGGATATGGTTCTAAACAAGACATCAACCGATTGACTCCAAAAGAAATCCTATTCCTAGGAGTCTTGGACCGATGATCATAAAAAGGAATATACCTTGCACCAAAAAGCAAGATACTTTCTTGTATGTGCTATCTCTGAAAAAGAGTATGAGAAATGTGGCAATAACAAAGATCGCCAAAGAAATTTGGGACTCACTGCTTTAGCCTATGAGGGTACTTCCCAAGTACAAGAAACCAAGGCTAATATCTTGGTTAGACAATATGAACTCTTCAAGATGGAAGAGGATGAAAGCATCGAAACTATGTTTGGAAGATTTCAAACATTAGTTCATGGCTTGAAGGTTCTCAAGAAAAGCTATACCACTTCTTGACCATGTTAAGAAAATCTTGAGAAGTCTGCCAAAGAGATGGAGACCCAAAGTCACGGCTATTCAAGAAGCCAAGGACTTGAATGAATTACGTCTTGAAGATCTCTTGAGTTCTCTAAGAGCTCACGAGCTTGAGCTTGATGAAGAAGAACCTCCCAAGAAAGCAAAGACCATTGCTCTGAAAACTTCAAACAAAGCATCTACTTCCAAAGCTCTCCAAGCTGAGCTTGAAACTGAAGAAGCTTCATCTGATGAGAGTGATGAGGATACTGATGATGAAATCTCCCTTATTTCAAGGAAGATTCAGCGCATGATGAAAAGCAAAGGAAGGTTCAGAAAGAAGTTCCACAAAAGGGACTCACGGGAAAGACAAGATTCAAAGGAAAAGAAGGACTTCAAGGACAAGAGCCAAGTGACTTGCTATGAGTGCAAGAAGCCTGGTCACTACAAGTCTGAGTGCCCACAACTTGAGAAATCAAGGAAAGGTGGCTTCAAAGGCAAGAAGAAGAAAGGTCTCATGGCTACATGGGATGATTCAGATTCATCATCTTCTGAGGATGATGAGGAACAAGCAAACATGGCTCTCATGGCTACCATAGGCTCAGACAGTGAAGAAGAAGATAAAGAGGTAGATTCTAACACATCTTCTAATATTCAAATAGCTTTTGATGAATCTGTTAGATGACTCCTCAAAGCTCAACAATGAGTACAAATCTTTGAAAAAGAAATTCTTAAAACTCTCTAAAGAATTTCAAATACTCACTGAGGAGAATGAGAAACTCAAAACGGGAAGCCACCAATTGGTGAGGAACAGGGTTAACACGAAGAATAAGGTTGAATGCAACTCTTCAAAATATGAAGAGGATTTCAAAGATTTCTTCTTTGAATGTGTCACACTAAGCAAACAAGCATCTATGATCTGGGAGTAAGTCAAAATGGTAAAAAGGGTCTTGGTTATAACCCTGAAGAACCAACTTTTCAAAACACCACTTTGAAAACCAAAGACTCCAACAATCACAGTGACTGTTTACTTTGTACTTTCTGCAATTAGAAAGGGCACATTAGGAGTACTTGTTATGAACTAAAAACAAGAAGGACACGTCTCCTTCTAGGACTAACAAAGAGGACCCAAAAGATTTGGGTACCTAAGGATAAAATTATATATGTTGCATTTGCTTAGCAATGAGTTACTACACAGTCCTGGTACTTGGGCGATGGTCGCTCACGTCACATGACGGGAGAAAGGCGTATGTTCCAAGAACTCCATCATGAAGAAGGTGGAAATGTTGGTTTGAGGAAATCGAAGGTAAAATCATTGGAAGTGGAAAAGTTGGTAAGAGCCTTCTTCCTTCCATTGATAATGTATTATTAGTGGATGGCTTGAAGCATAACCTACTAAGTATAAGTCAATTATGCGATAGTGGTTATGATGTTGCCTTTAATGACACATCATGTATAGTCAAAAGCAAGAAAGATGGATCTATTCTTTTCAAGGCAAAGAGAAAAAAATAATATTTACAAAATTAAACTTTCTGAGTTGGCAAATCAAAATGTAAAATGTTTTTTGTCAATTGATGAAGAGCAATGGACTTGGCACAAAAGATTGGGTCATGCCAAGAGGTTAATCTCAAAGCTTAACAAGAAAGGACTTGTTAGAGGCCTACCAAATCTTAAGTATCAATCGATGCTCTTTGTGAAGCATGTCAAAAAGGAAACAAACGAAATCTTCTTTTAATTCCAAAAATATTGTTTCCACCTCAAGGCCACTTGAGCTTTTACATTTAGATTTATTTGGACCAACCGTAACTACCTCTGCTGCAGGAAAGAAATATGGTCTAGTCATTGTCGATGACTATACTAGATGGACATGGGTAAAATTCTTAACCCACAAGGATGAGTCTTTTACAGTGTTTTCTGTATTCTGCAAACAAGTGCAAAATGAAAAAGGCTTTTGTATTACTACTATTAGAAGTGATCATGGTGGTGAATTTGAAAATGAATTATTTCAAAAGTTCTGTGAAGAACATGGCATCTCTCACAATTTTTCATCCCCTAGAACACCACAACAAAATGGTGTTGTAGAAAGGAAAAATAGATCTTTGCAAGAAATGGCCAGAACCATGATTCACGAAACTAATGTTGCAAAGCACTTTTAGGCGAAGCGATAAACCTTTGCATGCTATATTCAAAATATAATCTATATTAGACCTATCTTGAATAAGACTCCTTATGAATTGTGGAAAGGAAGAAAACCCAACATTTCATATTTTCATCAATTTGGGTGTGACTGCTTTGTTCTCAATACAAAGGACAGTCTAGGAAAATTTGATTCTAAATCACAAAAGCTATCTCTTTGGGATATTCAACGCTCTAAAGCATACGTAATATACAACAAAGAAACATTAATTGTTGATGAGTCAATACATGTGAAATTTGATGATAAGAAGCCTGATAATGACACGTCGAGCTAAATGAAGCTTTTGCAGATTTACAAATTTGTAAGGAAACAAAAGCGAGATGTCACAGTCTTGACTCGATGATGTCTCTCAGTCTTGACTCTGGTGAAAAAGGAATATCCATAACAGATGGAAGTTCAAACCTGATCACCCAAAGGACCAAATAATTGGTGAACCGAGTGATAGAGTTAGAACAAGATCTTCTCTTAGAGATCATGCGATTTGGCACTTCTATCGCAGATAGAGCCAAAATCTATTGATGAAGCTCTAAGCGATGATGGATGGATTATTGCTATGCAAGAAGAGCTCAATCAATTTCAGAGGAATGATGTGTGGAAGCTTGTGCCTCCTCCGGAGAATAAGCTAGCAATTGGAACCAAGTGGGTCTTGAAACAAACTTGATGAAGATGGTAAAGTGGTAAGAAACAAAGCTAGACTTGGTGGTCAAGGGGGTTCACAAGAGGAAGGTATTGACTACACCGAAACTTTCGCTCCTGTAGCTAGACTTGAAGCCATTAGAATTTTGTTGTCATTTCTTTGCACATCATGGCATTACTTTGTACCAAATGGATGTAAAAGTGCATTTTTAAATGGTTTCATAAATGAGGAAGTGTTTGTGAAACAACCACCTGGTTTTGAAGATACTGAGTTTCCTGAACATGTCTTCAAACTTAAAAAGGCACTTTATGGTCTTAAACAAGCTCCTAGAGCCTGGTATGACAGATTAAGTTCCTTTTTAATGTCAAATGATTTTGAAAGAGGACAGTGGACACTACTCTATTTAGAAAATCATCTAAAAGCATTTCATTATAGTTCAAATATATGTGGATGACATTATCTTTGGTGCTGCTAATGAGTGTCTTTGTAAGGAGTTTTCTAAGCTTATGCAGAAGGAATTTGAGATGAGTATGATGGGAGAATTAAAATTCTTCCTTGGTATTCAAATCAAGCAATGTCAAGATGGAACTTATATTCATCAGACTAAATATGTGAAAGAATCACAAGAAGTCCAAACTAGAGAAAACCAAACCAATGACCACACCAATGCATACAACATGTGCCCTTGGCAAAGATGAATCAAGTAAAAAGGTAGACCAAAAGGTATATAGAGTTATGATTGGTTCCCTCCTTTATCTCACAAATTTCAAGGCCTGATATTATGTTTAGTGTGTGCTTATGTGCAAGATTTCAATCGATCCTAGAGAATCTCACTTAATCAAGGTTAAAAGGATATTTAGATATCTTAAAGGAACTACTAATCTTGCTTTGCTTTATAACAACTCAGAAAATAACAAGATAGTAGGGTTCTGTGATGCTTGACTTTCTTTGGAGGCAATTGAAAGGAAAAGCACAAGTGGTGGTTGCCAATTTCTTGGAGCAAATCTTGTCTCTTGGTCCAAAGAAAAGACAAAGCACAATTGCACTATCCACAGCAGAAGCCGAGTACATATCTGCTGCAAGCTGTAGCTCACAACTACTTTGGATGAAGTATCAACTTGAGGACTATCAGATTAAAGAGAGTAAAATCCCTATATACTGTGATAATACTTCTGCTATATGCTTGACTAAAAACCCTATTTTGCATTCTCGAGCCAAACATATTGAAATTAAACATCATTTTATTAGAGACTATGTTCGTAAAGGATTCTTGAAATTAAATTTCATCGACATCACCATCAATGGGCGGACATCTTTACAAAACCCTCACGAAGATAGATTCATTTTTATAAGAAAGAACTTGAATTTCCTTCTTATAAAGGAATAGGTGTTTGATCTGAATATAGTTGACTCTGTTTGACTAAGTTGACTCTGTTTGAATTTAGTTGACTCTGTTTGACTAAGTTGACTCTGTTTGAATTTAGTTGACTCTGTTTGACTAAGTTGACTCTGTTTGAATTTAGTTGACTCTGTTTGACTAAGTTGATTCTGTTTAAATATAGTTGACTCTGTTTGACTATGTTGACTCTGTTTGAATAAAGTCGACTACATTTGATGTGTTTGACTTGTTGACTCTCGTTGAGTGTGTTGGCTATGTCGTAGTTAAATCTGTTGATTCTGTTGATTATCTTATCTCGTTATATTCTTTTCATTAACTGTTCGTATGATCATTGCATAGCTGTCTCTGGGAATCTTAAGTACACGTGTCTCTCTGAGACTGGTTGATGCGTTAGTGAGTGACATTTGCTTTTACTGAGTCATAATTGATTGTACTGCGCAATGACAGTTTTACTGCGCCTTTTCAACTTTGTGACTTTCTCTTTTGGAAAAGACAAATTTATTTTAATTCATTTCGAAAACTGGCGTATGGTGCTTAAAACTTCTCGAACACGTTTATAACCCACTCACTCACATCACTCACTACCCACTCTATCTCTCAAAGAGAAGTCTACACATTTCAGAACCCTAAACCCCTTTCATCTTCGCACTGTGTTTCTCCGATTTCAACAATGGTCGCTCCACAAGTAACGCCGAAAATCTTCAAACCTCGGACCTCAAAGTGTTGGTGGAACACAGTAAGGTTCGAGGATATGGCAAATGAAGGATACGACTTGAGCTGATTTCATCGACATGGGGATAATGGATTTCTTCTACATGACCAACTCGGTCTATGAGAATCTGGTGAAGGAGTTACGGACTTATGCTTGGAGTAAAGATAAGACCATTCCGAGTCATGTTCAAGGCGGCGCATTGTGGTCACTCAGACCTAATTGCTTTGAAATCACCCATTGCCCTAATGATGGAGCGGTTGAAACCGCTGGTTGGGAAAAAGGATCTGGTGGTGGGATGTCGTGAATGAAACCATCTATGAGAAGCCTGAGGGACCAAGGCGATGGACATGAAGAACGAGGTTTGAGCAATCGCTCGTAATCATCATGAACCGCTTGGTGCCAAAATCGCTCTGTGGATACCGCCAAGTACCACAAGTTCATAATGTGGAATTATGAACTCAAAGCAAAAATCAACCTTCCACAGATAATTTTTGAACATCTGCGAAGAGACTTAATGTACTCCGAAAGGGAAATATATGAATATCCCTTATGGAAAGTCATTGTCGACAATTATGGAGAACCAAGGTCTTATAAATCTTCTTCAAGGTCTCAACACACCTTGGAAGCGGTGGCTTGCCACTGAAACGATGGTGATTCCTATTCTCTCTTGAGACAATCTAAGGAGAATGGGACTCCTTTCCAAGAAGGCTATTGCTGCAATTCAACAAGGTGAAGAAGGAGCAAGGAAGAAAGTTGTGAAGAAGGGAAGAAGATTGTGGTTGACTCTGGTGTCTCTCTTTGGACCAACCGGAAGAGGGTCACTCGAAGCCACGCATTCACATTGCCTCGTAACCCCTCAGCTCACTCTCCCTATGAGACCTACATGCATGCCCTCTATGCTTACAGAGGAAGAAGAAGAGAAGAAACTAGAGATTGATCAAATGATAAAGGAAAGGTTAGAGGAAACACGACTATATCATGAAGCAAGCTTGGCTGCAGGCCTTGTACAGCGTGAAACCTTTGCACCTCCAGTTCGTGCTCCTACCTCTGACCCTAGAGTGGCTATTCCTGCTGAGCCCGCCTCTGTTGATCCTGCTCAGAAGCCACCCCTGAAAAGGATACACAAGGTTGGAGATGCCCCTGCTGCAAAAAGGAAGAAGGCACTTGATAAGGTAGTTGATTTATATGATACTACTTATCAACTGCTCTGTTCTGTTGCTCACGCTTGTTGAACCCCCTCCATCACAATCCTTGCCCAAACCTAAACCCCAATCTGTCTCTGCACCCAAACCAACACCTACCAAAAAGCCTTTGCCGTCTTTACCCTCAGACTCATCTTCATCTGATGAAGATGATGTTGCTCCCTTGAGGACTAGACAAAGACCTCAACCACAGGTTCAAATTCCCTATATTGAACCTTTAGCCTCTTTACCTCCAGATTCCACTATACCTCAAACCCAAACACCTTCACCACCTAAATCACCATCCAAACCAGCTTCTCCACCTAGAACCGCTTCACCCCCTCACCAACAACCAGACCTCAACATACCATGTGAGATCGAGTCCATTTCTCGAGGAACCTGAATGCAGTCAAGGGTTCAAGAGTCTTCATCTCTTGAATCTGCAATATGGTTGTGTGTGAAACCCAACCTCTTGGCATGTTGCAACCTCTCCCTGACTCCTCTTTCAGACTTCCCATAATGGTACCTTTCATGTCTCAACTGTTCTCTCCTCCAAATTCTCCTCTCCAGGAAGAACCAGAATCATTGAGAACTACCGGGATGATCTTTGATGATCTCTCTCTTGAGCCTCTGCCACTTCTTCTCACTTTGCACCCTGGACCCTCTGAGCCTGGTCTTGGGAACCAAGAATTGTGCCCAACGTTCTTCCCAATTTAATTGGTAGCATTGAGTACTTCAAAGTGAAAGATTCAGGGAATCTCGTTTCTGGGTTTCCTTGGAAGCAGCCAGTTGATGAAGTAATCAATGATCTTGTCAAGAAGATCGGTATGAGAACTGGGTGTCTGTGAACACTTGGTTTGACAAGCACAGGCAAGAGCAAGAAGAAAGAAGCGAGGAGATGGCATCTTTATACGACATGGAGAGTTCCTCCAAGAGAAGAGGTCACCGTTGTTTGGGAACCGTAACCTGCACCTCCTCCTCGTCCTCCTACTCCTCCAAGAGAACACCTTAACTCCACCACCGCACACAATGCTATGGTTGCATCTACTTCTGGATCGGCTTCACATGACAGTCAATCAGTAGTTGTGCCAAAAGAAGTTTTTGATAAATTTGGTTGAAGAAAGCAGCGGTTTAGAAGATTTATGGAATCTCTTGATCAAATTTGGAAGCCTCAGAAAAGAAGCAAGATTTGATGACTACTCTGCTGCGGCAAATTTTGGAGAGGATGGAGCAACCCTAGAAAACCTTAGGATTTATTTTTTTTCTTTTGATAGATTTGCTTTGAGTTTGTTTTTGTTCACTCTGTTTTTATTTCTAATGAAATTTATGACACTCAAGTTTTCTCTTTATCTTTCTTTATCTTGTTTTGACTGTGATGTTCTTTATTTACATCTTGATCTTTTTGTCGATGACAAAGGGGAGAAGAATATAGAGTATAAAGCAATTGATGAACCTAGTGTATCAACCAAGTGTCATCATGCATACATTATGTGTTCTGATTAATATATTCCTGTATGCTCTGAAACTTATATGCTGTAATATCTCATGCTCTGTTACACTTAGAAATATTTATATATGCTTAATTCAGGGGAGCCTCAAATCATCTGAATAAATATTTTTTTAAAGAAAAATTGTTCATCAATATATGTATTTGTCATCATCAAAAAGGGGGAGATTGTTGGAATCAAGAGGATTCAGAAACAATAACCCTTTAATTGTTTTGATGATAACAAAAGATTAAGAGAACAATTTATTCTCTAACATGGTTATAAGTGTGCAGAAAGTATTTATATTCGGAAAAATTCTGCTTCAGAAGACTTAGTGAAATCTTGAATTTCACTCTGGAAAGCCCGGCTCTGGCTCTGGTTCTTGGCACATAGAATCTGTTTGGTCAACGCGCTGGTGTAAGTCAACGGCTCCTAGATCGGTCTAAGAGACTACACTCTGTTTGGTCAACGCTCTGGTGTAAGTCAACGACTCTGGTAGATCAGTCTAAGAGACTACACTCTGTTTGGTCAACGCTCTGGTGTAAGTCAACGCTCTGGTAGATCAGTCTAAGAGACTACACTCTGTTTAGTCAACGCTCTGGTCTTCAGTCAACACTCAACAGATTGTGTTATATGTGCTCCATGATAGACTTAGTGCTTTCCTACACGATTACATTATTTGATAGCCCATTAAATTCTACACACAAGAATCTGGTGATCTGTGAAACTCAGTTCTGATAGTAAAATTCAAGTACCTTGTTATACGAGGTATCTTTAGACAAGAAGAATGTCAAAGGATAATATCATCAAGGAAACTTGTGCTTGAAGTGTCTATATTTTTGAAAAGCTCACTAAGGACAAAGTTACTGACATTGTGTATAATACTCAGAATGCTTTTCGTCTTGAAAGCGACGTATCCTGCAAAAGCCGAAATTCAAGAATCTGAACTTTGACTTTGGACAAAATTTAGACAAAAAGAAACGTTGTGCGGACAAAAAGAAACGTTGTGCGGACAAAAAGAGACGTTGTGTCACAACGGCACTTTTTCAACCCTAGCTATATATCCTACCTCATACACTGAAGTAAGAGAGGTATTGAGTTTTCAACAAACGATTTTCAACACTGTTGTACGCAATCTAGCAACTTGAATATTTTTCTGAGTAGTGAGAGCATCAACATCTATCTTCTCAAACACTACCCAATCAAGAGACAGTGAGCAATCAAGAATTCATCCAAGTCTCTGAGATCGTTGAACAAGGCACTTACTGTTTTATTCTTTCTTTTAAGAAAGTTATTTTGTGCTAAAAGTAGTTTCATTGTAAATTCTCTCTGAAGAGAGTTATCTCTATATTGTTTCAAAAACTCTTATTTGAATCTGTACTTAGCCCAAGATGGGTCAGTATACCTTAGAGGCTCAACTGCATCGAAGTCGTTCTAAGAAGTTGTGAGTATAGCCAGTTGGCAGAAATATACTCTCAAGTGTAATCGGTTGATTATAGTGGAGAAATCCTTCAAGTGAGTGAAGGGACTAGACGTAGCTATCAGGTGATAGTGAACTAGTATAAATCACTGTGTCTCTTTCTTCTCTCTACTCTTTATTCCTTGCACAGTTTATTCAATAGTTATTTTTCATAAACATTTGTATTTGCGAAAAAGTTTTTTAAAAACCCAATTCAAACCCCCCCTTTCTTGTGTTTTGCCACGTTCATATTTCCCCCTGCTTTCTTTGATTCTATGGAGCATCTAGCAGTGCATCTTGCACATGAAGCTAGGCTTGGTGGACCGGTTCAATACAGATGGATGTATCCATTCGAAAGGTACTATAATAAAGTATTCTCTAAAATAAATATTTATTTGAAGGGTTAAATGTATCAATTTTTATCATCAACATTGTTATTTTGTAGATTTATGGGTGACTCAAAATGGTCGGTGAAAAATAAGGCCAGGGTTGAAGGATCTATTTGTGCAACTTACTTACACCGTGAGACAATCCATTTCTGTTCCCATTATTTTACGAACTTCATGTTGACACCAACAAATAGTAGGAATGAAGTAGAAATTGAAAGTGAAAGACACCCGCTTGCCTTATCGATTTTGCCTTCCTACCGTCATGGTGGAAAGGAGGTGGATAATGGATAACGGCGAAGTGTGGAAGTTAGCCCACGTTCACGTGTTGATCAACCGTGCGTATATCACCGTATCTAACGTATGTATCATTTTGACCACTTTCAATTTCTTTAATCCACAATTGCTCTTGATCATTTGTTTGATAATGACTTGATCGGGGCATTCTTGTTAACTAAGCCCACAAGCGTACAAGACTCTTACGCCTATATTCATGAATATTTCCCAATGTGGTTTAGGAACCAGGTATGTTTTTGAGTCGTCATATATATATTATTATTATTTATTGTTTGAAAATACAAAAATATTGTTTGAAAATAGGAACCATAATTTGTTTGCACATGGTGTGTACACAGTGTATAGCGAGCGTAATCCCCTAAAATCCAACACTTGAGAAATTTATCTCATGGTCCTAAATCACGTGTAAAAGAATGGCACACATTCTTTGTAAATGGATACAAATTCCAAACCCAGTCAAAAACAGAGGGGAAAAAACAGTTAACAGCGGGGTTTATGTAAAAGGTGCCACAGATGGAGGTAAAGATGACTTTTACGGCGTGATTCAACATATATATGAACTGACGTACAATACTTTAGACTATACTAAAAAAATAGTGCTATTTTATTGTAATTGGTTTGATCCGTCAAATAGAGGCACAAGAGTGGATCAAAAATATAATACTGTTGACATACACATGAGCAGAAGATACCAAATGTTTGATCCGTTTATCATGGCACAACATGTAAGACAAGTGTATTATGTCCCTTATCCATCAACTCGAAGGGACAAACAAGGTTGGTGTGTCGCACTAAAGATAAAACCATGGGGTCGCATTGAAGCAGATGATACAGAGGAAGAAGTGGCTTATCAAGTGGATGAGATGTCTCATGTCAATGTAGTAAATGAAGTGGAACCCATTACTCGACTACGTGACAATCCAATCACATATGAAGATGTAGATGGGGATGAGGAATTAAATGAAGAAGTGGAAGAACCATCAACATCTGAAGATGATGCCGAAGTTGAGTGGGCAGACTGGGCAGATTGAAATTGTTTAACTTTTTACAATTTGAGAAATTAATGTGTAACAATATATTTTAATTTGTCAGTTATTTTCATAACTTGTTTATTTTTATGGAATTCATTTGTAAAAAAATATGTTTAAATATAATATTTCATGATCAAGTATTATTCAATTGCTCTATAGACTTTTATGGCATCGAGGTTCAGAGCCGACTTCTGCACTCACCCAAAGTGGTGGTAAATGGAAGGAAGCGGCATCGCCTCAACCCCTCGCCGTCGAGGCCGACCATCATTAGGCGTGACCTCATCGGGTTTTCGACGTTGTCATCTACACGTCGTCCTAGTACATCTACGCCGAGACACTGATACACCTCCCCGCCCCTAGACACCTTACGCACCACCTACACAGACTCAGGCACATTCGACACCAGCTACACAGACTCGGGCACGTTCGGCACCTTTGCCTCACATTGACATGATCCCCACCCCGGGGTTCCAGCAGCCGCATGGCGCTTCGAGTTCCCATGTTGTGCCTGATCCGGTGGCCGATGCTCATTAGTCCGACCATGATTATAGTACGAGCCATACAGCTGATCACACTGATGTTGGGCAGGACGGGGAGGAGCAGGAGGTTCAGTAGGAGGAGGTTCTTGGCGAGGGGGGAGGCGAGAGCCTGAGACTCTTGAGATCTTGTATGATGGCCGAGTTGTTATCGTGCCATCCGTAAAGGGTAAGTATTTGCAATTTTTTCGAGTTATTAATAATTTACATGTATATATATATTTTTTTTATTTAACATGTTTTTATTGTTCAGGTTTCTTCCCTCAAAGCCAGCTGCGTTAGCTATCACAACAACAATTGAGGAGAATTACCAGGAGTTTTGGCCCACCTGGGGGACGCTGAAGGATATTGAGCGGGACCATATGTTTAATAATGTCTTATATTGATACAGACGAGGGTTGCTTGGGAGGAAAAAGATGAGGAGCTGATGGAGAAGAATTTTCATATGAAGGCCTCCCACCGCCTTTCTGACATGCTTCGAGATGCCCGCATCAGGGATCGCCAGCCCAGTTGGATAGGGGATGAGCTCTGGCGGTGGTAGCGCCTTGGAACACCCCGAGTTCCAGCGACCGGAAGGCCAAGAAGAATAGGGCCTCACGAGAAGGGTGGCGGCTTGCACTGCTGGAGGTTCTCGGTCGGTAGCGACGCAGCTAGACTTATGCGTGTTATAAAATTGTTGTTATTATTATTATTATTATTATTTTATTATTATTATTATTATTATTATTATTATTCTTTATTTAAGTTTTTTATTAATACAATCACAAGAAGAGGTTGGGGAGAGAAGTTCAGTTGCACGAGCTCCATCTTGCAACTCATATGAAGAGGAGTACTAGTGATTTCGTTGATGACCGTTCGAGGCGGACTCAGGTAATTATAAAATATAATAAATATTTTTTTAATAATGTTTATATTGTTTTGTTAAAAAAAAAGACTTGACTTATTTGTTTGTTTAACAGGAGGAGTTTGAGGCAAGGATGTCTCAGCTTAGATCTCAGAGCTCATCATGTTTTCCATCTCAGAGCCCTGATGATCTATCTACACCGCTGAGGGTTTGGGCAGAAGTGGTTGGCGGAAAGAAGAAGGGTCGCCTATATGCTGCTGGCGACCTTGCCAGCAACTACAAAAAAGGGGCCCGCCGCCTACACATTGGAGCGTCGTCGAGTAGTAGTGTCGCCACCGGGTCGCCCGCCACGGATGACCAGGAGATAGCCGAGTTGAAGCGCACCGCGGGCCCAAAGAAGCCAGGAGGTTTTGACTCGGTCTTTGCAGCGCCAGGAGCAGATGTACCAGATGCTAGCTCGCCAGCAGCCTACTCCATCGACTCCGCCTCCGCCTCCGCCTCCGTCTTCGCCTCCGCGTACTGATGGTCATGTCGATGATGCAGATGATGTAGAGCATCTCGATCATGATCAGGAGTACCAGGACTATTATTTCTGTTTGTACTTATATTTTTTCATATTTTTGGATATCTTTTTTTGTTTTTATTTTAGTTTCTGTTTTTTCTTCGTCAATTTTTTTTATTTATTATGTTTTCTTTTTTTAATTTACTTTTTAGTTTACGTTATCACATTTTTATATATGGAAATCAATTAATAATTAAATTAAATTAAATTACAATTAATATTTAATTAAATTAATAAATAAATATTTTTTAATATGAGAATAAATTATTTTTATAATTAAACAAATAAATAATTAAATTAATTAATTAATTAATTAATTAAAGAATAAAATTAATTTGGTTATTAATTAATAATTTTATTAATTTTATTAATAAAATTAATTAAAGTAAATATTTTATTAATCAATTTATTTTTTTGAAAAAAAAACATTCTGATTACCGACGGCCTAAGCCGTCGGAAACTTTTATTTACCCGTCGGAATCCACCATCATTTTCCGACGGGTGTAGCCGTCGGTACTACCGACGGTAAAGAATTCTGATTACCGACGGTCTAAACCGTCGGAAACTTTTCAGATTTACCGACGGTCAACACCGTCGGAAATTTAACGAAGGCTTTGCCCGTCGGAATCCACCATCATTTTTCGACGGGTGTAGCCGTCGGTATTACCGATGGTATAGAACAGTCCGTCGGTAATCCTTTGCGACGACCATATTTCCGACGGGTTTTTGGCCGTCGGTTATCCGTCGGTAAAACTGGATTACCGACGGCTTTTATGTATTACCGACGGCTTTAGGCCGTCGGTAATCCCGTGTTTTCTTGTAGTGCAATGAGGCGGCGATCTCGGACACTCAGACTCATTGACCAAGAGAACACCTTCTCGTCGTCGACGACGGTATATGCGTGTTCGTGGAGTCAAATCTTGGTTAAGGGATCATTACGGTTTATGATTTTGCTTCCTCATAGTAGTTTGTGTCATGTTCTATTTCTCCCACCTTTTGCTTAATTTTGGCAGGTTCCCCCATTTTTGGTTCGAAAGGTGCTCACACAAATTTTTTCTTTCACCAATGAACAATTACTGAATAGGTCAGTTATTCTACACTTCTAATTTCCCCCGTGTAGCACCCGTATTTTGTGCGATGCGTTATTTAGCGTTATTATAGTATATTTTGTCGTAATTATGCTATAATAAGCAATTCATTGTTCTCTAAATAAGTGATTTAAATAAATCAAGATCAAATTGAATTTAAGAATTAATATTTTATATTAATTCGTGGTTCGAATATCGTCGAAAAATTCTAACAAAGTTTCGTCGCGTTTCGAATCGCCGGGCAGTTTTGCCGTAGATAAAAATTTTAAACGAACTCCGATTTCGATGAAAATCGAATCGTGACTTGTTATGATTATTTGTGAGTGTTTTAGGTTGTTTTTTTTATTTAGGATAATTTATTTTCATGTGGTGAATTAATTTCTCGTCAAATTAATTTTTGCGAATTTATCGGCGGGAGATTAATCGGTAACGCGATTACTCGACGCCGTGTTTTAGCAACCTTTAGACTCTAGAATTAGAGGGTAATCATGAGAGATGTGAGATTAGATGGGATAGATTATTTGATGAGATTAGCATCTTACTTTATGATTAGGTGTCAACCTTTGTGTGATTAATCCTTTTAACACTATTAGATGGTTTATTAACCAAGTGTTATTTTTAAGTGAAAAAAATAACCCCACCCCCTTAACCAGCCCAAAACCGTGCCTCCCTTCTCTCTAACCCTCACAACTTCATCTTCTTCACTTTCTTGAGAGAGAAGCTCCAAAGCTCTTCCATGGCCACTTTCCTTTTTCTTTGTTCTTGAGTTCACTTCACCTCCAAGCTTCCATACTTCCTACTACTAATTTCTTCTACTCTTCATCATCCTCTACCTCTTCATTCAAGCAAGGTTGAGAGCACATTTCCTCTCCCAAAAACAGCCTTAGGCCGCGAGCTCTAGGAGGAGGAGAGGTGGTGATTTCTTTCTTTTTCTTCTTCATTTTCATGCTTGTTTTGTGTTGGTTTTGTGCTTGATTGTGATCAAGAGGAGATGAGCACTTCAATCCCATTTCTTGGAACCCTAGGCGTGACCTAAGGGAGAAAAAGAGGGGAAAATATGTGATCCTTGGTGAATCAAGCAATTGGATGGTTAATTGAGTCTAATTGATGTTGTTGTTGTTGTTGTTGTTGTATGTGCTTATAGTTTTATATTATAACCATGATTAGGTAATTTATTGGAAAATTTGGGATTCTTGAAATGTTGTAGAGTATTCTTATACTTGATGATGATTTGTTTTTGGTAGTAAATGGTTGTGATGGAGGAAAGACATTGATTAAAATGGTGTTGTTAATTTTGGGTGAAGTTTGCAATTTTTGTTTGAAAAATGGTGATGGCGCCGTGAGCCCTAGGGTGGAAAAAGGAGAAGAAAAATTGTTTTGCATACTTCTTTTAGTTGGTGATTAATATAATGGTCTTGCATTTTAATTGGTTTGGTGAAAAGATTTAGATCAAGGAGTTAGTAAAGAAGTCATTGAAAAACCCTTATTTATAGAAATTGTGAAAATGGTTTTGATACTTGATTTAAGTTTCCTTATGTGGGCTAGCTGCTATATGATGTTGTTTGAGTTTTGGGAATAAGTATAGAAGTGGTTTACCTTTAAAAGAAAGTTTTGCAATTTTTTTTTTTAGAGAAAAAGGGGTGGTGGCCGAGAGGCCATAGGAGAGGATGGAAGGAAGATCTTTTTCTTTTCCAAGTTTGGAGATAATGCTTGAATGAATGTGTTCTAGGTTTTAGAAATTTATGAAAAGTGGTTAATTAAAGTTGTTTTTCACTTTAAGGCTTTCGAGAAAATTGATAATGCATTATGTATAGTTTTTTCAAGAGATAATTCTTTGCACAAATATTTCAAGTATGTGACTTAGTATTTAAATTAAGTTTCTAAGTGGAAGTGTTTGGTTAGGAAAAGGGTTTAGGTGCTGAGAGCCTAAGTTTTTTAGTTGAGTCTTAGAATTATGCTAAACTTACCTTGTGATGATAGGACTTGTAGACTCCGAATTCGTGCGACCGAGGCGAGTGGTACCACGCTAGCGGATGACTGTGGTAAGGGCAACTTGTAGATATGGATAGATTTTAAATTTCTGTTATAAAGCGAAGAAGTCTGAGAACCTCAGGGTTCGAAGTGAGGGTCTCGTACCCCTTCGATTTTTAGTCCTTAAAACTTTAATCATGGTTATTTAGTGGGCTTGTCTGCAAGTGGTTGGCAGCTATCCCCAACCCCCCACACTTGTTTGATTTCCTCTCTGTCAACTCCACTGAGCTGCAGAGGGATGAATTGTATTCCGACTGTTGTGATATGACTTGATTGCTTGATACTGTTGAATTGGGTTGTCTTGTATTGAGCTTTGCGTGAAAATTTATTTAATATGCGATTGAATAATTATTTGAGTTTGCTTTCTTGAATTATCATATGAGTTGATTTATTCATCATGTTTCCTTGAATCATCGTATGCGTCGATTTATTCATTGGGGTGGAGAAGGTTTCGTCATGGCGTTTTTGAATTATATCCCGAATAAACTTAGGGTGCTAGGACCCCCTTGTTTTTCGGCAGCTTAGTTAGACATCTTAACGTCAAGGAACTCTTCCTGAATATCCTAGGGTGGTCGTGGAGCCTAAAGCCTCTGGCTGGATTTCAGCAGCTTGTTCGGCGTTACTTTCAGAAATTTGTCGAGAATGTCTTGAGAGAGTGTGTCGAGAGTTGCTTTATAGGCATTTGTGCATCTTATTGTCTCTTGCTTTATATTTGTTGTTTCTATGTTTATTCAAGAAGTTGACCCTTTCCCGTGGTTCCTTCAACCAATGATGGTAACCCAGGCGATGACGAAGACCTTGGTGATACCGGCGATGTCGACATCGCCAGAGATCGTGTTTGATTTTCCAGATATCGAGATGCCCGCGGTGATGGAGTTCGACCCCATCTCCCGCCGTGTTGTATATACAGGGGACGTTGTACAGAATTTCCGAGTTGATGGACTAGTGATGAGATAGGAGACATTTAGCCGTACAGTTAGCTTTCCGATCAGGACCATGCAGGTGGTGGATGCTTGGCGTAGCATTCAGAGAGAGCAGGCGATGCCAGTATCATCTTCTTCGCCGGAGGGATCTCTGGAGATTCCGAGGCGTATTACTACTCGTTATGCACCTCTGCCTAGGGGAGCGAGATTTCGGATGACCGCTCGAAAGAGCATGATCAGGCGTGGTACTGCTGGAGCTTCTACATGTCGAGCGGCAGCTACTCCAAGTTCCTTGGCAGAGCCTGAGCTTGAGGCAGAGCCGGCTTCCCCCATGATTGTCAGGACACCTACTCCATCGGGGCATCTTTCACCGGTATTTTGAGAGTGCGGTGGGGCAGGATGTAGCGGCACAGGATTCATTGAGGAGGTGCTGGTAGAGGAGGACGTGTCATAGGGTATACTTGCTACGGTTCCTTTTATAGACTTGACTGGAGAGGATGCGGCGGACCCGATGGAGGATGATGACGAGGAGGATCCGTCTGAGGATTCAGATAGCTATCTGTAGTTGATGTGATTGTCTGACTACTTGTTTTGTATTTTGGATGACTGTAGTATTTCGTTTATAGTGTACAGTTTGTTTTGGTGACCAGTCAGGCTTGGTGGATGTCTTTATGTACTGCAGGGTAGATTGGTGGCATACTTTTGGAGCAGCCCCCTGCTTGGGTGTCTGCCGGGAGTACGCCCGGGGTATGATTGCTCTCACGAGGGTCTTCATACCATAGGTGTATTTTTTTGTATATGTTTATGCACTTTCTATTTGGTATGCACTGCCTATGGATACTTGCTTATATATATGTATGTATTTCCAGAGCATGAATCATGTGTCTTAGATTGCACCATGTTTCAAAAAGCTGTGACAACTCTGTGTATGCCTGCGGATATAATTGTTTTTAAAAAAAAATAGACCGCATTTTCCAAAGGACACAAGAGTACTATTTTAAAAAGTGCGTCGCATATAGGGTTGGTTTTAGTTTAGTAGCGGTCCGGAAACGGGTCGTTACACCCCGTAAGTGAAAGAAATTTCTCATCATTGAATATTCACATCACATAATAGTTATCATTCTTAGTTCGCTATGCACAGGTCCATAGTATTCAACAGCTATATCGGATTAGCAACATGTACAACTGGGATGACAAATATGGTGTTGTAGCTAACGCTGAATTGTGATCGAACAAACGAGGAAGAACCTGCAAAACAAAAACTCGTTACGAAAAACCTGAGGCGTCGGTGAGGTTGCCCTTAAGGATTTATCTGCCTACTGGGCGCAAATCCCCTAGGGTACAACAGGTCCGTCCCAGTAGTGATTCTAGGGTACTAGAACAGCAAGAAGAAGAACATGCAATATGACCCAGGGACTCAAAATAAGGGATGAGAAGAAAAAGAAATAATAACTTCGGGTAACTCCAACAACTAGCCTGTTAGGCTTAAATAAAATAAATCCAAAAATTACTAATTAAAATAATAATATATCTGTTGTAAAATAAAAGAGCTGTTGGTGGAGATAATGCACAAAATCGTGGAGTAGTGGCCTAAAAATCTGGAAAGTTACTGTTAGGGGATAAGACTGAGTAAGACTTGGTCACTAAGTAAAAATATCTAAAAACATGGTTTTTTAGATAAGCCTTCTCAAGTCAAAATTATTTTCGGAAATATAATTCAAGAAATAAAAAGGAACGCAAGTCCTTATCGTGAGCGCAGGGGGGCAAATCGGAAGATTTGCACTGAAACCACCCACTTTGGGCCAGGCTAATGTGCGGGAGACCCATCTCTTTCCCTAGCCACTTTTACCACCTCATTTAACATGATGGCTTATAAACACTTTGACTCTTTGAGAATCATCCTATGTGGGACTTTCCCACTTTTGAAATATCACAAAAATTACAACAATCCCCCACATATTTCAAAAGTGTGAAAAACATTTAAAAAAATTTGAAAAGAATTTTCCTGGGTCAACATCTTGGATGTAATGCGTCAGTCCTGTGTAGCAAGCTATGGAACCAAGCCTAGACTGATAAGACTTAATACACAGTGAATTGGTGTAGCAAGCTATGGAACCCAAGACACTTTATGTATGTTAAAGGTCTTACAATCACATTACACCCCCACAATTCTTGCTATTATGCCGTTTTGCGCTAATAGGCCATGCGCGTGCCCAGTATTCTTGAGTGTTCTAGAGATCTCGCCAGGATCTCATGCAAGCGGCCCCACACACTCATATAGGTGATTTCATCAAGTGTATGCTGAAAATCATACACCACCCATAAGGGATATGAAAATTATTAAAAGCTAATAGCTTACCCTCTCAGTAATGTAGTGTCTAACACTTACTCAAAAACATCATGGGAAAGGGACAAAATATAATTAATTAAATTTAGTGTTAGCAGAATTAACAAGTGACTTGTTTTTACCACGTTGAACCTTCTTCATGGGATCTCTAATCACAAAGGTCGGGTTCCCATCACTTGTTAATTTCAATTGGCTCAAGTCCCATTCCCCTCGATGTATCATAAATTAATTTCCTCCCTAAGGGCTTTGTCAGAGGATCGGCTAAGTTCACTTCTGACTTCACAAAATCGATCGATATTGTTCCTTGTTTTTGCAATTGCTTTACCACATTTTGTCTCAATTGTATATGTCTGTTTTTACCATTGTAGGTTTTATTCTTTACAACGGCTATTGCCGATTGGCTATCACAATGTATTGACACTGATGGTGTAGGTTTTATTCCCAAAGGAATTTTTGCTAAGAGATTTCTTAACCACTCAACTTCACTACCAGCTAACTCCAGAGCTACAAACTCTGACTCCATAGTTGATCTCGCTATTATTGTTTGTTTGGCTGATCTCCAAATTATCGTACCACCTCCAAGTGTGAATATATAACCACTAGTGGATTTTATCTCATCTGAATCAGATATCCAGTTAGCATCACAGTACCCTTCTAGCACAACGGGAAATCCACTATACATTATACCATAGTTCATGGCACCTCTTAAATATCGCATGAGTCTAGCAAGTGCCTCCCAGTGATCCTGACTCGGATTGTGAGTATACCTACTCAAACGACCCATTGCATATGCAATGTCTGGTCGAGTAAAATTCATCAAATGCAGTAAGCTCCCAATTACTTGGGCATACTGAGATTGGCTAACAGGATCACCTCTATTTTTCTTTAAATGAGAGTTAGATTCATAAGGGGTACTCATAGGATTAGAGTCAAAATGACCAAACTTCCCAAGAAGTTTCTCAACATAATGTTCTTGGGATAGTATTATGCTATCACTCTTCCTTATGACTCTAACTCCCAAAATTACACTTGCCTCGCCCATGTCTTTCATATCAAAATTAGATGCAAGGAAAGATTTGGTTCTAATCACAATATCAATACAAGTACAAAAAATGAGCATGTCATCCACATAAAAACATGTAATAACATGTTCACCATTCACAGATTAAGTGTAAACACTCTTATCAACTTCAATAGTGGAGAAACCGTCACTGATCAAGGTTTGATCAAATTTTTCATGCCATTGTTTTGGTGCTTATTTTAAACCATATAGAGATTTTAGGAGTCTGCACACCTTATTCTCTTGACCAGAAACTACACATCCTTCGGGTTGGGTCATATATATTTCTTCTTCCAAATCACCATTCAAAAAAACAGTGTTTACGTCCATTTGGTGAATCACAAGTTTATAAATGGAAGCCAAGGCTATTAAAACTCGAATAGAAGAAATTCTCGTTACCGGAGCAAAAGTATCAAAATAGTCAATATTTTCCTTTTGAGAAAACCCTTTTGCTACTAATCTAGCTTTGTATTTTTCAATTGACCCATCAGGATTATATTTTCTTTTGAAAATCCACTTACTACCAATTGCTTTTGCTCCTCAAGGTAAATCTACTAGAATCCAAGTTTTATTTTTCAAAATAGAATCAATTTCGGTTTTAATAGCTTGTTTCAAAAAATTAGCTTCAGAAGAAGAAATAGCTTCAGAAAAAGTTTCATGATCCTTTTCAACAAGATAAGTATAAAAATCATTTCCGAAGGATGTTTCTTTTCTTGGTCTTTTACTCATCCTAAGGTCCTCGGGTAAATCCTCGCTAGCAATTTCTAATGGCTGTTTAGATGTACTTGCATATTTCAAAGGAAATATGTTCTCAAAAAATTCAGCATTCTTTGTTTCCACAATTGTGTTGCAATCAAGTACATCACTCTTTACTACGAGGAACCTATAGGCAGCGCTGTGTTCGGCATATCCTATGATCATGCAATCAGATGTTTTAAAACCAATTTTCCTCCTCTTAGGCTCAGGCAATATTACCTTAGCTAAACACCCCCACACTTTCAAATATTTCAGATTAGGTTGATAACCTTTCCATAACTCATAGGGTGTTTTACCGGTAGTTCTATGGGGAGTTCTATTTAGCAAAAAACACGCAGTTAAAATTGCTTCACCCCAAAGGTTACTAGGCGCGGAAGAGCTAATTAACATCACATTCATCATTTCCTTTAATGTCCTATTTTTTCTCTCAGCTACACCGTTTGATTCAGGTGAATAAGGGGGAGTAATTTCATGGATAATACCTTCTTTTTCACAAAAATCGTTAAATGAAAAATACTCACCACCTCTATCGGATCTAACTCGTTTGATTTTCTTACTCAATTGATTTTCTACTTTGGCTTTGTAAGAAAGGAACATATCAAACGCTTCATCTTTATGCCTGAATAAATAAACCTTAGCGTATCTCGAAAAATCATCGATAAAAGTCACATAATATTTTTTACCGCCTCTTGTCATAGTTTGTTTCAAATCTCCTAGATCGGTATGAATTAAACTAAGCAAGTTAGTTTCACGTTGCACAGGGGGACAAGTTTTCTTGGTTGATTTTGATTCTACACATACATCACATTTACTAAATTGTTTATCGCTTAATGAAATCATGCCAAGACGTTCCAACTTATTAACATACGCAGAATTAATATGTTCTAGTCTAGCATGTCATATATCATACGAATCAAGCAAATGCGCAGAAGAAGATGCATTATCATTGATAACTTCATAAACGTTAAGAACAAAAAGTCCCTGATCACAATACCCCTTTCCCACAAAGATATTATTTTTTGTCATTACAATCTTGTCAGACTCAAATGACACTTTAACTCCTCTTTTTCCCAACAAGGCCACAAAAATTAAATTTGCCCTTATACTAGGCACATGCAACACGTCACTAAGAGCCAAGGTCTTTCTAGATGTGAGCTTTAGAAGAACTTTCCCCTTTCCCGAGACTGCAGCAGTACGAGAATCACCAAGGTACATAAGTTCTTCTCCATCCCCCACAGAAGTGTAGGAGGTAAAAACATCTTTGCTTGCACAAATATGCCTAGTAGCCCTAGAGTCTACCACCCATTTGTTCACATTGGTCACAATATTGACTTGAGAAACGACCGCAGCAACAATATCATCATCTCCTTCGGCCTCGACCATATTGGCCTTTGGCTTAGGAGGATTGTCGTTTCTCGCTCTATGCCTGCATTGAGGTGCATGATGACCTGGCTTTCCACAAACAAAACACATGCCTTTCTTCTTGAAATTAGAGTTACCAACACGTGGGACAAAATCATTTTTATTATTGTTGTTACTATGGTACCTTTTTTCTGCGATTTGCCTTGCACCATGTTAGCATGAGAAGCCAATGCCTTTGCCCTTGCAGCACTGCACTCCTTGCGGTTGGTGTCTTCAATGATGATGTGGGTAATCAAATAAGGAAGAGATAGTTGCTTTTGCTTGTGCTTTAGTTGCTGTTTGTAGTCCTTCCAGGAATCCGGTAGCTTTTCAATGAGTATTCCAGCCACGAACTCATTCGGCAGAGTGATGTTTTCGGACTTCAGATCTTCCAGCTAGTAGTTTCCAATCACGAACTTTTGTTTCCCAGCATCCTCAGCAGTGTACTTCAGGATCATAGAGTCCCAAATCTGCTTTGCTTCCTTATACGAACAGTAGACATCGAACAGATCGTTAGACAAGGTACTAATTAAGGTGTGACGACAAACCTTATTAGAATATGTCTAATTCTCGACTTGTTTGGGTGGCGATGTCGGTTTGGGATCCGTCAGAGTATAGGCGACCCCATGTACGTCAAGGACGGTATGCACTCGTTCCTGCCATCTTCAAAAATTTTGGCCATTGAAGACCTCATTCTTTGAGACATCAGGAAATGGCTTTGCATAGGTGATCGTGGTCACGGGCGGAGGTGGCGTTGAACCGGTACCATGGTTGGTCTCGCTGTCGTTCGTCTTCGTTGTATCATTAGCGTGATCAGTAGTCATGATAAATCCTTAAGATTGTTGTAACTAACACTGAATTGCGATCTAACGAACGAGGAAGAACCTGCAAAACAAAAACTCGTTACGAAAAACTTGAGGCGTCTGTGAGACTGCCCTTAAGGATTTATCCGCCTATTACTCACAATTCCCCCGGGGTATCAAAACTGCAAGAAGAAGGACAGACAATATGACCCAGGGACTCGAAATCAGGGATGAGAAGAAAAGGAAATAATAACTTGGGGTAACTTCAACAACTAGCCTGTCAGGCTTAAATAAAATAAATCCGAAAATTACTAATTAAAATAATAATATATCCGTTGTAAAATAAAAGAGCTGTCGGTGGAGATAATGCACAAAATCGTGGAGTAGTGGCCTAAAAATCTGGAAAGTTACCGTTAGGGGATAACACCGGGTAGCACTTGGTCACAAGGTAAAAATATCTAAAAACATGGTTTTTCAGATAAGCCTTCTCAAGTCAAAATTATTTTCGGAAAAATAATTCAAGAAATAAAAAGGAACATAAGCCCTTATCGTGCGTGCAGGAGGGCAAATCGGAAGATTTGCACTTAAACCATCTACTTTGGGACAGACTCATGTGCGCAAGGCCCATCTCTTTCCTTAGCCACTTTTAGGACCTCATTTAACATGATGACTTATAAACACTTTGACTCTTTGAGAACCATCCGATGTAGGACTTCCCCACTTTTGAAATATCACAAAAATTACAACATATGGAACACACAGTGTGTCCCCGATGTAAGTTTTATTAGAAAAGCTTTAATTAAGCCATGGCAGTCATCTATTTGAGAAAGCAGTATGATAACTTCAAATATAAGACATGCAGAAAAATTATGTTGACCTTTTTCGTATCATTGTTTTCTTCTAGGTCATATCCTCATATGAGAGTGTTGATGACTAAAGATTCAAATAATGCAGTTAGTAACTCTTGAGTTTCATCTCCATTTCCTCTTCCTAGAATAACACACAGGAGTAGAGAAAAATCTGCCTCATTGCTATATTACCCACTAAGCTTATAACCACATTCATTGAGCTGAATTCATTGCAAGTTTACATTGGTGTGTTCCAAGTCACAAGAAAAGCTCTTCAGGGAAAGTTATTTTCAAAAATAAAACTCCCTCAAAGCTGCCAAAAAAAAAGTTATTCTGGTTGCAAAATAGGCTAATCCAAACATACATAAATGAAGACTAATACTAGTGGTATTTGTGCTTAGTAATTTAGCTTTTATTATTTTAGAATTCCAGTCTGCCATCATTATATGCTCTGCAGCACTATCTACTCTTTCACATACTATGTTGGATAATTGTTTTACATGGATTTATAGGTGAATAATTGCCTTACATTGTACCGGGAAAATGTATTACAATTGCAACTGTGGAATCCCATCAAGCTGTCAGACGGTGATGTGATCCAGAGGAAGCAATGAAGCATGGATTGTAATGAGATGGACTGGAATTGTATTATGTGTCTTGATTTGGACTAGAATGAGCTGAATTTGTTCTGCAAGGTTTCCTAAGTTTGTAGTCATTTACAGTCCATAAGGAAGATGTGTAATTTGGTTTCTTGTCCCTTTGTATTGTTTCTTATTCCCATTTTTTTTTTGAGGAGATATTTCTTATTCCCTTGTAAACTGTTGTATTATATATTTAGCCAATTAGTTGTCATGTTAATTTTATTATTGAAGTTATTGGTTGGCAAATTCAAGTTAATATTATTCCATTCCAGTAGTCTTGTTAAATTTATTAGTTCAAGTGATATGAATGTTTACTGAAAACAAGAAAAATGAATTTATCAGTACACTATGTTCTAATTATGGTCCTACTTCAAGAGATGTTGCAATATCAGCTAAATCCTCATCTTTACCAGCAGTGATACTATAATCTCCACTGGCATTGTTAGCACCCTCTTCAGGATTAGGTGATTGAGAAGCAAGGGAGCCAGCTGATCGTTCACTGGCTAATCGATCTCTATCCACCTAAAATACAAACCAATTGAATTTGTGAAGAAAGACCAAAACATAATATAAGGTGTAGGTTGAAAGAATGTAAAAAACTTCATAGATTTCCACCCATAACAGTTCAACTTGAAGTAATTTATTTGACAAATATTTTTTCATTCACAAATTTCACCCTCTAAATGCTTCTGACATTCAATTTCTTAGACGTATCTTCTATTTTATTAGAAAGAAAGAATCTTATGCTTACAATAAGATTAGAATGGATCACACTAAACAATTTTAAAGTCAATTCTAATACTATCAAAACTGGAGTTAGTTTGCAATATTAATTCGTGTTTGGGATCCTTTAAAGAATCGGTAAATAGAATTGCAAAATTCAATTCTATGTAGAGATTAAATTGAACATTTTTTTTTTTGACAGAAAGATTTAGAGAACTAATCGACATTGATGGTAGCAGTCATTATAATGAGGCGCAAATGACTAACACCATTCAACCCTTGATGTTGGGCCTCTTTAAAAAACCAAATCAGAAAAGAAAAGTGAATCATGTTCTCGCAAAAAATGGCTCACACGACCTTGAAGATGCTCGCTGAGGAGTGATTAGCATTAAGTGGCAAGACCTTGAGGACCACCTTGACGAACAACAAGCTCAGTTAGGGCTCATTGCTCATGGGAGAAGAACGAGAATAAAGGAGTCACGTGCACTGCTTTCTAAATTTTTTCAGTTTTTTGGATGAAATATTCTGGACGGCAGGATTTATTTATTTTAATAGTTGAGATTTGGTATAAGTCTTTTGACTAGACTTACACCTGGTATCAATTGATCCTATCTCTTATATGAAATATAGCATTCCTTGAAAGTTAAATGATTATTTTTTAGAAATTTAAGATAAATAATTTTAAAGTATTTCAAAAATGAACATTTATGAAATTTTTATGGTTGTTATTATTATTATCATTATATTTTCTTTTATTTTTTTTAAGAAAATAAATACAACCATCACAACTCAAATATATCTATCTATATATATATATATATAAATAAAAGAATGTTGTCTAGGGGCAACATTGAAAATTTTCTTCTTCTATTTATGGGTTAATTGCAAATCTTACAGTTTAATTAATAGTTTTAAAATAAAAAATTTGGCTTATTTTTAATTATTGTCTTCAGTTTGTTTTAATTGCATTAAATTGTTTTAACTATTTTATCTAATAAGTGTTTCAATTAATTTGTAAATTAATGGTTTTAAAGGAAAAAAATATGATGGGAGTACACTTCTTAAACTTTATATGATAATTGTGTCAAAATATATGATAAAGTTAATTTATTTATACTATTATATAAACCAAAAACTTATTTATATTTTTTTATTGCATAAAAAACATTTATAATTTTTTACAGAATGTATGTTTATATTATATGCTATATCAAAAAAAAACATTTATATAATTTTAAAAAAAATATTTTATTTTAACATATCAATATAACAATCAGTATAAGTTAAAATTAAAACAGTAAAATAAAAATGTAAAATGTAAAATATATTAGTAGTCGAATTTGTTTCATTTTTTGTAACAGTTTTCTATCTAATTAGTTTTATCATATATAATGTAAATTATTATTAACTAGACAGCATAAAGAAAAAAAGCATTAAATTGTTTTAACTAATTTATGTAATAAGTATTTCAATTAATTTACGAATTAATTGTTTTAAAGAAAACAAATTATATATATATATGTATGTATGTATGTATGTATGTATCTATGTATGTATGTATAAAAGAAGGTATTTCCCATTTTTGGTTAGTAAGTGTTTGTATACCATATTTTATCCATTTTTTCATTTTTATTTTTAGTTTCTAATTTTAATTTTAATTTCATTTTCTTTTAATCTAGATTTTAGTTTTAGTTTTTAATTTCAGATTTTTAATTTTTTTTTTAGGTTTTGTTTATTATTTGATGTAATTTAGTTATTTTTCAAATTAAAAAGGTAAAAATCAAAAAATTTAAAATTAAAATAGATGGAAAATGTTAAACAAACACAAGTAATACTAAATGACACTCAAGCTGTCAAATTCTTAATGTGAAGTTACATTTTCAGTTATATTTTATGAATCTTTTTTTTGTGTGTCCAAAGTGGCCTAGCGGCGACACTCAACACACTGAGTGTAGAGAAGAGTGGTACCACGAGTTCGAACTCGCGCCACAGCAAATCATATCCTCGCAGCCTTTTACCATGTCAGTTGCACTTACGAGACATATTTTATGAATCTTTAGCTCCTAAAGTTTATCACTTATGTCGTGGATAGATATTGAATATCTTAAAAGGAGATGCTAAAGTTCAAAATTTTGATAATTCCCATAGGAATGATCATGAGCGTTCAGAGTATTTCTTCAAGGGTATGCCTTAAAATGCATTTCAATTTGAAACATGTTATTTTGCGTAGGTGAATTATGTTTATTTTTTGGTTGTTGAATTCAGGTAGTTTTTCGAATGTTTGTTTCCTTTTACTATACTGTTATTTTAAATTATGTTGACTAATATTTTTTTAACTTTTTGGGGAAGTCTTTATAACAATTTTTGTATGATGTCGGGACCGTGGGAACTAAAAAAAAAACAGTTTCTATTTCAAATTGAATTTATCGGTAGCATCAAAAGTGGGGCTTAACTTTGTTTTTTGAAAATTTTGTTGCTATTAGTTTTTTTTTCTATTCTTCAATCGTGATTTTGTACAAAATCATGTAACATAAACGTTCCATTTAACAAGAAAAAAACATAGCTTCATTTTTTGTTGTAAATTTTAATTTTTAACTATACACCTGGTTATTTGAGAAAAAAAACGATACACTGCTTTCTAATTGATAATTTTAATAATAATGATTTTATAACAAATTTTAATATGCAGTTTGGGATTGTTCAAAAAAAATATTTATATTTTAGGTTAAGTTAACCGTAAGTTAGTAAATATGTAACTTGGTAAGTGTTATTCCAATTTTTTTTTTTTAATTATAGCTTGGTATCTGTTCCACATCCTTTGTTTTTTTAGAAGGGTTGATGTATTATTTGACTTCATAGTCTGAATGTTTTTGTCTAGGTGACAATTGTTGTAAGGTTTTTCCTTTCTTAGTTTATGGGTTGATTACAAGTGGCATTTTCTTTATATGTGAGACTTAATTATGCTTTATGGTGTTATGTTGTTTTTGTTTTCTAGGTTATATGTCCATGTGTTTGATTTTAGGTGGCATTTTTTTGCAAGGAATGAGCGGTGACAATACGTTAGATCTTGCTACTGACAAACACAATGGTACAAAACTTTATGCAATAATCATTTCTCCCTAAAAAAGTTGAAGGTAACTAAATGTTAATTGACTTAGATGTATTTTGGATATGATTGCAAATTTGGTAAACATTAACAAATGAAATAATAGAATCATAAATTTGATACATGAATTGTTCTTTAATTGTTTATTGATAGATAAAACAAAAGAAACATTCTTGAGAACTTATTGGTCAAGTGATATCCTATCTTATAAAAGCAGATTAGTTGAAATACTTGAAGATGACTTTAACATGACCTTATAGTCCAATTTTTCATTAGTCATAGAAATAGATCATGTTACAAAATGCTCTACATTAATTCTCTGGTAGTCTTTTTCATTTATTGTCTTGGAAGTTTGTGAAGTGCTTTTATAATTTTTTTATATAATTTTTTTATTTTTTCTGAATTTAAATTAATTTTAAAGTTAACCAAACATATCATACCCATGTGCATTAAACATCTGTGCATCGCACGGGTCACCTTCTAGTATATATATATCTCTGTGTGTGTGTGAATATATGTGTGTGTGTGTGTAGTATTAATGCTCAATATCACGTGATGGTCATCTCACGAAGCGTCGCAAAATGATATCATTGGCTAGCTTTCCGTGATTTCTGGCAAAAACCAACTAAACATATTCCCCTTTTTTCTTAAAATGCAACTCATGTCAGATTCGTGATATTCATGTTAAATTTTCTCGTGACATATAGCACTGTTGAAGCATAAATTGTAGTTGCCCTAAATTTTTTACTTCCACCACTTTATCATTTTGTTGATATTGTCGGATCATGTTTCAGTTCTTTCTTTCTTTAAACATAAGAGCCCCTTTTGTGGCATATAAGGATAAAGATAGATGGATAAAATTAAAATGGAGTGAATATAATAAGATCTTATCCTATATAATGTTTTATACATATGCAATAATCCACAAGACGTACGGTTTCTGGCCCACGTTTAAGGTGGACTAGGTAATAATATGATATGATATAAATATATGCAAATGACAGAATTTACCTTCAAATAGATAGTATGGCGGTGGTGATAAGTATTTTGTGGTGGTAGAAGATACTAAGAGCCATCAATGGTGGTGGAGGCCATTGAGTCACGACTTATATATATTAGATCGTGTGATCGATGCATGAAGTGACTATTACTCCCCAAGCTTATTACTATCTCAAGAATTAAACATTAACTAAAGGAACAATTCTCTAATATTTTTCAATTATCTGAAGGAAAGAACTTATGCATGGCTGAGATGGGAGTCTGGGTTGATAACAAATGGACATGGCAATGGAATTGGGAAAAAGAATTGCAGGAGCGTGAAAGTTTATTGGTGTAGGAGCTAGAACACAATATCAACGGTTGTGTTCCGCAGAGAAATGGCAAGGATGGATGGGAGTGGATGTCGGACACATCCCGAGGATTCTCACCCGATTATGGAAGAATGTTGTCCCTTCAAAAATATATAGTAGTATTTTATTGGAGAATTTTGAGTGATAGATTGCCCATAAGAGATGCACTATCCCATAGAGGTGTAATTACAGACTCACACAGCCTAGATTGTGTTTTTTGTTTTGAATATTTGGAGTCTTGCAAGCACATTTTCTTTTCCTGTCAGTTTGCAAGGAAAGTATGGTCACTTATATTTGAATGGCTGGGAATCACTTGAAGCACAATCAATAGTCAAGAACGAGCAGTGCATTTTCTGCAATTTGGAGAAATCATGCAAGGTGAGAAATTAATACAAAAGAGGAAGTCATCTGGTATGGCTTGCATCAACATAGAGCCTCTGGACTTTGAGAAATAAGATAGGTTAAATTATACTTTTAGTCCCTTATATTTATTTTAATTTTTATTTTGGTCCCTTATGTAATAAAAGTTTCAAATTGCTCCATTATGTGTAAGAGTTATATCAATGTGGTCCCTCTTTTTTTTTTGTTCCAAAATGGTCCCTTATGTTACAAAAATTATACCATTGTGGTCCCTTTTTTGTTCCATATTTTGCAAAAAAAAAAAAAGACCACATTGATATAATTTTTGTAACATAAGGGACCATTTTGGAACAAAAAAACAAGAGGGACCACGTTGGTATAACTCTTATACATAAGGGACCAATTTGAAACTTTTAATACATAAGGTATCAAAACGAAAATTAAAATAAACATAAGGAACTAAAAGTATAATTTAACCAATAAGAAATTATTTCAGGGAGAAGTGGCAAACATCACCAAGGTACTAAATCACATTAAGAACTTGTTATGGGGGTCGTAAGTTAGGGAGAAATTCTGGCCTTCTATTTTAAGGATGGTGGTCTAATCCTATTGCTAGTACACAAAGTGTGCTAAAAAAGTGATATCATGTAAACGGGTTGGAATACAGTACTCCTATAAACAAATTTTTTTGCTTATAAGAAACTATTATGATAATTCATAAAACCTATGTTTTTTAAGGAATTTTCTACCTAAATTTTGGCAAAATCTCCTCTAACTAATGGACACACCAAAAATAATACAAAAGCATATGCAATTACTGAATTACTAATCCAATCCCAGCCAAACATATTCTAATCTAGCACTACAAGTCTATTATATTATATAACAGAGCCACAACATAATTTTAGAATCACTGGATTAAAATAAAATCAACAAATAGTAGTAACCCTTCTATTATAATATATAAAAGCAGACTCCCATACCAGTGTGATGACATTTCATCTCCTTAAGTGCCGTGTAATTCTATTTGTGTCACATCACATATATTCCTATATAGCACCCTCTAGAGTTCTATATATTTCATATTCTAGCTTTTGTATAGAATACCTGATACAACTAGCCCATTATTTCAACAACATACATTCATTACATATACATCCAGTTAAATCTCTTAATTACATTACAATAATTAAATACAACAAAACATTCAAAGAATTAAAAATATATCATTAAAGCTTAATGAAATCCTAAAATGCAAATGCTAACGGCTATCCTATTCACAATTAATATGAATACCCTTAAAAACACCAACTTCAAAAACAACATTCACACTCTCACCATCTCTATTTTCCCTTTTTGCCAAAAAATAAACTCAACAACATATAATTTACCATCATAATATTCAATTAGTTAATGACATCCATTATAAAAATAAAAACATATGGTCATAATTATAATTAAGCACACCATTTCAACAACCAATATTTTAATTAAAAAATATTATAAAAAAATTAGTAATACAAAATTACTAATCATCATTAATAATAATATTATTAATATTATTGTTTTCCAAAATAAAAAATGAAAATACAAACATTTAGAAATGCAAAAGATACAATCATTAATCAATCATAAAAGTTCACTAAAATTCATAAATATTCACTAAAATTACAGAAAAGGATGGTGATGCCAAACTCCTCGTATATTTTTCTTGCTGGAGCACTTGTTCCAAATCGATCAATGCCTATGGCTTTTCCCTTGCTTCCAACAATCTTTTGCCAACCAAATGTTGACCCTGCCTCAATGCTGACTCTAGCTGATACAGCAGTATAGGGAGAACACTCTCCTTGTATTCGCTGACTGTTCATCGAAAAGTTCCCAGCTAACAAAAGAAACAACTCTTACAGCTTTTCCTTCCTTAGATCCTCAGCAGCAGTTGCAGCAATTTACAACTCAGAACCAGTTCCAATCAAGATAACAGCTTGCTACTTGATGAGTTTTCTAAAATGATGTAGCCACTTTTTTCAACTCCTTCGATAGAAGCTCCTGGAAGTTGGGGAAACTTTTGTCCAGAAAGAGCAAGAATTGAGGGTCTCTTCTTTTGTCCAGCTGGATGAAACATTTAGATTTTGACGAGACAGATTTCTTGTAGCATCAGCAGAGCTTTATGGAGTGTATGTCTGAAAGTTGAAAGCAAATCGGAAGTGTGATCAATATTCCACTGAACTTCAAGCGCAAAATCATCAGGGATATGGAGACTTCAATGCCTAAGGAATGTTAAGCAAGTTTCGTTCAGGATTACAGAACAAATTATACTAAAAGTGAAATGAAAAATAGGATATGGTGAGAAAAAATTAAATGGCATTTATATGATATTTTATATTTGTTGTCTGAGAATACTGAAAGTCTAGTTTGCAAAAAGTAGGGAAAATTGTGCACCTCTTCTAACAGGTGTTTCTTTTCTTCCAACTCTTCAGCGGTCAATGCATTTCCCACCTGTAAACAATCAATACATCATAATTAAAATTAACATTCACCAATCACGCATAAATAAATTGTTATGAAATAATTGGGTACTGAATATTGTTTATTTGTCAAGCTGAACCTAGAAAACATGAATAACCAGATTCATTTTGCATACACACACCATGTGATAGCATACTTCCTTTTCATACAGCTCAGTCAGGCTTTGTGTTGAAAAAGCAGGAAATCATGCATGAATGCAGAGGAACAAAAAACTATCAGTGATAACAGAAGCATTACTTATAAAGAAAAATAAGTCAAGAAACTACAAGTAAGAAGCCCCCTCCATAAAAAAAAGGATAATCAGCATATCATGTCATTGAAAAATGATGAATAAAACTGGATGTATAAAATATAGAGGGCAATCCTTACTTTCTTGTCCATGTATAGACATGCTTGATAGCACTTTTCTCATCAGATCTGCACAAAAGAATTAATTACTACCACTCATAATAGCATCAAGAGCACATACTATAATATATAAAGAGAATATGCAAGGACCAAAATTGTGGAATAAATTACAGACCAGGAATGCTCTGAAGCAATATTCTTCCACTTGAAGATGTGAGCCAAGTGCTATGTCAATTACTCAATCCCAACTTTTTAATTTTTCACATACTTTCCTTTATATATTTATTTAAAGGTCCTAACAAAATAAATTAAATTTTTGCATGATATAAAAATCATTATAAAAACACTATTTATGTAATGTGGTTGGCTCTCCTGATACTACAATTCTCTGCTTCTGCATGTGCTTCTTGTCATTATGGAGATGTTTAGACATGATGAGACAAATATAAGTATACTGTGAATTCTAACATAAGCCACCATTTTATAAGTGAAATATTGTCTAGAATGATATCAATTAACTATAGATTGATATGAGATTATTGATTATAGCACAATAATTAATTACCAAATTAGCTACTCAGGCGGGGAGAGCACCCAACCTGATACCATACACAACAAAAGCAATGACTTCTTGCATTTAAGTAAAGTGAAAAATTATCAATCATTGATCATGAAAAACAGCAGATAAGAGTTTTAGCTATACAATGAAAAATAGATAAATAAAATCACATCCTTACCTAGGTTTTGTAAATCGACCTATTATTAATCAGAACAAATAATCAAATATGCGTATTTGTGCAAAATATATATATCTTGGCCATCAATTGATATTAAAACAAATAATAAAGTGCCAAATCTCAACACTAACGAAGTTCAAAACGTGATAGTCATAATCAGATACGCAATTCGAATAGATTGATGAGAGAAGACGAAGTGACAGAGAAAAGGGGGTAAATGAAAAACAAAGGTTAGAATCACAAAAAGAAGAAGAAAAACAAACCAATTGCTGTGATAAAGTAAGATTAGAACTTAGAAACCCTAGGCTCTTGAAAGAGTAATGCGAAAATGCTCCGTAGCACCGTCACTACCAGGGACACCACTGTCCTTTTTGTGCGGTGAATCGAGTACAAAGCGGCCAATGAAGAGGGTTTGAAAAACATGTGTGCGAGTCTTATTTATAGCCTGGGGTTTGAAATTACCTCCACACCGGAAAAATGGTTGGTTGCTCCGCCGTAACCAACCACGACGGCAACTCCAATCATCAATGAACGGTGGTCGTACTTGTGAAGGGCTTTTTTTTTTCGGTGCACCGATTCCCTTTCGGTGTTTAGAAATGCTTCAAATCAAATGCGTGCGAGCAAGTAGAAGCCGACGAAAGGAAAAAAAAAATCGGCGGGTGATAACTTACTATTTTTTTATTAGCATTTGAAATCTCTACGAGAACAGTTGTTTTTAGTAAATGAAAAAGGCAATGTTTATTCCACTGTTCTCGTAAAACATGAAAAAATTTAAATAAAAACCGTTGGTTATTTATTTTGAGAACACTTCTTAAACATAGTATATAAGTAGTATAAAAAATATTTCACTAAACCAACAGAATAAATAACCGTTGTCTATTATATTATAAGACTACGGTTTTTGAGCAGTTGAAAAATAAGGTGTTGTCATAGCTTATAAATGTTGTAGTGTATTATCCTTCGTACACGTTGTTTTGATTATTTGCAGGTGGATTAACGCTAGGGTGTGCAAGTATGCAACATAGTTTTTCCATGCCTCCGTTGGAGGTGTAGGACTCCCCTTAAGTTGGAATTTCTTAGCTGAAGATGACACAAGCCTCAGATTCCATGATTGGAAGTAGAGACAAAATAGATATCTTGCATAAATTTCTTTCAGTTGCTCAAGCATCCCAGTAATTGATAAATCAATCCAACTACTCATATAGGCATTGGGTGGGAATGAAAATTATGCTACTCATGAGCAAAATTGATAGGGTTTTATATGATTGTTTGAATAATTTGACAAGGTTTTATGAAAGAACAAATGGTTGTACCAATTGAGGATATTTCAAGCTTTTAAACAAACGGAAGATAATGAGGTGAAACCGTGCAAGGTAGTAATTAAAAATGCTATACATGATTGCCTTTTGTAATGACCTTGGTCATGAAAGATTTAACCATAACTTTTCTTTTTACTTTATATTTGTTTTCCAGAAGTAAACCAACAATAGCTTTCATTTGAAGCAGAATCTGTGCAACAAAATAGCAATAAAGAACTCCATGACACTGACATTGCTAAATCACTTTCCAGCAGTCTTGCTCAGGATTCCATTCAAGGGAATATGCAGCTTATAAAGAATCACGACAGAGTTGAAAAGAGGAATAATCTAATCAATGAGATGAACATTTCTTTGTTATCCACAAGAGAAAACTATCAGGGGATGTCTAATGGTGGGGTACTAGAAATGTTAGTGCATCTTACACTCTGCACAACTCTGTTGTACTTGATTTTTTTTTTAATTTATTTACTTCTTATTATTTTTGTCAGAAGTGGTTTCATATAGGCCAGCAAAGGTAGCTATATAAGAGTTATTTTCTATCTTAACTGCCTCTTATATACATTTGCCTAGAAGTTTTCACTGATATGTACAATAGATATAAGAAAAGAGGGGTATACATGTGTAAGAAGAGGCATCAATATGTGCAAATATTATATTTTTGATTTATTACTTTGAGCTGTCTTTCTCTAATTCTCCTTTTTTCCTTCTTTCCTAACCCTAAACCTGTAATTCTTCAACAGAATTTCAAAAAAAATAATCACATTTCTGTTAAGCAATTTGTTGCTTCCGACACTTTCATTGAATTATCAATCAGTTTCTTGAATAAATTGTACTAAAACTAAAGACTCATTTTACTTATTGTTCTCCCTGACATGATAACATTTTCCATGCTCCTAGATTTTTGTGCCTTCATTCACATTGCTTTGTTGTCAAAGATGTAGAACATCAAGTGGACATCTGATCCTGTTGCTGAAAGCCAAAGTATTTTTTTACACAAGTATTAATTGATTCCAGATCATTTTTAAGCATGTAAGATGGTATTTTAGAATTTGAAAGATGTTAATAAGCAGCGTGTGTTAGTTTATTTTCTGGACTTTAGTTGATGTGGGACAGAGAAGGTTGGCAATTTAGAGCTTCTTTTTATTCTTCGTTCTATAAAGTGTTGCAGGATTCAAGTAGATCAATCAAATTTGAAAAATTTGATGATGTGCTAGAAACTGAATGTCACTGCTTGCCTTGGTATCTTGAATTTAAGTATTTAACAAAGCTGGTTGCCTATCATTACGTGTGCAGCAACTAGATGTTCGAAGTGATACAAAAACCAAGTATGATTATATAACAAACTATGCCCTCGCGCACCAGGTGGTATAGTCATGCGGCCGAATCCGGATTCTCTGCAGTCGAATACTCCACGAATTCACGCATTCACGTTTTTTTAGCCGTTCGATCTACCAGTCGGACGCTCCACGAATTCACGCATTCGCGTTTTTTAGCCGTCCGATGTAGATCGGACGGTTCAAATCTAAAGTTGGATTTTTGGATTTTAAAAATAAATAAAAACCTATGTTTTTTATGGGCCGTTCGATGTAGATCGGACGGCCAAAAATCGACCGATTTCGTGAATTCGCCTTCCGTACGAATTCAGAGAATCCATGAGGCCTAAGTTGATGACATCATATATATTGTAATGCAGGAAATATTATTTGTTTTATTATTTCGATATGATAATGGTGATGACAGTCAAGAACCAAAACACCCTAAAAAACTTATATACTTGAACACATTTCTTGAGAAAGGAACGTACATGACTGACTTGAATCACTAACTTGAGGAGTAAAATGAGGTAAAACTGCAAAAGTTGGAATTTTTTTATTTTAGCACCATCGTAATCAGATACTGATTTTTTTTTTGTCAGTGTCATGACCATACACAAATATTATATAAAAATATCTTAAAATCATTTAAGCACTGAGTGAAATGGAAAACTAAGATATCTCAATAACCTACCGATAATCTCTGCTATGGGTACGTGTTTAGTGCATGTATGATGTATCAAAAGTGTATTGAAGCCTGACTGCCTGAGGACACATGATTTTACCTCTTAACATGGATGAGAAAAAATGTTATATCCTATAGAACATATAGGTAGAATGAGCCACGTGACGCGCGGGAAGAAGGTCAATAATATCTCGAAATGACTCCAACCAGACAAAGAAACAAGTAGATACCTCCAATGCAAATATTGACCCATTGAGGCAATGATCATATGATCGCTGGTCACAACAAAACCAAAAGTATTGAAATAGAGTACAGTAGGGCCAAAATATTTGAACTGAACAATAATTGATAACCTTTTTCAAAAGAGAGAGAACAGGAAGATCTTAATAAGAAGAACCAACTTTTCAGAAAGTTGCAAAAGGAAGAAACACCATAAAACAACAAAGGAAGCTTTCAAAACCTCGCTTTTGAGAAATTATCGCTCAAAATTCAATGGCTTTCCATCCTTCCCTTCCATGCCTGCTGGATCCATGCCATCATCTCCATAACAAAATTGAACAATACCACCACCAGTATTTCTTGCAGTGCAATCATAATGTAAAAACAGGTCTTCTAAAGCTTTCATTAATCTACGAGACATATATCCAGTGTCTGCAGTTTTGACCTGCAAAACCATAAGCAGCAAGGAAACCATAATATTTCCTCCCAATAAATGATAAAATATTAACTAAAATGGCCAACATCCCAAAATGAATGCAACCATAATCTACGACACAAAATATAAGTGAAAAGAAATCTATTTCAACCGCTGAAGTAACAACAAATATGTGAACTGGTGAAATAACAAGACCCAGTATTCCAAATGAAGAAATTCAAGATTCTTTCGTATCACTTCCATAATTCCATAATCACATGAGAAACATGCATCCTAAATTCATGCTCCATTATTTACACTAAATAAAAAAACTTGCTTGTATTAGTAAAATGTATATTTCTCACCTCTGCAAGCCATCTATAATTCCATGATAAAGTCTCTCATCAAAAGTTACCATAGCACTTATCCAATACATATAAATTTTAATTGCTTATATTATCAAAACAAGTTCTTGTGATTAAGAATATCCTATACATAGCATATTCAAAATATGAATCCTACCGCTGTATCAACGAGTCCTTCTCTCCCACCCATTGTATGGAAGAAAAACTCGGTAGCTGACAATCCACTGAAAAAGGAATTAGCAACAAAACCTTTAGCCTGCATCAAGAGTAACAACAGTTTAAAATGTAGGAAAGAATGGTGAATTGTAATGCACAATGAAGGTAATAGCCAAAAACAATTTACGACTGCACAGAGACAAACAATTTACATGTATTTATCCAAATAATTAGGTCGAGTATCAATGCCGAACTTAGCCTAATGACCTTAATATTCTAAAACAACACAACAAAACCTAATAACCTGACAATCCTAAGATTCTAATACTTAAGCTGCACAATATTCTTTTTTCCAGTTAACTTGTGTACCAAGAAACATGATGATGCTATGTGCCAAATGGTTGATTGGTTGAACAATTTTTATATGACTTAATCATAATTTTCCATCAAAGAAATAAAAGAAATGAAATGTAAAGGAGCTAAGCAGCCTTTCAAGATAGATATGATGCTATAGAAAGACTTTCATCATAACCACATATTATTTATCAAGTTATGATGATAATATTAACAGAAATGCAATTTGGCAAAAATAATAGAAGAAAATAATGAATTAATGGTGAGTAGGGATTGGGTTCAATTCACCAAGTATCTCAGCCTCTAATGTTTGACCAGCATCACAACTTGGTGTACTAGCTTTCCTTGATTGAATTCTTCTATAAAACCATTGCATTTTCTATAACCAGCTTGGTGTACCAGCTCAGCCTCACCCATGATTGCCTATCCACCGAGCACTGCATCAGAGCAAAAACTGATAATATTTCATGAATGATAGGAGACCGATGGTCAAAAGAGTATACGTGAGAGGAAATAACTAATAGAAAAGGGGGAAAGACTAGCTGTAATAGAATAAATAGGAGGGGGAAAAAGTTAGTTAGGCAGTTAGACACACAGTGAGTTGTTGTAAGGAGAGCAGAGGTACTCTCGAAATACCTCCTCAGTAACTCCTGGTTCTTCCATAACCAATTTCTGTGAGTAATAATACAGGGGCACATTGCCCTTTTTTTCGTTTCTTCTTTCTTTTTCTTAGTATCAGCTGAATCATATCAACGAAGCTTCTAAATCCAGCCATCCAATGGATTCAAAATGCAACATTAAAAAGTGTAGACTGACAAATATTAATGTAAATTATACTTTAACAAAGATTGCTTGTTATTCTCACAAGATTTGCTTACTCCCTTTAGGTGAGACTAATGCTCAAGTTCCTTCCAAAGAAAATTCAACCCTAACTTTCCAAAGGCACCTCAAGTTGTCAACTAAGTCAAGCTTGCTTCTCACTTGAGCCACCTCTCTAAGGTTATTTTAAAAGCATTTATTCAAGTTCCAAAGATTTCTTTCTATTTAAATTAAATCCTTTTGCATTTAATTCAAACATAAAGCAAACATTAATGTTACCACCCAAAAGGATGACGTGTTTACCTCAATTTAGCTAGACGATTCATGCAAGCAGCAGCAGCATCTGCCTTGTAGTCTCTTAGTAGCACAGAGAAAAGTCCATCCTTATTGCCATTTCCTGAACCCAAGCAAAAGAAAGCAGGTCACCAACTTATTATACACAAAAGCATGAATCCATCACAGGTAAAAAGACTTTGGACAATTTAAATTACAGCGACTTCAGTGACAATCAAGACTATCCTAGTCCTACACCTGGTCTACCCGCCTTACCAATATTTCAACAGGTCTTCTCCACACATTATCCAACAATTGTATTGGTTAAATTTGCATGGGACTGAAAGTTAATTCTCACCTTAATAATTGCAGGAGTTGGCAGATCAATAGGTTCCATGTCATCCCCCATGTATGAGCAAATAAGTGAAAAAGTAGAACGATCATAAAAAGTATCTTTCCGAGTTATGAGAAACGAAGAGGTCAAGAAGTCTTGAGTAGAGGCAACTAGAATTTTTCCATTTCTTGGTGTGCACAATTAGTAAAGAAAATACAGCTCATAGATTGTCTATAGAAGGGTTGAATCAGCCATAAGTAACAAGAATAAAAATAGAACAAAAACAGAACAAAAATAGAACCAACAAAAGATACACCAAATCCATGTTTACATAGGTGAAAACAAAGCCAAAAGCAGCTTGGAAGCAACAATCTAGATCTGCATTAAAAGCAGCAGCTACAAATTTTAGCACATGTATTAGAGTATGCACCGATAAAGTTAAATACTTGTTCTGCCATTTTCATATCTAAATGAATCCGGCAAGCACCGAGCATTGCCCCCAAAACTGTTTCATTAGGTTCATTGGCATTCATTTTCTAGTACAATGATTTTCTACATCACCACATCCAATGCGTAAGTATTTTCTTCCAGTATTAATATTAAATAATGTCTTTCTCTTTCCTTTCAATTCTGAGTCCCAAAATATCTAGATTATGGCATAGCTATTTCAATCAGTTCTCCATTGGAAAAATAATCATGTGAAATTTGCATTTGAGTGGGTATAACATGCTAAAAACATTAAAGCAATACTCCAAAATCTCGGCCCAATAAAACAATCAGAACCAAAGAGAACATAATGTAATATGACATTAATAGCTAAATCAAAGAACTCTAAGGAATGTTCAAATCTACATTTTCATTTGTCATAACAAAAAGTCACAATCAATGCGAATACCTGTCTTAACAACACTGAGAACACGGCTGGCTTTTTTGCGTTTCTGGTCAGATGGAATTTCTCGCAAAGCTTCTTCATCGATTGAGAAGAACAAGTAGCGTGTTAATAACTTGATTACACCGCCGCTTTTTGAGTTTCTGGTCAGATCGATTTCTAGCAAAGCTTCTCACAAAAGACATTGGGTATTTGAAAGGGGCCGGGACGAAGTAGCGTGGAATCGCAAAGCAATGGGTCTCACAAAAGACAATGGGTCGATCTCTGAAAGGGACGAAAGGGACGTGAATAGGCGATCTCGTGATGGACGATAGGGGACGTGAATCGCAAAGCATCTCAGATGGTTCAAGAATCGCAAAGCATCGCGAAAGGGAACAACAGGCCAGGGAGAAAGGGGACGCGTGAATAGGGTTTTACACTTTGACTGATGTGTTTTTTTATTTTATCATATCATATTCATAATTCGATATATTGTTAATTGTTAAATTGTTAATTATTTAAATTTATTTTTTTGCTTTGGAGGGAAGACAAAAAAAATTGCCACTTGCTTTCGAGGGAAAAGATAAAAAAGTTGCCTCCAATAATTTCACTAATAGAGCAACAATTGTTAAATGTTGTCTTTTATAAAAAAATATTGCAACAGTTAAAAACTGTCCCCAAATATAGATTAGGAAACATTTGTTAACTATTGCGAAAAAGTTGTCCTAGCAACAGTTCAAAAATGTTCCCATTTCAATTTGAGGGAACATTTTTTGAAGTGTTGTGTAAAAGGTGTGGCGTGAAACACATATAAAGAGGCAACAGTTGTAAAATGTTGGCTAATCCACTTTTAGGCAACATTTCACACCTGTTGCCAGAAATAGTGTTGCCAGAAACAACAAATGTTGTAGTGATCAGTCACACTAAAATTGTGTATACATTATCTACTTACTATTTATGGTTAAGAGTCATATTATATGTATTATAATATCAAATAGGCTTAAATATGTTTTTAGTCCTTACAAATATAGCGCGTTTTGATTTTAGTCCCTGTAAAAAAATTATTTGTTTTTTATCCCTACAAAATATTATATTTGGATTTTGGTCCTTTTGACCAAAATTCACAGGAAAATCGGCAAGACAATGCAATGTTTTCTATGGATTTTGCTATTAATTTTGGTCGAAATAATAGTTTTTAGTTCTTCGGATCAAAATTCACAAGAAATTTGACAGGAAAATGATTTTTTTTGTTGCAAATTTTGGTATGAATTTTGCTCAAAAGTAGCAAAATCAAAATAAAATATTTTGTAAGGATAAAAAATAAAAAAAAAAATTGACAGGGACTAAAATCAAAATGCTCTATATTTATGGGGACTAAAACATATTTAAGCCTATCAAATAATAGTTATTAATTTAATATATATTGCACCTTATGATCACGATTCAGACATAATTACTTTTCAATAAATTTTTGTTTATAATTTCTCGCAAAAAAAAAAACCAATTATATGAAATCAACTATTGCATATTTCTTCAATGAAAACTTAAGAGATGAGCATATTTCCCATGCATGGCATGGGTCTGTACACAATCATTTGTTACTTAAAACAAAAAACAATTTCATTATTATACGAAGAAAGTTTATGTGACTTCGATTACGTGGACTCACAATGAAAGTGTAAGACCCAAGTAATGGTTATTAGTTACAGAAATACCTATGTATTACCTTCTTTTTTTTGGTAAGTTACAAGAGTAACAGAAAAAACAAAGGAAAAGCAACAAGCTAAGGCGAGCAGGCTAGAACATCTTAAAGCAAAGAAAGCACCTAACCCCTGTGGGGCTCAGAGCACATATTGAATCCAGAAGAATTGACTCCTAGTTTGGCCAAGAAATCTGCACAAACATTTTGCTCTCGAAAGCAATGCACAATGGAAATAGACCAGTTCCTATGTATTACCTTCTAACGATATTCTTATATCGCCTGCTAATTAGAACTTATATATTCTAGGCATAGGATTTATATCGTTACCATATTGACAAATCTAAATTAGCGTAAATATATATATTTTTTATCATATAAATAGAGTCAATATATTTTTAAATCTAGTATCTGTTTAAGCAAATAATAGGCAGGTGAAAAGATAAAACTAGACTACCATATTTTTGTCACCTAATATGTCAATCTAAATAGAAATAAATTAAAATAAAAATTAAATTCACATAAAAAATTAATTGTTCCTACCTACTTTTAACTTTTTCTTTCTCACTTTTCACTTTTTTTTCTCTCTTTCTCTTTATTCTTTTCTGTCACGTACTTGACTTTTCTTTCTCTCTTTCTTTTTTTTTTTCTTTCTCTTTCTCTCATTTCTCTTTCTATTTCTCTTTTTCTCTTTTTTTTTCCTTTCTTTCTCTCTCTCTCTTTCTCTTTCTTCAAAATAAATATAATGAAACCATTTTAATTTTTCTATTTTATTAATATTTGTATTTTTTATTTACATTATTTAATTTCATTTTTGATATTTTTATATTTTATCATTATAATTTTTTTATTATTTATAAATAATTATTTTCGTTTAAAGTCTCATTAAGAAAACATTACATATTGTCAATATAATTTTATCGTCTTTGATCACGTATCAAAATTTAAAAATATATTTATTATATATTTTTTATAATTGATTATTTTAGTTTTGATTCTTAATCTTAAGAAACATTACATACTATCGGTGAGAAGAGTGTCTAAACATGAGAGATGAGAAGACTAAGTTAAAACCGTTACAATATACGGTTGCGATGGATTTTGGTTTTAAACTGCACGTGCCCTCTTTGTTTCTTCCGCGCGCCTCCTCGATCTTCCATTTTCTCGCTTGCACGACTACTATCAACGCACGACTATCTCTGTTCCAAAAAACCGGTCGCATTTTCTTACGCATTCCCTGCCCCTCCTTCTTCCTTTGTAGATTTATCAACGCCATTGTAACCCCCTCCCCTCTAGTCGTTTTTTTTTTTGGTGTCTCTCTGTCATTGGCTTCCCTGTAGGCAGACTCATTTCAAATTTTTCAGATCTGCATGCCAGTAAACAAAAACAATTCGCTTCTTTTTTATTAGTAATCCTTCTGACTTTTAGGTGTCAGTCCTTAGATTTATTTTGTGAATTTTGCAAATGTTGGTGTCCTGAGTGATTTAATTATGTTTTATATATGGATTATAGCATTAGCCGCAGCTTTCTTCCAAATGGCAGGAAGATTTCTTGTTCCGCCTTACTCCTTTTACAACACTAATGACTGGAAGATTTCTAGCTTGGATTGGTTTTTCTCTTTTCAACATTCCAAAGCCATTAGGTGGCTGGTAATGCAGAGCCAAGTTGAAAATCAAGACTAGTGCGATCAAAGAATTTGAGATCTAACCCCAAGGGGTTGGACTAGTGGAGCATGACAGGACTTATATCTGACATGTCGCGGGTTCGAGTCCCCACTAATCTCTTTGGGGTGAGATAAATGTAATTATCTTCATAAGTTCCCAAAGATCCCGGAGGTCTTCCCTGCCTTGGACTGGAGCGCCATCCCCTCACCCTAAATTTTTTTAATCAAAAAAAAAATAGAATTTGAGATCTGATTGCAGTGCTTAAGAAAAAATGAAGACAAATTGCAGTTTTTTTTTATCAATTAATAGCAAAATTGCAGTTTAATTGTATACATCATCTTTTACTAGTTGTAAAATTATGCTAATTTTTTTAGTTTCATTTAATACAATTATAAGATTATACATGGAAAAAAATTATTGGTGGAGATGATCTTGTCTCCACGTGGTCATTTTAGATGTTCCAAAACAACTTATAATAGTACCATCTTTACGACGTAATCCACGAGGAATGTAATCCATTTGAAAATTCTTTAGCACATATATTCTTTTAAATTCTTGTATATCAATCGTCATATGTTCGCTTTAGACCAGGGAATGCAAGAGAACATGCGATTGGGTAGGAGTTTTAGAGAAGACAGTTTTCGAACTGAGAGATTGTTGTTTGCTGTAATCGTTCGAGCAAGAGAAAGGGCGGAACAAGGAGCTCGTGGATGAAACAAAAAGGGAACGTGGAGTTTTAAAACCAAAATCCATCGCAACCGTATATTGTAATCTAACGGTTTTAACTTAGTTTTCTCATCTCTCATATTAAGACACTCCTCTCACTTAATACATCCCTTATATATATATATATATATATATATATATATATATATATATATATATATATATATATATATATATATATATCTACGGTCCCTTCAGTAGGACCATCTATATCAGAGTGCGTAGTGTATGGTACAGTCATCCAAAATAAATATATACAATATAGAGGCTAATCTGCGCCTCCTAAAGAAAACTCTAAAATCGACTCCATCTCTTTCAATAAAAAACAAAAGATAAGAAAAAATAACCTGTCATGTGCCTCCGTCGATGAACAGAATACTGAGAACTCCCGCTCTATTACCTATAGGGACTATGGAAAGCACAATGATATTGCCAAGCGGTATGTGGACGAGAGGGATTAGGCGTGTCGATCTGTCTGTGCCTAATCTCATCCCTCTAGCTCCCGTCACGAGAATGACTCCTTGTTGGCAGCACAACTGGAAAAGAACGGGCATGTGAATGCCAAACAGTGTCATAATCATGAGGAAAGGCAATGAGAATCTCCCATATACGTCGAAATGATAGTCACTGACTGATACATAAATCGCCATCAAGCTCGCCATCAGGGAGCCAAACAACCAGAAGTACACATATATATATATATACATATATATATATATATATACATATATATATACATATATATATATATATATATATACGGTCCCATCAATAGGACCATCTATATCACAGTGCGTAGTGTATGGTACAGTCATCCAAAATAAATATATACAATATAGAGACTAACCTGCGCCTCAAGAAAACTCTAAAATCGACTCTATCTCTTTCAATAAAAAACAAAAGATAAGAAAAAGTAATCTGTCATGTGCCTCCGTCAATGAACAGAATACTGAGAACTCCCGCTTTGATACCTATAGGGACTATGGAAAGCACAATGATATTGCCAAGCGGTATGTGGATGAGAGGGATTAGGCGTGTCGATCTGTCTGTGCCTAATCTCATCCCTTTAGCTCCCGTCACTAGAATGACTCCTTATTGGCAACACAACTGGAAAAGAACGGGCATGTGAATGCCAAACAGTGTCATAATCATGAGGAATGGCAATGAGATTCTCCCATATACGTCGAAATGATAGTCACTGACTGATACATAAATCGCCATCAAGCTCACCATCGGGGAGCCAAACAACTAGAAGTACACAGTAACCTGTGTATACTACAGTGTGGCGGGAGCAATCTATCTCCCAACCAGCATCATCCAAATCATGGTAATGCTATTCAAAATCCCCGCAGACAGGGATCCTTGGGTTCGACATCATCATCGGATGCATGAACAAGTACCGGGCCATTCTCTATGGTATGATCTGAACGTGGAAAAAACACAAGAAAGGGGGTTTGAATTGGGTTTTAAAAACATTTTGCAAATATAAGTGTTTTTGAAAAACTTCTTCTAAATAACTTTTTAATAAAACAGTGCAGTAAGTAAAGAGAAGAGAGAAGAGAGTGACACAGTGATTTATACTAGTTTACTATCACCTGATAGCTACGTCTAGTCCCTTCACACACTTGAAGGATTTTTACACTATAATCAACCTGATTACACTTGAGAGTATAATACTACCAAACTGGCTATACTCACAACTTCTTAGAACGACTTAGTACAGTCAAGCCTCTAAGGAATACAGCCACTACTGGGCTTAATACAAGTTCAAAGGAGTTTTGAAACAATACACAAATAACTCTCACAAAGAGGATTTACAATGAAGAACTTTAGCACAAATAATAACTTTCAAACAGAAAGGATAAAACAGTTAAGTGCTTTGTTCAATGTGATCCCACAGACTTGGAAGATTTCTTGGTTGCTCACTGTCTCAGAAAATAGTGATTTTAAGTTTGATAAGATTGTAGGCGCTCACTATATGATCACTTCGTACTTTGTTGCGTTCACTTTCTTTTCAATCGTTAACCTACTTCAGTGACTGAAGTAAGGTATATATAGCTAGGGTTGAGAATAGTATCATTGTTACACAACTTCTCTTTATCCCCTAGGTCAAAACCTCAGATCCCGTTTTTGTGGCTTTTGCAGGTCACGTCGCTTTCCAGACTGTATAAAGCATTCTAGGCACTGCACACAAAATCAGAATCTTTGTCTCTTGTGGGCTTTTTGAATATGAGACACTTCGAGAGCAAGTTTCCTTGATGATTAAATTCGTTGACATTCTTTTGACCTTTGATACCTCGTACATTAAAATGCTTAATCAATGAGGTCTCTTAAATACTTGAAGAGCCTTAAGTATTCTTCAGTATGTTTCCTAACAGAGCTATACTATTCACCAGAGTTAAGTACTGTACTTCAGAGTGAGCTTAAAACAGAGTTGAGTTCTTCAGCATAGAATTCAATGGGCTTTCACATAACAAAGTCTTGTGGTCATGCACGAAGGCTTCTATAGGTAGACTAACCAAAGTCTGCTGAATGTGTTGACCAATGGCTAGAGCTAGTTTTCGGAGCTTGGTTCACCAACAGAGTTGACTGTTCAACAGAGTTGACTAAATCAAAAGTCTAGTCTTAGGAGTCACCAGAGCGTTGACTGAACAAACGGAGTTGACCAACTTCAGAGCAAGGCTTCATAAGGTGACGTCAGCATAAAAACAGAGGATCACTCCCAGACTTAGTCATGTTAAATTCAAGATTTCACCAAGTTTTCTGAGATTACTACTTCTAATGAATAGTGATTTCTGCATACTAGCAAACACATTAGAGAATAAATTGTTCTCTTAATCATTTGTTATCATCAAAATAATTAAGGGTTATTGTTTCTGAATCCACTTGATTCCAACAATCTCTCCCTTTTTGATGATGACAAATACATATATTGATGAACAATTTGCTTTTAGAAAAATATTTGTTTAAGATAATTTCAGAGGCTCCCCCTGAATTAAACACATATAAATATTTTCTAAGTGTAAATATCAGACCATATTCAATACAGTATCAGAGCATACATAGATAAATAGCACTTATAGAACATCGAATACCTTCCACGTTAATATATCAGAGTTAATGATGCAGGAAATGCAATGCATGGTGACACTTGGTTGATACATCAGTTTTATCAATTACTCTATATCTCTATATTCTTCTCTCCCTTTTGTCATCAGACAAAAAGATTATGACAAAAATAAAGAACATCACAGCCAAAACATTATAAGGACGATAAAGTTAAACCAGACAGAAAGTGCCAAAACAGTTTCATTAAACTAAAAGTATCAGTGTACAAAAGAAAATACTGAGAACACAAGAACATAAGGGGCTAAAAGAAAAAAAAAGGAAAAAGCCTAAGGTTTTCTATTGCTTGTCCATCTTGGCCAAAATCTCTTGCAATAGAGTAGCCAACATATCATGCCTTCTGTCAGACTCTTCAAAGTGCCTTTCAGTGGATTCCATAAACCTTGAAAATTTATTACTGTCATCAACAAGCCTATCATAGACTGCCTGAGGAATCACAATTGAATGGGTTGCAGAGGCAGAGGCAGACCCAGAAGTGGATTGTTGAACCACCAGTGCAGTAGCAGCAGGAGGTGGAGTGACAGGTTCTGATTCAGGCTCAGGTGCAGGAGTAGGGAGGGCTGCAGGAGCAGGTTCAGGTTCCCAAACTACAGGAGTGGTTTCCTGTTGAGGTACTTGTTGTTTCCATTGAATAGCCGTAAGCCACCTTTTGTTCCTTTCAAGTTGATCCCTTTGGTTAACTTCAAACCAATAGTGCACACTTTGCCAATTTGCAAGTCTGTTCTCTTCCGCCAAGACAGAGTTGACTTCATCAATTCTTGCAGCTTCCATAATTTTGCAATCCTCATCCTCACGGTATATTTGAGCTTTGAGGCACTCAAAATTAGCAATCAGGTGAGGATACCTTTCAGGCACTACTGTTGCTTCCCTGTGATTTGGTGGGGGTTCACACCTAATATGAATAACTGGTCCAGGGGGTGCTTGCGGTAGAGTCGAGGATCAATGATGGCAACATCGTAATCGTAAATGTAATCCAACTCAATACCTTGAATTGCCTCAGAGGCAATCATAGCAGTGACTGCTATCTCATCTATATCCATAGATGTTGCAGTAGTAACAGGTTCTGCCAACAGAGGTGAGTGTGGTGGTGTAAAAGATTGAGGCAGAAAAGGTATAAGTATTGGGAGTCTGAAGGAGGAATCAGATATAGGTTGCAACATTGAGAGGGGTTGTGCCTCAATGGCCAAAACAGACCAGGTTCGTAATGTAAAGGTTCCCGGAAATATGGTTCAGTTACGCTTACGGTTCAAGTGTGGGTTCGGTTTGGAGGGGTAGGTTAAGGTCAGGTTGAACAGAGGGAGGTGAGGCAGGTCTAGGTGGTGATGAAGGTTGAGGTGAAGGTATTTTGGAGGGTTGTGATTGGGGTTGAGGTATAGAAGTGGAGGTATTAAGAAGCTTAACCGCAAGTGGTTCAATGTAAGGAAATTGAACTTGGGGTTGTGGTCTCTGTCTAGGTCTCAAAGGTTCATGACTTTCTTCACTGTCGTTTGAAGAAGAGTCAGAGGTATCAAAGAGTCCAAGAGGTGTGGGTAATTTAGAAGGTAAAGGTTTCTTTGGAGGGGATGATTTATTAGGTTGTGCAGGTTTGGGTTGTGAGGGTTTTGGTGAAGGAATTGGTTTAGGGACAGGTTTGGAAGATTGGGGAAACAATTTAGGCAACTGTGGAGTAAGTGGAGGTATCTGGTTAGGAGGTATAGGGTTTGACAGAACAGGTTCTAAGACAATAAAACCAGTGGGAGCAGAACCAGTTTGGTAAGTAGCATCATACAAGTCACAAACTTTATCCAGTACCTTGGTTCTCTTTGCTGCTGAGAGGTTAGCAACCTTGATGATTCTTTTTAGTTTCTGAGCAGGTGCAGTAGTAATGGAGGTTCTAGGGGCAACAGCAGGAGGGACAGTTGCAGCTGCAGTAGCTTCTCACTGTAGCCTTTCCTCTATGAGTTTCTGATGGAAAATGTAGCACTCTTCCTGACTTTTGGCTATCATTTCATCAAGAACATTCTTCTTCTCCTCTACCTCTTAAGACATATCAAAGTCCATGAATGCAGGTCTTACTGGATGTACACACTGAGAGGGTTTTGAAGCAATGTGAATTCCAGTGCTTCGAGTGACTCTCCTGGTAGGTACAGTACTTCCAGTATCAACCACTTTCTTCTTTCCTTTTCTTCGCTTCCTCCCACCTTCTTCTTTCCGTAAAATCTCAGCAACTACTTCTGTTGAAAGAAGTTTCATTCTTCTCAGATTTTCACTTGAGAATGTGGGTACCACCATTGTCTTCAGGCAAGTCCATCTTCCTCGTTGTTAAGCCCTTGAAGTCGCCTAATCGTGCCTTGATTTTCCATAATCGCAGAAGCAACCTTCCATAGGGAATATTTGCATTCTTCCCTTTTCTCGAGTATATCAAATCTCGTCAGCAGTGGTCAAAAACGAGATTCTAAGATTGATCTTAGCCTTTAGTTCATAATACCACATTATGAACTTATGGGTACCGCTAACAAGATCCACAGCACTGCACTTGGGTACCAAGCGAGGCATGATAATCCTGAAGAGCACCCTGAAACGATTCTTCATATCCACGGCCCTGGTTCCACTAGATTTCTCAAAGATTGTGTCATTGACAACGCTCCAGCCACCAGCATCTTTTTCCCAACCTTCGTCAGCAATAGCTCCCTTATTAGGGCATTTAGTGATAGTAGCAATTAAATCATGGGTTACCAAGATGTGCCTTTCTTGAACATAACTGCGGATGGTTCTGTCTTTACTCCATGCATACATTCAGAATTCTTTGACTAGGTTTTCATATACTGGGTAGTTGTCCATGAGAAAGAAGTCCATTATTCCCATTTCAACGAAATCATCTCTGAAAGCGTACCCTTCGTGAGCTAAATCTCCAAAGTTCATTTGGTGTTCCACCAACACCTTCAGCTCATTTGGTTGTAAGTTCTGTAGAGTAACTTGAGGTTCCTCCTCAGGACCTTGAACTTGTTGTTGTTGTTGTTGTTGTGCGGCCATTGTAAAAGCAGAGAGAGTTGTAGAGAGCAAATTGAAGAGAAAGGGATTTAGGGTTCAGAAATCGTGTAGGCTTCTCTTAGAGATAGTATGGGTAGTGGGTGAAGTGGGTGAGTGAGTGAGTGGGTATTAAACGTGTTTGAGAGGGCAAACCGCCTTTACCAGTTACCAAAATAAATGAATTAAAAACTTTGTCATTTCAAAAATGAAGCGTGCCACACTCAGAATTAAAGAGGCGCAGTAAAACTGTCCTCGTGCAGTAAAAGCAATAATGACTAAGTAAGAGTAAATACTATCCACTAACGCAACGACCAGTCTCAGAGAGACACGTGTACACAAAGATCCCAGAGGCAACTTTGTGTTAAAGAGCAACAGATTCATGAATACGAACAATTAACAAAAAATAATAAAGAATAGCAATTAATAAACTAATAAACAGAGCCAACATGCAACCAGAGTCAATATGCGAACAGAGTCAACACACAAGCAGAGTCAACATGTATCCCATCAGAGGCACGTGTGTGACAACAGAGCACGTGTGCCAAGACAGAGTCAAACATCAATACAGAGTCATATAGTCAACCAGAGTCAAATAGTCAAACAAAGTCAACTATATTCAAATTAAACACTCATTCCTTTATAAGATGAAAGTTTAAATTCTTTCTTATAAAGTTGAATCTATCTTCAGCAAGAGGTTTTGTAAATATATCTGCCCATTGATGGTCAGTATCAATAAATTTGATTTCAAGTATCCCTTACTGAACATAGTCTCTAATGAAATGATGCTTAATTTCAATATGTTTAGCTCATGAATGCAAAATAGGATTTTTAATTAAACATATAGCAGAAGTATTATCACAGTATATAGGAATGTTACTCTCTTTAATCTGGTAGTCCTCAAGTTGATACTTCATCCATAGTAGTTGTGAGCTCTTTGCTTGCAGCAGATATATACTCACCTGCAGCTGATAGTGCAATTGTGCTTTGCCTTTTCTTTGGACCAAGAGATAAGGTTTGCTCCAAGAAATTGGCAGCCGCCACTTGTGCTCTTTCTTTCAATTCTATCTGCAGCAAAGTCAGCATCATAGAAACCTACTAGCTTGTAATTTTCTGAGTTCTTATAAAGCAAAGCAAGGTTAGTAGTTCCTTTGAGATACCTAAAGATTCTCTTAACAGCAGTTAAGCGAGATTCTCTAGGATCGATTGGAATCTTGCACATAAGGCACATTAAACATAATATCAGGCCTTGAGGCAATTAGATAAAGGAGTGAACCGATTATACCTCTATACACCTTTTGATCTACCTTTTTACTCGATTCATCTTTGCCGAGAGCACATGTTGGATGCATTGGTGTGCTCATAGGTTTAGTTTCCTCAAGCTTGAACTTCTTTAGGAGTTCTCTCACATATTTAGTTTGATGGATATAGGTTCCATCTTGACATTACTTGATTTGAATACCAAGGAAGAATTTTAATTCTCCCATTATACTCATTTCAAACTCATTCTGCATAAGCTTAGAAAATTCCTCACAAAGAGATTCATTAGTAGCACCAACGATAATATCATCTACATATATTTGAACTATAATGAAATGCTTCTTAGATGATTTTCTAAAGAGGGTAGTATCCACCTATCCTCTTTCAAAACCATTTGACATTAAAAAGGAACTCAATCTGTCGTACCAAGCTCTTGGAGCTTGTTTAAGACCATAAAGAGCCTTTTTAAGTTTGAAGACATGCTCTGGATAAGCAATATCTTCAAATCTAAGTGGTTGTTTCACAAATACTTCCTCACTTATAAAACCATTTAAAAATGTACTTTTCACATCCATTTGATATAAAGTAATGCCATGATGTGCAACAAATGATAATAATATCCTTATAGCTTCAAGTCTAGCTACTGGAGCAAAGGTTTCAGTATAGTTAATATCTTCCTCTTGTGAATACCCTTGAGCAACAAGCCTTGCCTTGTTTCTTACCACTTTGCCATCCTCATCAAGTTTGTTTTTGAAAACCCACTTGGTTCTAATGACTTGCTTATCCTCTAGAGGAGGCACGAGCTTCCAAACATCATTCCTCTGAAATTGATTGAGCTCTTCTTGCATAGCAAGTATCCATCCATCATCTGTTAGTGCTTCATCAATTGTTTTGGGTTCTATTTCTGACAGCAAAACAAAGTCAGAGTGTTCTCTGAGAAATGATCTTGTTCTAACTCTATCACTTGGTTCGCCAATAATCTAATCCTTTGGGTGATGAGGTTTAAACTTCCAGTCTGTTATTGGTTCTTCTTGGGTCTTATCACTGCATACGTAATCAGTCGAAGACTGCTGACACCTTCATCTGTTTCTTTGCTAATCTGTAGATCTGAAAGGACTTCATCTAGCTCTGACGTTTCATTGTCAGGCTTCTTGTCATCAAATCTCACATGCACAGACTCATCAACAATTAATGTTTCTTTGTTGAATACTCTGTAAGCTTTAGAGCGTTCAGAATATCCTAAAGAGATAGCTTTGTGCGATTTTGAATCAAATTTTCCAAGACTGTCCTTTGTATTAAGAACAAAGCAGTCACATCCAAATTGGTGAAAGTATGAAATATTGGGTTTTCTTCCTTTCCACAATTCATAAGGAGTCTTATTCAAGATAGGTCTGATATAGATTCTATTTTGAATATAACATGCAGTGTTTACTGCTTCTGCCTAAAAGTGCTTTGCAATGTTAGTTTCATGAATCATGGTTCCTGGCCATTTCTTGTAAAGATCTATTTTTCCTTTCTACAACACCATTTTATTGTGGTCTTCTAGGAGATGAAAAATTATGAGAGATGTCATGCTCTTCACAGAAGTCTTGAAAAGATTCATTTTCAAATTATCCACCATGGTCACTTCTAATAGTTGTAATACAAAAACCTTTTTCATTTGCACTTGTTTGCAGAACACAGAAAATATTGCAAATGACTCATCCTTATGAGCTAAGAATTTTACCCATGTCCATCTAGTATAGTCACCAACAATAACAAGACCATATTTCTTTCCAAACAAAGATGCTATCCTAGTTGGTCCAAATAAATCTAAATGCAAAAGCTCAAGTGGCCTTGAGGTGGAAACAGTGTTTTTGGATTCAAAAGAAGGTTTTATTTGTTTCCCTTTTTGACATGCTTCACAAAGAGCATCAGATTGATACCTAAGATTTGGTAGCCCTCTAACAAGTTCTTTTTTGTTAAGCTTTGAGATTAACCTCAAGCTGGCATGACCCAATCTTTTATGCCAAGTCCATTGCTCTTCATCTACTGACAAAAGGCATTTTACATTTTGATTTGCCAACTCAGAAAGTTTTATTTTATAAATGTTATTCTTTCTCTTTGCCTTAAAGAAAATGGATCCATCCCTTTTGCTTTTGACTGTACAGGCATTATCACTAAAGCCAACATCATAACCACTATCGCATAATTGACTTACACTTAGTAGGTTATGCTTCAGGCCATCAACCAATAAGACATTATCAATAGAAGGTAGGAGTTTCTCACCAATTTTTCCACTTCCAATGATTTTACCTTTTTGGTTTCCTCCGAAACCTACTGTTCCACTTTCTTTAAGTTGGAGTTCTTAGAACATACGCCTTTCTCCCGTCATGTGACGTGAGTATCCACTGTCTAAGTACCAGGGCTGGTGTTGTAACTCTGTTGTTAAGCAGATCTGCAATATATATAATTTTGTCCTTAGGTACCCAAATCTTTTTGGGTCCTCTTTTGTTAGTTCCAGAAGGAAACTTGTCCTTCTTATTTTTCAATTCATAACAAGTACTTCTAATGTGTCATTTCTTATTGCAAAAGGTACAAAGCAGACAGTCACTATAATTGTTGATATCTTTGGTTTTCAAATTTGTGTTCTGAAAAGTGGGTTCCTCTGGTTTGTAACCAAGACCCTTTTTGCCATTTTGGCTTACACCCCAAATCATAGATGCTTGTTTGCTTCGTGTAACACATTCAGCAAGGAATTTTTGAAATCCCTCTTCATATTTTGAAGAGCTGCATTCAACCTTTTCCTCAGTCTTAGAGTTGTCATTCACCAAATGGTGATTTTCACCTTTGAGCTTCTCATTCTCCTCATTGAGTATTTGAAATTCTTTTAAAAGTTTTGAGAATTTCTTTTTCAAAGCTTTATACTCAGTGTTGAGTTTGGAAGGCTCATCTAATTGTTCATCAAAAGCTATTTCAATATCAGAAGATGGATTAGAATCTACCTCTTCATCTTCTTCTTCACTGTCTGACCCTATGGTAGGCATTAGAGCCATGTTTGCGTGTTCCTCATCATCATCAGATGAAGATGAATCAGAATCATCCCATGCTGTCATGAGACCTTTCTTCTTCTTGCTTTTAAAACCAGCTTTCCTTGGTTTCTCAAGCTGTGGACATTCAGACTTGAAATGTCCTGGCTTTTTGCACTTGTAGCAAGTAACTTGGCTTTTGTCCTTGTAGTCCTTCTTATCCCTTGAGTCTTGCTTTTCCCTTGAGTTCTTTTTGTGGAACTGCTTTCTGAACCTTCCTTTGTTTTTCCACATGCGTTGAATTTTCCTTGATATTAAGGAAATTTCTTCGTCTGTGTCTCCATCACTCTCATCAGACGATGCTTCGTCTATTTCAAGTTCGCTTGTAGAGCTTTGGAGGAAGATGCTTTGTTTGTAGATTTCAAAGCAATAGACTTTGATTTCTTGGGAGGTTCTTCTTCATCTAGCTCAAGCTCATGAGCTCTCAACGAACTCAGAAGATCTTCAAGTCGCAAGACATTCAGGTCCTTTGCTTCCTGAATTGCTGTGACCTTAGGTCTCCACTTCTTTGACAGACTTCTTAAGATTTTCTTAACATGATCAGCAGTGGTATAACTTTTCTTAAGAACCTTTAAACCATGAACTAGTGTTTGGAATCTTCCAAACATAGTTTCAATGTCTTCACCCTCTTCCATCTTGAAGAGTTCATATTGTCTCACCAAGATATTAGCTTTGGTTTCTTGCACTTGGGAAGTACCCTCATAAGTCAAGGCCAATGAGGCCCAAATTTCCTTGGCGGTATCATTTTTTCCGCATTTCTCGTATTCCTTCTTGGAGATAGCACAGATAAGAAAATATCTTGCTTTCTGATGTAGTTGATAAGCTTTCTTATGCTCTTCTGTCCATTTATCCCTAGGAATGGGATTTTCTTTGGAATCAACTCGTTTGGTGTATTATTTTTGAACCATATCCCAGAGTTCGAGTTGTTAAGACTCGAAGAAATATTTAACTTTATCTTTCCAGTAGTCGAAGTTTGTTCCAGTGAACAAAGGAGAACGGTTAACGTGACCACCGGCTTCGTTGCTTGCCATGAATAGAGAATAAGATTTTTTCCTCTTACATTGTTAAGTGCTCAACCAAGAGGCCGAGCTCTGGTACCAATTGAACGTGGCAAAAACACAAGAAAGGGGGGTTTGAATTGGGTTTTAAAAACTTTTTGCAAATATAAGTGTTTATGAAAAACTTCTTCTAAATAACTTTTTAATAAAACAGTGCAGTAAGTAAAGAGAAGAGAGAAGAGAATGACACAGTGATTTATACTAGTGCACTATCACCTGATAGCTACGTCTAGTCCCTTCACACACTTGAAGGATTTTTCCACTATAATCAACCTGATTACACTTGAGAGTATAATACTGCCAAACTGGCTATACTCACAACTTCTTAGAACGACTTAGTACAGTCAAGCCTCTAAGGAATACAGCCACTACTGGGCTTAATACAAGTTCAAAGGAGTTTTGAAACAATACACAAATAACTCTCACAGAGAGGATTTACAATGAAGAACTTTAGCACAAATAATAACTTTCAAACAGAAAGAATAAAACACTTAAGTGCTTTGTTCAATGTGATCCCACAGACTTGGAGGATTTCTTGGTTGCTCACTGTCTCGAAAAATAGTGATTTCAAGTTTGATAAGATTGTAGGCGCTCACTATATGATCACTTCGTACTTTGTTGCGTTCATTTTCTTTTCAATCGTTAACCTACTTCAGTGACTGAAGTAAGGTATATATAGCTAGGGTTGAGAATAGTGTCGTTGTTACACAACGTCTCTTTATACCCTAGGTCAAAACCTCAGATCCCGTTTTTGTGGCTTTTGCAGGTCACGTCGCTTTCCAGACTGTATAAAGCATTCTGGGCACTGCACACAAAATCATAATCTTTGTCTCTTGTGGGCTTTTTGAATATGAGACACTTCGAGAGCAAGTTTCCTTGATGATTAAATTCGTTGACATTCTTTTGACCTTTGATACCTCGTACATTAAAATGCTTAATCAATGAGGTCTCTTAAATACTTGAAGTAGCCTTAAGTATTCTTCAGTATGTTTCCTAACAGAGATTTACTATTCACCAGAGTTAAGTACTGTACTTCAGAGTGAGCTTGAAACAGAGTTGAGTTCTTCAGCATAGAATTCAATGGGCTTTCACATAACAGAGTCTTGTGGTCATGCACAAAGGCTTCTATAGGTAGACTAACCAAAGTCTGTTGAATGAGTTGACCAATGGCCAGAGCTAGTTTTCGGAGCTTGGTTCACCAACAGAGTTGACTGTTCAATAGAGTTGACTAAGTCAAAATCTAGTCTTAGGAGTCACCAGTGCGTTGACTGAACAAACGGAGTTGACCAACTTCAGAGCAAGGCTTCACAAGGTGACATCAGCATAAAAACAGAGGATCACTCCCAGACTTAGTCATGTTAAATTCAAGATTTCACCAAGTCTTCTGAGATAACTACTTCTAATGAGTAGTGATTTCTGCATACTAGCAAACACAATAGAGAATAAATTATTCTCTTAATCATTTGTTATCATCAAAATAATTAAGGGTTATTGTTTCCGAATCCACTTGATTCCAACATGATCCTCCGTTGCAGGGTCTAGAACATATACAACTATACACAAAAAACAATACAGGGAGATAAAGACAACACAGTCATCATAAAATAGGAAAGTAGCAGTAGAATAATACATTGTGTATGCTAATAGACATACAACAGACATGCAGACCATCCTATTCACTCATCATGGATCATCTAACTTATGATCACACTCTCTCAGACTCTCCTAAATCTATGTGAACTTGTGATGACAACCTATGTCACGTCGCATGTAACACCCTTACAGCTGGACTTTGACATTGGCTTCCTTTGTGCCAGGTGGCCCAACCCACACTGCAGGTAGTCCATCCCGCGAATGCTACTCATAGGACTTCTCTGCTCCCTCCAGTGAAGTTTTTACCTTTGGAGGTTTTGAACCCACACCCAGAGGGGTTTAAAGGTAATGGGAATCCACCTCCCATCACCAACTCAACTATAGTTGAGTTGGTAGTAGCAAGGTGTTTCCCATGTACGTAAGTCCTCCAGGTCATGGGTTCAAGCCGCGTGAAAGGCAAAAACTCTCTTTGGGGGGGGGAGAGAAGTCCTATAAGTTGCATTCGCGGGATAGACTACCTGCAGTATGGGTTGGACCACCTGGCACAAAGGAAGCCAGGGACCAAAGCTTAGCTGTAAGGGGCCCAAATCTCGGGGTGTTACATTGCACCCCCATATCATAGGGATACACACCCCCTATTTCTGTTAAGGATGTAGTTAGTTGTCCAAGCACCCTATGCCGTTCATCGTGACCTATAAGAGTACATCTCTGCCCTATAAATAATAGTGACAAGTATCTAGGACTGCACTTGGGTTCGGTCACATGGGACAATCAGTACTAGTCAGGATAACCAAGTGACCTCCTGACACCACGACACAATAGGGATCAGCTACTGGCCTCCTATGGAATATGCAGGTTCCTTGTTACATCCCCAAGGCCTCCACGGCCAGCATTGTCACTCCGTACCTTTGCACTGAGGGTAACTCCTGACTTCAAGCGTCAATACGCACAACTATGACATTGACTAACTAATGTGAGCTATATGATCCTCACAAATATATACTAAGTCGATCAACACGTATCTCACCCTAACCAATGTGCTCAAACTTGGACACATTGCAATTAGGATCTTCCAATGAGATTTGAAACACTAAAAGGAGGATGAATCTCACAACTCCCAAGCTCAAACCCAATAAAGAGCCGGGTATAGTTTAGCGAAACCCAAACAGTGTGCTAATTTTGTCAAAAGCAGAAGCTGCTTCGTGACACCCAGATCACAAATCACATTCACTGGACCAATAAATGGATACACAAAACTCTAATTGGACAACAATTCTCATGAAAGAATAAGTGAACAAGACTTGCAAAATCCAAAAACCAACCAATCACAAATAGTCAGGCCAATTGAACTTCTAGCCAATTCCAAAATGAATGCCCAGCCTTGAACTAAAAATCGACACAAAAGTGATGCTGCATCCAAATTGAATAACACAAAATGTCATGGATCCAATAAAAAGAGATGTTGCTCCTTTAATCACCAATCAAATTCCAGTGAACACAACTAACAAAAACCAAGAATTAATCCAGCTAGCCAAAAAGTGCCCACCGAATCAAAGGAATGCATATCGTTAGTTAATAGGACACTCAAATCTGGGTTCCACCGTAGGTTTAATAATTGTAGAAAACTCAAAGGAAAAATTAAAGAGAAATTAAGAAGATAAAACGTGGATGAATTTAAAAGGATGGAAAAATTAAAAGAAACAAGCAAAGATGGAATAGATCAAGAAGATGATAGGAAAGGAGCCACAATCATGAAATGATTGATAAGCCTAATGAGATTCGCCACAATGGTAGGGAAGCCATTGATAAGAATCAAACAAGATTTCAATTAAAAAACACTAAGAGGAGACCATCTCACTCTAATTCTCACAAGGAAAATTTTACTCAAAATCAAACTTAGCTCAAATGAGCTCTTACTAGACTATTTAATAAGGTCCCTAATAATTTCCCTAATGGGCCAGCAAATACTAAAAGACCCATAAGTGAACTTACATCATATTTCTAAAGTAAAACTAAGTTTAGGAAACAAATACACGTTCCCAACCTAATTAAGTTATTACAACTCAAATTAAAAACACAAATTACAACCAAATATAATATATAAAAGCCTAAAAATTATTCTAAAGTCATGACAAATCGAGCTCACACTGAAGAGCTCGGGGATCGGCTGGTCGGATAGGAAGCGTAAGGGATGCGTCCTAGCCAACCGAGTCCCTGAGATAGTGCGGGTCGTACAACTTCAACATGTGTCCCCTGTAGCCATAACGGTATAGGGTAATGTGTCGCCTTAATATTGGAGAGGACGTTGAGCAAAATGATTGGTACGAATATCCCATGATTCCCTCTAAGGCTAGGCAGGGGGAATGATGTGCAGGGCTGGGTATCGTGTTGAAGAAGTTTTTGCTATATAAGGGAATCATTAGGTCATCAGAAGGGGACTTTCACTTTTACCCTAAAGGTATTGCCCTATTAAGTCATTCCATACCGATTGGCGTGGTATCTCGTGTACTCACACTCGAGAACACCCTTAAAACCAACTTCGAATGTTAAAAAATTGTTTAAAAATGGGTGAATAAAAGATAAAGATGAAATTTAATTGTGATGATCGAATAACTAGGTATCTAATGTAAAATATCTATTTGTCAAAAAAAAAAAATCTATGAAAGTGCAGAATAATGTACAAACACAATAGTGTAAATTTCATTAAAAAAAAAAACACTGTAGTGTAAAATTAAAATCACGTCTTTAATACCCCTTTGTGTGATGACGTCTTCCGTCATGTATTTTTGTACTAATGATCTCTGCTTTGCTTTCTATGCATCAATTTAAAAGGAAAAAAAAAGTGGTAATTGACTAAATAAATATATTCAGCCATATATATATATATACACACACACACACACAAACACATATTGTCTATGGCATATTTGGTATTTTTTCTGCTTAATTGAGGGGTAAATATGTGAATGTATAGTTATCCTATTTGTAGGCTTTTTAATAAGGATCACTAATCAATGGGTTTTTAAGTGATACTATAATATTTAAATCTTTCATATAAATAATTAATAATAAATATTGTAATCGAAACAGTAATATTAAAATGATAAGGTAATATAATAATTAAAAACTTCTTGATATTAATGATAATTATTAATTAAACTCTTTAAATGATAATTGTTTCTGTGAGATTACATTTTTTTATTGAATGTTTGTTTATATTATATGCTATATCAAAAGAAAATTTTTATAATTTTTAAAACAATATTTTTGGGTATATATAAATATATATATACACATATTGTCTATGGCATATTTGGTATTTTTCTACTTAATTGAGGGGTAAATATGTGAATGTATAGTTATCCTATTTGTAGGTTTTTTAATTAGGATCACTAATCAATGGGTTTTTAATTGATGCTATAATATTTAAAACTTTTATATAAATAATAAATAATTAATATTGTAATCAAAACAGTAATATTAAAATGATAAGGTAATATAATAATTAAAAATTTATTCATATTAATCATAATTATTAATTAAACTTTTTAAATGATAATTGTTTTCTGTGAGATTATATTTTTTTATTGAATGTTTGTTTATATTATATTCTATATCAAAAAAACATTTTTATAATTTTTAAAACAATATTTTTGTTTAATATAACAATTAAGTATAAGTTAATAATGATACCCAATTTACACCAATTTCAATTTCAAAGAAGTTTAAGAAATGAGAGTATGCAAATTACAATTCAGAGAGAGAGAGAGATTTTAAGCAAAAAGGGAAACACGGAGAACAAAACTAAAGAGGAATTAGCACAAAAAAAAAAACTATTAGGTTATCTCACCCAAGCCACCAGTAGCTAACTTCCATCGAACCCACCCATGATCATATCTTCCGTCACCTACCAACTGAAACAATGACCTCTCCTGCTAATTTCCCCACAATGAAACCACTATTACATTATGTAACAGAGGAAGAAGTACACATAGCCCATTTACGGTGGGTTTCCAACAAATCACTCAGTTTTCTTGCCAAAGATGAAAAAGAATGGCGAAGAAACATGAAACTTGGCCCAAATACAATACCAAGACATGGGCATGACAGACCACCCAAATTTAAGGTTCATTTTCGTTTTGGTATTGTTTTGTCCCAGTCTTGGGGACACGCCCTACAAAATCAAAAGTGATGAACCATTACAATTAGTATTTCTTATTGAGTCTGTATAGTCTGTGATGTATTATTCCATAAATTATCATTTAGCTTTTCTTATTTTTTATTATATTTATTGTTTAATTTCTTTTCTTGATATTGGGTATGCAAATTGGTTGATAGTATTACTGCGGTAGTGTATATTTTTGTGTCACGTGTAATATACATAATTTTATTGTTTTTTGTTCACAATTGGTGAAGAGACAAAGCTTCGTCCTTGAGTGAATTAGTGTGCAATTGAGTGGCGCAAGTCCTTATATGATGAGTAACGAACTGTGAAGGTTAATAACAAGAAGTTTCTTTTGTCAAAAAACAAGGAGTTTCTTTTTTGGCTAAATTATGCTTTTGGTCCCTTAAGTTTATTTTAGGTTTCAATTTGGTCCCCTATGTATTAAAAGTTTCATTTTAGTCCATTTCAAAAGTTATAACACGTTCGCCCTTTCCGTAACAAACCTAGATAATGTCGTTTACTGTTTCTTACGTGGCTAATGATTTGTTTATATGCAAGTCTTTAGGGTTCTTTAGTGAGGGCAATAACACTGTTCATCATCTTCCCCAAATTAAATTTAGGGTTCTTTTCCTCCATTCCTCTCCTCCATTAATCTTCTCCATCCTGTTTCTAGCGCCAGGTGCTTCTGATTAACAAAATTTAACACCTACCCCGTGAGCTCGAGGGAAGGAAGAACTTCCACCTCCACCACCACCAGAAGTGGTTGCCACCATCTTGGATTCCTCCACCAGAAAACCCGTGCTTTCAACACTTGCCATTCTCCAGTGTCACTCTTCTCATCCAATGTTTCCCCAATTGAAATTACTAAGGACAATGTTGTTATTGGCTTATGAAAACCATGTTGACACATGGGTTTTGGGTCTTGAAGAGGAGGGTCAAAGGAGGGAATTTTGGGAAGAGGGTTGAGAAATTGAAGGGTTTTGGATTCTTGGTATTGGAGATTTTGTAGTGGATCAGAAGAAGAAGGGGGTGGTGATGATGATGATGATGATGAAGCTCTAATGGAAGAAGATGATGGTGATGGTGAAGGTGCGGGTTGTGAGAGAAAGAGAGAAGAAGTGGTGGCGGATGTTAGTGAAGAGTGATTGGAGGAGCATAGAGGATGGCAACTCTCTCTCACCTGCTGCTGCTGAAGCTTTGGTTTGATTTTGGAAAAAAACGCAGAACCAGAAATTGGGAAAGAAGAAAGGTTTTTTTTTTTTGTCTTTATACATGTCAAACACATCACTTGCCGTGTCACAACAAACACTTGCCACGTCGACAAAACGTTAGCCACGTAAGATAGAATGGACGGTGTTATGTGGGTTTTTGACGGAAGGGACGAACATCTAATAACTGTTGAAACTTAAGGGACTAAATTGAAACTTTTTAAACATAGGGGACCAAATTGAAACCTAAAATAAACTTAAGGGACCAAATGTATAATTTAACCTTCTTTTTTCTTATGTTTAAATTCAAATATGGCTACCATAATATGATTTGCAATATCTTTTGTTCGTAAAAGTACAAAGTTTGATAGCCTTGCAATTTACATGTAATATAACATTTGTGGTTCTGTCTATCGGGTACGTGATTATCGTTTTTTGGTAAAGTGGTATGTGATTATCTTTTGGATTAGAAGGTTCACTTTATATATTTTTATAGTTTAGTTAAACAAAAAAGAAAAATGTTTTGAATTAAAAAAAGAATAAGTCCAAGATTGATTTCATTTTATACTAAAAATCATAGAAAACAAAATCATTGTTTTTATTTCAATCAAGATTATTTTCTTTTAAGTAAATAGAAAATCAAATACTATTTTAAACAATTTTTTTTTTATAAGCAAAAAGATGTATTAATAAAAAAATGGAGTACAAGGGACTATTTTAAACAATGGATTATGAAAATAAAAAACTGATATATTTTTAAAATCAAAATCAAATAATTTTAATCTAAGTCAAATTTTTTTTGTTAAATTGTAAATAGTTACGTTGTTAGCAATGACTATTTTAAATCTACTTCATGTTTGGTCAATACAGGTACCTTTTTTAATTTTAAAATTAAAATTGAGTTATTAAGGATAACTATTTTCGATCTTTCGATTTGATTATTATGAGCAATTTTTAAAATTTAATTTAATTAAAATAAGTTGTTAGTACAGCCTCTTTGAAAAAATAGGATAGACACTTTTAAATCACTCTTCCCAATAATCTAATAGATGCACACGTGCACATTATTGATATGCAATCATTATCTCGGAATTATGCTTTGAAGAGGTTGATGTTACCAATTGATATTCATTCTTAGGGTTGGAGTTTGGGAAGGTGCTAAGTGGGTATCTAAGGTACGAGATAGTACCTGCTCTCATTGTTCTCGTGCCGTCATCATGAAAACAAGTATGATAGGAGGGCATTTTGGTGAAGCTGGTCGCTATGCTCAATGTAACGAAACAGCTTATAAATATGCTTTCCTCATGAACATGATATTTTGTAGACTATTTTTCAGGTCTTTTCATTTTAAGAGTTTAATTTTTATTAACAGTTGTTTCGTGAACTTTGGAGCTTATAGTCAACAAGGCATTGATGATTGTGTTCGTTTCCAATTCCAATCATAATTTCCACACGTTTGTGGAATTTTTTACCTAACGAAAATATCACTATCACCAACTTTACGATATCTAATCATTTTTTTTTGGTAATTAATTACGATATCTAATCATTTTGAAAAAGATATTTGAATTTTTAAACCATAAAAAAAGATATTTGAATAATAAACTAATTGGATATTGTTCAACAGAAAGATATTCCCCATCACTTGAAAAATTATTTATTTAAAAATTGAATTACATAAAAACAAAAAAACGTAACAAAATTTTAAAAGTTAAATTTGAGATTAGATGCATTTAAACTATATATACAAGCATTACCATTTTACAAGCCAATAGTGAAAACGCAGGGAAGCTTGGAGTGAACAATAAAAACTTCTGTAGAAGACTTCCAATTTCAAAAGCAACAAACGCGCAGAAAAATGGATCGATCTTCAGAGCAACAGAGCAATAAGAACAACCATAAGGAGTGGACATGATGGGAAGATCAAGCCTATGAGGTAGGCCTCAAACTATATCCCGAGGGCGTGGAGGGACGATGGGAGAAAGTGGCAAGTCTTCTTCCGGGACGATCACCAACGGAAGTTAAAGGACGCTACGAGGCATTGGATGTTGCCCTAGCTGAGTTGTATCATGTTGATCATGAGTTGCCAGGTTACTCAGATAACGTGACTTTAATGGCACCATTAACAACAGAAAGTGATGGTTCAGCTGAGATCAAAACCCCTCTGCTTAACAAGAATGAGAACAAGAAAGTGACGTATTGGACTGAAGAGGAGCACAGGTATTTCTTTTGATTAAATTTAACATAACTTTTATATTTATGTATTAAAATTGTTATATTTTCTCTCTAAACGTGACATTTTATAAATTGTTACAATGATAAAAGTGATAAAATAAAATTTAATCAAATCATTGTACTTTTGATTGAGTTTTTATAATAAGGATCATTACAAAAAAAATATAAGGATGTCATTGGATTTAATATTAGAAAAGTATAACTATTAAGATTGCTTACCTGCAACCTGAATCAAACATCTGTTGGAAGATGGGTTATTTGCAAGAAAGGTCTTGACAATTGTTAAATTATAAATGTAGTCATGTAGTCAAACACAAAGGCAGCCTCATAATCTATTTAAACACAAATTCTTGTGAAGTAACAGAAAGTGGCTGTGTATTAGAAAAAATGATTGCGCCCACTAGTGAAAATTAGTTTTTTTTTTGACAGAATGAAAATTAGTTCAAACATGTATACAACTAACTTAAAATTGGGACTGGTAAAATTGAATGACAACTTTGGTATGCACTGCGATGCATACAACCAACTTAAATTGATACTAAGTTCAAACATTTTCTATAAAACTTAAATTGGTACAAGCTCTATTGGCAGTGTTGTTGTTGGTGCATTTGTAGTTTCTTTGTTTGATGTTTTGACTTTAAGGTTAGTTTGATTCAAGTTTGCACCGATGATGTTTGATGGAAAATATTTTGGAACAATATTTTGTCTGCAGTGCCAAAGGTGGAACAAAATTTTGGAACAAAATTTCAAAATAGATTTTTCCCAGATGTTTCAATCATTTCTGTTATCATAGATGGTTACTTTTACTTTATTAACTACATGCTTCTGCCATGCTTCCTTCCACCGGATTGGAAAGAAAACTAACAAATTTGCATGATAGAAAAAAAAATATATAACTTTTACAAATGCGTTGTAATGTATTTTTTAGCTAACAATTATTTTGGTTTTTCTTCCTGTACGGTAAAAATTTAAAAAGAAAATTTGTCATATGACTAATGAAGGCGAAATAGTTTTTAGGACAATATTTGTTCTTTGTTTCCGGAAACGAAAGATTTTTTTTTATTTTTCTTTTAAAAATTAATTAGTATTAGAAGAAACTAAATTCTCTCATCATTTCAGTGAGGTATTATTTTCTTGAATAGGTATGTAACACTTTTGTTCATGAACTAAAATTTTGATTCAGATCCTTATAATTTAACTAAATAAATGCTAAATTTTGTTATTTTTTTGGATAAAACTGATTTTATTTGTTACATATTTATTCTTTAAAATTTGACTTCTCCTCCTTGTTATTATTTGATAGGCTATTTCTCAAGGGACTAGAGGAATATGGTAAGGGAGATTGGAGAAGCATTTCAAGATATGTTGTCCGATCAAAAACTTCAACTCAAGTTGCTAGCCATGCTCAAAAATATTTTCTTCGCCAGATTAATGCGACGAAAAAGAGAAAAAGAACAAGCATCCATGACATAAACTTAGGGGATGAAGATTCAAACCCTCAGATCAACAATCTAGCTCCTCCTCCTCCAAATATTTCTCGAGTACAACAAATTCAAATGCGGATTGTACGAGAATTTGAACAAGCCAGAGAAAAGTTTTGGCAGAATTTACAGAACACACCAAAACAATAGGGATCATTAATTATGAGCGCCGATATAAAAAAAACAATTGTGTAAGGTTTTTAGGAGTCTATTGCCTGACCAAACACTTGGCCTCAACTCCACCATCTCAATTGTCCCCCTTTTGTTTTCAGTGGTTAATTAATCATCATAGGCACAATATTAGGGAAAAGAGGTTCTAATTCCTAGTTTTATTTCTGTGAATTTTTTCACGAATAGGTATAGCTTACCCAGCTATAGATTTAAGTAACTTTTTTGGGTTCGGTTTTTGTCCCCCCATATTTTTGTGCATTTTTCTTTATTATTAATAAAATTTTGGTGTGCTGCAGTTGATAGGTAGTGTTTGTGGTGCCAACATAGTTAGGATTACAATCACTATTATGATGCTTTTGTATGCCATTTTGCCTTAAAAAAAAGAAAAGAAAAGGGGTTCCACATCTTGTAGAGCTCAACAAATTATCACATTCCTCCCAATGTTTAATAAAATTCAAGTTTGAGTAAATAAACTCTATGATTTACAACTTATCTATATTATGTTATATTATATTATATTATATTATATTAATCTGGTTACTGCTACAGTTGTAGATACAGTAATCTATATTTTTTGATAATAAAAGCACACAATAACCCCGGCGTGTTGTCTATGGGGTGCTAGCTTAGTGGTAGGAGCTTGGCCTTGTAATCCCAAGGGACATGGTTCAAATCTCCTCGGAGACAGTTGTAACATGGTCATTAGTACCACTGCAATAATAATATATCCCTTTCCTCCACCCCTTTAAAAAAAAAGTATTTAAAAAAATAAAAAAAAATAAAAAAAATAACCCCGGCGTGTTCCCACATGGGTCACATCTGACATACATAGAATATTATAATGTTTTTTTTAGAGTATATAATATTTTTTTATTTAAATAATATTATTGTCCAACACCCGTTTATACGTTTGGGCAAAAATAAGGAGAATACATTTTTTAACTTTTTTTTTCTTACAACACTTGAACAAGGTTTTGACAACACGTTTTTAACTTATTTTTTCTCTTTTCCAAGTATAAACTAAGCTGCCAATGTATAAATATATTTTCAAAGATATGTCGGTCTCAAACAATAAAATAAAATTAGTAGGACAATTATAATATTTACCAAATGTAGTAATTAGTTTCCTTACATCCACATTAAATCTTTAATATTCTTTTGTACTCCTAACTTTTTGTACTAATTCTCATTTTTATTTTAAAAACTTCTGTTACGGCACATTTAATTTTTTATACAATTTTATCTTAATTTTACCAAAAACTAATTATTACTACATGCTTAATTTTACCAAAAATAATAATTTATATAAAATTAGGAATTTTTTTAATATATAGTTTAGTTACGTTGAATTAATATTTTTTAAGAATAAAACTTTGTTTTATGACTGGAAGATTTTCAACATGTCCAAAAATAATACTAATGAACTTTATTAGATCATTGAAACATAAATAAAACACCTCTGTATGTTTAAATATTAATAATTATAATAGTAGGTAAAGAAAAAAATAAAAACACATACAGCCAAATACGGTGAGTTCTGTAAAAAAAAAAATACAGAGAGTAAAAAATGAATAATTCACCTATCCGAAAGCAGGGGTATTAAGCTAGTGTTAATCAAACACAGAAAAAAAAATATAGATTCCTTCCCATATTTTGATTATGGAAAAATATCAACCAAATTAAAATTTTGAATTACCAAACTGTCGCAGCTAAATTAACGTATGTTTAATTTAAATAAGAAATAATATCTACATAAAATATAGCATTCCTTGAAATTTATTTGATTATTTTTTAGAAATTTAAGATAAATAATTTTAAAGGAATTCAAAAATGAACATTTATGAAATTATTATATTTATTATTATCATCATCATCATCATCATCATCATTATATTTTCTTTGATTCTATATATATATATATTGGGTTTTTTATATCTTTATTTTTTATTTTTGGGATGTAACAAGAGACTTTGACCGTATTTGTTTCTAAAATATTAAGCTGATTGTAACACCCCAATTTTTGCTTCTTCTTGTATTTCTGTAATTTTTATTAAATGTATGTATGCTATGTTTGATTTGATAAGTGATTCTATGATGCTTCGTTTGAATTTTCATTTATTTGTATTTTTAGAAAATTGCGGTAATATATTATTTAATATTTTATTTTTACAAAATATTAGTATTTGAAATATCATTTATTTGGGAAAAATATTTTGGGTTAAAGAGGTGCTAAAATGAGTTTGAGGGGTTAAAAGGTTTTAAAGATATATAAAAATTTATTTTTACTAATTTACTGTGTACACCCTCGTTCTTATGGATACACCCCTCATTTTTATAGACTATTTCATGCTAATTTTTTATTATTATGTGTTCATTAAATTTTAATTATGTGTTATATGTGTGAGTATAATTAGAGGAGTCTAGAAATGAGTTTAGTTGCTTTTCCTTAATTTCTATAATTACTTATTTAAGTGCTTATGTGCAATGCCTCAATTAAATAAGTGATTATGTGATACCATGTGTGACTTTGAGTTTGTTAATGATTAATGCCCTTAGGCCTTAGTCTATGCGCCTTGGGCTATTAAGAGATGATTTAAGATAGAAAACCTAAGGATTAGTGTTTTATTGATCCAATTAGCCTAAAAACCTAGCTATAGAAAACCTGAGGTTAAGACTAAAGCTCTCATTCTTGCCCCCACCAAAATGTGGCACCTCATATCGCTCTCTCAACCCTCACACGATTTCGCTTCTCTCTTTCTCCCATAAATACCTTTCTTTTCAAAGCACTGATCTTGCTCCACTGAAAGAATAAAGATTGAAATAGAGGAATACTCAAGGTGTCATCTCTAAGAATCAAGGAAGGATTCTAGGTTTCTCTCTCTCTTGGTAACATTTCTAAGAAAGTCTACGTCTTGTCTCTTATCTTGAGTTTTGTAAAATCAAGCCTTTGACCCTATCTTCTACCTTTCTCTTTGCTTGTGGAACCAAGAAGCAACCAACGACATCCACTCCTCTCTTAGGGCTGCAATTTTCTACATTGAGGTAACGGGGAGCTATTTTGGTTGGGGATATTTGAGGGAATACACTACTATGTTTTAAGCTTTTAGCAACGTTTGACCAGTTACATTTGTAAAAATGTTACTAATATCTTTACTATTGGTAATTCTGCAACATTTTTCCAAATAAATGTTATCTATTCATTATTCACTATTTATAATTTACTTAATTTACTTGTTAAAAATCAACAAGTTCTTCCATTTCACTTTTTCTCTTTGATCCACGATCTCTCTCCATAAAACCCATTTCTTTCATTTTCTCCCCCTCTAGACTTTTTCCTCGTTCAATTCGTACGAACATAAAAATGAGTTCACCCTCCGATTCTCACTCCCTTCTTTAACAGTTGATTTTTCGTTCTCTCTCTTTACAAACTTCATTCTCAGGCGCTTCATTCTCTCTTTGAAAAAGATTTGGAAAAACTATCTTGAGATTCAGATCCGGAATCTCTTCTCGCATCAATGGTATTGTTCAATTGCAAGCATTTATTGTCATTTCAGTGGCTAGAAATTGTATGGATTTATGGTAATTTATGCTTTTGTTTCTATGCTTAGGTTTCGCACAAACTGAATTCCAGTAACTTTTGTTGCACAAATTGAATTTTAATTTTTGTGTTTATCTACTGGTACAAAATTGATTCATGAGTTCCATTTTTGATGCATCGAAAGCATCGTTCTGTCGACTGTTCTTGCATTACGAGAATCAATTTGATTCGAGCAGAGAAAGAAACCTAGCTCTGCTTCAGCTCTTGGTTTGCACTTTGGTAACTTGCAAAACTGTCCCCCTTCCTTTTGCCTTTTTTTTGCAAAAAAAAAAAAGAAAAAAACTATTATAATTGTGGAATAGTTAAAATAGTGATTATTTCAGCACATTACCATTGATTCAGTGGTTTTCATTTTCGACTTACATTTTTTTATTTTGCCTGCAATGTTTGTAATGTTTTTCTATTATAAAATGTCCTGCAAGGTTTGAAATGTTTTTCTATTGTTGCTTCATTTTGATATAATGACTAAGGAGTAAGAATTAGTTGTTTATTTGAATAATATGGTTAGCAGCAGGCCAACCTCACTAGCTGCTTATCCTTTTAGTTATTTAGTCATGTATCTTGAAAATTGCGTGAGGGGTATTGGAGACTAAAGTATACTTCATGAAAAATATGAGATCTTGATGATAAACTATGTCATGATAGGACTGTGTTTGACATATTATTGGTTTTAATTACCTTTTCTAGATGTAATCTGATATTGGTTTTAACTGAATAATAATGAGTATTTATAATTGTTTTTTCTGATGTATCTATAATTAGCCATTATTTATAGTCATCTTAGGAACAATAACCGATCTGGAAGATATGAGTTATTTACACAGTGAGCATCAAGGACCACAGTGATCCTTGTTCTAAAGGAAAATGAAAATATATCTCTGGACTTACTCTCTCCAATCTTAGCTAGTTATTTGAACTGTTTATCATCTCCTCCCTTTACTTATGTTCTGGTTGCTTGTGCTGGTTTTGCTTAATCTAACAAGAACTTTTGATGGCAAGACATACTTTTCGTCTTTACAGTTTGCACTTTGCATAATATTGCCTGCCTCCTTTGTTCCTGTTAGCAAGTATAAAATGCTCCTCCTCCATTTATCTAACATTTTCTCTCATTGAACTGCTTAGCAAGTCAAGTTATTCCTTTATGGCTTTCTACGCTAAACACCTCCAAATTTCAATGGGCATATTATATCTTCCAAGTTCCAATTACTTTACCATTTTCCATTTTTTAGTGCTTCAATCTACTAGCAAAATGTTTATTGGGAACTCTCCGTATATATGGTATCCTTTTTTCTAATAGGAACTTTGAATGAAATTATGAAAATCCTTTGTTCATGACATTGAAACTTAGTTAATATGCAGTACAAGAGAAGTAAAGTTTTAATTCTAAAAGTAGCTTCATGAAGGATAGCATTGCTTGTGAGCTTGTTGTCCACCTTAAAAGATCAAGGTTTGTAGTTTCCTCTATTTTTTAGTGTAAGTTGTTGCTCTTAATTTTTTACCCCTATTCCAATATTCATTTTTGCAAGTACTTGTCATAAGGTGTTTGATTGTGAGCCTGGGTTATCTCTTTAATGCAGAGGATGTAGATGAAACCACCAAACTAGTTGGTCTCATGAAGAAATGAGCATGGGAAGTTGCTACAGTGATGAGGAACACATGTTGGATGTTGACGATGACATGAAACGAAAGCAGATTCTTCTGTCTACATAGAAGAGGATATACACTACAACATATATGACATTTAGCAACATTTAGATATGTGATTTCATTATTGTACTTAGCTTAACACTGACGTGTGAGCTATGAGGTCCCTCTTTGTCATACTAGTTCTTTTCTTGTTTGGGTTTTATAAGGATTTTCAATGTGTATATTTTGATACTAGCTATTTCTCATAAAAATTATTATCTTATTTTTCAAAATGCATGTTTAACATGTGATGCTAGTTCAAGCAAATATGAGTTACGTTTTTGCAATTGCAAATTTTAGTTTCTTAGATGTTTCAAAAATGTAAATATGCGACATTTTATGTTACAAAATAACTAACAAGTAACATTTTTTTAGGGAAACTAGTAACATTTTTTGAATGTTATAAAATGGTAAGAAAAATGTTGCCAAAAATATTCTAGTAACATTTTTTAAACGTTATAAAAAGTCAAAAAAATGTTACCAAAGATACATCATAGTAACATTTTTTAAATGTTAGAATAGGGGTTAAAAATGTTACAAAATGGGTAATTTAATAACAATTTTAATATTTTACATTTTATATGTTAAAATGTTGCCAAAACCCTTTAGCGACATATACTTTATATTACATTTGATAAAATGTTGCTAAAACCAATTAGCAACATTTTATCATATTTTAGTAACATTTTTCAAATATTGCTAATGCTCATTTATGTTGTAGTGATAGGTGAAGGTGTTGTCATTGAACCCCGTTGTCTGATAATTGTTTTAAAAGAATTATGTTTCTAATGTTTATAATGATATGATCATGGTTTTAAATGAATTATGTGGCTGCCATGGTTGTATATGGATTTGATAAGTGTTTCAAAAGTTCTATTTTGAGGCTTAGGATATTATCGAAATGCTAGAGTTCTAAATCCATATGTCCGTTAATGATTTAATTGATAAATTGTGAATTTTGAGATTTTATAAGGGATTTAAATGGTTGCTGTTTTGTGGCTACTGTTAATTGAATTATTGGAATAATTTAATTTGCCTCGTTTATATTTAACTCGTACCCTTTCGTTGCAAAAGTATGCTGTTTTTTACATAATTTTGTGTTGCTGTTTCTGTTTTGTATGTAGAAATTACTGTTGCAAAAAATTGCTGTTTTCTGTAGGATTTTGTGTTGCTGTTTCTGTTATGTATGCAGAAATTACTGTTGCAAAAATTGCTGCTTTTTGCAGAATTTTGTAGTTGTTGTTTCTGTTTCTGTATGTAGATTAATGTTGCAAAAACTGCAATTTTTTTGTATATTTTAATTACATGAATATGACCAAATACATGTTGTGGACTTGTGGTTGTTTTTATATTGTTGCTGTTTCTGCATGTTTTACTTAAATGATTAAATACATGCGGTTGTTGTTTTTAAGTTGTCCTTGTAATTTATTTTGTATCCTGCTTATTAATTTGTGATGACGATTGTGAAAAGTCCACTTTGAGGCGATGACCTTGAAAGGATAAATGACCTTGTGTGCAAGACCCTAGCTATAAATAGCCATAATGGGACTTGAGTCATTTCTTGTGAGATGATCCTAGCCATATTGGCCATGATGGATTGTCGATGAAAAATTGAACTATGACGTTCAGAGGAAACCCGACCTTGTGTGTATGATTGACATACTTGTGATAGGATGGGGGGAAGCATCGTTGAAATAAAAGGTGGAGGCCAACATGAGTGAGCCTGCGTGGCAATATCTCGGCCTGGGGGGTGAGAAGCCCGAGTTTGTGGTCCTCGATAGTTTGAGTGTCGCGCCTTGAGCTGGGGGCCACTAATTAGACTTAGCTACCCTAACCGTCACCAGACATTATCATTCCTAGTGGAGAGTATGCGGTAACAGAGTAATCACCATTGCAGTGACTTTCTCTAATAAACTAAATATGTACTCCTAGGCGACTTCCCAGAGTAGTAGATGGTACCACATGCGTATGAAGTAGAGTTGCTAGTATCTATATTTTTCTTGAAATAGTTATGTGACTCTGAACTGGTGAATTTGATCTGTGTGTGCTTATGATTTTAAATGTGAGTGTTGTATTTTGTGTATGCAATGTAGTGTATGTTTATACGAGTTTGTATTGCTATATATATATATATATAAGTATGTTATTTTATTCATTTATTCTCTCTAAATATCACCAACACTCAACTACAACGTACTCACCCCTCTTTATTTGTATGTCTCTTTGTACGTTCCATGTTAAATTGCAGATACTTCTAATCCTGGAGTTAGTGGCTAAACTGAAGAACATGAGTGCCTGCTGAATTTTGTTTTATGATGTTATTTTTATTTTTAGTTGAGAACTACGAAATTTCTTTGATTTAACTTGGGTTATGTAATAGCTCTGAGATAATGTGACAAAAATGTTTTTGGGAGTTTATTTAGTTTATTTTGCTTTATCCGATTTGTTTCTAAATAATCACTCGTTTTTTTTATTTGGAAAAATTAACTTGAAGTTTTACAGAAACGAGATACTCTCGTACCACAGGAATTTTACGTGGATTAAATTCTGTTATGTTAATTTTATTTGTTTAAATTTTTACGCTATTTCCACACAGTGCTATTTATTAGATAATTATTTGAAAATCAAATACGTATAAATTTTCATTTTTTTCTATTTGAATAATTTTATATTTATTCAAAACTGGGTTAAGGGTGTCACAGTGATAGGTTCATGGGTCTAGCATCTTATATACTCTTTATGTATGCATCCTGTTATGAAAGAGTGTGGATCGTTATTGGGCCTACGCCAACGAGCTCTGATACCACTTGTTGGGTTTTTTATATTTTTATTTTTAATTTTACGATGTAGCAAGAGACTTTGACCACATTTGTTCCTAAAATCTTAAGGTGATAGGCTCTTGGGTCTAGCATCTTATATACTATTTATTTTGTTCATTATAAGGCGTCGTGGGACTATCTTACACTTGAATACTCAATATAGTATTAATGCTTAACATCACCGGATGGTCATCTCACGAAGCATCGTGAAATGATATCATTCGCTAGCGTTCCGTGATTTCCAGCAAAAATCGACTAAACATATTCCCATTTTTTCTTAAAATGTAACATGTGTCAGATTCGTGATATTCGTGTTAGATTTTCTCGTGACATATAGCAATGTTATATATATATATATATATATATTGAAGCATAAACTTTTCAATCATTATGTCAACAACATGGAAGCTACTCCTATGGAATCTCATCCTTCAGGTCCAACTTACAAAGAAAGCGCAAAAATAAATTTGTCTAAAGATTATGATATAAGTTTTAGTTTGTTAATTCATTAAATCATTTGTGTTAATGTTATGTCATTTCACTTAAATGTAATTTTTTTATTATTTTGAAATGTGATAGGATTTTGAAGAGCAAGAGATGATAGAAACATTGTCAATTGGAAAATCTGAACTTGACCTCTACTTGGAAGAGCCAAAACTGGTGGGTCGCAAGGATTTAAATGTTTTGGAATATTGGAGGGGTATGTCTCATAGATTTGGTGATCTAAGAAGGATGGCTAGTGATATATTGAGTATTCCAATTACCACGGTGGCATCCGAGTCCACTTTTAGTATAGGAGGTCGTATTTTGAGTAAGTATAGAAGCTCTTTACTTTCAAAAAATTTGGAAGCTCTTATTTGTGCTCACAATTGGTTGCTTGGGTTCTCACAAGATGGTAAACCAAAGTTTAGACTTTATATAACATCATTTGTTTTATACTTTTAATTACTACTATTATGTGTTATTGTTATGGTTAAATGTTTATTTTAATGTGTAGAAGGATTTAGCGCTATTGATGCTGCTATTGATGTTGCGAATGAAAGGACAACCAAAGTGGATGACAACAAGAATCATCCAAATGTCATCATCTTGGATGAGGAAGAATGATGTGAATGGAGATGATAAGCTCTAATATTTTTTTTTGAGATGGATCCTTGTGTTTTTATGTTTCTTTTGTTTTGTTATCCTATATTTTTTGTGATATGATTAGCTCTTATGATGTTTTGTAATGGGATGAACAAGAAACTTTATAGACACATGATTTCCTTACTTAGTCATTGACTTGTCTTAGTGGTTCTTTATGTTTTTTTGTAATGGGATGAACAACAAACTTTATAGACCCATTATTTATTTATTTAGTCAGTAGCTTGTCCTGAAGGTTTTATTTCCTTATATGCATGATGTTTATTTTGTGAAAAGTCATATTCAGTAAAAATAATATTTATTTTTCAAATTAAAGTGACATAATTATTTAGCCGAAGTAATACTGCAGTATACTACACATCACTATTTTATCACATAATTATTTATTTTTCGTAGCCCATGGGCCAGCCCGCCTTTGTAACCATGATGAAATTTGGTGGGCTAGCAAAATAGTGGCCCGAAATAATTTTGGCCCGATCCGGCCTAACCCGAAAATGTCCTCATCCCGAATGGGCTGGGCCAGCCTGAATTGATAGCTCTAGTTGTATCTATATACAGTACAGAATATTCTAAAAATGGCAAGTTACAAACGTAATGCTATTAAGAAAAGTTAATTACAACTAAGCTACCCATGTCAAGTAAAGAACAAATTCCACCGAAAATTTAAAAAATGAGGCATGCCAAATCAGAATTCATTAGCAGGCGCTATGCCATGTAACTCCATGCAAACATTTTGAATAATAACCCACATGGTTAATCCGCTTTGTATGTGTACAACAATTAGTATTAGTATATCAATTATAACAATAAAAACCCAATTCCTTACATAATTGATATCATAATTATTAGGGGAAATATTACACTACAACAGATTATTAAAAAAAATGCGCCACCTTAAACAGTGCTACATAATAAAAGCGCTGTTTAAAAATCATAGAAGGCCTAAAACAGCGTTAAAAGTTAGAAATAGACAGCGTTTTTTGTAGCAAATGCTGTTAAAGAGACACCCAGGGTCATAGACAGCGCTTTCCCTAGGAAGCGCTGTCTATTGCTAACTTTTAGTCAGCGCTTACCCTAAGAAGCGCTGTCTATTATATTTATGACCAGCGCTTTCCTAAGGAAACGTTGGCTATTTGCGTTTCTAAAATCACAAAACAGCTCTCATTCGTTCGTTCTCTTGCAAACATAACACAGAGCTCTCTCTTCCTCGCCGCCTTCAACGTCTGATCTCTACGACGCATCTTCATCTTCAACCGCCGTCTCAGCTCTCTCTCCCTCTCCGTCGCATTACCTAAAGCCCTTCTTCCTTGAGCTTTTTCCTCCTCTCCACTGTCGCCCCTCTTCCTCGCTCCTCCTCCTCTCCATCTTTGCCATTCATCTTCCGTTTTTGAAGCTGTGACTGTTGACGACGCTAAGCTAAAGTTCTGAAGCTTCTGTCATTATCGCCACCGTTCCACGCCGCTGATGAACTCATTCTGAAAATGTGAATATTGTTGATCATAGTAGCTTCTTGGGTTGTGTTTGAGAGATCTGGTAAAACTCTTCTGTCTCTTGATTCTAGTGTTCTCCTCCTCCTTGTTGTCATTCTTTTTCTTTGGGCCAAATCAGCAGCGATTCTCAATAGGTAATGTAATACTCACAAGTTATGTTTCTATTGGTATACTTGACTTTGATCTTCTTGATTTCCAGTGTGGTCTTTGAACCCTTTTAAGTGTATTAAAATGTGTACGATCTTACTAATCAGTGATTATTGATACTTCAAATTCAGACATTTCTGATCTAGAATTGTTAATGTTATATCTTGATAGTACTTTTTTTTTTTGTTACTTGGTCCATAGCCATTTGTTTTAAAGGTAAAAAATGGTATGATTTTGAAGTTGAAGTTTGTCTAATATGTATACTGTATACTGTATGTGGGAATGGAGTTTGTAGATTATACTTTCTTACCTGTTAAAGTTTTAAGAAATATGAAGAATTGTTTGAAAACTTAGTGCTTTATGCACAACTGTGGTGTATGTCTGTCTTAAGTGAAATACAAAAAACACATTGATTAGATTGGATATATTTTGGAATGTCCATATTTTAGTAAAGACTCTGCCAAAATTTTGTTAAAAATTCAAACTGTGAATTGAATACGATCTGTGAATTGTGGATTGACGGCATAGCATTAGCTATAGCCTGATGCGTTAGATTATCAAGTTTTGACTATGTTTAGTCAGAATACAAATAAGTTTAATATGATGTTATATTACTGAAGGACTAACTTAGTTTTTTTAAAGGTTGAAGTTAGAATGGATCGGAAGTGGATGTCTGCCAATCGTTTGTCAAAGGAAAATAAGGATGGAGTGCAAGAGTTTATTAAGTTTGTAGTTGGGCATACAACAGACCATAGTAGAATCGTATGTCCTTGTTTGAGTTGTTGTTATGCAGACAAAGTTAGTGTTAAGGAATTGGAATGACATTTAGTGAGCAATGGGATTGATCAAACTTATACCTGTTGGACAAAGCACGGTGAGACAAGAGGTAAATCTTCTAATACCATGGGGAATAATACCAAGAGTTAAATCTCCTAAATGTAATGCATCACGATATAAGAAGAAAGAATCGGCTCCAGCAAAGGTTATGTGGTATTTCCCCATAATTCCCAGATTCAGGCGCATGTACCGTAGTTCAGAAGATGCAAAACACTTGACATGGCATGAGGATGAAAGGATTAAGGATGGCATGCTGCGACAGGCAGACTCTCCTCAATGGAGGAAAATTGATATTAAGTATCCTGATTTTGGGAAAGAACCTAGAAACCTAAGACTTGCATTGTCTACTGATGGATTTAACCTACATGGTGTTCAGAGTAGCTCTCATAGTACATGGCCTGTGATTTTGGTGATTTATGACCTACCTCCATGGCTATGCATGAAGCGCAAATATATGATGTTACCTATGTTAATTTATGGCCCCAAACAACCAGGAAATGATATAGACATATTCTTGGTTCCTTTAATTGAAGACTTGAAGCAAATGTCGGAGACGGGTGTAGAGGTGTACGATGGGTTTAGAGAAGAAAGTTTCACCTTGAGGACTATGATTTTCGGCACAATTAATGATTTTCCAGCATACGATAATTTGTTTGGATACAGTACCAAAGGCTAGTGTGCATGCCCTATATGTGAAGATGGTACAGATTGGATGCGGTTGGAACATGGTAAGAAGAATGTCTTCCTTGGGCATCGTAGGTTTTTGCCTCAAAAGCATCATTATCAGTCGTGCAGGAAAGCATTTAATGGGAATACTGAAGAATGTAGAGATCTTTTGCCTTTGATGGGGGCACAACTGTTTGAAGGGTAAAAGATTTGAGTATTGAATTCGGGAAGCCTTTTGCGGGAGAGCTTGTCACACGAGGGTGGAAGAAAAGGTCGATTTTCTTTGAGCTGCCATATTGGAGGTCATTATACGTGAGACATTTCATTGATGTGATGCATGTTGAAAAACATGTCTTTGGTAGTGTTATTGGTACCTTACTCAATGTGCCCGGGAAGACTAAAGATGACATCAATGCAAGGCGGGACTTGGTTAGTATGGGATTGAGACGAGAATTGGGACAGGTAAAGAAGGGGAACAACGTACATATCTACCTCCAGCCACTCATACTTTGTCTAGAAAAGAGAAAACGGTTCTTTGTAAGTTTCTTCACGGAGTTAAGATTCCAGAGGGGTATTCTTCAAACGTTATGAACCCCGTATCAATGAGAGATCTCAAGTTAAAGGGTCTAAAGTCCTATGATTGCCATGTTTTCATGGAGAATTTGCTAGCCATTGGTATACGATCCATTTTTCCCATCAAAGTAAGGAAGACCTTAACTAAACTTTGTTTATTCTTTAAGGCAATCTGCAGCAGAGTGATTGACCCTAAAAAGTTGCCAGCATTGCAAAAAGAAATTGTTTTGATTTTATGTGAGCTTGAGATGTATTTCCCACCTTCATTCTTTGACATAATGATTCATCTGACAGTTCATTTGGTTATGGAGACACAATTGTGTGGACCATCTTACATGAGATGGATGTACCCGTTTGAGCGTTACATGAAGATATTAAAAGGGTAGTGAAAAACTAATCACGGCCAGAGGGTTGTATTGTTAAGCGGTACCACGATCGAAGAAAATTTGTTGAATTCTATTCGAGCTACCTATCTAATGGTGGATATTCCATAGGGTTGCCAAAATCTCGTCAGACAGGAGGAAGCGAAGGAAAAGGGATTACTGGATGTAAAATATTGACTATATCAAGATAGCAGATGGAGCAAGCACACTTATATGTTTACATAACGCCGATGAGGTTGAGTCGTATGTTGTAAAACACAACGAAATGCTCAAGAGTATGCACCCAAATAAGAATCAAAATTGGCTAACAAGAGAACACAATCGGTGTTTTATAACGTGGCTAATAGATCCTATTTCTGCAGAGTTTGCTTTAAATCCTACATCGGTTTCAGAAAGACTCAGATGGTTAGCGAGGGGTCCAAGTATATATGTAATCTCTTACACCGGTTATTTGATGAACGGGTACACATTCAATACAATAGAACATGATGATCAGAGTAAAATGCAAAATAATGGGGTCTCTCTTATTGCTTAAGCTATGCATATCTCAAGTGCCAAAGACAAAAATCCCATATATGTGAATATGTTATACTTCAGGGTCGTTGAGCACATATGGGAGTTGGATTATGCTATGTTTCGGGTGCCTGTGTTCCAATGTAAGTGGGTTGACAATAATTACGGTGTGGAAACTATTGATTTGGGGTTCATGAAGGTGAATTTCAGTAAGTTGGGTTATAAAGATGAGTCTTTTATTTTAGCATCGCAAGCTCGGCAAGTGTTTTAAGCAACGATCCTACCGATATGAATTAGTCCATTGTTTTGTTGACTAACAAAAAAATTGGTTATGGGATTGATGATCAAGCAAATGAAGTTGCTGATATTGAGGATGACCCATTCTTTGTGATACAATCAATGCTTGCTGAGGAAAGTACATCAAGAGAGGATGATACATATACTAGACATGATCATAAAGAGGGGCTTTGGATCAATCGGAGGAAAAGAAAAAGGAAAAGAAGTTGCATGTATGTAGATTTTGTTTTTTTAGTTACTTGTTAAATGACTATGAATTTTACTTATGTGTCTAATTTTTTTTTGCAGATAGCGGATGGCTTCTTAGGACTAACTGTGAAGAAGAATATGTTTTGAGCCAGAGATAGGGCCAGAGATAGTTGTATTCTTAAGTGACAAAGATAATAAATCAAATTACTTCAAAGTTACTATTTGACATGAATTTCTAAGTTAGCACATTCCTTATACTATAGATTGGGATTTTTCTTTGCAGAAACATCTCAGGTTCATCATTAAAGGGTTTCTTGCACCAGAGTTAGGGCTTCAAACTCTTTATTAGCTTTCTCTCATCATTAGCTTGATAAAGGTTAGGTCTCTTTTCCTTTCAAAAAACAATAAAAATGGCTAGATCTATTTATTTGGTTCTGTTCTTTATGTATTTCCTTGTTTGTGTAGGTTTAAGCCTGCTACTCTGGTTGTCTCTTCTGAACTTCCTCTGGGATTGTATTGAAACTCCGATCCTATCCTATTGCTAGCACTTGGATATCTGGTTTCCCGCATTTTTCATTTCTTCAAGTTACTAAAGATGATGATAAAAAGCTGAATGGGCTGATAAGAAGGTTTGGTAAACCGGCTTGTAATGTCGTGGTGGGCGCCTTAAAAGAGAGAAATGAATACAATCCGAGTGGGGCGTATGTAACTTCACTCACTCAAATTGTATTCATTTTCTCTTTTAAGGCTGCCACCACGGCATTATAAGCCGGTTTACCAAACCTTCTTATCAGCCCATTCAACTTTTTATCATCATCGTTGATAACTTGCTGAAATGAAAAATGCGAGAAACCAGATATCCAAGTGCAAGCATTAGGATAGGATCGGAGATTCAACACAATCCAAGATAAGTTGGGATATAAAGATGACACTCATATTTTAGCATCGCAAGCTCGACAAGGTAATAAATCAAATTACTTCAAAGGCAGAATTTGGTAGATTAATGAGTATTTGTGAATTGGTAACTAAGTATACTTGTCTAGTGGCTATTGGTAACTAAGTATACTTGTCTAGTGGCTATGTTGCATACTAGGTAGACTTTATAGTGACTTGTGCTGACTGGTATATGGTATTTTTTGTTGTTACATGTATTAGATAAATTTTGGAATGTCCATATTTTAGGGGAGACTCTGCCAAAATTTTGTTAGAAATTCAAATTGAAGTATAAAAATATACAAGTCAATGATTAATTGGTTGATATTTTCTGTATAAGTGTGTGATGGTATTTTGTGTGTGTGTGTGTGTGTGTGATGTTTGTTGGTATTTTATGTATGTGTGTGTGTGTGATGGTATTTTCTGTATATGTGATTGTTTCCTTTTTTGTGAATGTTTGATGCAGGAATTGGATCACATAATGCGGCAACAGGATACTGAATCCAAAAAAAAAAAGTCAAATAGTCAGCGCTTCTTTGGAAATGTGCTGTCTATTATCAAAGATAGGCAACACTTTTTCAAAGAAGCGCTGTCTATTTCCAAAATCCACAGTGCTTGCCAAACACTATCTTTTTGAATCACAATCACCAGCGGGTGATTATGCAGCGGTTTTAAGCGCTGGCGAAGGCAAAAAATAAGCGTTGTTTATTTTGTTTTCTGTTATAGTGTTATGACTGCATATTATGTAGTGTCACGTGCTGTAATGTAACTGATATTAATTACTCCCTCCATTACCCAATATAACGTATTGCAAATCAAATCAATTAGTGATATAAACATTCTATTTTCGGATTCCAGTCATCCCTAATTGGGTCGAATAAAGTATTTTTTAGGTCAACCCTTATTTGATGCAAACTTGGCACACTAAATAGTTAGGATGATAAAATATCTCTAAGTCTTGCGGACATAATCGTCCCCCACAAATTTGTCATGATTTGTTTTTATTTTAATGTCATTTTAATTTTAATTTTAATGTAATACAAATAATCTGACGGTAATAACACTAATTGGTTCGTTCCCCTCAACTAAACCCAAAATATTATCTATTACTTGCATTTTAAAAACACACGTAATCAATTTTGAGCAAATTACGGCCACACAGGGAACAAAGTAAGACACAGATTCCCATATTCTTTTTAAAATATTACCTCCGTCCCAAATTATAAGTATCTTTTCACCAAAACACGAAGATTAAGAAAACTATTTAACTAATTTAATTTGTCTAGAAAGTGTGTTAGTTTTCCCATACTACCCTTCAATTAATGAGACAAAATCTTTATTACTCTACTTTGGCTTTTCATCTTCCCAAGACTATCCAAGGGTATTTTTGTAAAGAATTAATTAATGCATCTTGTAAATTGTAAAGGGGCTTATATTTTGGGACAAATTTTTTTTGCAAAGAAGGCTTATAATTTGGGACGGAGGTGGTAACAATTTTTGATTTCATATTTAAACACATGTTACAAATAGTCAACATTTTCCAAATCATCCTATTATTTCCAGCAAATACGTTTTTATTATGTAGCAATCAGTTTGTGCGTTAATAAATAATAAATAATTACTTTGATGTTGATTGATCGTCTTTCATTCCCATTAAACCCTATATAAATAGATCACTTTTTATGTTTATTGTACACTTTCGCACCTATTACTAATTCATAAAACAACCTGAATACCACTGCTTCTTTGCTATCTCATGGCTCCACAAAACGCCAATGGCAACTATGCTCCAGAGGTTGATTTAATATCTATTGTCACTGATGACCATGAGAATTGGAGTCTTCTTGTGCGTGTTGTATGAATGTGGCGTGTTCCTAATGTCAATTTGACGAAGTTGCCATTGTCACTAGAATTAGTTCTTATGGACTCTGAGGTCTGTTTTCTACCGTTTATGTTTTGTACACTACTAACTACCATAATAATAACTCAAATTTTGGTTAGTTCATGGAACTAAGATTCATGCTTCGTTGAAGAAACAACTCCTTTACAAGTTTGAAAAGGAAATAACTGAGGGTCATGTCTACTACATGGCCAAGTTTGTTGTTGGCCCCAACATACCTTTTAAGATAAATTTTCAGTTAGAAACAAAGATTCAGAATGCCAACAGTGTTTTGGTTCCTGCAAATGTCTACACCTTTACACCTCCTGCAGATTGTTTTCAACCCGGCTTTGATAGTGATTTTTTAGTTGGTAGTTTTTTCATCTTTTTAATATTTTTTATTATCCATTTATATAATTTTAATATAAATCCATTAATTTATTCATTATAACTATCGTCCCTATTGAAAGCCACAGTGCAAAATTCAGTACTATCATAATTGACAGTCCTAGTCGTGATACAATTGCGTCTGATTTGTAAGTTCTGGTACGATTTTCCATTATATTAATTATAATTTTAAAATTTAATTTTAATATGAGAAATATTTTATTTTGTTTGTATTGTGGCTAATATTATGGGTTAGATGCATCTAGATCTGATATGTACTGATAATACTGTGTGAGTACCTGTATGACATTGATTTATCTTTAATTAAAGTTTTTTAGAAAATACTTTTAAACTTGAGAGGACTGAATCATAAACTTTTCTTCATGAGTTCACCTCATTCAACTACTTTGGTGTGTTAGAAATCCCGGTATGTGCAACACAGTACATCCAATGTAGTTGGCAGTTGATTTCTTCTTTAGTTACCAAATACCATGAATAATAAAACTATGTTATCGTTTCCATTTATGTGGTATCACTACAACATTTTTGGTACTACAACAATAAAACTGTTGTTTAATGAAAAAAGTGTTGTCAATATTTCCTACAACAACGGCTTTCAAACTGTTCTAGTCTAGAAGCATTACTTATAAAGAAAAATAAGTCTAGAAGCTTATAACCGAGGCATTCTAGGAATATGGGGCTCTTTTTTGTTAAGTAGGACCACCTTGATGCAAGTATTCAGACTTTGAGTAACTACAAGTAAGAAGCCCCCTCCATAAAAAAGGATAACCAGCATATCATGTCATTGAAAAATGATGAATAAAACTGGATGTATAAAATATAGAGGGCAATCCTTAATTTCTTGTCCATGTATAGACATGCTTGATAGCACTTTTCTCATCAGATCTGCACAAAAGAATTAATTACTACCACTCATAATAGCATCCAGAGCGCATACTATAATATATAAAGAGAATATGCAAGGACCAAAATTGTGGAATAAATTACAGACCAGGAATGCTCTGAAGCAATATTCTTTCACTTGAAGATGTGGGCCGAGTGCCATGTCAATGACTCAATCCCAACTTTTTAATTTTTCACATACTTTCCTTTATATATTTATTTAAAGGTCCTAACAAAATAAATTAAATTTTTGCATGATATAAAAGTCATTATAAAAACACTATTTATGTAATGTGGTTGGCTCTCCTGATACTACAATTCTCTGCTTCTGCATGTGCTTCTTGTCATTACGGCGATGTTCAGACATGATGAGACAAATATAAGCATACTGTGAATTATAACATAAGCCACCATTTTATAACTGAAATATTGTCTATAATTAATGATATCAATTAACTATAGATTGATATGAGATTATTGATTATAGCACAATAATTAATTACCAAATTAGCTACTCAGGCAGGAGAGCACCCAACCTGATACCATACACAACAAAAGCAATGACTTCTTGCATTAAAGTAAAGTGAAAAATTATCAATCATTGATCATGATCAGCAGATAAGAGTTTTAGCTATACAATGAAAAATAGATAAATAAAATCACATCTTTACCTAGGTTTTGTAAATCGACCTGTTATTAACCAGAACAAATAATCAGATATGCATATTTGTGCAAAATATATATATCTTGGCCATCAATTGATATTAAAACAAATAATAAAGTGCCAAATCTAAACACTAACGAAGTTCAAAACGTGATAGTCATAATCAGATACGCAATTCAAATAGATTGATGAGAGAAGATGAAGTGAGACAGAAAAGGGGGGAAATGAAAAACAAAGGTTAGAATCACAAAAAGAAGAAAAACAAACCAATTGCTGTGATAAAGTAAGATTAGAACTTAGAAACCCTAGGCTCTTTTTTTTTTTTGATAAGCAAAGAAGATGTATTAATAAAAAAAATGGAGTACAAGGGGTACTCCGAACCCATATTTACAAATGGTCTAGGGAGGAAGTGCCTCATTAAAACCCCGACGGCCAAAACCCATTGGGAAAAAGACCGAAAGGGGAAAAAGAGTACGACAACCAACCCTAGCAAGGCCAAACAACAGTAGCATCATCAAAGTTTAAGACATTGAATAGGATTCATGCACCAATTAGAAAAAATAAAACTCCTCTTACGGCCTTCCCTAAAGATAAACCACCCCATGAGCTATATTTGATTTGAGCAGTAACTTGCTAGCATCCTTACCTCATCTCTAAAGATGACCGCATTGCGAAGGTTCGAGATATTCCAAACAACGACCAACCAAATCAGATATCTCACTTTGCCAAGTTTCTTACCAGGACAAAGTTCCCCAAACGTATAAAATGCTTCATACAATTACGACAAAGCTCCATCACCCTAACCAATTTAAGGCTGCACTCCAAATACCAAGTGAAAAAGTGCAAGAAAAGAACAAGTGATCTCTATCCTCATTATGCATAGAGCACAAAATGCAAATCCCGACTTGAGTACCAAGATCCACACCTCCGTTGTAATTGATCACAAGTGGGTAACCTATTGAGAAATAACCTCCAAGCCATGAACAAAATCTTAGAAGGCACAGAAGTATGCCATACCTTTTTTAGAATGCTGTCCAACTCAGAGTTGCGTTCTCCAATGAAAGCTACCTGGAGCAAATTGTTGTATGCAGACTTGATCAGAAACCGCCACCTTCCACAAGTTTCCAAAGCCATTCATCATCCGTGTCTTGCTTTGGAGATACCCTGTTCAGGATATCGTTTAATGCTTGAACTTGAGGTTCTTCCCAACCGAAAATCCTCCGGTGCCAAGCGACACTCCACTGCCAACGATCATCAACCCAAGCCCCCAAGTCAGAAACAGAAGCCTCCTTATTTGCTGCAGCCGAATAAAGACGCGGAAATAGATCCATTAACTTTCCTTCGTTTGACCAATCAACAATCCAAAAACAAAATTCCGAGCCGTTACCAAGTTTTGGCTGCACCAAGTCAAGAAACCAGGCCGAGTCTTGTGTCACGAGATCCCTCCACCATAACGAAGATGTCGGGCCATGAGTATACAGGCCTAATCCATTACCAGTGATGTTACCATATTTATGCGATAGCAGCTCATACCAAATTGCCTCTTTATCATTTAAAAACCTCCACTTCCATTTAGCCAGCAAACTTCTATTGAATAACTCCAAATTCTTAATCCCCAGACCACCCTGATCTTTCGAAAGACAAATTTGCTCCCACTTTACCCAACTAATCTTTTTGGACTCTGCACTACCTCCCCACAGAAACTTCCTTTGCAAAGCAACTAGAACCTTGAGTACTTTCTTTGGCACTTTGTAGAAGGAAAAGAAGTATAACGGTAAGCTAGATAACACTGAATTAATCAAAGTAACTCTACCTCCATAAGATAATTGTCGACTCTTCCAAGTAGATAGTCTTCGGCTTAAGGAAGAAATCACTGCCTCCGGTAGCTTCTTTCCTCGGATCCACCCCAATTGGGATACCCGAATCTTGACCGAATTATTTCCTATTGCACATCCTAAGAATGTCGAAGCAGCTAACAGGAAGCTCTCCTCGACATTTACACCAATGAGGTTACTCTTGAAGAAGTTTATACTTAAACCAGATACCAGCTCAAATCCTCTCAAAAGAGTCTTCATACACCAAACATTGTCCCAAGAATCCTCCCAACAAGAATTGTATCATCTGCATATTGAAGAATCGGATATGAAATTTGCTCACTCACCTTATACTTTTGAACCACCCAATATCCACCGCTTTGATTCACAAGACCACCATTTCACCGCTATGAGGAAAAGAAACGGTGCCAAAGGGTCACCTTGTTTTAAACCCTTTTGCATAAGAAATTCATCCGTCGGGCTTTCGTTCACCGAGCGAGGCGAGTTCGATGAAACGCATGACATCATCCACCTTCTCCATTGTTGGCTAAATCTCAATCTTGTCATCATGTAGTCCAGATAACTCCAAGATACCGAGTCGTAAGCTTTTCTAAAGTCAACCTTCAGCATCAAGCACTTCTGTTTTCTTCTCTTCACCAAGTCAATACTTCATTTATCGTTACCACGCCGTCCAGAATTTGTCTACCAGATAAGAAAGCCGTTTGACACTTAGAGATAACCTTGTCCAGCACCTTCTTCAATCTTGCAGCTAACGGCTTAGGCGAATCTTGTAGATGCTTCCTATAAGAGAAATTGGACGAAAATCGTTAAGTCCATGCGGGCTATCTTTCTTAGGGAGTAAAGCTATGAAGGAAGCGACCATAGCTTTGGGTAGATGAGCTGAATCAGAAATTCTGCATAAAAGAGTAAACATTAGATTTAATAGTCTCCGAAGTTTTAAAGAAGTTGAGGTTGAAGCCATTCGGCCTGGGCTCTTGTTTCCATCACAACTCCAAACCGCCTCTTTGATTTCTAAGTCAGAGAATGGCGCCAAAAGAAAATCGTTATCTTCAGAGATTTGTGGGAAATTAATACCATCCAACACCGGACGCTTCCACGAAACCTCAGAAAAGCTGTCCTTAAAATATCGCTTCACTTCCTGTTTTACCTCCGCCACCTCCTCAATCCATTCATCCCCAATATTCAAAGCTGATATCCCGTTTCTCCTTCTCCATGTTTTGATACAATTATGAAAGTATTTTGAGTTACAATCACCTTCAAGAACCCACTTTGCCCTTGATTTTTGAGCAAGTAGACTTTCCTTCATATGCACCTTTTGCCAAAACTCCGTAGAGACAAGCCTTCTTCTTTCTGCATCCGCCACACCCCCACCCGCTACCACCTCATCTAGATGATTCAACTCATCCACCACCCTATCAATTGATAACTCCATGATACCAAACACTTCTTTGTTCCACTTCTTTAATTTCTCCTTAAGGAACTTCATTTTCTCTTTCAAGATAAACCCCTGCCTCCCCTCAATAAAATGTTCCAGCCAGCTCTCCTTGATAAATGACAGGAATTCCTTATGCTCAATCCAAGGTTGTTGAATTTGAAAGGTTTTGGTCCCCAATTTTTATTTGCGATCTTCACCATACAGGACGGTGGTCTGAAATGTCTCTCTTGCCAATCCATCGAGCCTCTATCTTCCATTCGTAAATTAAATCGTCATTTATCAAAAAGCGATCAATTCTACTCATAGAACACCCATCCTCTGAACCATGTGAATTCCTTACCCAAGTGTGACGCCTATCACCTCCATTTTATCAATGAACTCACGAAATTCATCCATCTCCCTCGAAATCACTGTGACCCCATTCTTCCCTCTCCTCTCGCTACTTGACAATACTGCATTAAAGTCACCTGCAAGGCACCATTTACCTTCCGTGAAACCATACTTAGACATCAGCAATTCACTCCACATCTGCCTCTTCCCCTCCATACTACAAGGAGCATATATATTGACTACATACACAACAGAGTTATCCTCTTGTTCAATGCACAGCCCAATAAAACCAAGATCTGGGAGAAATGAAATTTAATAAAGAAAGAGCCCTTCTTTCCAAATGGTGAGCAAACCCCCTGATAATCCAGTAGATGGTTTAGCTATCCAAGAGACATCAGACCCACCCCACAAATTATGTACCAACAAGTTATTAATCAACTCCATTTTTGTTTCTTGAAAAAGACAACAAGAAAAATTACGACCTTACTAGGCCTCGTATCCTTCTCTGTTTTGCTTTATCTCTCTCACCTCTAACATTAAGTGTAAGGATCATTAACCTGTACTTTTTGTTCTCCTTCTTGTTTTTGCATCTAAAAGAGCGTTTTCCATCTCCTTAATTTGTTCAATATACACCGCATCGATTCTTCCCTCCAATCCCCAATTCTGCGCCCACTCCGGACTGAGTAGCCTTCTTCATGGCTTATGCGTCCCAAAATATATTGTTGCAATTTCGAAAATTGGAGGATGAAAGGAGTCGCAACACAGGATGGATCCGCCCGGAGAAGTGTGAAGAATGGGTAGAGGAATTGCCGTTCGACTCGCCGGCGACTCAGCCGCCGAGTTGGTTCTGGTTCGACAACGTCAAGCTGGTCGGGATGTCGAGTTGGTTCTAGTTCGACATCGGCGAGCGACTCAGGCTGTCGAGTTGGTTCTAGTTCGACAGGCTGTCGAGTTGTTTGTAGTTCGACATCGTCGAGCTGCTCGGGCTGTCGAGATGGTTCTAGTTCGAAAGGCTGTCGAGTTGGTTGTAGTTCGACATCGCCGAGCTGCTCGTGCTGTCGAGTTGATTCTACTTCGACATCGTCGAGCGGCACAGGCTGTCGAGGTGGTTCTAGTTCGACAGGCTGTCGAGTTGTTTGTAGTTCGACATCGTCGAGCTGCTCGGGCTGTCGAGTTGGTTCTAGTTCGAAAGGCTGTCGAGTTGGTTGTAGTGCGACATCGCCGAGCTGCTCGTGCTGTCGAGTTGATTCTACTTCGACATCGTCGAGCGGCACAGGCTGTCGAGGTTTTTGTTTCTTTCTCAGCGTGATGTTAGTGAGGCTGATCAATGCAGTGGGTTGATGGCTTGCTCCAATACCTGAGGTTTGGGCCTCAACAGAGTTATGTGATGCACGCATATCCGGAATTGCAACGATTTCTTTGGGCCGAGGTAGTGCCACTTCGTGCGTGCCTTCATGATTAACTAAGTGACACCCTATATCCTTGCAAGCTGCCCCTTCCGCAACGCCAGCTGGCTCGTGGACATTCCAATTCTGCATGACATTAAATGTGCCATTTGAATTTTGATATGTGCTCTGATTATTCCAACCCTCATGATTCACCCTATCATCAGTTTCCTTATTATTAGCAGCCCCATTATTGATATCATCAATTACATTGAATGCTGCTGTCTCGGCCATAATGGTAGCCATCCTCTCCCCAACTTCATCGTCCTCCTCATCTACCGGTTGGGCATGGCCGCCACCGTCATCGTCAGACAAATCATCGCCGGAAAAATCAGAATCGGATTCAGAACCCGCATTGCTTTTGGCCATTATTTGAAGGGGACACCACTGCAACGACCACCGTAGCACTGCAACGTCCACCACTGCAACGATTGTGAGCAAAAGCATAAGATAAATACGATTGAAGTTGAAGATCAAAACGCATGGCACCAGCGCGTCCACCACTGCAACGACCACCGTAGCACTGTCACTACCAGGGACACCACTGTCCTTTTCATGCGGTAAATCGGGTACAAAGCGGCCAATGAAGAGGGTTTGAAAAACCTGTGTGCGAGTCTTATTTATAGCCTGGGGTTTGAAATTACCTCCACACCGGAAGAATGGTTGGTTGCTCCGTCGTAACCAACCACGACGACAACTCCAATCATCAATGAACGGTGGTCGTACTTGTGAAGTGCTTTTTTTTTTGGGTGTACCGATTCCCTTTCGGTGTTTAGAAATGCTTCAAATCAAATGCGTGTGAGCAAATAGAAGCCAACAAAAGGAAACAAAAAAAATCGGCGCGTGATAATTTACTATTTTTTTTATTAGCATTTGAAATCTCTACGAGAACAGTTGTTTTTAGTAAACAAAAAAGGCAATGTTTATTCCACTGTTCTCGTAAAACATGAAAAAATTTAAATAAAAACCATTGGTTATTTATTTTGAGAACACTTCTTAAACGTAGTATATAAATAGTATAAAAAATATTTCACTAAACCAACAGAATAAATAACCGTTGTCTATTATATTATAAGACTACGGTTTTTGAGCTGTTGAAAGATAAGGTACGTGTTGTCATAGCTTGTAAATGTTGTAGTGTATTATCCTTCATACACGTTGTTTTGATTATTTGCGGGTGGATTAACGCTAGGGTGTGCAAGTATGCAGCATAGGTTTTCCATGCCTCCGTTGGAGGTGTAGGACTCCCCTTAAGTTGGAATTTTTTAGCTGAAGATGACACAAGCCTCAGATTCCATGAGTGGAAGTAGAGACAAAATAGATATCTTGCATAAATTTCTTTCAGTTGCTCAAGCTTCCCAGTAATTGATAAATCAATCCAACTACTCATATAGGCATTGGATGGCAATGAAAATTATGCTACTCATGAGCAAAATTGATAGGGTTTTATATGATTGTTTGAATAATTTGACAAGGTTTTATGGAAGAACAAAAGGTTGTACCAATTGAGGATATTTCAAGCTTTTAAACAAATGGAAGATAATGAGGTGAAACCGTGCAAGGTAGTAATTAAAAATGCTATACATGATTGCCTTTTGTAATGACCTTGGTCATGAAAGAAAAGATTTAACCATAACTTTTCTTTTTACTTTATATTTGTTTTCCAGAAGTAAACCAACAATAGCTTTCATTTGAAGCAGAATCTGAGCAACAAAATAGCAATAAAGAACTCCATGACACTGACATTGCTAAATCACTTTCCAGCAGTCTTACTCAGGATTCCATTCAAGGGAATATGCAGCTTAAAAAGAATCACGACAGAGTTGAAAAGAGGAATAATCTAATCAATGAGATGAACATTTCTTTGTTATCCACAAGAGAAAACTATCAGGGGATGTCTAATGGTGGGGTACTAGAAATGTTAATGCATCTTACACTCTGCACAACTCTGTTGTACTTGATTTTTTTTTTTTAATTTATTTACTTATTATTATTTTTGTCAGAAGTGGTTTCATAAAGGCCATCAAAGGTAGCTATATAAGAGTTATTTTCTATCTTGACTGACTCTTATATACATTTGCCTAGAAGTTTTCATTGATATGTACAATATTATATTTTTGATTTACTACTTTGAGCTGTCTTTCTCTAATTCTCCTCTTTTCCTTCTTTCCTAACCCTAACCCTGTAATTCTTCAACAGAATCTCAAAAAAAATAATCACATTTCTGTTGAGCAATTTGTTGCTTCCGACACTTTCATTGAATTATCAATCAGTTTCTTGAATAAGTTGTACTAAAACTAAAGACTCATTTTACTTATTGTTCTCCCTGACATGATAACATTTTCCATGCTCCTAGATTTTTGTACCTTCATTCACATTGCTTTGTTGTCAAAGATGTAGAACATCAAGTCGACATCTGATCCTGTTGCTGAAAGCCAAAGTATTTTTTTACACAAGTATTTACTCCAGATCATTTTTAAGCATGTAAGATGGTATTTTAGAATTTGAAAGATGTTAATAAGCAGCGTACGTTAGTTTATTTTCTAGACTTAGTTGATGTGGGACAGAGAAGGTTGGCAATTTAGAGCTTCTTTTTATTCGTTGTTCTATAAAGTGTTGCAGGATTCAAGTATAGATCAATCAAATTTGAAAAATTTGATGATGTGCTAGAAACTGAATGTCACTGCTTGCCTTGGTATCTTGAATTTAATTATTTAACAAAGCTGGTTGCCTATCATTACGTGTGCAGCAACTAGATGTTCGATGTGATACAAAAACCAAGTATGATTATATAACAAACTATGCCCTCCCGCGCACCAGGTGGTATAGTCATGAAGCCGAATCCGGATTCTCTGTAGTCGGATGCTCCACGAATTCACGCATTCGGGTTTTTTAGCCGTCCGATCTACATCGGACGGTTCAGATCTAAAGTTGGACTTTTGGATTTTAAAAATAAATAAAAACCTATGTTTTTTATGGGCCGTTTGATGTAGATCGGACGACCGAAAATTGGCCGACTTCGTGAATTCGTCTTCCGTACGAATTCAGAGAATCCATGAGGCCTAAGTTGATGACATCATATATATTGTAATCCAGGAAATATTATTTGTTTTATTATTTCGATATGATGATGGTGATGACAGTCAAGAACCAAAACACCCTAAAAAACTTATATACTTGAACACATTTCTTGAGAAAGGAACATACATGACTGACTTGAATCACTAACTTGAGGAGTAAAATGAGGTAAAACTGCAAAAGTTGGAATTTTTTTATTTTAGCACCATCGTAATCAGATACTGAACTTTTTTTTTGTCAGTGTCATGACCATACACAAATATTATATAAAAATATCTTCAAATCATTTAAGCACTGAGTGAAATGGAAAACTAAGAATTCTCAATAACCTACCGATAATCTCTGCTATGGGTACGTGTTTAGTGCATGTATGATGTATCAAAAGTGTATTGAAGCCTGACTGCATGAGGACACATGATTTTACCTCTTAACATGGATGAGAAAAAATGTTATATCCTATAGAACATATAGGTAGAATGAGCCACGTGACGCGCGGGAAGAAGGTAAATAATATCTCAAAATGACTCCAACCAGACAAAGAAACAAGTAGATACCTCCAATGCAAATATTGACCCATCGAGGCAATGATCATATGATCGCTGGTCACAACAAAACCAAAAGTATTGAAATAGAGTACACTAGGGCCAAAATATTTGAACTGAACAATAATTGATAACCTTTTTCAAACCAATAATTTATTTTCCACAAAAAATATTCATATTATGCCAACATCGATTATCTTGTACATGGCCTGGGTCACTCACTAAAATTGTGTATACATTATCTACTTACTATTTATGGTTAAGAGTCATATTATATGTATTATAATATCAAATAGGCTTAAATATGTTTTTAGTCCTTATAAATATAGCGCGTTTTGATTTTAGTCCCTGTAAAAAAAAATATTTATTTTTTATCTCTACAAAATATTTTATTTGGATTTTGTTCCTTTTGACCAAAATTCACAGGAAAATCGGCAAGACAATGCAATGTTTTCTATGGATTTTGTTATGAATTTTGGTCGAAATAATAGTTTTTAGTTCTTCGGATCAAAATTCACAAGAAATTTGACAGGAAAATGATTTTTTTTGTTGCAAATTTTGGTATGAATTTTGCTCAAAAGTAGCAAAATCAAAATAAAATATTTTGTAAGGATAAAAAACAAACAAAAAATTTGACAGGGACTAAAATCAAAATGCTCTATATTTACGGGGACTAAAACATATTTAAGCCTATCAAATAATAGTTATTAATTTAATATATATTGCACCTTATGATCACGATTCAGACATAATTACTTTTCAATAAATTTTTGTTTATAATTTCTCGCAAAAAAAAAATTAAACCAATTATATGAAATCAACTATTGCATATTTCTTCAATGAAAACTTAAGAGATGAGCATATTTCCCATGCATGGCATGGGTCTGTACACAATCATTTGTTACTTAAAACAAAAAACAATTTCATTATTATATGAAGAAAGTTTATGTGACTTCGATTACGTGGACTCACAATGAAAGTGTAAGACCCAAGTAATGGTTATTAGTTACAGAAATACTTATGTATTACCTTCTTTTTTTTGGTAAGTTACAAGAGTAACAGAAAAAACAAAGGAAAAGCAACAAGCTAAGGCGAGCAGGCTAGAACATCTTGAAGCAGCAAAGCACCTAACCCTGTGGGGGGCTCAGAGCACATATTGAATCCAGAAGAATTGACTCCTAGTTTGGCCAAGAAATCTGCACAAACATTTTGCTCTCGAAAGCAATGCACAATGGAAATAGACCAGTTCCTATGTATTACCTTCTAACGATATTCTTATATCGCTTGCTAATTAGAACTTATATATTCTAGGCATATGATTTATATCGTTACCATATTGACAAATCTAAATTAGCGTAAATATATATATATTTTTTATCATATAAATAGAGTCAATATATTTTTAAATCTAGTATCTGTTTAAGCAAATAATAGGCTGGTGAAAAGATAAAACTAGACTATCATATTTTTGTCACCTAATATGTCAATCTAAATAGAAATAAATCAAAATAAAAATTAAATTCAGATAAAAAATTAATTTTTCCTACCTATACTTTTAACTTTTTCTTTCTCACTTTTCACTTTTTTTCTCTCTTTCTCTTTATTCTTTTCTGTCACGTACTTGACTGTTCTTTCTCACTTCCTTTTTTTTTTCTTTCTCTTTCTCTCATTTCTCTTTCTATTTCTCTTTTTCTCTTTTTTTTTTTCCTTTCTTTCTCTCTTTCTCTCTTTCTCTTTCTTCAAAATAAATATAATGAAACCATTTTAATTTTTCTATTTTATTAATATTTGTATTTTTTGTTAACATTATTTAATTTCATTTTTGATATTTTTATATTTTATCATTATAATTTTTTTATTATTTATAAATAATTATTTTCGTTTAAAGTCTCATTAAGAAAATATTACATATTGTCAATATAATTTTATCGTCTTTGATCACGTATCAAAATTTAAAAATATATTTATTATATATTTTTTATAATTGATTATTTTAGTTTTGATTCTTAACGGGAAGAAACATTACATACTATCGGTGAGAAGAGTGTCTAAACATGAGAGATGAGAAGACTAAGTTAAAACCGTTACAATATACGGTTGCGATGGATTTTGGTTTTAAACTGCACGTGCCCTCTTTGTTTCTTCCGCGCGCCTCCTCGATCTTCCATTTTCTCGCTTGCACGACTAATATCAACGCACGACTATCTTGTTGACAAGTGACTCCAAACACAAGAGGGGGGTGAATTGTGTGTGAACGGTGCTTTCAAAAACTTTTGGAGAAGTAAGTGCTAATTATGAGTTGCGGAAATATTAATGTGAAATAGATAAATCACTTGAAGAATAAATTGCAAACGAGTTAAAAATAAAGTAAATAGTAAGATATAAATAACAATAAAATAAAGTACAGAAATTTAATTGACTGAAAAGTAGAGAGATAAGGAGTAAAAAAGCACACAACAAATTATCCAGGTTCAGCCACCTAACACCCCTGTGGCCTACGTCCTGTCCCCAAAGCAAACCACTATGGGATTTTCACTAAGACACTAGCTTTTAAATCAGGTTCAGCTAGAAACCTTTACAACTCTAAACCAGAGCAATACGTTCAAGAGATATCACCTCTCTATGAACACCTTGGGATTCCTACCCAAAAATAAATGATTTTCACAAATAAAATGAGACGAGAAAGATACACTCAATAGTGCAGATATAACAAATTGAAGCTCAAATAATACAACTCAAATTATGTAGAATAAAAAGACTCTCAAAAAATTGTGCTCAAATAAGTGTGAGTGATGAAAAATATTTGACAGAGTTTTTGGCACAAAAATTAAGCACTGCGTTGTTGTATTTTTACAAAGCTCACGAGCTGTGTTTATATAGGCAATGGAGGAGCGTCATATTTAAAAAGATTTGTCCGTTGAGGATTTGCCCGTTGCGTTTTGATTATTAAAAGGATTTGTCGTTGCAGCATTTAAAAGGAAAATCTGCCCGTTGCGTTCAATCCGGAATTTGATTTTCATAGTTTGAAAAACACGGAGTCAGTTCGGCACGCGACCACAGCTCGGCACAGACACGACCTCCTCACAGCTCGGCACAGACCTCCTCACAGCTCGGCACGCGACCACAGCTCGGCACGCGACCTCAGCTCGGCACTTGACAAGAGCTCGGCACGCGACCTCCTCACAGCTCGGCACGCGACAAGAGCTCGGCACACAACCTCAGCTCGACACACGACCTCGGCACACGACCTCAGCTCGACATTTATGAATATCATAAAATCACTTTTAGAATAAAATTCATTTTGTGTGTGTGTGATTTTATTTTAATTGAGAGCTTTTTATTACTACTTACAAATAGTCTTAATAAAAATAAATAAATACCCAAAACCCAAAAACTTGAGAAACTATCATTCTTGATACGCGTCTTGGTATTCTTTTCCACTTTTTGCACGGTTGACTATTTGCAAAGCTCCCTTTTGTCAATCATCAAAACCATCCTGTCAAGGCATGTATTCACATATCTCTATTCCAAAAAACCGGTCGCATTTTCTTACGCATTCCCTGCCCCTCCTTCTTCCTTTGTAGATTTATCAACGCCATTGTAACCCCCTCCCCTCTAGTCGTTTTTTTTTTGGTGTCTCTCTGTCATTGGCTTCCCTGTAGGCAGACTCATTTCAAATTTTTCAGATCTGCATACGAGTAAACAAAAACAATTCGCTTCTTTTTTATTAGTAATCCTTCTGACTTTTAGGTGTCAGTCTTTAGATTTATTTTGTGAATTTTGCAGATGTTGGTGTCCTGAGTGATTTAATTATGTTTTATATATGGATTATAGCATTAGCCGCAGCTTTCTTCCAAATGGCAGGAAGATTTCTTGTTCCGCCTTACTCCTTTTGCAACACTAATGACTGGAAGATTTCTAGCTTGGATTGGTTTTGCTCTTTTCAACATTCCAAAGCCATTAGGTGGCTGGTAATGCAGAGCCAAGTTGAAAATCAAGACTAGTGCGATCAAAGAATTTGAGATCTAACCCCAAGGGGTTTGACTAGTGGAGCATGACAGGATTTATGTCTGACATGTCGCGGGTTCGAGTCCCCACTAGTCTCTTTGGGGTGAGATAAATGTCTGCCTTGGACTGGGGCGCCATCCCCTCACCCTAAATTTTTTTAATCAAAAAAAAAAAAATAGAATTTGAGATCTGATTGCAGTGCTTAAGAAAAAATGATGACAAATTGCAGTTTTTTTTATCAATTAATAGCAAAATTGCAGTTTAATTGTATACATCATCTTTTACTAGTTGTAAAATTATGCTAATTTTTTTAGTTTCATTTAATACAATTATAAGATTATACATGGAAAAAAATTATTGGTGGAGATGATCTTGTCTCCACGTGGTCATTTTAGATGTTCCAAAACAACTTATAATAGTACCATCTTTACGACGTAATCCACGAGGAATGTAATCCATTTGAAAATTCTTTAGCACATATATTCTTTTAAATTCTTGTATATCAATCGTCATATGTTCGCTTTAGACCAGAGAATGCAAGAGAACATGCGATTGGGTAGGAGTTTTAGAGAAGACAGTTTTGGAACTGAGAGATTGTTGTTCGCTGTAATCGTTCGAGCAAGAGAAAGGGCGGAACAAGGAGCTCGTGGATGAAACAAAAAGGGAACGTGGAGTTTTAAAACCAAAATCCATCGCAACCGTATATTGTAATCTAACGGTTTTAACTTAGTCTTCTCATCTCTCATATTAAGGCACTCCTCTCACTTGATACATCCCACATATATATATATATATATATATATATATATATATATATATATATATATATATATATATATATATATCTACGGTCCCATCAGTAGGACCATCTATATCAGAGTGCGTAGTGTATGGTACAATCATCCAAAATAAATATATACAATATAGAGGCTAATTTGCGCCTCCTAAAGAAAACTCTAAAATCGACTCCATCTCTTTCAATAAAAAACAAAAATAAGAAAAAATAACCTGTCATGTGCCTCCGTCGATGAACAGAATACTGAGAACTCCCGCTCTATTACCTATAGGGACTATGGAAAGCACAATGATATTGCCAAGCGGTATGTGGACGAGAGGGATTAGGCGTGTCGATCTGTCTGTGCCTAATCTCATCCCTCTAGCTCCCGTCACGAGAATGACTCCTTGTTGGCAACACAACTGGAAAAGAACGGGCATGTGAATGCCAAACAGTGTCATAATCATGAGGAAAGGCAATGAGATTCTCCCATATACGTCGAAATGATAGTCACTGACTGATACATAAATCGCCATCAAGCTCGCCATCAGGGAGCCAAACAACCAGAAGTACACAGATATATATATATATATATACGGTCCCATCAGTAGGACCATCTATATCACAGTGCGTAGTGTATGGTACAGTCATCCAAAATAAATATATACAATATAGAGGCTAACCTGCGCCTCCTAAAGAAAACTCTAAAATCGACTCCATCTCTTTCAATAAAAAACAAAAGATAAGAAAAAATAACCTGTCATGTGCCTCCGTCAATGAACAGAATACTGAGAACTCCCGCTCTGATACCTATAGGGACTATGGAAAGCACAATGATATTGCCAAGCGGTATGTGGACGAGAGGGATTAGGAGTGTCGATCTGTCTGCGCCTAATCTCATCCCTCTAGCTCCCGTCACGAGAATGACTCCTTGTTGGCAACACAACTGGAAAAGAACGGGCATGTGAATGCCAAACAGTGTCATAATCATGAGGAATGGCAATGAGATTCTCCTATATACGTCGAAATGATAGTCACTGACAGATACATAAATCGCCATCAAGCTCGCCATCGGGGAGCCAAACAACTAGAAGTACACAGTAACCATCCCTGTGTATACTACAGTGTGGCGGGAGTAATCTATCTCCCAACCAGCATCATCCATATCATGGTAATACTATTCAAAATCCCCGCATATAAGGATCCTTGGGTTCGACATCATCATCAGATGCATGAACAAGTACCGGGCCATTCTCTATGGTATGATCTGAACGTGGCAAAAACACAAGAAAGGGGGTTTGAATTGGGTTTTAAAAACTTTTTGCAAATATAAGTGTTTATGAAAAACTTCTTCTAAATAACTTTTTAATAAAACAGTGCAGTAAGTAAAGAGAAGAGAGAAGAGAGTGACACAGTGATTTATACTAGTTCACTATCACCTGATAGCTACGTCTAGTCCCTTCACACACTTGAAGGATTTTTACACTATAATCAACCTGATTACACTTGAGAGTATAATACTACCAAACTGGCTATATTCACAACTTCTTAGAACAACTTAGTACAGTCAAACCTCTAAGGAATACAGCCACTATTGGGCTTAATACAAGTTCAAAGGAGTTTTCAAACAATACACAAATAACTCTCACAAAGAGAATTTATAATGAAGAACTTTAGCACAAATAATAACTTTCAAACAGAAAGGATAAAACAGTTAAGTGCTTTGTTCAATGTGATCCCACAGACTTGGAAGATTTCTTGGTTGCTCACTGTCTCAGAAAATAGTGATTTTAAGTTTGATAAGATTGTAGGCGCTCACTATATGATCACTTCGTACTTTGTTGCGTTCACTTTCTTTTCAATCGTTAACCTACTTCAGTGACTGAAGTAAGGTATATATAGCTAGGGTTGAGAATAGTGTCGTTGTTACACAACGTCTCTTTATCCCCTAGGTCAAAACCTCAGATCCCGTTTTTGTGGCTTTTGCAGGTCACGTCGCTTTCCAAACTATATAAAGCATTCTGGGCACTGCACACAAAATCAGAATCTTTGTCTCTTGTGGGCTTTTTGAATATGAGACACTTCGAGAGCAAGTTTCCTTGATGATTAAATTCGTTGACATTCTTTTGACCTTTGATACCTCGTACATTAAAATGCTTAATCAATGAGGTCTCTTAAATACTTGAAGTAGCCTTAAGTATTCTTCAGTATGTTTCCTAACAGAGCTATACTATTCACCAGAGTTAAGTACTGTACTTCAGAGTGAGCTTGAAACAGAGTTGAGTTCTTCAGCATAGAATTCAATGGGCTTTCACATAACAAAGTCTTGTTGTCATGCACGAAGGCTTCTATAGGTAGACTAACCAAAGTCTGCTGAATGTGTTGACCAATGGCTAGAGCTAGTTTTCGGAGCTTGGTTCACCAACAGAGTTGACTGTTCAACAGAGTTGACTAAATCAAAAATCTAGTCTTAGGAGTCACCAGAGCGTTGACTGAACAAACGGAGTTGACCAACTTCAGAGCAAGGCTTCACAAGGTGACGTCAGTATAAAAACAGAGGATCACTCCCAGACTTAGTCATGTTAAATTCAAGATTTCACCAAGTCTTCTGAGATTACTACTTCTAATAAATAGTGATTTCTGCATACTAGCAAACACATTAAAGAATAAATTGTTCTTTTAATCATTTGTTATCATCAAAACAATTAAGGGTTATTGTTTCTGAATCCACTTGATTCCAACAATCTCCCCCTTTTTGATGATGACAAATACATATATTGATGAACAAGTTGCTTTTAGAAAAATATTTGTTTAAGATAATTTCAGAGGCTCCCCCTGAATTAAACACATATAAATATTTTCTAAGTGTAAATATCAGACCATATTCAATACGATGTCGAGCATACATAGATAAATAGCACTTATAGAGCATCGAATACCTTCCACGTTAATATATCAGAGTTAATGATGCAGGAAATGCAATGCATGGTGACACTTGGTTGATACATCAGTTTCATCAATTACTCTATATCTCTATATTCTTCTCTCCCTTTTGTCATCAGACAAAAAGATTATGACAGAAATAAAGAACATCACAGTCAAAACATTATAAGGACGATAAAGTTAAACCAGACAGAAAGTGCCAAAACAGTTTCATTAAACTAAAAGTATCAGTGTACAAAAGAAAATACTGAGAACACAAGAACATAAGGGACTAAAAGAAAAAAAAAAGGAAAAAGCCTAAGGTTTTCTATTGCTTGTCCATCTTGGCCAAAATCTCTTGCAATAGAGTAGCCAGCATATCATGCCTTCTGTCAGACTCTTCAAAGTGTCTTTCAGTGGCTTCCATAAACCTTGAAAATTTATTGCTGTCATCAACAAGCCTATCATAGACTGCCTGAGGAATCACAACTGAATGGGTTGCAGAGGCCGAGGCAGACCCAGAAGTGGATTGTTGAACCACCAGTGCAGTAGCAGCACGAGGTGGAGTGACAGGTTCTGATTCAGGCTCAGGTGCAGGAGTAAGGAGGGCTGCAGGAGCAGGTTCAGGTTCCCAAACTACAGGAGTGGTTTCCTGTTGAGGTACTTGTTGTTTCCATTGAATATCCGTAAGCCACCTTTTGTTCCTTTCAAGTTGATCCCTTTGGTTAACTTCAAACCAATAGTGCACACTTTGCCAATTTGCAAGTCTGTTCTCTTCCGCCAAGACAGAGTTGACTTCATCAATTCTTGCAGCTTCCATAATTTTGTAATCCTCATCCTCACGGTATATTTGAGCTTTGAGGCACTCAAAATTAGCAATCAGGTGAGGATACCTTTCAGGCACTACAGTTGCTTCCCTGTGATCCGTGGGGTTCACACTAATCTGAATAATCGTCCAGGGTGCTTGCAGAAGCAGAGTTGGAGGATCAATGATGGCAACATCAGAATCAGAAACAGAATCCAACTCAATACCTTGAATTGCCTCAGAGGCAATCATAGCGATGGATCGCTATCTCATCTATATCCATAGATGCTGCAGTAGTAACAGGTTCTGCCAACAGAGGTGAGTGTGGTGGTGTAAAAGATTGAGGCAGAAAAGGTACAAGTATTGGGAGTCTGAAGGAGGAATCAGATACAGGTTGCAACATTGAGAGGGGTTGTGCCTCAATGGCCAAAACAGTCAGGTTGTAATGTAGGTTCCCGGAAATATGGTTCGAGGTTACTTTGGTTCAAGTGTGGGTTCGGTTTGGAGGGGTAGGTTAAGGTCAGGTTGAACAGAGGGAGGTGAGGCAGGTCTAGGTGGTGATGAAGGTTGGGGTGAAGGTATTTTGGAGGGTTGTGATTGGGGTTGAGGTACAGAAGTGGAGGTATTAGGAAGCTTAACCGTAAGTGGTTCAATGTAAGGAAATTGAACTTGGGGTTGTGGTCTCTGTCTAGGTCTCAAAGGTTCATGAATTTCTTCACTGTCGTTTGAAGAAGAGTCAGAGGTATCAGAGAGTCCAAGAGGTGTGGGTAATTTAGAAGGTAAAGGTTTCTTCGGAGGGGATGATTTATTAGGTTGTGCAGGTTTGGGTTGTGAGGGTTTTGGTGAAGGAATTGGTTTAGGGACAGGTTTGGAAGATTGGGGAAACAGTTTAGGCAACTGTGGAGTAAGTGGAGGTATCTGGTTAGGAGGTATAGGGTTTGACAGAACAGGTTCTAAGACAGTAGAACCAATGGGAGCAGAACCAGTTTGGTAATTAGCATCATACAAGTCACAAACTTTATCCAGTACCTTGGTTCTCTTTGCTGTTGAGAGGTTAGCAACATTGATGATTCTTTTCAGTTTATGAGCAGGTGCAGTAGTAATGGAGGTTCTAGGGGCAACAGCAGGAGGGACAGTTGCAGCTGCAGTAGCTTCTCACTGTAGCCTTTCCTCTATGAGTTTCTGATGGAAAATGTAGCACTCTTCCTGACTTTTGGCTATCATTTCATCAAGAACATTCTTCTTCTCCTCTACCTCTTAAGACATATCAAAGTCCATGAAGGCAGGTCTTACTGGATGTACACACTGAGAGGGTTTTGAAGCAATGTGAATTCCAGTGCTTCGAGTGACTCTCCTGGTAGGTACAAGATTTCCAAAGATCAACCACTTTCTTCTTTCCTTTCTTCGCTTCCCTTCCACCTTCTTCTTCCCGTAAAATTTCAGCAACTACTTCTGTTGAAAGAAGTTTCATTCTTCTCAGATTTTCACTTGAGAATGTGGGTACCACCATTGTCTTCAGGGCAAGTCCACCTTCCTCAGTGTTAAGCCCTTGAAGCTGCCTAATCAGGCCTTGATTTTCCATAATCGCAGAAAGCAACCTTCCATAGGGAATATTTGCATTCTTCCCTTTTCTGGAGTATATCAAATCTCGTCGCAGGTGGTCAAAAACGAGATTCGGAAGATTGATCTTAGCCTTTAGTTCATAATACCACATTATGAACTTATGGGTACTGCTAACAATATCCACAGACCCAGACTTGGGTACTAAGCAGTGCATGATATTCCTGAAGAGCACCCTGAAACGATTCTTCATATCCACGGCCTTGGTTCCACCAGATTTCTCAAAGATTATGTCATTGACAACGCTCCAGCCACCAGCATCTTTTTCCCAACCTTCGTCAGCAATAGCTCCCTTATTAGGGCATTTAGTGATAGTAGCAATTAAATCATGGGTTACCAAGATGTGCCTTCCTTGAACATAACTGCGGATGGTTCTGTCTTTACTCCATGCATACATTCAGAATTCTTTGACTAGGTTTTCATATACTGGGTAGTTGTCCATGAGAAAGAAGTCCATTATTCCCATTTCAACGAAATCATCTCTGAAAGCGTACCCTTCGTGAGCTAAATCTCCAAAGTTCATTTGGTGTTCCACCAACACCTTCAGCTCATTTGGTTGTAAGTTCTGTAGAGTAACTTGAGGTTCCTCCTCAGGACCTTGAACTTCTTGTTGTTGTTGTTGTTGTTGTTGTGCGGCCATTGTAAAAGCAGAGAGAGTTGTAGAGAGCAAATAGAAGAGAAAGGGATTTAGGGTTCAGAAATCGTGTAGGCTTCTCTTAGAGATAGTATGGGTAGTGGGTGAAGTGAGTGAGTGAGTGAGTGGGTATTAAACGTGTTTGAGAGGGCAAACCACCTTTACCAGTTACCAAAATAAATGAATTAAAAACTTTGTCATTTCAAAAATGAAGCATGCCACACTCAGAATTAAAGAGGCGCAGTAAAACTGTCCTCGTGCAGTAAAAGCAATAATGACTCAGTAAGAGTAAATACTATCCACTAACGCAACGACCAGTCTCAGAGAGACACGTGTAGACAAAGATCCCAGAGGCAACTTTGTGTTAAAGAGCAACAGATTCATGAATACGAACAATTAACAAAAAATAATAAAGAATAGCAATTAATAAACTAATAAACAGAGCCAACATGCAACCAGAGTCAATATGCGAACAGATTCAACACACAAGCAGAGTCAACATGTATCCCATCAGAGGCACGTGTGTGACAACAGAGCGCGTGTGCCAAGACAGAGTCAAACATCAATACAGAGTCATATAGTCAACCAGAGTCAAATAGTCAAACAGAGTCAACTATATTCAAATTAAACACTCATTCCTTTATAAGATGAAAGTTTAAATTCTTTCTTATAAAGTTGAATCTATCTTCAGCAAGAGGTTTTGTAAATATATCTGCCCATTGATGGTCAGTATCAATAAATTTGATTTCAAGTATCCCTTTCTGAACATAGTCTCTAATGAAATGATGCTTAATTTCAATATGTTTAGCTCATGAATGCAAAATAGGATTTTTAATTAAACATATAGCAGAAGTATTATCACAGTATATAGGAATGTTACTCTCTTTAATCTGGTAGTCCTCAAGTTGATACTTCATCCATAGTAGTTGTGAGCTACTGCTTGCAGCAGATATATACTCAGCTTCTGCAGTTGATAGTGCAATTGTGCTTTGCCTTTTGCTGGACCAAGAGATAAGGTTTGCTCCAAGAAATTGGCAGCCACCACTTGTGCTCTTTCTTTCAATTCTATCTCCAGCAAAGTCAGCATCACAGAAACCTACTAGCTTGTAATTTTCTGAGTTCTTATAAAGCAAAGCAAGGTTAGTAGTTCCTTTGAGATACCTAAAGATTCTCTTAACAGCAGTTAAGTGAGATTCTCTAGGATCAGATTGGAATCTTGCACATAAGCAGACATTAAACATAATATCAGGCCTTGAGGCAATTAGATAAAGGAGTGAACCGATCATACCTCTATACACCTTTTGATCTACCTTTTTACTCGATTCATCTTTGCCGAGAGCACATGTTGGATGCATTAGTGTGCTCATAGGTTTAGTTTCCTCAAGCTTGAACTTCTTTAGGAGTTCTCTCACATATTTAGTTTGATGGATATAGGTTCCATCTTGACATTACTTGATTTGAATACCAAGGAAGAATTTTAATTCTCCCATTATACTCATTTCAAACTCATTCTGCATAAGCTTAGAAAATTCCTCACAAAGAGATTCATTAGTAGCACCAAAGATAATATCATCTACATTGAACTATAATGAAATGCTTCTTAGATGATTTTCTAAAGAGGGTAGTATCCACCTATCCTCTTTCAAAACCATTTGACATTAAAAAGGAACTCAATCTGTCGTACCAAGCTCTTGGAGCTTGTTTAAGACCATAAAGAGCCTTTTTAAGTTTGAAGACATGCTCTAGATAAGCAATATCTTCAAATCTAAGTGGTTGTTTCACAAATACTTCCTCACTTATAAAACCATTTAAAAATGTACTTTTCACATCCATTTGATATAAAGTAATGACATGATGTGCAGCAAATGATAATAATATCCTTATAGCTTCAAGTCTAGCTACTGGAGCAAAGGTTTCAGTATAGTTAATATCTTCCTCTTGTGAATACCCTTGAGCAACAAGCCTTGCCTTGTTTCTTACCACTTTGCCATCTTCATCAAGTTTGTTTTTGAAAACCCACTTGGTTCCAATGAATAGCTTATCCTCTGGAGGAGGCACGAGCTTCCAAACATCATTCCTCTGAAGTTGATTGAGCTCTTCTTGCATAGCAAGTATCCATCCATCATCTGTTAGTGCTTCATCAATTGTTTTGGGTTATATTTCTGACAGCAAAGCAAAGTCAGAGTGTTCTCTGAGAGATGATCTTGTTCTAACTCTATCACTTGGTTCGCCAATAATCTGATCCTTTGGGTAATGAGGTTTAAACTTCCAGTCTGTTATTGGTTCTTCTTGGGTCTTATCACCAGACACAGAATCAGAGTCAGTACCTGTGACACCTTCATCTGTTTCTTTGCTAATCTGTAGATCTGAAAGGACTTCATCTAGCTCTGACGTTTCATTGTCAGGCTTCTTGTCATCAAATCTCACATGCACAGACTCATCAACAATTAATGTTTCTTTGTTGAATACTCTGTAAGCTTTAGAGCGTTCAGAATATCCTAAAAAGATAGCTTTGTGCGATTTTGAATCAAATTTTCCAAGACTGTCCTTTGTATTAAGAACAAAGCAGTCACATCCAAATTGGTGAAAGTATGAAATGTTGGGTTTTCTTCCTTTCCACAATTCATAAGGAGTCTTATTCAAGATAGGTCTGATATAGATTCTATTTTGAATATAACATGCAGTGTTTACTACTTCTGCCTAAAAGTGCTTTGCAATGTTAGTTTCATGAATCATGGTTCCTGGCCATTTCTTGTAAAGATCTATTTTTCCTTTCTACAACACCATTTTGTTGTGGTGTTCTAGGAGATGAAAAATTATGAGAGATGTCATGCTCTTCACAGAAGTCTTGAAAAGATTCATTTTCAAATTATCCACCATGGTCACTTCTAATAGTTGTAATACAAAAACCTTTTTCATTTGCACTTGTTTGCAGAACACAGAAAATATTGCAAATGACTCATCCTTATGAGCTAAGAATTTTACCCATGTCCATCTAGTATAGTCACCAACAATAACAAGACCATATTTCTTTCTAGACAAAGATGCTATCCTAGTTGGTCCAAATAAATCTAAATGCAAAAGCTCAAGTGGCCTTGAGGTGGAAACAGTGTTTTTGGATTCAAAAGAAGATTTTATTTGTTTCCCTTTTTGACATGCTTCACAAAGAGCATCAGATTGATACCTAAGATTTGGTAGCCCTCTAACAAGTTCTTTTTTGTTAAGCTTTGAGATTAACCTCAAGCTGGCATGACCCAATCTTTTATGCCAAGTTCATTGCTCTTCATCTACGGACAAAAGGCATTTTACATTTTGATTTGCCAACTCAGAAAGTTTTATTTTATAAATGTTATTCTTTCTCTTTGCCTTAAAGAAAATGGATCCATCCCTCTTGCTTTTATTTATCTGAGGCATTATCACTAAAGCCAACATCATAACCACTATCGCATAATTGACTTACACTTAGTAGGTTATGCTTCAGGCCATCAACCAATAAGACATTATCAATAGAAGGTAGGAGTTTCTCACTAATTTTTCCACTTCCAATGATTTTACCTTTTTGGTTTCCTCCGAAACCTACTGTTCCACTTTCTTTAAGTTGGAGTTCTTAGAACATACGCCTTTCTCCCATCACGTGACGTGAGCATCCACTGTCCAAGTACCAGGACTGGTGTTGTAACTCTGTTGCTAAGCAGATCTGCAATATATATAATTTTATCCTTAGGTACCCAAATCTTTTTGGGTCCTCTTTTGTTAGTTCTAGAAGGAAACTTGTCCTTCTTATTTTTCAATTCATAACAAGTACTTCTAATGTGTCCTTTCTTATTGCAAAAGGTACAAAGCGCATACTACTATAATTGTTGGTATCTTTGGTTTTCAAATTTGTGTTTTGAAAAGTGGGTTCCTCTGGTTTGTAACCAAGACCCTTTTTGCCATTTTGGCTTACACCCCAAATCATAGATGCTTGTTTGCTTCGTGTAACACATTCAGCAAGGAATTTTTGAAATCCCTCTTCATATTTTGAAGAGTTGCATTCAACCTTTTCCTCAGTCTTAGAGCTGTCATTCACCAAATGGTGATTTTCAGCTTTGAGCTTCTCATTCTCCTCATTGAGTATTTGAAATTCTTTTAAAAGTTTTGAGAATTTCTTTTTCAAAGCTTTATACTTAGTGTTGAGTTTGGAAGGCTCATCTAATAGTTCATCAAAAGCTATTTCAATATTAGAAGATGGATTAGAATCTACCTCTTCATCTTCTTCTTCACTTCTGACCCTATGGTGGCCATTAGAGCCATGTTTGCGTGTTCCTCATCATCATCAGATGAAGATGAATTAGAATCCTCCCATGCTTCCATGAGACCTTTCTTCTTCTTGCTTTTAAAACCAGCTTTCCTTGGTTTCTCAAGCTGTGGACATTCAGACTTGAAATGTCTGGCTTTTTGCACTCGTAGCAAATAACTTGGCTTTTGTCCTTGTAGTCCTTCTTATCCCTTGAGTCTTGCTTTTCCCTTGAGTCCTTTTTGTGGAACTGCTTTCTGAACCTTCCTTTGTTTTTCCACATGCGTTGAATTTTCCTTGATATTAAGGAAATTTCTTCGTCTGTGTCTCCATCGCTCTCATCAGACGATGCTTCGTCTATTTCAAGTTCGCTTGTAGAGCTTTGGAGGAAGATGCTTTGTTTGTAGATTTCAAAGCAATAGACTTTGATTTCCTGGGAGGTTCTTCTTCATCTAGCTCAAGCTCATGAGCTCTCAACGAACTCAGAAGATCTTCAAGTCGCAAGACATTCAGGTCCTTTGCTTCCTGAATTGCTGTGACCTTAGGTCTCCACTTCTTTGACAGACTTCTTAAGATTTTCTTAACGTGATCAGCAATGGTATAACTTTTCTTAAGAACCTTTAAACCATGAACTAGTGTTTGGAATCTTCCAAACATAGTTTCAATGTTTTCACCCTCTTCCATCTTGAAGATTTCATATTGTCTCACCAAGATATTAGCTTTGGTTTCTTGCACTTGGGAAGTACCCTCATAAGCCAAGGCCAATGAGTCCCAAATTTCCTTGGCGGTATCATTTTTTCCGCATTTCTCGTATTCCTTCTTGGAAATAGCACAGATAAGAAAATATCTTGCTTTCTGATGTAGTTGAGAAGCTTTCTTATGCTCTTCTGTCCATTTATCCCTAGGAATGGGATTTTCTTTGGAATCAACTGGTTCGTTGTATTATTTTTGAACCATATCCCAGAGTTCGAGTTGTTAAGACTCGAAGAAAGATTTAACTTTATCTTTCCAGTAGTCGAAGTTTGTTCCAGTGAACAAAGGAGGACGGTTAACGTGACCACCGGCTTCATTGCTTGCCATGAATAGAGAATAAGATCTTTTCCTCTTACATTGTTAAGTGCTAAACCAAGAGGCCGAGCTCTGGTACCAATTGAACGTGGCAAAAACACAAGAAAGGGGGGGTTTGAATTGGGTTTTAAAAACTTTTTGTAAATATAAGTGTTTATGAAAAACTTCTTCTAAACAACTTTTTAATAAAACAGTGCAGTAAGTAAAGAGAAGAGAGAAGAGACTGACACAGTGATTTATACTAGTTCACTATCACCTGATAGCTACGTCTAATCCCTTCACACACTTGAAGGATTTTTCCACTATAATCAACCTGATTACACTTGAGAGTATAATACTACCAAACTGGCTATACTCACAACTTCTTAGAACGACTTAGTACAGTCAAGCCTCTAAGGAATACAGCCACTACTAGGCTTAATATACAAGTTCAAAGGAGTTTTAAAACAATACATAAATAACTCTCACAGAGAGGATTTACAATGAAGAACTTTAGCACAAATAATAACTTTCAAATAGAAAGAATAAAACACTTAAGTGCTTTGTTTAATGTGATCCCACAGACTTAGAGGATTTCTTGGTTGCTCACTGTCTCGAAAAATAGTGATTTCAAGTTTGATAAGATTGTAGGCGCTCACTATATGATCACTTCGTACTTTGTTGCGTTCACTTTCTTTTCAATCGTTAACCTACTTCAGTGACTGAAGTAAGGTATATATAGCTTGGGTTGAGAATAGTGTCGTTGTTACACAACGTCTCTTTATCCCCTAGGTCAAAACCTCAGATCCCGTTTTTGTGGCTTTTACAGGTCACGTCGCTTTCCAGACTGTATAAAGCATTCTGGGCACTGCACACAAAATCAGAATCTTTGTCTCTTGTGGGCTTTTTGAATATGAGACACTTCAAGAGCAAGTTTCCTTGATGATTAAATTCGTTGACATTCTTTTGACCTTTGATACCTCGTACATTAAAATGCTTAATCAATGAGGACTCTTAAATACTTGAAGTAGCCTTAAGTATTCTTTAGTATGTTTCCTAACAGAGATATACTATTCACCAGAGTTAAGTACTGTACTTCAGAGTGAGCTTGAAACAGAGTTGAGTTCTTCAGCATAGAATTCAATGGGCTTTCACATAACAAAGTCTTGTGGTCATGCACAAAGGCTTCTATAGGTAGACTAACCAAAGTCTGTTGAATGAGTTAACCAATGGCCAGAGCTAGTTTTCGGAGCTTGGTTCACCAACAGAGTTGACTGTTCAATAGAGTTAACTAAGTCAAAATCTAGTCTTAGGAGTCACCTGAGCGTTGACTGAACAAACGGAGTTGACCAACTTCAGAGCAAGGCTTCACAAGGTGACATCAGCATAAAAACAGAGGATCACTCCTAAACTTAGTCATGTTAAATTCAAGATTTCACCAAGTCTTCTGAGATAAATACTTCTAATGAATAGTGATTTCTGCATACTAGCAAACACAATAGAGAATAAATTGTTCTCTTAATCATTTGTTATCATCAAAATAATTAAGGGTTATTGTTTCTGAATTCACTTTACTCCAACATGATCCTCCGTTGCAGGGTCTAGAACATATACAACTATACACAAAAAACAATACAGGGAGATAAAGACAACACAGTCATCATAAAATAGGAAAGTAGCAGTAGAATAAAACATTGTGTATGCTTATAGACATACAACAGACATGCAAACCATCCTATTCACTCATCATGGATCATCTAACTTATGATCACACTCTCTCAGACTCTCCTAAATCTATGTGGACTTGTGACGACAACCTATGTCACGTCGCATGTAACACCCTTACAGCTGGACTTTGACACTGGCTTCCTTTGTGCCAGGTGGCCTAACCCACACTGCAGGTAGTCCATCCCGCGAATGCTACTCATAGGACTTCTCTGCTCCCTCCAGTGAAGTTTTTACCTTTGGAGGTTTTGAACCCACACCCAGAGGGGTTTAAAGGTAATGGGAATCCACCTCCCATCACCAACTCAACTATAGTTGAGTTGGTAGTAGCAAGGTGTTTCCCATGTACGTAAGTCCTACAGGTCATGGGTTCAAGCCGCGTGAAAGGCAAAAACTCTCTTTGGGGGGGGGAGAGAAGTCCTATAAGTTGCATTCGCGGGATAGACTACCTGCAGTATGGGTTGGACCACCTGGCACAAAGGAAGCCAGGGACCAAAGCTTAGCCGTAGTGGCCCAAATCTCGGGGTGTTACATTGCACCCCCATATCATAGGGATACACACCCCCTATTTCTGTTAAGGATGTAGTTAGTTGTCCAAGCACCCTATGCCGTTCATCGTGACCTATAAGAGTACATCTCTGCCCTATAAATAATAGTGACAAGTATCTAGGACTGCACTCGGGTTCGGTCACATGGGACAATCAGTACTAGTCAGGATAACCGAGTGACCTCCTGACACCACGACAAAATAGGGATCAGCTACTGGCCTCCTATGGAATATGCAGGTTCCTCGTTACATCCCCAGGGCCTCCACGGCCAACATTGTCACTCCGTACCTTTGCACTGAGGGTAACTCCTGACTTCAAGCGTCAATACGCACAACTATGACATTGACTAACTAATGCGATCTATATGATCCTCACAAATATATACTAAGTTGATCAACACGTATCTCACCCTAACCAATGTGCTCAAACTTGGACACATTGCAATTAGGATCTTCCAATGAGATTTGAAACACTAAAAGGAGGATGAATCTCACAACTCCCAAGCTCAAACCCAATAAAGAGCCGGGTATAGTTTAGCGAAACCCAAACAATGCGCTAATTTTGTCAAAAGCAGAAGCTGCTTCGTGACACCCAGATCACAAATCACATTCACTGGACCAATAAATGGATACACAAAACTCTAATTGGACAACAATTCTCGTTAAAGAATAACTGAACAAGACTTGCAAAATCCAAAAACCAACCAATCACAAATAGTCAGGCCAATTGAACTTCTAGCCAATTCCAAAATGAATGCCCAGCCTTGAACTAAAAATCGACACAAAAGTGATGCTGCATCCAAATTGAATAACACAAAATGTCATGGATCCAATAAAAAGAGATGTTGCTCCTTTAATCACCAATCAAATTCCAGCGAACACAACTAACAAAAACTAAGAATTAATCCAGCTAGCCAAAAAGTGCCCGCCGAATCAAAGGAATGCATATCGTTAGTTAGTAGGACACTCAAATCTGGGTTCCACCGTAGGTTTAATAATTGTAGAAAACTCAAAGGAAAAATTAAAGAGAAATTAAGAAGATAAAACGTGAATGAATTTAAAAGGATGGAAAAATTAAAAGAAACAAGCAAAGATGGAATAGATCAAGAAGATGATAGGAAAGGAGCCACAATCATGAAATGATTGATAAGCCTAATGAGATTCACCACAATGGTAAGGAAGCCATTGATAAGAATCAAACAAGATTTCAATTCAAAAACACTAAGAGGAGACCATCTGACTCTAATTCTCACAAGGAAAATTTTACTCAAAATCAAACTTAGCTCAAATGAGCTCCTACTAGACTATTTAATAAGGTCCCTAATAATTTCCCTAATGGGCCAGCAAATACTAAAAGACCCATAAGTGGACTTACATCATATTTCTAAAGTAAAACTAAGTTTAGGAAACAAATATACGTTCCCAACCTAATTAAGTTATTACAACTCAAATTAAAAACACAAATTACAACCAAATATAATATATAAAAGCCTAAAAATTATTCTAAAGTCATGACAAATCGAGCTCACACTGAAGAGCTCAGGGATCGGCTGGTCGGATAGGAAGCGTAAGGGATGCGTCCTAGCCAACCGAGTCCCTGAGATAGTGCAGGTCGTACAACTTCAACATGTGTCCCCTGTAGCCATAACGGTATAGGGTAATGTGTCGCCTTAATATTGGAGAGGACGTTGAGCAAAATGATTGGTACGAATATCCCATGATTCCCGCTAAGGCTAGGCAGGGGGAATGATGTGCAGGGCTGGGTATCGTGTTGAAGAAGTTTTTGCTATATAAGGGAATCATTAGGTCATCAGAAGGGGACTTTCACTTTTACCCTAAAGGTATTGCCCTATTAAGTCATTCCATACCAGTGGCAGCGGTATCTCGTGTACTCACACTCGAGAACACCCTTAAAACCAACTTCGAATGTTAAAAAATTGTTTAAAAATGGGTGAATAAAAGATAAAGATGATATTTAATTGTGATGATCGAATAACTAGGTATCTAATGTAAAATATCTATTTGTCAAAAAAAAAAATCTATGAAAGTGCAGAATAATGTACAAACACAATAGTGTAAATTTCATTAAAAAAAAAAACACTGTAGTGTAAAATTAAAATCACGTCTTTAATACCCCTTTGTGTCATGACGTCTTCCGTCATGTATTTTTGTACTAATGATCTCTGCTTTGCTTTCTATGCATCAATTTAAAAGGAAAAAAAAAGTGGTAATTGACTAAATAAATATATTCAGCCATATATATATATATACACACACACACATATTGTCTATATTTTTGTTTAATATAACAATTAAGTATAAGTTAATAATGATACCCAATTTTACACCATTTTCACTTTTTAATTTATGCTTTTAATGGTTTTTAAATTTATTTTTAAATTTGAAATTTAATTTTAATTTTTAGTTTCATATTTATTTATTTATTTTAATTTTTTTGTTTTTAAATTCATAAGTCAAAAAATATTTAAATACAAAACTGAAGTCCAAGTGTTGGCTGAAGATGTAGTTACAACAATTTCTATAAAAAAAATATAGATAAACAATAAAACTGTCAAATAAAAATATATTAATAGTTGAATTTGTTTCATCTTCTATAACAGTTTTCTAATTAATTACTTTTACCATTTATAATGTAAATTATTATGATTCATTACTCTCATAAACAAAAGATAACTAATAATGTGAGAAAAGAAAAAGACATAAGAATATTCAGTTATAAAAAGAAGATAATGCATAAGAGAAGGTTCATAATACACACCAATTTCAATTTCAAAGAAGTTTAAGAATTGAGAGTATGCAAATTACAATTCAGAGAGAGAGAGAGAGAGATTTTGAGCAAAAAGGGAAACACGGAGAACAAAACTAAAGAGGAATCAGCACCAAAAAAAAAAACTATTAGGTTATCTCACCCAAGCCACCAGTAGCTAACTTCTATCGAACCCACCCATGATCATATCTTCCACCACCTACCAACTGAAACAATGACCTCTCCTGCTAATTTCCCCACAATGAAACCACTATTACATTATGTAACAGAGGAAGAAGTACACATAGCCCATTTACGGTGGGTTTCCAACAAATCACTCAGTTTTCTTGCCAAAGATGAAAAAGAATGGCGAAGAAACATGAAACTTGGCCCAAATACAATACCAAGACATGGGCATGACAGACCACCCAAATTTAATGTTCATTTTCGTTTTGGTATTGTTCTGTCCCAGTCTTGGGGACACGCCCTACAAAATCAAAAGTGATGAACCATTACAATTAGTATTTCTTATTGCGTCTGTATAGTCTGTGATGTATTATTCCATAAATTATCATTTACCTTTTCTTATTTTTTATTATATTTATTGTTTAATTTCTTTTCTTGATATTGGGTATGCAAATTGGTTGATAGTATTACTGCGGTAGTGTATATTTTTGTGTCACGTGTAATATACATAATTTTATTGTTTTTTGTTTACAATTGGTGAAGAGACAAAGCTTCGTCCTTGAGTGAATTAGTGTGCAATTGAGTGGCGCAAGTCCTTATATGATGAGTAACGAACTGTGAAGGTTAATAACAAGAAGTTTCTTTTGTCAAAAAAGTTATAACACGTTCGCCTTTTCCGTAACAAACCTAGATAATGTCGTTTACTATTTCTTACATGGCTGACGATTTGTTTATGTGCAAGTCTTTAGGGTTCTTTAGTGAGGGCAATAACACTGTTCATCATCTTCCCCAAATTAAATTTAGGGTTCTTTTCCTCCATTCCTCTCCTCCATTAATCTTCTCCATCCTGTTTCTAGCGCCAGGTGCTTCTGATTAACAAAATTTAACACCTATCCCGTGAGCTCGAGGGAAGGAAGAACTTCCACCTCCACCACCACCAGAAGTGGTTGCCACCATCTTGGATTCCTCCACCAGAAAACCCGTGCTTTTAACACTTGCCATTCTCCAGTGTCACTCTTCTCATCCAATGTTTCCCCAATTGAAATTACTAAGGACAATGTTGTTATTGGCTTATGAAAACCATGTTGACACATGGGTTTTGGGACTTGAAGAGGAGGGTCAAAGGAGGGAATTTTGGGAAGAGGGTTGAGAAATTGAAGGGTTTTGGATTCTTGGTATTGGAGATTTTGTAGTGGATCAGAAGAAGAAGGGGGTGGTGATGATGATAATGATGATGAAGCTCTAATGGAAGAAGATGATGGTGATGGTGAAGGTGCGGGTTGTGAGAAAAAGAGAGAAGAAGTGGTGGCAGATGTTAGTGAAGAGTGAATGGAGGAGCATAGAGGATGGCAACTCTCTCTCACCTGCTGCTGCTGAAGCTTTGGTTTGATTTTGGAAAAAAACGCAGAACCAGAAATTGGGAAAGAAGAAAGGTTTTTTTTTTGTCTTAGTCATTATACATGTCAAACACATCACTTGTCGTGTCACAACAAACACTTGCCACGTCGACAAAACGTTAGCCACGTAAGATAGAATGGACGGTGTTATGTGGGTTTTTGACGGAAGGGACGAATATCTAATAACTGTTGAAACTTAAGGGACTAAATTGAAACTTTTTAAACATAGGAGACCAAATTGAAACATAAAATAAACTTAAGGGACCAAATGTATAATTTAACCTTCTTTTTTCTTATGTTTATATTCAAATATGGCTACCATAATATGATTTGCAATATCTTTTGTTCGTAAAAGTACAAAGTTTGATAGCCTTGCAATTTACATGTAATATAATATTTGTGGTTCTGTCTATCGGGTACGTGATTATCGTTTTTTGGTAAAGTGGTATGTGATTATCTTTTGGATTAGAAGGTTCACTTTATATATTTTTATAGTTTAGTTAAACAAAAAAGAAAAATGTTTTGAATTAAAGAAAGAATAAGTCCAAGATTGATTTCATTTTATACTAAAAATCATAGAAAACAAAATCATTGTTTTTATTTCAATCAAGATTATTTTCTTTTAAGTAAATAGAAAATCAAATACTATTTTAAACAATGGATTATGAAAATAAAAAACTGATATATTTTTAAAATCAAAATCAAATAATTTTAATCTAAGTCAAATTTTTTTTGTTAAATTGTAAATAGTTACATTGTTAGCAATGACTATTTTAAATCTACTTCATGTTTGGTCAATGCAGGTACCTTTTTTTATTTTAAAATTAAAATTGAGTTATTAAGGATAACTATTTTCGATCTTTCGGTTTGATTATTGTGAGCAATTTTTAAAATTTAATTTAATTAAAATAAGTTGTTAGTACAGCCTCTTTGAAAAAATAGGATAGACACTTTTAAATCACTCTTCCCAATAATCTAATAGATGCACACGTGCACATTATTGATATGCAATCTTTATCTCGGAATTATGCTTTGAAGAGGTTGATGTTACCAATTGATATTCATTCTTAGGGTTGGAGTTTGGGAAGGTGCCGTGGGTATCTAAGGTACGAGATAGTACCTGCTCTCATTGTTCTCGTGCCGTCATCATGAAAACAAGTATGATAGGAGGGCATTTTGGTGAAGCTGGTCGCTATGCTCAATGTAACGAAACAGCTTATAAATATGTTTTCCTCATGAACATGATATTTTGTAGACTATTTTTCAGGTCTTTTCATTTTAAGAGTTTAATTTTTATTAACAGTTGTTTCGTGAACTTTGGAGCTTATAGTCAACAAGGCATTGATGATTGTGTTCGTTTCCAATTCCAATCATAATTTCCACACGTTTGTGGAATTTTTTACCTTACGGAAACAGTAGCACAAAATATAAAGAGAAAAAAAAATATCACTATCACCAACTTTACGATATCTAATCATTTTTTTTTGGTAATTAATTACGATATCTAATCATTTTGAAAAAGATATTTGAATTTTTAAACCATAAAAAAAGATATTTGAATAATAAACTAATTGGATATTGTTCAACAGAAAGATATTCCCCATCACTTGAAAAATTATTTATTTAAAAATTGAATTACATAAAAACAAAAAAACGTAACAAAATTTTAAAAGTTAAATTTGAGATTAGATGCATTTAAACTATATATACAAGCATTACCATTTTACAAGCCAATAGTGAAAACGCAGGGAAGCTTTGGGAGTGAACAATAAAAACTTCTGTAGAAGACTTCCAATTTCAAAAGCAACAAACGCGCAGAAAAATGGATCGATCTTCAGAGCAACAGAGCAATAAGAACAACCATAAAGAGTGGACATGGTGGGAAGATCAAGCCTATGAGGTAGGCCTCAAACTATATCCCGAGGGCGTGGAGGGACGATGGGAGAAAGTGGCAACTCTTCTTCCGGGACGATCACCAACGGAAGTTAAAGGACGCTACGAGGCATTGGATGTTGCCCTAGCTGAGTTGTATCATGTTGATCATGAGTTGCCAGGTTACTCAGATAACGTGACTTTAATGGCACCATTGACAACAGAAAGTGATGGTTCAGCTGAGATCAAAACCCCTCTGCTTAACAAGAATGAGAACAAGAAAGTGACGTATTGGACTGAAGAGGAGCACAGGTATTTCTTTTGATTAAATTTAACATAACTTTTATATTTATGTATTAAAATTGTTATATTTTCTCTCTAAACGTGACATTTTATAAATTGTTATAATGATAAAAGTGATAAAATAAAATTTAATCAAATCATTGTACTTTTGATTGAGTTTTTATAATAAGGATCATTACAAAAAAAATATAAGGATGTCATTGGATTTAATATTAGAAAAGTATAACTATTAAGATTGCTTACATGCAACCTGAATCAAACATCAGTTGGAAGATGGGTTATTTGCAAGAAAGGACTTGACAATTGTTAAATTATAAATGTAGTCATGTAGTCAAACACAAAGGCAGCCTCATAATTTATTTAAACACAAATTCTTGTGAAGTAACAGAAAGTGGCTGTGTACGTATTAGAAAAAGTGGCAGTGTTGTTGTTGGTGCATTTGTAGTTTCTTTGTTTGATGTTTTGACTTTAAGGTTAGTTTGATTCAAGTTTGCACCGATGATGTTTGATGGAAAATATTTTGGAACAATATTTTGTCTGCAGTGCCAAAGGTGGAACAAAATTTTGGAACAATATTTCAAAATAGATTTTTCCCAGATGTTTCGATCATTTCTGTTATCATAGATGGTTACTTTTACTTTATTAACTACATGCTTCTGCCATGCTTCCTTCCACCGGATTGGAAAGAAAACTAACAAATTTGCACGATAGAAAAAAATATATATAACTTTTACAAATGCGTTGTAATGTATTTTTTAGCTAACAATTATTTTGGTTTTTCTTCCTGTACGGTAAAAATTTAAAAAGAAAATTTGTCATATGACTAATGAAGGCGAAATAGTTTTTAGGACAATATTTGTTCTTTGTTTCCGGAAACGAAAGATTTTTTTTATTTTTCTTTTAAAAATTAATTAGTATTAGAAGAAACTAAATTCTCTCATCATTTCAGTGAGGTATTATTTTCTTGAATAGGTATGTAACACTTTTGTTCATGAACTAAAATTTTGATTCAGATCCTTATAATTATTTAACTAAACAAATGCTAAATTTTGTTATTTTTTTGGATAAAACTGATTTTATTTGTTACATATTTATTCTTTAAAATTTGACTTCTCCTCCTTGTTATTATTTGATAGGCTATTTCTCAAGGGACTAGAGGAATATGGTAAGGGAGATTGGAGAAGCATTTCAAGATATGTTGTCCGATCAAAAACTTCAACTCAAGTTGCTAGCCATGCTCAAAAATATTTTCTTCGCCAGATTAATGCGACGAAAAAGAGAAAAAGAACAAGCATCCATGACATAAACTTAGGGGATGAAGATTCAAACCCTCAGATCAACAATCTAGCTCCTCCTCCTCCAAATATTTCTCGAGTACAACAAATTCAAATGCGGATTGTACGAGAATTTGAACAAGCCAGAGAAAAGTTTTGGCAGAATTTGCAGAACACACCAAAACAATAGGCATCATTAATTATGAGCGCCGATATAAAAAAAATAATTGTGTAAGGTTTTTAGGAGTCTATTGCCTAACCAAACACTTGGCCTCAACTCCACCATCTCAATTGTCCCCCTTTTGTTTTCAGTGGTTAATTAATCAACATAGGCACAATATTAGGGAAAAGAGGTTCTAATTCCTAGTTTTATTTCTGTGAATTTTTTCAAGAATAGGTATAGCTTACCCAGCTATAGATTTAAGTAACTTTTGTGGGTTCGGTTTTTGTCCCCCCATATTTTTGTGCATTTTTCTTTATTATTAATAAAATTTTGGTGTGCTGCAGTTGATAGGTAGTGTTTGTGGTGCCAACATAGTTGGGATTACAATCACTATTATGATGCTTTTGTATGCCATTTTGCCTTAAAAAAAAGAAAAGAAAAGAGGTTCCACATCTTGTAGAGCTCAGCAAATTATCACATTCCTCCCCATGTTTAATAAAATTCAAGTTTGAGTAATAAACTCTATGATTTACAACTTATCTATATTATGTTATATTATATTATATTATATTAATCTGGTTACTGCTACAGTTGTAGATACAGTAATCTATATTTTTTGATAATAAAAACACACAATAACCCCGGCGTGTTCCCACATGGGCCACATCTGACATACATAGAATATTATAATGTTTTTTTTAGAGTATATAATATTTTTTTTATTTAAATAATATTATTGTCCAACACCCGTTTATACGTTTGGGCAAAAATAAGGAGAATACATTTTTTAACTTTTTTTTTTCTTACAACACTTGAACAAGGTTTTGACAACACGTTTTTAACTTATTTTTTCTCTTTTCCAAGTATAAACTAAGCTGCCAATGTATAAATATATTTTCAAAGATATGTCGGTCTCAAACAATAAAATAAAATTAGTAGGACAATTATAATATTTACCAAATGTAGTAATTAGTTTCCTTACATCCACATTAAATCTTTAATATTCTTTTGTACTCCTAACTTTTTGTACTAATTCTCATTTTTATTTTAAAAACTTCTGTTACGGCACATTTAATTTTTTATACAATTTTATCTTAATTTTACCAAAAACTAATTATTACTACATGCTTAATTTTACCAAAAATAATAATTTATATAAAATTAGGAATTTTTTTAATATATAGTTTAGTTACGTTGAATTAATATTTTTTAAGAATAAAACTTTGTTTTATGACTGGAAGATTTTCAACATGTCCAAAAATAATACTAATGAACTTTATTAGATCATTGAAACATAAATAAAACACCTCTGTATGTTTAAATATTAATAATTATAATAGTAGGTAAAGAAAAAAATAAAAACACATACAGCCAAATACGGTGAGTTCTGTAAAAAAAAAAATACAGAGAGTAAAAAATGAATAATTCACCTATCCGAAAGCAGGGGTATTAAGCTAGTGTTAATCAAACACAGAAAAAAAAATATAGATTCCTTCCCATATTTTGATTATGGAAAAATATCAACCAAATTAAAATTTTGAATTACCAAACTGTCGCAGCTAAATTAACGTATGTTTAATTTAAATAAGAAATAATATCTACATAAAATATAGCATTCCTTGAAATTTAATTGATTATTTTTTAGAAATTTAAGACAAATAATTTTAAAGGAATTCAAAAATGAACATTTATGAAATTATTATATTTATTATTATCATCATCATCATCATCATCATCATCATCATTATATTTTCTTTGATTCTATATATATATATATTGGGTTTTTTATATCTTTATTTTTTATTTTTGGGATGTAGCAAGAGACTTTGACCATATTTGTTTCTAAAATATTAAGCTGATTGTAACACCCCAATTTTTCCTTCTTCTTGTATTTCTGTATTTTTTATTAAATGTATGTATGCTATGTTTGATTTGATAAGTGATTCTATGATGCTTCGTTAGAATTTTCATTTATTTGTATTTTTAGAAAATTACGGTAATATATTATTTAATATTTTATTTTTATAAAATATTAGTATTTGAAATGTCATTTATTTGGAAAAAAATATTTTGGGTTAAAGAGGTGCTAAAATGAGTTTGAGGGGTTAAAAGGTTTTAAAGATATATAAAAATTTATTTTTACTAATTTACTGTGTACACCCTCGTTCTTTATGGATACACCCCTCATTTTTATAGACTAGTTCATGCTAATTTTTTATTATTATGTGTTCATTAAATTTTAATTATGTGTTATATGTGTGAGTATAATTAGAGGAGTCTAGAAATGAGTTTAGTTGCTTTTCCTTAATTTCTATAATTACTTATTTAAGTGATTATGTGCAATGCCTCAATTAAATAAGTGATTATGTGATACCATGTGTGACTTTGAGTTTGTTAATGATTAATGCCCTTAGGCCTTAGTCTATGCGCCTTGGGCTATTAAGAGATGATTTAAGATAGAAAACCTAAGGATTAGTGTTTTATTGATCCAATTAGCCTAAAAACCTAACTATAGAAAACCTGAGGTTAAGACTAAAGCTCTCATTCTTGCCCCCACCAAAATGTGGCACCTCATATCGCTCTCTCAACCCTCACATGATTTCGCTTCTCTCTTTCTCCCATAAATACCTTTCTTTTCAAAGCACTCTTGCTCCACTGAAAGAATAAAGATTGAAATAGAGGAATACTCAAGGTGTCATCTCTAAGAAGCAAGGAAGGATTCTAGGTTTCTCTCTCTCTTGGTAACATTTCTAAGAAAGTCTACGTCTTGTCTCTTATCTTGAGTTTTGTAAAATCAAGCCTTTGACCCTATCTTCTACCTTTCTCTTTGCTTGTGGAACCAAGAAGCAACCAACGACATCCACTCCTCTCTTAGGGCTGCGATTTTCTACATTGAGGTAAGGGGGAGCTATTTTGGTTGGGGATATTTGAGGGAATACACTACTATGTTTTAAGCTTTTAGCAACGTTTGACCAGTTACATTTGTAAAAATGTTACTAATATCTTTACTATTGGTAATTCTGCAACATTTTTCCAAATAAATGTTATCTATTCATTATTCACTGTTTATAATTTACTTAATTTACTTGTTAAAAATCAACAAGTTCTTCCATTCTCTTTTTCTCTCTGATCCACGATCTCTCTCCATAAAACCCATTTCTTTCATTTTCTCCCCCTCTAGACTTCTTCCTCGTTCAATTCGTACGAACATAGAAATGAGTTCACCCTCCGATTCTCACTCCCTTCTTTAACAGTTGATTTTTCGTTCTCTCTCTTTACAAACTTCATTCTCAGGCGCTTCATTCTCTCTTTGAAAAAGATTTGGAAAAACTATCTTGAGATTCAGATCCGGAATCTCTTCTCGCATCAATGGTATTGTTCAATTGCAAGCATTTATTGTCATTTCAGTGGCCAGAAATTGTATGGATTTATGGTAATTTATGCTTTTGTTTCTATGCTTAGGTTTCGCACAAACTGAATTCCAGTAACTTTTGTTGCACAAATTGAATTTTAATTTTTGTGTTTATCTACTGGTACAAAATTGATTCATGAGTTCCATTTTTGATGCATCGAAAGCATCGCTCATCGATCGTTCTTGCATTACGAGAATCAATTTGATTCGAGCAGAGAAAGAAACCTAGCTCTGCTTCAGCTCTTGGTTTGCACTTTGGTAACTTGCAAAACTGTCCCCCTTCCTTTTGCCTTTTTTTTGCAAAAAAAAAAAGAAAAAAACTATTATAATTGTGGAATAGTTAAAATAGTGATTATTTCAGCACATTACCATTGATTCAGTGGTTTTCATTTTCGACTTACATTTTTTTATTTTGCCTGCAATGTTTGAAATGTTTTTCTATTATAAAATGTCCTGCAAGGTTTGAAATGTTTTTCTATTGTTGCTTCATTTTGATATAATGACTAAGGAGTAAGGACCATGAAGAATTAGTTGTTTATTTGAATAATATGGTTAGCAGCAGGCCAACCTCACTAGCTGGTTATCCTTTTAGTTATTTAGTCATGTATCTTGAGAATTGCGTGAGGGGTATTGGAGACTAAAGTAAACTTCATGAAAAATATGAGATCTTGATGATAAACTATGTCATGATAGGACTGTGTTTGACATATTATTGGTTTTAATTACCTTTTCTAGATGTAATCTGATATTGGTTTTAACAGTGATCCTTGTTCTAAAGGAAAATGAAAATATATCTCTGGACTTACTCTCTCCAATCTTAGCTAGTTATTTGAACTGTTTATCATCTCCTCCCTTTACTTATGTTCTGGTTGCTTGTGCTGGTTTTGCTTAATCTAACAAGAACTTTTGATGGCAAGACATACTTTTCGTCTTTACAGTTTGCACTTTGCATAATATTGCCTGCCTCCTTTGTTCCTGTTAGCAAGTATAAAATGCTCCTCCTCCATTTATCTAACATTTTCTCTCATTGAACTGCTTAGCAAGTCAAGTTATTCCTTTATGGCTTTCTACGCTAAACACCTCCAAATTTCAATGGGCATATTATATCTTCCAAGTTCCAATTACTTTACCATCTTCCATTTTTTAGTGCTTCAATCTAGCAGAATGTTTATTGGGAACTCTCCGTATATACGGTATCCTTTTTTCTAATAGGAACTTTGAATGAAATTATGAAAATCCTTTGTTCATGACATTGAAACTTAGTTAATATGCAGTACAAGAGAAGTAAAGTTTTAATTCTAAAAGTAGCTTCATGAAGGATAGCATTGCTTGTGAGCTTGTTGTCCACCTTAAAAGATCAAGGTTTGTAGTTTCCTCTATTTTTTAGTGTAAGTTGTTGCTCTTAATTTTTTACCCCTATTCCAATATTCATTTTTGCAAGTACTTGTCATAAGGCGTTAGATTGTGAGCCTGGGTTATCTCTTTAATGCAGAGGATGTAGATGAAACCACCAAACTAGTTGGTCTCATGAAGAAATGAGCATGGGAAGTTGCTACAGTGATGAGGAACACATGTTGGATGTTGACGATGACATGAAACGAAAGCAGATTCTTCTGTCTACATAGAAGAGGATACACTACAACATATATGACATTTAGCAACATTTAGATATGTGATTTCATTATTGTACATAGCTTAACACTGACGTGTGAGCTATAAGGTCCCTCTTTGTCATACTAGTTCTTTTCTTGTTTGGGTTTTATAAGGATTTTCAATGTGTATATTTTGATACTAGCTATTTCTCATAAAAATTATTATCTTATTTTTCAAAATGCATGTTTAACATGTGATGCTAGTTCAAGCAAATATGAGTTACGTTTTTGCAATTGCAAATTTTAGTTTCTTAGATGTTTCAAAAATGTAAATATGCGACATTTTATGATACAAAATAACTAACAAGTAACATTTTTTTAGAGAAACTAGTAACATTTTTTGAATGTTATAAAATGGTAAGAAAAATGTTGCCAAAAATATTCTAGTAACATTTTTTAAACGTTATAAAAAGTTAAAAAAATGTTACCAAAGATACATCATAGTAACATTTTTTAAATGTTAGAATAGGGGTTAAAAATGTTACAAAATGGGTAATTTAATAACAATTTTAATATTTTACCTTTTATATGTTAAAATGTTGCCAAAACCCTTTAGCGACATATACTTTATATTACATTTGATAAAATGTTGCTAAAACCAATTAGCAACATTTTATCATATTTTAGTAACATTTTTCAAATATTGCTAATGCTCATTTATGTTGTAGTGATAGGTGAAGGTGTTGTCATTGAACCCCGTTGTTTGATAATTGTTTTAAAAGAATTATGTTTCTAATGTTTATAATGATATGTTTTAAATGAATTATGTGGCTGCCATGGTTGTATATGGATTTGATAAGTGTTTCAAAAGTTCTATTTTGAGGCTTAGGATATTATTGAAATGCTAGAGTCCTAAATTCATATGTCCGTTAATGATTTAATTGATAAATTGTGAATTTTGAGATTTTATAAGGGATTTAAATGGTTGCTGTTTTGTGGCTACTGTTAATTGAATTATTGGAATAATTTAATTTGCCTCGTTTATATTTAACTCGTACCCTTTCGTTGCAAAAGTATGCTGTTTTTTACATAATTTTGTGTTGCTGTTTCTGTTTTGTATGTAGAAATTACTGTTGCGAAAAATTGCTGCTTTCTGCAGGATTTTGTGTTGCTGTTTCTGTTTTGTATGCAGAAATTACTGTTGTAAAAATTGCTACTTTCTGCAGAATTTTGTAGTTGTTGTTTCTGTTTCTGTATGTAGATTAATGTTGCAAAAACTGCAATTTTTTTGTATATTTTAATTACATGAATATGACCAAATACATGTTGTGGTTGTTTTTATATTGTTGTTGTTTCTGCATGTTTTACTTAAATGATTAAATACATGCGGTTGTTGTTTTTAAGTTGTCCTTGTAATTTATTTTGTATCCTGCTTATTAATTTGTGATGACGATTGTGAAAAGTCCACTTTGAGGCGATGACCTTGAAAGGATAAATGACCTTGTGTGTAAGACCCTAGCTATAAATAGCTATAATGGGACTTGAGTCATTTCTTGTGAGATGATCCTAGCCATATTGGCCATGATGGATTGTCCATGAAAAATTGAACTATGACATTCAGAGGAAACCCGACCTTGTGTGTATGATTGACATACTTGTGATAGGATGGGGGGAAGCATCGTTGAAATAAAAGGTGGAGGCCAACATGAGTGAGCCTGCGTGGCAATATCTCGGCCTGGGGGGTGAGAAGCCCGAGTTTGTGGTCCTCGATAGTTTGAGTGTCGCGCCTTGAGCTGGGGGCCAATTATTAGACTTAGCTACCCTAACCATCACCAGACATTATCATTCCTAGTGGAGAGTATGCGGTAACAAAGTAATCACCATTGCAGTGACTTTCTCTAATAAACTAAATATGTACTCCTAGGCGACTTCCCAGAGTAGTAGATGGTACCACATGCGTATGAAGTAGAGTTGCTAGTATCTACATTTTTCTTGAAATAGTTATGTGACTCTGAGCAGGTGAATTTGATCTGTGTGTGCTTATGATTTTAAATGTGAGTGTTGTATTTTGTGTATGCAATGTAGTGTATGTTTATACGAGTTTGTATTGCTATATATATATATATATATATATATATATATATATATAAGTATGTTATTTTATTCATTTATTCTCTCCAAATATCACCAACACTCAACTACAACGTACTCACCCCTCTTTATTTGTATGTCTCTTTGTACGTTCCATGTTAAATTGCAGATACTTCTAATCCTGGAGTTAGTGGCTAAACTGAAGAACATGAGTGCCTGCTGAATTTTGTTTTATGATGTTATTTTTATTTTTAGTTGAGAACTATGGAATTTCTTTGATTTAACTTGGGTTATGTAATAGCTCTGAGATAATGTGACAAAAATGTTTCTGGGAGTTTATTTAGTTTATTTTGCTTTATCGGATTTGTTTCTAAATAAACACTCGTTTTTTTTATTTGGAAAAATTAACTTGAAGTTTTATAGAAATGAGATACTCTCGTACCACAGGAATTTTACGTGGATTAAATTTTGTTATGTTAATTTTATTTGTTTAAATTTTTACGCTATTTCCACACAGTGCTATTTATTAGATAATTATTTGAAAATCAAATACGTATAAATTTTCATTTTTTTCTATTTGAATAATTTTATTTTTATTCAAAATTGGGTTAAGGGTGTCACAGTGATAGGTTCATGGGTCTAGCATCTTATATACTCTTTATGTATGCATCCTGTTATGAAAGAGTGTGGATCGTTATTGGGCCTACGCCAACGAGCTCTGATACCACTTGTTGGGTTTTTTATATTTTTATTTTTAATTTTACGATGTAGCAAGAGACTTTGACCACATTTGTTCGTAAAATCTTAAGGTGATAGGCTCTTGGGTCTAGCATCTTATATACTATTTATTTTGTTCATTATAAGGCGTCGTGGGACTATCTTACACTTGAATACCCAATATAGTATTAATGCTTAACATCACCGGATGGTCATCTCACGAAGCATCGCGAAATGATATCATTGGCTAGCGTTCCGTGATTTCCAGCAAAAATCGACTAAACATATTCCCATTTTTTCTTAAAATGTAACGTGTGTCAGATTCGTGATATTAGTGTTATATTTTCCCGTGACATATAGCAATGTTATATATATATATATTGAAGCATAAACTTTTCAATCATTATGTCAACAACATGGAAGCTACTCCTATGGAATCTCATCCTTCAGGTCCAACTTACAAAGAAGGGGCAAAAATAAATTTGTCTAAAGATTATGATATAAGTTTTAGTTTGTTAATTCATTAAATCATTTGTGTTAATGTTATGTCATTTCACTTAAATGTAATTTTTTTATTATTTTGAAATGTGATAGGATTTTGAAGAGCAAGAGATGATAGAAACATTGTCAATTGGAAAATCTGAACTTGACCTCTACTTGGAAGAGCCAAAACTGGTGGGTCGCAAGGAGTTAAATGTGTTGGAATATTGGAGGGGTATGTCTCATAGATTTGGTGATCTAGGAAGGATGGCTAGTGATATATTGAGTATTCCAATTACCACGGTGGCATCCGAGTCCACTTTTAGTATTGGAGGTCGTATTTTGAGTAAGTATAGAAGCTCTTTACTTTCAAAAAATTTGGAAGCTCTTATTTGTGCTCACAATTGGTTGATTGGGTTCTCACAAGATGGTAAACCAAAGTTTAGACTTTATATAACATCATTTGTTTTATACTTTTAATTACTACTATTATGTGCTATTGTTATGGTTAAATGTTTATTTTAATGTGTAGAAGGATTTAGTGCTATTGATGCTGCTATTGATGTTGCGAATGAAAGGACAACCAAAGTGGATGACAACAAGAATCATCCAAATGTCATCATCTTGGATGAGGAAGAATGATGTGAATGGAGATGATAAGCTCTAATATTTTTTTTTGAGATGGATCCTTGTGTTTTTATGTTTCTTTTGTTTTGTTATCCTATATTTTTTGTGATATGATTAGCTCTTATGATGTTTTGTAATGGGATGAACAAGAAACTTTATAGACCCATGATTTCCTTACTTAGTCATTGACTTGTCTTAGTGGTTCTTTATGTTTTTTTGTAATGGGATGAACAACAAACTTTATAGACCCATTATTTATTTATTTAGTCAGTAGCTTGTCCTGAAGGTTTTATTTCCTTATATGCATGATGTTTATTTTGTGAAAAGTCATATTCAGTAAAAATAATTATTTATTTTTCAAATTAAAGTGACATAATTATTTAGCCGAAGTAATACTGCAGTATACTACACATCACTATTTTATCACATAATTATTTATTTTTCGTAGCCCATGGGCCAGCCCGCTTGGCCTGCAACTCGCAGTGGGCTGGGCTGGGCTAGCAAAATAGTGGCCCGAAATAATTTTGGCCCGATCCGGCCTAACCCGAAAATGTCCTCAGCCCGAATGGGCTGGGCCAGCCCGAATTGATAGCTCTAGTTGTATCTATATACAGTACAGAATATTCTAAAAATGGCAAGTTACAAACGTAATGCTATTAAGAAAAGTTAATTACAACTAAGCTACCCATGTCAAGTAAAGAACAAATTCCACCGAAAATTTAAAAAATGAGGCATGCCAAATCAGAATTCATTAGCAGGCGCTATGCCATGTAACTCCATGCAAACATTTTGAATAATAACCCACATGGTTAATCCGCTTTGTATGTGTACAACAATTAGTATTAGTATATCAATTATTAGGGGAAATATTACACTACAACAGATTATTAAAAAAAAAAGCGCTACCTTAAACAGTGCTACATAATAAAAGCGCTGTTTAAAAATCATAGAAGGCCTCAAACAGCGCTTCCTAGATAAAGCGCTGATTAAAAGTTAGAAATAGACAGCGCTTTTTGTAGAAAATGCTGTTAAATAGACACCCAGGGTCATAGACAGCGCTTTCCCTAGGAAGCGCTGTCTATTGCTAACTTTTAGTCAGCGCTTACCCTAAGAAGCGCTGTCTATTATATTTATGACCAGCGCTTTCCTAAGGAAACGTTGGCTATTTGCGTTTCTAAAATCACAAAACAGCTCTCATTCGTTCGTTCTCTTGCAAACATAACACAGAGCTCTCTCTTCCTCGCCGCCTTCAACGTCTGATCTCTACGACGCATCTTCATCTTCAACCGCCGTCTCATCTCTCTCTCCCTCTCCGTCGCACATGAAAGCCCCTCTTCCTTGAGCTTTTTCCTCCTCTCCACTGTCGCCCCTCTTCCTCGCTCCTCCTCCTCTCCATCTTTGCCATTCATCTTCCGTTTTTGAAGCTGTGACTGTTGACGACGCTAAGCTAAAGTTCTGAAGCTTCTGTCATTATCGGCACCGTTCCACACCGCTGATGAACTCGTTCTGAAAATGTGAATATTGTTGATCATAGTAGCTGCTTGGGTTGTGTTTGAGAGATCTGGTTAAACTCTTCTGTCTCTTGGTTCTAGTGTTCTCCTCCTCCTTGTTGTCATTCTTTTTCTTTGGGCCAAATCAGCAGCGATTCTCAATAGGTAATGTAATACTCACAAGTTATGTTTCTATTGGTATACTTGACTTTGATCTTCTTGATTTCCAGTGTGGTCTTTGAACCCTTTTAAGTGTATTAAAATGTGTACGATCTTACTAATCAGTGATTATTGATACTTCAAATTTAGACATTTCTGATCTAGAATTGTTAATGTTATATCTTGATAGTACTTTTTTTTTTGGTTACTTGGTCCATAGCCATTTGTTTTAAAGGTAAAAAATGGAATGATTTTGAAGTTGAAGTTTGTCTAATATGTATACTGTATACTGTATGTGGGAATGGAGTTTGTAGATTATACTTTCTTACCTGTTAAAGTTTTAAGAAATATGAAGAATTGTTTGAAAACTTAGTGCTTTATGCACAACTGTGGTGTATGTCAGTCTTAAGTGAAATACAAAAAACACATTGATTGGATTGGATATATTTTGGAATGTCCATATTTTAGTATAGACTCTGCCAAAATTTTGTTAAAAATTCAAACTGTGAATTGAATACGATCTGTGAATTGTGGATTGACGGCATAGCATTAGCTATAGCCTGATGCGTTAGATTATCAAGTTTTGACAATGTTTAGTCAGAATACAAATAAGTTTAATATGATGTTATATTACTGAAGGACTAACTTAGTTTTTTTAAAGGTTGAAGTTAGAATGGATCGGAAGTGGATGTCTGCCAATCGTTTGTCAAAGGAAAATAAGAATGGAGTGCAAGAGTTTATTAAGTTTGTAGTTGGGCATACAACAGACCATAGTAGAATCGTATGTCCTTGTTTGAGTTGTTGTTATGCAGACAAAGTTAGTGTTAAGGAATTGGAATGACATTTAGTGAGCAATGGGATTGATCAAACTTATACCTGTTGGACAAACCATGGTAAGACAAGAGGTAAATCTTCTAATACCATGGGGAATAATACCAAGAGGTAAATCTCCTAAATGTAATGCATCACGATATAAGAAGAAAGAATCGGCTCCAGCAAAGGTTAAGTGGTATTTCCCCATAATTCCCAGATTCAGGCGCATGTACCGTAGTTCAGAAGATGCAAAACACTTGACATGGCATGAGGATGAAAGGATTAAGGATGGCATGCTGCGACACCTGGCAGACTCTCCTCAATGGAGGAAAATTGATATTAAGTATCCTGATTTTGGGAAAGAACCTAGAAACCTAAGACTTGCATTATCTACTGATGGATTTAACCTGCATGGTGTTCAGAGTAGCTCTCATAGTACATGACCTGTGATTTTGGTGATTTATGACCTACCTCCATGGCTATGCATGAAGCGCAAATATATGATGTTGCCTATGTTAATTTATGGCCCCAAACAACCAGGAAATGATATAGACATATTCTTGGCTCCTTTAATTGAAGACTTGAAGCAAATGTCGGAGACGGGTGTAGAGGTGTACGATGGGTTTAGAGAAGAAAGTTTCACCTTAAGGACTATGATTTTCGGCACAATTAATGATTTTCCAGCATACGGTAATTTGTTTGGATACAGTACCAAAGGCTAGTGTGCATGCCCTATATGTGAAGATGGTACAGATTGGATGCGGTTGGAACATGGTAAGAAGAATGTCTTCCTTGGGCATCGTAGGTTTTTGCCTCAAAAGCATCATTATCAGTCGTGCAGGAAAGCATTTAATGGGAATACTGAAGAATGTAGAGATCTTTTGCCTTTGATGGGGGCACAACTGTTTGAAAGGGTAAAAGATTTGAGTATTGAATTCGGGAAGCCTTTGGCGGGAGAGCTTGTCACACGAGGGTGGAAGAAAAGGTCGATTTTCTTGGAGCTGCCATATTGGAGTTCATTATACGTGAGACATTTCATTGATGTGATGCATGTTGAAAAACATGTCTTTGGTAGTGTTATTGGTACCTTACTCAATGTGCCCGGGAAGACTAAAGATGACATCAATGCAAGGCGGGACTTAGTTAGTATGGGATTGAGACGAGAATTGGGACATGTAAAGTAGGGGAACAACGTACATATCTACCTCCAGCCACTCATACTTTGTCTAGAAAAGAGAAAACGGCTCTTTGTAAGTTTCTTCACGGAGTTAAGATTCCAGAGGGGTATTCTTCAAACATTATGAACCCCGTATCAATGAAAGATCTCAAGTTAAAGGGTCTAAAGTCCTATGATTGCCATGTTTTCATGGAGAATTTGCTAGCCATTGGTATACGATCCATTTTTCCCATCAAAGTGCGGAAGACCTTAACTAAACTTTGTTTATTCTTTAAGGCAATCTACAACAGAGTGATTGACCCTAAAAAGTTGCCAGCATTGCAAAAAGAAATTGTTTTGATTTTATGTGAGCTTGAGATGTATTTCCCACCTTCATTCTTTGACATAAAGATTCATCTGACAGTTCATTTGGTTATGGAGACACAATTGTGTGGACCATCTTACATGAGATGGATGTACCCGTTTGAGCGTTACATGAAGATATTAAAAGGGTAGTGAAAAACTAATCACGGCCAGAGGGTTGTATTGTTAAGCGGTACACAGTCGAAGAAGCTGTTGAATTCTATTCCGACTACCTATCTAATGGTGGATATTCCATAGGGTTGCCAAAATCTCATCAGACAGGAGGAAGCGAAGGAAAAGGGATTACTGGATGTAAAATATTGACTATATCAAGATAGCAGATGGAGCAAGCACACTTATATGTTTACACAACGCCGATGAGGTTGAGTCGTATGTTGTAAAACACAACGAAATGCTCAAGAGTATGCACCCAAATAAGAATCAAAATTGGCTAACAAGAGAACACAATCGGTGTTTTATAACGTGGCCAAGAGATCCTATTTCTGTAGAGTTTGCTTTAAATCCTACATCGGTTTCAGAAAGACTCAGATGGTTAGCGAGGGGTCCAAGTATATATGTAATCTCTTACACCGGTTATTTGATGAACGGGTACACATTCAATACAATAGAACATGATGATCAGAGTAAAATGCAAAATAATGGGGTCTCTCTTATTGCTTAAGCTATGCATATCTCAAGTGCCAAAGACAAAAATCCCATATATGTGAATATGTTATACTTCGGGGTCGTTGAACACATATGGGAGTTGGATTATGCTATGTTTCGGGTGCCTGTGTTCCAATGTAAGTGGGTTGACAATAATTACGGTGTGGAAACTGTTGATTTGGGGTTCATGAAGGTGAATTTTAGTAAGTTGGGATATAAAGATGAGTCTTTTATTTTAGCATTGCAAGCTCGACAAGTGTTTTAAGCAACGATCCTACCGATATGAATTAGTCCATTGTTTTGTTGACTAACAAAAAAATTGGTTATGGGATTGATGATCAAGCAAATGAAGTTGCTGATATTGAGGATGACCCTTTCTTTGTGATACAATCAATGTTTGCTGAGGTAAGTACATCAAGAGAGGATGATACATATACTAGACATGATCATAAAGAAGGGCTTTGGATCAATCAGAGGAAAAGAAAAAGGAAAAGAAGTTGCATGTATGTAGATTTTGTTTTTTTAGTTACTTGTTAAATGACTATGAATTTTACTTATGTGTCTAATTTTTTTTTGCAGATAGCCAGATGGCTTCTTCCGGACTAACTGTGAAGAAGAATATCTTTTGAGCCAGAGATAGCGCCAGAGATAGTTGTATTCTTAAGTGACAAAGATAATAAATCAAATTACTTCAAAGTTACTATTTGACATGAATTTCTAAGTTAGCATATTCCTTATACTATAGATTGGGATTTTTCTTTGCAGAAACATCTCAGGTTCATCATTAAAGGGTTTCTTGCACCAGAGTTAGGGCTTCAAACTCTTTATTAGCTTTCTCTCATCATTAGCTTGATAAAGGTTAGGTCTCTTTTCCTTTCAAAAAACAATAAAAATGGCTAGATCTATTTATTTGGTTCTGTTCTTTATGTGTTTCCTTGTTTGTGTAGGTTTAAGCCTGCTACTCTGGTTGTCTCTTCTAAACTTCCTCTGGGATTGTGTTGAAACTCCGATCCTATCCTATTGCTAGCACTTGGATATCTGGTTTCCCGCATTTTTCATTTCTTCAAGTTACTTAAGATGATGATAAAAAGCTGAATAGGCTGATAAGAAGGTTTGGTAAACCGATTTATAATGTCGTGGTGGCAGCCTTAAAAGAGAGAAATGAATACAATCAGAGTGGAGGACATGTAACTTCACCCACTCGGATTGTATTCATTTCTCTCTTTTAAGGTTGCCACCACGACACTATAAGCCGGTTTACCAAACCTTCTTATCAGGCCATTCGACTTTTTATCATCGTCTTCGATAACTTGCAGAAATGAAAAATGCAGGAAACCAGATATCCAAGTGCAAGCATTAGGATAGGATCGGAGATTCAACACAATCTATGATAAGGTGGGATATAAAGATGACACTCATATTTTAACATCGCAAGCTCGACAAGGAAATAAATCAAATTACTTCAAAGGCAGGATTTGGTAGATTAATTAGTATTTGTGAATTGGTAACTAAGTATACTTGTCTAGTGGCTATTGGTAACTAAGTATACTTGTCTAGTGGCTATGTTGCATACTAGGTAGACTTTATAGTCACTTGTGCTGACTGGTATATGGTATTTTTTGTTGTTACATGTATTAGATAAATTTTGGAATGTCCATATTTTAGGGGAGACTCTGCCAAAATTTTGTTAGAAATTCAAATTGAAGTATAAAAATATACAAGTCAATGAATAATTGGTTGATATTTTCTGTATGTGTGTGTGATGTTTGTTGGTATTTTCTGTATGTGTGTGTGTGATGATATTTTCTGTATATGTGATTGTTTCCTTTGTTGTGAATGTTTGATGCAGGAATTGGATCACATAATGCAGCAACAGGATACTGAATCCAAAAAAAAAAGCCAAATAGTCAGCGCTTCTTTGAAAAAACGCTGTCTATATTTTATAATAGACAGTGCTTTTTCAAAGAAGCGCTGTCTATATCAGGAAATAGACAGCGCTTCTTTGGAAATGTGCTGTCTATTATCAAAGATAGGCAACACTTTTTCAAAGAAGCGTTGTCTATTTCCAAAATCCACAGTGCTTGCCAAACACTATCTTTTTGAATCACAATCACCAGCGGGTGATTATGCAGCGGTTTTAAGCGCTGGCGAAGGCAAAAAATAAGCGATGTTTATTTTGTTTTCTGTTATAGTGTTATGACTGCATATTATGTAGTGTCACGTGCTGTAATGTAACTGATATCAATTACTCCTTCCGTTACCCAATATAACGTATTGCAAATCAAATCAATTAGTGATATAAACATTCTATTTTTGGATTCCATTCATCCCTAACTGGGTCGAATTAAGTATTTTTTAGGTCAACCCTTATTTGATGCAAACTTGGCACACTAAATAGTTAGGATGATAAAATATCTCTAAGTCTTGCGGACATAATCGTCCCCCACAAATTTGTCATGATTTGTTTTTATTTTAATGTCATTTTAATTTTAATTTTAATGTAATACAAATAATCTGACGGTAATAACACTAATTGGTTCGTTCCCCTCAACTAAACCCAAAATATTACCTATTACTTGCATTTTAAAAACACACGTAATCAATTTTGAGCAAATTACGGCCTCACAGGGAACAAAGTAAGACACAGATTCCCATATTCTTTTTAAAATATTACCTCCGTCCCAAATTATAAGTACCTTTTGACCAAAACACGAAGATTAAGACAACTATTTAACTAATTTAATTTGTCTAGAAAGTGTGCTAGTTTTTCCATACTACCCTTCAATTAATGAGACAAAATCTTTAATACTCCACTTTGGCTTTTCATCTTCCCAAGACTATCCAAGGGTATTTTTGTAAAGAATTAATTAATGCATCTTGTAAATTGTAAAGGGGCTTATATTTTGGGACAAATTGTTTTTGCAAAGAAGGCTTATAATTTGGGACGGAGGTGGTAACAATTTTCGATTTCATATTTAAACACATGTTACAAATAGTCAACATTTTCCAAATCATCCTATTATTTCCAGCAAATACGTTTTTATTATGTAGCAATCAGTGTTGTACGTTAATAAATAATAAATAATTACTTTGATGTTGATTGATCGTCTTTCATACCCATTAAACCCTATATAAATAGATCACTTTTTATGTTTATTGTACACTTTCGCACCTATTACTAATTCATAAAACAACCTGAATACCACTGCTTCTTTGCTATCTCATGGCTCCACAAAACGCCAATGGCAACTATGCTCCAGAGGTTGATTTAATATCTATTGTCACTGATGACCATGAGAATTGGAGTCTTCTTGTGTGTGTTGTATGAATGTGGCGTGTTCCTGATGTCAATTTGACGAAGTTGCCATTGTCACTAGAATTAGTTCTTATGGACTCTGAGGTCTGTTTTCTACCGTTTATGTTTTGTACACTACTAACTACCATAATAATAACTCAAATTTTGGTTAGTTCATGGAACTAAGATTCATGCTTCATTGAAGAAACAACTCCTTTACAAGTTTGAAAAGGAAATAAATGAGGGTCATGTCTACTACATGGCCAAGTTTGTTGTTGGCCCCAACATACCTTTTAAGATAAATTTTCAGTTAGGAACAAAGATTCAGAATGCCAACAGTGTTTTGGTTCCTGCAAATGTCTACACCTTTACACCTCTTGCAGATTGTTTTCAACCTGGCTTTGATAGTGATTTTTTAGTTGGTAGTTTTTTCATCTTTTTAATATTTTTTATTATCCATTTATATAATTTTAATATAAATCCATTAATTTATTCATTATAACTATCGTCCCTATTGAAAGCCACAGTGCAAAATTCAGTACTATCATAATTGACAGTCCTAGTCGTGATACAATTGCGTCTGATTTGTAAGTTCTGGTACGATTTTCCATTATATTAATTATAATTTTAAAATTTAATTTTAATATGAGAAATATTTTATTTTGTTTGTATTGTGGCTAATATTATGGGTTAGATGCATCTAGATCTGATATGTACTGATAATACTGTGTGAGTACCTGTATGACATTGATTTATCTTTAATTAAAGTTTTTTTAGAAAATACTTTTAAACTTGAGAGGACTGAATCATAAACTTTTCTTCATGAGTTGAGCTCATTCAACTACTTTGGTGTGTTAGAAATCCCGGTATGTGCAACACAGTACATCCAATGTAGTTGGCAGTTGATTTCTTCTTTAGTTACCAAATACCATGAATAATAAAACTATGTTATCGTTTCCATTTATGTGGTATCACTACAACATTTTTTGGTACTACAACAATAAAACTGTTGTTTAATGAAAAAAAAAGTGTTGTCAATATTTCCTACAACAACGGCTTTCAAACTGTTCTAGTCTAGAAGCATTACTTATAAAGAAAAATAAGTCTAGAAGCTTATAACCGAGGCATTCTAGGAATATGGGGCTCTTTTTGTTAAGTAGGACCACCTTGATGCAAGTATTCAGACTTTGAGTAACTACAAGTAAGAAGCCCCCCTCCATAAAAAAAAAGGATAACCAGCATATCATGTCATTGAAAAATGATGAATAAAACTGGATGTATAAAATATAGAGGGCAATCCTTAATTTCTTGTCCATGTATAGACATGCTTGATAGCACTTTTCTCATCAGATCTGCACAAAAGAATTAATTACTACCACTCATAATAGCATCCAGAGCGCATACTATAATATATAAAGAGAATATGCAAGGACCAAAATTGTGGAATAAATTACAGACCAGGAATGCTCTGAAGCAATATTCTTTCACTTGAAGATGTGGGCCGAGTGCCATGTCAATGACTCAATCCCAACTTTTTAATTTTTCACATACTTTCCTTTATATATTTATTTAAAGGTCCTAACAAAATAAATTAAATTTTTGCATGATATAAAAGTCATTATAAAAACACTATTTATGTAATGTGGTTGGCTCTCCTGATACTACAATTCTCTGCTTCTGCATGTGCTTCTTGTCATTACGGCGATGTTCAGACATGATGAGACAAATATAAGCATACTGTGAATTATAACATAAGCCACCATTTTATAACTGAAATATTGTCTATAATTAATGATATCAATTAACTATAGATTGATATGAGATTATTGATTATAGCACAATAATTAATTACCAAATTAGCTACTCAGGCGGGGAGAGCACCCAACCTGATACCATACACAACAAAAGCAATGACTTCTTGCATTAAAGTAAAGTGAAAAATTATCAATCATTGATCATGATCAGCAGATAAGAGTTTTAGCTATACAATGAAAAATAGATAAATAAAATCACATCTTTACCTAGGTTTTGTAAATCGACCTGTTATTAACCAGAACAAATAATCAGATATGCATATTTGTGCAAAATATATATATCTTGGCCATCAATTGATATTAAAACAAATAATAAAGTGCCAAATCTAAACACTAACGAAGTTCAAAACGTGATAGTCATAATCAGATACGCAATTCAAATAGATTGATGAGAGAAGATGAAGTGAGAGAGAAAAGGGGGGAAATGAAAAACAAAGGTTAGAATCACAAAAAGAAGAAAAACAAACCAATTGCTGTGATAAAGTAAGATTAGAACTTAGAAACCCTAGGCTCTTGAAAGAGTAATGCGAAAATGCTCCTTGATGCCGTAGCACCTGATACGATTGAAGTTGAAGATCAAATCGCATGGAACCAGCGTGTCCACCACTGCAATGACCACTGTAGCACCGTCACTACCAGGGACACTACTGTCCTTTTTGTGCAGTGAATCGGGTACAAAGCGGCCAATGAAGAGGGTTTGAAAAACCTGTGTGCGAGTCTTATTTATAGCCTGGGGTTTGAAATTACCTCCACACCGGAAGAATGGTTGGTTGCTCCACCATAACCAAGCACGACGACAACTCCAATCATCAATGAACGGTGGTCATACTTGTGAAGGGCTTTTTTTTTCGGTGCACCGATTCCCTTTCGGTGTTTAGAAATGCTTCAAATCAAATGCGTGCGAGCAAGTAGAAGCCGACAAAAGGAAGAAAAAAAAATCGGCACGTGATAATTTACTATTTTTTATTAGCATTTGAAATCTCTACGAGAACAGTTGTTTTTAGTAAACAAAAAAGGCAATGTTTATTCCACTGTTCTCGTAAAACATGAAAAAATTTAAATAAAACTGTTGGTTATTTATTTTGAGAACACTAACGTAGTATATAAGTAGTATAAAAAATATTTCACTAAACCAACAGAATAAATAACCGTTGTCTATTATATTATAAGACTACGGTTTTTGAGCAGTTGAAAGATAAGGTGTTGTCATAGCTTATAAATGTTGTAGTTATATTATCCTTCATACACGTTGTTCTGATTATTTGCGGGCGGATTAACGCTAGGGTGTGCAAGTATGCAGCATAGGTTTTCCATGCCTCCATTGGAGGTGTAGGACTCCCCTTAAGTTGGAATTTCTTAGCTGAAGATGACACAAGCCTCAGACTCCATGAGTGGAAGTAGAGACAAAATAGATATCTTGCATAAATTTCTTTCAGTTGCTCAAGCTTCCCAGTAATTGATAAATCAATCCAACTACTCATATAGGCATTGGGTGGCAATGAAAATTATGCTACTCATGAGCAAAATTGATAGGGTTTTATATGATTGTTTGAATAATTTGACAAGGTTTTATGGAAGAACAAAAGGTTGTACCAATTGAGGATATTTCAAGCTTTTAAACAAACGGAAGATAATGAGGTGAAACCGTGCAAGGTAGTAATTAAAAATGCTATACATGATTGCCTTTTGTAATGACCTTGGTCATGAAAGATTTAACCATAACTTTTCTTTTTACTTTATATTTGTTTTCCAGAAGTAAACCATTAATAGCTTTCATTTGAAGCAGAATCTAAGCAACAAAATAGCAATAAAGAACTCCATGACACTGACATTGCTAAATCACTTTCCAGCAATCTTACTCAGGATTCCATTCAAGGGAATATGCAGCTTAAAAAGAATCACGACAGAGTTGAAAAGAGGAATAATCTAATCAACGAGATGAACATTTCTTTGTTATCCACAGGAGAAAACTATCAGGGGATGTCTAATGGTGGGGTACTAGAAATGTCACTACAACATTTCTACCCTATGGCAACGCCTAGCTTTGGAATGGTAAAAAAACTGTTGTAGTAGAATACAATAGACAACAGTTTTTGGTTCTGTTGGTTTAATACAAAGCTTTTTGTACTTTTGATACACAACGTGTGATAACCGTTTACAAAACTGAAGTAGACAACAGTTTTTATCAAAAGTTTCGAGCAACAAAGAAAAACTGTTGTCCATCGATTGAGTGAGTATACAAAAGCATGTTCTTTTTTTTTTAGGGAAAAAACCTGAATAAATATAAATATAAATATAAAATTAAAAATGTAAATATATTTATTAGCATTGCAGCCTTCCGCGTTCAAACCCCTTGCAAACCCTAGTTCTTCAACGCTTCTACTTCTATGTAGCGGTCTTCAATTCAATCATCCAGATGCAGAAGTATCACTCCATAGCTGACATCACTCTCGAGCTCAAGGACACAGCCATGGGCACCATCATTAACGATCTTCGTCTTATTCTCGAAAAATCGGCTCTTCTCTCTCGGTGAATTTCCATTCTCGATTTTGTTCAATTATCGATCCTTTTACCAATTCAAATAGGAAAGTTTCCCGAATCTGAAGCACACTGCGGGTTTTGATACCGATTTTGCTTTGATTTCCTGATTTTTCTTTTATTGATTCTGATCGAAAGTTTGGATCACTAATCGTCGTTGGTTTCTTCCTATGCAGAACAATTGGTGAAAGAGCAAGCTTCTGTGAAGACTGATCTTGAAATTGCGGTATGATATTTATTTTCATTTGCGATTGTGTGTTTGCTTTAAATGAGGAATGCTTGCATGTTATAATTTATGGTGTTTTAGTTTTCGTTTGGTTATTCTATTAAAAAACTATTACTTTCTTGCTGTTACTGTGAATAATAGTAGGCTAAAGAAATCATTGGGGCATATCCCTGCATTAGAACAAAAAATGCAGAATACCTTAAACGAAAACGCTAAGCTCAAGGTCAAGCAGATGGAATATGAGAAACTCTGGAAAGTACTGGAATCTCATGATGAATGATACTCAATTAATCACGTACTTATATATGGGTTGCAATATTTCAGGTATGAATGGTCAAGGACAAAATACTGATATAATCATCTAGCTATGGGACATGTTTGTGGTTAGTAAGATATAGCTTGCAGCCTTGCACTTTTCTTGACTTCTAAATCATTTGCTTAGTCAGCTTTTCGATGAAGAGTATGAAGATGAACCACTTGTAGCTACATCATGGTGACGTGGATGAACCACTTGGAAGAGTATGAAGATGAAGACATACTTTGATGATTCATTAGATTTTTCTTATTAAAATATTGGTGAATATTGATAGAAGGATAATTAGTGACTTTATTTTTATTTTTTTTTGAAATACATTGATAACAAAATTATGCATTTATTCCAATTAAAAGTGTAGTATTAATATATTTTTTTTTCAGTTTAAACAAACTTAGAAGTGTTGGATATATTTTGGAAAAGAATATATAGTGTCAATATTTCTTGTTTCAATGTGACCACCTCTTTTTCATTTTAGATATTTCTCATTTCTTTTTTATGTGTTGAATAAGCTCAATTCCTCTATTTATTACATGACAACTCTAAATCATTAGCCTTATATTAGAAAATTATATTAGTAAAATAATTAGCTTAATAATAGCAGGTAAAAAAAAATGTCTATATATATTAGACAACGGTTTTATATGTGTACTTATTGGTAGTCATATGCAACGGTTTACTATGTTGCCACGAACGACAACGGTAAAAAACCGTTGCCATAAAATAATCTAAAAACTGTTGTGTATAGTATGTTATAGCTACATTTTTTCTAAGTGTTGCCTATACTTATTAAAAACTGTTGCCAAAAGAATAGGCAACGGCTTAGACTACCACATTTCAAAAACTGTTGTCGTATGTAAAGAGAACATTTTTTTTTGTTTTAGACCACGGTTTTGAGATGTCCTTGTAGATAAAATATGTTGTAGTGTGTTAGTGCATCTTACACTCTGCACAACTCTGTTGTACTTGATTTTTTTTTTTTTAATTTATTTACTTCTTATTATTATTTTTGTCAGAAGTGGTTTCATATAGGCCAGCAAAGGTAGCTATATAAGAGTTATTTTCTATCTTAACTGACTCTTATATACATTTGCCTAGAAGTTTTCACTGATATGTACAATAGATATAAGAAAAGAGGGTATACATGTGTAAGAAGAGGCATCCATATGTGCAAATATTATATTTTTGATTTATTACTTTGAGCTGTCTTTCTCTAATTCTCCTTTTTTCCTTCTTTCCTAACCCTAACCTTGTAAGATGGTATTTTAGAATTTGAAAGATGTTAATAAGCAGCGTTAGTTTATTTTCTGGACTTTAGTTGCTGTGGGACAGAGAGGGTTGGCAATTTAGAGCTTCTTTTTATTCGTTGTTCTATAAAGTGTTGCAGGATTCAAGTAGATCAATCAAATTTGAAAAATTTGATGACGTGCTGGAAACTGAATGTCACTGCTTGCCTTGGTATCTTGAATTTAAGTATTTAACAAAGCTGGTTGCCTATCATTACGTGTGCAGCAACTAGATGTTCGATGTGATACAAAAACCAAGTATGATTATACAACAAACTATGCCCTTGCACACCAGGTGGTATAGTCATGAGGTCGAATCTGGATTCTCTGCAGTCGGACGCTCCACGAATAGATCGGACGGTTCAGATCTAAAGTTGAATTTTTGGATTTTAAAAATAAATAAAAATCTATGTTTTTTATGGGCCGTTCGATGTAGATCGGACGGCCGAAAATTGGCCGACTTCGTGAAAATTTGCCGACTTCAGGAAATATTATTTGTTTTATTATTTCAATATGATGATGGTGATGACAGTCAAGAACCAAAACACCCTAAAAAACTTATATACTTGAACACATTTCTTGAGAAAGGAACATACATGACTGACTTGAATCACTAACTTGAGGAGTAAAATGAGGTAAAACTGCAAAAGTTGGAATTTTTTTATTTTAGCACCATCGTAATCAGATACTGAATTTTTTTTTTTTGTCAGTGTCATGACCATACACAAATATTATATAAAAATATCTTCAAATCATTTAAGCACTGAATGAAATGGAAAACTAAGATATCTCAATAACCTACCGATAATCTCTGCTATGGGTACGTGTTTAGTGCATGTATGATGTATCAAAAGTACTGTATTGAGGCCTGACTGCCTGAGGACACATGATTTTACCTCTTAACATGGAAGAGAAAAAATGTTATATCCTATAGAACATATAGGTAGAATGAGCCAAGTGACGCACGGGAAGAAGGTCCATAATATCTCGAAATGACTCCAACCCAGACAAAGAAACAAGTAGATACCTCCAATGCAAATATTGACCCATTGAGACAATGATCATATGATCGCTGGTCACAACAAAACCAAAAGTATTGAAATAGAGTACACTAGGGCCAAAATATTTGAACTGAACAATAATTTATAACCTTTTTCAAAACAATAATTTATTTTCCACAAAAAATATTCATATTATGCCAAAATCAATTATCTTGTACATGGCCCGGGTCACTCATACTAAAATTGTGTATACATTATCTGCTTACTATTTATGGTTAAGAGTCGTATTATATGTATTATAATATCAAATAGGCTTAAATATATTTTTAGTTCTTACAAATATAGCGCGTTTTGATTTTAGTCCCTATAAAAAAAATTATTTGTTTTTATCCCAACAAAATATTTTATTTGGATTTTGGTCGTTTTGACCAAAATTCACAGGAAAATCCGCAAGACAATGTAGTGTTTTATGTGGATTTTGCTATGAATTTTGGTCGAAATAATAGTTTTTAGTTCTTCGGATCAAAATTCACAAGAAATTTGACAGGAAAATGATAGGGACTAAAATCAAAATACTCTATATTTACGGGGACTAAAACCATATTTTAAGCCTATCAAATAATATTTATTAATTTAATATATATTGTACTTTATGATCACGATTCAGACAAAATTACTTTTGAATAAATTTTTGCTTATAATTTCTCGCAAAAAAAAAATTAAACCAAATATATGAAATCAACAATTGCATATTTCTTCAATGAAAACTTAAGAAATGAGCATATTTCCCATGCATGGCACGGGTCTGTACACAATCATTTGTTACTTAAAACAAAAAACAATTTCATTATAATATGAAGAAAGTTTATGTGACTTCGATTACGTGGACTCACAATGAAAGTGTAAGACCCAAGTAATGGTTATTAGTTACAGAAATACCTATGTATTACCTTTTTTTTTTTGGTAAGTTACAAGAGTAACAGAAAAAACAAAGGAAAAGCAACAAGCTAAGGCGAGCAGGCTAGAACATCTTGAAGCAGCAAAGCACATAACCCTGTGGGGGGTTCAGAGCACATATTGAATCCAGAAGAATTGACTCCTAGTTTGGCCAAGAAGTCCGCACAAGCATTTTGCTCTCGAAAGCAATGCACAATGGAAACAGACCAGTTCCTATGTATTACCTTCTAACGATATTCTTATGTCGCCTGCTAATTAGAACTTATATATTCTAGGTATATGATTTATATCGTTACCATATTGACAAATCTAAATTAGCGTAAATATATATATTTTTTATCATATAAATAGAGTCAATATATTTTTAAATCTACTATCTATTTAAGCAAACAATAGGCTGGTAAAAAGATAAAACTAGACTACTATATTTTTGTCACCTAGTATGTCAATCTAAATAAAAATAAATTAAAATTAAAATTAAATTCACATAAAAAATTAATTTTTTCTACCCAGCTACTTTTAACTTTTTATTTCTCACTTTTTACTTTTTTTCTCTCTTTCTCTTTATTCTTTTCTGTCACGTACTTGACTTTTCTTTCTCTCTCTCTCTCTTTTTTTTTTAGTATATGATTTATATCGTTACAATATTGACAAATCTAAATTAGCGTAAATATATATTTTTTTATCATATAAATAGAGTCAATATATTTTTAAATCTACTATCTATTTAAGCAAACAATAGGCTAGTTAAAAGATAAAACTAGACTACCATATTTTTGTCACCTAATATGTCAATTTAAATAAAAATAAATCAAAATAAAAATTAAATTCACATAAAAAATTAATTTTCTCTCTTTCTCTTTATTCTTTTCTGTCACGTACTTGACTTTTCTTTCTCTCTTTTTTTTTCCTCTTACTCTCATTTCTCTTTCTATTTCTCTTTTTGTCTCTTTTTTTTCCCTTTCTTTCTCTCTTTCTCTCTCTTCAAAATAAATATAATGAAACCATTTTAATTTTTCTATTTTATTAATATTTATATTTTATATTAACATTATTTAATTTCATTTTTTATATTTTTATATTTTATCATTATAATTTTTTTATTATTATATGAAGAAAGTTTATGTGACTTCGATTACATGGACTCACAATGAAAGTGTAAGACCCAAGTAATGATTATTAGCTACAGAAATACCTATGTATTACCTTCTTTTTTTTTTTTGGTAAGTTACAAGAGTAACAGAAAAAACAAAGGAAAAGCAACAAGCTAAGGCGAGCAGGCTAGAACATCTTGAAGCAGCAAAGCACATAACCCTGTGGGGGGCTCAGAGCACATATTGAATCCAGAAGAATTGACTCCTAGTTTGGCCAAGAAGTCCGCACAAGCATTTTGCTCTCGAAAGCAATGCACAATGGAAACAGACCAGTTCCTACGTATTACCTTCTAACGATATTCTTATGTCGCCTGCTAATTAGAACTTATATATTCTAGGTATATGATTTATATCGTTACCATATTGACAAATCTAAATTAGCGTAAATATATATATATTTAGAGTCAATATATTTTTAAATCTACTATCTATTTAAGCAAACCATAGGCTGGGGAAAAGACAAAACTAGGCTACCATATTTTAGTCACCTAATATGTCAATTTAAATAAAAATAAATCAAAATAAAAATTAAATTCACATAAAAAATTAATTTTTTCTACTTACTTTTAACTTTTTCTTTCTCACTTTTCACTTTTTTTCCTCCCTTTCTCTTTATTCTTTTCTGTCACGTACTTGACTTTTCTTTCTCTCTCTTTTTTTTTCCTCTTTCTGTCATTTCTCTTTTTCTCTTTTTTTTCCTTTCTTTCTCTCTTTCTATCTTTCTCTTTCTTCAAAATAAATATAACAAAACCATTTTAATTTTTCTATTTTATTAATATTTATATTTTATATTAACATTATTTAATTTCATTTTTTATATTTTTATATTTTATCATTATAATTTTTTTATTATTATATGAAGAAGTTTATGTGACTTCGATTACGTGGACTCACGATGAAAGTGTAATACCCAAGTAATGGTTATTAGTTACAGAAATACCTATGTATTACCTTCTTTTTTTTGGTAATTTACAAGAGTAACAGAAAAAACAAAGGAAAAGCAACAAGCTAAGGCGAGCAGGCTAGAACATCTTGAAGCAACAAAGCACCTAACCCTGTGGGGGGCTCAGAGCACATATTGAATCCAGAAGAATTGACTCCTAGTTTGGCCAAGAAGTCCGCACAAGCATTTTGCTCTTGAAAGCAATGCACAATAGATTTTGGTTTTAAACTGCACGTGCCCTCTTTGTTTCTTCCACACGCCTCCTCAATCTTCCATTTTCTCGCTTGCACGACTACTATCAACGCACGACTATCTCTGTTCCAAAAAACCAGTCACATTTTCTTACGCATTCCCTGCCCCACCTTCTTCCTTTGTAGATTTATCAACACCATTGTAACCCCCTCCTCTCTAGTGGGTTTTTTTTTTGGTGTCTCTCTGTCATTGGCTTCCCTGTAGGCAGATTCATTTCAAATTTCTCAGATCTGCATGAGAGTAAAAAAAACAATTCACTTCTTTTTTATTAGTAATCCTTCTGAATTTTAGGTGTGTCAGTCCTTAGATTTATTTTGTGAATTTTGCAGATGTTGGTGTCCTAAGTGATTTAATTATGTTTTATATATGGATTATAGCATTAGCCGCAGCTTTCTTCCAAATGCAGGAATATTTCTTGTTCTGCCTTACTCTTACTCCTTATGCAACACTAATGATTGGAAGATTTCTAGCTTGGATTGGCTTTGCTCTTTTCAACATTCCTAAGCCATTAGGTGGCTGGTAATGCAGAGCCAAGTTGAAAATCAAGACTAGTGCGATCAAAGAATTTGAGATCTAACCCCTTGGGGTTAGACTAGTGGAGCATGACAGGACTTGTGTCTGACAAGGAGCTCGTGGATGAAACAAAAAGGGCATGTGTAGTTTTAAAACCAAAATCCATCGCAATCGTATATTGTAATCTAACGGTTTTAACTTAGTCTTCTCATCTCTCATATTAAGACACTCCTCTCACTTGATGCATCCACTATATATATATATATATATATATATATATATATATATATATATATATATATATACGGTCCCATTAGTAGGACCATCTATATCAGAGTGCGTAGTGTATGGTACAGTCATCCAAAATAAATATATACAATATAGAGGATAACCTGTGCCTCCTAAAGAAAACTCTAAAATCGACTCCATCTCTTTCAATAAAAAACAAAAGATAAGAAAACATAACCTGTCACGTGCCTTCGTCAATGAACATAATATTGAGAACTCCCGCTCTGATACCTAGAGGGACTATGGAAAGCACAATGATATTGCCAAGTGGTATGTGGACGAGAGGGATTAGGCGTGTTGATCTGTCTGCGCCTAATCTCATCCCTCTAGCTCCCGTCACGAGAATGACTCCTTGTTGGTAGCACAACTGGAAAAGAACGGGCATGTGAATGCCAAAAAGTGTCATAATCGTGATGAAAGGCAATGAGATTCTCCCATATACGTCGAAACGATAGTCACTGACTGATACATAAATTGCCATCAAGCTCGCCATCGGGGAGCCAAACGACCGAAAGTACACAGTAACCATCCCTGTGTATACTACAGTGTGGCAGGAGTAATCTATCTGCCAACCAGCATCATCCATATCATGGTAATGCTGTTCAAAATCCCCCCAGACAGGGATTCTCAGGTCCGACATCATCATCGGATGCATGAACAAGTACCAGGCCATTCTCTATGGTATGATCCTCCGCTGCAAGGTCTAGAACATATACAACTATACACAAACAACAATACAGGGAGATACGGACAACACAGTCATCATAAAATAGGGAAGTAGAAGTAGAATAAAACATTGTGTATGCTTATAGACATACAACAGACATGCAGACCATCCTAGTCACTCATTGTGGATTATCTAACTTATGGTCACATCCTCTCAGACTCTCCTAAATCTATATGGACTCGTGACGACAACCTATGTCACGTTGCATGTAACACCTTTACAGCTGGGCTTTGACACTGGCTTCCTTTGTGCCAGGTGGCCCAACCCACATTGCAGGTAGTCCATCCCGCGAATGCTACTCATAGGACTTCTCCGCTCCCTCAAGCGAAGTTTTTACCTTTGGAGGTTTCGAACCCACACCCAGAGGGTTTAAAGGTAATGGGAATCCACCTCCCATCACCAACTCAACTATAGTTGAGTTGGTAGTAGCAAGGTGTTTCCCATGTACACCTCCAAGTCATGGTTTCAAGCCGTGCGAAAGGCAAAAACTCTCTTTTGGGGGGGGAAGTCCTATGAATAGCATTCGCGGGATGGACTACCTGTAATGTGGGTTGGACCACCTGGCACAAAGGAAGCCAGGGACCAAAGCTCAGCTGTAAGGGGCCTAAATCTTGGGGTGTTACATTGCACCCCTATATCATAGGGATACACACCCCCATTTCTGTTAGGGATGCAGTTAGTTGTCCAAGCACCGTATCCCGTTCATCGTGACCTATAAGAGTACATCTCTGCCCTACAAATAATAGTGACAAGTATCTAGGATTACATTCGGGTTCGGTCACATGGGACGATCAGTACTAGTCAGGATAACCGAGTGACCTCCTGACACCACGACACAATAGGGATCAGCAACAGGCCTCCTATGGAATATGCGGGTCCCTCTTACATCCCCAAGGCCTCCACAGCCAACACTGTCACTCCGTACCTTTGCACTTAGGGTAACTCCTGACTTTAAGCGTCAATACGCGCAACTATGACATTGACTAACTAATGTGATCTACATGGTCCTCACAAATATATACTAAGTCGATCAACACATATCTCACCCTAACCAATGTGCTCCAACTTGGACACATTGCAATTAGGATCTTCCAACGAGATTTGAAACACTAAAAGGAGGATGAATCTCACAAATCCCAAGCTCAAACCCAACAAAGAGCCGTGAGGTATAGTTAGTGAAACCCAAACTATGCACTAATTTTGTCAAAACCAGAAGATGCTACCCAGATCGTAAATCACATTCACTGGACCAATAAATGGATACACAAAACTCTAATTGGACAAAAATTCTCGTGAAAGAATAAGTGAACAAGACTTGCAAAATCCAAAAACCAACCAACCACAAATAGTCAAGCCAATTGAAATTCTAGCCAATTCCAAAATGAAAGCCCAGCCTTGAACTAAAAATTGACACAAAAGTGATGCTGCATCCAAATTGAATAGCACAAAATGTCATGGATCCAAAAAACGAGATGCTGCTCCTTTAACCACCAATCAAATTCCAGCTAACACAACTAACAAAAACCACGAATTAATCCAGCTAGCAAAAAAGTGCCCACTGAATCAAAGGAATGGATATCGTTAGTTAGTAGGACACTCAAATTTGGGTTCCACCGTAGGTATAATAATTGTAGAAAACTCAAAGGAAAAATTAAAGAGAAATTAAGAAGAAAAAATGTGGATGAATTTAAAAGGATGGAAAAATTAAAAGAAACAAGCAAAGATGGAATAGATCAAGAAGATGATAGGAAAGGCGCCACAATCATGAAATGATTGATAAGCCTAATAGGATTCACCACAATGGTAAGGAAGCCATTGATAAGAATCAAACAAGATTTCATTTCAAAAACCCTAAGAGGAGACCATCTCACTCTAATTCTCACGAGGAAAATTTTACCCAAATGAGCTCTTACTAGACTATTTAATAAGGTCCCTAATAATTTCCCTAATGGGCCAGCAAATACTAAAAGACCCATAAGTGGACTTACATCATATTCCTAAAATAAAACTAAGTTTAGGAAACAAATACACGTTCCCAACCTAATTAAGTTATTATAACTCAAATAAAAAACACAAATTACAACCAAATATAATATATAAAAGCCTAAAAATTATTCTAAAGTCATGACCAACCGAGCTCACACTGAAGAGCTCGGGGATCGGCTGGTCGGATAGGAAGCGTAAGGGATGCGTCCTAGCCACCGAGTCCTTAAGATAGTACGGGTCGTACAACTTCAACATGTGTCCCCTGTAGCCATAACAGTATAGGGTAACCTGTCGCCTTAATATTGGAGAGGACGTTGAGTAAAATGATTGGTACGAATATCCCATGATTCCCCCTAAGGCTAGGCAGGGGGAATGATGTGCAGGGTTGGGTATCGTGTTAAAGAAGCTTTTACTATATAAGGGAATCATTTGGTCATCAGAAGGGGATTTTCACTTTTACCCTAAAGGTATTGCCCTATTAAGTCATTCCATACCAGTGGCGGCGATATCCCATGTACTCACACTTGATAACACCCTTAAAACCAACTTGCGAATGTTAAAAAATTGTTTAAAAACGGGTGAATAAAAGATAAAGATGAAATTTAATTGTGATGATCGAATAACTAGGTATCTAATGTAAAATATCTATTTGTCAACAAAAAAAAATTTCTCCGAAAGTGCATAATAATGTACAAACACAATAGTGTAAATTTCATTAAAAAAAACACTGTAGTGTAAAATTAAAATCACATCTTTAATACCCCTTTGTATCATGCACGTCTTCCATCATGTATTTTTGTACTAATGATCTCTACTTTGCTTTCTATGCATCAATTTAAAAGGAAAAAAGGGGTAATTGGCTAAATAAATATATTCATATATATATATATATATGGCATATTTGGTATTTTTTCTGCTTAATTGAGGGGTAAATATGTGAATATATAGTTATCCTATTTGTAGGCTTTTTAATTAGGATTACTAATCAATGGGTTTTTAATTATAATATTTGATTTCTCACTATTGCATTATTTCTTTATATTTTAACCTAATTAGATAGTACTGCTACTATCTACTCTGGTTGCGCTGGCGGATGGCTGCCGCCACGGTCGTTTGCCCTTGGAGTTTTCTAGGGCCCCCTTCAATCCAAAATGCAGTTCCTGCGCAAGCCGTTCCTCCGGCTAACTCTCATAAAACTTTCGCGGATGCCTTGTCTAAATCTCTGGATGTTTCTTTCTCTCAATTGCCGAAACCTTGTATTAGAGGGGATACGGTTTCCATCAAAATATCCGAGGAGGAATATCTCAGAGGACTCGAGGGATGCAAAGCAAGTCTCCACGGTCGGTTGATTATGTCCAAGGGCGACAAACCGCTGCAATTTCATGCCCTCAAGGAAAAGCTTGCAGCGATGTGGAAACTTAGTGGATAATGGAGAATGACTTCTCTTGGCAAGGGATACTTTGAATTCAATTTCTCATCTCCAGAGGACCTTCGAAGCGTCTGGGCCAGAGGCACTTGGAGTGTCAATCCTGGTGTTCTTCGGCTCTCCAAATGGACACCTGATTTCAATCCCAAACTTCAAAAACAGACTAATGTACAATGCTGGGTCAAGATCTATGATCTGCCACAGGAGTACTGGAGGACAAGAATTTTGTTTGAAATCGCATCAGGGATAGGAACACCAATTACAATTGATGATATGACCAGAAAGAGATTCTTTGGTCATTATGCAAGAGTTCTGGTTGATTTGGACCTTACTTCTGAACTTGTTTATGACCTCCTGGTGGAAAGAAACAATCACTCATTTTATGTTGGTATTGAATATGAGAACCTGCCACATGTTTGTGAATATTGCCAGGCAATCGGCCATACGGTTGACCAATGCAACAGGAAGAACAAACCATTGCAGCAGCAGTACAGAACAAAGACTAATACTGCAGATAAAAACAAGCAACGAGTTCCACTACTTCCACCAGCTGATGATGAAAATATTGTGCAAACTGAGGAGGCAGCTCCAATTGCTGGATTGGACTTGAATGACACAGTAGTAATTCCAACTGCTGAGGAGCCCAGGGAGGTAACCAAACTTATTGCAGCAGTATGCAATGCTGACACAGACAATTACAAGCAGGCAGCAGGTTGTAATTTAGCAGCAACCTCGGATGCAGCTCATGACTCTCAGGCTCATTCAGAAGACACAGAATCAGTGGAAGTTATTTTTGAGGAAAATGTCATCCCATCTTCACTGCCAGCCCAGGAAGCAGAAAATGAGCACACTTCCACCTCCTATGTCCCTGAAACTTCAGGTTCAGTGGCAGATACCATTAGTGGTAACATTGTGATTACTCCACAAGTGCAAAAGGAAATGAACATTCTCTCCAAATTCTGGAGTGAACAGGTGGATATAGAGAACCAAGACACTGTGGAGGACTCCCTTTTTGATGACCCAGATGTGGAGGCAGGAGTGGGCTCTTCACATCAGTTTGAGATAGCCTTATCTAAGTCTCAAAAAAAAGAAAATTAGACAAAACCAGTGCAAGGCAACCAGGCCAATGACTCTCAGCACCCGCAACAGGGCAGGGCCTTGAAACCTTGCTTGATGAAGATTCTCTTTTGGAATGTAAGAGGTTTGGCCAAGCCTCCATCAAGATTGGTCCTCAATAAGCTTGTGACTACTCATAAGCCAGATTTTGTATTTATTTCTGAACCTTGGATTTTACTCAGCCAGTTTCCTCTTAGCTTCTTGAATTCTCTAAATCTCAAACCTTTTGCTACTTCCTCTAACCCTTCTAAATTGTGGTGTTTCTGTTCAAAGGAGCTTAATCCTACTGTTCTTGCTACAACTAGGCAGCATGTTTCATTCTCAATCCCTTGGGACAACAAGGTGGTACACATTGCTGCTGTGTATGCTAAAACCTCTTATCTCCAAAGGAGGACTCTCTGGGCCGAGCTTAACTCTCTGTAGCAGCAGCACCCGGGCCCATGGTGCTTCATTGGTGACTTCAATGCTGTGTTAGGGGCCCATGAAAGGAGAGGAGGGAATCTTCCAGTTCAAATTTCCTGTGATGAGTTCAAAGATTGGTCAGATTGCAACAACCTCACTCATTTACTCACTAGAGGAGCACAATTCTCTTAGTCTAATGGGAGGAGAGGAGCTGCCCATGTGGAAAAGAGGCTAGATCGTGCAATTTGTAATGATGCTTGGCTTTCTTCTTGGAACAACACGGCCTGCTGTACCTTGACTAGAAGCAAATCTGATCACTTTCCTTTATTACTCACTATGAAGACAGATTTTCGGTTGCCCTCCCACTTCAAGTTCATGAAGATGTGGACCCATCATCCAGATTGTCATCGGCTGATTGCAGAGGTCTGGAGCAGGCCAATTGCTGGCTGTCCCATGTTTGTGCTATCTCAGAAACTCAAAGCTCTCAAGCTGGAACTCAAGTACTGGAACATTCATACATTCGGGAATGTGCAGCAGCAAGTCAAACTGGCCCAGCAGAATGTTGATTCCATTCAGATGCAGATCCAGGCTAATGGTTGCAGTGATACTCTCATTGAGCAAGAGAAATTGGCCCAGCTGGAGTTACATAAAGCTTTGCATTTTGAGGAAGAATTTTGGAAAGAAAAATCTAGAATTAATTGGCACAAAGAGGGAGATAGGAACACATCTTTCTTTCACAGGGTTACAAAAATCCGCAATGCCTCCAAGACCATGTCTATCCTTAAGAATGGTAACGATATCCTTGATAACCAGACTGCCATTGAACAACATGTGCTGAGTTACTACCAGTCTCTTTTCTCCTCAGAGAACTCTTGTGTCCCGAATGACCTCATCAATTCTACGGTTCCTAATCTGGTGACAGCAGAAGACAACACTATTCTCACCAATATACCCTCTAAATTGGAGGTAAAGACTGCGGTTTTTGGCATGAGTAGTGCCGGTGCTCCGGGCCCGGATGGCTTTGGAGGCTGTTTTTACCAAAGTTACTGGCACATCATTGAAGACGATGTCTACAACTCAGTGGTTCAGTTTTTTACTCAAGGGTGGCTCCTCCCAAACATGAACTCTAACCTTGTGGTGCTAATCCCTAAATTCCCAGGAGCAGACTCTATTGAAAACTTTCGTCTGATTGCCTTGGCCAATTACCAGTTTAAGATTATTACAAAAGTGCTAGTGGACAGGTTAGCAATTATTGCTCCCAAAATTATCTCTGACCAACAAAGAGGCTTTATGAGGGGTCGGCACATCCAGGACTGTGTTTGCATTGCTTCTGAGGCAAATAATATGTTGGATAAAAGAGTCTTCGGTGGTAATTTAGCTATGAAGATTGACATCAAAAAGGCATTCGATACGGTAGATTGGAATTTCCTTTTACAAACTCTCCGGGCTTTTGGTTTTGACAACAAGTTTTGCAACTGGATTAAAGTCATTCTCCATTCCGCCAAATTATCCATTTCGGTTAATGGTCACTCAGTGGGCTATTTTAATTGTAGGAGAGGCGTCAGACAAGGCGACCCCCTCTCTCCTCTTCTGTTTTGTATTGCCGAGGATGTACTAAGCCGTGGGATTACGAATCTTATTAGTTCAGGATCCCTCCTCCCTATGGCTTGCACTAGGGGTTATCAAACTCCCAGCCATGTGCTTTATGCTGATGATATACTTATTTTTTGCAGAGGGACCAAGAAAAATATTTTGGCAATCAAGAATTTATTTGTGGCCTATGGTGAGGCCTCGGGTCAGCTGATCAACTTTGCAAAAAGCAAGTTCTTTTCTGGGTCCATTCCTTCTTGGAGAATAGCCCACATTGCTTCCATTCTGGGTTTCTCTTCGGATAGACTGCCTTTTACCTATCTAGGAGTTCCCATTTTCAAAGGAAAACCAACTAGAGCTCACCTTCAGCCCATTGCAGACAAAGTAAAAGTTAAATTGGCTAGTTGGAAGGGCTCAATGCTGTCAATTATGGGGCGCATTCAACTGGTTAAGTCCACCATTTATGGTATGCTTTTGCACAGCTTTCACATTTATGCATGGTCGGCCTCCTTGCTTGCTAATCTAGACACTTGGATCAGAAACTTTATTTGGTCCGGCGATATTAATTCTCGTAAGATGGTTACGGTTGCTTGGCACAAAATGTGTTCTCCAATTGAAGAGGGGGGGTTAAGCCTTCGGTCCTGCAAGCAGTTAAACGCAGCAGCCTCTCTCAAGCACTGCTGGGATTTCTACTCCTCGAACGCAGATTGGGCTTTATTTCTTCGAGCAAGATTTCTCAGACAAGGTCAGCCCTCCAAAGCCTATGTCAGGTCCTCTATCTGGCCCGCATTGAAAACTGCCTTGCCCCTGCTGTTAGACAGAGTTGCCTGGAATCTGCGTGATGGTAAAGATATCAATTTTTGGCATGATCTTTGGCTAGCCGAACCAGTGGTTAACTGGCTGCAAATACCCACTACCATGCATCATCTGTTTCAATCTAAAGTTGAGGCTTTTATTTCCAACCACCAGTGGTCCATTCCCTTACTAATAACTCAAAACTACCCGGATTTGGTCAGCCGCAATTCTTCAAACGCACATCCCTATTCACTGCGTGCGTGATCATCTTCGGTGGTCCGAGTCCGAATCAGGTGATTTACCCTTCAAGCAAGCTTACTTGTCTATTAATCCTAGAGGCTCGATAGTTGGTTGGAGTAAGCTTCTTTGGCAACCTTGTATCCCTCCGACTAAATCTTTTTTATTTTGGCGGCTGCTGCACCACAAGTTGCCCACAGATGAGAATTTAGCTGCTAGAGGGTGTGTCACTGTTTCTATTTGCAGTCTGTGTGGCCTCAACGCTGAGACGTCTGCTCACATTTTCCTGGAGTGCCCCTTCGTGACTGATTTATGGAACTGGGTGAGATCTGTCATCTCTTGCGATATTGATCTTAGCTCCTTTTCCTCTCTGCTCGCAGTTTGCAACCGAGCGTGGAGCTCGCAAACTCGTGACATCGTTTTGGCTATCATTCTAAACGTGATCTACTCGGTATGGAGGTGCAGGAACAGTCTGCGGTTTGAGGATAAGCGTATCCCCTTAAGGTTAGTTATCAGCTCTGTTACTGCCTCTGTTTCTTTGACAGGCTCTTTCTCCAAGGGCACTATGTCTTCCTCTGTTCAGGAATTTTCCATTCTGAAGACTTTCTCGGTTTCCAGTCATGTTTGTAAAGCTCCTCTTATTAAGGAGGTTATTTGGTCTCCGCCGGCTTGTTATTGGGTCAAATGCAACTCGGATGGGGCATCTAGGGGCAATCCGGGTTGGTCTGCTTGCGGTGGTATCTTTCGAGATTACAGGGCGGCTATGCTAGGGTGCTTTGCAGCTAACCTTGGGGTGACCTCATCGCTCCACGCTGAGCTGACGGGTGCCATGCTGGCAATTGAGAATGCGATCCTTCGGGGTTGGATGAACCTCTGGTTGGAATGTGACTCAGAACTGGTGGTTGAGGCTTTTTCAAATCCCAAATCTGTTCCTTGGCGCCTTAGAAATAGATGGATAAACTGTTTACTTGCTACTAAGAGTATGAATTTTGTAGTCACCCACATTTTTAGGGAGGGCAATTCTTGTGCGGATAAACTGGCTTCACACGGCCTCACTATCCAGGGTTTTTTGTGGTGGGATTCCACTCCTAATTTTATTAGGGAAGACTTTTTCCGCAATAGGTCGGGTCTTCCTTTTTATAGGTTTAGATGATTCTTCCATGGGTCAGGTTGTTGCCCCCCCATGCCTTCTTTGTTTATTTTCTTTCTTCTTTTTGCTATTTTTAATAAATTGTTGGCGTGCTGCAGATGATTGGTAGGTTCTAAGGTGCCAACATAGTTGGGATGTTAGAGCCTATAATGATGCTTTTGCATGTCAATTTTTGATTAAAAAAAAAAATTGATACTATAATATTTAAATCTTTCATATAAATAATTAACAATTAATATCGCAATCGAAACAGTAATATTAAAATGATAATGTAATATAAAAATTAAAAATTTCTTGATATTAATCATAATTATTAATTAAACTTTTTAAATGATAATTGTTTCTGTGAGATTACATTTTTTTATTGAATGTTTGTTCTATAATTTTTAAAAAATATTTTTGGGTATATATATACACATACATACATATTGTCTATGGCTTATTTGGTATTTTTTCTGCTTAATTGAGGGGTAAATATGTGAATGTATAGTTATCTTACTTGTAGGTTTTTTTAATTAGGATCACTAATCAATGGGTTTTTAATTGATGCTATAATATTTAAAACTTTTATGTAGATAATTAATAATTAATATTGTAATCAAAACAGTAATATTAAAATGATAAGGTAATATAATAATTAAAAATTTCTTGATATTAATCATAATTATTAATTAAACTTTTTAAATGATAATTGTTTCTGTGAAATTATATTTTTTTATTGAATGTTTGTTTAAATTATATGCTATATCAAACAAAAACATTTTTATAATTTTTAAAACAATATTTTTGTTTAATATAACAATTAAGTATAAGTTAATACGGATAACCAATTTTACACCATTTTCACTTTTTAATTTATGTTTTTAATGGTTTTTAAATTTATTTTTAAATTTCAAATTTAATTTTAATTTTTAGTTTCATATTTATTTATTTATTTATTTTAATTTTTTGTTTTTAAATTCATATGTCAAAAAATATTTAAATACAAAACTGCTGTCCAAGTGTTAGCTGAAGATGTAGTTACACCAATTTCTATAAAAAATATAGATAAACAATAAAACTGTCAAATGAAAATATATTGATAGTTGAATTTGTTTCATCTTCTATAACAGTTTTCTAATTAATTACTTTTACCATTTATAACGCAAATTATTATGATTCATTACTCTCATAAACAAAAGATAACTAATAAAGTGAGAAAAGAAAATGACATAAGAATATTCAGTTATAAAAAAAGATAATGCATAAGAGAAGGTTCATAATACTCACCAATTTCAAAAAAGTTTAAGAAATAAGAGTATGCAAATTACAATTCAGAGAGAGAAAGAAAGAGAGATTTTGAGCAAAAAGGGAAACATGGAGAACAAAACTAAAGAGGAATCAGCACAAAAAAAAAAACTATTAGGTTATCTCACCCAAGCCACCAGTAGCTAACTTCCATCGAATCCACCCATGATCATCTCTTCCATCACCTGCCAACTGAAACACGGACCTCTCCTGCTAATTTCCCCATAATGAAACCACTATTACATTATGTAACAGAGGAAGAAGTACACATAGCCTATTTACGGTGGGTTTCCAACAAATCACTCAGTTTTCTTGCCAAAGATGAAAAAGAATGGCGAAAAAACATGAAACTTGGCCCAAATACAATACCAAGACATGGACATGGCAGACCACCCAAATTTAAGGTTCATTTCATTTTGGTATTGTTCTGTCCTAGTCTTGGGGACACGCCCTCCAAAATCAAAAGTGATGAATCATTACAATTAGAATTTCTTATTGCGTCTGTATAGTCTGTGATGTATTATTCCATAAATTATCATTTACCTTTTCTTATTTTTTATTATATTTATTCTTTAATTTCTTTTCTTGATATTGGGTACGTGAATTGGTTGATAGTATTATTGCGGTAGTGTATATTTTTGTGTCACGTGTAATATACATAATTTTATTGTTTTTTGTTCACAATTGGTGAAGACACAAAGCTTCGTCCTTGAGTGAATTAGTGTGCGATTGAGTGGCACAAGTCCTAATATGATGAGTAACGAACTGTGATGGTTAATAACAAGAAGTTTCTTTTGTAAAAAAAAAGAGGTTTCTTTTTTGGCTAAATTATGCTTTTAGTCCCTTAAGTTTATTTTAGGTTTCACTTTAGTCCCCTATGTATTAAAAGTTTCATGTTAGTCCATTTCAAAAGTTATAGCACGTTCGCCCTTTTCGTAACAGACCCAGATAATGCCGTTTACTGTTTCTTACGTGGCTGACGATTTGTCTATGTGCAAGTCTTTAGGGTTCTTTAGTGAGGGCAATAACACTGTTCATCATCAACCCCAAATTAAATTTAGGGTACTTTTCCTCCATTTCTCTCCTCCATTAATCTTCTCCATCCTGTTTCCAGCGCCAAGTGCTTCTGATTAACAAAATTTAACACCTACCCTGTGAGCTCGAGGGAAGGAAGAACTTCCACCTCCACCACCACCAGAAGCTGTTGCCTCCATCTCGGATTCCTCCACCGGAAAACCCGTGCTTTCAACACTTGCCATTCTCCAGTGTCACTCTTCTCATCCAATGTTTCCTCAATTGAAATTACTGAGGACAATGTTGTTATTGGCTTGTGAAAACCACGTTGACACATGGGTTTTGGGTCTTGAAGAGGAGGGTCAAAGGAGGGAACTTTGGGAAAAGGGTTGAGAAATTGAAGGGTTTTGGATTCTTGGTATTGGAGATTTTGTAGTGGATCAGAAGAAGATGGGGGTGGTGATGACGATGATGATGAAGCTCTACTGGAAGAAGATGATGGTGATCGTGAAGGTGCGGGTTGTGAGAGAAAGAGAGAAGAAGTCGTGGCAGATGTTAATGAAGAGTGAATGGAGGAGCATAGAGGATGACAACTCTCTCTCATCTGCTGCTGCTGCAGCTTTGGTTTGATTTTGGAAAAAAATGCAGAACCGAAAATTGGGAAAGAAGAAAGGTTTTTTTTGTTTTTTGTCTTTGTCATTATACATGTCAGACACATCACTTGTCATGTCACAACAAACACTTGCCACGTCGACAAAATGTTAGCCACGTAAGATAGAATGGATGGTGTTATGTGGGTTTTGACGGAAGGGACAACGTGTTATAACTGTTGAAACTTAAGGGACTAAATTGAAACTTTTTAAACGTAAGGGACCAAATTGAAACCTAAAATAAACTTAAGGGACCAAATGTATAACTTAGTCTTTTTTTCCTCCTGTTTATATTCAAATATGGCTACCATAATATGATTGCAATATCTTTTGTTGGTAAAAGTACAAAGTTTGATCGCCTTGCAATTTACGTGTAATATAACATTTGTTGTTCTGTCTACCGGATACGTGATTATCTTTTCTTGGTAAAGTGGTATGTGATTATCTTTTGGATTAGAAGATTCACTCTATATATTTTTATAGTTTAGTTAAACAAAAAACAAAAATGTTTTGAATTAAAGAAAGAATAAGTCTGAGATTGATTTCATTTTATACTAAAAATCATAGAAAACAAAATCATTGTTTTTATTTCAATCAAGATTATTTTCTTTTAAGTACGTAGAAAATCAAATATTATTTTAAACAATGGATTATGAAAATAAAAAACTAATATATTTTTAAAATCAAAGTCAAATAATTTTAATCTAAGTCAAATATTTTTTGTTAAATTGTAAATAGTTACGTTGTTAGCAATGACTGCTTTAGATCTACTTCATGTTTGGTCAATACAGGTACCTTTTTTAATTTTAAAATTAAAATTGAGTTATTAAGGATAACTATTTTCGATCTTCCGGTTTGATTATTATGAGCAATTTTTAAAATTTAATTTAATTAAAATAAATTGTTAGTATAGCCTCTTTGAAAAAATAGGATAGACACTTTTAAATCACTCTTCCCAATAATCTAATAGATGCACACGTGCACATTATTGATATGCATTCTTTATCTCTGAATTATGCATTTATCTACTTTTAGTTGCTTTGAAGAGGTTGATGTTACCAATTGATATTCATTCTCGTGCCGTCATCATGAAAACAAGCATGATAGAAGGGCATTTTGGTGAAGGTGGCCGCTATGCTCAATGTAACGAAACAGCTTATGAATATGCTTTCCTCATGAAAATGAAATTTTGTAGACTATTTTTCAGGTCTTTTCATTTTAAGAGTTTAATTTTTAATAACAGTTGTTTCGTGAACTTTGGAGCTCATAGTCAACAAGGCATTTGAATTTTTAAACCATAAAAAAAGATATTTGAATAATAAACTAATTGGATATTTCAACAGAAAGATATTCCCCATCACTTGAAAAATTATTTATTTGAAAATTGAATTACATAAAAGCAAAAAAACGTAACAAAATTTTAAAAGTTAAATTTGAGTTTAGATGCATTTAAACTATATATACAAGCATTACCATTTTACAAGCCAATAGTGGAAACGCAGAGAAGCTTTGGGAGTGAACAATAAAAACTTTTGTAGAAGACTTCCAATTTCAAAAGCAACAAACGCGCAGAAAAATGGATCGATCTTTAGAGCAACAGAGCAACAAGAACAACAATAAGGAGTGGACATGGTGGGAAGATCAAGCCTATGAGGTAGGCCTCAAACTATATCCCGAGGGCGTGGAGGGACGATGGGAGAAAGTGGCAAGTCTTCTTCCGGGACGATCACCAACGGAAGTTAAAGGACGCTACGAGGCATTGGATGTTGCCCTAGCTGAGTTGTATCATGTTGATCATGAGTTGCCAGGTTACTCAGATAACGTGACTTTAATGGCACCATTAACAACAGAAAGTGATGATTCAGCTGAGATCAAAACCCCTCTGCTTAACAAGAATGAGAACAAGAAAATGACGTATTGGACTGAAGAGGAACACATGTATTTCTTTTGATTAAATTTAACATAATTTTTATATTTATGTATTAAAATTGTTATATTTTCTCTCTAAACGTGACATTTTATAAATTGTTATAATGATAAAAGTGATAAAATAAAATTTAATCAAATCATTGTACTTTTGATTGGGTTTTTATAATAAGGATCATTACAAAAAGAATACAAGGAATGTCATTCGATTTAATATTAGAAAAGTATAACTATTAAGATTGCTTACCTGCAACCTGAATCAAACATCAGTTGGAAGATGGGTTATTTGCAAGAAAGGTCTTGACAATTGTTAAATTATAAATGTAGTCATGTAGTCAAACACAAAGGCAGCCTCACAATCTGTTTAAACACAAATTCTACTGAAGTAACAGAAAGTGGCTGCGTATTGGAAAAAATGATTGCGCCCACTAATGAAAATTAGTTTTTTTTGACAGAATGAAAATTAGTTCAAACATGTATACAACCAACTTAAAATTGGGACTGGTAAAATTGAATGACAACTTTGGTATGCACTGCGATGCATACAACCAACTTAAATTGATACTAAGTTCAAACATTTTCTATAAAACTTAAATTAGTACAAGCTCTATTGGCTGTGTTGTTGTTGGTGCATTTGTAGTTTCTTTGTTTGATGTTTTGACTTTAAGGTTTGTTTGATTCAAGTTTGCACCGATGATGTTTGATGGAAAACATTTTGGAACAATATTTTGTCTGCCGCACCAAAGGTGGAACAACATTTTGGAACAATATTTCAAAATAGATTTTTCCCAGATGTTTCGATCATTTCTGTTATCATAGATGGTTACTTTTGCTTTATTAACTACATGCTTCTGCCATGCTTCCTTCCACCGGATTGGAAAGAAAACTAAAAAAATTGCATGACAGAAAAAAATATATAACTTTTACAAATGAGTTATAATGTATTTTTTAGCTAACAATTATTTTGGTTTTTCTTCCTGTACGGTAAAAATTTAAAAAGTAAATTTGTCATATGACTAATGAAGGTGAAATAGTTTTTAGGACAATATTTGTTCTTTGTTTCCGGAAACGAAAGATTTTTTTATATTTTTCTTTTAAAAATTAATTAGTATTAGAAGAAACTAAATTCTCTCATCTTTTCAGTGAGGTATTATTTTCTTGAATAGGTATGTAATACTTTTGTTCATGAACTAAAATTTTGATTCAGATCCTTATAATTTAACTAAATAAATGCTAATTTTTGTTATTTTTTCGGATAAAACTGATTTTATTTGTTACATACTTATTCTTTAAAATTTGACTTCTCCTCCTTGTTATTATTTGATAGGCTATTTCTCAAGGGACTAGAGGAATATGGTAAGGGAGATTGGAGAAGCATTTCAAGATATGTTGTCCGTTCAAAAACTTCAACTCAAGTTGCTAGCCATGCTCAAAAATATTTTCTTCGCCAGATTAATGCGACGAAAAAGAGAAAAAGAACAAGCATCCATAACATAAACTTAGGGGATGAAGATTCAAACCCTCATATCAACAATCTAGGTCCTCCTCCTCCAAATATTTCTCGATTACAACAAATTCAAATGCGGATTGTATGAGAATTTGAACAAGCCAGAGAAAAGTTTTGGCAGAATTTGCAGAACACACCAAAACAATAGGCATCATTAATTATGAGCGCCGATATAAAAAAACAATTGTGTAAGTTTTTTAGGAGTCTATTGCCTGACCAAACACTTGGCCTCAACTCCACCATCTCAATTGTCCCCTTTTTGTTTTCAATGGTTAATAAATCAACATAGGCACAATATTAGGGAAAAGAGGTTCTAATTCCTAGTTTTATTTCTGTGAATTTTTTCACGAATATGTATAGCATACCTACCTATAGATTTAAGTAACTTTTGTGGGTTCGGTTTTTGTCCCCCCATATTTTTGTGCATTTTTCTTTATTATTAATAAAATTTTGTTGTGTTGTAGTTGATAGGTAGTGTTTGTAGTGCCAACATAGTTGGAGTTACAATCACTATTATGATGCTTTTGTATGCCAATTTGCCTTAAAAAAAATAAAAGAAAAGAGGTTCCACATCTTGTAGAGCTCGGCAAATTATCACATTCCTCCCAATGTTTAATAAAATTCAAGTTTGAGTAATAAATTCTATGATTTACAACTTATCTATATTATATTATATTAATCAGGTTACTGCTACAGTTATAGATATAGTAATCTATATTTTTTTATAATAAAAACACACAATAATCCCGGCAATAGTGTTCCCACATGGGCCACATCTGACATATATAGAATGTTATAATGTTTTTTAGAGTATATAATATTTTGTTTTTATTTAAATAATATTATTGTCCAACTCCCGTGTATACGTTTGGGCAAAAATAGGGAGAATACATTTTTTAACTTTTTTTTCCTTACAACACTTGAACAAAGTTTTGACAACACGTTTTTAACTTATTTTTTCTCTTTTCCAAGTATAAACTAAGCTACCAATGTATAAATATATTTTCAAAGATATGTCGGTCTGAAAAAATAAAATAAAATTAGTAAGACAATCATAATATTTACCAAATTTAGTAATTAGTTTCCTTACATCCACATTAAATCTTTAATATTCTTTTGTACTCCTAACTTTTTGTACTAATTCTCATTTTTATTTTAAAAACTTCTATTACGGCACATTTAATTTTTTATACAATTTCATCTTAATTTTACCAAAAACTAATTATGACTACATGCTTAATTTTACCAAAAAAAATAACTAATATAAAATTAGGAATATTTTTAATATATAGTTTAGTTACGTTGAATTAATATTTTTTAAGAATAAAACTTTGTTTTATGACTGGAAGATTTTCAACATATCCAAAAATAATACTAATGAACTTTATTCGATCATTGAAACATAAATAAAACACCTCTGTATGTTTAAATATTAATAATTATAATAGTAGGTAAAGAAAAAAAATAAAAACACATACAACCAGATACGGTGAGTTCTATAAAAAAAAACACAGAGTAAAAAATGAATAATTCACCTGTCCAAAAGCACGGGTATTAAGCTAGTGTTAATCAAACACAGAAAAAAAAATATAGATTCCTTCCCATATTTTGATTATGGAAAAACATCAACCAAATTAGAATTTTGAATTACCAAATTGTCGCAGCTAAATTAACGTATGTTTAATTTAAATACGAAATAATATCTACATAAAATATAGCATTCCTTGAAATTTAATTGATTATTTTTTAGAAATTTAAGATAAATAATTTTAAAGGAATTCAAAAATGAATATTTATGAAATTATTATGTTTATTATTATTATTATCATCATCATCATCATTATATTTTATTTGATTATATATATATATATTGGGTTTTTTATATCTTTATTTTTTATTTTTGGGATGTAGCAAGAGACTTTGACCATATTTGTTCCTAAAATATTAAGGTGATTGTAACACCCCAATTTTTCCTTCTTCTTGTATTTCTGTAATTATTTATTAAATGTATGTATGCTATGTTTGATTTGATAAGTGATTCTATGATGCTTTGTTTGAATTTGCATTTATTTATATTTTTAGAAAATTACGGTAACATATTATTTAATATTTTATTTTCATAAAATATTATTATTTGAAATGTCATTTATTTGGGAAAAATATTTTGGGTTAAAGAGGTGCTAAAATGAGTTTGAGGAGTTAAAAGGTTTTAAAGATATATAAAAATAAATTTTTACTAATTTACTGTGTTCACCCTCGTTCTTTATGGATACACTCCTCATTTTTATAGACTATTTCATGCTAATTTTTTATTATTATGTGTTCATTAAATTTTAATTATGTGTTTTATTGTGAGTTTAATTAGAGGAGTCTAGAAATGAGTTTAGTTGCTTTTCCTTAATTTCTATAATTACTTATTTAAGTGCTTATGTGCAATGCCTCAATTAAATAAGTGATTATGTGATACCTTGTGTGACTTTGAGTTTGTTAATGATTAATGCCCTTAGGCCTTAGTCTATGCGCCTTGGGCTATTAAGAGATGATTTAAGATAGAAAACATAAGGATTAGTGTTTAAGTATTCCAATTAGCCTAAAAACCTAGCTATAGAAAACCTGAGGTTAAGACTAAAGCTCTCGTTCTTGCCCCCAACAAAATGTGGCTCCTCATATCGCTCTCTCAACCCTCACACGATTTCTCTTCTCTCTTTACAGTTTACACTTTGCATAATATTGCATGCCTCCTTTGTTCCTGTAAGCCGACATAAAATGCTCCTCCTCCATTTATCTAACATTTTCTCTCATTGAACTGCTTAGCAAGTCAAGTTATTCCTTTATGGCTTTCTACGCTAAACACCTCCAAATTTCAATGGGCATATTATATCTTCCAAGTTCCAATTACTTTACCATTTTCCATTTTTTAGTGCTTCAATCTACTAGCAGAATGTTTATTGGGAACTCTCCGTATATACGGTATCCTTTTTTCTAATAGGAACTTAGAATGAAATTATGAAAATCCTTTATTCATGACATTGAAACTTAGTTACTATGCTGTACAAGAGAAGTAAGGTTTTAATTCTAAAAGTAGCTTGATGAAGGATAGCATTGCTTGTGAGCTTGATGTCCACCTTAAAAGATCAAGGTTTGTAGTTTCCTCTGTTTTTTAGTGTAAATTGTTGCTCTTAATTTTTTACCCCTATTCCAATTTTCATTTTTGCAAGTACTTGTCATAAGATGTTAGATTGTGAGCCTGGGTTATCTCTTTAATGCAGAGGATGTAGATGAAACCACCAAACTAGTTGGTCTCATGAAGAAATGAGCATGGGAAGTTGCTGTAGTGATGAGGAACACATGTTGGATGTTGACGATGACATGAAACGAAAGCAAATTCTTCTGTCTACATAGAAGAGGATACACTACTACATATATGACATTTAGCAACATTTAGATATGTGATTTCATTATTGTACTTAGCTTAACACTGATGTGTGAGCTATGAGGTCCCTCTTTGTCATACTAGTTCTTTTCTTGTTTGAGTTTTATAAGGATTTTCAATTTGTATATTTTGATACTAGCTATTTCTCATAAAAATTATTATCTTATTTTTCAAAATGCATGTTTGACATAAGATGCTAGTTCAAGCAACTATGAGTTACGTTTTTGCAATTGCAAATTTTAGTTTCTTAGATATTTCAAAAATGTAAATATGCGACATTTTATGTTACAAAATAACTAACAAGTAACATTTTTTTAGGGAAACTAGTAACATTTTTTTAATGTTATAAAATGGTAAGAAAAATATGGCCAAAAATATTCTAGTAACATTTTTTAAACGTTATAAAAAGTTAAAAAAATGTTGCCAAAAATACATCATAGTAACATTTTTTAAATGTTAGAATAGGGGTTAAAAAATGTTAGCTTAACACTGATGTGTGAGCTATGAGGTTCCTCTTTGTCATACTAGTTCTTTTCTTGTTTGGGTTTTATAAGGATTTTCAATTTGTATATTTTGATACTAGCTATTTCTCATAAAAATTATTATCTTATTTTTCAAAATGCATGTTTGACATATGATGCTAGTTCAAGCAACTATGAGTTACGTTTTTGCAATTGCAAATTTTAGTTTCTTAGATGTTTCAAAAATGTAAATATGCGACATTTTATGTTACAAAATAACTAACAAGTAACATTTTTTTAGGGAAACTAGTAACATTTTTTGAATGTTATAAAATGGTAAGAAAAATATGGCCAAAAATATTCTAGTAACATTTTTTAAACGTTATAAAAAGTTAAAAAAATGTTGCCAAAAATACATCATAGTAACTTTTTTAAATGTTAAAATAGGGGTTAAAAAATGTTACAAAATGGGTAATTTAATAACCTTTTTAATATTTTACCTTTTATATGTTAAAATATTGCCAAAACCCTTTAGCAACATATACTTTATATTACATTTGATAAAATGTTGCCAAAACCAATTAGTAACATTTTATCATATTTTAGTAACATTTTTCAAATATTGCTAATGCTCATTTATGTTGTAGTGATAGGTGAAGGTGTTGTCATTGAACCCCGTTGTTTGATAAATGTTTTAAAGAATTCTGTTTCTAATGCTTATAAATGATATTATCATGATTTTAAATGAATTATGTGGCTGCCATGGTTTTATATGGATTTGATAAGTGTTTCAAAAATTCTATTTTGAAGCTTAGGATATTATTGAAATGCTAGAGTCCTAAATTCATATGTCCATTAATGATTTAATTAGTAAATTCTGAATTTTGAGATTTTATAAGGGATTTAAATGGTTGCTGTTTTGTGGCTACTGTTAGTTGGAATAATTTAATTTGCCTCGTTTATATTTAATTCGTACCTTTCGTTTCAAAAGTATGTTGTTTTCTGCAGAATTTTGTGTTGTTGTTTCTGTTTTGTATGTAGAAATTACTGTTGTAAAAAATTGTTGTTTTCTGCAGGATTTTGTGTTGCTGTTTTTGTTTTGTATGTAGAAATTACTGTTGCAAAAATTGTTATTTTCTGCAGAATTTTGTAGTTGTTGTTTTTGTTTCTGTATGTAGATTAAAGTTGCAAAAACTCCTTTTTTTGCATATTTTAATTACATGAATATGACCAAATACATGTTGTGGTGGTTTTTATATTGTTGTCGTTTCTGTATGTTTTACTTAAATGATTAAATATATGCGGTTGTTTTTAAGTTATCCTTGTAATTTATTTTGTATCCTGCTTATTAATTTGTGATGACGATTATGAAAAGTCCACTTTGTGGTGATGACCTTGAAAGGATAAATAACCTTGTGTGCAAGACACCTAGCTATAAGTAGCCATAATGGGACTTGAGTCATTTCTTGTGAGATAATCCTAACCATATTGGCCATGATGGATTGTCGATGAAAAATTGAATTGCGACGTTCAAAGGAAACCCGACCTTGTGTGTATGATTGACATACCAAACCTTGTGATAGGATGGGGGGAAGTATCGTTGAAATAAAAGGTGGATGCCAACATGAGTGAGCCTGCATGGCAATATCTTGGCATAGGGGGTGAAAAGCCCGAGTTTGTGGTCCTCTATAGTTTGAGTGTCGCACCTTGAGCTGGAGGCCACTTATCAGACTTAGCTACCCCAACCGTCACCAGACATTATCATTCCTAGTGGAGAGTATGCGGTAACAGAGTAATCACCATTGCAGTGACTTTCTCTAATAAACTAAATATGTACTCCATGGCGACTTCCCAGCGTAGTAGATGGTACCACATGCGTATGAAGTAGTGTTGCTAGTATTTACATTTTTCTTGAAATAGTTTTGTAACTCTGAACTGGTGAATTTGACCTGTGTGTGCTTATGATTTTAAATGTGAGTGTTGTATTTTGTGTATGCAATGTAGTGTATGTTTATATGAGTTTGTATTGCTATATTTATATTTAAGTATGTTATTTTATTCATTTATTCTCTCTAAATATCACCGATACTCAACTACAATGTACTCACCCCCCCTTTATTTGTATGTCTCTTTGTACGTTCTATGTTAAATTGCAGATACTTCTAATCCTGGAGTTAGTGGCTAAACTGAAGAACATGAGTGCCTGCTGAATTTTGTTTTATGATGTTATTTTTATTTTTACTTGAGAACTACGGAATTTCTTTGATTTAACTTGGGTTATGTAATAGCTCTGAGATAATATGACAAAAATGTTTTTGGGGGGTTTATTTAGTTTATTTTGCTTTATGGATTTGTTTCTAAATAAACACTCGTTTTTTTTATTTGGAAAAATTAACTTGAAGTTTTACAGAAATGAGATACTCTTGTACCACAGGAATTTTACGTGGATTAAATTTTATTATGTTAATTTTATTTGTTTAAATTTTTACGCTATTTCCACACGATGCTATTTATTAGATAATTATTTGAAAATCAAATACGTATAAATTTTCATTTTTTTCTATTTGAATAATTTTATTTTTATTCAAAACGGGGTTAAGGGTGTCATAGTGATAGGTTCATGGGTCTAGCATCTGATATACTCTTTATGTACGCATCCCGTTATGAAAGAGTGTGGATTGTTATTGGGCCTACACCAACGAGCTCTGATAACACTTGTTGGGTTTTTTATATTTTTATTTTTAATTTTACGACGTAGCAAGAGACTTTGACCACATTTGTTCCTAAAATCTTAAGGTGATAGGCTCTTGGGTCTAGCATCTTATATACCATTTATTTTGTTTATTATAAGGCAACATGGGACTATCTTACACTTGAATACCCAATATACTATCAATGCTTAACATCACGAGATGGTCATCTCACGAAGCATCGCAAAATGATATCATTGACTAGCGTTCCGTGATTTCCGGCAAAAATCGACTAAACATATTCCCATTTTTTCTTAAAATGTAACGTGTGTCAAATTCGTGATATTCGTGTTAGATTTTCTCGTGACATATAGCAATGTTATATATATATATATTGAAGCGTAAACTTTTCAATCATTATGTCAACAACATGGAAGCTACTCCTATGAAATCTCATCCTTCAGGTCCAACTTACAAAGAAGGGGCAAAAATAAATTTGTCTAAAGATTATGATGTAAGTTTTAGTTTGTTAATTCATTAAATCATTTGTGTTAATGTTATGTCATTTCACTTAAATGTAATTTTTTTATTATTTTGAAATGTGATAGGATTTTGAAGAGTAAGAGATGATAGAAACATTGTCAATTAGAAAATCTGAACTTGACCTCTACTTGGAAGTGCCAAAACTAGTGGGTCACAAGGATTTAAATGTTTTGGAATATTGGAGGGGTATGTCTCATAGATTTGGTGATCTAGGAAGGATGGCTAGTGATATATTGAGTATTCCAATTACCACGGTGGCATCCAAGTCTACTTCTAGTATTGGAGGTCGTATTTTGAGCAAGTATAGAAGCTCTTTACTTTCAAAAATTTTGGAAGCTCTTATTTGTGCTCGCAATTGGTTGCTTGGGTTCTCACAAGATGGTAAACCAAAGTTTAGACTTTATATAACATCATTTGTTTTATACTTTTAATTACTACTATTATGTGTTATTATTATGGTTAAATGTTTATTTTAATATGTAGAAGGATTTAGTGCTATTGATGGTGCTATTGATGTTGCGAATGAAAGGACAACCAAAGTGGATGACAACAAGAATCATCCAAATGTCATCATCTTGGATGAGGAAGAATGATGTGAATGGAGATGATAAGCTCTAATATTTATTTTGAGATGGATCCTTGTTTTTTTTTTTTTGTTATCCTATATTTTTTGTGAAATGATTAGCTCTTATGATGTTTTGTAATGGGATGAACAAGAAACTTTATAGACCCATGATTTCCTTACTTAGTCATTGACTTGTCTTAGTAGTTCTTTATGTTTTTTTTGTAATGGGATGAACAAGAAACTTTATAGACCCATTATTTATTTATTTAGTCAGTAGCTTGTCCTGAAGGTTTTATTTCCTTATATGCATGATGTTTATTTTGTGAAAAGTCATACTCAGTAAAAATAATTATTTATTTTTCAAATTAAAGTGACATAATTATTTAGCCAAAGTAATACTGCAGTATAATGCACATCACTGTTTTATCACATAATTATTTATTTATTAAAAAAAAGCGCCACCTTAAGCAACGCTACATAATAAAAGCGTTGTTTAAAAATCATAAAAGGCCTAAAACAACGCTTCCTAGAGAAAGCGTTGATTAAAAGGTAGAAATAGACAACGCTTTTTGTAGCAAATGCTGTTAAAGAGACACCCAGGGTCATAGACAGCGCTTTCCCTAGGAAGCACTGTCTATTGCTAACTGTTAGTCAGCGCTTACCCTAAGAAGCGCTGTCTATTATATTTATGACCAGCGCTTCCCTAAGGAAACGCTGGCTATTTGCGTTTCTAAATTCACTAAACAGCTCTCATTCCCTCGTTCTCTTGCAAACATAACATAGAGCTCTCTCTTCCTCGCTGTCTTCAACGTCTGATCTCTACGACACGTCTTCATCTTCAACCGCTGTCTCAGCTCGCCCTCCCTCTCCATCGCACACGAAAGCCCGTCTTCCTTGAGCTTTTTCCTTCTCTCCACTGTCGCCCCTCTTCTTCGCTCCTCCTCCTCTCCACATTCGCCATTCATCTTCTGTTTCTGAAGTTGTGACTGTTGACGACGCTAAGCTAAAGTTCTGAAGCTTCTGTCATTATCACCGCCGTTCCATGCCGCACCGCCGCCGCCTTCTTCTTCATCCAGATATGAACCCTAATCTATTTTCCTTTTCATTTGATGATGAACTCATTCTGAAAATGTGAATATTGTTGATCACAGTAGCTGCTTGGGTTATGTTCGAGAGATCTGGTTAAACCCTTCTGTCTCTTGATTCTAGTGTTCTCCTCCTCCTTGTTGTCATTCTTTTTCTTTGGGCCAAATCAGCTGCGATTCTCAATAGGTAATGTAATACTCACAAGTTATGTTTCTATTGGTATACTTGACTTTGATCTTCGTGATTTCTATTGTAGTCTTTGAACCCTTTTAAGTGTATTAAGTGTATTAAAATGTTTAAGATCTTACTAATCAGTGATTATTGATACTTCAAATTCAGACATTTATGATCTAAAGGTAAAAATGGTATGATTTTGAAGTTGAAGTTTGTCTAATATGTATACTGTATACTGTATGTGGGAATGGAGTTTGTAGATTATACATTCTTACCTGTTAAAGTTTTAAGAAATATGAAGAATTGTTTGAAAATTTAGTGCTTTATGCACAACTGTGGTGTATGTCTGTCTTAAGTGAAATACAAAAAACATATTGATTGGATTGGATATATTTTGGAATGTCCATATTTTAGTACAGACTCCACCAAAATTTTGTTAAAAATTCAAACTATGAATTGAATACGATCTGTGAATTATGGATTGACAGCATAGCATTAGCTATAGCCTGATGGGTTAGATTATCAAGTTTTGACTATGTTTAGTCAGAATACAAATAAGTTTAATATAATGTTATATTACTGAAGGACTAACTTAGTTTTTTTAAAGGTTGAAGTTAGAATGGATCGGAAGTGGATGTCTGCCAATTGTTTGTCAAATGAATATAAGGATGGAGTGCAAGAGTTTCTTAAGTTTGTAGTTGGGCATACAACAGACCATATATAGTAGAATCGTATGTCCTTGTTTGAGTTGTTGTTATGCAGACAAAGTTAGTGTTAAGGAATTGAAATGACATTTAGTGAGCAATAGGATTGATCAAACTTATACCTGTTAGACAAAGCACGGTGAGACAAGAGGTGAATCTTCTAATACCATGGGGAATAGCAGAAGATATGCATCAGATGACACCGCTACAAATACATATGATGGCGACTGCTTTGAAGAGATGGTAAATGTGGTTGAAGAAGATCTTCGTGATTGTCCTCAAGTGTTTGAGAAGTTGATAAGTGATGCAGAGAAACCATTGTATGAGGGTTGTACGAAATTCACGAGATTATCGGCGATGTTAAAGCTGTATAACTTGAAATCCCGCAATGGATGGACTGATAAGAGCTTTACGGAATTACTCAACTTATTGAAGGATATGTTGCCGACTGATAATGTGCTTCCTAGTCGGACATACGAGGCTAAGCAAATGTTACGCTCTATTAGCATGGGTTATGAGAGGATACATGCTTGTCCTAACGATTGCATTTTATTTCGAAATGAATATGCATCTTTAAAGTCGTGTCCTAAATGTAATGCATCACAGTTTAAGAAGAAAGAATCGGCTCGAGAGAAGGTTATGTGGTATTTTCCCATAATTCTCAGATTCAGGCGCATATACCATAGTTCAGAAGATGTAAAACACTTGACATGGCATGAGGACGAAAGGATTAAGGATGGTATGCTGCGACACCTGGCAGACTCTCCTCAATGGAGGAAAATTGATATTGAGTATCCTGATTTTGGGAAAGAACCTAGAAACCTAAGACTTGCATTGTCTACTGATAGATTTAAGTCGCATGGTGTTGAGAGTAGCTCTCATAGTACATGGCATGTGATTTTGGAGATCTATAACTTATCTCTATGGCTATGCATGAAGCGCAAATATATGATGTTTTCTATGTTAATTTCTAGCCCCAAACAACCAGGAAATGGTATAGACATATTCTTGGCTCCTTTCATTGAAGACTTGAAGCAAATGTCGGAGACTGGTGTAGAGGTGTACAATGGGTATAGAGAAGAAATTTCACCTTGAGGACTATGATTTTCGGCACAATTAATGATTTTTCAGCATACGGTAATTTGTTTGCATACAGTACCAAAGGCCAGTGTGCATGCCCTATATGTGAAGATGGTACAGATTGGATGCGGTTGGAACATGGAAAGAAGAATGTCTTTCTTGACCATCGTAGGTTTTTGCCTCAAAAGCATCATTATCGGCCGTCGAGGAAAGCATTTAATGGGAATATTGAAGAATGTAGAGCCCTTTTGCCTTTGATGGGTGCACAACTATTTGAAAAGGTAAAAGATTTGAGTATTGAATTCTGGAAGCCTTTTGCAGGAGAGCTTGTCACACGAGGGTGGAAGAAAAGGTCGATTTTCTTTGAGCTGCCATATTAGAGTTCATTATACGTGAGACATTTCATTGATGTGATGCATGTTGAAAAAAATGTCTTTGATAGTGTTATTGGTACCTTACTCAATGTGCCCGGAAAGACTAAAGATGACATCAATGCAAGGCAGGACTTGGTTAGTATGGGATTGAGACGGGAATTGGGACTGATAAAGAAGGGGAAACAACATACATATCTACCTCCAGCCGCTCATACTTTGTCTAGAGAAGAGAAAACGGTTATTTGTAAGTTTCTTCACGGAGTTAAGATTCCAGAGAGGTATTCTTCAAACATTATGAACCTCGTATCAATGAGAGATCTAAAGTTAAAGGGTCTAAAGTCCCATGATTGCCATGTTTTCATGGAGAATTTGCTAGCCATTGGTATACGATCCATTTTTCCCATCAAAGTGCGGAAGACATTAACTAAACTTTGTTTATTCTTCAAGGCAATCTGTAACAGTGTGATTAACCCTAGAAAGTTGCCAGCATTGCAAAAAAAAATTGTTTTGATTTTATGTGAGCTTGAGATGTATTTCCCACCTTTATTCTTTGACATAATGATTCATCTGGCAGTTCATCTGGTTATGGAGACACAATTGTGTGGACCAGCTTACATGAGATGGATGTACCTGTTTGAGCATTACATGAAGAAATTAAAAGGGTAGTGAAAAACTGATCACGGCCAGAGGGTTATATTGTTGAGCGGTACACAGTCGAAGAAGCTGTTGAATTATGTTTCGACTACCTATCTAATAGTGGATATTCCATAGGGTTGCCAAAGTCTCGTCACACAGGATGAAGCAAAGTGAAAAGGATTACTGGATGTAAAATATTGACTATATCAAGATAGCAGATGGAGCAATGTCGATGAGGTTGAGTCGTATGTTGTAAAACACAACGAAATGTTCAAGAGTATGCACCCAAATAAGAATCAAAATTGGTTAACAAGAGAACACAATTGATGTTTTATAACGTGGCTAAGAGATCATATTTCTGCAGAGTTTGCTTTAAATCCTACATCGGTTTCAGATGGTTAGCGAGGGGTCCAAGTATATATGTAATCTCTTACACCGGTTATTTGATGAACGGATACACATTCAATACAATAGAACATGATGATCAGAGTAAAATGCAAAATAGTGGGGTCTCAGTTATTGCTCAAGCTATGCATATCTCAAGTGCCAAAGACAGAAATCCCATATATGCGCATATGTCATACTTCGGGGTCATTGAACACATATGGGAATTGGATTATGCTATGTTTTGGGTGCCTGTGTTCCAATGTAAGTGGGTTGATAATAATTACGGTGTGGAAACAGATGATTTGGGGTTCATGAAGGTGAATTTCAGTAAGTTGAGATATAAAGATGAGTCTTTTATTTTAGCATCGCAAGCTCGACAAGTGTTTTATGCAACGATCCTACCAATATGAATTGGTCCATTGTTTTGTTGACTAACAAAAAAATTGGTTATGGGATTGATGATCAAGCAAATGAAGTTGTCGATATTGAGGATGACCCTTTATTTGTGATACAATCAATGTTTGCTAAGGAAAGTACATCAAGAGAGGATGATACATATATTAGACATGATCATAAAGAGGGGCTTTGGATCAATCGGAGGAAAAGAAAAAGGAAAAGAAGTTGCATGTATGTAGCTTTTGTTTTTTTAGTTACTTGTTAAATGACAATGAATTTTACTTGCGTGTCTAATTTTATTTTATTTTTGCAGATCGCCAGATGGCTTCTTCCGGACTGACTGTGAAGAAGAATATCTTCCGAGCCAGAGATAGCGCCAGAGATAGTTGCATTCTTAAGTGACAAAGGTAATAAATCAAATTACTTCAAAGTTACTATTTGACATGAATTTCTAAGTTAGCACATTCCTTATACTATAGATTGGGATTTTTCTTTGCAGAAACATCCCAGGTTCATCATTAAAGGGTTTCTTGCACCAGAGTTAGGGCTTCAAACTCTTTATTAGCTTTCTCTCATTATTAGCTTGATGAAGGTTAGGTCTCTTTTCCTTTCAAAAAACAATAAAAATGGCTAGATCTCTTTATTTGGTTCTGTTCTTTGTGTGTTTCCTTGTTTGTGTAGGTTTAAGCCTGCTACTCTGGTTGTTTCTTCTGAACTTCCTCTGGGATTGTGTTGAAACTTCGATCCTATCCTAATACTTGCACTTGGATATCTGGTTTTCCGTATTTTTCATTTCTTCAAGTTATTAAAGATAATGATAAAAAGCTTAATGGGCTGATAAGAAGGTTTGGTAAACCGGCTTATAATACCGTGGTGTGGTGGCAGCTTTAAAAGAGAGAAATGAATACAATCCGAGTGGGGGGTATGTAACTTCACCCACTCAGATTGTATTCATTTCTCTCTTTTAAGGCTGCCACCACGACATTATAAGTTTGTTTACCAAACCTTCTTATCAGCCCATTCAATTATTAATAAAATTTTTGTGTGCTACAGATAATAGATAGTGTTTGTGGTCTTGGGATTATAATCACTATTATGATGCTTTTGCATGTCAATTTGCCTTAAAAAATAAGGAAAAGAGGTTCCGCATCCATTTTCTCGTAAAGCTCAGCAAATTATCACATTCCTCCCAATGTTTAATAAAATTCAAGTTTGAGTAATAAACTCGATGATTTACAACTTATCTATATTATATTATATTACATAAATCTGGTTACTGCTACAGTCGTAGATACAGTAATCTAATAAAAACACACAATAACCATGGCAATAGTGTTCCCACATGGGCCACATCTGACATATATAGAATGTTATAATGTTTTTTTAGTGTATATAATATTTTATTTTTATTTAAATAATATTATTGTCCAACACCCGTGTATATGTTTGGGCAGAAATAAGGAGAATACATTTTTTAACCTTTGTTTTCTCACAACGCCTGAACAAGGTTTTGACAAGTATAAACTAAACTGCTGATGTATAAATATATTTTCAAAGATATGTCGGTCTCAAAAAATAAAATAAAATTCGTAAGATAATCGTAATATTTACCAAATTTAGTAATTAGTTTGCTTACTTCGACATTAAATATTTAATATTTTTTATGCTCCTAACTTTTTTAACTAATTCTCATTTTTATTTTAAAAACTTCTATTACATCACATTTAATTTTTTATACAATTCTTTTTAATTTTACCTATAACTAATTATGACTTTTATTACTATAAATATATTTTCAAAGATATGTCGGACTCAAAAAATAAAATAAAATTAGTAAGATAATCATAATATTTACCAAATTTAGTAATTAGTTTCCTTACTTCCACATTAAATATTTAATATTTTTTTGTACTCCTAACTTTTTCAGCTAATTCTCATTTTTGTTTTAAAAACTTCTATTACAGCACATTTAATTTTTTATACGATTTTTTTCTTAATTTTACCAAAAGCTAATTATGACTTCTATTACTATAAATATATTTTCAAAGGTATGTTGGTATCAAAAAATAAAATAAAACTAGTAAGATAATCATAATATTTACCAAATTTAGCAATTAGTTTCCTTACTTCCACATTAAATATTTAATGTTTTTTTGTACTCCTATCTTTTTCTACTAATTCTTGTTTTTATTTTATAAACTTCTATTACAACACATTTAATTTTTTATACAATTTTTTCTTAATTTTACCAAAAGTTAATTATGACTTTTATTACTAAATTATAATACTCATAAAATATTGTAATGTCAGATTTTAATTATAGATCTGATAAAAAATATTATAATTATAGGTAAACATATTTGTTTTCAATATTTTATTCAATTCTTAATAATTGATTACGATTTTTTACATAAAAAAAATAATAGTAATGATTTTTAATTTTCTTACTTTTTAGTTTTTGTTCACATATTGTCCTCCAATGAGAAAATATCTATTTTTCATTTTCTCTTTTAATTTTTTCACTTTTTTATTCCTTGTTTTTTATTTCGTAATTTTTTTATTTTATACATAATCGGTGTGTATTTTCATTTTTTATAATTTTTTACCACGTACGACGCAATACTTTTTTTTTACAATATATTTATTAATAATATAATGTCATATGCCAATTTTTCACAATACTTTTTTTCTAACAATTTTTTATAATTTACTTATAAAATTTGAATACTTAATAAATTTATTATCTAATAATTTTTTTTTTGCAATTTACTTTTCTTAAACTATAAATATTTAGTTTGAAAATTTTCAGTTTTTCATGCAAATAAGTAACAATTTTTTAGAAAAAACTCGTTCTTATACACAAGTTAATTGGTATTTTTATTATATGTGTGTATAATTTTTTTTTCTTTTCCTCCACTTACTCTTATTTATTTTTAAACAAAGTTTCACATTTTTTTAGTTTCTTGCTACACGGATGGAAAAAACCATGCGGTCTGCGTTGACTTCCTCCACGTGATTCCCATCGGCTGCATGCTACCATGGCTGGCCTTCCGGTGTGTACCTGGCCATGCTTCGACCCTCCCTCTCCTTCCGCGGCAGCTAGCCCTCATTTCGCGACGCATTCTTCTTCGGTTCCTCCTCCCTCACCTTCTCCAACATCGGCAACTAAGACTTTCGCTCAAGTGCTTTCAAATTCTTGTGGTCTTACGGTGGCTCAACTTACCAAGCCTTGTTTGAAAGGCGATGATTGGCCAATCAAGATTTCACAAGATGAGTATCTTACGGGTGTTACTAACTGTCAGAAGGTTCTTCTTGGCCGATTCATGCTTTCCAAGGGTGCAGCTCCGATACGCATGCAGGACCTATGTAACCACATTGATTTGAAGTGGTGCACGAAGGAATCTTGGTAGATGGTATCTCTTGGTAAGGGTTACTATGAGTTTGTGTTTTCCTCCATGGATGGTCTTCAAATGGTGCGGTCCATTGGTTCTTGGAATTTAGATCCAGGTGTCCTTCGTTTGTTTGCATGGACACCGGATTTCAATCCAAATTTAATTTGCCACACTAGTGTTCAGGTTTGGATTAGGCTTCATGGCTTGTCTCGAGAATATCAGAGACAAAAGATTCTCTTTGAAATTGCCAGTGCTATTGGTGTCCCTCTTGCTCTTGATGATCATACGATGAAAAGGACTCTAGGCCACTTTGCAAGGGTTCTAGTCGATGTGGATCTAAACAATGAGCTACGAAATCGATTACTGGTGGAGAGAGATGACTATGCATTTTTTTGTGGATGTTGAATATAAGAAGCTTCCGTCGTTCTGCCCCTCTCGTCAAGTTATATGTCATACTTTGCAAAATTGTAAGCGTTCTAGACTTAATCGGGTGCCAAGATCTGCTGGTGTCATCGCCAGGTTTTTGTGCCAAAATCTGCTCCTGACAAGATTGCCAAGGTTAGTGATAATCAGCAGAATGTGAAGGATAAGGATGTGGCCCTAGCAGTTGAGGAACTTGAGAGTCATCGGACACCTTTCCAGGATAAGGAAATTCTAATTCGGGTGCTGCTGAGATTGACAAAAGCGTTCAGGTGATACATATTGCTATAGAAAATGCTTCTAAGGGAGTAAATAATGAGCCTCGTGGGCCTGAATCTGCTACTCAACATGCTAATCCTCTTCTTGGATTTGTTCCTATTAATGACTTAGTGCAGCAGGTCCTTGAAGCTGCAGTTAAAGAGGTGCCAAAAATTGCTTTAATTGGTTAGCAGAATGATAATCATTTGTTGCATGTGATTGACTATCCAAATGAGGAAATGCATGGCCCTACTAGCTCTGATGCGGCTTCACAGATTAATATGGCTGAGATTTCTCAAAATTCGGTGCTTTCTTTAAGTGCTACTATTAGTGGTGTTAATGTTCAGACCCATCTATTCATCATAATCCACAGGTGGTGAAAGATATGGCTATTGTTGGGAAATTATGGAGTGATTCTATGGAAGATCAGTCGGATGATGAATTTTTTAATGAATCCGAAAGTGGTGTAGAATGTACTGTAGTGAAGGACACTGGGTTTACTAATGTCCTATATAAATCCCAAAAGAAAAAGATGCGCAAAAAGGAGTTGAGTATTCAGAGGAGCGCTGGTTATAGAACCTGATCTAAGGGTGACCTTTCTAAGTCTACCCAATGTTAAAAATCTTGTTTTGGAATGTAAGGGGTTTTGGCAATCCTGACACAAGATTAGCTTTGAAGAATATGTGTTGATTGCATAAACCGGATGTTCTTATTATTTCTGAGCCTTGGATTTCGTTTGATCAAGTTCCGGTTGGTTTTTTTGGCTCTCTTAATTTATCTTTTATTGCTGAAAATTATAGGGGAAGTTTGCCTTCTAATTTATGGTGTTTTTGCACTAATAATTATTCTCCAGTGGTTATTAGGCGATCTAGGCAATTTTTTGCCTTACCTTTGCATTATGCAGGCCGTATTTTTAATATTGTTGTTGTCTATGCATCTACTAACTATATTACTATCAGGGATCTTTGGGCTAATTTGCATACTCTTCGTGGTGCTCTTTCTTCTCCTTGGTGCTACATAGGGAATTTTAATGCAATTTTGGGGTCTCATGAATACCAAGGTAAGGCCATTCTGTAACACCCCATTTCCAAAGTATTACTAAACTAACTGTAACTCTCAAAAGTTCAAATACTTCTGAAAATGAAATACTTTGCTTGTATGGTTTTTGAAAATGTGGTACTAATTGTTTTTTCCTTCAAACTCCTTTGAAAATAGCAGTCAGAGTATTGCAGCATTTTCGAAAGGTGGTGGATAAGTAAAGACATCAAAATTAAACCACAATAACCATACAAATAGATTTGCTTAAACATTTTACAGAAGACAATCGAAGTCTTGAAAACATAGTATAATTATTACAACATTGTAATTAATACATTAAACACCCTACAGCTGGTCGGAACACTACAACACTTACTAGACCTCTAGTAAGTTTCAAACAAACACACAAGGTAGAAAGCCGGACAGGGCTATTCTCAGCTACGCTTGTCAGCAGCCCCGAACACTCTGATGTCTTCATCATCTGGGTTACATTCATTGATTGAAAGAACCACGGGCAATTGTCAACTTCTTAAATAAAGCGATAACACAGTAACATAATATACAACGCAATAAGAATGCATAAATGCTCTGCAAATGCAACTACATGCCACTATTTAAGATTCCAGATACCAACGATACTGAATTCCTTCCGGCACTATTCAGATCTAGGACCGTCCCGACAACACTGAATCCCTTCCGGCACTATTCAGGTCTAGGATCATCCTGACAACACTGAATCCCTTTCAGCACTATTCAGGTCTAGGAATTGTCTGACTGCAGGCTAACGACGATACTGGATCCCTTCCAACACTATCCAGATCGAAGTTACCTTCATTTTCATGAGCTCTCAAGGAACTCAGAAGATCTTCAAGTTGCAAGGCATTCAGGTCCTTGGCTTCTTGAATAGTTGTGACCTTAGGTCTCCACTTCCTTGGCAGGCTTCTTAAGATTTTCTTTACGTGATCAGCAGTGGTATAGTTTTTCTTAAGAACCTTTAGACCACGAACTAGTGTTTGGAATCTTGCAAACATAGTTTCAATGCTTTCATCCTCTTCCATTTTGAAGAGTTCATATTGTCTAACCAAGATGTTAGCCTTGGTTTCTTGTACCTGGGAAGTACTCTCATAGGCCAAAGCCAATGAGTCCCAAATTTCTTTGGCAATTTCATTCTTCCCACATTTCTCGTACTCTTTCTCAAAAATGGCACAGATAAGAAAATATCTTGCCTTCTGATTTAGTTGATAGGCTTTTTTATGCTCATCTTCCCACTTTTCTCTAGGAATGGGTTTATTCTTGGAATCAACTAGCTTAGTATATTGTTTTTGAACCATATCCCATAGTTCGAGTTGTTGAGACTCAAAGAAAGTTTTCACTTTATATTTCCAATAGTCGTAGTTTGTTCTAGTGAACAAATGAGGACAGTTAACGTGACCAACGGCTTCGTTGCTTGCCATGTATAAAGAATAAGATCTTTTCCTCTTACACTGTTAAGTGTTTAACCAAGAGGCCGAGCTCTGGTACTAATTGAACGTGGCAAAAACACAAGAAAGAGGGTTTGAATTGGGCTTTAGAAATCTTTTCGCAAAACTTGTGTATTTTTTAAAACCTTTTCAAAAACAACTCTTTAACAAAATAGTAATGAAAACAAGTAAAGAGAGAAGAAGAGAATGACACAGTAATTTATACTAGTTCAATATCACCTGATAGCTACGTCTAGCGTAACGCCCCAAACTCCCTAAGCTTAGTTGAGTACAAGTGATGAGTAGTTGTGTGATTATGTTTAACTTTAAATTGAATCCAATTTGAAGTGAATATGATCGCATAGAGTTTCAATGTGTAAGTTGTTGATTTGGAGTTAGGAAATGAGTTGGATTTAATCCTAAGAAGATTGGAAGTGTTAAATTTGGTGTGAGAATTGAGTTTCTTTGATTTTTTTCATAGTGTGAATCGAATCCCTCACCTCTCGAATCGATTCAGACACTTAAAACCCTCTTGGAATCGATTTTTAGCAGTTGTGAATCGATTCCCACACCCTGTGAATCGATTCACACAAAAACAAGCCACTGGGAGTCAAATTGGGAGCTGCAGTGAATCGATTCACTCACTTAAACTCGAGCAAGAACATTTCTGACTGTGTGAATTGATTCACACATATCATGTGAATCGATTCACAAATTAAAAAATGCTTAAAAACAGCAGATTTTTAGCAGAACGCGATTTTGAGGAAAAATGGGAAGAAGGGAAGGAAAAAGGGGGAAGGAAAGCTAGGGTTTCACTATTTGAGAAGGATTGAAGAGATTCATGTTGGATTTCTTCAATCACTTACCTAAATGGAGAGTTTGAGAGTTGAAGTTGAGTTTTAATGGAAGTTTGAAGGAACCTCACCTAGAGAAGAAGAAGCACAAAATGAAGAAGAAGAAGAAGAGGAAGATCAAACTCCTTCCAAGATGGCTCGAATTCTTGGACTAAAGAAGAAGATTGAAGGCTGTAAATCAAGATTTGAAGAGTATTTGAAGAAACCCTAAGTTGAGAAAAGGAGGGAAACTTGAAGAAAAGCAAAAAGGCCTAAGTTCAACCATTCTAGCTTAATGTCTTGAAGAATAGAGGTAAGTTCTTCAACCCCTAGGTGATGGGCAACCAATAAGTCCCACATATAGGAATTTTATTTCCTTTAGTAATATGTGTACCCTAGATTCAAGTTAGGGATTGTTTTTAATATCTACATGAAGTATAGTTTGAATTTATTATTGTTATGTTTTAGTAGTGAGTTTATCTGAAAGAGGTTGAATGGCTGCCCCCAACCCCCACACTTGAATGTATGTTTGATGTTTGTTCCCTTGTAAACACCATAGAGTTTCAAGGGATATGTTTAATGTATGTTTCATCCATTAAATTGGTCAGTTATGAGGCTTGTAAAACGAGCCCTAAGTGTATGTTAACGAGGTCAATTCAAGGACCTTAGGAAAGTATATAATTAAAAGAATGTTTGAAGTAGATATTTATAATTTGGAATGAGTCTTATTATGAGTATAGTATGTTTTAATCTCTAAGTGAGTAGTTGGCTAGAAATGAATGTTCTTAATGTTAAGCTAGATTCATTGAAATGATTATAAATTTCCTTGAATAGTTAAATGAGGATGATGTTAATAAACCCTAGTTAGCTAAGTTGCATTTCTATAAACATGCATAAAAGCATTAGCACAAGCTAAAGTATATGGCAAGACTCCTCTATTTAAAGGAGAAGCACGATATGGTTAGCCTCGTGGGACGTCACTTGGACGGTTAAGACATCTGACCACCATATCATAAGTCGTTATGCGGGGTCTCGGGACTAAAGCCTTGACAAAACCCAGTAACGAAGATTCCCTGTTGAATATCGATTCAACCGGTGGGAATAGCTTAAACGCACTTAGTAGCAAAGCAAAGCTGACTATGAACTTAATAATGTTCAAGTCTAAGAATGTTAATGAATTCCTTGTATATATGTATGTATCTTTGGAATTAGCTTAGTTAAGTAAATGTTAATATGGATTGAAAATCCTTAGATGCTAAATTACTTAATAGTAATGATGCATAGAAGTAGTAAGAGTTGTGTTAAGATCCCTTAAGAAAGTAAGCAAACTATGTTAATTGGAGTCTATAGACTAAAGCATAAGATCAAATCCAATAGCATAAAGAAAAGCAAAGATGTGTTAAGTATAAAGTGAGTAAGTAAGTAAGGAAGAACTTTAAGTTCTTAGCCAATAAGGTTATATTTATAATGCACTAAGTTTAGCCTTGTTAAGTATCGGTTAGAGAATGAATGTTTATAGAGTTAATGTGTGTTTGCTATACAATTTTGTATCTAGTTATTCACAAGCCTTTAAGTGGTATATTGGTCTTAGGATTATCCTACCTCTCAATATACAAAGTTGTAAGTTCAGGTTAGCACATTCTAGGGCATTTTTGCTTAGGATGTCTAATAAGTTCTCAACCAAGTCCGTACGGTATCGGAGAAGTATGTGTAGGTGTATAAAACCTAAGTTAGTCTTGTCACATTAGCATGATTCGATGAGAGAATGGTGAGAAGTCCGTGAAGGGCTCACTGAGATTTATAATCTCACCCCGTTCCTTTTATTTGTTTTTCAGATAAATAGGTACCGAAGATGATGAGGCAAAGCTCCAAGCCTGGGACTTATAGACCAGTTTTATAGTGTAATGGAATTTTATATTCCGAGTACTGTATAAGTTATAATCTATTTATTAGATTAATGATTTCAGTTTAATTTATGACTTGGATTACTGTAAACAAGTTTGTAAATTATTAGTAATTCCTATACTTTAATGTAATTTTTCATACTTTCAGTTTATATTGAGGTATGGGTGTTACATTATGGTATCAGAGCAGTTCGATCTTATCAGACTGAGAGTCACGAGTTTAGTGGTGACTCAGCTCAGGAAATGTCAGTTTAGTCCTTATAGGACTGTAGTTAATTAGCCAAAATTTTCTTTTGTTCGGGAACTTCTCTCTATATTCTTATGCTTGGTATGGAATATTAAGCCTAATCAACTTAATACTCAATACCGTGTACGAGGAATGTAGTAGATGGAGCTGGCGGACGAAGGAGAGGACTGAATAAGAGCGCGAACTCTGAGAAAGTTTAATGGATAAGAATGATGCGGACAAGGAAGGAACGGATGCAAGAGCTCTCAATAAGTGAGAATCTCCGGAATCTACGGATTAAGGGAAATAAGTTTCCACCTCTCTGGAACTAGGAATCAAGGAATGGTTTAAGTGTGGTCAGAACCACAGAGGCGAGTGTTTGGTTGGACAAGCGGGTATTTTATGTACCGTCAACCAGGATGCCCTGTAAGGGATTAGGAACGACGAGCAAGTAAGGGGTTTTTAATTGTAAGATTTCAATCGACTTATGATGGGAGTTTATGATAGGTTAGGGTTCAACAGCTGTTGATTTATCAGGTTGTTTAGCCTAATCTATTATGAATGGATCCAAGATTGATTGAGATCCTATGATAATATACGTAAGTGATCCATAGTGTCCCAAGTGGTTAGTAGTCCGGATAGTAAGTAAGGTATAGATAGGCCACTCACTTCAGTGCCTAAATGGTAGTGAGGAACCTCAAGGGAGAGTAAGCCCCAGAGAAGCAGATAGAAACCCTAATCTTTTAGGTATATTGACTCTAGTTTAGTAGCTAGCCTAGAAGGAGAATTAGACTATAGTCTTTGAACTACAGCAGTTATAAGTAAAGTTAAGTCGGGAAATTCGAGGTCATCAATGTTTGCATTCGATCTAACTGGCCAGTAAATGACGTGAATTCATCTGACCAATTATAGACTTCATCTTAACCAAATAAGAATATTATTTGGAATGAGACTTAGTCTATAATCGGATAATGAAATCACCAAATTCTCAGGACAGTTAGTTCCTTTGCAGAGGTTAATTTCTTCCGGAGTTTCCATTGATTTAGTAGTAGTAGTAAAGGTCGATCCAGTTAAGGAGAGTAGTAGTAAGGTTCAACTAAGAGTGAAATGTTATGGACACAAGTTAATCATTGGACATCTGAGATTATAAGTTGCTGCGAGTAAATTCGTTAGGTTGGGTCTGATGTGGTTCTAACTAGTCACTTGCAAGCTGAGTCTCCAACAAGTGAGGCTTAGACCTCGTGTGAGACAAAGTTTGTAACCAACTAGTGAAAATCAAGTCAGTCTAAAGATTTGTATGTTTAAAGCTTTGAAAATGGTTTAAAAAAAATTGGGAGCTGTTTTGTGGTTCTTAAAATAGTGGTTTATCACCAAGATTTGGGTGAGTTTTAACTTGGTTTTAATTGTATTAAAGTGACAAAAAAAATTGTCTTATGGTTAAAGTATTTAGGTGTTTTAAATTTGTATGATTTGGAAGTGAAAAGTTTCAAAAATTTGAGTTTGTTTTAGGGCACAAAACCGTGGCCCTTATGTTAGTTTAGAACATTGTCTTAACTTGTTTTTAAGCTTAAATATGTTGTAAAAAGTGGTTAGTAATTTGATTTAGCAAAACATTTCGAAGAAGCATGATTTTGGAAAAAGAATTGGTTTATGTTTCAAGAATTGTTTTGAACTTGTAATGAAATTGTTTCCAAAATTTTGTGACATGTTTTAGTGTTTTAAAAGTTGATTCAAAGTTAGGAAAACACTATTCCAATTGGTAAATTTTGGGTTAAGCATTTGTCTAAGTGTATAGCATTTGGAAAAGTTTCAAAATTTGCATAGTTTGAATATGTGTCATGGCATATGGCTAGATAGAACCAAATAGGGATTAAGTTGAGTAATTCCTAGGCTTTAGGAAGCCCTAACCTGTGGTTGCCCTAGGGGCTTTAGACTTGAGTTTAGTTCTAATTGATTGAGCTTGGGTTGTTAAGGTTCGTGTGAGGAATGACTTGACGATTGTTTGGAATTACCTTGTTTGGATTGTTAAAGCACCTAAGGTAAGGGAAATTCTTCTATAATGAGTTTGGGCTTTTCGCTTTGTGTGTTATTTGGGTTGATTGTTTGATTAATTGTGTGGTAGTACTTGTAGTATTAATATGTGTTGTCTAGAATGCTATAGCATGTCATAGCATACTGAATTGTTATATGTTGTTTCAAATGTTGTAGCATGTTCTTGGCCCTACGTGGCATTAGTAATTTGTATTGTTTGCCTTAAATCATGTTTGATTTAATTGGAACTTAGAATTGATTTGGAATGTGAAAAATATTGTTGATGATAACGAATTAATTGATAATGCGTTGATCGACTGCTATTGGTTTGACGACTTACAACGGTAAGTCTGATGCGATTCCATGAGCCGAGAAATGTTTTCGAGGTAAACTAAAGATATCTTCTAAAATAAGCCGGTGTACAAACATGCTTTATGGATCAAAGTTATGATCGCTTAAGTAAATTGTTATGGGCATTTTGACTTAAAAGTAAGCATGAGGGTTTTAGTACAACTAGCCAAAGCTTACAAAGAATGTAGAATGGAACTATAATAGGAAAAGAATTTGAATAAGCAATGTATTTTGCAAAAACAGTTGAGTTAAATGATGCGTCTGGGAAAACTTTGGCTAGAAAAGACTTGTTATTAAGAGTGTTCGCACCGTCTCTCTTTCCTGATAATTTTCCCTAATGTATTATTTAGCACAACTGGGGTTCCAACGACCTAAAGCTAAAGAGTTATTTCTAGTACAATATCACTTAGGTGTGACACAAAAGTTAAAATTGGAAATTCATTAAGTTGAGTGAGTGAGGACTCGTCGATCCGTATTGATTAATTAAAACATATCAAGGACGCTCCTTACGGTGAGCGAGCCATAGTAAAGAATTTGTTTGGATGCATACTGACCATTGAGCATCGACATTCGGAGCGTTTGATTGTCTTAAGGACTTCAAAAGGATGAGTTGTCACTTCATTGCCAGTCTGGCAACAAAGCCTAATGCATGGCTATACCCTTGGTAGGGGAATTTGATTCAGACGTTGGGAAATAAAGTTCCTCTCACTACTGACCTTGTTTAAGGCTGCATGTGTATACATAAACTCGTTCATAATGCATTGGCATGCATGGCTAACCATATTTATGACATATGATGGATCGTTGATGAATTTGTTATGTGATGAATATATTGTTGTCCTGTTGGCTGATTTGTTTGCTCACATGCAATGCTTGATATACCATGATGATGCATGTGGTCCATTAAGTATATATATGTATACAAAGACATGTTGTTGTATTATATATGTATATTATTTGCATGCGACATAGCCTATGATAAACTCGTGAACAAAGAATTTACCCTTGCACTATTGTTGGATTAGACATTCCCATAAATGTTTCCAAATGGAGTTCACATTGCTGCTGCTGTTCCTAAAGTATTGAAGAATGAGCCAGTGGAGGAAGATTCCTCTGAGAGCTTCGTGTTTTGATCTTATTGAACGGTTTCTCAGTAAGAGTCATAGTTGTTAGCCAGTTTAGCTTAGGGTATTGTTTTTATTGTTTGCGTAATTACTTATTGTCTTGTAATTACTCTTTTCAGAAAACTCCGCCTCAGTGCGAATTGATTATATTATGTTTTATAACATGAGAAGCGTGTAATGTGATGTGATATACTCTGATAATTGCAAAAGACTGATTTGGCATTATTTAAAAAATTGTAGTACTCTTCATGTCTCATTTTTTGAAAAGGGTTTCAAAGGAAAGAAAAAGAAAAAAAAATTCACTCCTATTTTCCATTACAAAATATAGAAGAGTACTTTTTACTGAGAGCATATAAGCATCAAATGTTTTCAGCATTAGATTAGGTTTCACAGTAGCGCCCTGGAAACGGGGTGTTACAATAGGGGTGTTTCACAGCAGTTGCACATGGGCTATGGGGGTTGAAGCATGTGCAAAAGAACATTCCATGACAAGTGTAGCATTATGATTGATTATTAAGTAAATGGTAGGTAGTTTGTTAAGTTAATTCCTAACTAAATGGTTGGTTTGTAACCAATAAAGACAAATTTTTTCCTTCCTTGTCCCTAGCTGATTTCGTGGTTTTGCCTATATAAGGAAGACCAACTCCTTCATTTGTTCATTAGGAAAAAAACTAGAGAGAAGTTAGAGAGAGAAAGGATGAGAAATCTTGAAAAAAATTGTGATTTTGAGCTTAAATTTCTTTCCTTTTCTCTCCTTTATCTTGTGCAATCTCTTCCGTATCTCTTGATGATAAGATCTGGTCTCTTTTCCACTATTTTGTTCTTGAGAGTCTTATGGTTTAGATCTCAAAATTTGGTACCAAAAGAAGTTGATTTTGAGCTTGTTTAGTAGTAATTTTCATAGATCCATCTTTTCCGTCATGTTTTAATGGATTTTGTGATTTTTAAAATTGTGGAACCCTAACTTTTTGAGGAGGCCGAATTTTAGGGGCTGTTCCTAAGGTTTTATTTTTGTTTTAAGTGATTGGAGGTTAGATCTTGGAAGGATTAATGACTAAGAGGGTGGATCTAGCCATAAACATGCATATTCATGGAGTTTGTAAGATTAAAATTTAATTTGCTTTTAGTTCTTTGAAACAACAACTTATTTGATTTTTTAAAGGGTCATATGAGTTGGTTTTTGTTGTCTAAAGGTAGTGTAATTAGTAGATCTTGGCTTATATGTTTACCGCCTAAACTAGTTTGCATGATTTAGTCTTAAAAGTGCAGTTGCAAACAAAAACTTATACACCTCTTTTATGTTTTGAAAAACAGCAACCTATGTAGTTTTAAACAAGTAATATGAACTTGTTTTTGTGCTCTAAAAGTGGCATCAATGTTAGCTTTTGACTTCGGGTATAAACTTGTAAAGATTTGTATGTTTAAAGCTTAGAAAATGGTTTAAAATAAAATAAATTGGGAGTTGTTTTATGGTTCTTAAAATAGTGGCTTATCACCAAGATTTAGGTGAGTTTTAACTTGGTTTAATTGTATTAAAGTGACAAAGAAATTGTCTTACGGTTAAAGAATTTAGGTGTTTTAAATTTGTATGATTTGGAAGTGAAAAGTTTGAAAAATTTGAGTTTGTTTTTAGGGCACAAAACCGTGGCCCTTATGTTAGTTTAGAACATTGTCTTAACTTGTTTTTAAGCTTAAATATGTTGTAAAAAGTGGTTAGTAATTTGGTTTAGCAAAACATTTCGAAGAAGCATGATTTTGGGAAAAGAATTGATCTATGTTTCAAGAATTGTTTTGAACATGTAATGAAATTGTTTCCAAATTTTTGTGGCATGTTTTAGTGTTTTAAAAGTTGGTTCAAAGTTGAAAAAACACTATTCAAAGTGGTAAAACACTATTCCAATTGGTAAATTTTGGGTTAGGCATTTGTCTAAGTGTGTAGTATTTGGAAAAGTTTCAAAATTTGCATAGTTTGAATATGGGTCATGGCATATGGCTAGATAGAACCAGTTAGGGATTAAGTTGACTAATTCCTAGGCTTTAGGAAGCCCTAACCCGTGGCTACCCTAGGGGCTTTAGACTTGAGTTTAGTTCTAATTGATTGAACTTGCGTTGTTAAGGTTCGTGCGAGGAACGACTTGACGATTGTTTGGAATTACCTTGTTTGGATTGTTAAAGCGCCCAAGGTAAGGGGAATTCTTATATAATGAGTTTGGGCTTTTCTCCTTGTGTGTTGTTTATATTGATTGTTTGATTAATTGTGTGGTAGTACTTGTAGTATTACTATGTGTTGCCTGGAATGCTATAGCATGTTGTAGCATACTGAATTGTTATATGTTGTCTGAAATGCTGTAGCATGTTCTTAGCCCTACGTGGCATTAGTAATTTGTATTGTTTGCCTTAAATCATGTTTGATTTAATTGGAACTTGGAATTGGTTTGGAATGTGAAAAATATTGTTGATGACAACGGATTAATTAATAATGCGTTTCGACTGCTATTGGTTTGACGACTTACAACGGTAAGTCTGATACGATTTCATGAGCCGAGAAATGTTTTCGAGGTAAACTAAAGGTATCTTCTAAAATAAGTCGGCGTACAAACATGCTTTATGGATTAGAGTTATGATCTCTTAAGTAAATTGTTAAGGACATTTTGACTTAAAAGTAAGCGTGAGGGTTTTAGTACAACTAGCCAAAGCTTACAAAGAATGTCGAATGGAACTATAGTAGGAAAAGAATTTGAATAAGCAATGTATTTTGCAAAAACAGTTGAGTTGAATGATGTGTTTGGGAAAACTCTGGCTATGAAAGACTTGGTTATTACGAGTGTTCGCACCGCCTCTCTTTCCTGGGAATTTTTCCTAATGCATTATTAGCACAACTGGGGTTCCAACGACCTAAAGCTAAAGAGTTATTTCTAGTACAATATCAGTTAGGTGTGACACAAAAGTTAAAATTGGAAATTCACTAAGTTGCATGAGTGAGGACTCGTCGACGCGCATTGATTAATTAAAACATATCAAGGATGCTCCTTATAGTGAGCGAGCCATAGTAAAGAATTTGTTTGGATGCATACTGACAATTGAGCATCGACACTCGGAGCATTTGATAGTCATAAGGACTTCAAAAGGACGAATTGTTACTTCATTGCCAGTCTGGCAACAAAGCCTAATGCATGGCTATACCCTTGGTAGGGGAATTTAATTCGAACATTGGGAAATAAAGTTCCTCGTCACTGCTGATCTTGTTTTAGGCTGCAGGTGTATACACAAATTCGTTCATAATGCATTGGCATGCATGTCTAACCACATTTATGACATGTGATGGATCGTTGATGAATTTGTTATGTGATGACTATTTTGTTGACCTGTTGGTTGATTTGTTTGGTCACATGCAATGCTTGATATACCATGATGATGCATGCGGTCTATTAAGTATGTATATGTATACAAAGGCATGTTGTTGTATTATATATGTATATTATTTGCATGCGACATAGCCTATGATAAACTCGTGGACAAAGAATTTACCCTTGTACTATTGTTGGATTGGACATTCCCATGGATGTTTCTAGATGGAGTTCACATTACTGCTGTTGTTCCTAAAGTATTGAAGAATGAGCTAGTGGAGGAAGATTCCTCTGAGAGCTTCGTGTTTTGATTTTGCTGAACGGTTTCTCAGTAAGAGTCATAGTTGTTGGCCAGCTTAGCTTAGGGTATTGTTTTTGTTATTTGCGTAATTACTTATTGTCTTGTAATTACTCTTTTCAGAAAATCCCGCCTCAGTGCGAAATGATTATATTATGTTTTATAACATGAGAAGCGTGTAATGTGATGTGATATACTTTGATAATTGCAAAAGACTGATTTGGCAATATTTAGAAAATTGTAGTACTCTTCATGTCTCATTTTTTGAAAAGGGTTTCAAAGGAAAGAAAAAGAAAAAAAATTCACTCCTATTGTCCATTGCAAAATATAGAAGAGTACTTTTTTACTGAGAGCATATAAACATCAAATGTTTTCAGCATTAGATTAGGTTTCACGGTAGCGCTCCAGAAACAGGGTGTTACATAAGACGTAGCAATTTTCGAGGACGAAATTTTTTAAAAAAGTGGGTAGTAATGTAACGCCTCAAACTCCCTAAGCTTAGTTGAGTAAAAGTGATGAGTAGTTGTGTGATTATGTTTAACTTTAAATTGAATCCAAATTGAAGTGAATATGATCACATAGAGTTTCAATGTTTAAGTTGTTGATTTGAGTTAAGAAATGAGTTGGATTCAATCCTAAGATGATTGGAAGTGTTAAATTTGGTGTGAGAATTGAGTTTCTTTGATTTTTTTCATAGTGTGAATCAAATCCCTCACCTCCTGAATTGATTCAGACACTTAAAACCCTATTGAAATCGATTTTTAGCAGTTGTGAATCGATTCATACACCCTGTGAATCGATTCACACAAAAACAAGTCACTGGGAGTCGAATTGTGAGGTGCAGTGAATCGATTCACTCACTTAAACTCAAACAGGAACATTTCTGACTTTGTGAATCGATTCACACATATCATGTGAATCGATTCACAAGTTCAAAAATGCTTAAAAACAATAGGTTTTCAGTAGAACGCGATTTTGAGGAAAAATGGGAAGAATGGGAGAAAAAGGGAAAGGAGAAAGAGGGAAGGAGAGCTAGGGTTTCACCATTTGAGAAGGATTGAAGAGATTCATGTTGGATTTCTTCAATCACTTGCCTAAATGGAGAGTTTGAGAGTTGAAGTTGAGTTTTAATGGAAGTTTGAAGGAACCTAACCTAGAGAAAAAGAAGAAGAAGCATGAAATGAAGAAGAAGAAGAAGAAGAAGAAGAGGAAGATCAAACTCCTTCCAAGATGGCTCAAATTCTTGGACTAAAGAAGAAGATTGAAGGTTGTAAATCAAGATTTGAAGAGTATTTGAAGAAACCATAAGTTAAGAAAAGGGGGAAAACTTGAAGAAGAGCAAAATGGCCTAAGTTCAACCATTCTAGATTAATGTCTTGAAGAATAGAGATGAGTTCTTCAACCCCTAGGTGATGGGCAACCAATAACTCCCACATATAGGAATTTTATTTCCTTTAATAATATGTGTACCCTAGGTCCAACCCCCCACACTTGACTATATATTTGATGTTTGTTCCCTTGTAAACACTATAGAGTTTCAAGGAGTATGTTTAATGTATATTTCGTCCATTAAATTGGTCAGTTGTGAGGCTTATAAAACGAGCCCTAAGTGTATGTTAACGAGGTCAATTCAAGGACCTTAGGAAAGTATCTAATTAGATGAATGTTTGAAGTAGATATTCATAATTTGGAATGGGTCTTATTATGAGTATAGTATGTTTTAACTTCTAAGTGAGTAGTTAGCTAGAAATGAATGTTGTTAATGCTAAGCTAGATTCATTGAAATGATTATAAATTTCCTTGAATAGTTAAATGAGGATGATGTTAATAAATCCTAGTTAGGTAAGTTGCATTTCTATAAACATGCATAAAAGCATAAGCATAAGCTAAAGTCCATGGCAAGACTCCTCTATTTAAAAGAGAAGCACGGTATAGTTAGTTTCGTAGGATGCCACTAGGACGGTTAAGATGTCTAACCACAATATCGTAAGTCATTATGCGGGGTCTCGGGACCAAAGCCTTGACGAAACCCGATAACGAAGATTCCCTATTGAATATCGATTTAACTGGTGGGAATAGCTAGAACGCGCTTAGTAGGAAAGCAAAGCTGACTATGAACTTAATAATGTTCAAGTCTATGAATGTTAATGAATTCCTTGCATGTGTGTGTGTATATATATATATTTATATGTATATATCTTTGGAATTAGCTTAGTTAAGTAAATGTTATTATGGATTGAAAATCGTTAGATGCTAAATTACTTAATAGTAATGATGTATAGAAGTAATAAGAATTGTGTTAAGATCTCTTAAGAAAGTAAGCAAGAGTCTATAGACTAAAGCATAAGATCAAATCCAATAGCGTAAAAAAAAGCAAAGATGTGTTAAGTATAAACTGAGTAAGTAAGGAAGAACTTTATGTTCTTAGTTAAGAAGGTTATATTTATAATGCACCAAGTTTAGCCGTGTTAAATATCGGTTAGAGAATGAATGTTTATAGAGTTAATGTGTGTTTGCTATACGATTTTTTATCTAGTTATTCACAAGCCTTTAAGTGGTATATTGGTCTTAGGATTATCCTACCTCTCAATATACTAAGTCGTAAGTTCAGGTTAGCACATTCTAGGGCGTTTTCACTTAGGATGTCTAATAAGTTCTCAACCAAGTTCATACGGTATCGGAGAAGTATGTGTAGGTGTATAAAGCCTAAGTTAGTCTTGTTACATTAGCGTGATTCGATGAGAGAATGGTGAGGAGTCCGTGAAGGGCTCACTGAGATTTATAATCTCACTCCGTTCCATTTATTTGTTTTTCAGATAAACAGGTACCAAAGATGATGAGGCAAAGCTCCAAGCCTGAGATTTATAGACCAGTTTTATAGTGTAATGGAATTTTATACTCCGATACTGTATAAGTTGTAATCTATTTATTAGATTAATGATTTGAGTTTAATTTGTGACTTGGATTACTGTAAACAAGTTTGTAAATTATTAGTAATTCTTGTACTTTAATGTAATTTGTCATACTTTTAGTTTATATTGAGGTATGTGTGTTACATCTAGTCACTTCACACACTTGGAGGATTTCTCCACTATAATCAACCTGATTACACTTGAGAGTATACTACTGCCAAACTGGTTATAATCACTACTTTTTAGAACGATTTAGTATAGTCAAGCCTCTAAGAAATGCAGCCACTACTGAGCCAAATACAGTGTTCAAAAGTAGTTTGAAACAATATCAGATAACTCTCAGCAGAGAGGATATACAATGAAAAACTCAAGCACAAAGAATAACTCTCAAACTGAAAGAATAAAATGTTTAAGTGCTTGTTCAATGTGATCTCAGAGACTTGGAATGAATCTTGATTGCTCACTGTGTTTCACTGCGTTCTCGATCGTTTTTCCTTTTTTACTTTAGTGAGAGAAGTAAGATATATAGCTAGGATTGTGAATAGTATCATTGTGACTTAACAGCTCTTTTCACCAATGGACAAAACTTCAGATCCCTTTGTGTGGCTTTTAGCAAGTCATGTCACTTTCCACTCTGCTCTTGCATACTGACACATCATACTTTTGCATGATCTTGTCCCTTATGATCTTTTTAAAATAAAACACTTCTTGAGCAAGTTTTCTGATGATTATATCCGTTGACATTCCCTTTGGCTTTTGATTCCTCGTACATTAAAATACTCATCAATGAGGTCTCTTTAATACATGAAGTAGCCTTTAATGAACACTCAGTCTGATTTCTAATCAGAGCATCTGTCAAACAGACGATGCTTGTTACTGAGATACTCTATTCATCAGAGTGAGCTTGAAACAGAGACAAGTTCTTTAATATAGAATTTGTTGGCCTTTCATATAACACAGTCTTGTAGAAACAGACGAAGGCTTCCACTGAGTAGTCTATTCAATAGTCTGTTGAGCGTTGACAAAAACAGAGCATTGACCAAGATAGAGCATAGTCTCACCAGAGTATAGTCTATCAGTGTTGACTGATAACAGAGTATTGACCAAGACAAAGTGAGGCTATTAGACGATGACGTCAGCAATTTTCAGAGGATTAGTGTCAGACTCAAATTTATGAAACTGAGAGTGAAATACACATTTTCACTTAGTCTTCTAAGATAATTCATTCTGATGAATAGTGACTTCTGCACACTAACAAACACATCAGAGAATAAATTGTTCTATTAACTATTTGTTATCATCAAAACAATTAAGGGTCATTGTTTCTGAATCCACTTGATTCCAGCAGTAGTTTCCCCCAAGTTGGTAGCTCATGGCTTCATGAGGTGTCGACTTAACTGTTTTGAAACTTTCCTTACATTGGTGTGAGGAATGACCAACGTTTCAAAGGCATCAATGTGTTGTAGATTTTTTTTTCCAATAATGGGTTGCCTCCAATCATGGACTCTAGTCTTCGAGTTTATGCACAAAATCTTCAAAGAAGTGTGACGAACCAAAATGTGGATACTAGATAGGTGCCTGAGCACGAGAAGGAAAATCAGGATCTACAAGAGCAAACATTGTCTTAAAACTGAAGGCTTGGCTTCTACCAGCTAGGTTCAGTATGGTGTTAAGGTGAATTGAGGATAATTTCTTCTTCTTATCTGTATGAGGATGTTGACATTGATATGAATGTACCATCTTATATTATGATGTCACTGGTGGAGCACTATGCCATGTTCAGGTGAGCATCTCGTGCTCTTCCGAATTTTAGTTTGACTCATTTTCACATATGCCAAACTCGTAGATTTGAAATATGTGAAGTAAAGTCTGCCTTGATGACATTCTAGGTCAATTGCTTATGGGGGCATGAAGGGTAGACTTGTACTTGGTCGAGGTCTATAGGATTGTCGACATGAACATGTGCATGCGTGTTTTTCATTTCCCCCCCACATCGGGCTATTCGTTATCGTAGGCTTAATGTGCCATTGGGTCCTAGGTCAAGGGAAAGGCAACGTCTGATGTCTCTTAGGAGAAGGCTCATGATCTTGCCTCATGCTTCTAAGGTAAGGGATTCAGGAAACTTGGTAAGAGGTAGCCGAGAAGGCAATAACATTTTACAAAGACTAAGAAGAAGCTAGGTGTGTCATATATTTTGGCAAGTAGCACTGGCGAGATGTAAAGGATATCACTGATGTTCAACTTCTAAAGCCTAGCCTCAAGTTTGTCCTTGAGTAGGAGAGATGCATGGGCCAAGTCCAAGATGACGAATCTATTTATTCTGTATTTGAGTCGTCTTTCTCATTTGAACAATTTGAAAGTGCATCCTTTTGCAGATGTGCTTCAACTTGCATGATGTAGGCATGATTACCTTAACTTTGATGTTGAATGAAAGAAAATACGGGGTGGTATATCGTATCTCAAATGACATCAGGTGCCACTTAGAGCTTGGATAAGTGTAGTGACTGGTATCACATTTGTTGCTTTGGCCAAACACATCGTCATATGAGTGATTATATACTTTATTACAAAACATGGGAAGTGAAAACCTGGTAGGGTCCGATGGGTCGATGTTCTTGGTTAGGGCCAAGATTTGGCTTTACGGTCAAGGAGCATAGATGAGGTCGATGAACCGAGATCCTGTCTTATCCAATCTTAGATGCTTGTTATGGAGTCTGGTTTTGTCAAGCCGATGTGGCTTACAGGATCGAGAATACTACATATTGGATTTCTTCTGGCATCAAGCTCGTTTCTTTTTAGACTTGGAATCGACATCCCAAAACTTGTCAAGCTTTGGCTAGGCATCAAGTGCTTTTAGATCTCTGGTTAGCGTTAAGTTTCGTTGGCGACATCAGATGGGTGTCTAGTAACCCTTTCTCTATTTTGGCATCAAGAGCCATGTAAAGTTTGTATGGACAAGTGTTATCAGGTGATTTCACCTTGTCAGGAGAAAGTGGAATACTTTAAACTTCTGAAGTCACTACAGGAGAAACATGATTTTAATTTACTCAAACTCCACTTACATATTGAGTTCCACTTCAAGTGTTACTCCTTCTACCTTGAGGGTTGATATGGCTCAACGAGAGTAAGGATAAAATAAAGATAAGTGAATAAAAATATATTTTAGCATATAAAATAAAGGCGGATAAAATAAAGGATAAAACATAAATCAAGTTTTAACTATTAAATTCGTCATGTTTTAACGGAGAAAACAAAAAAATTGTCGCTAACTCATATACCATGTTTCAAGGTAGAGTTTCATTGGTATACGAACAACATGTCGAAGTAAAACAATTAATTAAAGATGAAATGAACCCCCTCGACCTCGAGTGACGATTACTACTACTAAGTGCTAACGAGTGAGTTTGAATTGGAGATTCTTTTCCATGTCACTCCGCATGCTCCTTCATTTTCCTTCCTCCCACACCAAACTCACGCTCGCCAGATCACCATCTTACTTCTTCTCTTCCCGCTACTGCCGCCCTTCCGCGCCGCCGCAAGCTCCGCCGTCCCCTAAGAAGGTCCCTTTCACGGTGTCGGTTCACGGAAGGACATGGCAGGACCCATATCACTGGATGTCCAACACCGACGACCCGCATCTGTTGGAACATCTCAACCGCGAAAACAGCTACGCCAACGCCTTCATGGCCGACACCCTCAAACTCCGCTCCGACTTGTCCTCCGAGATGAAAGCCCGATTACCTCCCACCATTTCCACTCCCCCTGAGCGTTGGGGACCCTGGTTTGTTCCTTCATTTCCCTTAAACCCTCAATATATATAACACCGTTATTTTTAAGACTATTTCACTAATGAAATGCTTATTTTCGTAATGTAATTTATTTTTGAAAACTCGTTTGAATATTTACTTTACTGAATATTGATAATGTGGAACTAAATGTAAATGGAACTATACAATTGATGGTGAGGGGAGAAACAAAGTGGAGCAGTGTACCGTTTTTCTAAACCTTTTTTTTTTTTTTTTTTGAGTTTTTCTTTTTCATGTTATCATGGACAGGCTGTATTACCAGTACATTCCAGAGGGAAAGGAATATCCTGTGTTGTGTAGGAAGCTGGAAACAGAGAAAAGTGGTTGGCTGAAGGCTTTTTTGCTTCGCAATGGAATAGCAAGATCAGAACGGGAGGAGATTTTGCTTGACTGGAATGAACTTGCAGAGAAATATGGTATGTTACCATTTTATTTTCTATGTTTTGTATTTCCATTGGCATCCAGACTCTGTTGGTTCTTAATGGAATCAGTTAAGTACTGGTTTACTGCATCCACCATCCTTGTTGAAATGTAACTTGATTATCCAAAACTGGATGCAATACTTGTTCTTGTTAATCTGAATTTTGAAAGTTCACAGTTTTAACCTTTGGCTAGCATTCATGGATAGTTTATACTCAGATTGTTTAAATGTTAAATTATGCTCGAATTTTGTTTATTTGTTCCTCCCCTATTGGTGAGATTTGACATTATAAACAACGCTACAGGGTATGTCCATGTGGGAACATGTAGAGTTTCACCGGATCACAACTATCTCGCGTACACAGTTGATATTTCTGGTGGGGAACAGTTTATGCTTCAGATTAAAGACCTCAGAAGTGGATTAGTGGACCCAAAATTAGAAGTTGATGGTGTTGTTAGCTTGGCTTGGGCTCGAGATGCAAGTTCTCTCTTTTATACTCAGTCGGATGAAAATCAGCGACCTTACAGGCAAAATGTTATATTAGGATTTTTGTTTTGCTGGTTTTTAGGGGTTTGGGAAGGGAATGGGTTTTGGGTTAAGGTAGTATCCTAACTTTTGTATGATATTATGACAGGGTTCTCTGCAGAAAACTTGGATATGATCATGTGGATGATATCCCAGTATTTACTGAAAGCGATTCTAGTTTTTGTGTGGACATAACAAGCACAAAGGATGGCAAGTTCATAACTGTGAATTCAAACTCAAGGACTTCATCTGAGGAAGGAACTTATATGTCTTCTTTTATGAATTTATAAGGAGATTGTTCTTTTCTAGTGACATATTCATCTTGATGGTTATCACAGGTTTATGTTATACAGTCCACCGATCCAATGGATGGTTTACAAAGACTATGTAAACGTACTTCTGGAGTACAATACTTTGTGGAACATCACTCTGGTTTGTTTTATATCCTTACCAATGCCCCTTTGCCTGATGGTCAATGGTCTGGTGAAGATTATTACCTTGTTAGATGCCGAGTTGAAGATATCGATTCAGCTAAATTGCAGGTTATGTTTGATCAGCTTCGTACATCTTGGTTTTGAGTTCTCTATTATCTCTGCACGCGCGTATTTGAATGCTATTTGTGTCTCTAAGTCCTCTTTGGTATGCTCATGTTTTCTTTCAGAATATCATCCTTCCTGATAAAGATACCAACCTATGTGACATGGACATCTTTAATGGACATCTGGTTCTTTTTCTCAATAAGAAAGGTTTTCCTTTGTTATGTTCCTTGAGCTTACCTATCCAAATTGATTTCAAGGTATATTATTAGACATCAATTGTAACGAACTGTTGTAACCTGATTTACATTTTCTAAGCTTTATTTATATGTGATAACTGAATGGGTTAGTTTCAGGTTAGTTATTTGAATTTGTTGCTATACAATTTTGGAGGGAAAGTTAATTAGATACAAAACTAATTCTCGTTCGGTATATGAACCACTTTCTGCTACTTTCACCAATAGAATAATTGAATCTGAATATTTTCTTTTATTATTCACAAGGAATTGTACAAATATGTACAAAGGCAGTGCCAGTGGGATCTAAATCCCTAAACATTATTAGGATTATAATCAATGATAGCCTAGGGTTGTGTATTGAAACTATGTAATGCTATAAAAGAACAAAAGGAAAAACTCAATAATTGTTCCTGGCGAACATAAAAGTTAAAAGGAAATGATATCTCACGGTGGTGGAATAATGGAGGAGAGTCGCTGCCATGGTGGTGAACTGCTCCGTGCTCCGGTGAAAGACGCCGGTGGTTGCCACCTGCAAAACACTCCAATGCTTAAGTCAGTGTATGAATTATGTGGGTGAGAAAAGTTAGAATGAGGCATACTTGAATAGGTGACTATATTATGCTTATATAGCCTTCCAGCAAGTGTTAGCTTCTATGAGAAGCTATGTAAATTGGGCCAGCTTAGTTAGAGCCCATTAAATAGTATTTGAGCCTTGTACAGATCCGGAACAGCTGCCCCCCAAATCGGTTGCTCATGTATAAATGTGGAGCTGACTTATAAGCATAGTGAACTTGACAAGGTTGCTTTCTTGTGAAGTCAAAGTTCTTGACGACAATACGATCTGGAAGAATAATATGCAGAGGTGCCCCTGCAAGAGCATGCAAACATATTCTAGAAGTAAATACTATCAGTCTATCACAAAGCACTTCAAAGAATTTTATCTTTCGCAGATTGGGGGTCACTGTTATAGGTTCTATAGAGTTGATAAGAAACTCTACCACCAAAAACCTTGCTTGGCTAATTAACAATTATATACAAGTGATGACGCAACACATTCTCTTCATTATGCTGGTTTAAACATTTATTGATGGCAGCAAGCTGGTTCAATTAAGTCTGTTAGACAATCAAAGAAATATCTGACAAAATCTTTTTGATATCTTCAGAGTATTTTAGAATATCATGGATGATATGGTAGGATTTTATATTTTATGATATGTTTCCTTATTTAATTAATTAGAATTAGAGAATCATATCAATTAGGATTACAATTAGCAATAGTATTTATTGTAATTATTGCAAATCCCATTATAAATATAGGCTAGTGTGGTTTGATTTAGACACAGAATTACACAAAAATCACAAATTCAACATGGTATCAGAGCAGGTTTGATTCTGTGACCTTTCTCTACGCTTTACCATCGCTGTCGGTGGTGGCATCTGCCGCCGGCAGCACCATCTTTCCAGTTTTCCAGTGACTCTTTCCACTCTCTATTAGCTGTTGTCTGCTGCCGCTACAGTCATTTTTATGGCTGTTTCTGCTCTCTTCCGGCGTGTCACCTTTGCCGCTGTGACTTCACTTTTCCAGCATGATTGTCATTGCTTTCGACCGACCTACGGTCGTCGTCCTCTGCTTTTTGGCGTGTTCTCTGCCCCTTTTTGCAGCTTTTCGGCATGTTCTTTGCCCCTTTTTGCCGCTTTCTTTGCAGCATTGGGCACCTTCATTGTGCACCGATTATCGCTGGACGTCGCCCACTGTCGTTGATCGCCGTCAGCAGGCTGTCACTGTTCATTGACCATGTTCATCTGTACAAATCCGTACAGCTTATTGTACATAGTCCATACGAACATTATTCATGCGTCTGTACAAGTTCGTACGGTCACCATTTTGCCGCCTGCTTGCGTCGGTTGACTCATCTTCTCATCCGGGTTTGTTTAGGACTCCTTTCGGCTTGTGGGTCCCATTTTTAGGGTTTCTTTGTTGCTATTTGAGCATTTTTCAATTCATGGGTACCTTGGTTCTAGTGCAAACAACCCTTTCTCTCTCCTGTTTGACACATTTTCACTCTCCTCTTGACAACCCATCTATTCAGATTTTTTAGTGGTTTCTTGCTGGTTCTGTTTTTTGTTTATCATGCCTTCTTTTCTCACTAATAGATCATATCAATGGCTTTTCTTCTCTCCGACGATTATTCCGGTGGTGTCTTTTTTTTTTTTTTTTACCACAAATGAATCATATTAGTGATGACTTCTGTTCCCATCGATGACTATTCCAATGGTGCCTTCTCTTCCCACCGACGATCATCTCTGTGAAATAGAGAGAAAAGAGAAAGACTATGCTGAATACCGTGTGTTTTGACTACACAGCAGAGTCCTTTTTATATAGGCTTAATGCAATAAATACAAATAAATATAGGAGATTCTGCTCCTATTTACATGATCTGATATGCCTAATAAATATGAAGATCCTAATTAAATAAGGAAGCAAATCATAAAATATAAAATCCTAACATATCATCTAGGATACTCTAAAATAGTCTAAAAATATAAAACAGATATAATTAGATATTTTTCACATTTTCTAACACTCCCCCTCAAGCTAAAGCTTACTAAGCTTTTAACTTGTTACAAGAAAATAACACATTTCCCATGAAATAAAAATAAATAGGAAACATAAATATTTAGCTCCACCAAAACAATGATTGGGAAGACAACTCAGGGATGCCGGAGAAACTGGAGAGAATTGCTACAGAGATAGTTTAGACAGATAGTTGGAATAATCATTAGCCGGAAAGAAATTTCTTGGCAAGCAATGAAGTAAAGCAAGGTCCGACCTTCTCAAAACAACATTTGGGGTCTGACCTTCTCAAAACAACATTTGGAAGCTTCAAACCAATAATATCAGAGACTTTCAACTTGAAACCAAGTCTGACGACTATTTCTAGGATAAAGACGAGGCTAGTGCATCTGGGATGAAGACAAGCTGGACTAGTGTGACATAATAAGTAACCATTGAGATAATCATCAGTGGGAAGAGAAGACACCACCAGAATAGTCATAGTAGGAAGAGAAGACCACTAGAATGATCAACGATAGGATAAGAAGTCCCACTAATATGATTCATATGTGGGAAAAGAGACACCACTGGAATAATCGTCGGTAGGAAGAAAAGCCACTGATATGATCCTTTAGTGAAAAAAGAAGGCATGACAAATAAAAATAAGAACCAGCAAGAAATCACTGAAAGATTTGATCAGATGGGCTGTCAAAAGGAGAGAGAAAATGCGTCCAAGCAGGAGAGAGAAAGGTTGGTCATACGGATGAACAGTGTGCGCTGCACGGATCAGCAATGACGGCGGTACAGATGAACAGTGATGTCCGTACGGATGAACAGTCACGAACGGTCCAGAAAATGCGCCAGAATTTGTTAATGCGGCGGTAGGAAATGAAAACTGAAAAAAAGGGTCACAGCAGTGGAGAAGAGGGAAACCGAAGAAAAATGTGTCACCAGGAAAAAAAAAAGAAACGTTGAAAAACAAAGAAGGTGGTGCCGCCGACAGTAGATGCCACCGACGATAGCGGTGGTGAATCACAGAGGAAGGTCACAGAATCAAAACTTGCTTTGATACCATGTGAAATAGAGAGAAAAGAGAGAGACTATGTTGGCTTAATGCAATAAATACAAATAAATATAGGAGATTCTACTCCTATTTACATGATCTGATATGCCTAATAAATATGAAGATCCTAATTAAATAAGGAAATAAATCATAAAATATAAAATCCTAACATATCATCTAGGATACTCTAAAATAGTCTAAAAAGATAAAACAGATATAATTAGATATTTCTCACATTTTCTAACAATCTCGACGGTGACATATTATGGTTATGACTCACACTAGTCCAGCTCTTCGTCCCAAATGCTCTAGTCTCGGCCTTTTCCCAGATGCACTGGCCCTGTCTTCGTCCCAGACACAGTGGCATGGCTTTGTCTTTGTACCAGATGCATTGGGCTCGTCTCTGTGTAGCAGTTGACAAACTTAATTTCAAGTTTAAATATTTTGGAACTCCCTTTTATTGGTTTGAAGCTTTCAAATGTTGTTTTGAGAAGTTCGGACCATGCATTTCTTCATTGCTTGCCAAGAAATTTCTTTCAGGCTGATGATCGTTCCAGCTATCTGGCTAAGCTATCTTTATAGCAATTCTCTCCGGCTTCTCCAACATCCCTGCGTTACCATCCCAACCATTGTTCCAGCGGAGCTCAATTTTTATGTTTTCTATTTATTTCTATTTGCAGGGAAATGAATTGTTTCCTTGTAACAAGCTGAAAGCTTAGTAAGCTTTAGCTTGAGGGGGAGTGTTAGAAAATCAGAGAAATATCTGACAAAATCTTTTTGATATCTTAAGAGTATTTTAGAATATCCTAGATGATATGGTAGGATTTTATATTTTATGATATGTTTCCTTATTTAATTAATTAGGATTAGAGAATCATATCACTTAGGATTACATTAGCAATAGTATTCATTGTAATTATTGCAAATCCCATTATAAATAGAGGCTGGTGTGGTCTGATTTAGACACACAGAATTACACAAAAATCACAAATTCTACATGGTATCAGAGAAGGTTTGATTCTGTGACCTTTCTCTATGCTCGGCAGCACCATCTTTCCATATTTCCAGTGACTCTTTCCACTCTCTGTCAGCTATTGTCTGATGCCGCTACAGTCATTTTTATGGCGGTTTTCGCTCTCTTCCGCCTTGTTCCTCTATTTCGGCGTGTCACCTTTGCCGCAGTGACTTCACTTTTCCTGCATGATGGTCTTTGCTTTCGACCGACCTACCGTCGTCGTCCTTTGCTTTTTGGCGTGTTCTCTGCCCCTTTTTGCAACTTTTTGGCTTGTTCTTTGCCCCTTTTTGATGCTTTCTTTGCAGCATTTGACACCTTCATTGTGCATTGATTTTCGCTGGACGTCGCCCACTGTCGTTGATTGCCGTCAGCAAGCTGTCACTGTTCATCAACCATGTTCATCCGTACAAATCCGTACAACTTACTGTACAGAATCCGTGCGAACATTGTTCATGTGTCCGTACAAGTTCGTACGGTCACTATTTTGCCATCTGCTTGCGTCGGTTGACTCATCTTCTCTTCTGGGTTTGTCTGGGACTCCTTTCGGCTTCTGGGTCCCATTTTTAGGGTTTCTTTGTTGTTGTTTGAGCATTTTTCAGTACATGGATACCTTGTGCAAACAGCCCTTTCTCTCTCCTCTTGACAACCCATCTGTTTAGATTTTTCAGATGTTTCTTGTTGGTTCTATTGTTTGTTTATCATGCCTTCTTTTCTCACTAATGGATCATATCAGTGGCTTTTCTTCCCACCGACGATTATTCTGGTGGTGTCTTTTTTTCCCACAAATGAATCATATTGGTGATGACTTCTGTTCCCATCGATGACTATTCCGATGGTGCCTTCTCTTCCCACCAACGATCATCTCGATGGCGACTTATTATTGTTATGACTCATATTAGTCCAGCTCTTCGTCCTAAATGCTCTGGTCTCGGCCTTTTCCCAGATGCACTGGTCCTGTCTTTGTCCGAGATACAGTGGCATGGCTTTGTCTTTGTCCCATAAGCATTGGGCTCGTCTCTGGGTAGCAGAGGACAAACTTAATTTCAAGTTTAAATATTTTGGAACTCCGTTTTATTGGTTTGAAGCTTTCAAATGTTGTTTTGAGAGGATCAGACCTTGCATTTCTTCATTGCTTGTCAAGAAATTTCTCTCAGACTGATGATCGTTCCAGCTATTTGGCTAAGCTATCTTTATAGCAATTCTCTCCGGCTTCTCCAACATCCCTGCGTTACCTTCCCAACCATTGTTCCAGCGGGGCTCAATTTTTATGTTTTCTATTTATTTCTAGTTGCAGGGAAATGCATTGTTTCCTTGTAACAAGTTGAAAGCTTAGTAAGCTTTAGCTTGAGGGGGAGCGTTAGAAAATCAGAGAAACATCTGACAAAATCTTTTTGATATCTTGAGAGTATTTTAGAATATCCTAGATGATATGGTAGGATTTTATTTTTTATGATATGTTTCCTTATTTAATTAATTAGGATTAGAGAATCATATCAATTAGGATTGCAATTAGCAATAGTATTTATTGTAATTATTGCAAATCCCATTATAAATAGAGGCTGGTGTGGACTGATTTAGACACACAGAATTACACAGAAATCACAAATTCTACATGGTATCACAACAGGTTTGATTATGTGACCTTTCTCTACGCTTAGCCATCGTTGCCGGTGGTGGCATCTGCCGCCGGCAGCACCATCTTTCCTGTTTTTCAGTGACTCTTTCCACTCTCTGTCACCTGTTGTCTGCTGCCGCTACAATCATTTTTATGGCGGTTTCCGCTCTCTTGCCGCTGTGACTTCACTTCTCCAGCATGATTGTCATTGCTTCCGACCGACCTACCATCGTCGTCCTCTGCTTTCTGGCGTGTTCTCTGCCCCTTTTTGCCGCTTTTTGGCGTGTTTTTTGCCCTTTTTTGCTGCTTTCTTTGCAGCATTTGGCACCTTCATTGTGCATTGATTTTTGCTGGACGTCGCCCATCGCCGCTTATCGCCACGAAGTCGTCATCGCTTGTCGACCATGTTCATCCGCATAAATCCGCATAACTTCATCAGACATAATCCGTCGGCGAACATTGTTCGCGCGTCCGCATGTTCTGCACGGCCGCTTTGCCGCCTGGCTTGGCGCTTGGTTGACTCATCTTCTCTTCTGGGTTTGTCTGGGACTCCTTTCGGCTTCTGGGTCCCATTTTTAGGGTTTCTTTGTTGTTGTTTGAGCATTTTTCAGTACATGGGTACCTTGGTTCTTGTGCAAACAACCCTTTCTCTCTCCTTCTGACAACCCATCTGTTCAAATTTTTTAGAGGTTTCTTGTTGGTTCTGTTTTTTGTTTATCATGCCTTCATTTCTCACTAATGGATCATATCAGTGGCTTTTCTTCCCACCGACGATTATTCCAGTGCTGTCTTTTTTCCCCTCAAATGAATCATATTAGTGATGACTTCTGTTCCCATCGATGACTATTCCGATGGTGCCTTCTCTTCCCACCGACGTTCATCTCAATGGTGACTTATTATGGTTATGACTCACACTAGTCCAGGTCTTCGTCCCAAATGCTTTGGCCCTGTCTTCGTCCGAGATACACTGGCATGGCTTTGTCTTTGTCCCAGATGCATTGGGCTCGTCTGTGTAGCAGTTGACAAACTTAATTTCAAGTTTAAATATTTTGGAACTCCGTTTTATTGGTTTGAAGCTTTCAAATGTTGTTTTGAGAGGATCAGACCTTGCATTTCTTCATTGCTTGCCAAGAAATTTCTTTCAGGCTGATGATCGTTCCAGCTAACTGGCTAAGCTATCTTTATAGCAATTCTCTCCGGCTTCTCCAACATCCTTGAGTTACCTTCCCAACCATTGTTTCAGCGGAGCTCAATTTTTATGTTTTCTTTTTATTTCTATTTGCAGGGAAATGCATTGTTTCCTTGTAACAAGCTGAAAGCTTAGTAAGCTTTAGCTTTAGGGGGAGCGTTAGAAAATCAGAGAAATATCTGACAAAATCTTTTTAATATCTTAAGAGTATTTTAGAATATCCTAGATGATATGGTAGGATTTTATATTTTATGATATGTTTCCTTATTTAATTAATTAGGATTAGGGAATCATATCAATTAGGATTACAATTAGCAATAGTATTTATTGTAATTATTGCAAATCCCATTATAAATAGAGGCTGGTGTGGTCTGATTTACACACACAGAATTACACTGAAATCACAAATTCTAAAAAGTCCATGCTGCTTGTCATAAAAACTTTGACAGAGGTATAAAGAATCTCATCGATCTTTCAATGTTAGTTTGCATAATTGGTGGCTGCAACATGACATGGGTATATCAGCAGGTTATATAAGACAAAGTTGAAAAACAAATCTAGATTCTGCAGTTATGCAGGTGCCGATGTTGAGTGTAGGTTACATCTCATTGATATAAGGTAACGTTGAAGAGTAGGGGAAAAACAACGATAGCCTTTTTGGGACTGATGATAACCAAGAAAGACACACTTGAGTAACGAGCTGAGAGTTTGTCAATACCAGGAGAGAGGTTGTGGACAAAACATGTGGACCCGAGGACACGTGGTGGAAGTGAGTGAAGAGGGGTATGGGGAGAAAGGACCGAGTGGGGTACTTGGTCATCAAGGACAGAAGAGGGCATGCGATTTATAAGATAGCACGCCGTTAAAACAACATCCCCCCAGAACCGATATGGGACATTACTATGAAGAAGAAGGGTCCTAGTGGTTTCAATGAGGTGTCGATTCTTGCGTTCGACAACCCTATTCTGTTGAGGTGTATGGGCACAAGACGTTTGGTGAAGAATGCCATTAGAAGCCATAAAATTTTGAAACTAGTGGGACAAATATTCCCAGGCATTATCACTACGCAAAGAGCGAATGGAAACCTCAAACTGAGTTTTTATCTCTTGATAGAATTTTTCAAAAATGGAGAACAATTCAGACCTATTTTTCATAAAAAATAACCACGTACAACATGAATAATCATCAATAAAGGTAACAAAATATCTGGACCCAAAAGTAGAAGTGGTACGAGAAGAACCCTAACCATCGGAGTGAACTAAAGCAAAAGGGGACGAAGTTCGTTTATTGACTCGATTGAGGAATTGACTACGAGTGTGTTTCCCTTGTTGACATGACTCACAATGTAAACTAGATAGCTTAGAAAGGCTGGGTACCAACTTTTAGGGGTGAGCAACATTATTTGAACCGACCGAACCCATACTGACCGTGACCAGATCTGGTAGAACGGGCGGGTTGATACGGGTCTTCGGGTTTTCGGATGAGAAAATAGAGTCTAAAACGGTTAAACGTGGACGGGTTCGCGTGTGGATGACTCAAACCATCGGTGACTAACACCGACCGACACTTGAAATGGTATCAAGATTTCAAAGGCCTGCTTCTAAATCATGTGACTCGTACAGATAATGAAGAAAGTGGGAACACAAGACACAAGACATCTCTCACTCACTGTCATGGTCTAAAGAAAAACTAGACGTGACTTGACCGATTATTTATAGATTTTTTTTTTTTTTTTTTTTATAAATCAATTGCTTATAGATTATTAATATGATGAACACATGGAGAACTTTTTCAACTTAGATGTGACCTGAACAACACTCACATGTCTCTAGTCAACTACTCACCCATTGGAAAAATAACATAAAAGCAAAATTAAATTTACCAGATTGACAAGGGCCAAGGGGAATTAAATATCAGAGAAGAGGTTTGAGAGAGAGAGAGAGGGGGGGTGGGAAGAAGAACGAGAAAATGCATAGCAAAATCGTTGGTCGCCTTATCATTCCTCTATTTCTGCTCACTCTGTTGCCAGCTTTCTTGTCCCATTCCTAACATCACCATTATGCTTTTCATGCGGCCCTTCACTGAAGACATCGTGCAACAGCGATTTGCAAGACGGTGGATGAGGAAGAGGGCTCGCGAATGTGTGGCGTGCATTAAGCAGAGATGACAGAGCAGTGATCGTGAAGGAGCGATGATGGCAGTGCGGGACTGGCTACGCGGTCAATCGAGGACTGTGTCACAGTGGTGCTGTGGTGGCCGAAATCTGAGTGGGTTATCTTCTCTCTCGTGCGCTGTCTCTGTGCAACCCGTGCTCACCCACCCGTCAACCCGTCATTCGGCACAACCTGCACCCGACAAATCTGCTGTCATGTCACGGACGGAATTGGACCACAAATATTTGCTTCGGTTCTTCTTCGGTTTTGCGTTTTTCAGCCCGAAACCGACCGGAACCGACCGGTGCTCAGCCCTACCAACTTTTGAAGTTTTGGAAGACCAGGATGACCCAACTGAGCATGTATGGTAAGAGGGAAATCTGTGGTAGAGCACACCCGAGGTGGGTTGCAGAGATAGTAAAGGCCATGAGACTTGTGCCCGACGCCAATCGTCCGTCCCGAACTCCGGTCCTACAAGATAAAACTGTCTTTAGTAAAAAAAACAAAACAATCATGAGAACGAGACAAACGACTAACAGAGAGTAAATTAAAAGGACACCCAGGAACATAAAGGACAGAATCAATTGACAGGGAAGGAAGAATGTGAGCAGTGCCAATCCCTTGAGACCGTGTTTGGGAACCATTAGCTGAAGTTACACTGGATAAATGACCAGATGTAGAAAGAGAGGAGAAAAGAGTCTTATTACCAGAGATGTGGTCAGATGCACCTGAATCGAGAACCCAAGGACTAAGGGAGGGTGACTCAGTTATGCAAGCAGATGAATTATCAGTGTGTGCAACCAAAGCAGTAGAGCCGAAGATCTGGTGATGTTCAAACCACCGGAGAAAATCTTCATAATTAGCCAAGGAGGCCCGAGGGTGATCCATGGTCTGAAGAGGATCTGTGGTACTCGGGGATGCCATGAGTCAGCCACAGGAGAGAGAAAACTTGTCAAAAAAAAAAAGGAGAGGGGTGTTGTTTGCCTTGGAACGTGTGCACCCGTGACTCGAATCTAGAAAACAAGGGCAGATCTGGAACCAGGACGCAAAACCGAGCCGGATGGTGGAAGCTCCGGCCGTAACGGTGGCCGGACGCGCCGCCACACGCGGCGGGGACGGTCTGTGGTTGAACGGCCGCAGGAGAAAACTGGCACGTGAAGGCGTGTCGGTGGCTCGCCGGAGAAGCGGTTTTGGGGTTTGGGCGGTTTCTGGGTTGCGAGGCTGCTGGAGTGGTTATTCGCCGGAAAAGTCACTGGAGATGGCGGCTGACGGCGGTGGCAGCAACAAATGAGGGCTAAAAAGACGAAAAATGATGCCGGAAAAGGTTACGACAGTGAAGAAAGGGCAAACCAAAAAAAAAAAATGAAAAGAAAATTCTCATCGGGGGGCAGTGGGTCTACCGAGTAACCACGGTTTTAGGGTTGCCTCTCTTTAGGCTTTAGATACCATGTTAAAAGAGAGAAAATAGAGAGACATATGATTGTGAAACCGTGTGTTTCAACTACACAGCGGAGTCGTTTTTATATAGGCTTAAAGCAATAAATACAAATAAATATAGGATATCCTACTCTTAATTGGACAATATTCTACTCCTAATTATACGATCCTATACAATAAATATACGATCGTACTTTATTTTCAACACAGGTTATCATAATAATTTGTTCACTTCAGGTATTATTGTGACATTCGATTTTAGTATATGTTTTGCTGAGTTTGATGAGCTAAATGGCTGCATCTGTTTCTTTTCCCATTTGCCAAAACTACATCGAACAAAGAAACGAGAGTTGGTGCTTCCACTTGTGCCCATGATCGGCAATTTTTGCTGCCATAAAAGACAACATTTCATGCTTCGATCAAGTCACATTCTCTTATGAGCCAATAATTTGCAACTTGCTGTCCGAATAAGATAGCATTTGTTTTCCATCATTTAACTCCATCAAATTTGGTGAAATCAAAGTCTGATTAAGAACACTTATTGCCACTTGTTCTTGGCCAGATGATAGTAACATGAGAAGCATATAATTGAGGGTACTTCATTGCAAATGAAGCAGCTGAGCCATTTGCAATCACCTGTCAAGCAAATTCTGGGCCCTCTAAAATAAGCAATCTTCATCCGGTAAGAGACATGGTATTTGATAGAGCATTCTAGCGCACTTTCTTAATTAGAATTTGCAGGTTCACAAGCTGGAATAGACAAGGTACATATTTGAGGCAGATACCATATGTTGACAGATAATTATGAATCTCTTCTTTATGGATACCATATGTTGCATGAACAAATTGTCAGAAATAGAATTATGGTAAAAACCACCCAAAAGAGAGTCCAACAATTTCAGTAACTCCAGAAGAAGCCTCAGAGTACCGTGTTTCACATAAGAGTTAGCATGACGCAACCCCTTATTGTACGAGTCGACATTGTCAAACGAGTTCTGACAATTTGATCGGGAATCGACTAATTCCTTGGAAATGCCATTACACACCGATGAAACTAAATCAGCTGCCACAGATATTGCAGAAATCCATGAAGATGATTTATAGTTGGGTGTAAATCAGGAATTTTACTTGACAAAACAGGACTTTACTTGACAAAACAGGAATTTTCAAGATATTTAACAACTATTTGCTAAGAACTACTAGCCTTTTGAGATTGTAGCAGGCATTGTCGAAGATTTTTAAGTAAAATGTCTGATACTTCTACTTCTATGCCATCTCCGGTTGTTGAGGGGGAATAGTTAACAGCTTATAGTAGGTAAATGCTTTCTTCCCACGATATATGCAGAGCACCAAGCAGTTAGCAATTTGGAGCCAGAATAAGCTACACAAAATTTCCAGTCAAAGTAACGTGATAGGTGAAGTAGATAGTTCCAATCTACCATATATATCCAGTCAGTCTTAGCCCCACAGTTCAAATCTCTTAGATCAGACTTGCGGCTTGCCTGACTGAAGTGGATTGTCAATGTTCACATTTTATTATAGTGAACATGACTCTCGTAATATGGTTTCTGCATAGAGAAACCACACAAATTCCAAACATGACAATAATAATCATATAGAAGTAAGTTTTGTCCATTAGGGAAGGTTTTGTTGCCTCGTTGAAGCTTCACCGATTGAATAAGGATGAGACAACTTGATATTCCCCACTCTGGAGGATGATTCTGCAAGCAAGCAATGACGTCGGCGACACCGGCAACAGAATCAGTGCACTAGAATCACCAAAATCTAAAATCTAGGCTTGAATAGAATGGGAGAGGCAAATGGTAAAATTACTAATGAGCTAGGGACCGAAGAAGCGTGTTTGAATGCCTTAAACTGAAGATGTTCCTTATACTCATTAGTAGAAAGTAGATGATCTCACTTGGATTTGGTCTTTTGCTCAATAGTCGATTCCAGAGGTTGAACTACACTGGCAATTTTATTTGGCAGTCCAGGGAATAACAATGGTCTTAGGTATGTCCATCTCGCTTATGATAGAACATTGAAGGTTTCATCTACCACTACCATGACCACCACCTTTAACACCATGACCTCGGCGTCCTTGTCAGTCGAATTAGAGACCAAAGATGAAGACCTGTATGCTATTTGGAAATCAACTCCAAACAACGTTGTTTGAGAAGGAACTCAAAGCAAACGATCAATGAGCTCCTCAACTGTAGGGATGTTAGGATTCGTCAAATTCTGATTTTGAACAGATTCAAAGTTTTTGTGGAGGCCATGAAGAGCAAATTCCATGACCATTTTATCGAGCTTGGTCTATCAAGCTTAGTCAACATCTTCTATGTGTCATCATTAACCAGTATCAAATTAATCTCCTCACAAATGGACTGTGCCTTGTTCAGGTAGGATGACAAGTCAAGGGCAATCATATGAAGTATCACCACATTATAAATAGACTCATACAGCTGCTGTATATTATTCACTACTGCCTAATGAACACGTCAATTATGGGTTTTTGTGCCTTTTTCCCCATTTCCAAAAGAGACCATAACATTATGTGAATATGAATGTTAAAATCCAAAATGATAGATAAAGTTTATTGGATGCGATCTGTTTGCAGATATTGCAAACTATTTAAACATTTGCTATTGGGCATATCATTTTTCCCGCAGCTTGTAGTTTGATTTCCATCTCTGGAATGTATCAGTTATTAATTTTAACATAAAGCTCCAATAAGATGAAAATAAACAAACTATGTTGTGTGAATTTAAAACTTAACTCTAACATATGTTGAACTTATCTTGAGTTATTTTTCAGAATCAAGTATATATTCAAGACTTGAAACCGTGGTACTTTCCTCTGCCATCAAATATATGCAGTGCCATTCCTGGTTCCAATCATGACTTCCTGAATACGGTTTACCGTGCTGTGCTTTCATCACCTGTGGTATGATAACTTCAATAATGCATGCTATACACATTTGGAGATTCAATGATGATTTGCTTTTCCTTATAAAAAAAAAATGATGATTTGCTTTACTTATCTGATCATTAAATGAGAGTGTGATTGCTTAGAAAAAAGAGTCTTATTGCTCAAATCCTTAAAATTAATAGTTCTATTAATATTTATTTTTTGGGTGTTCTGAGGGAGTTGTTGAATACATGTATTTGAGAATTTACAAATATTCTCCGAAAATTTTTCAATACCTATATTTGGAAGTCAGTTTATTATTTTGCTCCCATTTAGAGACATGATTTGAAATTTTGAATTATTTACAATTTTTTTTTTCAATGTGTTGAGATCCCATATCGACTAAAGATATGGCCGAAGTAGTCCTTATAAGGCTCAAGCAATCCTCACCTCTTGAGCTAGCTTTTAGGATTGAATTAGGCCTAAAGTCCAATTTCTAAGAACTTATAATTTTGAGAGTGGATTCTTTAGTGAATTTGACTGTGATGTGACTTGTGATTTCACTGAAATAAATATTTGTTGAAGTATTATATCTGGTTGCCTTAGCTTAACCTTGTTTTCCTTTGCGAGTAAAATGACAGATGCCAGATGTTATTGTTGACTATGACATGTCAAGTCAGACATATTCAATTGTGCATCAAGAGGAAGTGAATTGTGATTTTGTTGGTCAGTCACACCTCCCAACTTTTGAGCTAAATAAGAATAAAATTCTAAAGGCACATGGTGATAAGAAAGAGTGTGCCACAGATTCTAATTCACCGAGATGGAAGGACTTTTCGGAGGTATACTGTTGTCAGAGGGAGGAAGTTATTTCCCATGATGGTGTGAGAGTTCCGCTAACCATTGTGTACTCTAGAGAATCCTGGCAAAAAGGTCAATGCCCAGGACTTTTAGTAGGCTATGGAGCATATGGAGAAGATCTTGATAAGAGCTGGTGCTCAGATCGCCTGAGTTTATTGGACCGTGGTTGGGTAGTGGCATTTGCTGATGTAAGGTTGGTTGCTTGACACTGATCCGTACAACTCTGTTAGTTTTCTTTTTGGTCATTTATATATGGCATTGGCTTGTTTCTTGTGATATGCTGACGGCTTACAAGTTGAGATCAATGAAAGTGAACGTTTGGCATATTGGGTATTGTTATATGGTCCTGTTGACTGTGGTAGATGCAAAGTTTATATCATGATTTTCTAACTTATATATTCGTATTTTTAATCATGTGGTAATCTGTATTGCACCAGAGGTGGTGGTGGTGGTGGTCCTTCGTGGCATAAATCGGGCAGTGGATTAAACAAACAAAATTCAATATTTGACTTTGTATCTTGTGGCAACTACCTGGTTAATGAGGGCTATGTTCATCGAGAGCAGCTTGGTGCTATTGGATGGAGTGCAGGCTGCCTTCTTCTTGGTGCAGCTATGAATATGTATCCCCAACTCTTTCGTGCTGCCATATTAAAGGTAAAGTTTTATATAATTGTGATTGTTACAGTGAAGGATGGTTTCAGAGATGCTGATGAGTCGTGAAAAAGGATTTTAAAATTTTGTCTACTGTTTGGCTAAAACGCATTTGATACAATGTTTTGTCAAAATTCTAAATAATCAATTGTCAATTTTAAAACTTTAAAAAAGATATAGCATATTAGACTCATGCTGTATATGGTTAGTAGAGAGGCAGAGCTCTTGAGTTTGGACAAAAGATACTTTTCAAAATATCAAGATTCTATAATTAATAACGTACATTGTAAAATGATTATTGGAGAGCCAAGATTAGCTTTCGATTCCCTGAAAGCATATTTCACTGATTGAGCCTGGAATTCCATCATATAGCTCTTCAAATCTTTGTTTCTGCATTTTTTTTTTTTTAGCTTTCCGGGTGTTTGGAAGTTGTACTTAATTGTTGTAAATTAAAACATTATTTTCCTTTTGGCGACTTGATCCAGCATCTATGTTATTGTCATGTGCATCTTCCATCATGTATTTTTGTACTAATGATCTCTGCTCTGCTTTCTATGCATCAATTTAAAAGGAAAAAATGTGGTAATTAACTAAATTAATATATTCACTCATTTCGATTATAAGAATAATGAATTCAATCAATATTTTGCATACTTTATCCGTAGTTTCTTATTTTAATTTTTGTTTCCCGTGATAATGGGATGGGTTATTTATATCAGGTGCCATTTCTTGATGTATGCAACACTTTGCTGGATCCCAGTCTGCCCCTCACAATCCTGGATTATGAAGAATTTGGGAATCCTCAAGTACAGTCGAACTTCGATTCTATTTTTAGTTATTCTCCTTATGACAACATTCCTCAAAGCAGTTGCTTTCCTTCAGTTATGGTTACAGCAGCAATTAATGATTCAAGGCAATCTCACTCTTCCCATTAATCTATTAGACACACATATGCACGCACACGTGCACATTATTGATATGCGTTCTTTACCTCTGAATCATGCATTTATCTACTGTTAGTTGCTTCAAAGTGGTTGATGTTAGCTATTGACATTCATTCTCAGGGTTGGAGTTTGGGAAGGTGCTAAGTGGGTGGCTAAGGTACGAGATAGTACCTGCTCTCATTGTTCTCGTGCCGTCATCATGAAAACAAGTATGATAGGAGGGCATTTTGGTGAAGGTGGTCGCTATGCTCAATGTGACGAAACATCTCATGAATATGCTTTCCTCATGAAAGCTTTTGGAATGTTAAATGAATAAGTAAATTTATTTGGGTCAAGGAAAAGGATGAATTATTTCGATCCCCCTTGTTAGGTAAGTTTTAGCATCTGTATTTTGTAGGTTTTGTCTTTGTAGGTAAATCCCTGAGCTCTCCAGTGTCATTCTTTCAAGGTAAATATTTTCACATTTGTGTCACTGCTTATTGATTCTTGTTGTATTTTATGTGGCTTCTCCCTGATAGTTGGATTTGCCGCACTCTACACAGAAGGCAATTGGATGTGTGCCGAGTTAGCAAGCTTTTCGGTTTGGCAAGAGGGAAATGATGATAATTATGATTTGAAGTTTTGAACTTGTTCTGCAGTGACTTCCTATTTATCATGAGGAAAGCTTCCTGGGCGTGCTGGGCTATTGGAGGATGTAAACTGATTTATGCCAGAAATTTAACTTTCAAGAACAAAATCCGAAAAGTGCTTGCAGAGTTCCCATTTTTACTTTCAGCAAGAGATAGGGAAAAAAAAATGGTGTATTTGGTAATAAGCAGTGGCGTGCAGTTGATGGAGTCATGGTGCAAAAGCCAGAAACTCGGTCTCATGGTGTTATTCATGAAAATGAAATTTTGTAGACTATTTTTCAGGTCTTTTCATTTTAAGAGTTTAATTTTTAATAACAGTTGTTTCGTGAACTTTGGAGCTCGTAGTCAACAAGGCATTTGGTGATTGTGTTCGTTTGCAATTCCAATCATAATTTCCATACGTTTGTGGAATTTTTTACCTAACGGAAACAGTAGCACAAAATATAAAGAGAAAAAAAGATATCACTATCACCAACTTTACGATATCTAATCATTTTGAAAAAGATATTTGAATATTTATACCATAAAAAATGATATTTGAATAATAAACTAATTGGATAATGATCAACAGAAAGATTTTCCCCATCACTTAAAAAATTATTTATTTGAAAATTGAATTATATAATAAAAACAAAAACACATAACAGAATTTTAAAATTTAAATTTGAGATTAGATGCATTTAAACTATATATACAAGCATTACCATTTTACAAGGCAATGGTGAAAACGCAAAGAAGCTTTGGAAGTGAACAACAAAAACTTTTGTAGAAGACTTCCAATTTCAAAAGCAACAAACAAGCAGAAAAATGGATCGATCTTCAGAGCAACAAAGCAACAAGAACAACAATAAGGAGTGGACATGGTGGGAAGATCAAGCCTATGAGGTAGGGCCTCAAACTATATCCTGAGGGTGTGGAGGGGCGATGGGAGAAAATGGTAAGTCTGCTTCCGGGACGATCACCAACGGAAGTTAAAGAACGCTACGAGGCATTGGATGTTGCCCTAGCTAAGTTGTATCATGTTGATAATGAGTTGCCATGTTACTCAGATAACGTGACTTTAATGGTACCATTAACAACAAAAAGTGATGGTTCAGCTGAGATCAAAGCCCCTCCGCTTAATAAGAATGAGAACAAAAAAGTGACGTATTGGACCGAAGAGGAACACAGGTATTTCTCTTGATCAAATTTAACATAACTGTTATATTTATGTATTAAAATTGTTATATTTTCTCTCTATACGTGACATTTTATAAATTGTTATAATGATAAATGTGATAAAATAAAGTTTAATCAAACCATTGTACTTTTGATTTAGTTTTTATAATAAGGATCATTACAAAAAGAATACAAGAATATCATTCGATTTAATATTAGAAAAGTATAACCGTTAAGATTGCTTACCTGCAACCTGAATCAAACATCAGTTGGAAGATGGGTTATTTGAATAAAGGTCTTGACAATTGTTAAATTATAAATGTAGTCATGTAGTCAAACACAAAGGCAGCCTCACAATCTGTTTAAACACAAATTCTTGTGAAGTAACAGAAAGTGATTGTGTATTAGGAGAAACGATTGCGCCCATTAACGAAAATTAGTTTTTTTTTTGACAGAATGAAAATTAGTTCAAACATGTATACAACCAACTAAAAATTGGGACCGGTAAAATTGAATGACAACTTTGGTATGCACTGCGATGCATACAACCAACTTAAGTTGATACTAAGTTCAAACATGTTCTATAAACCAACTTAAATTGTTACAAGCTTTATTGGCAGTGTTGTTGTTGGTGCATTCGTAGATTCTTTGTTTGATATTTTGACTTTAAGGTTAGTTTGATTCAAGTTTGCACCTATGATGTTTGATGGTAAACATTTTGGAACAATGTTTTGTCTGCAGCGCCAAAGGTGGAACATCATTTTGGAACAATATTTCAAAATAGATTTTCCCCATATGTTTCGATCATTTCTATTATCATAGATGGTTACTTTTATTTTATTAACTACATGCTTCTGCCATGCTTCCTTCCACCGGATTGGAAAGAAAAGTAACAGATTTGAATGACAGAAAAAAAAATATAACTTTTACAAATGCATTGTAATGTATTTTGTAGTTAACAATTATTTTGGTTCTTCCTCCTGCATGGTAAAAATTTAAAAAGAAAATTTCTCATATGACTAATGAAGGTGAGATAGTTTTTAGGACAATATTTGTTCTTTGTTTCTGGAAACGATAGATTTTTTTTTTTTTACTTTTCTTTAAAAATTAATTAGTATTTATTAGAAGAAACTCAATTCTCTCATCTTTTGAGTGAGGTATTATTTTCTTGAATAGGTATATAGTACTTCTGTTCATGAACTAACATTTTGATTCAGATCCTTATAATTTAACTAAATAAATGCTAATTTTTGTTATTTTTCCGGATAAAGCTCATTTTATTTGTTATATATTTATTCTTTAAAATTTGATTTCTCCTCCTTGTTATTATTTGATAGGTTATTTCTCAAGGGACTAGAGGAATATGGTAAGGGAGATTGGAGAAGCATTTCAAGATATGTTGTCCGTTCAAAAACTTCAACTCAAGTTGTTAGCCATGCTCAAAAATATTTTCTTCGCCAGATTGGTGCGACGAAAAAGAGAAAAAGAACAAGCATCGATGACATAAACTTAAGGGATGAAGATTCAAACCCTCATATCAACAATCTAGCTCCTCCTCCTCCAAATATTTCTCGATTACAACAAATTCAAATGCGAATTGTACGAGAATTTGAACAAGCTAGAGAAAAGTTTTGGCAGAATTTGCAGAACACACCAAAATAATAGACATCATTAATTATGAGCGCCGATATAAAAAAACAATTTTATAAGTTTGTTAGGAGTCTATTGCCTGACTAAGCACTTGGCCTCAACATAGGCACAATATTAGGGAAAAGAGGTTCTAATTCCTAGTTTTATTTCTATGAATTTTTTCACGAATAGGTATAGCTTACCTAGGTATAGATTTAAGTAATTCTTATGGGTTCGATTTATGTGCCCCCATATTTTTGTGCATTTTTCTTTATTATTAATAAAATTTTGGTGTGCTGCAGATAATAGGTAGTGTTTGCGGTGCCAACACAATCACTATTGTGATGCTTTTGCATGCCAATTTGCCTTAAAAAATGGGGAGAAGAGGTTTCACATCCATTTTCTCGTAGAGCTCAGCAAATTACCACATTCCTCCCAATGTTTAATAAAATTCAAGTTTGAGTAATAAACTCGATGATTTACAACTTATCTATATTACATTATATTATATAAATCTGGTTACTGCTACGGTTGTAGATACAGTAATCTATATTTTTTTAAATAAAAACACACAATAACCACAGCAATAGTGTTCCCACATGGACCACATCTGACATATATAGAATGTTATAATTTTTTTTAGTGTATATAATATTTTATTTTTATTTAAATAATATTATTGTCCAACACCCCCGTATACGTTTGGGCAGAAATAAGGAGAATACATTTTTTTAACTTTCTTTTTTCTTACAACACCTGAACAAGGTTTTGACAACACGTTTTTAACTTATTTTTTCTCTTTTCCAAGTATAAACTAAGCTGCCGATGTATAAATATATTTTCAAAGATATGTCGGTCTCAAAAAATAAAATAAAATTAGTAAGATAATCATAATATTTACCAAATTTAGTAATTAGTTTCCTTACTTCCTTATTAAATATTTAATAATTTTTTGTACTCCCAACGTTTTCAACTAATTCTCATTTTTATTTTAAAAACTTCTATTACAGCACATTTAATTTTTTATACAATTTTTTCTTAATTTTACAAAAACTAATTATGACTTTTATTACTATAAATATATTTTCAAAGATATGTCGGTCTCAAAAAATAAATAAAACTAGTAAGATAATCATAATATTTACCAAATTTAGTAATTAGTTTCCTTACTTCCACATTAAATATTTAAAATATTTTTGTACTCCTAGCTTTTTCTACTAATTATCATTTTTATTTTATAAAATTCTACTACAACACATTTAATTTTTTATACAATTTTTTCTTAATTTTACCAAAAACTAATTATGACTTTTATTACTATAATTATAATACTTATATAATATTGGATTGTCAGATTTTAATTATGGATCTGATAAAAAAATATTATAATTATAGGTAAACATATTTTTCTTTCAATATTTTATTCAATTCTTAATAATTGATTACGATTTTTTACATAAAAAAAATAATGGTAATGATTTTTAATTTTCTTACTTTTCAGTTTTTGTTCACGTATTGTCCTCCAAAAAGAAAATATCTATTTTTCATTTTCTCTTTTATTTTTTCACTTTTTTATTCCTTTATGCATTTTTTATTTCATAATTTTTTTATTTTATGCATAATCGGTGTGTATTTTCATTTGTTATAACTTTTTACTACAGCGTAATTACTTACTTTTACATATTCTTTTAACTTTGAAACTTATATTACAATATATTTATTAATAATATAATGTCATATGTCAATTTTTCACAATACATTTTTTCTAACAATTTTTTATAATTTACTTATAAAATTTGAATACTTAATAAATTTATTATCTAATAATATTTTTTTGTAATTTCCTTTTCTTAAATTATGAATATTTAATTTGAAAATTTTCGGTTTTTCATGCAAAGAAGTAAATTTTTTTAGAAAAAACTCGTTCTTATACACAAGTTAATTGGTATTTTTATTATATGTATGTGTAATGTTTTTTTTTTGTTTTACTCCACTTACTCTTATTTATTTTTACACAAATTTTCACATTTTTTTAGTTTCTTGCTACATATATGTATGTATACGTTCTTCCAATAAATATTGTTATTTCATATCTTTTATGAATCAAGCTTAAAAGTGTAAATAATATAATAATATAAAATAGTCACTAAAAAATAATAATTAATATAAAATTAGGAATTTTTTAATATATAGTTTAGTTACATTGAATTAATATTTTTTATGAATAAAACTTTGTTTTATGACTGGAAGATTTTCAACATATCCAAAAATAATACTAATGAACTTTATTAGATCATTGAAACATAAATAAAACACCTCTGTAAGTTTAAATATTAATAATTATAATAATAGGTAAAGAAAAAAATAAAAACACATACAACCAAATACGGTGAGTTCTGTCAAAAAAACACGGAGAGTAAAAAAAAATGAATAATTCACCCGTCCGAAAGCACGGGTATTAATTAAGCTAGTGTTAATCAAACACGGGAAAAAATATAGATTCCTTCCCATATTTTGATTATGGAAAAATATCAACCAAATTAAAATTTTGAATTACCAAATTGTCGCAGCTAAATTAACGTACTGTTTAATTTAAATATGAAAATAATATCTACATGAAATATAGCATTCCTTGAAATTTAATTGATTATTATTTAGAAATTTAAGATAAATAATTTTAAAGGAATTCAAAAATGAACATTTATGAAATTATTATTATTATTATTATTATTATTATTATTATTATTATTATATTTCCTTTTATATATATATATATATATATATTGGGTTTTTTCTATCTTTATTTTTATTTTTGGGATATAGCAAGAGACTTTAACCATATTTGTTCCTAAAACATTAAGGTGATAGGTTCATGGGTCTAGCATCTTATATACTCTTTATGTACGCATCCCGTATGAAAGATTGTGGATCGCTATTGGGCCTACCCCAACGAGCTCTGATACCACTTGTTGGATTTTTTTTATATTTTTATTTTTAATTTTGCGATGTAGCAAGAAACTTTGACCACATTTGTTCCTAAAAACTTAAGGTGACAGGTTCATCGGTCTAGCATCTTTTATACTATTTATTTTGTTCATTATAAGGTGATGTGGGACTATCTTACACTTGAATACCCAATATAGTATTAATGCTTAACATCACGAGATGGTCATCCCACGAGATGGTCATCTCACGAAGCGTCGCGAAATGATATCGTTGGCTAGCTTTTTGTGATTTCCAGCAAAAATCGACTAAACATATTCCCGTTTTTTCTTAAAATGTAATGTTTGTCAGATTCGTGATATTCGTATTAGATTTTCTCGTGACATATAGCAATGTTATATATATATATATATATTGCAGCATAAATTGTATTTGCCCTAATTTTTTTTACTTCTGTCACTTACTCATTTTGTTGATACTGTCAGATCATGTTTCAGTTCTCTCTTTCTTTCAACAAAAGGGCCCGTTTTGTGGCATATTAGGATAAAGATAGATGGATAAAATTAAAGTGGAGGGAGTATAATAAGATCTTATTTTGTATAATGTTTGATACATATCAAATAATCCACAAGACAGTTTCCATTCCACGTTTAAGGTGGACTTGGTAATCATATGATATGATATAAATATATGCAAATGACATAATTTACCCTTCAAATAGTATGGCGGTGGTAATAATTATTTTGTGGTGGTAAAAGATACTAAGAGCCAACAACGGTGGTGGAGGCCATTGAGTCACGACCCATATTAGATCGTGATCGGTGCATGAAGTGACTTTTACTCACCAAGTTAATACCATCTCAAGAATTAAACATTAGGATAATTCCTAAAACCTATATTTTTTAAGGAATTTTCTGCCAAAATTTTGGCAAAATCTCCTCTAACTCATGGATCTCTTTCAAGATCACTGGTTATCCGCCTAGAGCTCCTAGAATTACCGAAGTTGACTGGTTTCCTCCTAGATGTGGTTGGTTTAAGGTGAACACTAATGGAGTTGCTCGTGGTAATCCTAGGATTGCTTCTTGTGGAAGAATTTTTAGAGATAGTAGAGTAGCAGCTCTTGGTTGTTTCTTTGATAATATTGGCATTGCCTCTTAATTCGCTTGAGGCTGAGATCACTGTTGCAATGATCGCTATCGAAATTGCTTCTCAGAAGGGGTGGCTTAATTTATAGCTTGAGTGTGATTCTGTGCTTATGGTATCTGCTTTTAAGTCTGCTCATCTGGGATAATTGTATTCACCTTACTAAGCAAATGATTTTTTTTGTATCTCATATTTATAGAGAGGGCAATACTTGTGCTAGGCTACCTTTTTTTTATGTTAATTCCCGATGCTTTAGTTGGTGGGATACCATCCCCTCCTTCTTGTTTAGTGAGTTTTACAAGAATAGGCTTTGGCTCCCGAATTTTAGATTCTCTTGATTGACATAGGTTTTGGTTCGGTCCCCCAATGCTTGGTTATTCCTTTTTTTTCTCTTTTTTATTGAATTATGGTACGTTGCAGTTGATTGTTAGGATCTAAGGTGCCAACATAGTTGGGATGTCTTTTGTTAACACACCAATTTGTCTACTTTTATAGGACATTTTTAGTATCTAAATATACCATTTTGCACTAATTAAAGCACAAAGGTACTCATTTATGTCTTATTTTGCAGAATTATCATGAAGACACCACTCAGAGCAAAAGATGCAAAAAAGGACAAAAAATTGGCAACTTTTGAAGAGTTTTAGCACTACTGGACAAGCGGTACGGCCTGACCTATATCTGGTACGACCGTACCTAGATCAAAATCTCAGTAAGGGCATATCCCCTCAATCTGTACCACCTAGAGCCGATGAAAAAGTCCAGTACGGCCGTGCCAAAGGCAGTACGACCGTACACAATGATGTCAGGGATGTAACGTGCATGGGTACGAGCCAACGTCACAAGGAAAGCTCTTTATGGCCGTGTATATATGCGGTACGGCCGTACCCCGTCGCAAATTGTGCAGATTTGAAAGCCAGATAACCTAGTTCGCAGCCAACAATATAAATAGGGGCTCTTGACCTTTTCTAAAGACCTTTTGACGAACTCCCAAGTCAAGAGCAGCCTTTTGAGAGTTCATATCAATTCCTTGCCTTTCCCATTGATTTGTGTGTTTCCTTGGAGCTTGGTGTCATCCCAAATCGCTACCAGAGCTCATGAGGACGCGAAGAACGTGCTTAAAGACCGTCGTCATACCGCAAGGGTGTCCCGGTTTAGATTTATTCTCTTGTTATGGATTATTCTGGTTTTATGATTAAGTTTATGTTATTATCATTTATAATGAGTAGCTAAACCCATCACTAGGGGTGATGGGGGATCCTTTACAATACTCTTGATGCTTTATCTATTTAGTTATATGAGTTTCTATTGAATGTTTGAGTGTTTTATGCCTATTGTGCTTAATCCTATAAGGCCTGATCAACCTTTAATTAGTTAACTTAATTGTGGTAACAGGATCATGATTAGTTAATGGAACCATAGGAATAAAAGAACTCGCTTTATACACCGGATAGGTTATTGCTTGTTTCTAATCGGTTATTAGATTAACAAACCCACATGTGCTTAATGCTCTTTCCTTTAATTACCTTCTAGGACCAAACAGAGTAATTAGTTAGGAAGAAGGGTAATACAAGCTAGGTAGCCCTTAATAATTTAGAGTGGGTGATTAACTCTCTTTCATGATAGATAACTCATAGTAATTATTTAGTGAATTTAAGAGTAGAGTTTTAGTGAACCCGGTTTCCCTAGACCTCCCATAACATAGTTAAACTCTTGTACTAAGTTTAATTATTGCTTTGATATGTGACAACTTTCTCTACTTTCGCAATTACGACTTTTGTTCGCCTAATAGAATAGAATCATATTAAGTCATTGGTACTCGCTCATTCCCTGTGGGTTCGACATTCAGAGTCCTAATTATAATCCACTATTATTACGAGTTATGATCAGGTGCACTTGCCTAAGGTGCAACAAGTTTTTGGCACCGTTGCCGGGGAATGTTTTGCGATATTAATTGAATTAAAGATTTTATTTTCATTAGGCATTATTTTATTTAGTTATTATTTTATGTTATTTCTGTTTAGGTCTAAAGACATTCTAATTTGGTTTCCTTTGGTGTATGCAAACAAGGTCTCAATATCCTGAATTGATTTTTGTTCCTGAAATTGAAAGAACACTCAGGTTGTTGAGAAGACAGTAACTAACAATGGATAACGAACTAACCTTGAACGAGTACTTCACACTAACTACGGATGTGGTGGGCAGCGTCAACTATCCGGCAATTGAGGCCACTAATTTCAAATTAAAGCCAGCACTGATCTCTATGGTATCTGCAGTGCAATTCTCTGGCTTATCATCTGAAGACCCAAATGCCCATCTTAAGAGGTTTCAGAAAGTTGCTAATAATATCAAGTGTCAAGGTGTGACACCGGAGGCCATCAAATTAAGATTGTTCTATTTCTCACTGCAAGTGAAAACACAATTATGGTTGGATTCACTTCCACCAAATTCTATTACTAATTGGGAGGACCTAAAGCCCAAATTCTTGAATAAGTACTTTTCTCCCGCAAAATCTGCAAAACTGACAGTTGACATATCTGGGTTCGCACAAAATGAAGGAGAATCAATGCATGAGGCATGGGAAAGATTCCAAGATTTAATTAGAAGCTTCTCTCACCATGGTTTCAGCAAGTGGCAGCTAGTTCAGATTTTATACAATGGTTTTACCATGCAGACTAGAGGAGTTGTTGATGCCGCTTGTGGAGGATCTTTCGGAAAGAAGACACCCACTGAGACTTATGAAATTATGACTAAAATGTCTTAGAACAATGCTTAGTAGTCGGCTAGTGATAGACAAACCGGAAGAAAGAACTATCAAGCAGGAATTTATAAAGTGGAAGCCAACACAACTCTAGAAGCAAAATTGGAGGCAATGAATAAGAAAATAGAGACTCTGATGGCAGTGCAAACCCAATCTAATGCTAATAATGATTGGGGATGCATGGCAATTGAAGGCCAATTAGAAGAATTCAATGCTATAGGACAGAGGGATTTTGACCCAAAAACGGGGATGCAAGAACCTATATTGAAATTTATGCAAAGGCACAGACATTCATGTATGGGAGTTTTAGCCGGTTTCATGGAAAAGACTGAAGAAAGGCTAAAGGATATAGAAACCAAGGCAAATAAGGCATCTTGGAATTTCTGTGGGGTAACAAGTCGTGACTCAAAGAATTATACTGAGGAGGTGAATTTTGTTGGAAATAAACAGCAGAATGACCCATACTCAAACACCTACGACCCCGGATGGAGGAACCACCCAAATTTCTCATGGGGAGGTCAATAGAGATCACAAGGTCAAAATTAGAATACTTATAAACATCCACATTTGTAGAATCGTGCTGAGAATGATAGAACTCCAGGAGAAAATGAGATCAACAACTTTATGGGATAAATGAATGAAAGATATAACAGTTTGGAAAAGTTAGTTACTACTAATGCAGTGGAACAGAAAGCGTTGAGAGAACAAATGGCAACAGTGTTGAATGCAGTGACTCAAAGAGAAAAAGGAGCACTTCCAAGTCTAGTGGAACTAAATCCAAATGAGAAGTGCAATGCAGTCTTCATGGCAAAGGAGGAACCAAAAGAGGAAAAGGCTTAAACTTAGTCTCAGCAGGTAAGTAACTCTCTCCAAGGTTCTAAAAATTTTAGTAAGGATAAACAAGCTAAGAGATTATTAGAAAAACTTAGAAAGTTGCATGTCAATATTCCTTTTGCTGAAATTGTCTCTGAAGTGCCTAAATATGTTAAATTTTTAAAAGAAATAATTTTTAACAAAAATAAATTAGAAGATGAGACTGTCAAATTAAATGAAGATTGCTCTGCCATGTTATTGAATAAATTACCTCCTAAGCTTAAAGATCTAGGAACCTTTGCTGTTTCTTGCTCAATTGGTAATAATACTTTTAACGCACTGTGTGATTTGGGTTCAAGTATCAATTTAATGCCTCTATCTGTTTGGAGAAAATTGAATTTGCAAGAACCACAACCTACTAACATGTCCTTGTAGTTAGCGGACAGAACTCTTGTTTACCCAAGAGGAATAATAGAGGATATGCTGGTTACAGTGGGGAAATTTATTTTCTCGGTTGATTTTGTAGTTCTGGATATAAAAGAAGACAGCGATGTTCCTATTATTTTAGGAAGACCATTTTTGGCAACTGGAGATGCTAGTATTCAAGTGAAAAAGGGAACCGTGACTCTGAGAATTGAGGATGAAGAAGAAATTTTTAATATTTATAATTCTAACAAGAATTCTTCCTCTAGTGCTTCTTGTTGTTTCTTGCAGGATGTGGAAGTTAAAAAGGAAAAAGAAAAAGAAAAGCAAGTTGAAGAACAAGATAGCAACTCTTTGGAGCAGGATAAGGACATAACCCATTCATTGATATTGGAGGCACTTTGTTTTCCTAAATTTAAAGGACTCTGTGGAGAGGATCATATTCCTCATATTTTAAATTTTTATGACTTGGTCAAAACTAACAATTTTGCAGGAACCACCACAGGTAGAATAAGACTTAAGTTGTTTCCTCTTTCTCTAGGAGGATTAGCTAAGCAATGGTTCTCAATATATCCCAAGCTTCACTTTTCAAGTTGGGAGGAACTAATGGAAGAATTTGTAAGAACTTTATAGCCCACTCAAGAAGAAAAAGTGGACCAAATCCAAGGATTCCAAGGACTGAAGGATGACCCTTAAGAAGAATTTACTGGTTTTGAATTAAACCCGTCCATCATCTCAGAGGTATCACAATTACAATTCAAAGGAACAACAGGACAAGATCCTACTGCGCACATGAGACAGTTCTGCAAGAAGATGAGGAAAGCAAAATATGAGAGCTTGTCTCCAGATGAAGCAAAAATGATGATTTTCCCATTCTCATTAGATGAGAAAGTCAAGATGTGGCTCTATCTCCTACCAATTGAAGAAATAAAAACATGAAATGAATTAATGAAGAGATTCATTAGGACATTTTCACCCAACCTTGAGGAGCCAATCTACATCTGTGAAGATTGTGGGTACACAATGAACCCACCAAAAAATTGCTCAGGTCCTACTTGGATGGACCACTCAGAAAAAGGTAACTACTTTGCTGTGTTTCCCAATGGTGAGAAGACAAAGGTAATGTCAAAGACGGGCCATTGCCCGCTGAGGACTAATTTTTATGTCCTCCGAACCGTCAGGTTCGGGACGTTAAACAAGCGCTTATCAGTTACTAACATTTTCCTTTTTATTATTTTTCTCTTATCTGTTTTTATTTTTATTTTTATTTCTATGTTATTTTATTTTTTATGATTATTAAAACAAAATATAATATAAAAAATTATATATTCTGAAAAACCAAAAATTTTATGGAAAACCAGTCGATATGGCCGTACCTTACATCAGGCACGGCCGTTCCACACGACTTTATCCTAAAAAACGCGGAGAACAGACAGGTACAGCCGGACATAAAACCAGGTACGGCCGTAGCCCGTGTCCAGAGGCAGAATATAAGGTAAACTGTGAGAGGTAAGGGTGTATCTCACTCTCGTACGCCCAAAACCTCTCCATTCGAGCACCATCTTCTCTCAATTTCTTCGCATTTCCATCCACAAAATCATCCAGGTACTAATTCTAAACTCAATATGTGGATTGATTGCATGTTTTACTGGCCGTTTTAAGTTTTTAGTTTGTTTAGATTTTTAGTTTTGTTTAATTCTAACTTTAGTGACTTAGGAGTAGTTTTGGCCTGGTTTTGCATGCTTAGAGACCCTAGGAATGATTAGAGACTTATAATCTAGGCTTAAAATTGAGAAAATCTGATCATAGGATAGATTTTTCACAAAACTGTAGCGCAGTACGACCGTACTTACTAAGAATAGGCCGTACTGAAGGTTGTACTAGCGGTCTTAGGGTTTAGAACGATCATAGGTACAGGCGTACCTATGGCACTGTACGGCCGTACATAATCCTTGAGTTAGGTCGTACTGACCTTTTAGAACAGGGCATACATTGAGACACATGAACGTGAACACAAGAAGGAGGTTGAATTGTGATGAAAACTTTTCGCAAACTTTAAGTTAAAAACACTTTGTTATGAAAATTGTTTGTTACCAGATGCTGGAAATGAATAGGACGCTGGAATGAAGTATATGAAAACTTGTTTTTTTTTTTTTGTAAGACAAAAGTAAATGTAAAGCAGTAAAGCAAGAGACACAAAGGTTTATACTAGTTCACCACCAAACTGGTAGCTACGTCTAGTCTCTTTGTTCCTGAAGGATTTTCATTATAATCAACCTGATTACAAATTCCTTAAGAGTATTCTACTGTCACAAACTTGACAATACTCTTAACTTCTCAAAACGACTCAGTACGTTCGAGCCTTTGAGGAATCGAGCCTGTAACTAGGCAATACAGCTTTCACAAAATAGTTTTGAATAAAATCAAATAACTCTCACAGAGAGGATAAAAACTTAAGCTCAAAACAATAGCTTTCTAAAATAAAGAATATAAGACGCTAAAGTTCAGTGTTGGTTCTCAGAAACTTGGCAAGAAACTTGATTGTTCACTTGAGAATAGCTTTCGTAGTATGTAGTTTCTAGCAACCTTCTTCAATGGAGAACTTGAGGTATTTATAGAGAACCTTGAGAATAATATCGTTGCAGATATTTTCAGCTCCAAATCATTGGGTGACGTAATTTGAAATTACGTCATTTTCTTCCTTTTCAGAGAATATCAGAATAGTATACTTTACCGTTTTTGTACTATCTGCTTTTCACACAATTGCCTTGTACGAAATTTCTTATTCTAAAGGTGTCACCTTTGATACCTCGTACATCAAATTGAGCGCATAAAATCAAATTCGAATTTCGTTCCTGAAAGCTGAGGGCAGAGAGAATAAACGTGACCAGCACGTGATTCATTAAAAGATCGGATGCTCGCTCAAAAATCAATAGGACGCTCGCAACAATTGAGTATACCACGTGTCTTAAGATTACATAACCGGACGCTCGCTAAGAGTGCATATAGCAAGATGCTGGAGTGAACCGGATGCAGACACAAAAGAATATATTCAATTTCTTGTGAATTTCTTCTTCTTACTTGAGTGAGTCATAAAACATGAATGACTTTAATACCTACACACTTCAAGACTTATTAGAAGTAAAATTTTTCTCTTGTAAATACTTTGATATCATCAAAATTAATGAGGGTCTAAACTTCTCAATCATTTAGGTTCCAACAATCTCCCCCTTTTTTATGGTGACAAATATCCAAGGTTGATGAACAATTTATTTTCAAAAAATATTTCAAGGGTCTCCCCCTGAGTTCAACATACTTAGATATAATCAAATATTTCTAAATAACAGAGCATTTATATGAAAGCACAATACATACATGTATCAGAGCATAAAAAATAATCATTGTAGAGCGGATGCTGAGATCATTGTACCCATATCAGTTATACTTGTACCAATATGCATCAGAGCAGCAAATCAATTATACTGTGTATGATGAATGATGCATGATATATGTTACTTAAGCGCGTTTATCAGACCTTACTTTTACTCCCCCTTTGGTCATCAGACAAAAAGAGTGTAAAACACATCATAATCAAAAACATAAGTAACCAATAAGAGAAAAATTTTAAGTTAAACGATATTAAATTCAAGAGAGAATAGAAACACAACGGATAATTGTAGTAAAATCAAAAATAATACAGAACATGTGAAATAAAGTAAAAAGGTTTAAGGAGGAGGAGGGAGCAGTTGATTGAGGCGATCCATGGGGTAGTCAACAGTACTCTGCAACCTAGTTACTTACTGAGTTGTTGCCATAAAGGTCTCATACTGTGCTTTTGAAATGATGACAGGTTCATCATCTGCAGCAGGAAGAGCAGGTTTTGGTACCCTTTCAGCATGTAAAATGATGGCCCTTTGCCAATTCACTAACTTTCTCTAAAGAAAAGAAAGTGGTTTGATATTCTCTAGGAGCTTCTTCAAACTCTTTGATGGTCATAATCGTGGGAAGTCTTGGAGGAGGCTTTCCTTTTCTCTTTTCAGGAACAGACCATGGCAGCCATCTTTGCCTATCAGGCACAATCTTGACAACGGCCAAGGAGGGGTCTTTATTCAGAAGAACTAATTCACACCTCTTCATTTCCAGGCAATGGTTCATGAAGGCCCTTTCTTTGTCAGTAATCCACCTTCCACACTCTTCCAGAGTAAGAGATTCATTCTGTGGCAGATTCTGAGGGAGGTCAAAAGAGAGTGGAATAATTCCACGGTTTGGAGAAGGTCTCAACCTTCCACCAAAGGTAGTCTTTAATTTATCATTGTAGCTGAATGGGGCAATTTCCAGTCTAGCTACCCCTGAAGTAAATGTCTTCAAATGCCAAAGAGAAGGGTGATCATATATTGAACGGTACTCTTCTTCTCTAATAGGCACTGGTCTATTAGCATTCAACATAGACTTGGAAGCACTAAAGTAAGTGGTATTTGATGAGGGAGTAGTAGAGGTGGTTGAGGATGAGGAAGTGGAAGTAAGAGTGGAAGTCACCTTGACTTTGTAGGTTTTAGTCTTGTTGAGTGTGACCTTGAACAACTGATTGAAGGGGTGAGATTGAGAAGCGGATATGTATGATGTGAGAGAAGTGTTTAAGGAGGTGGAGGATTATGGTTTGGCTAATGTAAGTGTTTTTGGTGGGGCTAATGTTTGGGTAGGTTTGGGTGATTGTTTCCCAAGTACCAGGAAATGGTTCCTGAGGGGGTGATGTAGGATTTTATGGATCTGTTTCGGTAATATGGAGGAAGTGGTGATTGTTGAGTGATAAGGGTAATGGCTTGTGATTTGGATTTTGTGTTTTTCTTAGAGGATTGTGGTTTGGTCGGTGGAGGTTGTGTGAAGTGAGTTTGTGGTGTGGAAACAGACAGTGGTGGTGCAGTAATAGGATTATCAGAACCAAAGGCAATAACAGAGTCATCAACTGTAAAGTCAAGTAACTTGGGAGTAGGCTTCTCAGATAGCCTAAACAATCTCTTTATCTTGCCTTGAGGGGTATCAACAGGAGGAGGAGGTGGAGGAACTTGCTTCCTAGGGCCAGACGCTGAGATAGGGTTTTCAGCTTCTGCCTTTATCTTCTTCTTCTCCATGATGTTTCTGATGGGGACTTGTTAACACACCATTTTGTCTATTATTTTAGGGTATTTTGAGTATAAAATATTGTAATTTTATTCATTATTAGATAAAATATACTCACTATTTCCTCATTTATGCGGAAAAATAATAAAGGCAACTTGGAAAGCAAAAGAAGTAATTTTGGGAAAATTCCAGCAAGATTTGAGCATATTTTGGTGTTTCTGGCAAGCGATACGGCCTGACATATAGTTAGTACGACCGTACCTATCCGAGAGCATAAGTAGGGGCGTACCGCATGGTCAGTACGACTTGGTGCTGAGGAAAAAGTCAAGTACGGTCGGACCAAAGTAAGTACGGTCGTACACAATTGCAGTCAGGCCGCATCCAGTGAAGAAGTACGGGCCAGCGTCGCAACTCAAGCCCGGTACGACCGTGTATAATCACAGTACGACCGTACTAAAGCCCAGAACACACTGATTTGAAGCCAGTTGACCTAAATCTGCACTAGAGCCTATAAATAGGCATTCTTACCCCCTTTTTAGAACTAACTCACTTTCTAGGGGAGAATTTATTCTCTCTGAGCGAGGGTCTTTTGCTTTAGACTTTACCTATTGTCTTCTGCTCTAGACTTTGCTTCTTGTCTCTAGTCTTCTTTTCTTTTCTTTGAGGATTGAATGTTGGGATTTATGTTATTCTATATTTTGTTGAGAAACAATATGTGTAGCTAACTCCATCACTAGGGGTGATGGGGAATCTTTTATGATGTTCTTGATATCTATTTAATTGTTATTTTGAATTCCTTATTATCCTTATGAATGTGTTGATCTTAGTATGCTTAATTCCATAGGATCTGGCTAATTCTTTATAAAATTAGTTAATTGTGGTAACAGGATCGTAGTTAACTAGTGGAACTCTAGGATCACAGAGCATGCGGTATACGCCGGATAGGTTATTGTCTGCTTCCAATCAGTTATTAGATTAACAAACTTGCCTGCTCTTATTGCTCTTTGCCTTAGTTACCTTCCTGGAACAAACGGAGTAATTAGTTGAGAGGAAGGTTACTGTACGTGAGGATAGCCCTTAGTAATTTAGAGTAAGTGATTGGCTTTTAATAAGGAAATATTTCATAATAGCAAGGTAATAGATTCAGGATCTAGTATTAGTGGACTCGGTTCCCCTAGGCTTTTCCTAATTGATTTCTCTTTAGTTCTTGCGTTATTGCTTTGATCTCGTTATTTACAATTCAATTGTCTAGCTCTCAAAACCATTACTTTCGTTCGTTTAAATAATAAGGAACTCTATTAATTTAGTATTTGCGCATTCTCGGTGGGTTCGACATTCAGAGTCTTAAAAATACTCTACTATTATTACGAGTTACGATCAGGTGCACTTGCCTGAGCCGCAACAAGTTTTTGGTGCCATTGCCGGGGAATATTTTAGCGATATTAAACCAACGAGATTCTTGTTAATTTAGACATTTTTTTATTAGCATTGTTATTATTATTTGTTAGTATTGTTATTTTATAAAAAAAATTTGTTAACTACTCGTTCTATTGTTATTATTATTATTTTTGTTTTTTGTTATTATTAGTGTTATCACTATCTTATAAAAAAAAATATAGTAGACAGAGTTATTTATTCTATTTTTAGTTGTTTAGATCTAGATTTAAATTAAAAAATCCAAAAAGATTTTTCTTTTATCTCTTCATCTAGATTTTAGATTTTTGTTTGCTTGTTTTATTTTATCTCTTTATCTATTTGTTTAGATCTTATCCTATTTTATCTTGTTCTATTTTATTTTGTTTAAATTTGATATCAAAAATCCAAAAAGATTTTTCTTTTTTTATTTATATTTCCTGATCTTTCTTTTTATTATCTTATTTTTGAATCTGAGATTAGATATAGATATAATTTGAATTTGAATTTAAGAAGAAATTTGGTAAGGATTGGATTAGGATAATATTACCTTATTTTGCTTTGATTTTATTTGACTTTACTTTTATTTTATTCTAACTTTCCTTATTTTGTTTGATTTTGATTTTGTTTTATTTTATTTTGACTATTATTAATTAAAAAATAATTAATTAATTATTATTGTTTTCTCATGAGTCCTTTCAATTTATTGTGAGTATTGTGGTTATTCTGTAGGACATGTAGACAACTGCTATGCTCTTTCTCTTTTTTGTAAGTATTGTAGTGGTGTAGGACACGAATGGCAAGACTGTTCAGCACATACCACTTATAAAAGACAGAATCAAATAGAATTAACCATGGAAGAATACGAATTCATCGCCCATACGAGTGATGACGAACCAAGTGAAGAATTAACCATGAAGGAGATTTTGGACAATCTTTGGAAAAACCCTAGTGACCTATCCATGTTTTTCAGAAGTCCTGTTGAATCTTTGGAAAGTCAAAATTAAAGAGAATTAACCATGGAGGAATACAAAGTCACCGTCCATGAGAGCGATGAAGAGCTTAATGAAGAACTAACCATGGAGAAGATTTTGGCTAAATATGGGAAGAAGCTTGGTAATCCATTTGATGTTTTTGAAACTCATATTGAATCTGTGGAGAGTCAGGACTCTGCTCCAACAACAAGTTTGATGACTCAAAGTGAGCAAGATACTTTGCCTAGTCAAATTGAGCCTAATCTAATTGAGGAAGATGAAGTCATCACTCTTGAAAATTTTGAGGAGCTAATTGAAGAGTCTAAGTCTGACCCTAAGCATAAAGAACAGTCATTCCCAGAAAAGATTGAAACTCCTACTGAAGGGAGTAAAGCTGAGATTGAAGCTCCTACTGAAGGGAGCACTCATGAAGAAAACGAGGAAGACACCGTGGTTCTTGATTCTGAGAAAGAAGAGAAAGTCCCAAATTGGGAAAAAATTACCTTAGCCATTGGTGATAGTGTCATTGAGGTTCAAAAGGGAAAGATAATATTGAAATGTGGTAAGGAAGAGAATGTCTTAAAAGTTTTAAACTCTAATCCCTCTCCTTTAGTTTTTTGTTGTTCAACTAAAAATTCATCTTCTTTTACTCTTTCCTATTCTACTAATGATTTGTTTCCATTTAATGACCATGATGATTTAAGAGTGCAGGACCCTTTAGAAGAAATTACTAACTTATAGGATCCTAGCATATTGGTATGTGGTGAAGAAATAAAAACTCCACAATATTTTGAAGATCATCCACCACTTGGAAAAAGAAAGAACAACTTGAACCACATGGTTAAAGAGTGGAGAAGAGGAAATACAATGAATGCAAAATTCACTCTTCGAGAGTCGCCTGGTTGACCACTTTTAAACAAACCATCAGGCTCACGATGTTAAACAAACACTTTGCAGGAGGCAACCTGTCTTATTTATTTTTATGTTATTTAATTTAATTTAATTTTATATTTTTAATAGTTTATTGTGATTTACAGTTTCTCTAGAGGCATTGACAAGGCAACAATATTAATTGAATCACTCCAGCAATTTGCTCGTAAAATTATCAGAGGGGAATACTTTTCCACCTTAAATTATTTCTAGCACTAATTTTAACTAGATAAATTTTTATTGCTTAGTTTATAACTATTAGCAGTGAGGACACTGTTAAAAATAAGTGTGGGGAGGGAACTATGAACTATAATTATAATTACTTGGCTATACTTTTAACTATTAAATTATGGAAAATTTGATATTTTTCTGATTTAGGGGCTATTTTAAAAAAAAAATTGACAACTTGTGATTGAAATGAGATTGTTGCTAGTTGTAGAATTCGCTGATAATTAGCATTGAAGTTTTATGAGTTTAAACTTGTCTGTGTAAACCACTAAATGTGAGATTTGAGCCTAAATAAGAGCTCACTTCATATTGTTACCTCTTTTCTTTGTTTGAGTGATATTTTTCCATGTTGTGCATTTTAGAACTTGTGCTGAGACTATTAGAAAGCGAATATAAATTTACTTTCATGTGAATTTGGAAGGGGCAATTTTAGGAATTTTTTAGGGCCACTTCAATTTTGTTACAAATATTTTGCCACTAGTTGTCCATTTTTGTGCTTATATTATATTTCTTTGATACCCTTTCATTGTTATTGATTATTATTTCTATTATTGAGGTAACCTTGAAAAATACTTTTGTTAGAGCAATTAGTGGCAGACAAAAATCAAAAGAATAATATTAGAAATCCCTCAGGAAAGTTTATAAAAGGAAGGCTTAGCAAAATGCTTTCCCTTCCTAGAATTATTAAATTGTTTATTTGTTGCATAAAAAGCATAAAAGGAGGAAAGGAAAGAAAAAGAAGAAGGAAAAAAAAGAGAGAAAAAGAAAAAGAATAAAAAAAATGTGTTATTGCCTTCAAAGAAAATAAAATGATGAATATTAGAGGGATTCTTGTCTGCTCTTTATAGTTAAAAAAAGAAAAAGGTTACTTGTTTAGTTGATTTGGTTCTGACCCTTTGCATGACCTTTTCTTTCTTTTTATCCTACCTAAAATTATTACCTTAGCCCTATTACAACCCATGAAAGACCCTTTTTCCTTTTTTGCATGATAAGTGGATTTTAATAGTGGAGTTTTGGTCAATGTACAAGCCTACGGTAATGTCACTTCTTTGGAAAAATTTGAGCGTTAATGACCACACCTTTAAACACTTTGAGAGTGGTGAGAAGAGTGACGTAAAAATCACAGACTTGGTGAACTTGTTGAACTTGCATCTCCAAGTGGGTATTCTATTACTTAACACTTCTTATGATATTACTCTGTTGTCATATATCTTATTTATGCCCCTAGTCAGTAAATTCAATTTTTCTTATAGTTATTCAAGTAGTTTGCTTGAGGACAAGTAAAAACTTAAGTGTGGGGATGTGTTAACACAACATTTTGTCTATTATTTTAGGGTATTTTGAGTATAAAATATTGTAATTTTATTCATTATTAGATAAAATATACTCACTATTTCCTCATTTATGCGAAAAAGTAATAAAGGCAACTTGGAAAGCAAAAGAAGTAATTTTGGGAAAATTCCAGCAAGATTTGAGCATATTTTGGTGTTTCTGGCAAGCGGTACGGCCTGACATATAGTTAGTACGGCCGTACCTATCCGAGAGCATAAGTAGGTATGGCAAGCGTACCGCATGCTTCCAATCAGTTATTAGATTAACAAACTTGCCTACTCTTAATGCTCTTTCCCTTAGTTACCTTCCTGGACCAAACGGAGTAATTAGTTGGGAGGAAGGCTACTGTACGCGAGGATAGTCCTTAGTAATTCAGAGTAAGTTGTTGGCTTTCAATAAGGAAATATTTCATAATAGCAAGGTAATAGATTCAGGATCTAGTATTAGTGGACTCGGTTCCCCTAGGCTTTTCCTAATTGATTTCTCTTTAGTTCTTGCGTTATTGCTTTGATCTCGTTATTTACAATTCAATTGTCTTGCTCTCAAAACCACTACTTTCGTTCATCTAAATAATAAGGATCTCTATTAATTTAGTATTCGCGTATTCTCTATGGGTTCGACATTTGGAGTCTTAAAAATACTCCACTATTATTACGAGTTACGATCAGGTGCACTTGCCTGAGCCGCAACAAGTTTTTGGTGCCGTTGCTGGGGAATGTTTTAGCGATATTAAACCAACGAGATTCTTGTTAATTTAGACATTTTTTTTATTAGCATTGTTATTATTATTTGTTAGTATTATTATTTTATAAAAAAATTTGTTAACTACTCGTTCTATTGTTATTATTATTATTTTTGTTTTTAGTTATTATTAGTGTTCTCATTATCTTATAAAAAAAATAGTAGATAGAGTTATTTGTTCTATTTTTAGTTGTTTAGATTTAGATTTACATTTACATTAAAAAATCCAAAAAGATTTTTCTTTTATCTCTTTATCTAGATTTTAGATTTTTGTTTGCTTGTTTTATTTTATCTCTTTATCTATTTGTTTAGATCTTATGCTATTTTATCTTGTTCTATTTTGTTTTGTTTAAATTTGATATCAAAAATCCAAAAAGATTCTTCTTCAAAATAGGTCTAATAAAGACTCTGTTTTGAATATAACAAGCTGTGTTTACTGCTTTTACCCAAAAAAGTTTAGCAATATCAGTTTCATTGATCATGGTCCTGGCCATTTCTTGGAGGGACCTATTTTTCCTTTCTACAACACCATTTTGTTGTGGTGTTCTAGGAGAGGAGAAATTGTGGGAGATGCCATTTCTTCACAAAATTTTTGAAAGCTTTCATTTTCAAATTCTCCCCCATGATCACTTCTAATTGAAAAAATACAAATTCCTTTTTAATTTTGAACTGATTTGCAGAAATGAACACCTTGAATGACTCATCCTTGTGAGCAAGGAATCTAACCCATGTCCATTTAGTAAAATCTTCAACAATGACCAACCCATGTTTCTTTCCAGTCAAAGAGGTTGTCCTTGTTGGACCAAAAAGATCAAGATGCAAAAGCTCAAGTGGTCTAGAGGTTGAAACAACATTTTTAGAATGAAAAGAAGTTTTAACTTATTTTTCCCTTTGATATGCCTCATAGAGAGCATTAGATTGGAATCTAAGATTTGGTAAGCCTCTAACAAGACTATGCTTGTTTAGCTTTGAGATCAATCTCAAGCTGGCATGACCCAATCTTTTATGGCAAGTCTATTGCTCATCTTGAACAGATATGAGACACTTGACATCTTGATTTGCAAGTTCAAAAAGATCAATCTTACAAATGTTTTGTTTCCTCTTTGCAGTAAAGAAAATAGAGCCATCTTTCTTGCTTTTTACTGAATATCCAGTTTCTGTAAAAATGACATCATAACTATTGTCACATAACTGATTTATGCTCAATAAGTTATGCTTTAGTCCTTCAACATAAAGTACATTATCAATATAGGGAAGGGAGCCTTTACCAATGCAACCAACTCCAACTATTTTGCCTTTTTGCTTTTCTCCCATCATGTGACGCGAGCATCCACTGTCTAAGTACCAAGATAGGTGTGTTGACCTTGTTGCTAAGCATGTCTGCAACATACACGATTTTATCTTTAGGTACCCATATCTTCTTGGGTCCTTTCTTGTTAGTTCTTGAAGGATAGTTATCCTTCTTTATCTTAAAAGCAGTACAGACACTTTTCAAATGACCAGGTTTATTATAGTAAATACAACGCAGGCATTCACTGTGATCATTGGATTCATCAGATGCTAAATTTTCATTTTGTAAAGTGGGTTCATCTGATTTGTAACCAAGACCTTGAGTTGTCGTTTTACTGACACCCCAAATCATTGAAGCTTGCTTGCTTTGAGTTACACTCTTTGCAAGAAACTTTTGAAAGGCATATTCATAATCATTTGATTTACACTTAGGATTGCCTTCAGCTTCAGTGCTTTCAGCTTGAGAGCTCTCAGCTTCTGGTTGCTTTCTGGCTGCCAGACATTGATTATCCACCAGACGCTAATTTTCAATTTTAGCTTCTGGTTCTCTTCATTGAGGTTTGAGTTTTCATTGTTCAAGACTTGAAATTCTTGTGATAATTTTGAAATTTTCTTTTTCAAAGCTTTATACTCAATGGAGAGAGTGACAGAATCCTTAAGGAGGTCATCAAATGCAATTTGAAGTTCAGAGTAAGAATCATATATTATTACCTCTTCAACTTCTTCTTCAGAGTCTGAGTCAGTGTTTGCCATAAGGGCAACATTGGCTACTTCTTCATTGTCATCCTCAGAGAATGATAGGTCCAGGTCTTCCCATGTAGCCATGAGACTTTTCTTTTTTCCCTTGAAGGAGCTCTCTGTAGGCTTTTCCTTGAGATTGGGACATTCAGACTTGATGTGTTCTGGCTTTTTGCATTCATAGCAAATGACTTGACTCTTGTCTTTGTTTTCCTTCTTGTCCTTGACATCTTTCTTCTAGAATTTTCTTTTGAAGTTTCTTTTCTTCCACATTCTTTGGATCTTTCTAGATATGAACGCGAGCTCATCATCTGTTCCATCATCATCACCTTCTGAAGCTTCATCTTGGAAAGGGTGAAATTTTAGAAATTCTTCAGGCCACTACTACTTTGAATATATTATACCGCGAGTTGCTTACTTTTGTGCTTAAAAGTGCTTTATTTAATTTCTATGGTACCCTTCCTATTACTATTGATTATTCTCTGTGAAGGCAACTTTGGAAAAATTTTCTTTGTGACCAATTAGTGGCAAAATCAAAAGAATAATGTTTTGAATCCCTCTTATATGTTACAAAAAGAAGGCTTGGTATTTATTTCCCCTCCTAGTTCTTAAAATGTTGATTCCTACTGGACCGGGCCGACCTGAGAGCGGTCAACCCTCCGACCTGGAGCAGTGGATGTGATGCCAACCGATCCATACACATGTCTGTTAAACCAACTCCAGCACAGATACTCCCCCTGTGTAGCCGACCAATTACGATGTCATACACCCGGCCGATTTTAGCTCGTATAGGCCGACTGGTTCCTTTTCGTTGTACTAAGTCGGCCCCCCACCATATGTGGTAATCGTACAATGTGTCAGAATCGTACATGGCGTGCCTCCCTTTTCAGTATCTGTCAGAAGAATGTTCCCTCATGCGCCCCAAGATGTCCCCCTGAATGCACGAGGAAACCCTAGAGGAGCAAATATTAGGGTTTCTAGGTCTGTATAAATAGGACAAGTTATTGTTTAGAAAGACAACTTGCATCTTTTAGGGTTTACATAGTCTTTAGCATTCCTTTGCAGCTAAGGGCTGGAGCAACCTAGTTCCTTGTAAGAACATTTGACGGCCACTGTGGCGCGGCGGTGAAACTCTCCTACGTCCCACAATCTTTCACTTTGCCTAGCGGAGTAGATATCAACTCCTTCCTCCCCTTGTTGAATGGTGCAACTCCGAAGCAGAAGCACCCGCAACAACATGGAGGATGACAACCCAGTTCTTCAACATTCTGAAGGAAGTGATGACGATGAACCTCATCAGGAGACCTCCTCCCGCTAACTATTAGATGGGGAAGAACGAAGATCAATTTTGTGCTTACCACCGAGCAAGGGGGCATGACACGGAGGATTGTAAAACCCTACAATCCAAGATTGAGATCTTGATCAGAGACGGATCACTGCAGAAATATGTGAAAGGTGGTCGGCCAGACGTTGGGAATCCTAGCGCCTCCTAGCACCTCGCCTGACACCTCACCAAGACCAAGTAAGAAGATCGATAAGGGAAATAATCCAATGGATGATCACGAGCGTGCTGAGAAGGGGTCGGTTGGGACCATTGCTGGTGGTTTCATAGGAGACGGGGCCACGAAGTTGGCAACAAAGCGGTATGCTAGATCTATTATGTATGTTCACGACTTCGAACCTCTTCCCGAACAAGATTTCACCCCCATCACCTTTACAAAGGTGGACTTCAAGGGCGTGGACCCTCACGAAGATGATCCGGTAGTAGTGTCAGTCACCACCACCGGCTATGAAGTCAAATGTGTCTTGATTGATGGAGGAAGCTAGGCCAATATTTTGTACTGGCATGCATTCGATCGACTAAATTTTCCAAAGGAAGTTCTCAAGATCCACTTTGGCACCCTACTCGGTTTTTCAGGATAACAGGTCGAAGTACGTGGATATATGGACCTGCGTACCACATTCGGCAGGGGTCCGACACCAAGACCATCTACATCCAGTATATGGTCGTCCAAGCAAAGTCATCCTACAATGTGATCATGAGCCGACCGGCACTCACGGCTCTGGAGATTGTGGTCTCTTACAGCTGCTTGGCCAGGAAATACCCTCTGAGCTCGGGAAGGGTCGGTATCTTGCGTGCAGATCAGAAGTTAGCCCGTAAATGCTACGAAGATAGTTTGAAACCTCATAGGGGGGAGAAGAGGGAGAAGAAAGACGATGGAGGATCCCCACCAGTCAACCGCCAGGATTGTAACTTTTTGGATTTGGATCCCAGGGACTTCACGAATATTAGGGAGGAAATGCGACCAAAGCCGGCCAAAGAAGGGAAAAGAATCTAGATTGGTGGCCGACCTGATCAAGTAGTCAAGATCGGAGAAGCTCTCAACTCGAAACTAGAGCAGGAACTGGTGCTTTATCTCCGGGCCAATACTGATGTGTTTGCCTGGACTACTGGTGACATGCCTGGGATCGACTCGGACATCATATGCCACCGTTTATCCATTGATCCATATGCACGATCGGTGGCTCAGCATGAGAGAAGGCTCGGCAACGATAAAAGGCTAGCCATGATTGAAGAAACTCAATAGTTACTCGGTGTGAATTTCATCCGTGAGGTGGAGTACCCGGTTTGGCTGGCCAATGTGGTCATGGTCAAGAAGTCGAGTGGCAAGTGGAGGATGTGCACTGATTACATTGATTTGAACAAATACTGCCCCAAGGATTCATACCCGTTGCCCAACGTGGATCAGTTGGTAGATGGAGCCTCAGGATATCAGTTGTTGAGCTTGATGGATGCATACTCGGGATATAATCAGATCTTGATGCACCCGGACAACGAAGAAAAGACAGCCTTTATGATCGACCAGGCGAATTACTGTTATCGGGTAATGCCTTTCGATTTGAAGAACGCAAGGGCGACCTACCAGAGACTCATGGACCGAGTTTTCGAGTCTGAAAAGGGTCGAACTATCAAGGTGTACGTCGACGATATGGTGGTGAATTCGACTGAGGCTCTGGCGCACATCAAAGATCTAGAGAGAATCTTCCGACTCTTAAAGAGGTACAATGTTAAACTCAACCCTGAGAAATGTTCATTTGGTGTGCAGACTGGACATTTTCTGGGTTTTATGCTCACCCGAAGAGAGATTGAGGCCAACCCAGAGAAATACAAGGCAATAATAGAGATGAGGAGTCCACGCACGGCCAAAGAGGTCCAACAGTTGACTGGGAGAATTGCTGCATTGACGAGATTCATGTCAAGGGCGGCCGATAGGAATATCCCATTTTTTTAGAACTTAAGAAAAAAAATGAGAAATTCCAATGGACTGACGCGTGCAGGGAGGCATTCCTAAAGCTGAAGGTGTTTTTGACATCACCTCCCATTCTGATCCAGGAAGAAGAAAGGGAGCAGAGACCGGTCTATTTTACAAGCAGAGTCCTTCAGGGAGTGGAAGCACGATACCAAAAAATAGAGAAGGCAGACTTGGCCGTAGTTACGTCGGCAAAGAAAGTTGCGCCCATATTTTCAGAGCCATCCAATAGTTGTACGAACAAACTGCCCAATTAGGCAGGTCCTTCAGAAGTCGGACCTAGCAGGGCGTATGGTGGGTTGGTCGGTCGAGCTTTCGGAGTTCGACATCACTTTTGGACCCAGGGGCGCCATCAAAGCACAAGTGCTGGCTAATTTCGCTGCTGAATTAGTTCCAGGAGGCGAGTGTGAGACGCCCGAGCTCACTCATCGTTGGATACTCTCGGTGGACGGCTCCTCCAACCTTAAAAGGAAGCAGAGCTAGGATTACTCTTGAAGGACCGGACAGAGTCCTGCTCGAACAGTCGCTCCATTTCTCGTTCAAAGCCAACAATAAACAGGCCGAGTACAAGGCCCTAATAGCAGGAATGGGAGTCGGCTGCAGAAATGGGAGTCGGCAAACTTTCAGTCCGGAATGACTCTCAGTTAGTCACGAGGCAGGTTCTCGGAAATTTTCAAGCTAAGTACCCACAACTTGCAAAATACCTTGAGAAGGTGAACGAACTTAAGAAAAGATTCGTAACTTTCAAGCTAACCTACGTTCCGCGTGAATAGAACGAACGAGCTGATATACTATCAAAGCTAGCAAGTAAGAAAAGGCCGAGAAACAATAGGTCAGTTATCCAGGAAACGCTGCAGCGCCTAATCGTGGATCAAACTGAAGTCTTCTTCACAGCTCAGGAGATAGAGTCTTGGATGGGCCGAATAATACGATATCTCCGAGACGACGCACTCCCGAAAGATGATTTGGAGGCTCGAAGATTAAGAAAGGAGTCGGCCAAGTACACCATTCTTGGTGATCAACTGTATAAGCGGGGGTTCTCGCTTTCGTCGCTTCGGTGTTTAGGAAAGGAGCAGGCCGACTATGTTGTAGCAGAGATACATGAGGGGGCATGCGGTACGCATATCGGAGGAAGAGCCTTGGCAGCTAAAGTCACACGGGCAGGGTACTACTAGCCGACAATGGTTATTGATTGCACGGTTTACGTTAGAAAATGCGACAAGTGTCAGCGCTACACTGACATGCATCGGGCTCCACCGATAGAACTCCAGTCGGTCGCCTCTCCGTGGCCCTTCTACATGTGGGGAGCTGACATTCTCGACCCCTTCCCTTTGGCTCCGGGCCAGAATAAATTCTTGGTAGTTGCAGTAGACTACTTCACGAAGTGGGTGGAGGCCGAACCTATAACTACTATCACGGCTGAGCGGATTAGGAAATTCTACTGGAAAAAGTTAACATGTCGATTTGGGCTCCCAGGTGTAATAGTCTCAGACAATGGAACTCAATTTGCTAGCAGCTCGGTCTGCAGCTTTTGCGAGCGATGGAAAATCAAACTAATTTTCACTTCGGTCGAGCATCCTCAGAGCAACAGACAGGCCGAGTCAGCTAATAAGGTAATCTTGAAAGGTTTGAAAAAGAGGCTCGAGGACGCTAAAGGAGCTTGGACGGAGGAGCTACCGCAGGTCTTATGGTCCTATCACACAACCCCACACTCCTCCACGTAGGAAACGCCTTTCCGTTTGGTTTATGGGACCGATGCCATGATTCCGGTTGAAATTATGGAGCCAAGTCCGAGGATCCTCTTAAGGAGTTCGGATAAAAAAGAGGCGAGTCATCGGTCGAATCTGGACAATCTATAGGAGGTCCATGAAATCGCCCACATCAAGGAGGCCGCGTGCAAGGTTCGAGCAACAAGAAAATATAACTCCAAAGTTGTGCCAAGGGAAATCAAGGAGGGCGACCTGGTACTATGTCGTGTGCTTCGAGATGGAACAGCATGGAAACTAGCTCCAAATTGGGAAGGACCCTACCGAGTGAAGACAGACATTGGCAAGGGAGCATTCAAGTTGGAGCACCTGAATGGCAGGGTCATACCGAGGACATGGAACGCAGCCAGCCTACGTTTCTATTACAGTTAAGCGAGTCTTGATTTTGAATGTTTCTTAATTCCTCCAAGGCCTCGGCCATTATGTTTTTATCATTCCTCCAAGGCCTCAGCCATTATAAATTTTGTTAGGCACTGCAAGACAAATACTATATATGACAAAGCCATTTTCCGACCTCATTATCGTCTTGTGTTCTTTATCTTTAAAAGAGCTTAGTCATATGTATGGGAAACGGGGCCCTGTAAGTAAGCAATGAACAGTTCGGTTTGAGGCATTGCGACCTCTATAAGCCCGGACAAAGCTAGGATTATCCTAGTGACAAGAAACGGTTTGAGGCATTGCGACCTCAGTAAATCCGGACTAAGCTAGGTTATCCTAGTGACAAGCAATGGTTTGAGGCATTGCAACATCTGTAAGCCCGGACAAAGCTAGGATTATCCCAGTGACAAGCAACGGCTTGAGGCATTACGACCTCTGTAAGTCCGGACCAAGCTAGGTTATCCTAGTGACAAGCAACGATTTGAGGCATAGCGACCTCTATAAGTCCGGACCAAGCTAGGTTTATCCTGTTTCAGGCAACAGTTTGAGGCATAGCGACCTCTGTAAGTCCGGACCAAGCTGGGTTTATCCTAGTGACAAGCTACGGTTTGAGGCATAGTGACCTCTGCAAGCCTAAACCACAAAAAGAAAATTTAAGGAGAGATGTTCGGTCGAAGGCTTAGCAAATTTTGCAGGTCCGGGAGACCATAAATTCGGATGCAAACGATAAAAAAGAAGAAAAAAAAAAAGGAAGAAGAAGAAGAAGAAGAAGAAGAAAAAAAGAAAAAGAAAAAGATCATAAGTGTTTTAATCAGTAGTAGAAAGAGAAGAAAGAGAAGCTGATCTTCATTCATTCAAAAGGGTAAATTACAATAGATGGCTGAGAAAGGTAAGAGCCAAAGATTACAAGTGTTTTAATCAGCCGTAGGAGTTTTGGGCCTAATCAGCTAGTTGTCAACGTTGGTTAACTCCGAGTCCACTGCAGAAAGGTCGAGATCAAGGTAACGCACTCTGACTTGGTCCAAAGCTGGGTCAAAACCCAACTGATGCTCTTCCATTGCGGCCATGTCTGCCCTCTCCAAGGCCGACTGCATCTCCAGCACACTTTGCTCCTTCTCACCGAGAAAATTCTCAAGCTCGGTCACTTTCTCTCTGAGAGACTTCTCCTCACCCTCCAGACGTTCTTTTTCAAGTTTGACTGAGGTAAGATTAGTGGTGGATTTCTTTAGATTCTCCTTCGCATCATTAAGTTCTTTGTGCAATCCATCCACTTGACAGGCCTTCTCCATCACCTGACTAAGCTCCCCCTCAAATGTAGTGACCCGAGCAGAAATGTCGGTAATATACAGCTTTAGCTTCTCAACAGTGTCATCATATTTCTTCCGTTCGACCTCATACTTCCCAAACTGCTTCTCGCCCTCCCACATCAGGCTGGCTGACCACAAAGCATAGGTTTCACCTGCCTGGAATGTTTGGCAAAGACCGAGCTAAGCAACTTTTTCAGCGTCCCCCCTGTTTGGAGAAAGAATCGATAGTCTCATGCACTGGAAACTGAGTATCCCATATCGACTAGAGGTCCCCCTTGTTCGTGGCTCTCAATACGGATCGCCATTAAGACTCGCTACTCGGCCGTTGTTCGACGGAAGCACGAGGAAAAGGGGGAGGAGGAGGTTGCCACTCAGAATTTACCTCGACCGAAACAACTTGTGCAGGGGAAGAAGAGCTCACGACTTGGACATGAAAAGGTTGTTTTGAAGGCGAGCCAGTTGGCTCTTCAAAACTTACTCAAACCTTCTTGGACGCCGATGCCTCCTAAACTTCGGTCGCCTCCGCCGTGTTTGACACAGGCTCAGGTATCCCCAACTCAGCTTTCTTTTTCTTCCTCGGTGCTCTAAATTTGTCTATCAAAAGTGGAGCCATTTTACCTGTATTTTCTGTAAAACAATGAGAAAGGGGGTTTATTTTTTTAAAGAAAAAAGAAAAAAAGAAGGGGGCAGAAGCATAGTTCGGAAAAATTACTTAGCAAGTGATGAAGGGAATCATCATCCTGTTCGAAACGAAGGAGATCCACGCATCTTATAGTCTCCGCTCGACCAAGTGTTTCGATATTGGCCATCTCAGTGTCACTAACTAGGTCAGTATCGACACCAAACCGAGTTACCGGCTTCTTCTGCTAGTATAGCGGAAACCTCGCTTCTCCGCCGGACGTTTCCAGAACTCGGGACAACTTGCACCGGGATAAACCTTGAAGAATTTGTCTTTGAAATACTTGAAACTTTGGGTATAGGTAGTGAGAAGCTGGTGGCGAGGTCGGTTGCTGAGGTAAGTCCAACCGACCTCTTTTGAGTTTTTGGCCTGAAAGAAGTCGAAGAAACAGTGGATAGTCGGAGTTATATCCAAGCCATCACACATTATCTCGAAAGCTCGGATGAATGCCCAGCTGTTAGGATGCAGTTGAGTTGGGGCCACGTTGAGTATATGGAGAACGCTGGTTTGAAAATCCGTAAAAGGAAACCGAACTCCCAACCTCTTCAGGAGGGGTTCGTACATATAGGTAAACTTTGGTGAACCCGTCGAAGACTCACAGACCACCTCGTCCTCTCGACACGGCGTAATCCTCACGCACTGTCTGTACTTAGGCCATGTGACAAGGTCAAGAAGGCCAAGGATCGAGCCGCTTCCAACCTATATAGACTTGGCTCGCCGTACCTCTAACGTTACTCATGCATAAGGATCGTTCACTGCTTGGTCGGGAGCCTGGTCCTCGGCCATCGGGAGAGGCTTAGTTTGTGTGGACGTTGAAGCATCCTCTTTGGCCATGGGATTCCCTGATAGAACGACACAGTCACTGTCAGTGCTATCAGAAGAATCCGAGGCGAAAAATGTGCGAATCTCACTCATAATCTTAGGAGGATCAAAAACGGTTTTGGATGAAGAAGGAGGAGGCGGGATACGACCCGCACGGCGGTGAACGAGGGGGACAACTTCATCCCTTCATCTTCATCGTCAAAAACGATGATCCCAAACGTTAAAAACAGAATAGGAAGGGGAAAGGATTTAACAAGCATCTTCTTCACACCAGAACCAAGACAAAAGAAAATTAGACTCAAAAGAGGGAGGCGTACCTGATATCTAACTCTTGGAGTGATTGAAAATGGAGGGAGGCGGTACCGGAGAAAACAAAATCGGAATCCAAAAGAAACTGATTTTGGCTCTGAGAAGAAGCGGAAGATACTGGAAAGAAGATGAAGACGGGGCGTGGGGGGTGAAGCGTTTAAATAAACATTCCCCCCACGATCAACGGTGGGGATCATTCTGGCCCAAAAATGATCCTATGGCCCGGATTAAAAGGCATGAGTCGTGAGGCGCCTAGGAAAGATAAAGACCGCAGTGCGAAGAACGAGGCGTCAATCATGATGGGACATTAAAGTGACAATAATCAACACGTGGCACCACCAGATTGGAAACACTATTCGACCGAGGACTATATAAGCAGCTCATCTTGAAAATCGTGTTCGCTCGCCCAGCTCGACGATTGGGGGGCTGTGGACTGGGCTGACCTGGAATGGTCACACCTTCCTATGAAATATCCGAGCGATCTACAAGGAGGACTGATCAAAATGCCTTTGTCAGGATGACAATGCATTTGCGGGGCTGTGGACCTGGCCGACCTAAGAGCGGTCAACCCTCCGACCTGGAGCAGCGGAAGTGATGCCGGCCGATCCATACACATGTCAGTTAAACTAACTCCAGTGCAGATACTCCCCCTGTGTAGCCGACCGATTACTGTGTCATACACCCAGCTGGTTTTAGCTCGTATAGGCCGACTGGTTCCTATTCGATGTACTCAATCGGCCCCCCGCCTTCTGTGGTAATCGTACGATATGTCAGAATCGTATATGGCATGCCTCCTTTTTCAGTATTTGTCAGAAGAATGTTCCCTCACGCGCCCCAAGATGTCCCCCCTGGCTGCACGAGGAAACCCTTGAGGAGCCCATATTATGGTTTCTAGGTCTGTATAAATAGGACAAGTTACTGTTTAGAAAGACAACTTGCATCTTTTAGGGTTTACCTAGTCTTTAGCATTCCATTGTAGCTGAGGGCTGAAGCAACCTAGTTCCTTGTAAGAACAGCTGCATAAATGCATAAAGGGAGGAAAAGAAAAGAAAAGAAAAGAAAGAGCATTGAAAAAAAAAATAATGTTTGTTCGGCTCATGCCTTCAATAAATTGCAAAAGAAAAATATTGATTGAAAAATTTAGGATTCTTGCCTGCTCTTTAAAGTGAAAAAGAAATAGGTTGCTTGTTTTAGTTGATTTGATTCCGACCCTTTGCATGACATTTTCTTTCTTTTATCATACCTAGCATTATTACCTTGGCTCCATTGCAACCAATGAAAGACCCTCATTCCTCTTTTGCATGTCATATAAATTCTAATAGTAGAGTTTTGGTCAATGTACAAGCCTATGGCAATATCACTTCATTTGAAAAACCTAAGCGTCAATGACTATGCCTATAAACACTTTGAGATTAGTGAGAGTGTGACTTGAAAATCACAGGTTGTTGGTTTATTTGAACTTACACCATCTAATTGGGCATTCTTTCTATTGGCATGTTTTGTGATATCATGTTGTTGTCTTATTTATGTTTTTGCCCTTATCCAGTGAAAATAGTTTTTCTTACTATAATTACCCAATAGTTTGCTTGAGGGCAAACAAAGCTCAAGTGTGGAGATGTGTTAACACACCAATTTATCTACTTTTATAGGACATTTTTAGCATCTAAATATACCATTTTGCAGTAATTAAAGCACAAAGGTACTCATTTATGTCTTATTTTGCAGAATTATCATGAAGACACTACTCAGAGCAAAAGATGCAAAAAAGGACCAAAAACTGGCAAGTTTTGAAGAGTTTTAGCACTACTGGATAAGCGGTATGGCCTGACCTATATCCGGTATGGCAGTGCCTAGATCAAAATCTCAGTAAGGGCGTACCCCCTCAGTCTGTACCACCTGGAGCCGATGAAAAAGTCCAATACGGTCGTGCCAACGGCAGTACAGCCGTACACAATGATGTCAGGGATGCAGCGCGCATGGGTACGAGCTAACGTCACGAGGAAAGCTCGGTATGACCGTGTATATATGCGGTACGGCCATACCCCATCTCAGATTGTGCAGATTTGAAAGCCAGATGACCTAGTTCGCAGCCAACAATATAAATAGGGGCTCTTAACCTTTTCTAAAGACCTTTTGATGAATTCCCAAGTCAAGAGCCCCCCTTTTGAGAGTTCATATCAATTCCTTGCATTTCCCATTGATTTGTGTTTCCTTGCAGCTTAGTGCCATCGAAGCTCGTGAGGATGCGAAGAACGTGCTTAAGGACCGTCGTCATACCGCAAGGGTGTCCCGGTTTAGATTTATTCTCTTGTTATGGATTATTCTGGTTTTATGATTAAGTTTATGTTATTATCATTTATAATAAGTAGCTAAACCCATCACCAGGGGTGATGGGGGATCCTTTACAATACTCTTGATGCTTTATCTATTTAGTTATATGAGTTTCTATTGAATGTTTGAGTATTTTATGCCTATTGTGCTTAATCCTATAACACCTGATCAACTTTTAATTAGTTAACTTAATTGTGGTAACAGGATCATGGTTAGTTAATGGAACCATAGGAATAAAAGAACTCGCTTTATACGCCAGATACGTTATTGCTTGTTTTTAATCAGTTATTAGATTAACAAACCCACCTGTGCTTAATGCTCTTTCCTTTAATTACCTTCTAGAACCAAACGGAGTAATTAGTTAGGAAGAAGACTAGTGTAAGCTAGGTAGCCCTTAGTAATTTAGAGTGGGTGATTAGCTCTCTTTCATGATAGATAACTCATAGTAATTATTTAGTGAATTTAAGAGTAGAGTATTGGTGAACCCGGTTCCCCTAGACCTCCCATAACATAGTTAAACCGTTCTTGCACTTAGTTTAATTATTACTTTGATACGTGACAACTTTCTCGACTTTCGCAATTACGACTTGTGTTCGCCTAATATAATAGAATCATATTAAGTTGTTGGTACTCGCTCATTCCCTGTGGGTTCGACATTCGGAGTCCTAATTATACCCCACTATTATTACGAGTTATGATCAGGTGCACTTGCCTGAGCCGCAACATCTTTTCCTATAATGGTGCTAGTGCATACCATCATTATTTAATTAAGAAAATGGACATGCAAAAATTAATACAAAAGCATATATGTAACACCCTGAATTTCTTAAGCCTAACCGTTAGAAATTATAGGGCCATTGTGTGTTACTTCGCTACCTCATCCCCTTAATCATTGGTTTGGGAAGAGAGGTGTACCACCCCGTTCACAGAGCGCTACTAAACTACGACAAACTCTAAATGCAATGAAGTTTTTGCAAAATGATACTCTTCTTGTCTTTTGGAAATTGCGGTAAATTTTTTTGTTTTATAAACGAAAGTCTTTCGCGAAAAACAATCAGAGTATCCACAGCATTTTTGAAACATGATGGAATTCTAAATACAAAGAACTAATCATACACACAACTTTCCAAAAGATATGCACTGACAATTTTTACATACAGAAAACAGTAGATGAATATGCACAAACGAGAATACGCCTAGATTATGAAGACCCTAGAAGAGTAGTCATACTTCTGAGGTACTCCCGGTAGTTACCCACGTAGGGGGCTACTCCGAAAGATAAACCTCAAGACCTATTCAACAACTATCACCAACGACTAACAAGACAGACTGACTGGTCACCTACCAAGGATATACAAACAGATAGACGTCATCAATCAACCACTACACGTCACTACCCATGTCTTCTAACGAGTCCTCCTCAGTCTCCTCCATCAGGTCGTCCGCATTCTCGTCAGTCCTTCTACGCGAAAAGTCTCTAGCACACCTCCTGAGTATACATCTCGGCCGAAAGTGGGGCTGATCTCCAAGCCAAGGGAATCTCCATTTTCGAAGAACCAAAGGCCACCTCCGACGATGTCGTCATCGCCGGAATCTCCACCACGTCCGTCCTCACCTGGGTTACCATCATCAATTGAAAGAACCACGGGCAAGGGTCAACTTCTTACACAAACATATACAATAACAGCAGCATGTGTAGTAGCAGATAGTATTATACTAATACGGCCAATCCAAAACCAAATATTCAGCTCACACAATTTTTCATATCAATGGCACTTAAAACAATCAATAAGGATGCACCCCAAAATCCTATTGACGCAACTATATACCAGTGCAGTTTTAATTCCGGAATCCATACGCCAGAGGTATATCAGGTTGTACGTACCAGACAGACACTTTTCCCTACGATGGTAAAAATTTAACGACGTTCCTGAATTCCTTTGGCCATGGGCATTTCCACTACCCAGGATAGACAGGACGACGTTACCACAAGACACGACGCAACGATGCCTTTAACCACCCCCAATGAACATATCACTACATTTGATATTTCAAACATGGCATAATCGATAACATCAATTATCCAATAAAAATCCACGGCATATATCTTAATCATGTTTTAAGCATACACGCACCATATTGCATTTCAATTCAACCACACATAACAATCCATCAATACGTGACAAACCAACAACACAGCAATCAACAGCATCAATCAAGTTCGTCCCTTTGCAACTCGATAGAATTAGTAAAGAGATAGTCAAACAAGTGTGCGGCGTTGGGGGCAGTCACCAACCACTTTTGCCAAGCCCACAAACAATTCAGTATAAATATTAATCAATAAAACGAAGGGGTACGAGACCCGCACTTCGAACCCTGAGGTTCTCAGACTTCTTCGCTATACAAAATAAAATTTAAATCCTATATATGTTTAAAAGTTGCCCTTACCGAAGTCACCAAATCACGTGTCGAAGCACGTCCCAAATTCAAGCCACACGAACTCGGATTCTCAAGTCCTAAAACACGGAACAACCTTAGCACAAATCTAGGAACTTAGTCCTAGTACCTTAGGCTCTCATAACCTGAAACCCTCTTACTAACCAAAACACTTATACTAAAAATACACACCTTGAAATACTTGTTTTAAGAAGTTACATACACTTGAAAAATTATTAATTAATTAAAAGAATAAAATTCTAAAACTAAGAATCATTTTTCTTGAAAGCTTATGATATGAAACAACATTAATTATCAAATTCTTTTCTCAAATATTTAAGTCAAGGCTCCACTTGGTTTCTTGGGTCTCAAGGAACCCAATTTTATCTTATATGTTTCATAGCCTCAAAAATCCAAAACAAGTCCAATTTAAATCAAACCTTTTCCATAATCTTCCAAAGCCTAACACACATCAATTCAACTATTATAACTAAGAATGCAAAACAATTTTCCCCCCAAAACTCATAAGGAGCTCGCGGTCATCATCCCTTCTTCCCAAATTTTTTTGTAAATCTGCCAACTAGTTAAACAACATCATTCCATATTTAAAACCTTTCACAAAACAACAAATGGTTTCCAAAACACAAGTCTAATTTATGGCCAATCCCAATTTCAAGGATCAAGGGTTTTCATGAAACTACTCAATCCAACTTTCAAATCAAAACTAATAACTACAATAGCAACAATAGCACCTAAGAAGCAATAAACACAAGCTAATTTGCATGATTCACAAGATCATCACCCAAACCCCTTTCCTCTAAGTATAGCGCCTAGGGTTTCAAAAATTTGGGGATAGTTGGTTCACTTCATCCATGATCACAATCAAGCATTCAATCAAGCATAAAACAAGAATCAAAAGCAAGAAACTACCTCCTACCTCCAAGAAGAAGCTCACAGCTTTGGGGCTGAACAAGGGGAGGGATAAATTGTTCTTCAAGCTTACTTGTAAGGTATGGAAGAGGTATCCAAGTAGAAGATGAAGCTAGGGACAAGAAGGATTGAAGTATGATGATGATGATGATGAAACAAACCAAAGGAAGGAGAGGAAAGTAACCACCATGGAAGCACCTAAGATTTCCCTCTCAAGACAAGGAAATAAAATGAAAATGAAGATGAGGGTGGGGGTTTGGGGTTGCGGCCTGGTTGGGCAATAAGGAAGGAGAGGAAAAAAAATCATAAAGAGTGAATGGAGGTGGGAAGGGAACGCTGGAAGTGAGAAAGAAGAATGGTTGGAATTTGCCTTGCTTGCTCACCTTTTCTCCACAATGGAAAGAAGCTGAAAGTGAAAATAAAAGTGTGCAAAAACAAAGCGGGGTGCTGCGGCCGAGTATAAGGAAAAAGGGGAGGGATTAAAAATTATTCTTGATTAATGTAACACTTACATATATATTGGTGACCAAGTGAAAGAAGAAATAAGTGAATGAATAAAGAAAAGGGAAGGGTCACGCTGGACACAAAACAAAACAGGGAAAGGAAACAAATTTTAATAAAAGAAATTACTTGGTCAAGAATGATTTAGAGAAAGTTAATTCTAATTAGCCACCATAAGCTTGACACCTAGTACCATAAAGTAAGATGCTAATCCCATCAAAGAGTCTAAACATCTAATCTCTCATCTCTCATTATTTTCCTCTAATCCTAGAGTCCTAAGGGTACTAAAAACACGGCGTCGAGTAACCGCGTTACGATTAATTCTCTCGCCGATTAATTCGCGAAAATTAATTTACCGAGAAATTAATTCATCGCGTGATAATATATTATCATAAATAATAAAAACAATTGAAAACACTCAAAAATAATCACAACAAGTCACGATTCGATTTTTATCGAAATCGGGATTTTATTTAAAATTTTATCTGTGGCAAAACTGCCTGATGATTCGAAACGTGACGAAACTTCGTTAGAATTTTTCGATGATATTCAAACCATGAATTAATATGAAATATTAAATCTTAAATTTAATTTCATCTTGATTTAATTCAATCATTTTCTTAGTCACCAAAAATACGCGTTACCGCGTTAAACAGAAAACTTATTTAATAAGTACAATTGATGAATTCACCTTAAAAGCAGCATACGTCTACGCTGTCAATTAATTTGAATTGGCATCATGAATAATAATTATTTATAATAAATAAATTATTCAAAATAAAATAGTTCATCGTACTCTCAGTAAATCATTGAAGTGATCAATCTCTACGACTTACCTTCAAGTAGCTGGAATTTTATCGCTAAAACATTTTTTCTTAAAAATTAGGATGTTACAAGAGGCATCCAATAACGCAGCGCCATTGTTGATCAAGACATGCACAAAAGTCTTTGTTGCTTCCGTAGCAGAAGAAGGAATCGCGACTGTAGAATCTTTCAGAGAAGAAGAGGGATCATTGTTCTTGTGAGAAATAGAGGGAGAGAATGGAGAAAGAAAACTCCATGAGCAAATCAGCTTAGAAGGAGCCATGCAAACCCTAGGGGATCACATGACCAAACCCTAGCAGAGCCATTGTGACTAGGTTTTTTTCTGGTCCAAAGATATACCATTTACATCTAAATCTCTCTTTAAGTAATAACTAGAAATGATTGTGCCTATTAAGTTGCTAAGCAACTTGGTGATCATGTCTCGTTACGAAACATTGATTGGACTAGTTCTAGGGTTGAGGAAAACTCATCGCAACATAGGCAAGAAGTACCTAGTTGACGTTAATGGTTGCGTAATGTGCTCATTATGTGGTTACAAAGTTAATCACGAAACGTTGTTCAGACACCTATGTTTGTTATATGCTCATGCGTCATTGTGGTGTCGTATTATTCGGAGGGAAGTAGACATCGAAGCGTAGCAGTGGCAGCCACGAATGGCTTAGCCCGACCTTGCAGATCGAGTCCAGTAGGGAGTCTTATATAAAGGTAGGGCTCAACTACTCTTGTTGGGGAGTATCATTGATAAATCGAGTCATCCTACTTAGACAGTGTGCATTCTTATGAGTGGCAGGGGGCACTCCCACTCACTTACCTAAAGTTAGGTGGATCCACATGCATAACAGAGTAGATGTTAGATATGAGTCTTGTATTGCATCGATTCATGATGATGTTGTGATGTGGTTATGATTAAGTTAGTGTGCATGAAATGTTACTATAGTTATGTATCTTGTCGTTTGCACATCAAGTTATGTTTATTCCCATGTCATTGATACTTTCATTATGAGTATGATCTCTCATACCTTCTTCTATTTTAGTTGGCTACTTGTACACCACAGTGTATAAATGGTGAGACTGTGGGCGAAGACGAGGTTGATGCGGAGGAGTGATCATCAAGATGTTGCTTAGCTTAGAATCATTATTTCAGTTTTGGTTTTAGATTATGATAAGCTATTCGTTTATGGTTTTCATTTCCAGTATATTTTTATAAAAAATAAAAAAATAAAAAAAGGAATATTGCCCTGACCATGTGACATCAGGTTGGGTTGTTTCACTTGATATTTTCTTATCTATTGTTCATGTTGATTTGAAAACCATTTCTATGATTGAAAAACGTACAAGGCCAGCGTATGGCCAAGTTTTATTTAATAAAGTATTTCTGGTGATTGTAATGTTTAAGTTGTCGACGTTCCTTCCCATATGAAATTTTTAGAAACTCGTATTCTTCCGCAAACGAAACTACTTATTTTTCACTTATATTATTTAACTAACGTTTTCGGGGTAAAGGGTGTCACAATTTGTGGGTGTGAAAAGACAATTGGCGAGTGGGAAAAGAGTCATATGCCATGTAATAGGGTGCAAAAGGATTCAAGTCAGGACCGAAGACACGAAGGTTTTGGATGACGAAGATAGGGTTCATTGTAATCATAATCTATTAAGGATAAAGGACTGAAAGAAAAAGAAGTGTAGTTGAATGGCAATCAGATGAATCCTTCACTAGTGCAAAAAACAAATTCTATAATAAGGATTTACATCGCTTAATTCGCAACTGATGTAAATAAAAAATGTGGTGGCATTTTTGTTATTAAATTGAAAACTTTCTATAACAGTTGTGAATCTAACCGTTACAGAATACTTTTTTACATCAATTGTACATGACAATTGATTTAGAAACTTGAAAAAAAATGAATTATTTATCCCGCGTTAGTTTTTACATCGATTGCTTTCCCAATCAATGTAGACAGTAGTTTTTACACCAGTCTCAAAAGGAACCAATATAGAAATTATGTAAACTTATTCTAAATCCCTAAGAACGAACATATGAGAACATACGATGTAATAGTCACTGTGAGCAGAAAACGCAAAAAGCTTCTCTCTCAAAACCCTCATTGCACTAGCCTCCAACGACCATCATCCTCTTACTCCTCTTTCCTCCAATGAAATGTTGCTTGACACCAGTTATTTCTATGCTCGTGCATCATTTGGTGTCGATGTTGTTGTTGGGGGGTGAGTAAAAGTCAAAGTGTAGTAGTGACGGCCACGAGGTGCTTAGCATGACCTTGCGGATCGAGTTCGGTAAGGGTCTTTTATGAAGGCAATGGATAGATACCGCAACTACGACATCCCATTAATATACTGGGTCATCTTGACTAGACACTGTGAGTTCTTATGAGTGACAGGGGAACTCCCACTCACTCACCCAGAGTTAGGTGGATCTACATGCATATGGAAGTAGATGTTGGCTATGTATCTTACATTGCATTGATTCATGAAGACATGTTTTGTTTAGATACGAATGATATTATTGCAGCTATGTATTTTGTTGTTTACGCATCATGTTATGTGTATTCACATGTCGTGGTTTTTTCATTATGAGTATGATTCCTCACTGCTTCATTTGGCTACTCGTACACCACCATGTATGGGTAGATCTGAAACTACAGGTGACGATGATGTTGCTGATGAGGAGTAGTCTTCAGGCTGCTGCTTCCCGTAGGACCGTGATTTCAGTTTTGGATTTAGATTATGATATTGTCTATGTTTTCATTTTCGATGTATTTTGCAAAAAAATGAATATTGCCCAAACCAAGTCACATCGGGTTAGGATGTTTTCACTTGTTATTTTGCTAAGTAATATTCATGTGGCTTTGTAAATTGTTTGAGAACCATTCTATATTTCAAAATGCGCAAGGCCAGTTGTGTCTATGTTTTATTTATTAAAATGTTTAAGTAATTGTAATGTGTTTAATTTCGTAAGTTATGGTGTGATGTTCCTTATTTTTTAAAATGATTTTTTACAAACTCATATTTTCTGCAAACGAACCACTATTTTTACATACATTCCTTAACAATGTTTTCGGGGTAAAGGGTGTCATATTAAGTGGTATCAGAGCAGTTCGGTCCTAACCGGTTTGTGTGTTTGAATTGTTTGTGCTTGCCTTGTTTTGCATACATTCTACTATTTTTCCAATGTGCGTTTATTTCATCCCTTTGTGTGCTCTTATATGATTGTCTGTGCTTAGTACAGATGATAATATGAGATTCTTAGTACCTAGGATTCGTTCTTACCCGACTTCAGAAGGATCTATGACCAGGAAAGACTATGATGCACTCGTCGACACCTCGGGACGACCGATTGAGACCTTAAGGCTGGATCAGGATCGACAGGAAAAGGACAACGAAATCCAAGACCTTACTTGACTTCAAAGGAAAACCCTGCTTAGCTTCAGAGGCGTTTATGACTCTAATGACGTTAAACGCTAGATTCGTACACCCGAGGAGGTTTTGTAAGCCACGATTTGCACTGATGCACAAAAGATTACCACGACAACCTTTACACTGCAAGGAGAGGCTGAACACTGGTGGGGGATATGCTGACATCATATAGAGGCTTTAGGTATAGCCGTCAATTGGAACGTCCTTAAGGGCTGATTTTTGGATATGTAATGTAACATCTTGCTATCCTATTTATTATTTTACCTTAATTTTATTTTGTTATTCGTTTAATATTCATTAGCGCATTCATGCAAAGGAATTAAAGCTAAACCATAAATGAGACGACATTGTGTGACATGTGAAACTATGAAATACTGCATCACACTATATATATATATATATATACCTAGCAAATTGTTAAATGCACCCAACAAATTGCTGGGTACACCCATACATTCCAAAAATACCCTTGGGTAAAATAATAAAACTCAAGTTTTTTACAACTACTCACAGCTTTTTATCACAATTTTCGTGGAATTGGCAAATAACAAATTAAGGTACGCAAATAAGGAAAATCCGCACAAACAAGCTATTTGCGAGTGTAAAAAATTCAAAAATTTGTATACGCGCAAATAGCTTATTTGCACAGGTGATATAAATTTCTGTATACCACGCAAACCACTTCTACAACTTTTTGCCGTGAGCAAAAAACCCTAAGAGGACTCTCCCGGTCCTGCACACATAAAAATAAAAGCCTTGTCATGAATGAATTACACAATTAAAAAGAAAACCCTTAAATATTTTAAAACAGTAAACAATAATTACCTCTCCGCTCCATAAGTGGTAAGCGACGTGGTCCCTGAATGATTTAAGCAACGATGTATCGGAAGATCCTCCAAGAAATGGTTCATCCTCTGCCGGTGCATCAATATGCATCTCATCTGGTTCCTCGTGAGGAACCTCATGCTGATATCCCTCGTGCTGAGGTTCCTCATACGGAGGTTCCTCGTACTGATGTTCCTCGTACTGAGGTTCCTATCTATGTCACCTACCTTGTCTGTTTGGTCTACTTTGTCTACTGTCAACAAGTCTCCTACGGTGTGACGCAGTCATGGCCTCCTACTCCATACGCTCTCGCGCAGCCGCTCTCGTACGCTCAACTTGGCGAGCCGTAGCCTCCATCTCAGCCTCCCTACCAGCCACCCAACTTGCTCTTCTCATGCATGGCATAACTGAAACTGAAACAAAAAAAATATTTAATATCACAAAGTTTTTTTTTTTTGAAAATATACACGCAAATAGCATATTTGCAGGTGAAGGAATTCCAGAAATTCCAACATGCGCAAATAGCTTATTTGCGAGTAGCTAAAAACACTCGCAAATATAGTATTTGCGCGTGAAGGAATTCCAGAAATTCCAACTTGCGCAAATAGCATATTTGCGAGTGTTTTTAACTACTTGCAAATAAGCTATTTGCGCGTGTTAGAATTTCTGAAATTCATTCACGCTCAAATATGCTATTTGCAATGGGAATTCAAAAATACCTTATTTGCGACAGTGCAACGTAATCTATGAGTGTTTTGAGTTATTTGCGAGTAACCAAAGAAAATTTTCAACACTCTAAAGTTAGAAAATTGTGAGAGAAACGAATGAAGGGGAAAAAATGTTTTCACTTTTGATAATTTTACCTGGGGCATTTTTGTCATCTCGTGTAAATGTTGGGTGTACCCAGCAATTTGCTGGGTGCATTTAACAATTCCCTAATTTTAAACTCTTTAATGGGCTAAGACTAGGGCTATATGGGTCAGCCCATGATTGTTATTTTTTTTTTGATCCATTAGTTTCAGAATTGTGAGACCAAAAAGAAAAAGTAGTTTCGGTTTCTAAAGCACTGATACGTGCTTTTCCATCCTGTGTCTGTATCGGATACGCATTGATACGCCTAAAATACATATTCAGAGGAGTATTAAAAATGAATTATTTTTTTAAAATAAAGGCATTGCCGATACGCCATGAGTACGCGTCGATACATCATGGGTGAAGCGAGAAGAAGGAAGATAGCGGCGCAAATCAAAGGAAGATAGCGGCGCAAATCAAAGCTGTAGATAGAGAGGGTGGAATGGGTATCGAAATCGACGTAGCAAGAAGAGATAAGTCTCCACTTACCTTTTTCTTTTTGGCTGAATTATACTTTTAGTCCCTTATATTTATTTTAGGTTTCAGTTTGGTCCCTTATGTATTATTTGTTCCGAATTGGTCCCTTATGTCTAAAGATTACACCAATGTGGTCCCTATGTTTCAAAGTGGTCCCTTATGTCACAAAAATTATATCAGTGTGGTCCAGTATTTTGCAAAATAAGGGACAAAAAAAGGGACCACATTGGTGTAATTTTTGCAACATAAGGGACTATTTCGGAATAAAAAAAAGAAGGATCACAATTAGCACATAAGGGACCGATTCGGAACTTTTAATACATAAGGGACCAAATTAAAACCTAAAATAAATATAAGGAACCAAAAGTATAATTTAGCTATTCTTTTTTTATATCCGCTTTTTTTATTACTGTAATAATGAATGGGTGGATTTTGAATATGAATCGTACACGTCAGTGATCCTTGTAAAGAAAATTGTGCGCCTCTTAACTAATGGTCCACGGATACAATACGGTCAAATAGTGAGGAATGATCAATAGTGAGGATCAGATGAAATTAAAAAGAGAGCACCGTTTGAAATAGGGGTGGGCATGGGTCGGGTTGGGTGAGTTTTGGTGTGTTTGAAGACCCAACTCAATCAATTAAACATAGGTTGGGTTGAGTTGGTTTAATCGATTTTTTTGCGTAACCCAAACCAACCAAACTCGAACTCGTACAGGTTGGTTTGGGTTGGGTGATCGGGTTTATTAATAAAATATTTATTTCTCAGAAAAATTGAAAAAAATTGAAAAAATAGAATAAAAACTCCATTGTCGATGACTTAATTTGGATTTTCAAATAAAGAAAATCTCCATGTCTTCATGGTTGCATAAAAAGTATAGTTGACCTCAATTTGGAGTAAAATTTCCACTAAAAATATACCACAAAGTGAAATGAAAACAAAACAAAATTTATGTGTTAACAAATTATGTCTTCGTTTATATAGTATTAGTCAGTGTATTCGTTCAATTACATGCAATGGGTTGGGTTGGATTGCTTGGGTTCGCAATTTTCTGACCAGACACCCAACCCAATGACCCAAACAACCCAGATTTTGTGAGTTGGGTTGGATTGGGTAGGCCGGGTTTGTGGGTCGACCCGTAGCCGTGCCCACCCCTAGTTTGAAATCCCTTGGTTCTTTTTTTTTTTTTTTTTGATTGAGAAATCCCTTGGTTCTTTGTTGCACGCATAGCAAAGTCATTGTGACAAAAATTAAAAATATGAGTTTTGGGCCCATCATTGTCTATGACACTACTTCTTTTTGGGCAAATACAAAGATAATTCTTTTAAATTTATTAAGATAGAATGCTACAAAAAATGGGCCAAAAGAAATAATAAAAAATAAAAAATAAAAAAATTAGGGTATGTGAGCCAACCCTAACCCACAGGGCTTTGAGAGCTTTTTGGCCCTGTGGGCTTTTATATAAGTGGGCCTTTTGGCCCTATAGGCTTATTGGCCCTAGCCCATGTGGTTTAGGGTTAGGCTGGACTAGATGGGTTAAATTAACACATCTACTTGGGATTAGTCTCATGCGGGTCCAAAGGGCTTTGTTGTAAAAATATTCGGGGAGCTCACTCGGTCCTAATAACTAATTAGGGTGAGTATCAAAAAAAAATGAAAACAAATGATATTTTTGTAGTTAAAATTAAAAACAAAAAATGAAAATGAAAACAAAACAAGTCCTAACCTTTCCATATGCAGGTGCGATAGGCCAATTCATGATCTTGACCCATTATGAAAATGCTAGCCATTAGCATGATAATCAGATAATTACAGCTTAATAAAAATGAATCAAATCATACATTCAAATAGTAGCCAATAAGTATTATATCAAAAAATAAAAATAGTTGCGAATAAGTATACTACAATAAAATTCAAGCAGAAATTTATCTACTGCAGGGTTTATGAAATGATTGAACTCAGGATAATTCAATATCAAACTGGTCATAAATATTGTACTGGCCGGAATATAAACAACATAGAAATGCACTAGATAAATGACATGTGTTTTTTTTTTTTTACTAAAAACATGTTCTGAATTAAAAAAAAATTGGAAAAACTTAATATAATTAGATTTAAAAAAATCAAATTAAACAAAACTCCCAAAAGAAAAGTAGTTCTGTTCACAAAACCAAAAAAACCAAGTATTTATTTATCATTAAATTGCCACCCAAAAAGCTCAATAACACTGAATAATTATAAGTAATCATACAAGCAAAATAGATGACATACCCACTACAGCAGAAACCTCAGCATCTCCATAGATAATTATGTATTTAAGGTTTTTCTAAGTTTTAAAATAACCTTCATGAGTGGAGTTAAACACAAAACAAATGGGGAAGGATGTACAATAACCACAAGAAATGATATCTAGTAAGAAATCTTGATGCAATTGGAGGCTCATTAAAAATCCGAATGAATGATCACTTGTATGTTTTCATTCGTTTGTGAGCTTGATCTGAGTCTTCTCTAAAATGTGCAATTGCTTGGTTGCTAGAAAGGGGGTTATCAGGATTCTGCAGAATTGAAAGAAAAAACACAATTACTCCCAGAAAGGAAAATGCATCATTAGCTTCACTGGTACATTAAAATCTGCTTAACTGATTTAATTGACAGCCTCTGAAACATAGGTCAACAGGCACAAGCATGCGCGCGAGTGCCCATATGACAGCCTCTCAATAACTTTTTGAGAGAATTTAATCCCTTGATTTTATTAATTATTTGATTCCATCACCTTCCTTTGAGATTTTCATTTTCTACCCAAAATCTTCACAAACTAAAACGATTTAAATCGTTTTAAACCTTTTACTCAAAATTCACTGATGAAAACATCAAATTTCACTTAAAATGAAAAATTCCTAAATTTCCTCCTCTTCAAACCCTAGTATCACAACTTACAAAATCATTCAAATTTTATCAAATTTGCACCAAATTCCTGATTTCTAAACTTCAAATTTATTTCATACTACAAATCCATCGTAACCCTAAGTAGCTCGGACACAAAATAAAATATGGGTTTATGGTATGATCCGGATAAGCAGATACGAGACATTTAAAAAAAAATAAAGATATGACATGACCTAAATACATTAACAGAAATTTATAAATAGTAAACACATATAGCATAAATGTACAATAATTGTAAAGAGACGTGCCAAAGAGTAGAGCAAGAAAGGAGCTTAGGGCAGCAAAATTTGAATAAAAACACGTGAACTCAGAAAATGTGCAAACTAGAGCAATGAAGCAGATGCACGAAATTCAGCAGCATGAATGCAGCGAGAACAACAGCAGAAACAGACCAAATAATGAGCAAATACTACGCAACTCTGCAACTAGAGCAACTCTGCATGACAATGTGCCAACCAGAACAATGAACCAGATGCACAAAATAAAGCAACTCAACAACACAAGACGCGCAAATCAAAACAAAAATGATCCCAGCAGTGTGCGCGATTACAAGCCCAGGCTGGTGAAGAGGGGCTCCATTTTCGTGTGCTATGAAAATATTGAATGAGCGGCAAGTTTTTTTTTTTTTTTAGCAAGGTGACAAGACATGAAGTAAGAAAATGGTAAAAATGTAAGAAAATGCTGCTATCAATGTCATGTCTTGTTTGGGTGACATGTCTTTAGTTGGTAAGACGTATCGAAGAGGTATTTGAAAAGTATCGGGGAATGTTTTTTGTAAAAAAAAAATATTGGATACTTTCTGGACACATCAGGATATATCATATGCATACTGGTATCGGATACGTGTCAGACACCAATATTTTTCCATTTTTGAAGTATTTGCACTTCATAGTCATAAACCCACAAATATTTAGATAGAAAATGTAATGGTTTTCAATATAGAAGAACAGAAGGACCAGATTTACTTAATTTTGAAAATAGAAGGATCTGATTGACTCATTGAGAGACCAAAGTCAGACATAGTTCAAACTAGGAGTAAAAGTACAAATAAACCTTTCAAATATAAATACTCTTACACTGAGTTTTTATTTATCATTCTCAGACCTAATGCTTCTCTGATATATGCTAACCACAGCAAAATGGGAAGGCAATCTTGATAAAAGAATGACAATCTTAGAGCCTGAGTTTATATTTGAGTTGGGCTTTGATAATCTTAGTATATAGAATTACTATGGTAGATTAAAATTTAGAAGCCGTTTTGACCACTACCTTAAGGCAAAAGTAAAACCAACTGTACTTCTGCTAAAGTAATTCAAGAACCAACCTATACACAGATCAGGTATGTTATATGAAATATTTGTCGAAAGTAATTCAACAACTATACTTTAATACAAATATTTGTAAAAACAATCCCTTAAATTCATCTAAATAATAATCTTATATGAAATATATAATGTTTTTTGAGTTGTTTTATTAAAAAGTCAAGGACAAATGATGATACTATTTTATACAACAAATCTATATATACTAATAGTGTATCAAAATTTTCTTCTTCTTAGACGTCTTGCTAGAAAAAAAGGTACAAGTATTTATGAAGAAAAAAATGCCATTATGTATACCTTGGGAGAAGAGGCCGCACCGTTTGGTCCTTTGTTTGCTCGCTTCCCAAGATTAATCTGAACTGAGATGCTAGCCTGTGACAGATCTAAACCAGCACTCTGTAGCGCTTGAGTTAGATTGTTCAACAACCTGTTTTTCAAATGATTTTATACTTGTCATTTAAGAGGACAAAGACACTATAACAACTACAACAGCACTATTCTAATTGGCATTAGCAGATAAATATCCATCTAAGCCATTTTGAAAATGTTGTAAAAGCTTGCTTGATACAAAAATAATGTTTAAAACATCTATCATAGTATCTGAACACAACACAATAACTTCTAACTTAGTAATACAGACCAGACCAGGCTACGTTATAACTTCGTAATAAAGCAAATGACAATAACTTCTAACTTAGTCAGACCAGACCAGACTGGACCGGAATTGGTCCTTTCTTTAGACCAGACTAGACCGGAATACACAAATATAATGCAACATTTCAAAATTGATGGACAATTTCACAGATCACAAGATAGATTCACAACTCAGCGCACAAAAAGAGCACAACAATTTAAAATTGATCAACAAATTGACAAATCACAAGGTTCAAAATTACTAAAGAGTGAAGGATAGTGGGTCTGGGTTCCCCTCGTTGAAGATCCAGCTAAGTAAAGCTAGGTGGGTTTGATTCATCTTTTTGGCTTGTTGGGTTCACTGGAAATTTACAACAATGGGTTTGTTCATGCTTTCTGATTATTGATTTTGTTTATGTTGGGAGCTATGGGGATGAGAGTCAATAGTCAATACAGCATTGTTCATGTCACTTGCAGATGGGTTCACGTTGGGACGTTAGATGCATCTATGGAGTCAAGTGCTATAACTATGATGTTAATGTTTTGTGAACTACGAAAACTTATCATTTAGCTGTTGCATTTTGGATTTTCTTTTAAAAACACTAAACCATTGTCATTTTAGGTATGTTTAGGGAAAAACAATCATTATGTTACCATAGTTATGAGAGTCTATATGAGTTATGCAAGTCTGCCCAAGTGTACATGAAATCGATTTCGTAAGCCAGTTAACTCAATTATGATACCTAGAGTCGAAAACCCGTTCAATTCTATAAGTTAACTCGAGAATTTGAAGACTATATCTAGAGGGTAAAAAATGGTACTAAACTATTATAAGTCAATAGCAGCAATAACATCAGAATCAAGAACTACAGCTTGAACTCATTTACTTATATCATTAGAAATATTTCAACCACTACATGCAACATCTTGGCAACAATACCCATCAATTTACGGAAATGATAATGTAATTGAGTTCTTATAACTTGACTTAATAATGGTTTCAGAATGTAAACCGCATTTCATGCTTTTAAGACGAGGAAAAAAAAAAGTAGCGTGATCCCAGCTGTTCAACATTTCTTTAATGCATATGAATAATTAGTAATGAGTAGCCAACGGAATACAAGGACCAAGCAACTAGATTCAACACCCATTAAGTAACAAAAAAATTGGTAGAACAAATGCAATTTAGCTAATTCCTCCACAGCAACTGGTGGCGCTGATGTGTTTCCTTTTTCCATTTATATTTAAAATACGAGAGGACCTATCAATTTGGTAATCTCTTACCCCCCTTATCCAACATAAAGAAAGCCCTTGCCTGGGTTCACTTCTCCATAATGATACATGAAAATGAATGGTAACAAATAGGGTAAAATCAACACGGGAAAAATGATTTTAGTCTCTATAAAATCACAACCGTTCAACTCTAGTCCCAATAGTTCATTTTTAGTTCCTATATTTAACAAAAATTGCATGTTTTTAGTCGCTCGGCAGATACTAAAAATACAGTCTTTGCATTTTACAATGACTAAAAATGAACAAAATTTGTACTTGTATAAGGACTAAAGTTGAACGGCCGTGAAGTTTACAGGGATCAACAACATATTTAACCCAATCAACATCTATGTTACCTTGAAATTGTCAAATGTCATACCAGACATGTATTACTAACAAATGACAAGCATTAGATTATAACTCAGAAGATTGAAAATTAGACAAACTCAAAAGAGAAAAATCCGTGTGATTAGATTTTTAAAACCATAACAGGAAAAAAAGTTTAGATACAATAAGTTAATAGTGTAGCAAACATCGACAGCAGAAAAGCCATACAATACAATCACAGATTTATTTATTTTTTTATTTTTTATTTTTTAAAAAAAAAAAAGAAGCTAATTTTCAAGCAATTACCCACCCTTGGGAGTATGCACTCGAGATGCTGATTGTCCCTCCTTCAACTGTCAGTTCATCCTGCTGGTGCTGTTGTTCACTAGTTGCTGGGCATTCAGTTGATTGCGCATCAGAAACAGTTCCCTGAAGAGGATGGGCAAGTACACCATCACTTCTGACAGGAACAGACATGTTTGCATGCATAGCCATGGGCAGAGGAATTCCCTTGCTCACTAAATCGGGTTGCCTCTCTGCTGCCTTGCTGACAATATCCCTACCCTGGTCGGGATCTATCATATTCTGGGTGCCACTAAGCATCGTTGGAGAGATACTAATGTCGCTTTCATCAAACTTTCCAGGAAAAGGTGATACTGGACCTGAGCCATTCTTTACAGCTGGAGGTTGACCAACAAAGTTTTGGACACGCCAATGGCTATTTCTCTGTAACATTACAATGAGTGAGCAAGCTATAGTAATAGCAATTTTAACTAGTAAACCAATTCCATCAACATACATATTGCTCTATATTATTAGTTAACCACTCATGTTGACAAGTTCAACCAATTGCAACTTGATGGGAAAAACCAAAAAAATTGATGGAAATAAAAATAAGATAGTTAATTAAAGCTTACTAGGGAGTAGGGAATCAATCAACAAATAATGTGACAAATATACAAGTAGCAATAATCATTTAATGAAAAGACTCAAATCGGAATTTTTCGCCACAAATAACCACAAAAGAATAATAAATCAAATAATTGCGATCAATATGGCAAATGATATATATGAAAAATAGAAATCAAGGAAAAATAGAAATCAAGACTTCATATTCTGTTAAGTTTCACTGTTTATTTTCATCGATCCATCTAGGTGCTCTCATGTATGTGCAAACAATGGGTTAGTCAAACTTCATTCATGTCATCTTTTTTGCATGCTAAGCTAGTGTTTTGCCTTTGGCCAACATTTATCACACAATTAGAGATTTGCATAGTTAAAAGCACAAGATCCTAAAACTATGGCTTTTCTAATTTACCCATGGCATCAACTTCGAGGGCTCTTGACTCCAACCTTGATATGAGCCTTCATATTTTTGTACCTTCTCCTGTAAGTACTGAACATACTCAATCACCTGCAGACAAATAAGATAAATGAGCAGTTTCTTAGATTCTCAATCAATTTGAACATGAAACATATAATCACTTATCACATTTCAAAATGTACCTCCAATAAGAATGATGCTGTGTCCCTCTTTTGATCACATTGAGGTATGAGATCTCTCAATATCTGGAATCTGAAGGAAAAGGTCACCAATCATCAATCTCCAGCTTAGTGACAAAATATAAAAACTTCAACTGAAAGCCCTAAAATTTTAAGCTCTCAAAAGATCACGTCAACAACAAAAAAAGTCATTATAACCTTCTCATATAGTAAACATTATATGATAATTCAGACTTTGATATGAAAAGGATTTGATCTGAAATAGGAAAATTAATAGAAAAGCTCTACAAAAAATTGATTACCATGCTTTTGCCACTCTTGCAAGACATTATTTACATAGCTTTCACATTCATTAACATGAAGATTATCTCAAATGTGAAGAAATACCTAACCAAACTCCCAAAATTCTAGCACCTAATTCTGCAGTATAATGTGTTCTTTCAAAAATAAACTGAGGCAATGAAGTGAAATGATCCACAGCAATTTAAAAGTGCTTACAAATCTATCAAATTTTACTCTTACTATCCATCAAATAAAAAGAAATGCACATAAAAGAAAGTGAGAAACAACAACTATATTCAATTTTAAACCATCCAGTGCCAATGATAGGCTATGAGTTAGTTTCATAGTCCTGAAATACACATTCCAGCTCTAGTCCTACCGATATGTGTTGCACATACCTCTCATTTATCTTGCTTCTTCTTCGCTGCTCAGTAACAGAATGTTTCGATCTAACTGCACTAGCCTTATCAGTAGCTTTTGCATCTGCTTTCACAACCAGCACCCCAAAGACAAACATAAGATCTCAAATAAATCCAATGCCACATTTCAAATTCTAAAGTAAGGTTACCCCCAATTAATTAAATTCACCAAATTCAACAATTTTTCCAAATTCTAAATTCAAATTGTGATTCAGCAGGTTCAAGTTCAATACAATCCCAAACATTATAACAGTTGAAAAAACAAAAGCATTCACAACCTCGTACAATACAAAGAAACACCCTACAATTGGATCGAACAATAACATAGAAACAAGGTAAAAACATGTTTTTCCAAAAACCAAAAAAAAAAGGTACCTTCGTTGGTGTTAGGGGCAGAGGAAGGGCCTTGTTTCTTGGAAGAAGCGAAGTCTTCTTCCTCGTATTCGTCTTCTTCCCGGTTCCCCTTCCCTGCTTTCATTGTACTACGCAAAGGGTATCACTCAACAGTTCTGAATCCCAAAAAGGAGAGAACTTTGAGCGAAACAGGAACACCCCAGATGAGAAATTGAGAACGAAAAGAAAAAAGGGGAATTGGAATTTGAACCTTGATGTTGAGGAATTGGCTGAGATTCGCAAAGGGTGATCGTCGCCGGCGTTGAAGGGGGGCAGTGAGTGTCTCCGGCGGCAAAGGTCATGAGTCACCACCGGAGAGAAAAGGAAAGATAGCATGTGGCTGAACCCATGCGTGTCTCGTGAGCCTTTTTCATTTGACAATTTGACAATTCTTTCTTTGACAATTGACAATTGACAATTGACAATAAAGTATAAACCCCTTCCTTTGCTCTTTTCTTTCTTAATCACATTTTCCACCCTTTCCCTAAATAATAATAATAATAATCTACTATCTATCTATCTATTATATCTACTATCTACTATATATATTATATAAAACAGAGTTTTGTCACGTAGACTTATGTCACGTGACAGCTTCACATTCATTCTTTTTTCACTAAAATACCGCGAAAATAAAAAATAATTTATTTTTTATTTTTTAATTCATGATAGTATTTCATTAATTAAGACATATTAATTAATTAATACTCATATCTAGACTTTTACCATTTAATCAAATTTAAATTAAATCAAATTTAAATTTAAAATGTAAATAAATTAAAGTATATCAATCAATTAATTCACATGACATTTGTCATTCAATCAAAATATTATCTAAGTCATATGACAACATAAGAATCATTAAAAAATTTACCTAAATCAATTTTTTAAGTTATCGTTTTAATTATAGCAACTATTATTGCTTCATGTGAAACAATAATTTCACAGTGTAAAACCTTTAAATGACTTACATATTTTTATTTATTAATTATATCAATTATTAATCACTATTCATCATTATTTTACAATACAAATTTAGTTACTTTTAATTTTATAAATTTTCATAAATGATTTATTTTTTCGTCAAAAAATAAATAAATGATTTATTTTACTTTGCACATCATAAAATTTAAACAAACAGTGCGAGCACGGGTAAATACACTAGTATATTATGTAAAATGGAGTTTTGCCACGTGACAGCTCCACATTCATTATTTTCTCGCCATAATAAAAAATAATTCATTTTTTTGTTTTTTAATTCACAACATTTCATTAATTAAGGCATATCAATCACTTAACGCTCATATCTAAACTTTTATCATTCGATCAAATTTGAATTAAATTAAATTCAAATTCGAAATGTAATAAATTAAAATATATCAATAAATTAATTATCATATATGAATTAATTATCATATATGAACATTTGTCATTCAATCAAAATATTATCTAAGTCATGTGATAACATAAGAATCATCTGTTTGCCTGGTTAAATCAATTTAATTTTTTTAGTTAATGTTTTAATTATATCAACCATTATTACCTCATGTCAAACAATAATTTCGTAGTGTAGATCATTAATAACAAAGAAGCGAAGTCTTGCGCAGATATTTTGGTCAATATGAATCATCAGGTAATTTTACGTGGACTATTATAGACGTTTCTTCTCCCTCCCTCAGTCTTACTTTTATGTTATCATGCAATGGGGTGTGCTACCCCTAGGCTTGTGTCGTGGTTCTTCTATTATTCCCTTTATTTATAAAAAAAATGCAAATCATTAATATATTCTCTTAAATGACTTACATATTTTTATTTATTAATTATATCAATTATTAGTCATTATTCATCATTATTTTACTATACAAACTAGTGTAATAACCATGCCTAAGTCACGGGCATGAGTATCGACTATATAATCTTTATTTTTTAATTTTTTATAGTGTTTTCTACTATTTTTATGTTTTATAACTTTTTTCTACCAAAAATTTTAGAAAAGTAACTTCAAAAGATATGAATATTAACATGTGAATAATTTTATAGTTTTATCTAACTAATATAATGTATATATGTCTTATATTATCTTAAGTGTTATAGACATATTTTTTAATAAATATAAAATTATAGGGATACAGGAAATTTTTTAAATTCAAGTTACAGGTACGGCCTAGATATGTTTAAAAATTTTATTAAAATTTTTATATAGACACATAATACACACAATATAGTAAATAATAAATTTTAAATATTTAATATTATATATTGTGTAATGTATTAAATAATATTTGTATATTATATTTATTTGTTCAGGTACCATTTGTACAGTTATAATAAATAATAATAATAATAATAATAATAATAATAATAATAATAATAATAATAATAATAACACAATATGTTTTCAGAAATAATAATATTATTATGATCATCATCATTATCAACAAAACAATATTTATTTAGTGAGACAATTTACTTTGTACGCCACTGTTCATTATCTAGAGTTGGTAAACAAAAAAAAGAGTGCACTATCGATCTATCTAAAGTCTTCTATCAAGTCTTGTCCCATCCACCGTTTCTTTTAAAGAAAAGTATTTATTTTGAAAAAGAAGAAAAAAAAAACAGAGAATGAAAAGCAGTATAAAAAAAATCAAAGTAATAGAAATAGAAGGCGAACATTGCCAACCAACATAAAAAGTACCTGAAACAGTAAAAGAAAAATGAGAACAAAAAAACAATAATAAAAGACCATAAAATAAGAGACGAGGAAAAGATAATATCATCCGAACTTATAAAAAAAAGAGTGTGTTTTAAATTTAAAATTTTTTATTGCTATTTTAAAATCACCAAAAATTTAAAAAGAGCAAGCATCAAAGCAATAGAATTTTAATTTTTAAAGTAATAAACTAATAATAATCTATATTATTAATTTTAAATTTTTTTAAATTCATCTAGTAAATACTTATCATTTCAATGTTTAAATTTAGATCTGAAATGAATATTGTTCAAATTTAAATTGAATGGCAAATCAAATTATATTTTTATCCTTCATATATTTAAATTTAATTATGGTTGGAACATTTATATTATTTAAGTTTAATGTTCAAATTTTTTAATTTTATTATGAATATTTATTAAGTTGATGACACGTGATATAATTCTTTTATATAAATAGTATTATAAACATAGATATAAATATATTAAAATTCATAATTAAACATCTTAAAATTCAAAATTGAAATATCCTATAGAATTAAATTCAAAACATTATTTTATACAAATAAAAAAATAGATAATAGATTAATCTAATTTAAGAAGATAATTTAATTTAAATAGACTTTGTTTTAATAGTCAAACTGGAATGAATGTTGCGTAGACACCTAGCATAACAGTATGTAACGAAATATTCTTTTATATAATAATAATAATAATAACAATAATAATAATAATATTAATAATAATATATAGATCTTTAAAAAAAATTAGTAATGCATAGAAATATAGACAATAAATAAATAAAATGCAATAATAATAATAATATAAATATAAATATAAATTTAGTATTATTATATATATATAATAGAAAAATAACAGATAATTTGAGGTTGAATATTTAAAATATAGTTTAACATTAGTAAAATAAATTTGTTATGAATGAATGTGAGTGTCACACTTAACATCATGAAAAACCTTTTCGTATATTTGTAATTCATCTAAAATTTATAATTTATATTTTATAATTTTAATAATAGATAGATAGATAATAGATGATAGTTAATAGATATTTAAAATATTAAAAATAGCAAATAAAAACAAATTTGAGTGATACTGTCATAATCAAAATTATAAATATTTTTTTAAATAAAAAACACTCTAATTCATTTTAAGTAAAATTTCACCGAATTCAATTTTATGAATAAAAAGTAAATATTGGTAAAATTTTATCTCCTGTTTTAAAAAGAGAGAATGATGAATGTTGAGCAATTTATACATATTCACTACAGATTTTCTTTTCAATCAATCATCATTTCATTTTGGAATAGGAAGTAAATGACAATTATAGTTTATAGGGCCACAGAGATTTTCAATATTTCTTGTTTTCGAACGAAATTTTCACATTAAACGAAGACTAAAAAAATATAAAAAACCACGAAATATTCATAAGGATTAGAAAAATATCCATCACCAAAATAAATACAGAAAACTAAACAATTTATACAACAAAGAAACCATTAAAAATGGTAAAAATAATTCATTACACAACAATAGAAAAACAAAATCAGTACAAAATATTAAACAAAATAAACCTAAGAGTCAATATTTTTTTTGTGGAACCTAAAAATCAATCTCAACCATAGTGTTGTACACCAAATCAATTTCACGCCATAAGAATTATATAACTAAAACAAAATCAAACATTGATTTAAAACAACTATATTTCTCTGAAGCAAATCCCAGGGGGAAAATCAAGGCTTACCTTGTCATCTGAAACAAAAATAAATAAATGAGGAAGAGAAATAGAGAAATAAAAAAGAATAAAAAAAGAATATGAGAAGAAGAGATGAAGAGAGAAAAACAATAATAAGAAATATGTGTAAGAGAAAGAAAAGTTGAAGAGTTGAAAGAGATGGAGAAAAAGTGTAAAAGAATTGTTAGAGAAGAAAAGAAAACATATGAATTATTGAGATAATAAAATTAATGGGCGTAGAAAGAATATATATAAGAATATCCTCTAAAAATAAACTAACCTAATTTGAAATTTGAAAGTTAAAATAGATCTAAGAATTAAAATTAAAATATATTGTGAATGAATTTGGTGGTCACACGTGGCATAACAAACTCAGAATAGATAGAAGATAATAGATAAATAGATAATAGACTTGTTTTAAATATATTAATTAATATATTATTTTAATTTAAATAGAATTTGTTTTAGTTTTTAAACTGAAATACATGTGGTCTTGTTACGTGACATAACCGAAAGTAACAAAACTTTCTTTTATATATATATAATTGATTGATTTGATTACTTTTAATTTTATAAATGATTTATTTAACTATGCACATCCTAAACTTTAATAGAAAAATCATAACTATATAATCTTAAATTTTAATTTTAATTTTTATAATTTTTTTTATTATTTGTATATTTTATCTCTTACATATTATCAAAATTTTAAATTTTCAACATTCCACTGGTTTGGAATATAAATATTCCCAGCATTCCAGCGTTCAAATGTTTGTTTATATTTAATTATAATAAATGCTAAATCGATATGTATTTTTATTTTTTTCTTAAAGTTTGGATATTATACAGATAGAAACCATAATTTATTCTACGATTAATTTATTGTCCAACATAGATAATTGGTTATCTCTTTTTCATGTTACTTATTTTGAAGTTATCTTAATGTAATTTAGATAAATCATTTCTTTGCATGGGTTTTGGTTTAAGTCCCCCATGATTTTGTTATCTTTTGTTTTTCTTTTTTTTAATAAAATATGGTGACTTAGGATCAGCTTGCCTTAAAAAAAATTAGATATATCATTCAATTTTGTGTTTTATATATTTTTTTTGAAAATCATAGTTAGGAAACCATATTTAAATATAAGAAAAATATAACCGATATTTTCTGTTTATTTTTATATTTTAAAATTGGATTATACGTATAAATACATATATTCTCTACTTCATATTGAATTATCTACAATATTTTTTGATAAATTCAAATCTGCTAATACTTTTGTTAAAAAAAAAAAGTCTTTAATTTTATTCTTACATGTTGGATACATTTACAACTTATACGAATAACTCGTACGAGCACAGGTAAATACAATAACAACAACAACAATAATAATAATAGTAATAATAATAATAATAATAATAATAATAATAATAATAATAATATAGTCTATATTTGGCTAATAATAATATAGTTTATATTTTTCTTATTAAAAAGTATGACAGCTATTAATTATTTGTGTTGCATTTCACTTCTTGTGAATAATAATGGTTTTCAAATCCTGAAAATAACTTAATTAGGTGAATTCTCTACTACATTTTGTTATTCTTTAATAGGAAGATGATAAAATTTTCTTTCAACTAAAAAAGATATTTTACTAATAATTATCTACTTTTTAAAGAAATGGAATAATAAAATTTTATAATATATTTATGACTTTTACATTTTAGAATGCTTTAAAATTTGGACAAAACTTAGGTGCAGTTTCTTGCGTGCAGTTTTAAGGCTTCTCATATTTTTAAAGAGAGTAATAAATGTGCATGTAAGTTAACTTCTTTTGGGGTTAGATCTCAATGTCACACTTGGTGGGATCTTATCCAAGATTTTATTAAAGAAAACTTTTTCCGTAATAGGTTTAGGGTGTGTTTGATTTACAAAAAAGTTGACTTTTTTTTTGAGAAAGACAAAAAAATTGACTTGGATCCTCTAATTCCTTCGTTTCCTTCATCTCCTTCCATCCTCTCTATATCTCTCTCTTAGTCTCACTCCCCCTCATCATTATCTTCATATTTTTTAATTATCATCTCTCTCCTCCTGTGACATCCTGATTTTTAAAACAGTATTAGAAAACCTTAATTAAGGATGAAATAGGCTTAAAAAGACTTAGAAACCCCTAAAAGAGCATAGAACACTTGAGAATATTCTAGAACGTAAAAAATGAGGCATTTTTTGTCAGCCTCGATCGCGACGTGATGAGACTAGTACAAATCTGGTCGCGACGCGACGTAAGTCGGTGGATCAGAGCATGGGATTGCTAACATGTGTACCACGTCGCGACACGACGGGATTTATGCCTGAGGACCATCGCAACGCGATGGACCCAAAATGGCTATAAATACTACCTTTCACCCTCCATTCTCCCCACTTCTTCCAAGGATCCTTTGGGAGGGCATGGAGGAGCTTGGGAGGCGCGACAGGGACGCGGGGACGGGACACGAGCGACAACAGTCTTCTAAGCCAGGTAAGGGGGAAGATTCCTTAATCACTAGGGAAAATAGGTAGTAGAATAGCTAGTGTGAGTAGGGTTCCTTAGCCCTACTAGGGGTTGTAGTAGCAATGCCTCAGGAGAGGGGTTGCAGTGTACGGTGGCTAAGGATAGTCACCATAGACCTATCAACCAACATAGGTTATATTTATTTGGTTAATTTATGAGGTTAGTAGACAGTCGCTTATGTGACGCTAGGAGTAAATTATGATAAATGATGGTAAATGATATCCTGTTTGATGTCTGATATTTATGTGCTAGTTGATTTGGTATGATTTCTGTGTGCTTGATGTATGAGTCAAGGGTGACGCCCTCTAGTTAGAGGTTTGCAGAACCTTGGACAGTAATAAAGTATTACTGTCGGTATCTTGTTTGTTAGTGGTGATAGCCGGATCGGTGTATTCGAGGTTGGTGTACTTGAGGACTGATGATCGGACCAAAGTTACAGAGTAGTTTGGAGATAGTCGGTGACCTTGAGGGAACCTAAGGACCGGTGATCAGTCCAAAGGTGTGTACTCGGTCATTCGACGGGTCTCCAAGACTCCACGTCTGACGGCGGACAATCTTGGCTATTCTATGTATAGGGAATGTCGTCCTTGTGCACGAGACGGTACCTTACTCTAGAAATTGGATATGGTAGTATGGGATGCCATAACCGATAATCAGATATGGTAGCATATCAGGATATGTTCCCGGAATAACCAACTTATCTTACTCGGTACCCTGAGACTGGTGATCGGTCTAGGAAGTAGGGCGTTAGTAGCCCGCAATAATCAGCGATGATTTGGGTCAGTAGGGCTGGAAATGAGCCTGAAATCTTTGGGACAGTAGAGCTGGTAATTGAGCCTGAATGTCTGGTGGTCTGGGTCTGTAGGGCCGGTAATAGGCCTGAAAGACCGATTATGTATGTCAGCCTGTGATATCAGAATATGATGTGATCTGTGACCGTGTGGTCGGATTTGTCAGTATGACGTATCAGTATAGTCTGGTATGTGACCATATGCTCAAAAGTCTGAGCATAGTATCTATGATTTCAGTTGTGCTAATGTTCGTGATGACAATTGTTATATCTGTGTTGATATGGTTATGCTGACATTATCTCTACTATGTTGTTTTCCTGCTTATTGGTGATTGATGAGTGTCTTACCCCTTCGTTTTCTGTATTTTCTATATTATGTGATAATAAATAGCAGATGAACTAGAAAGATCATGTACTTAAAGCTTGAGAAGCAATGTTGCGTCACGGCCAGTGTGTCCTGTTGCGTACTCTGATGTTGGATTGAAGATGTATTGTTGTTGAATCAGGATAAAGTGATGCCCTGTCTTGGCAGGGTGTTACACCTCCCACCCTTATATTTTGTGATGGAGATGAAGGATGGAAGATAGGATCCAAAGTGCAGAAGAATAAGGAACTGGACAGCACAAGAGTAATTGTTATGTGTTTGATTCAAAAAATGGAAAGAGGACAGGACAAAATAAGGGACACATGCAAAAATACAAATTTTTTGTCCCCCACTAAACAATGGGACAAAAAGTTGTTTCAAGAACAAACTACTCTAAAGAAAAAAAAATACCCCTTTTTATTTCCAGTTAAATAGATATGCATGCTCTCTCTTTCTCTCTCTCTCTCTCTTTATATATATATGTGTGTGTGTGTGTATGTATTGTTCCGGACTGGGCCTGAGCCCAACCCGTCTTCACTAAGAGTCGTATCCTTAAACTGGTCCAATGGCAAATCGCAAATCGCAACCGACAGAAATCACCTGATCTCGACCATACAAGTCATCAACGGCTCCTATCTCGCGTAACTACTACGCAACTGAACTGGATTCGTCGATTAGATCGATGATCACCAACAAGCCACGTGGAACGTAGCGCAATCGCCTCCACGTTACCTGAAGCTGAAACGAACAGTATAAAAGGGGGCCCATAATGAAATTAGGTACACATTCATTACATCTCACTTACCTCACCTGAGAGAGTAAATAACTTGATCATCGGAGTGCCTTCACAGGTACTCACCTCCACTCTCCACCATCAATTCCACTAGATCACGACAGCTTACGACGACTCCGGCCAGACTTTGATTCTCTGTGCCAAATTAACCTTTCAACAAATGTTAGATCTGGCCCAATGATTTTAAAAATCAGAGCATCTGAAGACTATTATTTCGTGTCCATCAATGGACCATTTTATAAATGGTACATGTTATACCATGCCTCCCTTTCTCTTAAAGTTCATTCTTTCATGGGTTTCACATGATTTAGCGCGTGCCTTTTTTCGTTCTCTTGAAGTTTTAGATGTCTCTCACATTACTCTCCTCGTTCCTTAACTTTTGATATTTTAGCTTTTAATTTTTGTTTCAAAACTATTGATATTTTAAAAATACAAAGGCTAATTAATGTTTTTCCAACTATACCCTAGTTGGATAAAAGATATGGAAATTTGTGATGCAATTTATATGGTAAATGCTAAGGGGTTAACTAAGGGAATTTCAGTCCATATATATAGTGCCTATTTAATTCCCCTCTATCGTGACATTGATTATACATTTATGTACAACTATTTATTCAAAACTATAGCAATGGAGATCTCTATTTTTTTTTGATAAATTGAGAAGATCTCTACTCCTTATCTTTGACTCTATTGAAGTCATTATTTATGGTTTTCTGTTTATCATTGACAACAATACTAGAAAAAGTTGCACGCGCCAATGATCAAATATGGAAACACACACAAAATATGCCAAAATTAAAAATAATATAGAATATGAAAATTTAGGTAATTCATCACCTCTTTCCTATATTTACGGAAACGCTCCAACAAATTTTAACTATTTTAAATAAGATTACAAATTCTCGTAGAAACGTGAAAACATTCGCTACTCTAAAGTGAGTATAGGATAATGTGAGAAAATCAGAAGTTGTTATTTTAACAAACCTATGATTTGTTATGACGTACCTATAATATCAACCATTGATTTATTTATCACGATTGATATTACTTACTTTAAAATCTAAAGTAAATTATTCATTTTAGAGGAGAGGAGTTGGATTCCCAAATTACGTATCACTCTACAAACGGTCAAAGCCCACAAAAAATAAGATACCTCCAACTAGTGATAACTCATACATGCTCTCTTCTCTTGACGTAGGATGCTTCGACTCTGTACAAATCTTCCTATTATAGGAAAGAGGTAGTGACTTTCATTGCTAAATAGTTTAAATAGATTTTATTATAAAAAAAAATAGTTTAAATAGATTTAATTGAATCGTGACAGGATAACTAACTAACCAAATCGCACTTTATGATGTGAAGAAAAATGTTTCGACGCAGCAACCATGGTGGCCACAGGCCCACCAGGTGCTGGAGCTTTACTTGTCTTCACGTCACCACTAAAAAAGCAAACTGCAAAAGATCTAACTGTAGACGAAAACGTACTATTCTTCTTGTCCTTATTTCCCATTTTGCTTCTCTAATACAAATAGCCCTCAAGATCAAGATGAACGGAAGTGTACTGATTATGGAATGTATATATGCTTGAAAATCAACTTGAAACAGGGGAAAAGGCACTCAAGCTTTTTGTTAAGGTTGACATATGTTACGCTGCTGCCGATTGATGTCTGGGAATTGAGTTCATTTGCCTTATATAAGGTCCAGATTTCTTGTTGATGTAGCTAAACTTAGCCAGCAAGTCTGCTCCTTCCTTCCAAGTAAAAAGTCTTTGGTCGTATGTCTTGACTTTGACTCACTTCAACTCCTATGACTGGTGTACGTGTGGAATACATATTCATGTATCTGCCACTTTCTTTGAATCCACCTTTTTCCGGTATCTACTAATATACTTTTAAGTTCATGACAAGTTCAAAGACGTTACCAATCACAAAATTTGCCACTAGTTGATTATTTATTTGGGAGTCCTTCATTCTCTAGAAATATGTGGGAATGAGAAATAATAGTGGTACATTATATTGAAGAGAGTACTGTATACATCGGTTAAGATTATAGTTGTTGTATTGGTATTTGGTATCCTACTCTAAAAAAATGGGTACACCATAAGTGTTACCTATATGCATACAGGGCAATATATGTAAATTTTGTTTTCAAGTAATTATCCCCACGTGAAATAAAAAAAAAAAAGTAAATACCCATTTTAGTCTCTAACAAAAACTTCGGTACTATTTTGGTTCCTGAGAATTTATAAGTCCGCCAGAAATCTCTGACAATTGAAAACAGGGACACGTTAGTCCCTTTATTAGGCTCCGTTCAATTTGGTCCGTTAAGACGCTGATGAGTAACGTTACAGAGCTTATGTGTCCGTTACTGGTCTCCAGCGTGTAACTATGCTGCCAAGTAAGATATGAACAATTAAAAGGACCCATTTTGGTCCCGCTGTCACTTTTCATATTTCAGCCCAAAAAGACTCATTTTAGTCCCTCTCGTACTCTGCACCGTTCAAACATTAAAAAAGACTCATTTTAGTCCCTACGTATTGACCTAATTTAGTCCCTCGTTTTTTTCTTCTTATAACCATCTTCTTCTACTTCAAAACCTAAACTCCATTGTTAGAGCTTTCCAGGTTTCCCTAAACTCCTCTGAAAATATGAGTAGCCATGTTGGGTCGTGCAGTTTTGGGGGCTTCAGATCTGCCTCATTTCGTCAGTATTTACCTGTTCTTGATGTGAGCCGGAGTGATACCCCAAGTGCGACCCTATTAAATGGAGTGGTCTAAGACGTTGTTGTGGAAAGAAACCTGTTGTATACACAGCAAAGACACAAGCTAACATAAATAAAGAGTTTTATGGGTGCCTCTTTTTCAAGGTAATCAAATTAGTTGATCTCAATTGTGACATGGTTTCTTGATTTTTATTCACTTGCTCTTATGATACATTGTAGATGAACCAACATCATTACTCCTATTTTTTATGGGTTGATGAATTATATGAAACCCGAAATCAAATTGAGATGCAACAAATGAAGATTGTTCGATTGGAGATATGGAAGTGATGAAAAATCACATGAATGGGGTTGAAGCAAAGATGGTTGAAATGCAATTGAAGATGGCTCAAATGCAAGTTGATATGCAAGAATTTAGTAAGTAGAAGGTAGGACTTGTGATTGTTGTTGTGATTGCAACCCTTTGTACTTGGAAGTTAACTCCTTACATGTACTTGGAAGTCTATATGTTATTAAGGCAATTTGGAAGTGCTTTAGGCAATATGTTATTAGAATTTGTTATAGTTCCTGTGTTGGTCATGTATCAAATGTATCACATTTAGGAAATTCATTGGCCAATCACGTGTAAGCTCACATCTTATGCTTTTAATGGGCGGTGCAGATCTAGACATAGAAGAGGCTTGCATCCTTGATAAATGCACGTGGCAAGCCGCTGTGGCATCTAACACGGTAGATAAACGTTGATCAATTGGTTTCGGCAGTGGCGCTGGAGCTCGGTTGGTGGTGGCCTTATCAAAAAAAAGGAGTGCTGGACAACTATAGCGGAATGCAAAATTTGCAGGGGCGTTAAAACCTCCGCCCTTGGAACAACACTCTGACATTTGAGTCGTTACAAACACAGAACTAGCAAAAGAATCGAGTTGGGTACCAGAAAAAGCAAATTCGCAACAATCAACAATTGAAGCTGGGTGAGTCAAACTGAGGGATGAATGATGAGAGCCATTACCCGTGATTTCAATGTGGGGAGGAGATGGCTCACGGGAAGGCAAGCAGAGCTTCTCCTGCTTTAGAATTGGTGGTGGATCCATATCGTGCAGTTCGTCAACAATGGCAGAGACTGGATCGACAATGGTGGTCAAGGCTAGATCATGCCTAGAGTAATTAAGCCAGTCATAGGTAGAATTGAAAATGATATGAGTTTATAGGAGAATGTCTTTATTTTTTTTCCTTAAATCTGAATTTTACTTATTTATTTAATATAATTTTTTAGTAGTTGACTTAAAAGTCTATTTGAAACATTCTTATTAATTAATAATATCTTGAATAATCAATAATCTACTTCTAATAGATTAATAAATTTAACCATCAACATATTTGCCCATGGTTATCGATTAACAAAAAAGTTTTTGGAAAGTATATTGCTTTATATGGATGTAATTGAAGACGTTGTGTCCAGTTTTGGTTTTTTTAGAAGCTAGTGAAGAAGGGTTCTTTATTGAGACAATTTTGTTGAGATGGTTTCCTCTGGACTGGTGTGCAAGGGTTTTTATCACTTTGACGGAGACAGGGAACACCAAGTGTCACAGGAAGCTAGATTATTTTCTATGGGTACTTAGTGCCTGAAGTTAGATTGTTTTATATAGGTACAATGAAACAACATACAAATCATTAGCATAAATGCTAGCTGATATTATGCAGACAGGAAAGGAATGAAACTAATTGTCATCAATATGTTTGACCACAAAATCAGCAATGATTTGATCTGAATTGAGGACAGCTCAGGGGATTGATTTCGACAGCTTGATTTCGACAGCTATTCACATGATTTATTTCGATAGCTTGATTTCGACAGCTATTCACATGATTCTGGTTGCTGACTATTTGCTGATTGCTCCTTATTTCCAGCTAACCGTGTGATGGGTCTTGATGCTCCAATACGCCCCCTCAAGATCAAGTTGCCATCAGCTACTTGCATCTTGGCTTTAAGATCATTGAACCGTGTAGGTGGTAAAGGTTTTGTTAGAATGTCTGCCAATTGGTCCTATGTAGAGACATGAGAGACATGTAATGTTCCAGCTTGGACAAGTTCTCTAACAAAATGATAATCCATGGAAATGTGCTTCATTCTAGTGTGAAAGACAGGGTTAGAGCATAGATAAGTGGCACCTACATTATCACAAAGAATTTGAGGTGGCTGTTGAATTTGGACTTTGAGCTCTTTGATCAATTTGAGTAGCCACATGAGTTCAGTGGCACCTGTTGCTACTGCTCGATATTCTGCTTCTGTAGATGATCGAGCTACTGACCTTTGCTTCTTGGATAACCAGGAAATGGGATTTCCACCAAAGAATATTAAGTATGCTGAGGTTGAGGTTCTATCGTCTGGATTACCTCCCCAATCGGCATCTGTGTATGCTATTAAGTTGAGTGAAGTTGGTTTTCTCAACAATATGCCATAGTTCAGTGTAGATTTTAGATACCGAAGCACTCTCTTTAGATGCTGCAGGTGTAATCACGATGGGCTTGTGCATGAACTGTGATAGTTTATTGATTGCAAAAGAAAGATCAGGCCTTGTCAAATTCAGGTACTGCAGTGCTCTAAGGATCCTTCTGTAGTGTGTGGAATCGGTTGCTGGTGTTCCATCATGTAATGAAAGAGTAGCAGACTGAGACAATGGAGTTGGAGAAGGTTTCGCCCCCTCCATCTCAAATCTTTCAAGGATGTCCCGTATGAATTTATGCTGTGATAGGAACAGGCCTTTGGTGGTAGGAATGAATTCCACTCCCAGAAAATAGTGAGGTGCTCCCATGTTCTTTAATGAGAACCGATTAGAGATTGATTCAATGAAGTTGCTAAGGAATTTGGAATCATTACCAGTGAGTAGAAGATCGTCAACATATACTAGAAAGTAGGCAATTGTTGATCCCGAGGCATATATGAACAATGAAGGATCATTCTTGCTCATGTGAAACCCGCAGGATGTGATGAATGACTTTAGAGCATCATGCCAAGCTCTTGGTGCTTGTCTTAAGCCATAGATTGCTTTGTGTAATTTACAAACATGGTTGGGATGCTGTTGATCTTTCATGCCTGGAGGTTGGGCCATAAACACTTCTTCTTGAAGAGAACCTTGTAGGAAAGCATTGTTTACGTCAAGTTGGTGCATATGCCATGTATTGCTTAGTGAAATTGTGAGGATGAGCTTGATTGTTTGTGGTCGCACTACTGGGGCAAATGTCTCTTTAAAGTCAACCCCCGGGCATTGTGTGAAGCCTTTAGCAACAAGTCGCGCTTTATATCTTGAGATGGATCCATCTGGATTCCATTTGATGCGAAACAACCATTTGCAATCCACGATGTTATGACCGCGGGGTGGTGGCACCAATGACCAAGTGCCATTCCTGATCAATGCATCAAATTCTTCAGAGATAGCTTGCCTCCAATGAGGGTGCTGCATAGCTTGTCTTATATTGGAGGGTTCAAGATTCTCTGGTAGTGGGTAATTTGTGATATTGAGAGCTTGCTTGGGTTTGAATATATTGTTTTTGGACCTGGTGATCATATGATGCTGGCTAGTTGCTGCTCCTGAGACTGGGTTAGGGATGCTGGTATTATCAAGTACAGGAGGTGTAATGTGAGTTACATTTCCTGGTGGAGCCTCTGAATTCAAGGTCGCCTCTTGACTTGCATCTGTTGCCAGATTTGGACCTGCATAAGTTGGAGTCTGACCACGGGTTGGAGGATGAGTAGGTAGAAGAATATGTGGAGGCTGTTGTGGGGGTGTTGGGTGTGTGGTACTGAGGGGTGCGGATTTCTTGGTTAGGAAGTGATAAGGAAAGTGGTTGTCATGGAAGGTGACATGTCTTGATGTGTAGATTTTGTTGGTGATAGGGTCTAGGCATTGGTAGGCATATTGAGAGGGTGAGTAGCCAATGAAAATGCAAGGTGTGGATCTTGGCTGAAGTTTGTTGCTGTTATAAGGCCGCAGCCAGGGAAAACAAAGGCACCCGAATGAATGGAGATGAAGAGGGTTGTATGGTGTGTTGTGTAGGGCCTTAAAGGGGTTTCCATGTGAAGGATTGGTGTGGGTAGTCGATTTATGAGGTATGCAAATTACGAATGCAAATGACCGAGAATGTGAATGGTAATTCGGATGGTGTAACAATGCTCTTCTTTGTTTCAACTATATGCCTGTGTTTTCTTTCAGCTGTGGCATTTAGTTCTGGTGTGTGTGGGGGAGTGGTGTAATGTGATATGCCTTGGGATGATAGGTATGGTTTTAGTTTGATAAATTCCCCTCCATTGTCAGAAAATAGGATGAGAATTGGCAGGTTAAAAAAATTTTCGACAATAGTTTTGAACTGTAGACCGATAATTGAGACATCGATTTCTTTTTCAAGGGGACAACCAAATGTACTTTGTGAAGTGATCAACAAAAACTAGGTAATATAGATAACCATCTAGAGACCTAATTGGTGCAGGGCCCCATACATCTGAATAGATAATTTCAAGTGGCCTTTTGCTGGTAAGATTTGAAGAAGTGAAGGGCAACTTATGGCTCTTGGAACTACTGCAAGAGATGCATGGTGAGTTGTTTCTCAACTTTATTTGATGAAGGGAAGCTAGGTGTCTCAAGGTTCTGTCACACGGGTGTCCATGGAAATGATGCCATGGTGGAGGAGATGACGAGGTGATGGTCAAGGCTTTAGGAGTGGTGGTGAATGGTTCCATGTGGTAGAGTCCATCCTTATGCAGTCCTTTGAGAAGAGGCACCCTTGTTTCCAGATCCTTCACCAAGAAATGATTAGAGAAAAATTCAATAAAAATGGGGTTGGTTTGGCATAAAGAAGAGACAGACATTAAGTTTTGTGAAATGTTAGGAGTATGAAGGACTTTTGGTAAGTTTAAATTGTAAACCTTTGTGGGAATGGTGATCTTACCAGTATGATCAATGGGAATGCTAGAGCCATCTCCTATAATGATTTGGTCTGTGCCATTGTATGAGTGAAGGAAATGGAGGTTATCAAGCTGATTTGTGAGGTGATGAGTAGCTCCAGAGTCCAATATCCACTCTGGATTAGCAGCCGAGGTGGCTCGGGCATGATGAGCCGAGGGGCTAGCCTTGGGCTTTGGTGGATAACCATGGAGTTTGTAACACACCTTTGCTGTGTGTCCAGGCTTGTCACAATATTGACACATGACACGGTTTGTGGAACCAGGGAAGGGTGACCTACCATTGTGGGAAAATGAGGCATGGCCCGAGGGAGGTTGACCAGATGGATAGCCACGTTTTTGGTATGGATGCTTCCCTTTGTATGCAGCATGAGCAAAAGGTATAGGAGATGATTCTTCATCCCTTTTGAGGACCCCTTCATAGTCCATCAGCATGTCATGAAGTGCCTCAAATTCAATAGTAGTTTCTTGAGTCTTGTGATCTTTGACACTTCCTTGTACTCAGGACCAAGCCCATTAAGGGTGTGTATCACAAGGTCAATGTCATCCAGTGGTGAATCAATGACAGCAAGTTCATCAGAGATGGATTTGATACCTTGAAGGTATTCAACAACAGAGTTGTTCCCTTTTGTAAATCGGGATAATCTTTCTTTGAGGAGCATGATGCGATGGCGAGTTTTGCTTGCAAACATCTTGTTGAGGATGTCCCAAGCTTGCTTAGAGTTTTTGACATTTCCAAGCATGGTGACCACACTTGGATCCACCGAGGAGATAATGGCATGGAGTATTAGTTGATCCTGCCTTGTCCAGTACTTGTAGTCAGCATGGTTTCTTGCTGGGTAGGTTTTAGTGCCATCGACAAAGCTAAGAAGGTCATAGCCGACCATGAGTGCAGAGAATTGCACTTTCCAAGCTGGAAAATTTGAATTGTTCAGCTTGAGGGAGGATTGAGTATTGAGGACAACTACTGATGTAGTTGCATCGATTTGGATTGTTTGGGCGGAAGGCATTGTGGGGTGTGATTTGGATCGGTGCTTTGAAGCTAATCGGCTGCTGATACCATATAATGATAAAGAAGGGAATGATTCTTTTTCTTATTATTCACATAGCCTGATAGGCTTTATATAGGTACAATGAAACAACATACAAATCATTAGCATAAATGCTAGCTAATATTATGCAGACAGGAAAGGAATGAAACTAATTGTCATCAATATGTTTGACCACAAAATCAGCAATGATTTGATCTGAATTGAGGACAGCTCAGGGGATTGATTTCGACAGCTTGATTTCGATAGCTATTCACATGATTTATTTCGACAGCTTGATTTCGACAACTATTCACATGATTCTGGTTGCTGACTATTTGCTGATTGCTCCTTATTTCCAGCTAACCGTGTGATGGGTCTTGATGCTCCAATATGCCTTTTCCCTTGGAAACAGAGGAGCAACATTATTGGTTGAAGCAGCAGATGATGAACTGATGTCACAAATAGTAAGACCTGAAATGATTCTTTATTTCTTGTCCCAGGTTGATTGGTAAGTGATAGTTAGCATCAGTGCGGAATTGGGTTTGGATTATTTTTTTGCTTCTCTAATTAATCCCGATTCCTGAGCATCAGTGCATGAATCATTGTTACCAGGTTCGCTTCCCTCTCAAGAGAACCACGAACTGGGTCGTTCGTCCCAGATCGCGGTTCATTTGCGTCCTGGGTCGCTGCGAGCAGCGCCTTTGGGACTGGTGAACACGAACCGAACCGATCGTGGCTCAACAGAAAGAAGAAGGAAGAAGAGACTGAAGGGGGAAGAAAGGCGAAAGGTCGAGACACTCTGTTATCCTTAAAATGAAGAGGCAAGAACAGAGGCACCGATGAAAAATGTTAAGAAACACCAGTGACCAGACTGTAATCAAAGAAATCAAATAGCAACTTTAATCGTGGAAGATGAGGGGGCCGTAGATGAATAGTCTTTTTTTGGTAGTTGTGGTGCTGGGAACATTTACCATCCTCATTTACTGTTAAAACATTGAGAAAATGAAAAATAATAAATATCAGTAGTGTGTATCTTTGGGTAACGTGTGTACTGATGTGCTTTATTTAGCTTTTGACTTTTACCCTTCTAAATCACCTGAATGTGCTTTATTTTGTTTTTAAACTTTTATTAAAAAAAAGAATAAAAACTCAAATTGGTACTTGATCAAAAAAACTCAATTTGGTTTCTAATAAAAATTATAGAGACCAATTTAATTATTTAAAAATAAAAAATAACAATTTGATTTTTAAAAATCTCAAATGTAAATCAAATAAGTCATTTTTAGGATATTTTAATTATTATTAGAGACTAATTTGACCCACATTTGACATTATTAAAGACTAAATTGGTATTTTTTATTTTTCATGGACTAAATTGCTTCAATCTAATTGATCCAATAAATCCAATTATTTTATAGATCAATTGTCAAAAAAAACAAGAAGATAAATTTTACTTAATGATACATTTAGAAAATGTTACTAACTAATCACACTTAAACAATGTGTTTTATTTTTTTTGTTTTAAGTTTTTAATAAAAAATTTGTCCAAAAAAAAGTTTTTTCATAAAAATGAAAAGCTACTTTCGTTAGCTTTGAAAAAAAAATTAAAATTACTAATTACTTTTAAAAAATGATTTTTATGATTATAAACACAAAACCGCTTCTACTTTTTTAAAAAAATATATTTAAAAGAAAATCTCTAAATTAGTGAATTAATTATTTTTAGTACTATTATATGCTATAGTTAAATTTAATTAAGGTTTAATTATTTGAACTATTTGGAAATTTTTAAACAGGTTCGTAAACTATAAAAATTTGTAACTGGATCCCTGAACTTTTCAACATTTTGTAATTGAGTCCATTCATGTTAAAACATTTTAAATAAGTCGTAATTAGGTCCTCGAACTTTTAAATAAGTTGTAATTAGGTCCCTGAACTTTTAGATAATTTGTAATTAGTTCCCTACTGAATTCAAGGACTCGATTACAAATTATTTAAAAGTTCAAAGACCTAATTACAAATTAAAAAATTACAAATTATTTAAAAGTTCAAGGATCGGATTAAAATACAGGGACCTAGTTACAATTTATTAAAAAGTTAGGGACCCAATTACAACCAAGACAAGCTAAGTGATACTAGTCCCTAACCCTAACCCTTACCATGTGGTCAACCAAGTCAAGGTAAGTAATACTAGTCCCTAACCTTAACCCCGACTCTAACTATGTGGCCAACCATGTAAATCTAAGGGATATTAGTCCCAAACCCTAACCCTGACCACGTGGTCAACCAAGTCAAGCTAAGTGATACTAATCTCTAACCCTAACTATGTGGCCAACCATGTAAAGCTAAGGGATACTAGTCTCAAACCTTAACGCTGACCACATGGCCAGCCAAGTCAAACTAAGTGATACTAGTCCCTAACCCTAACCCTAACCCTAACCCTAACTATGTGGCCAACCATGCCAAGCTAAGAGATACTAGTCTCAAACCCTAATCCTGATCACGTGGCCAACCAAGTCAAGCTAAGTGATACCAGTCCTTAACTCTAACCCTAACTATGTGGCCAACCATGTAAAGCTAAGTGATAATAGTCCCAAACCTTAACCCTGACCACGTGGTCAACCAAGTCAAGTTAAGTGATACAGTCCCTAACCCCAACCTTAACCATGTGGCCAACCATGTCAAGCTAAGGGATGCTAGTCCCTAACCTTGACCACGTAGTCAGCTAAGTCAAGTTACATGATACTAATCTCAAACCCTAACATTGTTTGCTTGCTTGCTTGCTTACTTATGTGCTTAATTACTCAGGTCCCTAATTACAAATTTTGTTAGGAGCAAAGTAATAACATAATAATAGAAAAAGACTAAGAATAATAAAAAAGGTTTATTATCATACACATGTTTCTTGTAGAAATAAAGGGCGAAATTCATCCCGTTATTTAGTTCTACATTCCTTAATATGCAAAATTATTCTATTTTGCGCTTTTGATTCTTAATAAATCTTATTCATTTTTTTATTATTGATTTATTATATTCTATACTTATTATGTATACTCACTATATAGAGTATAATATATATATATATATATATGGAATAATTGAAGTAAAGGAATATATATATATATATATATATATATATATATATATATGGAATAATAAAAAAAATACTCCCAATGGAATCAAAAAAATGGAATACCGCCAAAAAAAAATAGGAATACAAGAAGGCTTAAGAGATATTCTCTTTATAAAGCTAACTAAGACTCCTACTAGAACATAGCAAATTAGCAACCCATCTTCATTGTTCACTCATCAGTTCATCTACGTTTCCCTTCAACTCTTGTTAATATGGTATTTGGCAAAAGAAAACTGCAGGAGCCTGTATCTAATAACACTGTCGCTTCTCATGAAAGCCAAAACTCCAGTTCGAGTGACGGTGAAGAGTCAAGCGAATATGCAAAAGAAGTACAACTTGCAAAGACAACCCAAGTTACCCAACATCCCACAGAAGCAGATTTATCAAAGAAGCCACTATGGAGCGAAGTTATTCTCATTGGTGCTGCACCAGGGAAAAATCCTGGAGGGTCAAAAATGTGGAAGTGCAAATATTGTAAAAAGGACTTTCAAAGCTCATATACTAGGATACATCAACACTTTTTTGGCCCTGGACCTGGGAAAAAAGCTGGTATTCAACGATGCCCTATGTTGATGAATAACCGGGAAGAATATGAAAGAATCCGGGGAAGTGTTCAAGCAGCAGAGCAACGTGGCATCTCTCTATCCTTAAAAACGTCTACTGTCAGCAAGAAGCAAAAGCCTGCAGTTTCAAAACCCATTGAAGATCCCTTTCATCTTATGGAGAGAGAACAAGTTGATTTGAAGGTGATGAAAGGTCTTTGTGCAAATGGGATTCCCTTCAATGTTCTGCGAAATCCTCACTTTGTTGAGATGGTGACAGCAATTAACAGAGGCCCAAAGGGTTATAAAGCTCCATCTTTTGAAAAGGCAAGAACTGTTTTATTGGATGAATGTAAAAGAAGCGTGGAAAAGGACTTGAGTCCTATCTAAGACACTTGGTATAGCCAAGGTGTCTCTATTGTATCAGATGGGTGGACAAATGTAAAGCACAGGCCACTGATAAATGTTATTGCTGTCAACTCTAGAGGAGCAATGTTCTTGTATGCTGCAGATTTCTCCGGAGTTGAGAAAACAGGTTCTGCTATAGCTAAATTTCTGCTCGAGGCCATTGAAGAAATTGGACCATCAAATGTCCTTCAAGTGGTGACTGACAATGCAGCCAATTGCAAAGCAGCAGGACATGAAATTGAGAAGGTACATAAACATATTTTCTGGTCTCCTTGTGTGGTTCATACCTTGAACTTGATTTTTAAAGATTTTGCTGATAGCTTTGATTGGTTGCAAAATACATATAAGAATGGGAAAGCCATTGTCAAATACATAATCAACCATACACAATCCTTGGCAATGTTTAGAGCTAATTCAGCACTTGAATTGTTAAAAGTTGCCAAGACTAGATTTGCTTCCCATTATGTGCTACTTAAGAGACTACTTGATTGTAAAGATGCTTTAATCACTACTGTTGTCCGAGATGCATGGAAAGAGTGGGTGAAACATGGAGATGAAAGCACAAAAACAATGGGATCTATGGTTGCTAAAATAATTCTTAATGAAGAATTTTGGGAGGAGGTTAAAAACATAATACAGATTACAAAGCCTATTTATTTGTTGATCAAATTCTGTGATGGTGAAGGTCCAAAAATGGGGGAGTTTTATGAAAAAATGGACATGATGTTGGGACAAATTAAAGATACAATGGCCATTAACAAATATGCAGATTGTTACCCCAAGATGGAAAGCATCATTGTAAAAAGATGGAGCAAAATGAATTATTCTATTCATTGTCTTGGCTTTGCATTAACACCAAGGTTTTATGATAAAGTTTACCTTGCTACACCTGCCCCTGGTGGGATTGCTAGAAAAGCCCCAAATTGTGACAAGGAAGTTGTCAAAGGGGTTATGGATGCTTTTGAAAGAATAGCTGAAGATGCAACAGAACAAAGACTCTTACGTGATCAATTTGCTACTTTTCACATGAGGAAAGGTATTGATGCTATGCCACAAGCCCAAATGGATGCTGTGACAATGGATGCTATTGATTGGTGGTCCACTTATGGGTCTGAAACTCCACAACTAGCAGAGGTGGCAAAAAAAATATTGTCCCAACCTGTTAGTAGTTCTTCAGCCGAAAGAAATTGGAGTACCTACTCTTATATTCATAATGTGAAGAGGAATAGACTTAATTGTTCAAGGGCTGACAAGCTTGTATTTATTCATTCAAATATTCGCCTTTTGTCTCGATTTTGTGAAACTTACAAAGAAGGTCCCTACAAGGAATGGGATATGGATCCTGATGACACATAATTGGAGGATTCATCCACAAGGCTGGCTGAAATGAGATGGAGTTCGTTAGATATTGATATTTCAAATGCAAATGATGGGCATCGGGAAAGGGTACTTGCCAATGGAGCTAGCAAGAAAGGAAAAGGAATATTGATAAAATGAGTTACGTTTTGCTTCTTCTTTTTGTATTGTTCTCATGTTATGCAACAGTGGGATACATGAATTTTATCTTGTCTTCAATCAAACATTGCAATTATGTTAATGAATTTTTATCTTCAACTTTATAATGGTTATTTTATGCAAAATTTTAGTTTTTATACTACAACATTTCAATTAATATGAAGAACGTCCCAAACAATAATTTTAAACGTACCACGTCCCAAAATAGCGTACCAACTAAGTCTACCCCCCGCGTACCACATATTCAGCCAAGTGGCGTACCACGTCCCCGAACCCGTACCACGAATCAAAGCGTACCGCGTTCCTGGTAACATTGGCATGAATGAGTTTATGATATCATTAATACATATTTTTTTGCTTCTCTAATTAATTTTCAACAGAATCACACCATTACTTATGTATTATATTCTTTAAATAACTTTCCAGGACATGGATGTGCGAGATTCAGAGATAGTTGAACTTGTCAATCAAGTAGAGGAACTTGAGAAAAAGTTGTTTGCTCATCCTCTGCATAAGGTTTGCTAAAATGAACTATGGTCCTTATTCTGTATGTATAGGTGCGATGTTGCTTGGTCTTTTGTTTGAATATTTCGTTAATGAAGCTTGGTTATAATGGTGCTGATGGTGTAGTTCAATTGAAAGGAAGGGCAGCCTGCTTGATTGACATGGGCGTTGAACTCCTTGTCTTCAAATTATTGTTTAATGGTAAATCAAAATATGTATTCGTAGTTCTTTCTGTAGACTCTGCAGTTTATGTCACATAATATGATTTTTTTTTTCTCTTTTATTCACTTCCCTACCCTATTAGGCACTTTTAACGATCTTGTCCATCATCAAGCTGCTGCCCTTGCAAGTTGTTTTATACCAAGAGATAAATCAAATGAGCAGATACAACTGAGAACAGAGCTTGCGAGACATCCAACAGCTTTACAATATACATAGTGAAGCAAAGCAATACTTGATGGCAACAACATAAATGGAAGGCGAGTGAAGCAAAGACTATAGTGTGAAAAATGACAAGTTTTTTGTACAATTCTCTTCTAAGTGAGAGCCATGGATAGAAGAGGATTGCAATTTATTATAGGATTAGAGACAATTTTTTATTCTTTTGTCTTTTTTTGTATAATTTGCCATATTCTGTTATTAAATGAATGATTTATTTGTTGTCAATAGAAATATTATTTATTGCTTAATTGACATTTGACAGTTGGTTGACAAGGGTTTATATTGTTAAAACTGTAAGTGTATTATGTCAAAACCATGAGTGGTTCATCTGTCGTGTCTTGGTTGGAAACAGTATTATACGTGTTACTAGAAAACTTTAGAGAACGGTTTTATGATGCTATTATTGACTGCAACGTTAACAACCGTTGCCATTGATGGTGGCAACAGTTAAACAGCTGTGCCATTGATGGTGGTACAGTTAAACGGCTGTATATAGTTGTAACAACGGCTATAGTTTTTTACTACTGTTGTCTTTTTTTATTAAAAACGTTCTCAAAGAAATAGGCAACGCTTAAAAATAACACTGTTAAAAAACTGTTGTCGAAAGCAAAGGGAACGTAGATCAAAAATGTTGTAGGAGTGTATTCCAAATTGAGACTGTATGCAATCATGAAGATTTCTTTTTATATTTGGAAGTTCAAATTAAGGCCTTGGTAGTGTTTTTCTTCCCTATTTTTTTCCTTCCATTTTTTACTTTTTATGATAAAAGAATAATTTAATAACAAACCGAGTATCCGACCCAAACCAACCCGAATGAGATCGGGTTGGGTTGGCTTGGGTTATATGAAAAATTTTAACTAAACTGACCTAATCTAACATAGATTTATTTGATTGGGCTGAGTCTTTAAATACGTCAACACTCACCCAACCCGATTCATATCCACCCCTACTTTTTTTTTCTTCCACAAATTAAGCTACAAAATTTGAACTCTTCTTATCTGTTGTACCCACCTCAAAACAAAATTAAGCAGTCTCACTCACTCACCATGCTAGTCAAACTTATGAACGTATGTGTTTTATGTATATATGTCAAAAGAAACTACAATTTACAGGGGGACCATGGCCCATATGTCCCGGTGTAGCTCCGTCCCTGCATATATATGAAACTTTTTTTGGAATTTACCTTCTTCTTGGATACTAGGCTTGGTGCATGTTTGGATTCAATTGTTTTAGATATAAAAGTGACACATATTAGAATTAGTCTATATGTAGCCTATCTCTATTCCACATACTAAAATCAATACAATACACGCAGGGACGGACCGAGGCGGGGACAAGCCCGGGCTGTCGCCCCACCCCCCCTTTTCAGAAATTTTTGAAAACAGTAATGTTATTTAAACACCGTTTTTATCAACACCGTATGAACACCGTATACGCTTTTGTTTTTTATTTCGTTTATTTCTTTCGTTCCCGCTCTCGTCTCTCTCGTCTTGCTCTCTCTCTTTCTCTCGCACTGCACATCGCGTTTCACAGGGCAACGAAGCCTCGTCTCTCTCGTCTTGCTCTCTCTCTTTCTCTCGCACTGCACATCGCGTTTCACAGGGCAACGAAGCCGCGTCTCTCTCGTCTTGCTCTCTCTCTTTCTCTCGCACTGCACATCGCGTTTCACAGGGCAACGAAGCCGCCGTGTCCTCTGCCACCCGCCGCACCTGTCTTCCCTGTCAGTCTCCGTCGTCTCGCCCCGTCTCGTCCCCTCCCCTGATACGGCGCTGATACTGTTGTCTACGTGGTCGATTTGTTTCCTCGACGAGTCCACCGCAGCAGCCGTCATTCCCGCCGCAGCACCTGTCGCCCACCGCCGCCGTTGCACCGCACGCCACGATCTGAAGCAGAACGCGCCGCTGCTGCTGTCACCAAAACCATAGTTGAAGTTGTTCAGGTCTTTATTTTTCCCTTTTTTATTTTCTTTGATTTGATCAGACGGTTTTGATTTGTTTGAGTGCGACTTGATTTGATTGTTATTATTTTTTTTTTGGTAAAGATTGTTCCTGATTGTGATCTTTTTAGTGAAGTTGAAATTACTTTTGTTCTAGGTAGAATTTTAGTTAATAAGCTAGTTTAATTACTTGGAGGGTTGTTTGCTGTGGTGATTAATTGGGGTATGTATTGTTAATGGAATTTACTTTGTTATGTTGTGGTGAAGAGCTGTTTTGTGAAGCTTACTTTACTTGCTAATAAGTTGTAGATAAGTTGTGTAATTGTATGAACAATAAATGCATCTTGCTTTCTGTGTTAATTGGGATTTGGTGGTGTATGATTTGATTTGGTTTTCAGTTTGTATCTTTGTAGAATTCCTTGCTTTTCATTTGCATTTATGTGTTTGGGTGTGTTACAATTTTGAAGTCATTAGAATGGAATTTGATTCTCAGAAGTGTTCTATGCATATTACATGCTCGTATGTAAGATTAGTGGTTAGTTCAGTTTTTTGTGTTTTTGAATCGGCCTATGCAATTTTTGGTTGCAAGGCTTGGTACTTTGAATTATCTTGGAGGTCGACCTTTTTTGTTTTGATTTATTGATTATTTCTTGCAACTACATTGGATGAAGTGAATCGATGGACATTTTTCTCGATAAATGAGGCATGCTCAATGTTAGTAAGAGTGGAGAGTTTACAATTTAAGTTGTTTTTTTATCTTCCTTTATATGTTATTTTTTAATTCACTGATGAATTATTATGTTATTTAAGTTTGTAGTATGCATGTAGTTGAATTTTTGTGCAATTCAGTGTTTTTGAAACTGGGTAAAATTTCAGTATAAGTTTGCTTCATATATCATTTCATTATAAGTTTTTACAATACTTTAGAGTTAGGGTTTGAATGTTTCTTTAGATAATGATTTTAGCTGAAAAATGGATTGTACCCTTCTCCATTAAGCTCAATTAAACGAACTTGAAGTGTTATTACTGAGTTGAAATGTAAACTGAGTTGAATGTAAGTTGTGTGGTTAAAACTGTTCTGTAACATGTAGTTTGTTTTGCCTAGTTTGTTCGATTGTAGTCTCTATACTAATTTGGATGAATAGTTTTGTACAGTTTATTGTTATGAGCATGGCACCACCAAGAAAGAAGCGTGGGCGAGTAGCTCAAAGGATAAAAAGTAAGGCCTGATTAACTTATTGTATTTGAATGAGTGCAAATTAATTGGCAATGACAAAATTTTTATTCATACTTGTTAGGTACGTTTGAGGCATGCTTGTGCTCCAACAGAGTTGGTTGAGGTGAACAAGAAGTTGGCCAGAGGCACAAAGAGCCCTAATTGAGACGACCCTTCAAGTGGGTTGTAAACATGCCGACAACTTTCAAATTTCTTCGCTTTTATTGTCGTAATTAGTAACCAGGTGGGATCAACCGAATCGGGGTTTTAGAGTTGGGGGTTGGTGGTGCGATTTAGACCCATTGATGTATGTTTTGCACTAGGACTCCCACTAGTGGGTGAGGAGTTGTGGCCAGATGAACGCGAGAAAAGTAGTACCTTATCTTTGTTTGGAGAAGCGGTGTAACAATACATGCAATTGTTAATAAACTTGTTGAGTGTGTTGAGGACGATGTATCCAATTTTTGTAGACTTTATATACTCTTTGGCGTTTGGAAAATTTTACTTTCCTCAGACCGGGAGACGTGTATATAGTGGTTATATTAAGTATTTAGATAACCTAGAGTCCCTTCATAACTATAAATGGGGACTAGCCGTGCATCAATTCGTGGTTGCAAGTTTGAACAAAGTGTCTTCTGTAGTCAAGGAAGGAAAAAATCTTTGTGAGACCCATTTAAGAGGATGTCTGCATTGTCTTACAGGTATATATTTGATTGTGTGTTATACGTGTTTTGTTATTTTTACATATACATACATGTATTAAGTATATTAATCTTTTTTGTAGATTTGGGCCTTCAACCACTTGTCTTTGGGGGAAACACCTGACATGCCTCATAGGTTCCGTTTCCCCCGTTTTTTGAATTGGCCAAATGTACGTAGCAAAATCAAAACAATACAAGATGCATTTCGGCAAAATGTGGTAAGCATGATTATTATTTGTTTGTAGAACATGTTGAAAACTTATATACAATGTGTATTTGATGTGCTTCTTGTGTTGGCAGGTAACTGAAAACTTGACGGCAACTGGTGAGGAGCTACAGTTTGACGTGGTGAGGGATGCCTTGGAGGATGCAGAACACCAATATGTTCGTGTTTCTGAGTATCGGCGTTTGGTAGTGGAGCACCAGCATTCTCAAGAAAGAATTTCTATTCTTGAGGCAGATGTCAAGATGCTAAAAGATCAACTTGGATGAACGATCAACCCCATGATGCATCCCCATTGATTTCATCTCCTCACACCGATATTCTTTGATCAGGTTGGCGATGAAGGAGCCATGGATATTGAAAGAGGTTGTTATTAAATGCCTGTGTGGTTGATGTTATCAAATTTTATTTTAAGTTTTACGCACAAGTTATGTTCGTTGGAATTGATTTTTCCATAAATTAATCCTGCAGGTAGTGCTGACGTTGACGCATTAGTGAGTACTCCTACGGCGCGGCATGGTGAAGATGGAGGCTACTCCACTTGTATTAAATTTTCATAATGCGATCGTATTGTAGCCTTCTAGGCCACGGAATCATCTTACCATTTGACATTCTTACCTAGCTGATTTTGCTATATAAATACCTCATTTAGTTGTTGGTTAATATAAATGTCCATTTGGTTTCTTTGGAAAAGCCAAACTATGGTTTTATAAGTCATCTTTGCGTAAGAAAACTCAACAAGGTAATTAATGCTGATTTTGGTTTGAAGTGCATTTTGACCAATCGGAAGTATGCAATCATTATGAACAATTCCATGTAAAGACAGTCCTATAGATATAGCTAAAAGCAATTTGTTAAGAAGTACTATATTTATAGGCATGGTTAAATACAATTTATATTTAAGTTTTCTACACAAGTTATGTTCCTTGAAATTGATTTTTCCATAAATTAATCCTGCGAGTAATCTTGTGGCCGACGCATTAGTGAGTACTCCTACGCGTCATGGTAAAGATGGTGAAGGTGGTGTTGGTAATGATGATCATGAAGTTGGTGAAGGTGGGGATGGTGATGGTGATCAAGAAGGAAATGAAGATGGTGGGGATGGTGATGGTGGTCAAGAAGGAAATAAAGATGGTGAACATGGTGATAAATCAAACATCACGACAAGAGTTAAAGAAAATCCAAGGAGGCGTGTGCAAAGTGTGGTAACTAAGAGTCCATTCATGAACACATATATGACAAGGAAAAAAAGGACTGCAATGCAAAGGACTACAAGACAAACTACAAAGAACGCATAGCATCTTTTTGGTTGTTTTGAAGACTTAGAATGTTTTGAGTTGTTTGGAGCTACTTGCGTTAGCAACTTTTGGGCTGTTGTTTTAAATACTTATGTGATGGTATATATTGTAGTATGTATAAATCACTTGATGGCATTCTGTTGGGTTGTTAGTTGAACAATTATGTAAAGTTAACAGTGTTTGTCAACAATTATGTCAAGTTTCCATTTGATAATGTATCAAATTATGGTTATGAATCACATTTGGTAGTAGTGTGTCTGCGTAACGAGTTAACCAGTGCAATGTAAGTGGTTAACGAGTGCGTGTAAGTGGTTAACAATTTTTAAGTGAATTACGATTAATGCATGCGGTGGTTAACGAGCTTTCTTTAAGTGGTTAACACATGTTGCGTATATAGTTAAAGGGTTACGTAAGTGGTATATATTTTGAATTGAGATGCATGGTTGGTTAAGTGGTTACGAGGTTTATGTAAATGGTTAATTTGTGATATGCAGCGTGTGCAAGTGGTAACGCGTTGTGTAAGTTGTTATCGGTTGTGTAACAGGCTTTACGTAAGTGGTTAACACATGTTGCATAGGTGGTTAACAGAGTTGTGTAAGTGGTTAACAGGCTTGTAGGCTGATAACTTTTCATTCCATGATGTGATAAATCCCTTCATAATGAGCTGGAATTGAATGTAAACAATATCCCTTGATAATATATGGAACTTCATCAACATTGCGTCTTTAATGACAGAAATAGACAAGTCCATGGAAAATTCTCCTACGTCTTCAATGTTGTTTAGGTGGTTAACACATGTTGTGTAGATGGTTAACACGTGTTGTATAAGTGGTTAACACAGCTCTGCAGTGAGATGCAGTGTCTTTTGAAGTGGTTAACAGGGTTTCTGTAAGTGGTTAACACATGTTGTGTAGGTGGTTAACAGGAGTTGTGTAAGTGGTTAACAGGGATAGTATCATGAATTCATGCAACTGGTTAATGCTTTACGTAAGTGGTTAACCCATGTTGTGTAGGTGGTTAACGGTGTTATACATAACTTCCACTGGTAGAAGTCTTTGCAAATAATAAAGGTACATATTTAAAAAGACTTCTACTAGTGGAAGTCTCTGTATAAATTCCTTGATAATCAGCAGGAATTGAATGTAAACAATATCCCTTAATATATGGAACTTCATCAATCTTGCGTCTTTAATAACATAAACTAACCACTGTGTTAACCATTTACATAAACCCTGTTAACAAGGATAGTATCATGAAGTTATGCAGGTGGTTAACAGGCTTTCTGTAAGTGGTTAACACGTGTTCTGTAAGTGGTTAACACGTGTTCTGTAAGTGGTTAACACGTGATGGGATAAATCCCTTGATAATATATGGAATTTTTGTAGGAATTGATGGGATAACAAGCTTTTTGTAGGAATTGAATGTAAACATATAACAGACCATATATGGAACTTCATCAATCTCATAACTTCTATGACAGAAATAGACAAGTCCATGGAAAATTCTCCTAATCTGGTGGAACACAATAAATTCTTAGAGGATATGTGTAAGTGGTTAACAATACTTGTGTAAGTGGCTAACACGCGTTGTGTAAGTGGTTAACACAGGTTATGTAACCGTTACCAAGAGTTACGTAAGTGGTTAATAGGTTCCTGTAAGTGGTTAACACAAGTTATATAAGTGGTTAACACGCGTGTTGTGTAAGTGGTTAACACGCAGCGTTGTGTAAGTGGTTAACACAGGTTATGTAATCAGTTACCAAGAGTTACGTAAGTGGTTAACAACTTTTAAGTGAAAACCAGTATTTTTAAGTGCTTAATAGGTTCCTGTAAGTGGTTAACACAAGTTACATAAGTGGTTAACACGTGTTATGTAAGTGGTTAACACGCGTTGTGTAAGTGGTTAACACAAAGTTATGTATGGCGGTTACCAAGAGTTACGTAAGTGGTTAACTCATGTTATGTAGTTGGTTAACCCAATTTACGTAAGTGGTTAACGTAAAGCGGTGTATTGGTTAACAGCGTTAGCTCGAGCCAATCATTTTCGCTTAAGCGAATTATGCGACAAAATTCATTGAAATTTTATCTCGATATTTTCGCTTAGCGACGCCTTTCGCCAATCAAAAACAAAGATCGCAAGGTGCATATTACGAGCAAATTTCGCTCAAGCTAAAATCACTCGCTTAGCGCATGACCTGATCGCAAGGTGTAACCAAATGTCGCTCAAGCGGCCCGACTTAGCGTATGACACAAATTTTTAGACCCGTATGCGAGTAATTTTAAGCTAAAGCGAATACGATTAAACAGCCTTGAGAAAGGATGTAGGGCTTTTTGTACCTGTGCAGATTTAGAGCTTTTTGTACCTGTGCAGAATGATTTAAAGAAGTGTATATAGATATAGATATACAACCCTATGTAAATGATTCTTTATGAACTTAATTTATAAAGTATTACTTAGCGTGGTTAACGATTTGCAAACATGGTTAACAACTACATGGTTAATGTCTTATACTGATGATTCGGCGAATTATTGACAACGCATTGAAAACAACTTAGATGCTTCAAGCAAAGCCTCAGTCATTGAAGACGCAAGTTTGATAAAGTTCCATATATGGTTACAAAATTGTTTACATTCAACTCCTACACAAAGCCTGTTAACGATATACACAACGCGTGTTAACCACTTAAACAACATGAGTGTACCAAGCAATATTTACAAACACAGAAATTAAAAAAAAAATACAAAAACTACAACTACTAAGAGCAATAAAAGATAAGGGATGAGAAGTAATCAGTCTCCGAGGATGTCATCCATGAACTCCTCTTCATTCAGCTCCTCTCCACCATCATCTCCAGCTTGTCCTTCATTTCCAGCTTCTTCCACATTTTCTGCCCCCTCCGAAAAAATTGGACTGTCCCCAGGCCATGCAACATGTGCAGCAAACATATCTGGTGTGGGCCATGGAAACAGATTAGCATCTCCTTGATGCTGATGCAGAGTAAATCGTTGGAAGGAATCATTTAAGCTTGTATACGCCCTATGGTTGGCAGCCTGTTGCTGCTCAATATGAGTGAGATGAGCAGTGAGGCGAGTCTCCATTGGATTCATTGAAATCATTGGAGGCTGCCTAACAGGTGCAGGTTGGGCTGAGCTTTCTCCAAGTTCTTGCTCTGCTGGATTGAGGCAATAATTCTTGATAAAACTAGCATTGATCGGCATCCTCAACTTTGTTTTTGGATGGCTCGGGACATCAACACCATGGGCCAAGCATAATCCGGTAATCAATGCCGGAAAGCCCAATGGTTTTTGAGCCTGCTCTGAAAGAACAAATTGATGTATTTCCGCTGAGATTATAGCAGCAATATCGACTTTCCATTTTCTGATAAAACCACATATGAGATAAGCTCGCAGGATTGGGACGTCCGAAGTGTGAGAGTTAGGAACTATGTTGGAAAGCATGAAGCTAGTCCAAATTTGAGCAATTGTTCTCATATCACATCTTTTAATTCTCAATGGTTGACCTTGCGCATTTTCCACATATGACCTTCCAGGAATGCACAAGTTGTCAGCCACGTCCCTTGCTGACCATCCTCGTAAAGTATTTCTGTTGTCAATCAGTCTCTGATATGCACACTTGTCACCCTCTTTTACATTAAGGGGATTCCCCAAAAAATCACTTATAGCTTTACGATCATAGGGAACCCAGTTGCCCCTTACATAGGATTTTCTGGCTTTCTCTCCTCTTTTCACCGGCCAAGCATTTGCGTAAAATTCTTTGACAATCAGATCATTTACCGACTCCACAGGTGTAGCCAGCTTCTCCCATTTTCTTCTTTTGATCTCATTCATAAATTCATCATGCTCTCCCCCCTCCAACACAACCTTGCGTTCACACAATAAATCCGGTGTCTCAAGTGTCATGAACCTTTGTTGTTTGGCACGGGTCAAGAATCTTCTTTTGTCAAGTGGCTCCATAGGCATTTGCGGAAGCTGCGTTGGTTCTTCCACTGGTTCATCATCATGAGAAGCTGCTTCGGATGCTTTGCCCTTCCTTTTCTTGCTACGTGGTATTTCGTGAACTGTTTTCTTTGGAGGCATCCTGAAATGTTTCAAAACAATGCAAAGTGCACTAACAAATTAGACAATCAAATAGTGAATTTTTGGATGCCAACAAGTTATTTGCTTAACCAAATTTGAGACTTTTTAACATTGTGCCCCAAATTCAAACAACACTTTCAACAACACCCTCCAATCCCTCTTTTTCAATCTCAAATCCCTAATTTCACATGTTTGCCCCAACCCCAACAAAATTTCGGAAATTGTAAAGACATGCATGTGGGTTGTGGGAATCCATACAAACATTGGAGCATGAACAAAGTGACATAAGAAGGAATGCCAAGCATTCATCAAAACAATCCAACATTTGCCACAATCTTAGGCAAAGAACAAACGAACAAGTGAGAACAATAGTCAAAATAGTGGGTTACATTTCCAAAATACACCCAAAATTAGAACAAACCAATTCAGTAACCAATACTCCCAACCTAATTTAAAAGAACAAGCCACTCAAAATCACAAAAATCAGAAAAAATAACAATAAAAATAAACTTCACAAGCCTACTTACTTGAAAACTGAGAATGAAAATGAGAATGACGTATTTGCAACCGAAGAAAGTGTTCCTTTGAACGTCAGAAGAGACTAACGAGAAAGATGAAGAGGAATGAGAAAGAGTTTGGGGTGGAGAATGATAAAAGCGAGACGAGAGGGAAAGAGGTGAGGGACGGTCAAAGTGAGTGAAATGATGAAATGCAAAGGAATACCTTGTTCGTGCGTTGGGTTTTTCTTTTAAGACTCAAAATTTTAGAACTCTCGCTTAGCCTATTCCAGTCGCTCAAGCGAGTTTTAAACAGATGCGGACAATTTCAACAAATGATGATACGCGCTAAGCGAATGAAATTCGCTTAAGTGAAAACTACTCAGAATTGGGTGCGCGGGAAATTCATTTTCTGCGCTAAGCGAATTGTACTCGCTTAAGCTAAAATTACTCGGCATACGGGTCTAAAAAAAGTCTGTGTTATACGCTAAGCGAGTCAAGTTCGCTTGAGCGAAATTTGCTCAGAATATGCACCTTGCAGTCTTTGTTTTTTCACGCTGGGCGAAACGGGTTCGATTAAGCGAAAATATCAGGAAAAATATTCAATGAATTTTGCTGCATAATTCGCTTAAGCGAAAATGATTGGCTTGAGCGAACGCCTGTTAACCAATACACTGCATCCCACCAGTTCTGTTAACCACTTACAGAACTCGTGTTAACCACCTACACAACATGAGTTAACCACTTACAGAACTCTTGTTAACCAGTTACATAACCTGTGTTAACCACTTACACAACGCGTGTTAACCACTTACACAACACGTGTTAACCACTTACAGAACTCTTGTTAACCAGTTACATAACCTGTGTTAACCACTTACACAACGCGTGTTAACCACTTACACAACGCGTGTTAACCACTTACAGGAACCTATTAATCACTTACAAAATACTGCTTTTCACCTAAAAGTTGTTAACCACTTACAGAACTCTTGTTAACCAGTTACATAACACGTGTTAACCACTTACACAACGCGTGTTAGCCACTTACACAAGTATTGTTAACCACTTACACATATCCTCTAAGAATTTATTGTGTTCCACCAGAGTAGGAGAATTTTCCATGGACTTGTCTATTTCTGTCATAGAAGTCGCAAGATTGATGAAGTTCCATATATGGTCTGTTATATGTTTACATTCAATTCCTACAAAAAGCTTGTTAACCGGTTACACAACATGTGTTAACCAGCTACAGAAAGCCTGTTAACCACTTCGAACTACACTGCATCTCAGCATCATGTAGTGTTAACCACTTACACAACACGTGTTAACCACTTATATAACTTGTGTTAACCACTTACAGGAACCTATTAACCACTTAAAAAATACTGCTTTTGACTTAAAAGTTGTTAACCACTTACAGAACTCTTGTTAACCAGTTACATAACCTGTGTTAACCATTTACATTGGGCCTGTTAACCACTTGCATAACTTGCTGATACCACCCCTGTTAACCACTTACACACTTACACATACCCTGTAAACCACTTACACACACCATGTTAACCTGTTACACAAACACAGTAATACCAAATGTAATTCATAACCTTTCGTTCATAGATTACTGAAATGGAAACTTTACATAACTTTACACAAACATACTACTACTAAATGTAATTCATCACATAAGTATTTAAACAATAGCCCAAAATATTACAAGTCAAAAACAACAGCCCAAAAGTATCAACGGCCCAAACAACTCAAAAGATTACAAGTCTTCAACACAACCCAAGAGACGCTATGCGTTTTTCGTAGTTTGCCGTGTTGCTCTTTGCATGGCAGACCTTTTTTTCCTTGTCATATACGTGTGCATGAATGGACTCTTAGTTGCCATACTTTGCACACGCCGCCTTGGGTTTTGTTTAACTCTTGTCATGATGTTTGATTTATCACCCGCTTCACCATCGTCATTTCCTTCTTCATCACCATCACCATCCCCACCATCCTCATTTTCTTGTTGATCACCTTCAGCATCCCCACCTTCACCTTCACCTTCAACATCCCCACCATCCTCATTTCCTTCTTCATCACCATCAGCATCCCCACCTTCACCATCACGCCCCTTAGGAGTACTCACTAATGCGTCAGCATCAGCATTACCTGCAGGTTTAATTTTTGGAAAAATCAGTTTCAACGAACATAACTTGTGCAGAAAACTTAAAATAAAATTTGAAAACATGAAGACAATGGTGGCAGCATATAATATATTATTAATGTCGAGCAATCTAGGCTTGACTAATATAAGTGGAGTACTCACCATCTTCACCATGACGCGCCGTAGGAGTACTCAATAATGCGTCGACAACCTCATCAGCAATATCAGTGTCAGGAGATGGAATCAATGGGGATGCATAACCAACTTCATCGCCAACCTCAACAGGAACATCAATGTGAGGAGATGGAATCAATGGGGATGCATCATGGGGTTCGGTCGTTGATCCAAGCTGATCTTTTAGCATCTTGACATCTGCCTCAAGAATAGAAATTCTTTCTTGAGAATGCTGGTGCTCCACTACCAAACGCCGATACTCAGAAACACGAACATATTGGTGTTCTGCATCCTCCAAGGCATCCCTCACCACGTCAAACTGTAGCTCCTCACCAGTTGCCGTCAAGTTTTCAGTTACCTGGCAACACAAAAAGCACATCAAATACACATTGTATATAAGTTTTCAACATGTTCTACAAACAAATAATAATCATGCTTACCACATTTTGCCGAAATGCATCTTGTATTGTTTTGATCTTGTGTCGTACAATTGGCCAATTCAAAAAACGGGGGAAAGGGAACCTATGAGGCATGTCAGGTGTTTCCCCCAAAGACAAGTGGTTGAAGGCCCAAATCTACAAAAAAGATTAATATTACTTAATACATGTATGTATATGTAAAAATAACAAAACACATATAACACACGAACAAATATATACCTGTAAGACAGCTGCACATCCTCTTAAATGGGTTTCAAAAACATTTTTTCCTTCATTCACGACAGAACACACTTTCTTCAAACTTGAAACTACAAACTTATGCACGGCTTGTCCCCACTTATACATATGAAGGGACTGTAGGTTATCTAAATACTTAATATAACCACAATATATATGCTTTCCTGACCGGGAAAGTAAAACTCTCCAAACGACAATAGTATATAAAGTCTACAAAAATTTAATACATCATCCTCATCACACTCTACAAGTTTATCAACAATTGAATCTATTGTTACATCGTCTTCTCCAAACAAAGACAATGTACTACTTTCCCCGCGTTCATCGGCTTCCAACTCCTCGCCCACAATAGGAAGTCCTAGTGCAAAACATACATCGATAGGCCTAAATCGCACTACTGAACCCCCTACTCTAAAACCCTCATACTGTTCATCCCACCTAGCAGCTAATTCAGACAACAAAAGAGAAGAAATTTGGAAATTATCCGGCATGTTTACAACCCACTTGAAAGGGGTCGCCTCAATTTGGGCTCTCTGAGCCTCTGTCAAATGCTTGTTGACTTCAAACAACTCGCATGGAGCACACGCATGCCTCAAACGTGCTGACAACGTGTAATAAAATTTATGTCATTGCCAATTAATTTGCACTCATGTAAATACAATAAATTAATCAGTTCCTTACTTTTTATCCTTTGAGCTACTACCGTTGCTTCTTTGTTGGTGGTGCCATGCTCAAGCAATACACTGTACAATGCCACCAATCCAAATTAATATGGAGACAACAAGTGAACAAATTGCAAACAAACAAACTATATCACCCTTTGGATTAACAGCAATCAGCTTTCTCTCATTCAACTCAATATGAGACAATAGCAAGTCATTAAGAATATTCACACACACACATATTCCCATAATCAAACATCAACATCAAGACACATTTCATTGTAGGTATCTTGCAGCATACAACAAAGGACTAATAGAAACACCAAAGATATGTTTCTTTACATTCATACACACACTTGGACACAACCTTTAGGCATCCAGGATGGTAGTGAGTGCCTTCCATCAATATCTACTAATGCACACCATTAAACCAATTGTCTTAAAGCATTTTCAGGAAAATCCAATGCCAATAATAACACAAAACCCAAATTTTAACAGTCATTCCAATATCCCATACAAACAACCTCCCAACTCCAAAGATATATAAATATAAATAAAAAAAAATACAAAAATTCAATCTGCCAGCATAAGAAAATGAAGCAGCGAGGTAAGTTCATGAAAACAAAAAACAGGGATCAAAAAGGAGAAAGAAAAAACCCTAGGAAGTATCTACAACTAACATTGGGGATGTCAAGGAGAAAAACAGATGCAGGGACAAAGGAGTAAAACAAATGAAATTCCACAGCACAAATTAGGGCTCGGGAACTTTCAGAGGTGCTGTTTCCTTCTTATTCGCAAACAAAAAGTTCTCAGGCTTAAGATCCCTATGCATCACATCATGTTTGTGGCACATCTGAAACCCAACAAAGTACACAATTGCAACTAAATCCCTCTTTTACCATAGCATTGACTTCAAAATTGTAACACACCCAAACACATAAATGCAAATGAAAAGCAAGGAATTCCCACAGCATACAAACTGAAAACCAAATCAAATCATACACAACCAAATCCCAATTAACACGTAGCAAGATGCATTTATTGTTCATACAATTACACAACTTATCTCAAGAACTTATTAGCAAGTAAAGTAAGCTTCACAAAACAACTCTTCACCACAACATAACAAAGTAAATTCCATTAACAATACATACCCCAATTAATCACCACAGCAAACAACCCTCCAAGTAATTAAACTAGCTTATTAACTAAAATTCTACCTAGAACAAAAGTAATTTCAACTTCACTAAAAAGATCACAATCAGTAACAATCTTTACCAAAAAAAAATTAAAAACAATCGAATCAAGTCGCACTCAAACAAATCAAAACCGTCTGATCAAATCAAAGAAAATAAAAAAGGGAAAAATAAAGACCTGAACAACTTCAACTATGGTTTTGGTGACAGCAGCAGCGGCGCGTTCTGCTTCAGATCGTGGCGTGCGGTGCAACGGCGGCGGTGGGCGACAGGTGCTGCGGCGGGAATGACGGCTGCTGCGGTGGACTCGTCGAGGAAACAAATCGACCACGTGAACAAAGATCGGCCAGATCGTGAGGAGGGCGAGGCAGGCGAGACGACGGAGACTGACAGGGAAGACAGGTGTGGCGGGTGGTAGAGGACACGGCGGCTTCGTTGCCCTGTGAAACGCGATGTGCAGTGCGAGAGAAAGAGAGAGAGCAAGACGAGAGAGACGAGGCTTCGTTGCCCTATGAAACACGATGTGCAGTGCGAGAGAAAGAGAGAGAGCAAGACGAGAGAGACGAGAGCGGGAACGAAAGAAATAAACGAAATAAAAAACAAAAGCGTATACGGTGTTCATACGGTGTTGATAAAAACGGTGTTTAAATAACATTACTGTTTTGAAAACAAACGTGCTGCATAACCAATAGGCGTTGTGCTGGGTAATCATTAACCAAGAATTGAGAATATTGTGCTAATGGTTATTGCAAGGCTATGAAGCGAAAAGAAAAAGAATGGGCCTGGCCCGTGATCTCTTACAAAATATTAAAATAATATTATTTGGGTTAAAATTTCATTAAACCATCGCATCATATCTCATTGTCCTCACTCATTTAACATTTGAAACCTATTGAAAATAGATATTATCAATATATTCTCTGACACTTTTTTCCAACACATTATTGTTTAAAGTTTCAATAGGTTTTAGTAAATCATGTGGATGCCACGTAAATTTAATAAGGCCCATATAAATTTTAACCAATAAAAAGATGTGTTGCTAGTATTTTTCTTGAAACCAATCTACTGAAATCTATCGCGTGGAGCACAACTTAGATAAATGATATGATGTACGATATGCACAACTTAGATACTATTATGATATCATATTTATTTAATATTTATTATTAAATTTATTTAACATTTGTTATTAAAGTATTTTGCTCCAGGTATGATAAAATTCTGAATCCGTTTTATTATATGGATTAATTCCAAGATGGCCAAATATATAGCAAATAAAACCAAAAAGACAGGAATCAAAAACAATTTTTTATTCTAAGTTTTTTGAAATGACTAAAGCCGAAATTGGTTTACTCCATTACAAGGACTAAAAGGTTATTTAAATCTAAACCAAAAAAAAAGGTTATTTAAATATAAAAACTTTAATAAAGTCATAAAATATTTCATTGAAAAAGAGTAGCTAAAAAATATTATATTAAAGAAATTAATGAATATACAAAAAAAATATATGCAAGACGAAAATGTAGATTTAAATTACAAATTCAAATCAAAAAAAAATTACAAATTTAAATTCCTCAAAAAAAAATAAAAATAATACAAATTCAAAGTACAAGGTTATACTGAATTGAGTCAATACTCCAAGTCCAACACTTTTCGAACCTAATTAATTCCTCCGTTACTTTTTATAAGGCCTTTTAGACAAAAAAATATATATTAAGAAAAGTAGTTAACATAATTAAATTGTCTATAATGTGTATATTTTTCCAAATTTATCCTTCAATCATACTTTTAATTAATTAATGTATGTCTTGGATTTTCAAACACTACACAATTAATTAGGGGTACTTTTGAAAAAAAAATTACTGTATCTTGTAATTTGAAAAAGAGCTTATAATTAGTTAACAAATTTTTTTCTAAAATGGGCTTATAAAAAGTATAGAAGGGAGTACATTGCAATAATAAATAATTTAATAATTTAAACAGATTTAATTGAATGGCGGCAGTATGCCTAACTATCCAAACCGCACTTTGTGATGTGAAGAGAAATGTTTTGACGCAGTAACCATGGTGGCCACAGGCCCACCAGGTGCTGCAGCTTTACTTGTCTTCACGCCACCATTAAAAATGTAAACTGCTAACCATCTAACTGTAGACGAAAACGAGCTATTCCTCTTGTCCTTATTACCCATCTTACTTCTGTATAATACAAATAGTCCTCAAGACCAAGATGAACGGAAGTGTTGATTATGGAATTTATATATGCTTGAAAATCAAGTTGGAACAGTGGAAAGGCACTCAAGCTTTTTGTTGATTAAGGTTAAGATGTGTTGTGCTGCTGCCGATTGACGTCTGAGAATTGAGTTCATTTGCCTTATATAAGGTCCAGATTTCTTGTTGATGTAGCTAAACTTGGCCAGCAAGTCTGCTCCTTCTTTCCAAGTAAAAAGTATTGGGTCGTATGTCTAGACTTTGACTCATTTCAACTCCTATGACTGGTGTACGTGTGGAATACATATTCATGTATCTGCCACTTTCTTTGAATCCACCTTTTTCCTATATCTACTAATACTATACTTTTAAGCGCATGACAAGATCAAGGAAGTTACCAAATTACAAAATCTGCCAATAGTTGATTATTTATCTGGGAGTCCTTTATTCTCTAGAAATAATATGTGGGAATGAGAAATAATAGTGGTACATTATATTGAAGAGACTATATACATCGATTAAGATTATAGTTATAGTTGTACTGGTATTTGGTATCCTACTCTAACTGATTAGAATGTGAAAATCTAATTTTTGAGAATTCTGAAGCATTTAATCGATTAGACTACCGTTGTGCTAATCGATTAGAACACGACATATCTGCAGAAACGTTAAAATGTTTCCATGTTCGGTATGCTCCCTTCAATGGCTTTAAATTCGACAATTTGGATCCACTACAATAGATTCTTATATATATGGCACCACATTAAATAGTGCTATGTTTTGAAAGCGTTGCTTAAAAAACGAGTCAGACTTTTACTAGCGTTTACTTTAATAAGCGCTATTGAAAGACTACATAATAGACAGCACTTCCTCTGTTAAACGCTACTGAAAATACGCTTAAGGCCTCCTAGAGGAAGCGCTATCTATTATCGTGAGTTCACTCAGACTTCAGTAGCGCTTCCCCAAGGAAGGGAAGCGCTAGCTATTCCTTAAACTTTAAAACCCTCACTTTGACTTCACGTACTATTCATCCTCATTCACGCCAGTCTCTTCCTCCTCTTGCCAGTAATGTTCCTGTTCATCTTCTCATTCATGCCGCTGTTTGGTTCTATTGCTCCAACCGACCAGCGACCATCGTGTTATGGCTAGCAAAAATGGTGTGGAAGAGGCTTCATGTGCTATGCGCTTTTTTTCATCGACAAAAAATGGTGTGTGCTTTCTGTTTGCCCGTGTGTGCTCTCTCTCCTTTCGCTCCCCGGTTCTCGTTTCGCTCTCCAATTCAGATTATGTTGCATTTCGTCTTACTCTATCTTCGATTCCGATTTGGCTAGCATTCTCACTGCTGATTTGAAGAACACCGCACATTGCTCTCTCTCTCTCTGGCTTCAAAGGTGAGAAAAGCTGGATCTGAATCTTCTCACTTTGATTTCTTAATATGAAGAACACCTTGCATTGTGTACTTTACCTTTTCTTTATTATTTCTCTACAAATTAAATCATTTTTAGAAAAATCGTGTTATCTTTGATTCTATGTTTTATTAAGATTTTGATTGTGTTATTTAGGGTAAATTTGGTGAATTACAGATATTCTAACTTTTCAGGTATGAATCCTAACTTTTTTCTTACTCCTTCTTGTACAATCTTTGTAATCTTTTCGCATCTTCCCTATTTCTTTCTTTTCAAATTCTGTTATTTCATCCCAAAATTTGTGAAATTAAGAGAAAAATTGAATGATTTCAATTGAAGGCACCCACATTTTTATGAGTTTTGTCCTTCTTTTGCTTCCTTGGATGATCACTGATCACTGCCATGGTTGTTTCTATTTCTGCGAATGACTCTGTCTATCTCAAAAGGAAATTCCTGAAGCACATTCATGACAACGTTCACGGTGACATCTTCCTGGAGCATGTAACAACGTTTTCCATGTCTCTATTTTCTGTTGAAACATTAATCCTTTCTTTGTTCTTGATCATAATGTTGAACTTAGATTCTATAACATTGAGTTATATGAAATCTTATTTTGTTGATCGAGAGTAGATTGAAGTGGTTTCTGTAACAAATGGTCTCTACATAATGTTTGTGTTTTTTGCATTTAAAAAAATGTGGAGCTTTTTTTTTTGTGCATAAAAATTGTGGAACTTTTATTGATGATATTGATGGACTACTTTTTTTTTTTTAGAAATAAATGAAAGGCCACAAAGCCATTATCGTCTTCAAAATAAAAATTAATTCTACGGTAAAACAATGAACTAATTATGTCTCAAAAATCAGAACAAAGACCAAAATAGATTGCCAGATGAAATTACTGAAGCTTTATTAATAACGCCCAATTGCCCAAACTCTGACCACACCGTCAGTATAGCCACTAAACAAGGTGCTTCCATCTGCATTCCAGTTCAAGCTTGTACAGTAGATAACCTTCTTCTTGATAGTGTTATCACCGGTGGTGGCATCAGCTTTAGTCTTAAGGTCAACCTTCAAATCCTCAACAATGCTCTTGCTCTCCAAATCCCAGATCTTAATGCTACTCTTAGTTACAGCACACAACCAGTACCTATTAGGACTGAAGCATAAAGCATGAATGATAGAACCAGCATCAAGAGAGTACAATCTCTTTCCCTCAGCCAAATCCCAGAGGAGAATAACACCATCTTTGCCACCACTGGCACAGAGAGAACCATCAGGAGAAACAAAAATAGTGTTGACATAGCCAGCGTGGCCAACAAGGGTGTTCCTCAGCTTGTAATTGGTCAAGTTCCAGACTTTAACAGTGCGGTCCCACGAAGCTGAAACGATGGTTGGTTGAAGAGTGCTAGGGCTGAATCGAATGTAGCTAACCCAATCAGAGTGAGCATCGCCGTCCTGAATAGTGTACTTGAACTCGCCGAGAGTGTTCCACAGCTTGATTATGCGGTCACGAGAGGCTGACACGATCTAATGGTTATCGATCGAGAAAGCAACGGATAAGACATCTTTGGTGTGTCCGACGAAGTGGCGTGCGGAGGTACCGTTTGCAAGGTCCCAAAGATGGAGCTCTCCGTCCTATGATCCGGAGAGAGAGAATTGACCATCGGAGGAGAGGACGATGTCCTGAACAAAGTGAGAGTGACCGGTGAGGCAGCGGCGGGGGACGTCATAAGTCTTGTCATCCTTAGTGAGATGCCAGTTTCACTAGTGCTTCCGAAACGCTGTCTTTTCGAAACACAATCACTGGCGGGTGATTAGGTAGCGCTTTTAAGCGCTAGTAAAGGCAAAAAAATAAGCGCTGTTGATTTACAAATCTATTGTAGTGTTGCTCACAACTTTACCCAGGCCGTATTAAATTCTGAAAAACCCTAAATTTGTGTGTTCTTCCTTTGGATCGAATTTCATTGTTTTTTGGTGTTTCGTAGTCATTCCTTCAATTTTCATTCTTACCACAAACCCTGTAATTAGGTATAATCCTCATATTTCTTTTCGTTTCGATTCATTATTCCATTTTCTAATCGTAGTATTCATTGTTGGTTTCATTTTTTGCTTCTATTTCGGTAACTAGTTGTGCTCTGTAACCAGAACTGCATCCTATGCTCGTGAACATAATCACTCTCTAATCAAGTACTCTTCGATCTATGATTTTACCAAGTATTTGGGGGATTGAGTGCTGGTTGTATATGGGGTAACGGGAGAGGAATAGATGTACTTGATACATATGTGCCTGTTTGTGCTTGCAAATGCCTATTTCAATTGATTGACCTATAAAATTCTAAGATGTTGAGGCCAATGATGTTGCATGTTTGTAATATTGATATTGGTTGCTATCTGTGTTCTGTATTGCATATGTATTTGTTTGATACATAAACAACGTTGTAGAGACCAGAGTCTGTCATTTTTGTTATTTTGGGAGTATTGATTGATTAAGACATGCAATTCTAACCGATTATATTACTAAAAAAGTGAGTTAACTAGTTAGAAAATATGTTGTTAACCGATTAATGGATTGAAAAGTAGTTTAACCAATTAGTCTTTATTATTAACCAATTAGACATTGTCTTATGGCTTAACTTATTAGGGATACGATCCTAACCGATTAGAATATGTGAGAATGGTAAAACAAAGACTGTGAAATTTTGAATTGACAATGATGAACCTATTGAAAGGCGAAGTGATTAGAGGTTGAGTAGATAAGAATCCAAACCTTCTAGGCATAAGTTTTTTTCATTATACTAGGATGCGAATGATGAATTCCTCAACATTGATGGATTGAATAGTTGTAGTGTACTGATCTGCAAAGATATAACTGATTATACCCATAATTCTAACTGGTTAGATGATTTCATGATGCCTAAAAGGCTCTAACCGATTAGATTCCAATCAGAGTTCAAAAAGTAGACTCATGTATTGTTAGAGACCAAAACAACATGTGATATAGGTTAGTATAACTTATGAGTATGAATTTGGTTGAATTTAAGCTATCAAATCATATAAACCTATTAGGAGGTGTTAGAACATACGTTAAAGACCAAGAAAAGACCTAATTTGCACTAAACTTGACATTTTGATACTCGATTTGACTGATACTCCTATTTGATTAGACAAAACCTATTAACCGATTAGAATAATAGCTCTTACTGATTAGATTAAACTGGTTAACTGATTAGACCTTGTGACAAGAGTAATTGTGACATCTGGAGCTGACGAGGGCAGGGAATGATTGCTAGTGCATTGGACACGGACAAAGAGTAGCTCTTGACATACTTCAAGGCTAGGGGACACATGAATAAATCGAATTCACACCGGAATGAAAGAGATCCTGAGGTTGTACGAGTATGGGACTGCATAATTGAAGGAAGACTTAAAATAATTGATTGTACTACTTATATCAACAAGATGCATCTTCTTTTCCGGAGTCTGGAATATAAGAACTTCATAGTTAAGCGTGCTTAACTTGAAGCACTTGTGGGATGAGTGACCTTCTAGAAAGTTTCCTTGAAAGGATGTAAGTGAGGACAAAGCCCACTGAAAAGACCCGTGTTGGTTTGTGGGGACAGTCGTCAATCCTAAAAGAAGTCTGGCCCGTTATAAATGGTATCAGAGCGGACCTCTCACAGTATGGTGTGGTTCGGGGACAAACCACACAGAAGCTGGTGGGCATTTAACGCTTGAGGCCAATGAGGATAAAGAGTGATCGCCGGTGTATTGGACATGGACAAAGACAAAGAGCGGCTCCTGGTAGGCTTTGAGCATAGGGGGCACATTAATGAGTCGAATTCACACCAAAATGAGAAAGATCATGAGGATGTGCAAGTTTGAGACTACATAGTTGAAGGAAGACTTAAAAGAATTGATTGGTATTACCTATACTAACAAGATTTATCTTCTTTTCGGGAGACTAGAGCATAAGAACTCCATAGTTAAGTTTGCCTGACTTGGAGCACCTGTGGGATGGGTGACCTTCTGAGAAGTTTCCTAGAAAGTGTGTGAGTGAGAAAAGACATGTGTTAGTTTGTGGGGACAGTCGTCAATCTTAATGTAGTCTGACGTGACTTATGATGTGTTATTGGTTAGTTATGTGGCATGGTATCACATTACTGTTGTTGTTGTTCATTAACATCATTGGGTATCAACGATTCAATTGAATCAAGAACGATGGTTGGATGGTCGTTACCTGTTGTGCATCTTGTCGTCAGCTCTTATTGGGGGAAGGCAAACGATGAAGCGTGTAAATGGCAGCCATAATGAGTGCTATCCCGACCTTAGGAGTCTTGATTTAGTGATAGGAGCCTTACACGAAGGTAGGGCTAGCTACTCACTATTGGGGACTCGTCGACACGATTATGCCGACTAGACGCAGTGCATTATCATGAGTGGTGTGAGTATTTCAGTGGAGATCATCTGAGCAACGCATCACCCGAGTCAAGCTGAAATATGTCCTCCTATTTGTCTTTCCTGAGTAGCTGTGGTTGCTGTGGATAGATCCACATGTATTTGGTGTAGATTGGAGATGATCTGCTTTTGAATAATCATGCATACGAATGAATGATTGTGAAATTTTTGTATATTTGTCTATGAATTGTTTAGTTATTTGTTATATGTTATTTACAACAGTTTGAATGTACATATGACTACTTTTTCTGATTCTATTACTTAATACATTATTGGCATGATTTCTCACTCATACCTTGCTCACGTGGATCCGAGTAGGGGAGGAGCCGATAGATGGTGAGTCTGTTATGGATGAGCAGTTGGCCGAGGAGTGACCTGTCAGGACTTCTTTGTGCCGACATGGATTTTCCTGGATGTTATTGTTTATTGTTTTATTCTGCTTTACCGATTACTAGTTAGGGTTGTCAGCTCTGATTAGATATGACATTAGGGATATTAATTATGTTTTCTGCATGTTTGGTTTTGTATCTCATGGTGTTTATTCTCTCAAGATTTGTTCATGTACCCAGTAGTGGGGGGTCAGTCCAGACTTAGGGGTAGTATTGTGTTAAAGTCTTCATTGGGTTCAAATGTTCATAACCTTATCTGTCGAGGTATAGAGGCAAAAACAGTATTTATCTTGATAACCTATTGTCCAATATCAGGGATGGTCAAACATTTCGAGACGACAACCAGAGTGGTTCCATGGTGGTTCTGGTTGTTCATGGAGCTTGCATCATCTCTCTCTTTCGTTTTTCTCTATTTTATGTGTTATTCTGTTGCCCCCAATTCTAGTGCGTATCGTTTTCTATATCCTCTATTAAGTTCTAGGTTTTGTGTTGAGTCAGGCTTGTTGTTTTGGAGGAAATTATTCCCACTCTGGCTTCCAAGCTAGGGGGATCCATACACCACTTACAAAGTTGTGTATGGGATAACCGCCCCTCAATCAAATCACAAATAAGCGAATATGATATATTCGCAACATTATAACTCCACCTACATATTTTGGCATTGGTTAGACTAATAATAAGGAGTTGCTTTAACACCCCATTTTTCTCTAACAACACGCCCACCTCTTTTGTTTCTGAAAACATGTTTCTGGTTGGCAAAAATATTCGCTTCTGAAAATAAGATTCCAGTGAGGTCGAAAATGTAGGAACAAAAACAACAATAGAGGGCTGAAAGACAACTGAGTGCAGGGACAGATCTACATGTAGGAAATTGCGGGCATTTGGCCCCGCTAGCTTTTTTTTTACCAATTATTAAATAATTTTAATTTTACCCCCAATAAAAATTAAGTGTTGATCTCACTAAAGAGCAAATAGATAGAAATTGAGATACACTTTTTTAAGTGTTGGCCTACGTCTACTCTCTTTTTAAGAGAAAATAAAAATATTTTTAACTCCCTTTTATCTTTGTCTCTCTATTTCTGCTTCTCAAAATATTCTCTGGTCTTTACTCTATTTCATTCTCAAAATCCAGCACCCAAATATTCTGCAAGAACTCTAACCTAACCCTTTTTACTTCCTTCTCTCATTGTCTCTCGATTTCTACCTTTTCTCGCCTTATTCAACATTCTCTCTCCATACTTAACTTCACATTTTGTTACTGGTACCTTTCCTTTCATATGTTCTTCATTTCATTTTTATTCTTTTATTTCTTTTGGTTCTATTTATGACTCCTTCGCTGCTTGAGTAAGTTTCTTTTGCACCATACTTCATATACGTGCACCATGTGTTTGGTCATTTGCCCAAGTGGGTTAATAGAGGGTTACTCGCTGATGTTAGCTTTGATTGCCTGTGGACTAGTGCAGAAATAGGAAAAAAAACATGGTCTCCGTCGCGGCAAAGTATTCCGCCATTTCAGACCACCGCCACCAGTATTGATTTCTGTTTAGGGTTTTTTTCTGTTTTGGTATTGCTCTGCATAGTTTATTGAGTTATATGTTTGGGAAACTATAAACTAAGTGAGATGCTTCTGATTCATTTGTAGATTTTTGGTGCTCTTGAGGTTGTTGAAACATTAAGGATTTGGATTGCAGCTAATTCTTCACTTCCCTCTGGTTCGTAACCTTTCATCCTCATAGTACATTGTTTATTTTGTTTTTTGTTTCCCGTTTGAAAGAAGAATCAAGAAACAACAGTTTTGTTTTTTTTCTTCTTTCTTTTTGAAGAATCAAGAATCACGAAACAACGGGTTCAATTGATTTTTGATCATGTGCAAAATTTTATAGAAGGTGAATGCAGAGTGACTCATTCAGTTGTGCTCACAATACTAGAATAGTTTAGCAAAATTTTAGGGCTAAATGCAGATTTTAGGAAATGAATCTGAGAGGCTAAATGCAGATTTTATTGATATGTATTCGATTCTTGCTTGTGGATGATGATGGTTGTTGATTATGCATGTAGATAATGGAGAGGCTTCAAGATCCTCGAGGGCTTCGCAGAGGATGTGGGGATAGTGGTTCCTTTTTTTTTTGATAATTTTTTTTGTTTATTGTCTGGTCATTTTGATAAATTTTTTTGTTTATTGGGTTTTTAATATAATATGGTGTTCCTTAGTGTTGATTGATAATTAGTGAAATTATATTAAGTGGGGGTGTGGGGATGGTGATTCAAAATTCAGATGTAGTGTGCATTGTCTGATCACTTAGATCAAAATTTAGGAGCGTGTATTTAACTGTATCTCTGTTTGGAAATGAAGGTGGATGATGGGGAGTTGCCTAAAGATGCTGATGCAGAACAGAACATAAAGACAAAGGATTCAAATGGCGAAGATGGTGTAAACGGGACTGCAATGGTTGGTCAGAGTGATAAGAACGCCTTCAATTCTAACCAAAGTGGTTGGTCTAGAAGATATGGCAATCAAAGAACTTCAAAGGTGGTAAACACATAAAATGTATTACCTTCTTCATGATTGTTGGTTTGAAGTTGTATATCTAATGCTATAGCCTGTTATTCATGTAAGGCTTTTCAGATCCCTACTACAGAACATGTTCCGAGGATATTGCCAAAGAATGAGGATTCAAGCTTGGTTAAAAGGAACAAAAGAATGTTGGGTCAGCTTTTGGAAACTTTAGAGGTATGTAAGTTAGATTAATCACTTGGTCTTATACACAATTGTAGATTGTTGTGCTATATTATTTGCTCAATTCAGTAGTTGCTTTACTGTGTACATTTATATTTTCTCTGTCCATCTGATTTCATCATTACTGTTATTTGTTACTATCATTAGTAGTAAAATATTCACATATTTCTTTTGTTCTGAACTGTTCCAGAAATTCAGAATGGAGGACATGCAACTCTCAGGAATAGAGGCATATGTGCGAAGATCTAATTCTTTGCAAAGAGTAAGTTCATGTCCATTATTATATGTTGAAGAGTCTTCCTATTGAAGAAGTGGGTTGTCAAGATGTACCTATAGCCACCTGTCTCTTTAAACTTAATGCATGCATTTGTAAAGAATTCAGTCAATCCACCTTGTTTATGGTTATGTAGAACTATGAATTATACCTTTATTGATGACCGATAAATTTGTACATGGCCATTGTCTTTATTTGTATTAATATTAATATTATGTTAAATCTCTTGTGATTTCATAGTAGTTCAACCTGCAGCATAGACCAGACAATACCACTGCATAGCAATTCTTAAGCAATTGCTTATTGTGAAAGATGTTAATGTAGGAGACTTTATCAAGGTGTTCCTTTGATGGATGGATAACAGGGGAAAGGAAACTTCAATCTCCCACAGTTTAAAATGAAGAACCATCCTGTTTGTTGTTCTTCTATAGCCGGTACTGTTTTGTAGTTGTTTTCCTACCAGAAAGTTGTGTTCATCAATTAGCTTTGTTGAACTGATTGAGATAACTTATTACTAAATGCTAAATAATTTCAATATTCATAACTGTTATGCTAAGGTGGATGAGGGACATAAAAGAAAATATCAAATTAGTAATGAATGTGTTAGGGAGGAAGTTGGATTAGCATTGATTGAGTTGAAGTTGGATTAGTCCCAATGTTTAATAATCCCATGTTACTTTCAATTTATGATTATTATAATTTATGATTATTATAATTTTTTTAAATTGTTTGAGTTATGACTTAGAGTTGTGGCTGATTGTAAAGTAATGAGGCAGCCCATTTAATAAAAGGTGGCCTACATTGTTAAACCCCGACCCATTGAATTTTGTTTAATAAGGTCAAGAATGGCCCATTGAATTTTGTTTAATAAGGTCAAGAATGGGGTCTGTTCTGTTTCCCTTTGTTGGGACTAACTGGTTTTATGTCCCTATTTTTATGCAAAGCTACTTGTATTGCTACTGGTTTTGCATTTTGGTTTTCCAATTTGCAGTGAGTGTTCGAGGTCAAACTCAGCTGCAGGAGGGAACATCATCACCAACATGCATGACGAGGGTTACGACAAAAGAAGAGGGAGTGTTTGAGGAGATGCAACTAAATTCCAAAAGTGGAAACTTTGAGAAGTAGCAGAACTTCATCTTTCTGGATGGAAGACCTTATTGGAACTCCTCCTACAAATGGGGTCATGAAACAGCCCCGAGGACATAAGTTTTCCATTTTTAAGAATAGTAAATTTTTTATAGACATTTACAAATGTTTAAACCATTTGTTATGTGTGGTTTGTTGTGTCAGGATTGGTAGAAAACAATTATTTGATATTTTGACATGCTTTACCTTTTCCTGTGAGTGAATTTAGCAAATATAGCTAAAACCTTTAGTCCTTTATCATGTGTGACTGCCAAAGCTTGATATGCTCGTAGCAAACAAAAATAATTTTTTTTTTTAAAAAGGACTCTTTTAAATCGGTTACAAGAAAAACTGATTTAAAAGACCATCTTTTAAATAGGTTTTACCAATAACCGATTTAAAAGATCACTTTTTAAATCGGTTTTAAATATAACGGATTTAAAAAGTTATTTTTTTGAAAATGGCTGTTAAAAACTCACTTTTTAAATCGGTTAAAAAACCGATTTAAAAAGTTCAGACATACTATATCGGCAGTATATAAATTGGTTTCGAAACCGATTTAAAAAGTCTATTTTAACCGATTTAAAAGACCTTTTTTGCAGTAGTGGCAACTATAACGAATGAAAGTAATTTCTCTGTAATGAATTTTGTGAAGAATCAAATGTGTAACCTTATGGGGGATGAATTGTTGAATAATTGTTTGGTCACATACATAGATAAAGATGTATTTGATAGTGTTGAAAATAAAAAAATCATACAACAATTTCAAAATATAAAGACACGTAAAAAGCAATTAAAATTCGTAGATGTTAAGGTGTCCTCGATTTTTTGAGTATATAATGTTATAGTTTTTGTAATTTCCAATTTTTTTGCTTAATAATAATGGTGTTATTATTTTATCACTTATGTGTTAATGTATTTTTTATATAAACTATTATAGTATATGATTTTGGCCCAATTTATCAAATTTTCTAGATCTGTCCCTGACTGGGTGGGGGCGATGGCCGCAGGGAGTGGGGGTAGACTGAAAAACCGAATAAAAATTGGGAACCGGCTGTTCGATCAAAATCCATTTTTTTTTAGAAAAATGGTAAATGACATTGTTTTTGACACATGAGATGTTTTTTAATCCATTTTTTTTGTGTATTGATAGATTAAATCAAATACTATAAACAATTTAAAATAAATTTGCATATTAGTATTATTATCAGAGTATTTACGTTATAGTATTTGCGATTATATAATATTAGAATGTTATTATGACATATTTGCGTTGGTTTAATATGTAATTTTGCATATTATATGTTGACTTATAACATTTTAAGTGGAGTTTAATTTTTAATACTGTTATGTTATGAATATTATGTTATTTTTTGTTTATTATTACTTGATATATTATATTAAAAATATTATTTAATTTATTTTCGGACCCCGGTTTAACCCTAGTTGAACTCTTGAACCTTGAACCGTTATCTTGTCCGGTTCAATGGCCGGTTCGGTTTTAACAACCTTGGTAATTTGAGAAAAGTGGGGAGGAGGGTGCATTGTTGGAAAAAAGGGGGTGCAGGAAGCAACCCCAATAACAATGATCCAAGCTCAAGTTAGTCCATGCTAGTCCATCTCTGGTATACTCATCTGGAAGTTCCTTTCCATTTGAACGGTTTCAGCTGAAAAGAAAGGGACTATTGAACTAAGCTCAATATTGATAGATACAAAGGATGTCAACTAAATTTCTTCAACAAATTTCACGCAATCAACTTTATACAAGCTCTAGTTTTATCATAAATTTGAGAATACAAGGAATTAAAGCATTTAAAATTTAAGAAGAGACTATCAAGTGTTTCCAGAGCAAGAAAAATACCCCTTTTTGTACCATTATTAATACTTCATTTAGGTATAACATATTGAATAGTGCATATCAAGAGAACCTCTTTTAGTCCAAGAACACACGAGACTTTCAATCTGAAATAAAGAGTAAAGTGGACCTCTTTTACTCTAAGAAGACACAAGAATACATAGTTCTAAATTGTGGTCCACCACCATAATAGCAGCCTCTATATAAAGATTTTGGAGGCTTCTGAAACTGCATAACGACCACAATTGTGGCTGCATAGGTGCATTTTTTTGCAATATTAAGGATTGCAACATAACTTCAACTGCAATCGCAACAACAATTTAGAACCATAGAAGACTTTCTTTCACTCAACTAATTGAACTTCACTTTGTGGGCTGAGGAGAAATGCTTTGATGATGCAACTATGGAGGCTTCAGGTCCACTAGTTGCAGCAGCTTTTGTTCTTGTCTTAGTGATCTTCACATCGCCACAGAATAACAACGTGAAGGATCTTCGTATGGATGAAAACCAGCTTTTCTTGTTTCCCTTACCACCCATTTTGCTTCTAATTGCGACGCGTGCTCACTTAGAATTTGTGCTCAATGTTATTTGATTTAGACGAAGATGAAGATGACTTTGGTAATTTATGTATTTGGAACACATTAATTGGCGTTATATAAAAATAAAGTTTCTTGATGATGTAGCTAACTTGGCCATCAAGTTAATTTGTTGAATTCAAAATGTCATTTTATGGAATAAACATCCGTTGTCTCAAAATATGATGTCTTTTTGTCTCCCACTAATCAAAAGTTAGGAATACGTATATATGTCAATAAGTTATGATTTTATTTTATTATGTGGTAGATTGTTATTAACAGGGAACAGAAAATGTGACAAGAAAGTGAGACAAAAGATTTTGATCCTACTTTATCTTATTGACTCTTCAGTTTTATGGTCTCTGTCCGCGGAACTTGAATTACTAGCGGTTCCGTCCGTCACTTTCCTGGAATTTACCTAATATGCTTTGATTGGCTCGTGATGCATATAATTAAATATAAATAACTTTTGAAGACCAGCTCTTAACTAACATTGCGTCAAAAAAAAAAGCTCTAAACCACCATTTTTTTAATAACGTACTATTGATTTTAACTCACCAAATAATAATAATAATAGTATAGAAAAATACAAAATCATTTTATAAATAATTCTCAAACATAATATTTTCAAGATGTTATCATTACTACTTACTTTAGAGTAATCTTTAATTTCTGTTCATATTGAGCCCTATTTTAAACATTATAAGTAACTTAACCCTTTTTAACTTTTGATATGATAACTACAAAACTGGCGCATCTTTGACATTTTATATGTAGTAGAATTAAGGGTAGGCCTTCAGATCAGATAATGAAAACTATACTGATATGAAGTGATATACGTGTCTGCATCTGCACGTATATCTAGCAATTTTTTTTAATTATTAATCAGTTGTTTTTGGTCTTTTATTAACAGCAATAAAATATTTGAATAAATAGGGAGTATAAAGGTGTACTTCAACACATCAAATCAAGAAAGATGAAATAAAAAGTGGGTAGGGGACACAAATCTCACTACACTAATACAGCCTTACATATCCCCCAAACCCCTACTACAGTCATTAACCCCTTAAGATACACTCCATGGGGTCAATACATCATTCTTCATACAAACAATAGCCTTTTTCTGCCCTTGCTAAAAACCATCTCCATGACATGACCTTAATGCGGTCCACGGCTGCTGACGCGTTAAGCTCCTTATCAGAGAAAATGAACCCATTTCTAACTTCCCAAATCCCCCACAGCACAACATGTCAGATCGAAGCCAACCCCTTCCTCTCCTTAACCATGTGGAAAAAGGAACTTACCACCGAAAATAAGGTAACCAAATCTGGGGGCATAACAACCAGATACCCAAGCCACCTGAAAACGGTATACCATACAGAAAAAGAGAAATCTTAATGCACAAATAAATGAATACCAGACTCCCTAGGTAAAGCGCAAAGGACACACAAGATTGCATCAAGATCCTCAATCACCCCTCTCCGAAATAGATTAAACCTAGTTGGGATTCTCGGAGAAGCAGCCAACTAAACACAATAACCTTAGACGGAGCTTAACTCCACCATTACTTATCCATGACTGAGACCTCTGACCATGTGTTATAAGCCACTGTTTAGCAGCAAAGAATAAGTAAATTTTGAGAACGCACCCTTCCCAATGTCCCAAGACCATCTATCCTCAACATTGGAGAGGGAGACCAGTGACAACATTTGCAGTAAATTAGATACCAGGCCCTCTTCCCAAACAAACAATCTTCTTCTCTAGTTAAGCTCCCACACCCACCCCTATGCCTCCCACCTACCCATCCCACCCACATATAATACCTATCTGAGCAGAGATAGAGTAGAGCCTCAGAAAAACCTGGCCCAGAGGAGATGGGCACTACAAATTGTTATAAAAAAAAGCGCCACCTTAAACAGCGCTACATAATAAAAGTGCTGTTTAAAAACCATAGAAGGCCTAAAACAGTGCTTCCTAGAGAAAGCGCTGATTAAAAGTTAGAAATAGACAGCGCTTTTTGTAGTAAACACTGTTAAAGAGACACCCAGGGTCATAGACAGTGCTTTCCCTAGGAAGTGTTGTCTATTGCTTACTTTTAATCAGCACTTACCATAAGAAGCACTGTCTATTATATTTATGACCAGCGCTTCCTTAAGGAAATACTGGCTATTTGCATTTCTAAAATCACAAAACAGCTCTCATTCCCTCGTTCTCTTGCAAACATAACACAAAGCTCTCTCTTCCTTGCCGTCTTCAACGTCTGATCTCTAAGACGCGTCTTCATCTTCAACCGCCGTCTCAACTCTCTCTCCCTCTCCGTCGCACACGAAAGCCCCTCTTCCTTGAGTTTCTTCCTCCTCTCCACTGTCACCCCTCTTCCTCATTCCTCCCCCTCTCCACTTTTGCCATTCATCTTCCGGTTCTGAAGCTGTGACTGTTGACGACACTAAGCTAAAGTTCTGAAGCTTCTATCATTATCGCTGCCATTCCATGCTGCTGCCGCCGCCTTCTACTTCTTCATCCAGGTATGAACTCTAATTTATTTCCCTTTTCATCTGATGATGAACTTATTCTGAAAATGTGAATATTGTTGATCACAGTAGCTGCTTGGGTTGTGTTTGAGAGATCTGGTTATACCCTTTTGTCTCTTGATTCTAGTGTTCTCCTCCTCCTTGTTGTCATTCTTTTTCTTTGGGCCAAATCAGTAGCAATTCTCAATAGGTAATTTAATACTCACAAGTTATGTTTCTATTGGTATACTTGACTTTGATCTTCTTGATTTCCAGTGTGGTCTTTGAACCCTCTTAAGTGTATTAAAATGTTTAAGATTTTACTAATCAGTGATTATTGATACTTCAAATTCAGACATTTCTGGTCTAGAATTGTTATTGTTATATCTTGATAGTACTTTTTTTTTTGTTTACTTGGTCCATAGCCATTTGTTTTAAAGGTAAAAAATGGTATGATTTTGAAGTTGAAGTTTGTCTAATATGTATACTGTATACTGTATACTGTATATGGGAATGGAGTTTGTAGATTATACATTCTTAGCTGTTAAAGTTTTAAGAAATATGAAGAATTTGAAAACTTAGTGCTCTATGCATAACTGTGGTGTATGTCTGTCTTAACTGAAATACAAAAAGCACATTGATTGGATTGGATATATTTTGGAATGTCCATATTTTAGTA